>CM070594.1:36765585-38208741 GCA_036346395.1 Hsuehochloa calcarea
TTCGCCATTCCCTCTGCTATGGACATGCTCTTGAATTTCACACGAGGGGTAGATTTTCATAAAACAATGGGAAGGGTCACCGTGTGAGATAATCTTGTTCAAATTGTAGGAAAGAACTTGATTAGACTGTGTCCTTTTGTGAAATCAATTGTTAACTTATTATTGTCTATTTGTTTTGAATTATGCTTTCAATCTATTATTTGTATTCAATTGCAAATGTTGCATTTCTCGCAAAATAACCACGTAGCCATTTACTTTGGAATAAGCCATCATGTATAAATGCATTCCGTGGTATGACTTACAGTAGTACTGTGTACTCACTCTTGCTAAACAAATCAATGTATGGAGGAGTCGTCACGCTTTTGAAGAAGAGTTCTACGAAGGTTGAACGTTAGGGTCTTGATCCTAATGGCCAGTTCGTGGTAAATTGATGGGAGCCACCGGAGTTTATTTCGCTTCCGCATAGCTTTATTTCTATTATTGTCACTTTGCATGGCTTAATAAATGTAAACTCGACCAATGGTCCCAACAGCTATTTGTTATTTAAAGGTACTGCTTATTCTTATATTCATTGTATGGATGTGATATTTCATCAATGTTGACACTGCAGCACTAGCGTGATCCTCGGACTAGTGCGTAATACATGAGGGTCCAGATTTGCATATTTGGGTCCCGACAGAGGTGGTACTCAGAGCCATAACCGATCAGAGGTCTTGACCCTAGTTAGATTGGCCGCTCTTAGTGAGTCCAAACTATTTTCTTAAAGCAAAATTAACTTGCAAGATTAATTGAACTCTCTTTAACTCATCTCATGTCTCTCTTGACTCAACTATTGCCAAATTCTTTCTCTCTCCCTCACTGCTTTAAAGTTGTTTTCATATCCTTGTCCATCTTGACAGATGCCTGCCTTCAAGAGTTATGGAGAGCGCAAGGGAGGACTTGTCACGAAGCTGGAAGTTGCTACAAGTACTTGGAGGGTCTGATCATTCATTGTACCGTAACGCTTGGATTGTGAACTACCGAGATCGTGGAGTAATCCGCCATTTGACCATCTACGCCAAAGTGTAACACCAAGGCGCAGCAAACCATTGAACATCTCAAACCGAAGCAGTATTTGGATTGAAGCAATCCAGAGTCTTCACGCCTTGCCATCCCGAGGATCCGCAACATCTACCTCGAGAGCTCGTGACACAGCTCCATTATCATCCCCGCAGACTCCGACGCGGATCTTGTCGCACGCTTTTCCGCCTACTTGAGGAGAAGACAACGCCACCGTTGCAGCATTCTCGCCTGGGCCACGTCAGAGGAATCGCTGGAGTTAGCCGCCAAGAGCCGAGGTATTCTATGAGACTCTTCAGAGAGTCAAGAAAGGATCGCCATATTAGAAGAAGACTCTTTATGGACGGCACGAAGAAGACATCAAGAGGAAGACCTGTAATAGTTGATGGACCGCATTTAATAAGAAGAGCCAAAGCAGAGGTAAGCAGAACCAAGAAGCACTGCATTCAGGACACCGCCCTATTGCACCATCCCCGGACATCGTGATCGGGCTTATGGGATGCCACCACTTTCAGTGTCACAAGAAAGCGGAGCACCGCCAAGGTCAGCGGAGGCTATTTGATTGAGTAGTCTGCTCGCTGCTTGTTTCTGTGCTTAGCCAGCTTTATGTCTTGAGTCGCCTTTAGGCTGTAGTTTTGTGTGCTTAAGTTCGCCTTTATTTTTGTGTGCAAGTATGAGTCCAGCAGCCCTTAGGCATTTGTTGCAAGCCATACTATTATCTTAATCAATATAAGAGTTTCAATGGATTTTAAAATATGTTGTTGGGTTTTACCTACCCCGCTTAGTTCTACAACTTATCTCGTGCTTGCTACCTTATCTAACCCTTCGAGATTCACCGATGGTTCAAACTCGCTAAGTCGCTGCAAGTGGTTCTCGAGCATTCAAAGGTTGTCGGCGACTCGAGCAAACTTCTGAGAAGCAGCTCCACCACAAGCACCTTCATTGATCTCGCAGAATTTTGGAGCATTCATGATACTTCAAACTCAAATTGATGTACACCATGATGAATCGATGCAAAGCTATGAATAATCGAACAACAACAATCAAGATCACAATGGAGCCTAAATTGCTCATGGTCACAATGGATCATCCAAGTTGGCGGAGTTTATGAGGACCCGCCCACCAACCTTTTCCGACATGTCTCACCAAGAGAAGCCGATGATTGGCTTCGTGTTATTGAGAGAAAATTACCGATCACTCAATGCAAACATCATGAAAAAGTTCTCACGCTTCTCACCGCATGGAAGGCATTGTCGCCGAATGGTGGGAAACTTTGTGCGCCGCAGATGGAACGCCGCAAGATATTACTTGGGAAGAGTTCACAATCAACGGGCCAAGATTGGCGTACCTAAGGAATCATGGATCTAAAGAAGGATGAATTCGCGTTTCGTTAAGGAGGAATGTCGTTGATCGATCACCTCAACAAATTCTCTCAACTTGCTCGATATGTCGCAGAAGATGTCGCCATCGACAAGGCTCGCAGTAGTCGCTCAAAGGATTGAACACTGACTTCAAGTCAACTTGATCGCCCACACCTTCCGATTTTCAAGAGTTAATCAACAAGGCTTTGATTCTAGAGGATAAGCGCAAGGAATTGGAAGATCATCGTAGCGCAGAATGGCTCAAAGAAGGAAGTCACCAACCCCACCGAGGGCAAGAATGATTCCACCGCAGCTTAGCCGCTTTTCCACCACTGCATTCTCGCCTGCACCACCGCACTAACTTCAAAGACTCGCTCATTGCTCGTAACTTTCGCAACCTCGCAAGACCAACAACCCTAATCCAAAGAAGCAACCCACGTATTACAACAGTAGTTTGCTTTAATTCGCCGTCACCAGGCATTTCGCCAACCGATGTCCGCGTATCGGGACTATCACTCCAAGACGCTTCAACCTTGGGAACACACCAACCAAGACACCAGACAAGGCAACCATCAAGGAACTTCTCAAGCCACCGGCCAATCCCGAGGAGCACCGCCATCAAGTGGTCGAGGCCGTGGTCAACCACGCCGCCACTGAAGGAGCCCAAGAAGCACCGACGCTGTAATCGGGTAAGTTCCTAGTAAATTCAAGATCGTGATCATTCTATTTGATTCTCGAGCTTCAGATTCGCTTGTTTCTGGAATTTTTGCAACTAAGAACAAATTGGAAGTTATGCATCTTAGCATACCTCGTTAGTCCAAATACCGAGCAGAGCTAAGTTCTAAAGTTGATGTTTAGGAGCTAGGCTACTATAATGGAGTTGAGTTTCTAGCCAACCTAATAGTTCTAGACACTCGCACTATAGATGTCATCCTTGGTATGGATTGGTTATCCAAACATAAAGAAGAAGCTAGATTGTGGTCAAGAGCCGTGATAATTGAGGATACCACAGAAAGAAAGTAGAATTTCTAGCCACCTCAAAGACGTGATGGACATTTGGTAGTCAACATATCAAGACAGCTTTGAAGACGATCAGAGTCGAGATTACCCAAATGTATTTCCGTAAGAATTACTCAGAATGCCACCGACCGTGATACATTGAGTTTGTCATCGATCTAGTGCCGTGAAAGACCAATTTCCAAGAGACCTTATCTGGATGCCAACGATGAACTTGTGGAAATGAAGAAGCAGATAGAAGAACCATCGAGAAAGGTTTTGTAAGACCTAGTTCGCCGCCATGGGGAGCACTGCTTTGTTCGTTAAGAAGAAAGATGGAAGTATGAGAATGTGTATCGATTATCGCCTCTCAACTAAGTCACCATCAAGAATAAGTACCCATTGCCTGTAATAGATGATTTGTTCGACCTGATGAAAGGAGCCGAGTATTCTCCAAGATCGATCTACGATCAAAGTTACCATCGCTAAAGATTTGTCCTAAGGATGTACCAAAGACCGCTTCTCAACCCTGGAGATGGACATTATGAATTTCTAGTCATGTCTTTTGATTGACTAATGCCCCCGCTTATTTCATGAACATGATGAACAAAGTATTCATGGAATATTTGGATAAGTTCGTGGTAGTATTTATTGATGATATTTTGGTATACTCAAAGTCAAGAAGAACATACGTAACATTTGAGATTAATCCTAGAGAAGCTCAGAGGACATCGGGCCAGTATGCCAAGTTCAAGAGAAGTGTGACTTTTGGAAGAAGAAAGTTGATTTTCTGGCCATGTGATGATGAAATGAAGGAGTAGCAAATTGACCCCGGAAAGGTTAAAGTCAGAATGAATTGGGAGCAGTTTCCAAGACTAAGTACTCCAAATTCGTAGTTTCTTGGGAATGGCGTGATACTATCGTCAGTTTATTGAAGGGTTCTCAACGATTGCTAAACCTCTTACGCAATTGTTGAAGAAAGAGAAGAAGTTTATTTGGACCCCAAATTTGTGAAGAAGAAAGTTTTCAAGAATTAAAGAAACGCTTGACTTCAGCCCCAAAGGTTAGTTTTGCCGGATATTAGTAAGGATTTTGATATTCATCGTGATGCTTCGCATCAAGGATTAGGATGTGTTCTTATGCAAGAAGGAAGAGTCCGCCGCTATAAGGCCAAGGCAATTAAGGCCTCATGAAGAGAACTATCCTACCCATGATTTGGAGCTGTCAGAGTGTATGCCTTGAAGATTTGGCCATTATCTCATCGTGAATCGCTGCGGAAGTCTACATGCATCATAAGAGCCTGAAGTACATATTCACTACACCGATTTGAACATGAGATGCAGAAGATGTTCGAATTAATAAAGGATTATAATCTGAATCCATTACCATCCCGGTAAGGCCATGAAGGCATGCACCGAGTCGTAAGAGCTATCGCAATGCCTGAAGTAAAAGAGTTGTGTTCGTAATCTTCAGAGGAATTCCGTGATTACAAATAGAAGTTGTCTTTAAGGATTTAGTGGCAATTAGAAGTGCAATCTACTCGAGAAACAGATTCGTGAAGCGCAACCTAAGGATTCTCGAAGCTACGATCTCAAGAAGAAGATGTCGTAGGAAAATTTAAAGACTTCACCATAGATGATCGTGGATATACCGTGATCAATGGACGATTCAGGTACCGGCATATGGATGGATTAAGACACCTGATTCTCAAGGAAGCCCATGACTCAAAGTATTCAATTCACCCCGAAGCACTAAGATGTATCAGATGTTAAGAATAAGTTTGTGGCCAAACTAAAGTTTAAGACGCCGCAGAAGTTCGCTGCCTTATGCGACGCGTATGTCGAAGTAAAGGCTTAACATCGTAGACCAAAGCAGGATTGCTACAACCATCAAGATACCGTAATGGAAGTGGAAGAGATCAGTATGGATTTTATTACCTGTTTACCCAAGACTCAATCAAAGTTATGATTCGACGGTAATAGTGGATCGCTTGACTAAGGTTGCCCATTTTCGCAAACCAAACCCACTTACTCGTGAGACCGCTTACGGAATTGTATATGTCAAAATCGTCACCGCACGGCAGCCTAAGAAGATAGTGTCGATCGAGGATCTCAATTCACCTCTCGCTTTCTCGCAGAGTTCACATGAAGCCCTCGAACTCATCTCATTTCAGATCGCTATCATCCCTGCATGTATGATGGACAATCGAAAGAGTCAACTTTAGATTAGAGAGATGTTGAGAGCCCGTATTTTTAGCTAATGCTACCGCTTGGGATAAAAGTTTGCCGTATGCACTCCCTCAGACAATAAATATAAAGCCATTGGCCGCTTGCAAATGTCACCATTTGAAGCTGCATTTGGCTCAAGTATCGCAAGAACTCCGCTGAATTGGTCGAGACAAATGAACGTAGTAGTTCGGGCGTATATTATCTCGTAGCTTCAAGAACAAGTTATGTATGATCGTAGAAAGGTTAAAGATAGCCCAGCCAGTGCAAAAGAGTTATGCCGATTAATCGGTCATTGCCAGACCTCAACTTTTGAACCGTAGGATTTTGTGTATCTCATGAAGTTACTCCGCCAGTGGGTAAGCAGAGATTCCACACCAAAGGGAAGCTTGCTCCAAGGTATGTGGGTCCATTCAAGGTTTTGGAACGCTCGTGGAGAAGGCGTATCAGCTTGAGTTACCGCAGCCAAGTAGCAAGGGAGAGTGCATGATGTCTTTCATGTCTCTCACCAAGAAGTGTCTTTGTGTCAAGAGTGCACTCTGCTGGAGTCACCATTGAACTCAAGGAAGATCTCACGACAAAGAACACTGCTGTGATTTTGATGTCGCAGCGCCGCACTGCAAGCAAGACTGCCTGCTTCGCAAAGTCCAGCTTGAGTAACCACTGTATGAGAAGCAACGGGAACGTGAAGAAGAGTTAAAAGTCGAGTTCCCAGCCTTCTCTAGCTACTGTAATCTCAGGGACGTAGACTACAGGCTTTAGAAGCTTAATTTTTCTTCCAAAGTCATTTCAATTATTTGCATTTTCTGATTTGTTCCAATTCACCAAAAGCTTAATTGCTAATGCCGCCGCTGCCAGCTGAAATCGGCTGCCCGACAATTTTCAAATTTTTTGATTCCGAGTTTCATGCTGATTTATGCCGCGACAGAGCCGTCAGCCTTTCCAAAGCCTGGCCACACGCTTCATGTCACAATAGAATTGTTGCATGGCTGTGATGGATGTAGATAGGTCATTGTCATGATTACACAGAGTCTGCGGTAGATTTTCATAAAAACAATTGGGAAGGGTCACCTAATCAAGTTCTTTCACACACAGTGAACAAGTTATCTCACACACCGTGACCCTTCCCAATTGTTTTATGAAAATCTACCCTCGTGTGAAATTCCGAGCATGTCCATAACCGAGGACGCGCTATTCGAATAGATTGGTTTAAACACTCTGCAGAGGTTGTACACTTTACCCACACGATGAAACCAACCGGATCGAGTTGATCACAACAAAACCTTTCGTAGACTTCATCTCAAACAATGACACTCGTGTGCTTTATCTTTCAGCCCAATTTGTACACACACTCTTGGAACGACACACACCATTGGACAGGATGCAAATAACTCGTCCCGCGATGTGACATATCGCACCTCAAACCCATCACATAGCTTAAATACAACCTGAGTTGTCAATGTCAAGACTCCATAACTTACTAAGTCGTGCCCAAACCTATACTAGGCATGTGGTCGCAAGAAGAAGGCCCACCTCAATGGCGCACAAAGTTAAGTTCTTAATTGACCAAGGCAAGACTTCCAGCTTTAACCCAAATCACAAAGTTTAATAAGCACACAGCCCACCATTCACACGTAATCCACCACTTGCCTCGCCTAAATCTTTTCCCACCTCGTTGATTAAGTGCAACACATGCCATCAACGAGTAATAGCACACAAGACACACAGATTCATCACACGCTCCATAATCACTTAGTCAAGTTTATAATTGCAACTCTCACATGGAATGATGACTGTGGCATGGCTAAGCGAGCCTAATCAGATCTAACCAACCCACGCTGGTGCTACGATAATACCAACTAATTATTAACCAACCTAGGGTGACAAAAGATCATGGTATACAATAGACAAGGTGGCATAACAATTTGGATTAATGACTACACCCAAAAGCATTTAAATAAGTACTTGAAATAGAATGCAATACATTGAAACAAAGTATTTTGAAAACTCGGGTTCAAATGATCAAAGGTATAACTTGCCTTGAATAGATCTAGATATTGGTCTTGGTCTTGAGGTGCTTCTTCTTCCGCAAAATTCTCAAGTATCGACGCTCTACTCGTAAACTAGACAAAAGAAATAAAACAAATAAATAACAGAGGCAAAACAAACTAAAAATCAAATAAAATTCACCATTAAATAGATCTGAATTTTATATGAATTTACAAATTTGAATGGGCTCAATTGGACTTGGATGCAAAAGATATGGGCTTTGGAAGATTGGAAAATCAATTAAACCCTAATTTGATTTTCTCGAATTTCCCGAATTATTTTTATAAAGGAAAATCGGATTATTGCGCAATGCTTGCGCTACCGAGAATTTCCGGAAAAGAATTATAATTAAAAAGAATTCGCATGGGACCCATCGCTGTCCCTGTTCACGGTGGACCGAGTGCACCGAACCGGTGGAGATCTCGCGCGGTGGATCGCCACGACGCTGCAGGCTGGCTTGGCCGATCCGGCGCCACGCTGGCCGCCACACCAAAGATCGGGCCGACGCCGGCGCCGAAGTCAAGCGATAACGGCGGTGGCGCTCGGGACTGCGATGGTCACGGCGAACGGCGCTTCTTCACGCCGTGAGTGGTACCAACGTAGAGGAGGTTAATGCGCATACACGGGCACCGGTTTGAGCACACAGGGTTGACGGAGATGGCTGGCGGCGAGGAAGAAGGCGGAGAGAGCTCGGGTTTTGTCTGACGGCGCCCGGCGATGTTCTCGCGACGAGAAGGTGCGCATAAGGTAGCCTATGACTTGTCGATCACAATGGTGCAATCGGTGGAGCAAGGGCGACGACGACGCACAAGAATCCACCGAGAAGAAGTTCGCCGAAAACCCTAAAACTTGGAATGCGGCGCGCGCTAGAGGCGATCAAGCGATGGGAGTGGCGATTAGGGTTGCGAGGTCCAGCGGTGCTAGGGGAGTATTTATAGGCTCTGAGACGCCGAGATTTGAAACCCCAAATCGGGTCCGAAACGGCCGGGTTTTTGAATTCAAAGATTTTCGGAGATTGAAACCGATTCGAGGTTTGATTTGGTTTGGAACGGATAAGGAATAACCGGAGACATGATTTGGTGGGCTTGCACGAAGAATCAAAGAACGAATACGATTTGTCTGACGCGCTTCGAGCTCCAAAGAATGGCGCGAAGGCGCGCAAGCGCGAGGAAGAAGAAAGCAAACGGTACGGAGACGACGACTTGGTCGCGTCCCACCTGGCAATGGGCAGCGAGGCGCGAGCGAGCGAAGCGATGGCGATCCAACGGCGCAGAGCGAAGCGCGGCGAGCGAACGAGCGAGATCAATCGGGCGGCCACGCGCGACAATCCAACGGGCAAGGCGCGAAAACGCGAAGAGCGGCGGCGTCGATGTTGATCCAACTACGGGATTGAGCGGTCGAATAGGCTGGCTTCGCCCAAGATCGTTCAAGGATTTAAAATAGGTTTTCTTTTAAATAAATCCAAAATGCAAATAGCAATTAGAAAATAGCAAATGACTTTGGAAAATTCCGAAAATTCTATAAAATATATCCAAGCATATAGAATCTAAATAAAATAGTTTTGACAATTGTTGATGTTGGGATTAAGCACATTAAATCGCTTTGTCCTTAAAGTCCATATTAAGCTTTTTAATTTAATATTCAATTAAATCCAAATGATGAATTTTCTTGCTACCATTATTTAAAAGATTTTCAAGCTCAAAATATTGATGTTACAAATCAAGGGACCCAAATATGCAAATCGACCTTCCAGGTATTCGCACTAGTCCAGATCACGCTAGTGCACACAAAGGTCAACATTGATGAAATATCACATCCATACAACGAATATAAGAATAAACGAGTACCTTTGAGTAACAAATAACTGTTGGGACCTTCTATCACGAGTTTTACATTTATTAAGCCATGCAAGGTCGACAATAAAGAAATAAAGCTGCAAATGAAACTAAATAAACTCGGTGGCTCCCATCAATTTACCACGTGCAATCGATCGATCAAGACCCTAACGCTCAACCTTCAGAGAACTCTTCTTCAAAAGCAGGCGACGACTCCTCCACTTCTGTTGATTTGTTTAGCAAGAGTGAGTACACACCGTACTCGCAAGTCATACCACAGAATGCATTTATACATGATGGCTTATTCCAAAGAAATGGCTTCTGTGGTTATTTTGCAGAAATGCAACATTTGCAATTGAATACAAATAATAGATTGAAAGCATAATTCAAAACAAATAGACAATAATAAGTTAACAATTGATTTCACAAAGGACACACAGTCTAATCAAGTTCTTTCACACAGCTGAACGAGTTATCTCACACAGCTGACCCTTCCCAATTGTTTTATGAAAATCTACCCCTCGTGTGAAATTCCCGAGCATATCCATAACCGAGGACGCGGCTATTCGAATAGATTGGTTTAAACACTGCAGAGGTTGTACACTTTACCCACACGATGAAACCAACCGGATCAGAGTTGATCACAACAAAACCTTTCAGAGACTTCATCTCAAACAATGACACTCCTGGTGTGCTTTTATCAGTCAATTTGTACACATGACCCTTGAACGACACACACCATTGGACAGGATGCAATAACCGTCCCGCGATGTGACATATCACACCTCCAGCCCATCACATAGCTTAAATACAACCCGAGTTGTCAATGTCAAGACTCCATAACTTACTAAGTCAGGCCCAGCCCATACTAGGCATGTGGTCGCGTACAGTAAGGCCCAGTTCAATGGCGCACAAAGTTAAGTCCTTAATTGACCAAGGCAAGACTTCCGCTTTTAACCCAAATCACAAAGTTTAATAAGCACACAGCTCCACCATTCACACAGAATCCACCACTTGCCTTAGTCTAAATCTTTTCCCACCTCGTTGATTAAGTGCAACACATGCCATCAACGAGTAATAGCACACAACACACACAGATTCATCACACAGCCCATAATCACTTAGTCAAGTTTATAATTGCAACTCTCACATGGAATGATGACTCGTGGCATGGCTAAGGCCTAATCGTATCTAACCAACCCACGTTGGTGCTACGATAATACCAACTAATTATTAACCAACCTAGGGTGACAAAAGATCATGGTATACAATAGACAAGGTGGCATAACAATTTGGATTAATAACTACACCCAAAAGCATTTAAATAAATACTTGAAATAGAATGCAATACATTGAAACAAAGTATTTTGAAAACTGGGTTCAAAATGATCAAAGGTATAACTTGCCTTGGAATAGATCTAGATATTGGTCTTGGTCTTGAGGTGCTCCTTCTTACGCAAAATTCCCAAGTATCGACGCCTACATGCAAACGAGATGTAAGAAATAAAACAAATAAATAACAGAGGCAAAACAAACTCAAAAATCAAATAAAATTCACCATTAAATAGATCTGAATTTTATATGAATTTACAAATTTGAATGGGCTCAATTGGACTTCGGATGCAAAAGATATGGGCTTTGGAAGATTGGAAAATCAATTAAACCCTAATTTGGATTTTCTCGAATTTCCCGAATTATTTTTATAAAGGAAAATCGGATTATTGCGCAATGCTTGCGCCACCGAGAATTTCCGGAAAAGAATTATAATTAAAAGAATTTCGACATGTGGGACCCATCGCGGCCTCGGTTCACGCATGGACCGAAGCACCGAACCGAGGGAGATCCGCGCGGTGGATCGCCACGACGCGTGTGCCGGCGCCGACCGGCGCTTATGCGGCCGCCACACCAAAGATCGGCCGACGTTGGCGGCCGAAGCCGCGATAACGGGCGCGGTGGCGCCGGGACCGACGGTCACCGGCGAACGGCGCTCTTCGGCGGTGGTGAGTGGTACCAACGCAGTAGAGGAGGTTAATGCGCACACATGGGCCTTTGGTTTGAGCACAGGGTTGACGGAGATGGTTGGCGCGAGGAAGAAGCGGCGATAGAGCTCGGTTTTGTCGGATGGGCGCCCGCGATGCTCGCGACAGAAGGTGCGCATAAGGTAGCTCGTGACTTGTCGATCACAATGGTGCGGTCGGTGGAGCAAGGGAGACGACGACGGCGCGCAATCCATCGGAGAAGAAGTTCGCCGAAACCCTAAAACTTGGAATGCGGCGGCGCTTAGGGCGATCAGGCGATGGGAGTGGCGGATTAGGGTTGCGGAGGTCCAGCGGTGCTAGGGGAGTATTTATAGGCTCTGAGACGCCGAGATTTGAAACCCCAAATCGGGTCCCAAACGGCCGGGTTTTGAATTCAAAGATTTTCGAGATTGAAACCGATTCGAGGTTTGATTTGGTTTGGAACGGATAAGGAATAACCAGGAGACATGATTTGGTGGGGTCGGCACGAAGAATCAAGAACGAATACGCATTTGTCTGACGCGCTTCGAGCTCCAAAGAATGGCGAGGCGAAAGCGCGCGCGGAAGAAGAAAAGCGGCCTGGAGACGACGACTCGGTCGCGGTCCCACTGGCAGCAGCACAGGCGCGCGGGCGAGAGCGAAGCGTGGCGATGGCGATCCAACGGCCAGCAGAGCGAGCGCGGCGAGCGAACGAGCGAGATCATCGAAGCGAAGCCACGCGGCGACAATCCAACGGGCAAGGCAAAAACGCTGGCAGAGCGGCGGCGGGCGATGTTGATCCAACTAGTGGGATTGAGCGGTCGAATAGTCCGGCTTGCCCAAGATCGTTCAAGGATTTAAAATAGGTTTTTCTTTTAAATAAATCCAGAAAATGCAAATAGCAATTAGAAAATAGCAAATGACTTTGGAAAAATTCAGAAAATTCTATAAAATATATCCAAGCATATAGAATCTAAATAAAATAGTTTTGACAATTGTTGATGTTGGGATTAAGCACATTAAATCAGTTTGTCCTTAAAGTCCATATTAAGCTTTTTAATTTAATATTCAATTAAATCCAAATGATGAATTTTCTTGCTACCATTATTTAAAAGATTTTCAAGCTCAAAATAGGGATGTTACAAACCGTCGGGACCCAAATATGCAAATCTGGACCTCTCGTGTATTCTCGTGACTAGTCCAGATCACGCTAGTGCACACAAAGGTCAACATTGATGAAATATCACATCCATACAACGAATATAAGAATAAACGAGTACCTTTGAATAACAAATAATCGTTGGGACCTTACGGTCGAAGTTTACATTTATTAAGCCATGCAAGGTCGATAATAAAGAAATAAAGCTGCAATGAAACGAATAAACTCCGGTGGCTCCCATCAATTTACCACGTGCAACCGATCGGGATCAAGACCCTAACGCTCAACCTTCAGAGAACTCTTCTTCAAAAGCAAAGTGACGACTCCTCCACTTCGCTGATTTGTTTAGCAAGAGTGAGTACACACCGCATCGCAAGTCATACCACGTAATGCATTTATACATGATGGCTTATTCCAAAGAAATGGCTTCGTGGTTATTTTGCGAAATGCAACATTTGCAATTGAATACAAATAATAGATTGAAAGCATAATTCAAAACAAATAGACAATAATAAGTTAACAATTGATTTCACAAAGGACACACAGCCTAATCAAGTTCTTTCACACACATTTGAACAAGTTATCTCACACGGTGACCCTTCCCAATTGTTTTATGAAAATCTACCCTCGTGTGAAATTCGAGCATGTCCATAACCGAGGACGCGGCTATTCGAATAGATTGGTTTAAACACTCGCAGAGGTTGTACACTTTACCCACACGATGAAACCAACCGGATCGAGTTGATCACAACAAAACCTTTCAAGACTTCATCTCAAACAATGACACTCGTGTGCTTTATCGCCGTCAATTTGTACACACACCTTTGGAACGACACACACCATTGGACAGGATGCAATAACCGTCTCCGCGATGTGACATATCACACCTCCACCCATCACATAGCTTAAATACAACCGAGTTGTCAATGTCAAGACTCCATAACTTACTAAGTCGGGCCCAAACCCATACTAGGCATGTGGTCGCACAAGAAGGCCCAGTTCAATGGCGCACAAAGTTAAGTCCTTAATTGACCAAGGCAAGACTTCCGCTTTAACCCAAATCACAAAGTTTAATAAGCACACAGCTCCACCATTCACACGTAATCCACCACTTGCCTTAGTCTAAATCTTTTCCCACCTCGCTGATTAAGTGCAACACATGCCATCAACGAGTAATAGCACACAAGACACACAGATTCATCACACGCCCATAATCACTTAGTCAAGTTTATAATTGCAACTCACATGGAATGATGACTCGTGGCATGGCTAAGCGATCTAATCGTATCTAACCAACCCACGCTGGTGCTACGATAATACCAACTAATTATTAACCAACCTAGGGTGACAAAAGATCATGGTATACAATAGACAAGGTGGCATAACAATTTGGATTAATAACTACACCCAAAAGCATTTAAATAAATACTTGAAATAGAATGCAATACATTGAAACAAAGTATTTTGAAAATCGGGTTCAAAATGATCAAAGGTATAACTTGCCTTGGAATAGATCTAGATATTGGTCTTGGTCTTGAGGTGCTCCTTCTTACGCAAAATTCCCAAGTATCGACGCCTACTGCAAAACGAGACAAAAGAAATAAAACAAATAAATAACAGAGGCAAAACAAACTCCAAAAATCAAATAAAATTCACCATTAAATAGATCTGAATTTTATATAAATTTACAAATTTGAATGGGCTCAATTGGACTTGGATGCAAAAGATATGGGCTTTGGAAGATTGGAAAATCAATTAAACCCTAATTTGGATTTTCTCGAATTTTCGAATTATTTTTATAAAGGAAAATCGGATTATTGCGCAATGCTTGCGCCACCGAGAATTTCCGAAAAGAATTATAATTAAAAGAATTCGACATGTGGGACCCACTATCGCCTCGGTTCACGTGGACCGAGTGCACCAACCGAGGGAGATCCGCGCGGTGGATCGCCACGACGCGCAGGTCCGGCGCTGACCGCGCCACGCGGCCGCCACACCAAAGATCGGCCGACTGCCGCGCCGAGCCGGGCGACAACGGCGGCGGCGCTTCGGGACCCGATGGTCATGGCGAACGGCGCTCTCACGGCGGTGAGTGGTACCAACGTGTAGGAGGTTAATGCGCACACACGGGCACTTGGTTTGAGCACTGGGTTGACGGAGATGGCCGCGGCGAGGAAGAAGCGGCGAGAGAGCTCGGGTTTTGTCGGACGGCGCCCGGCGATGCTCGGCGACGAAGGTGCGCGACAAGGTAGCTCGTGACTTGCCGATCACAATGGTGCAATCGGTGGAGCAAGGGCGACGACGACGGCGCGCAATCCACCGGAGAAGAAGTTCGGCGAAAACCCTAAAACTTGGAATGCGCGGCGCTTAGGCGATCGGGCGATGGGAGTGGCGGATTAGGGTTGCGGAGGTCCAGCGGTGCTAGGGGAGTATTTATAGGCTCTGAGATGCCGAGATTTGAAACCCCAAATCGGGTCCAAACGGCCGGTTTTTGAATTCAAAGATTTTCGGAGATTGAAACCGATTCGAGGTTTGATTTGGTTTGCAACGGAAAAGGAATAACCGAGACATGATTTAGTGGGGTCGCACGAAGAATCGAGAACGAATACGCATTTGTCTGACGCGCTTCGAGCTCCAAAGAATGGCGCGAAGGCGCGCGCGAGGAAGAAGAAAGCAAGCTGAGACGACGACTTCGGTCGCGGTCCCACCGGCAGCGGCAATGAGGCGCGCGAGAGCGAAGCGATGATGGCGATCCAACGCGCAAAGCGAGCGGCGAGCGAACGAGCGAGATCAATCGGCGAAGCCACGCGGCGACAATCCAACGGGCAAGGCGGGCGAAACGCGGGAGCGGCGGCGGGCGATGTTGATCCAACGGTGGGATTGAGCGGTCGAATAGTCTTGGGCTTCGCCCGATCGTTCAAGGATTTAAAATAGGTTTTTCTTTAAATAAATCCGAGAAAATGCAAATAGCAATTAGAAAATAGCAAATGACTTTGGAAAAATTCTAAAATTCTATAAAATATATCCAAGCATATAGAATCTAAATAAAATAGTTTTGACAATTGTTGATGTTGGGATTAAGCACATTAAATCAATTTGTCCTTAAAGTCCATATTAAGCTTTTTAATTTAATATTCAATTAAATCCAAATGATGAATTTTCTTGCTACCATTATTTAAAAGATTTTCAAGCTCAAAATAGGGATGTTACAAACCTCCCCTTAAACGAATCTCGCCCCGAGATTAGGCTAGCTAGAGAAAAGGCTAGGAACTCGGCTTTTAACTCTTCTTCACGCTCCCACGCTGCTTCTCCTTCCGAGTGGTTACTCCAATGGACTTTGCGTAAACGAACGGTCTTGCTTCAGTGCGGCGCTCTGCGACATCCAAAATCTCGACAGTCGTTCTTTATACGTGAGATCTTCCTTCGCTCAATTGACTCCAACGGGTCCGCTTCTTCCGCACACGAAGACACTTCTTCACCGAGAGACATGAAAGACATCATGCACTCGCTAACGATTGCATGTAACTCCAGCTGTACGCAACTTCTCCACGGCGTTCCAAAACCTTGAATGGACCCACATACCTTGGAGCAAGCTTCCCTTTGGTGTGGAATCTCTTAACACCTCGAGCGGAGTAACTCGCAGATACACAAAATCCTCGGTTCAAAGTCGAGGTCACGACGACGATTATCGGCATAACTCTTTTGCTCGGATCTGGCTATCTTTAGTCTTTCTCGATCATCGCAACTTGTTCTTCTGGCTTCAATAATATCTCGCCCGAATACTACACGCTCAATTGTCTCGACTAATTCAACGGAGTTCTGCAGTACGACGCCGTCTGAGCTTCAAATGGTGACATTTGCAAACCGGCTTGATAATCGTTGTTGTACGAGAATTTCGTGATACGGCAAACTTTTATCCCAATCGTAGCATTAGCTAAGGCATGTGCTCTCAACATATCTTCTAATATCTGGTTGACTCTTTCACCCATCCATCCGTCTGGGATGATAAGCAAGATCTTGAAATTCGATGAGTTCCTGTGGCTTCATGTAGACTCGCGTAAACGAGGTGAATTGAGATCCTCGATCCGACACTATCTTCTTAGGCACACCGTGCGCATCGACGATTTTTGACATATACAATCCGCCAAGCGGTCTCTCGAGTAAGTGGTTTTGACCGCAAGAAATGGGCAACCTTAGTCAAACGATCCACTATTACCCAAATCGAATCATAACCTGATTGAGTCTTGGGTAATCCGTAATAAAATCCATACCGATCTCTTCCCACTTCCATTCTCGTATCTTCACGGTTGTAGCAATCTCGCTGGTCTCGATGTTCGGCCTTTACTTTCGACACACGCCGCATAAGGCAACGAACTCGCGACGCCTCGCTTTAAGTTTGGCCACCAAAACTTATTCTTAACATCCCGATACATCTTAGTGCTTCCAGGTGAATTGAATACTTTGAGTCATGGGCTTCCTTCGTAATCACCGTCTTAATCCATCCATATCCGTACACGATACGCCCATTGATCCACAAGATATCCCGATCATCTATGGTGAAGTCTTTAAATTTTCCTTCCGACATCTTCTTCTTGAGATCAAGAAACTCGTAATCCTTGGGTTGCGCTTCACGAACTGCTTCTCCGAGTAGATTGCACTTCTAGGTGGCCACAAATCCTTCCTAACAACTTCTAGTCAGTAGCTTCCGGAATTCCTCCCAAGTTCTCAACACAACTCTTTACTTCCGAGCATTGCAAGAGCTCTTACGACTCAAAGGCATCCTGAACTACATTGGCCTTACCAGATGGTAATGGATTCCAAGATTATAATCCTTTATTAATTCCACCATCTTCTCTCTGCCTCATGTTCAAATCGATCGAGTGAAAATGTACTTTGTGCTCTTATGATCTGTGTAGACTTCACAATGATTCGATGAGATAATGACGCCTAAATCTTCAAGGCATGCACTACGGCAGACTAGCTCCAAATCATGGGTAGGGTAGTTCTCTTCATGAGGCCTTAATTGCCTTGACGATAAGCGTTTACGCCTCTTCCTTCTTGCATAAGGACACATCCTAATCCTTGACGCCAAGCATCACAAGAGATATCAAAATCCTTACTAATATCCAAGCAAAACTAGCACGGGTCAAGTCAAACGCTTCTTTAACTCTTGAAAACTTTCTTCACAAGTCAGTCCAAATAAACTTCTTCTCTTTCTTCAACAATTGCGTAAGAGGTTTAGCAATCGTTGAGAACCCTTCAATGAAACGACGATAGTATCCTCGCCATTCCCAAGAAACTACGAATTTGAGTAACCGCCTTGGGCCGCTCCCAATTCATTACTGACTTTAACCTTTCCGGTCAATCGCTACTCCTTCTTGGTTTGTCATCACATGACCGAGAAAATCAACTTTCTTCTTCCAAAAGTCACACTTGCTGAACTTGGCATACAACCGATGTCCTCTCGAGCTTTCTAGGATTAATCTCAAATGTTATGTATGTTCTTCTTCCGACTTTGAGTATACCAAAATATCATCAATAAACACTACCACTTAACTTATCCAAATATTCCATGAATACTTTGTTCATCATGTTCATGAAATAGGCGGGGCATTAGTCAATCCAAAAGACATGACTAAAAACTCATAATGTCCATACCGGTTGAGAAAGCGGTCTTTGGTACATCCTTAGGACAAATCTTCAATCGATGGTAACTCGATCGAGATCGATCTTGGAGAATACTCCGCTCCTTTCATCCGGGTCGAACAAATCATCTATTCGGGCAATGGGTACTTGTTCTTGATGGTGACTTCGTTGAGAGAACGATAATCGATACACATTCTCATACTTCCATCTTTCTTCTTAACGAACAAAACAGTGCTCCCATGGCGATTTAACTAGGTCTTACAAAACCTTTCTCCAAGAGTTCTTCTATCCGCTTCTTCATTTCCACAAGTTCATCGACCGCATCCGATAGGGTCTCTTGAAATTGGTGCCGTTCTCGCACTAGATCGATGACAAACTCAATGTCACGGTCGGTGGCATTCCCGTAATTCTTCCGAAATACATCCGGTAATCTCGACTACGTGTACGCCTTCCAAAGCGCCTTCGCATCGTTGACTACCAAATGTCCATCACGCATCGAGGTGGCTAGAAATTCTACTTTCTTTCCCGTGGTATCCTCAATTGTCACGGCTCTTCGCCACAATCTAGCATCGCTTATGTTTGGATAACCAATCCATACCAAGGATGACATCTATGGTCCGAGTGTCTAGAACTATTAGGTTGGCTAGAAACTCAACTCCGGCTATGAGTAGCCTAGCTCCTAAACATCCAACTTTAGAACTTAGCTCGCTCCGGTATGGACTAACAGAGTATGCTTAAGATGCATAACTTCCAATTTGTTCTTAGTTGCAAAAATTCGTAAACAAACGAATGCGAAGCTCCGTAATCAAATAGAATCGATGCAGTAATCGAATTTACTAGGAACTTACCCAAGACAACGCGGTGCTTCTTGAGCTCCTTCCGAGTGACGTGGTTGACACGGCCTCGACCACCGATGGCGGTGCTCCTCCGGATTGACCGTAGCTTGAGAAGTTCCTTGATGGTTGCCTTGTACCGTGTCTTGGTGGTGTGTTCCCAAGGTTGAAGCGCATTGGAGTGATAGTCCCATTTTGCGACATCGGTTGGCGAAATGCCCCGGCCGACGGCTGTAAAGCAAACTCGTTGTATTCGTGGGTTGCTTATTGGATTGGGGTTGATCGTGCAGGTTGCGAAAGTTACGAGCAATCGGGCGAGGTGAAGTTGGTGCGGTGGTCAGCGCACTCGTGGTGGAAAACGGCTAAATCTGCGGTGGAATCATTCTTGCCCTCACCGGGTTGGTGACTTCCTTGCCGAGCCATTCGCGCTACGATGATCTTCCAATTCCTTGCGCTTATCCTCTAGAATCAAAGCCTTGTTGATTAACTCTTGAAAATCGTGAAAGGTGTGGGCGATCAAGTTGACTTGAAGTCCGGTGTTCAATCCTTTCGTAAAACGACTGACGAGCCTTGTCGATGGCGACATCTTCTCGCAAAGATATCGAGCAAGTTGAGAGAATTTGTTGAGGTAGTCGATCATCGACATTCCTCCTTGCTTGAGAGCACGAATTCATCCTTCTTTAGATCCATGATTCCTTCGTACATGATATTGGCGAAAAGCGTTGTGAACTCTTCCCAAGTAATATCTTATGCGTTCCATGCGCGCAGCACAAAAGTTTTCCCACCATTCGGCAAAGAATGCCTTCCATCCGTGAGAGGCGAGAGAACTTTTTCATGATCGCCGCATTGAGTGATCAGCAATTTTCTCTCAATAACACGGCCAATCATCGCCTTCTCTCGTGAGACATGTCCGTAAAAGGTTGGTGGACGGGTCCTCATAAACTCCGCCAACTTGATGATCCATTGTGACCATGAGCAAATCGGGCTCCATTGTGATGTCGATTGTTGTTGTTCGATTATTCATAGCTTGCATCCGATTCATCATGGTGTACATCACCGGTTTGAGTTTGGTATCATGAATGCTCCAAAATTTCGCAGATCAACCGACGGTGCTTGTGGTGGAACCGCTTCTCCGGGATTTGCTCTCGTCCTTCCGACATCGAGTATCGTAACCACTTGCGCAGACTTTGACGAGTTTGAACCATCTAGTGAATCTCCAAGGGTTAGATAAGGTAGCAAGCACGAGATAAGTTGTAGAACTAAGCGGGTAGGTAAAACCCAACAACATATTTTAAGAAAGCTCAATCAAACTCTTATATTGATTAAGATAATAGTATGGCTTGCAACAAATGCCTAAGGGCCTTTGCGGCTCATACTTGCACACAAAAATAAGGACGAACTTAAGCACACAAAACTACCGCCTAAAGGGCGACTCAAGACATAAAGCGGCTAAGCTCAAACAACGCGAACAGACTACTCAATCAAATAGCCTCGCATGACCTTGACGGTGCTCCCGCCCGTCAGACACGAAAGTGAGCCGCATCCTCGCAAACCGATCCCGATGTCCCGGATGGTGCAATAGGAGCAGTGTCCCCAGTGCAGTGTGTTCTTTGGTTCACGCCTCTGCTGGCTCTTCTTATTCGGTAGGTCCATCGCCTTCTTTCGGTCTTCCTCTTGATGTCTTCTTCGTGTCGCCCATAAAGAGTTTCTTCTAATATGGCGATCCTTTCTTCACTCTCAAGAGTCTCATAGGTACACTCCACTCAGAGCGGCTAACTCCAACGATTCCTCCCGAAAGCCGCGAATCGGGCGAGATGCACGACGGTGGCGTTGTCTTCTCCTCCGTAGACGGAAAACGTGCAGCAAGATCCACGCCGGAAGTGCGGGATGATAACGAAAATCGTGTCACGAAGCTCTCGAGAGTAGATGTTGCGATCCTCGGGATGGCAAGGCGTGAAGACTCTCGGATTGCTTCAATCCAAATACTCCTTCGAGTGAGATGTTCAATGGTTTACTCGCCTTGGTGTTTCGCTGGCGCGATGGTCAAATGGCGATTACTCCACGATCTCTACTGCTCACAATCCAAGCACCGCCACGGTACAATGGACGATCGAACCTCCAAGTACTTGTAGCAACTTCCAAAGCTCTACGGCAAGTCCTCCTTGCGCCTCCATAACTCAAGACGAGGCATCCGTCAAGATGGACAAGGATATGAAAACAACTTTAAAACAATGGGAGAGAAAGAATTTCAGCAAGAGTTGAGTCAAGAGAGACATGAGATGAGTTAAAGAGTTCAATTAATCTTGCAAGTTAATTTTGCTTTAGAAAATAGTTTGGACTCACTAAGAACGGCCAATCTAACTAGGGTCAAGACCTACAATCAAGATGGCTCGATACCACCTCCGTCGGGACCCAAATATGCAAACTGACCCTCTGTGTATTCTCGCACTAGTCCAGATCACGCTAGTGCACACAAAGGTCAACATTGATGAAATATCACATCCATACAACGAATATAAGAATAAACGAGTACCTTTGAATAACAAATAATCGTTGGGACCTTACGGTCGAGTTTACATTTATTAAGCCATGCAAGGTCGATAATAAAGAAATAAATCGCAATGAAACGAAATAAACTCCGGTGGCTCCCATCAATTTACCACAGCAACCGATCGATCAAGACCCTAACGCTCAACCTTCAGAGAACTCTTCTTCAAAAGCAAAGCGACGACTCCTCCACTTCATTGATTTGTTTAGCAAGAGTGAGTACACACCGCACTCGCAAGTCATACCACGTAATGCATTTATACATGATGGCTTATTCCAAAGAAATGGCTTCGTGGTTATTTTGCGTAAATGCAACATTTGCAATTGAATACAAATAATAGATTGAAAGCATAATTCAAAACAAATAGACAATAATAAGTTAACAATTGATTTCACAAAGGACACACAGCCTAATCAAGTTCTTTCACACAATGAACAAGTTATCTCACACGGTGACCCTTCCCAATTGTTTTATGAAAATCTACCCTCGTGTGAAATTCCGAGCATGTCCATAACCGAGGACGCGGCTATTCGAATAGATTGGTTTAAACACTCTGCAGAGGTTGTACACTTTACCCACACGATGAAACCAACCGGATCGAGTTGATCACAACAAAACCTTTCGAGACTTCATCTCAAACAATGACACTCTGGTGTGCTTTATCGCCAGTCAATTTGTACACACACCTCTTGGAACGACACACACCATTGGACAGGATGCAATAATCGTCCGCGATGTGACATATCACACCTCCAAATTTCATCACATAGCTTAAATACAACTCGAGTTGTCAATGTCAAGACTCCATAACTTACTAAGTCGCCCACCCATACTAGGCATGTGGTCGCATAAAGAAGGCCCAGATTCAATGGCGCACAAAGTTAAGTCCTTAATTGACCAAGGCAAGACTTCCGCTTTAACCCAAATCACAAAGTTTAATAAGCACACACTCCACCATTCACACAGTAATCCACCACTTGCCTTAGTCTAAATCTTTTCCCACCCGCTGATTAAGTGCAACACATGCCATCAACGAGTAATAGCACACAAAGACACACAGATTCATCACACAGCCCATAATCACTTAGTCAAGTTTATAATTGCAACTCTCACATGGAATGATGACTCGTGGCATGGCTAAGCGCCTAATCGATCTAACCAACCCACGCTGGTGCTACGATAATACCAACTAATTATTAACCAACCTAGGGTGACAAAAGATCATGGTATACAATAGACAAGGTGGCATAACAATTTGGATTAATAACTACACCCAAAAGCATTTAAATAAATACTTGAAATAGAATGCAATACATTGAAACAAAGTATTTTGAAAAATGGGTTCAAAATGATCAAAGGTATAACTTGCCTTGGAATAGATCTAGATATTGGTCTTGGTCTTGAGGTGCTCCTTCTTCTGCAAAATTCCCCGAAGTATCGACGTCTACTCGCAAACGAGACAAAAGAAATAAAACAAATAAATAACAGAGGCAAAACAAACTCCAAAAATCAAATAAAATTCACCATTAAATAGATCTGAATTTTATATAAATTTACAAATTTGAATGGGCTCAATTGGACTTCGGATGCAAAAGATATGGGCTTTGGAAGATTGGAAAATCAATTAAACCCTAATTTGGATTTTCTCGAATTTCCCGAATTATTTTTATAAAGGAAAATCGGATTATTGCGCAATGCTTGCGTCAGCCGAGAATTTCGGAAAAGAATTATAATTAAAAGAATTCGACATGTGGGACCCATCGCTGGCCTCGGTTCACGCGGACCGAGCGCACCAACCGGGAGATCCGCGCGGTGGATGGGCCACGACGCGCGCCGGCGCTGACTTGGCGCCACGCGGCCGCCACACCAAGACCGGCCGACGCGGCGCCGAGCCGCGCGATAACGGCGGCGGTGGCGCTCGGACCCGATGGTCACCGGCGACGGCGGCTTTTCACCGGCGGTGAGTGGTACCAACGTGTAGAGGAGGTTAATGCGCACATGGGCACCGTTTGAGCACCAGGGTTGACGGAGATGGCCGTGGCGAGGAAGAAGCGGCGAGAGAGCTCGGGTTTTGTTTGACGGCGCCCGGCGATGCTCGGCGGCGAGAAGGTGCGCATAAGGTAGCTCGTGACTTGCCGATCACAATGGTGCGGTCGGTGGAGCAAGGGCGACGACGACGGCGCAATCCACGGAGAAGAAGTTCGCCAAAACCCTAAAACTTGGAATGCGGCGGCGCTTAGGCGATCGGCGATGGGAGTGGCGGATTAGGGTTGCGGAGGTCCAGCGGTGCTAGGGGAGTATTTATAGGCTCGAGACGCCGAGATTTGAAACCCCAAATCGGGTCCGAAACGCCGGTTTTTGAATTCAAAGATTTTCGAGATTGAAACCGATTCGAGGTTTGATTTGGTTTGGAACGGATAAGGAATAACCGAGACATGATTTGGTGGGGTCGCACGAAGAATCAAGAACGAATACGATTTGTCTGACGCGCTTCGAGCTCAAAGAATGGCGCGGCGCGCGGCGCGAGGAAGAAGAAAGCAAGCGGAGACGACGACTGGCCGCGGTCCCACTGGCGGGCAGCGAGGCGCGGCGAGCGAAGCGGCGATGGCGATCCAACGGCGCAGAGCGAGCGCGGCGAGCGAACGAGCGAGATCAATCGGCGGCCACGCCGCGCGACAATCCAACGGGCAAGGCGCGTAAAACGCTGGCGAGCGGCAATGGGCGATGTTGATCCAACTACGGGATTGAGCGGTCGAATAGTCTTTGGGCTTCGCCCAAGATCGTTCAAGGATTTAAAATAGGTTTTTCTTTTAAATAAATCCGAGAAAATGCAAATAGCAATTAGAAAATAGCAAATGACTTTGGAAAATTCCTAAAATTCTATAAAATATATCCAAGCATATAGAATCTAAATAAAATAGTTTTGACAATTGTTGATGTTGGGATTAAGCACATTAAATCAGTTTGTCCTTAAAGTCCATATTAAGCTTTTTAATTTAATATTCAATTAAATCCAAATGATGAATTTTCTTGCTACCATTATTTAAAAGATTTTCAAGCTCTGAAAATAGGGATGTTACATTTGGGTTATCATCGATCGATTGACTAAAGTAGCTCATTTCCTTCCTGTCAAGACTCAGCTTCGCGTGGGTATTTTAGCTGAGCTCTATATCGCCAGAATTGTAAGCTTGCATGGGATACCGAAGACGATCATTTCTGATCGTGGTTCTCTGTTCACTTCTCGATTTTGGCATAGTCTGCAAAAGGCTATGGGAACCCGTCTTACCTTTAGCACAGCATATCACCCCCAAACCGATAGTCAGACCGAGAGGGTCAACCAAGTGTTGGAGGACATGCTTCGTGCTTGTGTTCTCTCATATGGAAAGAATTGGGAGAAATGCTTGCCTTTTGCCGAATTTTCCTACAACAACAGTTTTCAAGCCAGTCTCGGCATGGCACCTTTCGAGGCCTTATATGGGAGAAAGTGCAGAACCCCGTTAAATTGGTCTGAGACCGGTGAAAGACCTTTCTTTGGCCTTGACTCGATCAATGAGGCCGAGAAACAAGTCCAAACTTTATCCGTGATCGTTACGCATACTCAATCCAGCAAAAGAGCTATGCGGATCGCCGCCGTGAGTTGAGTTGAGCTTTGAGCCTAATGACTTTGTTTATCTCAAAGTCTCTCCATTGAAGGGCCATCGCGTTTGGCGCCAAGGGCAAGCTAGCTCCTCGATATGTCTGGCCTCCACAGATTATCGAGAAGAAAGGAGCCGTTGCCTATAAGTTGGAATTGCCACCGCACTAGAGGGGTACATGATGTGTTCCATGTGTCCCAATTAAAGAAGTGCCTCCGTGTTCCGACAGAGGAAGCTCCATTGGAAACTCTCGATGTCCAAGAAGATTTGACCTATCGCGAGCACCATGTTCGCATACTCGATGAGACCGAACGGAGAACAAGGAATAGAGCCATCAGATTCCTTAAAGTTCAGTGGTCAAACCATTCTGAGGATGAGGCTACTTGGGAAAGGGAAGATCGCCTCGTCGCGCACTATCCATCTTTCTTTATCGAAAGTGAGCCAAATCTCGGGACGAGATTTTTGTAAGGGGGGGAGGTTTTGTAACATCCCAGATCTGGAATTATGTTTCAAATGTGAGAAAATACGAAGAAATTAAAACTTTTCTTGCATCTTGAAGTCATTGACCATTTCTGTAATTCTTGGTTAAGGAATTATGGAAATCACAATCGAATCCTCTTTGACTCCAAGCAAAAGCCTTTGTGGCATAGGTCTCGTACAAACCCCCGAGGTATTTTCCGAGTTCTAGGGAGGCTTGGCAACACCTCCGAATTATCTCATGATTGTTAGAAATTATTTGGTAATTCTTGGAGGCAAGTCAAATTCGTCAAACCCTATTTCTCCTCTTTCGAATTTCGAGGAAAATTCGGTGTATGAGAACCTCTGAAAATTTTATGAGAGGTTCCTCAGGTTGTCGACAATCTCAGTTAAAATTTCGTAAGTTTTGGAGCTTGCTTGATGCCTTAAATGATCCTCAAAATCGCTTGTTCTTGTTCAAACCCTAACTGGTTTACACTATTCCGTAGGTTCGAATCGACTCGGTCCCGCCCACTAGTCAGACCAACCGCCTGTCGGGCCTGGGTCGTGAGCCGTCGGATAGGCATCGAGCGGTCTTCGACCAACCGGGCGTGGAGCCGCTATAACCACCCGGCCTAACTCAACCGTTGGATCGGCAGACGGACGGTCTCCCACCATCGAACGATGGAGTCATCGTGAACCACTCGATCTAGCTCACCTTCCGATTTCGATCCAACGACCAACGAGCCGCCTCTCCTTCTCTCGCTCAGCGTGAGCCCCTCGCCATTGCGTCGGCGCAGAGGAGAAAAGCGGTGGCATGCGCCCACTCTATGTCCACCTTTAAACGGCTAGCTCGAGCGCATTAAATGCATGTCGCGCCATCTCTCGAGGGCCATGACTCAACCGCTCCCATCGCTCTCAAGTGCTCTCATGGCGTTGTTGACCCGACCGAAAAACCCGCCGCTGCACTCGCCATTGCTCTATTTAAACCCCATTGCTTCACCCTTAGCTTCCTTTAGCACTTCGCAACTCCACCTAGCACTCACCCTCTTGCTTGAGTTGCGCCTCTCACTCTCTTCGACCGACGTTGTTGAGTGTGGAGCTTGGTGGAGGCGGTGCAATGGGTTTTCTTCTTCAAGTCTTCGCCCCCGCTTCCCTTTACTCTTTGGAGCTTAACTCTCACGCGTTTGGTTCTCTCGTGCCTGTGTCGTTGTGGCCTAGCGAGAACCTTACCATCGCTGGTTCGGATACTCATCGCCGAGCACCCGTGGGTCTCTGGTCGCTCTTCGACTCAAGTAAGTCCGTATTGCCTCAGAGGAGCTCAGCGTGTTTTCGTTTTCTTTTGGTGTTGTTCGTCGGGAGTCCTCCCGAGCCATACCTTTCGGCCAAGACTCGTGGTCGCATCGCCGAGCAGCTATACTCCGACCAAGATCTTGGCCGTCGGTCGAACCCTTCCACTTTTGGGACACTCATCCCTGCCCTTGGATGGCGCCGCTGTGGTCGGAGATCGCCGCCGAGCCACTGGCAAAGCGTGCGGGAGGCGTTACCTAGCGGTCGGATTTCCGACCAGTTACCCTAGCTTAGTCGTAAGCTCTACTACGATGAGTAAATGGTCGTAGGTCTTATTACGACTATGCCAGGGGCATGAGTCCTGCTACGACTGGTACCTAGTCGTAAGTTCCATTACTACTTGTACCTAGTCGTAAGTTCTTCTACGACCCTTAACTGGTCGTAAGTTCTTCCACGACTGGAACTTAGTCGTAAGACTTGCTACGACTACATCATAGTCGTAGGTTTCTTTTGCGACCACTACCTGGTCGTAAGACCTTCTTTCGGTCGTAGTTTTGGCATTAAGAATCTAAATCAATTGGTTCTTGTTGCTGAATTCTTTATAAATTAGTGCCTTGCTTCGGTAAGATTTTCAGAATTTTTGGAAAAGTTTGCTGTTGAGTCCTTGCATTTTATTCGTTCTTATTGGTTGCTTTTGGCTTTCTCGTTAGGATCCGAGGAGCACATTGACAACATAAGTGATCCCCAGCTACATCCTGACCCACAGCAAGCAGGCAAGCAGTTTGATCATGTTAATCCTATTATTTTTCAAGTCTACTATATTGATTTCAACTCGTTTGTATGCATTGCTATTTTGCTGTTAAATTATGGCTAGTATCCTGTAGTTGCATAATCTGTAGGACTTGTTTATCCTCTACTACCATGAGCTTAGGTTATTGGCTGTGGTCGGAGTTCGATGGATGGACTCTGGTCACTTAGTAGCTTTCGATTTGAAATTGCTTAGGAATGCTTAGCTTCGGTAGCACTGGGCGATCATCGATTGTAGTCGATGGTCTTGATCACACAAAAATTATTATTCTTCCATTATGTCCAGCACTTTGTGCTTTGTTAGTTTTGCAAATCAAAAACTGAAAATGAAAACTGATTTGGACTTAGGCATAATGGTATGTTGGTGTGGTGTTTTGGGTGTGATCGAATGGTGCCCAAGTCATCAAGGACCGAACATCTTGTTACACTAAACTAAGCATTATTGCGTACTAACCACATGAGGGTTATATGGGACCCTCTTGACTTAGTACTTTGGCGTGTGTTATCTCCGAGTCGCAGGAGGAAAAGTTTGTGTGTGTGTTGTGTGAAACAAACCTATGTGTTCTTGTGTTTGTGTTGGGTGTGCGGTGGTGGGGATTGCCGGAAGGTTCTCCACCTCGAGGGGCGCCAGCTTGTCCAAGGCTTTACCCGTGATTTGTAGTTGTCCGAGGTCAGCCACGACTCGACACAACGTATGGGTTTCAATCCATACAGGCGACTCGGGTTAATACACAATATTGGAAACGCCTCGTAGGACTTAGCCATGCCAAGATACCAAAGGAAGTGTGCTTAATCATGTGGCAAAAGGCGGTCCGACATGTGGGTAAAATGGTACACCCCGCAGGATAAAACTATTCGAATAGCCTCGCCCTAGGTTATGGACACGCTGGGGAGGTCTTCCAAGAGTTAGACTACAACTTTTGTTTTCAAAATTAAAAACTTGACATGGTTGGTATGAATGGGTAATTCATACTATTGTTGTGGTGACTATTGGGTTAGTCACTGTGCCCGTTGTTCTCTATCTACTGTTTTATTGTTGTCTTTTGCCATTATTTGAACATTAAAAACAGATTTGTTAAATTGCTTTCAATCTATTACATTATTGCAAATGAAAACTTACTTTATGCTAAAATGAAACATACAGCCTCCACTTCAATGAACTTGCATGTAGTATATGTACAGGTTTGTTATTCCACATGTAAGTCTTATGAGTACATTCAAAGTACTCACCGCTTTTGCCACGCTTTTGTTTGTGGGAAGAAGGTGAGCCCCAAGGGCCTCACTTTTGTGAGATGTGCTTCGGGTTTGGCGACTAGCTTGGCGGTCCGGTCGGTTGCCTTGTGGGTTAAGGGCAAACTGGTCGGCTCTTTTGCTTATAGCCATCTTATGGCACTTTTGCTTCCGCTGTCTATCTTCTTTTGTCCATGGATATTTTTGGCCGGTCGGCCTCTCTTTTGTAAATTGCCATCTTCTATTTATGTTATATTTTGGATTGTTGTTTATGCTTCGGTTCTATGTGAATGAATGGAATTGATGCATGAACTTTGTAAAGAGGTGTGTATATTGATTGAAGTATACATGCCTCGAGTCTCGGATTATCTGCTTTGTGATGCTAGGACCGAATGGATGGTTAAGTATTACAAGCCGGATAAATCGGGGTCTCACAAAAAGTCCTTAGGCATTTGCCGCAGTCATGTTAAGATCTTAATTAATATAAGTATTTCAGTTAAGCCTTCTTGGGCTATGTTTGTTGGGTTTAACCTACCCCTGCCTAATTCCTAACTCATCTTGTGCTTGCTACCTTATCTAACCCATGGAGTTTCACCAGATGGTTCAGACTCGTCTTACTGCTGCAAGTGGTTCTAGCACCCATGTGTCCGAAGGCAACGAGCAGACCCCCGCAAGAGCAGTTCCACCTCAAGCATCCCCAATTGACCAGCAAAATTTTGGAGCTTTCATGGCAGCTCAGACCCAGATGATGTACACCATGATGAATCAAATTCAGAATATGAACAATCAGAGCAACAACAACAATCACCACAATAGAGTCCTAGTCGCTCATGGTCACCATGGACCATCTAAGCTAGCCGAGTTCATGAGAACTCATCCACCAACGTTTTTCGGGCATGTCTCACGGTTGAAGCCGATGATTTGGCTTCGTGTCATTGAGAGAAAGCTGATGATCACCCATTGCAACAATCATGAAAAAGTTCTATATGCCACTCACCAAATGGAAGGCATATCTGCCAAATGGTTGGAAAACATCTGTGCAGCGCATGAGATGCCACAAAACATTACTTGAGAAGAGTTTTCAATCGCCACCAAAGATCTGAGTGTACGTAAGGAATAATAGATCTAAAGAAGGATGAGTTTCGCGCTCTCAAACAAGGAGGGATGTTAGTAACTGACTATCTCAATAAATTTTCTCAACTTGCCCGCTATGCCGCGGAAGAGGTCACCACAGGGAAGGTCCGTCAGAGTCGTTTTCCACAGGGACTGAATTCTGGATTGCATGTTAACTTAATTGCCCATACTTTCTCAAACTTCCAAGAGCTAGTCAACAAAGCTTTGATTCTGGAAGACAAGCGAAAAGAACTAGAAGACAGCCGCAAATGCAGGATGGCTCAGCAACGGAGTCACCAGTTATAACAGAAGGCAAGAACAGTTCCACAGTAGTTTAACTATTTTCCACCGCAGAACACTTTCAGGACGTCTGCACCAACTTTAGCATCTCATACAGTGGTTCAGAATTTTCACAACCCAGCAGTACCAGCCAACCCCAATCTAGGGAATAACACGCAGAGTGTACCAAGAGTTTGTTTTTTGTGCCGTCAAGCAGGGCACTTCGCCAACCAATGTTCGCAAAAGGGAATACTAACTCCAGTGCGCTTCAACCTTGGAGCTACACCAGCCAAGGCACCAGCGCAAAGCAACAATCAGGGAGCATCTCAAGTTGTCGGCCAATTCGAAGGAGCACAGCAATCCGTGGTCAGGGGTCGTGTCAACCACATTTGATTCTAGAGCTTCGTATTCATTTGTTTCTAGAATTTTGCAACCAAGAATAATTTGAAAGTTAAGTATCTTAACCATACTCTGTTAGTCCAGTCACTTGGAGCAGAGCCAAGCTCTAAAGTAGGATGTTTAGATGCTAAGTTACTCATAACTGGAGTTGAGTTTCTAGCCAACCTAATTGTTCTAGACACCTAAACCTTAGATGTCATTCTTGGTATGGATTGGTTATCAAAGCACAAATCTGTGCTAGATTGTGGCCGAAGAGTTGTAACAATCGAGGATACTAGTGGAAAGAAAGTGGAGTTTCTAGCCACCTTCGTCCATGATAGACATCTGTTAGTCAACAGTCTGAAAATCGTATTTTTGAAAGATGTGCCTATTGTCAGAGAATACCCATATGTGTTTCCAGAAGAGTTACCAGGAATGCCACCGGGCCGTGACATCGAGTTTGTCATCGATCTAGTACCAGGAATAACACCAATTTCAAAGAGACCTTATCGGATGCCAGCCGATGAGTTGGTAGAGATGAAGAAACAGATTGAAGAACTTCTTGATAAAGGTTTCGTGAGACCTAGTTCGTCACCGCGGGGAGCGTCAGTCCTGCTTGTCAGGAAAAAGGATGGAAGTATGAGAATATGCATTGATTATCGTTCTCTAAACGAAGTTACTATCAAGAACAAGTATCCAGTACCCCGCATTAATGATTTGTTTTGTCAAATGAAAGGAGCCGGAGTATTCTCAAAGATCGACCAGCGATCAGGTTGCCATCAATTGAAGATCTGTCCGAAGGATATACCGAAGACCGCTTTCTCAACGCTATACGAACATTATGAATTCCTAGTCATGTCCTTTGGCTGACTAATGCCCCTGCCTATTTCATGAACATGATGAACAAAGTATTCATGGAATATTTGGACAAGTTTGTAGTTGTGTTCATTGATGATACTTTGGTTTATTCTAAGACATAAAAAGAACATGCTAAACATTTGAGAATAAACTTGGAAAATTTAGAGAGCATCAGTTGTATACTAAGTTCAGCAAGTGTGATTTCTGGAAGAAGGAGGTTGATTTCCTTGGTTACGTGATGATAGTTGAAGGAGTAGCAATCGACCCCGGTAAAGTTAAAGCAGTGTTACATTGGGAGTAGCCCAAGACCGTAAGTAAGATTCACAGTTTCTTGAGAATAGCATGATATTATCGGCTTTTCATTGAAGGATTCTTAACATTTCTAAGCCTCTTACGTAATTGTTGAAGAAAGAGAAAAAGTTCACTGACCCTAGCTTGTGAAGAAAGTTTTTAAGAATTGAAGAAGCGTTTGACTTGGGCCCCAGTGCTAATCTTGCCAGATATTCGTAAAGATTTTGATATCTACTATGATGCTTCGCGTCAAGGTTTAGGATGCGTCCTGATGCAAGAAGGAAGAGCTGTCGCTTATTCATCAAGGCAATTGAGACCCCATGAGGAGAATTATCCAACCCATGATCTGGAATTATCTTTTGTAGTGTATGCTTTGAGATTTGGCGTCATTACCTCATTGGTAATCGCTGTGAAGTATACACAGATCATAAGAGCCTGAAGTATATTTTCACTCAATCTGACCTGAACATGAGACAAAGTAGATTGTTGGAGTTAATAAAGGATTATAACATTGGAATTCACTACCATCCCAGTAAGGTCAATGTCGTGGCAGATGCTTTCAGCCGTAAGAGTTACTACAATGCTTTATAAGTGGAAGAAATTTGCTCAGAACTTCAAGAGGAATTTCAGAAGGTGAGGCTAGAAGTTGTATATGAAAGATTTGCGGCTAGTCTGGAAGTATAGTCTACTTTGGAGAAGCAGATTCGTGAAGCCCAACCAAATGACCCAGAAATTTTCGACATTAAGAAAAAATGGCATAAAAAAAATTCAAGGACTTCGCCACAGGTGATCAAGATATACTGTGGATCAATGGACATATCTGCGTACCAGACATTGATGGGTTGAGATAGCTAATTTTGAAAGAAGCTCATGATTCAAAGTATTCAACTCACCCTGGTTGTACTAAGATGTATCAGGATGTGAATAATAAGTTCTGGTAGCCAAATTTGAACCGAGAAGTCGTAGAGTTCATTACCTTGTGCAACGTGTGTCAGAAAGTAAAAATAGAACATCAGAGACCAGTAGGTTTGTTACAACCGCTGAAGATTCCAGAGTGGAAGTGGGAAGAGATCGGAATAGATTTCATTACTGGTTTACCCAGGACTCAATCGGGTTACGATTCGATTTGGGTAATATTTGATCGTTTGACCAAATTTACCCATTTCTTACCAGTCAAAACCACTTACTCAGGAGATCGCCTTGTAGAGTTCTATATATCAAGAATCGTCAGTTTGCATGGTGCCTAAAAAGATAGTGTCAGATCGAAGATCTCAGTTCACCTCTCGTTTCTAGCAGAGTCTGCATGAAGCACTGGGAACTCATCTGAATTGCAGCACAGCTTATCATCCTCAGATAGATGGATAGACTGAAAGAGTCAATCAAATATTAGAGGATATGTTGAGAGCCTGTGCTCTAGCTAATGCTACCAATTGGGACAAGAGTTTGTCGTATGCAGAATTCTCGTACAACAATAGTTATTAAGCCAGTCTGCAAATATCACCATTTAAAGCTTTATATGGTCGTGCTTGCAGAACAGCTTTGAATTGGTCAGAAATAGCTGAATGTTTGGTATTTCGACCAGATATTATTCAAGAACTAGAAGAACAAGTGGCCATGATCATAGAAAGATTGAAGATAGCTCAGCCGAGGTAGAAAAGTTATGCTGATAACCGTCGTCGCGATCTCAGCTTTGAACCAGAAGATTATGTTTATCTTCGAGTTACTCCACTCAGAGGTGTCAAAAGGTTTCATGCCAAAGGGAAGCTTGCCCCAAGGTATGTTGGTCCATTCAAGATTTTAGAACGTCGTGTCGAACCCGGGAACGAAGGATCCCGAATTCACTGCGTTTACACACTAGTCCAGTATTTCTAGTGCACACAGTCTCACAAATAGTGTTATCACAATCATATCCAGCACTTTATTAATAAGAAACAGAGTTTATTACAAAATGGGCCTGAGGCCAAATAAGAAAACATAGCGGAAGCAAAAGGTAGTAGGCCACACGATGCGCCACAGGCAATCGTCTGGAGGCGTAGCCTAAACGTCTGGATCCTCACCGTCTGAATAGTAGTCTTCTCCTGAATAATAATATTCAGCAAGGATGAGCACAACTACCGTGCTCGCAAATCACACCCAGTACAGAATTTAGAATGTATGCATAAGTAATCAAAGGAAGGTTGTAAGGGTTTATTTGCATAAATCAACATTTTCAAGTTTAAATAATCATACTAAGTTTCAAGGCACATTTTTACTCATTAACTTAAAATTAGATTTTAAATTGACAATTTTATAGTGGATAACCTCCATATGAAACATGGTGATGGATACCCTCCTATCACATGGCTAACCGCACAATTTTACCACAAGGATTAACCATCCAAAAAATCATGTACCAAATCATTTTTAAAACTAAAAACAAAGTCTAACTTAAAGTGGCTTTGCTCAGCATATCCATCACCGTGGACACGGCTATTCGAATAGTTTTACACTCTGTAGAGGTTGTACAACTTTACCCATATGAGATAATTTGCCCGTTATGTCAGCTAATGCACGCTTCTTTATGCGTGTGACTAGGCAATTATCACAAGGTGTTTCCAATGCTTTACCTCATTACTAATATGCCCGCTAAGGTTTCACTTCCATTAGGCTAACCACCTGCCGGAAGTCCTGATGAAGACATCCCTACCATAGATACAACCGCACCTACACAACCAACACAAGGACCTCTTACTCGAGCTCGTGTTCACCAACTTAACTATCAGGTGAATTCATTCCTATGTTTATATATTACTGAGAATAGACCGCTACCTAATGCAAGTGATTTGATTGTACTTAGGAACATGGGAAAAGACCAAGGAGAGGCATATGGTGTCATGGACATGCATGAAAGGTATAACGGAGATCACCACGTTACTTTGGGTCCAAGTCAAGCAAGAGTTCGAGTTGGGCTTGTTCTGGAGTCGTTTCGGACTGTTTCGTCAGTACTAACTTCAAACGGTCATAACTTTTGCAAGCGGAGTGCGATTCGGGTGTTCTTAGGCTTGTTGGAAAGCTTACGGCGAGACCTTTCCAACGGATCCAGCCTCACCTCCAAATTCATTATGTAGACTTCAGAATCGTCAAAAGAAGGTGCTACATCACCAATTTGGCCGATTTGGGGCTTTGTAATCATATTCAACTTGGCCCATATGTCGGCGGCCCACCTGGGGTGTGGTTACTGTTCACATGAATAGTAAACCATAAGTTTTAGTCCTACCTTGCTGTTCTTTTTGATTTGTGGTTCCTCGTCCCCTATTTAAGGAGGACGCACCCCCTCTAGTTTCCTTGGATTTCGTTGAGTTAAGATTCAGCCCTTATGCAAACTTTTGTTCTTTAGTTGTGTCGAATGACCACCAGTTAAGACATCCTTCGGAATCCCAACCTATCAAATTTCATAAATATTTGCAATACATCATATTGCGTTTTATCTTGTTCTTGCGTGTTCTTCGATTGCATGCAAGAATAGACCTTTGTGGTCAGGTTGATCGTGCTTCCAGCAGGTCAATAACATCTCAGAGTTGGTTCAATGATTGCTAAGGCGCAAGTGTCGTCGTACGGTTGTAGTCGGATCGCGAGACTCGCCTCCCCCAAAGTCGATATTTATCAATCTCATCGAAAGATCGGGCACCCCGTCTTCATCAAGTGGTATCAAAGCTACAGTTCATCGGTGAGAGTTTCAGTTTTCTAGTAGTAGATTCGTTTTTCATACCTAGAGTCCAGAAAATTGCCCAAAATTTTTTTCGCATCTATCAATCATACCGACCCCTTTGAGCCATCGCAATTTCTTTCTTTTCAGTTTGCTTGTTGAATCTTTGGTTTCATTGTCGTGTCTAGTTGCTGATCTATAGTTCTAGTTATTGCCCAGTTGGTCGTTATCTAGATTGCTTCTCGTGTCTTCCTTCGCGTCGCTTAATCGTTCTTTTAGAGTTCTTAGTTTTTGCATCTAAAACAGAAAATTCGTGGGTTATACTCCTCTAATCTGCACAAAAAAGAGAGAGAGAACACTTTCCTGTTATTTATGACTTGTGGAAAACCCTAGGGCCAGCAAAAAGTAGAAGGAGAAAGTGGCAACTGCAAGAACAAAAGCCGCGGTAGAGAAAAAAATACAAAAAAGAGAGAAAAAAGAAGTCTGTCCACCTTTCAAAAAAATTGAAAAGCTTTCAAACTTTCGTCAAAACCAGTGAAAATTGGTGGAGTCCTTATACATATAGCCATAAGCTTGCAGTCCCGACTCGGTTTCAAGATATAGCAGTTTCAAGATTGAACCCGACTCGGTTTCCAGTCCGAGTACGATTCCGTTTCCGAGACACCTTCAGTAAAACGGGTATAACTTTTGCATACTGTGTCCGTTTTGGACGTTCTTGTACTCGTTGGAAAGCTAACAACAAGGCGCATCCTTTCCACTTAAAACACTATTCACCCTCCTGGCACCCCAAAATCGTCCATCTTCAGCCCCGAATTTGCGTCGCAAGTTTTCAGTTTCTGTTTTTGCCATTTCTTTCAGTCTTTCCTTCAGAATTTGGGCTTCACCTCAACAGCAAAGTTGTAGATCTCGTTGAAACCTTTCAAACGATCATATATAAGCTATATATATAAAAATTCTTGTTCATCTTTTGACACTAGCTGTTGTATACTGCATAAACTAGAGGGCTGTTTACATTGCACGTTATTCTGATTTTGTGCTCTACATCGTGTGAACAATCTTGTGCTCCTACAAATAAGTTTGAGTAGTTGGCTAGCGTCTCTCCTAGCACTTGGTGTGATAATTTCCTTTGCTTACATCAAGTCACATTGATCTTTGCGTGTGTGTTCATACACTTCTCTGGATAGGCTTTGATTAGCTAGCTCTTTCTAGGCTAGGATCAGCAACATTGACTAGTACTTTGAACATTTATTCAACTTGCATTTGCTGAATTGATTGTTGCTAATTCTTGCTACCATACTTGAGCCTTCCTAGCTACACCTCTTCTACGCCGTATAGGCTGATCTTCACCTGGCAATCGTTCCATCTAATCTTTGGAGATACGTTGACACCGCTGGTTGCCGATCACCCCTGTTGCTTGGTAAGAATTGGTAAGAATTTGATAGAAGGCTTGAGTGTGAGTGACTTTTGAAGCACCACATCCTAGTAGTTGTTTGGAAAATATTCTTGTGTTTTGCTAACAATGGCAGATTCTGCGGAGCGTTCGGATGAGGATACATCTCATACTCCTCGTACGAAGGGCATCATATAACACTTCCTGCGTGAAATGAACCTTCGTACGGAGGGTCTTGAGGAAGATGTTAGGATCACGAATGAGCGACTTGCTCAACTTGAGAGCACTTAGATTGAAACAAACGCCACGCTCGCCGCGATGGAGAGAGCGCAAAGCGTCACTAACACCTCCTTGACAGGTATTATGGCGCGCCTTGACGAAATTGCCCGGGCATCCACTACTGTTCCCCCTGCTGCCCCAGTGGTAGAGGGACCAGATGAATTTGAATACGTGACTGATACCGAGGCCAATGACATGGGTAACAACAATGATCGAGTTCATCGACAGTTGCGTTTTAATCGACAAGGTATGCAACGGGGCCCCCTCCGACGTGAGGTACGCGACCACGATGATTCTTTCGCTAAGGTTAAATTCACTACGCCCACTTTTAATGGTAAATGTGATCCTGATGGATATTTTAATTGGGAACTAGCTGTTGATCAAAAATTCACTTGCCATGAATTTCTTGATAATAGACGAGTTAGGGCTGCTACTAGTGAATTTACCGACTTTGCTTCTGTTTGGTGGAGAGAACATTGCCGTCAACATCCCAATAACATACCTAACACTTGGGAGGCTTTAAAATTGCTTATGCGGCATCGATTTGTTCTCTCATATTATGCTCGTGATTTATTAAATAAACTGCAACACTTACAACAAGGTACAAAGTCTGTGGAAGACTACTATCAAGAATTACAAATTGGTATGTTGTGTTGTGGTTTAGATGAGAAAGAGAAGGCATTAATGGCTAGGTTTTTGTGAGGGTTGAATAGAGAAATTCAAGACATCATTGATTATAAAGAGTACAACTCCATTACTAGATTGTTTCATCTTGCTTGCAAAGCTGAACGTGAATTGTAGGGACGCCGGACGAGGACACGTTCTAACTTTTCTGCAGGTCGCACAAACTCATGGACACCACACACCTCTACTGCTCCGGCCACCAGTGCACCTCCACTGCCACCCTCCAACAACAAGTAGCGTCTCGCTACTTCAAATTCAGCACCACGAGTCTCTGAAGCAGCCAAATCAGCACTACTAATTTTGGTAAAAACCTCTTCTTCGGTTGCTTTGACAGGACGAACTAAGGATGTTCAATGTCATCGTTGCAAAGGCTATGGACACATGATGCGGGACTGCCCAAACAAGCGCGTACTGATTATACGCGATGATGGTGGGTATCCTTCTGCTAGTGATTTTGATGATGAAACATATGCTATGCTTGCAACTGACCCTATAGGACATAAGGATGAATCTGATCATGAGGAGGAACACGTTGGTGCTGAAGATGCCGACAAGTATTTGAGCATGATTCTACAACGCGTACTAAGCGCTCAAGTTTCTCGCACCGATCAAAATCAGCGCCATAATTTATTCTAAATCAAAGGCGTTGTCAAGGAACACTCGATTCGCATAATTATCGATGGTGGGAGTTGCAACAATTTGGCAAGTATGGATATGGTGGAGAAGCTTATTTTGCCAACCAACCCTCATCCCCACCCATACCATATTCAATGGTTCAACAACAGTGGAAAGTTAAGGTAACACGAATGGTGAGAGTACACTTTTTTATGGGTTCATACCATGATTATGTTGATTGTGACGTTATCCCTATGCAAGCTTGTTCATTGTTATTAGGAAGACCTTGGCAATACAATACTGATTGTGTGCATCATGGTGGGAATAATCAATACTCTCTCATATTCAAAGGAAAGAAAATTATGATGCATCCTGTGACTCCTGAACAAATTATTAAAGATGAGCTTGCTAGAGCCAGTAAAGAGAAGAATCAGGAGAATGCTAAGAGTGAAAATCAGATTGTAGCAAAAGAGCTTGAGCAACATAAGAAGAAAGAACCTAAATCTGATCATGTGAAGAATAAAGAAATTAAATTAAAAGGTGCTAGTTTTCTTGCTACCAAATCTGATATGACTGAATTGGATGCTAGTAATTATGTTTGATATGCATTAGTTTGCAAAGAAGCCTTATTTTCATTTGAGGATATACCTTCTTCCTTGCCTCCTGCTGTCACTAACATTTTGCAGGAGTACAAAGACGTCTTTCCAAAGGACATACCGCCGGGGTTGCCACTGCTTCGAGGGATTGAGCATCAAATTGATTTAATTCCAGGTGCATCATTGCCCAACCGCGCACCATACAGGACCAATCCGGAAGAAACTAAAGAAATTCAGCGCCAAGTTCAAGAATTGTTTGATAAAGGGTATGTGCGCGAATCTCTTAGTCCTTGTGCAGTTTCGGTCATTTTAGTGCCTAAGAAAGATGGATCATGGCGCATGTGTGTGGATTGTAGAGCAATTAATAATATCACCATTAGGTATCGTCATCCTATTACTAGGTTAGATGATATGCTTGATGAATTGAGTGGCTCTGTTGTTTTCTCGAAGGTTGATTTGCGTAGTGGATATCATCAAATTCGCATGAAATTAGGTGATGAATGGAAAACAGTATTTAAAACTAAATTCGGCTTATATGAGTGGTTAGTAATGCCTTTTGGTTTAACTAATGCACCTATCACCTTCATGCGACTAATGAACGAAATTTTGCGTGCTTTCATTGGTAGATTTGTGGTGGTTTATTTTGATGATATATTGATATACAACAAATCATGAGAGCAACATCTTGACCATTTATGTGTTGTTTTTAATGCTTTACGTGCTGCATATTTATTTGGTATCCTTGAGAAGTGCACCTTTTGCACCGATCGAGTCGCGTTTCTTGGCTATGTTGTTGCTCCACATGGAATTGAAGTTGATCAAGCCAAGGTTGAAGCAATACAGAGTTGGTCGACTCCTAACACGCTCACATAGGTACGAAGCTTTTTAGTACTTGCTGGATTTTATCGCCGCTTCGTGAAGTATTTTAGCACCATCGCTGCACCATTGAATGAGCTCACCAAGAAGGGCGTGCCTTTTGTTTGGAGCGTCACACAAGAGAACGCATTCACCACGCTGAAAGATAAGTTAACACATGCACCCCTACTCCAACTCCCTGATTTTAATAATACTTTTGAACTAGAATGTGATCCCAGTGGAATTAGTTTAGGTGGCGTGTTATTACAAGAAGGCAAACCTATATCATATTTCATTGAGAAATTGAGTGGGCGTAGTTTGAACTATTCTACTTATGATAAGGAATTATATGCACTATTTTGAACTTTAGAAACTTGGTAACATTACTTATGGCCCAAAGAATTTGTTATACATTCTGATCATGAATCTTTAAAGCATATTCGAAGTCAAAGTAAACTTAATCGTAGACATGCAAAGTGGGTTGAATTTATTGAGTCTTTTCCTTATGTCATAAAACATAAGAAGGGAAAAGAGAATGTTATTGCTGATGCTTTGTCTATGAGGTATACCATGCTTTCACAATTTGACTTCAAATTTTTTGGATTAGAGACTATTAAATAGCAATATGTGCATGATGCTGATTTTACAGATGTATTGTTGAATTATCAAGAAGGGAAAACATGAAATAAATTTATCATTCATGATGGGTTTGTATTTAGAGCTAACAAGCTATGCATTCCAGCTAGCTCCGTTCATTTGTTGTTGTTACAGGAAGCGCATGGAGGCGGGCTGATGGGACACTTTGGTGTGAAGAAAACGGAGGATATACTTGCTGATCATTTCTTTTGGCCAAAGATGAGACGGGACATCGAGCGCTACGTTGCTCGCTGCACTACATGTCAAAGAGCTAAGTCACGACTTAATCCTCATGGTTTGTACATGCCTATACCTGTTCCGAGTGTTCCGTGGGAAGATATTTCGATGGACTTTGTTTTAGGATAGCCTAGAACACAGAAGGGGAGTGATAGTATATTCATGGTTGTTGATCGATTTTCTAAGATAGCTCACTTTATACCATGTCATAAGAGCAATGATCACTACTACAAAACAGGCCATAGAAGACGCCTCATCACAGACGGTTCTTGGAAACCGTCTGTGATAAAGTAATCACAGACGGTTCCAAGACGAACCATATGTGGTATGTCACTATCACAGACGGTTCGTGAATAGAACCGTCATGAAGCATCCTGCACGGTTCTAACCACGAACCGCCTGCGGATATCGAAATATCACAGACGGTTCTAACCACGAACCGCTCGTGATGAGTATCTCATCACGCACGGTTCGTGGTTAGAACCGCTCGTGATTTTAGGTTTTACCATGGTTTGGATTTTCCTTACTCTTCAATTCTAGGTATGTGATCCAAGCCATGGAAAAATTCAAACCATGGTAAAACCTCATCACGCAGACGGTTCGTGGCGGAAAACCATGATAAAACCGTCTCGTGATACTTTGTTTCATAGAAGGAAAACGAAAATTTGCACATAATGGCGGGCTCAAAATCTCTCTATATTAACAGAGTCATTCATCTCCCCTTTGCCATCTCCATCTCCTCCTTTGCCATTTCTCCCCTCTGTCATTTCTCCTCCGCCTCCTCCCGCGCCTCCTCCACCTCCTCTACCTCGCCGCCGCCGGCCCCCACGACTGCCGCCCCAAAGATCCCACGACCTCGCCGCCCCGCCTCCTCTACTTGCCGCCCCGGCCTCCTCTACTTGGGTCGCCTGTCCTCCCACGAGTTCTGCCGCCGCGCCTCCTCCACCTTGCCCCGCCTCATCGCCCTTGACCTCCCATGACCTCGTCACCCCACCTCCCACGACCTCACTCTCTCTACTCCCCTTTGCTCTGTGATGTAGATTACTACCGTGATGTGTTAGTACTCTGTGAATTGTTTGAGTTGATGCTACCGTGATGTGGGTGATGCATGTCGTGTTCTTTTAGTGCTCTGTGAATGGATTGAGTTGATGCTACCGTGATGCTCGCTATTGTGGAAAAGCTAGCGAAACCAAAATCAATATCGATTCTTTCGTGAGGCTCGGGAGGCTCCATACGAAGTGAAAATCCTGCTGCTTTTTTTGCCATAGAAAAACTATCACGACGGTTCTAAACAAGAACCGCTCGTGATAGTTACTATCACGCGGTTCTTTTTAGAACACGTAATAGAACCGCTCGTGAAAATAGACTATCGCTGCACGGTTGAGAATAGAACCGCTCGCGATATCTGTTTTCACGCAGCGGTTCTTTTTAGAACCGCTCGGAAAATAGACTATCATAGACGGTTCTATTCACGAACCGCTCGCGATAGTCGCTATCACTGCACGGTTCGTGAATAGAACCGCTCGCGATATCATTTTTCACGACGGTTAAAAACCGCTCGTGATGACCTCGTGTCATCAGACACAAAAATTCGAGCGGCTCAAAACCGTCTGTGATGATGGTTTAGAACCGTCTGTGATGAGCTTTTCTGTAGTAGTGGATGTCACTTTATACCATGTCATAAGAGCAATGATGTTGCCCATATTGCTGATTTATTCTTTCGTGAAGTTGTTCACTTACATGGTGTGCCTAATACTATAGTTTCAGATCATGATGCTAAATTTCTTAGCCACTTTTGGCGAACTTTATGGGCTAAATTGGGGACTAAGCTTTTATTTTCTACTACTTGTTATCCCAAAATTGATGGACAAACTGAAGTTGTAAATAGAACTTTATCTACAATGCTTAGGGCTATGTTGAAAAAGAATTTAAAAATGTGGGAAGAATGCTTGCCTCATATTGAATTTGCTTATAATCGTTCCTTGCATTCTACTACCAAGATGTGCCCATTTGAAGTTGTTTATGGTTTTATGCCTCGTGCTCCTATTGATTTAATGCTTCTCCCACCTTCGGAGAAATTGAACTTTGATGCAAAACAACGTGCTGAACTGATTTTAAAAATACATGAGACAACCAAGGAGAATATAGAGCGCATGAATACTAAATATAAACTTGTTGGTAGTCAGGGGACAAAATATATAACTTTTGAACCAGGAGATCTTGTTTGGTTGCACTTGAGAAAAGATTGGTTCCCTGATTTGAGAAAGTCAAAATTGATGCCTAGAGCTGATGGTCCTTTCAAAGTGTTAGAAAAGATTAATGATAATGCATACAAGCTTGAACTGCATGCAGATTTCGGGGTTAGTCCCACATTTAACATTGCAGATTTGAAGCCATACTTGGGGGAAGAGGATGAGCTTGAGTCGAGGACGACTCAAATGCAAGAAGGGGAGGATGATGAGGACATCCCTACCATGGATACAACCGCACCTACACAACCAATACAAGGACCTCTTACTCGAGCTTGTGCTCGCCAACTTAACTATCAGGTGAGTTCATTCCTATGTTTATATATTACTGAGAATAGACCGCAACCTAATGCAAGTGATTTAATTGTGCTGAGGAACATGGGAAAGGACCAAGGAGAGGCATATGGTGTCATGGACATGTCACTTTGGGTCCAAGTCAAGCAAGAGTTCGAGTTGGGCTCGTTGTGAAGTCGGTTTCGGACTACTACGTCAATACTAACTTCAAATGGTCATAACTTTTGCAAACGAAGTCCGATTCGGGTGTTCTTTGGCTTGTTGGAAAGCTTACATCGAGACCTTTCCAACGGATCCAGCCTCACCTCCAAATTAGTTATGTAGACTTCAGAATCATTAAAAGAATGTACTATATCACCAATTTGGGCCGATTTGGGGCTTTGTAATCATATTCAACTTTGCCCATATGCCGGCGGCCCACCTGGGGTGTGGTTACTGTTCACATAAATAGTAAACCACAAGTTTTAGTCCCACCTTGCTGTTCTTTTAGATTTGTGGTTCCTCATCCCCTATTTAAGGAGGACACACCCCCTCTAGTTTCCTTGGATTTCGTTGAGTTAAGATTCAGCCCTTATACAAACTATTGTTCTTTAGTTGTGTCGAATGACCACCAGTTAAGACATCCTTCGGAATCCCAACTTATCAAATTTTATAAATATTTGCAATACATCATATTGTGTTTTATCTTGTTCTTGCGTGTTCTTCGATTGCATGCAAGAATAGACCTTCGTGGTCAGGTTGATCGTGCTTCCAGCAGGTCAATAACATCTCGGAGTTGGTTCAACGATTGCTAAGGCGCAAGCGTCATTGTACGGTTGTAGTCGGATCGCGAGAGTCGGCTCCCCTAAAATCGATATTTATCAATCTCATCGAAAGATCGAGTACCCCATCTTCATCAAGTCTCTTCTTGCGTCAAGTGGGAATAATGTTTAACCAACACCCACACAACAAAATGGCACATACAACAGTGAGGTATGACAAGTTAATAAGCCTAGTCCTGCCCATACAGAACATGTGGTAGTACGCTGGAGTTTTGCAAGATGCGACTCAAAGGCCGGTCCTTAACTGTCTTGGGCGACTTCGAATAATAAACCCTAGGCCTCAATCCTAACCCGATTGAGCCCGTGCATAAACCAGCACCCACCAACAATCCATCTCGCCCAAGTACAAACCATTTTTCATTTTTTTTTCAAAGACATTTGCAAAAGTCCACCATGACAAAACAATGTCATAGGATTTTATCAAATTTTGCTATTTTGATTAAATTCTCCCAAAATTAAATATTTGTGGTCTAAGTAGTTTCTAAGCATATCTTTATTTTTAAAATTTATTTTACCAAGTTGACAAGGGAATGATGATCCATCATTCAAATTTGGCTATAAAAAGGAATTGGATTAACTACGAATTTAAAACAGGAATTTAAAATAATTGAATAAAATTATGCATGCAATAGTAATTTAAAAACAGAATTAAATAATTTAAAATATTGTGATCAAAATGATCAATGGTGTAACTTGCCTTGCTCAAATTCTTGATATTCAACCTCTTCAAGAGGATCAAACTCTCCAGAGTCATCAAAATCTATAAGCGAAAATAATCCAAACTCAAATAGAATTCAAATGAACACAAATAAATTCAATTGAATAATAAAATTAACTCCAAATGATATAATTTTGGTTTAGTTAGCAAGATCTTGATTTTGTACAAATTTAGAAATTTGAATCACCTAAATCGGGGTTCGTATGAAGAAGTACGAGTTCCTGGAAGTTTTAAATCTAAAATAAATCCTAATTTCAGAATTTTCGAATTTCCCAAATTATCTTTCTAAAGGAAATTCGAGATATTGCGCAAGCTGAAGTCAGCCATATGGAAATTCTGATTTTTAGCCGAATTATTTTTCTAAAGGAAAATGCTTTGAGTCACAGACATATGGGCCCAGATTCAATGGACTGAGTCCACAGCCCGGTCAGAGTCCGCCGTGGACTCGGTGCTTTGCTACAGTACGAAGGGGGGTGCGCTGGCACGGCCTGCCACGTTGGCGCCCACGTGGTTGCTATGTCAGCTCAGGTGCTGAGGTGGCGCCGATGTAGCCGGGCCACGTCGGCCCGAGGAGCGGCAGCGCTCCGGTGATGGCCTCGTCGGCGCTACGCGTCACGGCGAGGCACGAGAGTAGGCGCAACAAAACAAGGAGGTCGAGATGAATCTGGTGCTTACTAAAACAACGGCGGAGCGCGAGGTTTTGACTGCTGGCGACGAGGTTTGGCGGCGGCGGTTTTTGGGTCGACGGCGGAGAAGAGGCTCCGGAGTTCCCCTGGTGCAGTTAGTGGGCACACGAGGTTCGCAGTGGCGTCGTGAAGCTGATGGCGTAGACGAAGGGGGCGGGCTGGCTTTGACGGTGGTGGAATTGGAGATTGAAGGAGCTTCGGCTGCCGGTGAAAAAAACTCGGATTGTGAGCGTGTGGTAGCGATCGGGGTGCGGAGAGTTGGGGCATCGGGTTGAGTGGAGAGAGGCGCAGCTGGGGCTGGCTTTTATAGGGTGAAGGGAGGCTAGGAGGTGGAGATCGTGTGCGGGAGCCATGGCGGCGGCGGTGGGCGTCTGAAGCAAATGCGCGTGATTAAGATGAGGAACGGCCGAAAACGGGTGCGGGAGTAAATGGCAATTTCAATGCGCGCGGTCGTGCGAAGGAATGGGGAGGGAATCACGGAATTGATGAAGCTCCACTTCGGCGTTAATGGCGGCAGAGAGAGAGACGAGCGCGCGGAGAAGAAAATGGGGAAGGAGACGACGCTGTAGTGGTCGGTCCCGCGTGGGAGGAACTGGTCGGGAGGAGTGACGATCGTCGGATTTTGATCGAACGGCCTAAGGTGACGACGCGCGGGCGAAACTGGTCGGGTGTAGCGGTGACCGTTGGATTTTGATCGGACGGCCGAGGCGATAGAGCGCGGGGACGGCCGAGATGGGTTGCGGTGCACTAGTCGATGGGCGACACGTGGCGGGAGCGTGGGGCGGTGGCGCTCATGGCGGGCGCGTGAGGCCGCGGAGGTCAAACCGTGGTGGGCTTAATTGGGCCCATGCCCTGTGCGAGAGATTTTAATTCCTTTTCTAATTAATTTAATTCCAAAAATTCACAAAGTATTTAGAAAATAGAAAATAAAATCCAAAAATTATGAGAAAATGCACAGAAATTCTCTTAGGCATTCTGGATTTAAATAAAATAATTCCAACTTATAATTGGTAATAGTTTTTGCTAATAAATTATTTTAGCCTTAAAATAATTCAGGAAAAACTTTTTAAAGTTTTCAAAAAATCCACAAAATTAATTAAACTTTTATTTTCAACTAAAACTTAAGAATTTGGGCTGTTACAAACCTACCCCCCTTAAAGGGAATCTCGACCCGAGATTCAGACTTGGTCGGCAAAAAGGTGTGGATACTCGGCTCTCAAAACTTCTTCTCGCTCCCAGGTGGCTTCATCTTTGGAATGATTGCTCCACTGGACCTTGCATGAGCGGATAACTTTGCTTCTGGTAATGCGTTCTGCCACATCGAGAATCTTGATTGGTTGCTCCACATAGGTGAGATCTTCCTAAAGATCGATGTTCTCAAGCGGTGTTTCTTCTGTTGGTACTCTGAGACATTTCTTCAACTAAGAGACATGGAATACATTGTGAACAGCGACAGAGATGCTGGTAGTTCCAACTGATAAGCAACTTCACCTCTTTTTGCTAGAATCTTATAAGGTCCAACAAATCTAGGTGCGAGTTTTCCATTAGTTTGAAATCTCCTTACTCCTCGGAGTGGAGTTACTCTGAGATAGACAAAGTCTCCTATCTCAAAGGTTAGTTCTCTCCGACGATTGTCGGCATAACTCTTTTGTCGGAATTGAGCCACTTTCAGACGTTCTCTTATTGCTTTTACTTTACTTTTAGCTTCTTTTATCAACTCTGGTCCAAAGAATTGATGTTCTCCTACTTGATCCCAAAGGAGAGGGGTTCTACACTTTCTGCCATACAATGCTTCGAAGGGTGACATCTGCAAGCTAGTTTGAAAGCTGTTGTTGTAGGAGAATTCTGCATAAGGTAAGTTCTTATCCCAGCTTCTTCTGTAATCTATAGCACAAGCTCGAAGCATATCCTCCGTAACTCGATTAACACGCTCGTGCCGCCATCTGTTTGGGGATGATACGCAGTACTGAAGTTAAGTCTGGTTCCCAAGGCTTCATGTAGACTCTGCCAAAATCTTGATGTGAACTGTAACCTCTGTCGGATACAATCTTCTTGGGTATCCCATGCAGAAAAACGATCCTTGCCATGTAAAGCTCTGCTAACTTGTTGCTTCTGTAAGTAGTTTTGACTGCAATAAAGTGAGCCACTTTAGTCAGTCGGTCAATTATCACCCAAATGGAATCACATCCTGATTGGGTCCTAGGTAGTCCAGTGATAAAATCCATGCCAATTTCTTCCCATTTCCATTCGGGAATTGGTAACGGTTGCAGCAATCCAGCAGATCTCTGATGTTCTGCTTTAACACGCTGACATACATCACAGCGTGCAATAAACTCAGCGATCTCTCGCTTCATACTGACCCGCCAATACTTTTCCTTCACATCCTGGTACATCTTGGTACTTCCGGGATGGATGGAGTATGGTGATTCATGAGCTTCTTTCAGAATCAATTGTCTTGTTTCTTGATGGTTGGGTACACAGATGCGGTTGCCAAACCACACAGTACCTTGTTCATCATCAGAAAATCCTGGTGCTTTACCTCTTCTCATGTTCTTTTTTATTTCCTTGATGTCTTCGTCTTCAAGCTGTTTCTCTCGGATCTCATTCAGTATGATTGGTTGGACTTCCACTGTGTTGATACAGCCTTGACTGACAATTTCCTGGTTCAGGTGCTTTAGTTCTTCATATAACTTTGGTTGATTTTCCTGAACTATCACAGTGTTGCAGTATGCCTTCCTACTCAGGGCATCTGCTACCACGTTTGCTTTACCCGGGTGGTAATGGATTCCAAGATCATAGTCTTTTATCAGTTCCAACCATCTTCTTTGTCGGAGATTAAGTTCTGACTGAGTGAAAATGTATTTCAGACTCTTATGATCCGTGAAAATCTCACAGCGGTTACCAATGAGATAGTGCCGCCAGATTTTCAAAGCATGCACAATTGCTGCTAACTCTAGATCATGAGTTGGATAATTTCCTTCATGTGGCCTCAACTGACGAGATGCATAAGCCATGACTTTTCCTTCTTGCATCAGTACGCATCCAAGTCCTTGGCGAGATGCGTCACAGAAAACTTCAAAATCCTTACGAATATCTGGTAATAGAAGCACGAGTGCTGTTACTAGCCTTTTCTTCAACTCTTGGAAACTTTGATCACAGGTATCGGTCCATTCAAATTTCTTTTCTTTCTTCAAAAGTTGAGTCATGGGTTTGGCGATCTTGGAGAACCTTTCGATGAATCTTCGGTAGTACCCAACTAAACCGAGAAAACTTCTTACTTCCGTGACGGACTTGGGTTGCTTCCAATCCATTACAGCTTCAACCTTGGCGGGATCTACTGCAACTCCTCCTGCTGACACAATATGTCCAAAGAAAGCCACTTGTCCGAGCCAGAATTTGCTCTTGCTGAACTTGGCATACAGCTGATGCTCTCAGAGCTTTTCCAAAATAATTCTGAGATGCTTTTCATGCTCTTCTTCATCTTTTGAGTAGATGAGAATATCATTGATGAAAACTACCACAAACTTATCTAGGAATTCCATGAACACTTTGTTCATCATATTCATGAAATAAGCTGGGGCATTTGTCAGTCCAAATGACATCACTGTAAACTCGCATACCCATATCCGTTGTGAAGGTCGTCTTCTAATATCTTACGTCCGATTTTTAACTGATGGTAGCCTGATCTCAAATCAATCTTGGAGAAAACACTGGCTCCTTTAAGTTGATCAAACAGATCATTTATCCTAGGTAAAGGGTACTTGTTCTTGATTGTTACTTCGTTGAGTGATCCATAGTCCACACAGATTCTCAAACTATTGTCTTTTTTCTTGACAAATAGCACTGGAGCTCCCCAAGGCGATGAACTTGGTTGAATGTAACATTTGCTTTGCAGTTCTTCGATCAGCTTCTTTAACTCTTCTAGATCATTGGCCGAAATTCTGTAGGGTCGCTTTGAAATTGGAGCAGTCCCTGGCACTAGGTCAATTAAGAACATTATACCCCTGTCCGGTGGCATACCGGGTAATTCCTCAGGAAAAATATCTGGATATTCTTGTACCACGGGTATATCTTCAAGCTTTACTTCCTTTAAACTGGTCAAGACTGGACTTCTTCCTGTCGAAGTCTTGGGTCGGAACTCTACTGAAATCCCTTGCTCATTGGTGAGGGTGATAGATCTACTGGCACAATCTATCCTTCCTTGATTTTTGGCAACCCAGTCCATTCCCAGAATTACGTCCAATCCTTGCGAACGCAAGACTATTAAGTCTGCTGAGAATATTACTCCAGAGATTTACAATGTAAGATTTGGGCAAAAGAAACTAGCTCTCATTTCCGAGCCCAGGGAATGGATTAACATAGGGTTAACTAAGGGGGAGATAGATAACACATACTTTGCCACAAACTTATTTGACACGAAAGAATGCGAAGCTCCGGAATCAAATAAAACTGATGCTACTACTGAATTGACAAGAAGCATACTAAGAACAACATCTGGTGCTGAATGTGCCTCCTCTGCGGTGATGTGATTCACATGTCCCTTCATGAATTGACCAGCTGGTCTTGAGGGACCGCCAGAGACTGGTGCTCCTGCAGTTGGTTTGACCGGGGTTGCGGTCTGCTGCTTCTTTGGACATTTTTTTGCATAATATCCCCACTCATTGCAATGGAAACAAGTTATTATTACTGCTGAGGGAGCTGTCTTCTACTGGAATTGACTTCCAGAAGAACTGCTACGAAAACCCGGAATATTGGGGCGCTGGGCTCGTGCTGGAGCTCTGGGTGTAGCAGACTGGAATCTTCCACGTTGAGGCGGCTGAGGCTTAGTGAAACGAGGCTTGGGTAGTCCTCTAGAGTTAAACTTCTGAGTGACCATCCTCCGCTTATGGTTCTCCATTTCTTGATATTTGCCTTCCTTGTATACCTTTATTCACTAACTGCTGGAAGTCGGTGAAATCCCGAGAAATCAAACAGACAGAAAGTTCATCGTTCAACCCTTCCAAAAATCGTTAATGCATGTCTTCATCTCTGGCTACATCTTCTGGGGCATAGCGAGCCAGTTGATTAAACTTGTGCAGATACTCGCTGACAGAACGGTTTCCTTAGCGAAGCGAGCGAAACTCCTTCTTCAGTGTAATCGTGCTGAGGTTTGGGTGTTTTGGTTACTGTTGAGGGACTAGGCTAGTAGTTCAATCAGATGGGTCTGATTGGCCATCATTTGGCGCCAGTCTGGGGCTTCAGTCGGAGCAGGTGGTGGCTGCTGAACTGGGTTTTCTTGGTACTCAGCATTCTCATTTCCTTCCCCTCTGGCACTGCCACTTCCGGTGCGGGTAGTCACCATCTGCTGTACTCTTTAAAGATTAGACAAGAGAGACCGGAATTTCTAAGGGGTATAGGTCTAAAATAGCCCAAAAACCAACAAACACAAGGCAAAAACACTTCAACAAAATAATTTAATTTATTAATTCATTATGGCTACCACAAGGGTATTGGTAGCTCATAATTAGCAACTAAAAGACAATTTAAGGACATATCTATGGGGTTGCTGGGGTATAATCCGGCTCACTAGAACTAGCCTCGCCTGCCTGGTAGTAGGCCAGTTCTTTTTCTGTAGCCTTCAATTTTTCCTCTGCGTCTTGTAATTTCCCCTGAATGAGAGACAGCTCATCTAGGGTATTTCCATAGGCATAATCCATTGCTCTGGCTAGGTCCACCTGATGCGTGAGATCGGGACAGTCTTCATCTCTAGCTGAGCGGAAGGTACTGTCATGCCGGGTTGGGATGTGCATTGGGTAATATTGGAACCCAGTGCCGTTGAGGCGGTGATCGTAGATGTAGCGAAGTCGGTGGGCTGCTTCCCGGGCTGCATCCTGGATGCCTTCGGCGAAGGTGTCTCGTCGCATTGGGGCGTCGAAGATATGGAGGTCTGTGTTCGGCGATAGGTTGGAGTAGAGGATCACTTCTACCCTCCACCGATCCTGATTTTCCATCTTGTACTTGTATCCTTGATACGTCGATCTTTCTTCAAAGTCCAAGTGATGCATGATCTTCCAGAGAACTGCGGCCCAATGACCAGCAAAAACACAATGGGAATGGCATTCGGAATTTCAGCCATCTACAATTTTTGAGAAGGAGATGAGTTAGCAAATATTTTTAAAGAGAAAAGTTGAGAAATGACTCCAGAAGACCAAGTTATTTTTAATTTTTAAAAATAAATCCTTAAGGGTTTGATTTCCTTCTAGGTCACGACCTACAGTCGATATGACTCTGATACCACTCTTGTCTAACCCGGGAGCGAAGGTTCCCGAGTTCATTGCGTTTACACACTAGTCTCGGATTTCTAGTGCACACAGTCTCACAAATAGTGTTATCACAATCATATCAAGCGCTTTATTAATAAGAAACAAACGTTTATTACAAAATGGGCCTGAGGCCAAATAAGAAAACATAGCGGAAGCAAAAGGTAGTACGCCACACGATGCGCCATAGGCAATCGTCTGGAGGCATAGCCTAAACGTCTGGATCCTCACCGTCTAGATAGTAGTCTTCTCCTGAATAATAATATTCAGCAAGGATGAGCACAACTACCGTGATCGCAAATCACACCCAGTACAGAATTTAGAATGTATGCATAAGTAATCAAAGGAAGGTTGTAAGGGTTTATTTGCATAAATTAGCATTTTCAAGTTTAAATAATCATACTAAGTTTCAAGGCACATTTTTACTCCTTAACTTAAAATCAGATTTTAAATTGACAATTTTATAGTGGATAACCTCCATATGAAACATGGTGATGGATACCCTCCTATCACATGGTTAACCGCCAATTTTACCACAAGGATTAACCATCCTGAAAATCATGTACCAAATCATTTTTAAAACCAAAAACAAAGTCTAACTTAGAGTGTCTTTGCTCAGCATGTCCATGACAGTGGACACGGCTATTCGAATAGTTTTACACTCTGCAGAGGTTGTACAACTTTACCCACATGAGATAATTTGCCCGTTATGTCGGCCAACGCACGCTTCCTTAGGCGTGTGACTAGGCAATTATCACAAGGCGTTTCCAATGTTTTACCTCACTACTAATATGCACGCTAAGGTTTCACTTCCATTAGGCTAACCACCTATTGTTCCTTACCATTTTGAGTATTAAATTGGACCTTCTTTCCTCATAACTTCCATAGTTGTCGTTATCAGTGCCAAATGTCTTGCTGGATGCCTAGGAGCTATTTTCAACAACTCTTTGAAGACCATGAAACCAACAACAACGTATCGACATCTCTCTAAGTGGTTAAGACAAGTTCGTCGCAAGAATTTAAGACCAAGAAGAAGTTGTATGTCGCCCTTGTCTTTCTCCAAGATTCGCCTACAAGGATCGCAAGCAATAAACGTTTGATGAAGACCATAACCAGTTCGAGTTTTCTTCAGACCAGCCATATCAAATAAATCAGTGTTGGTTCCTCTCGTGTGTTGAGCCAAGTCGCCCAGTTAAGTTAAGAGTTAAATCGACTAGACATTAGATTTTCATTTTCCTTCTTGTGTGTGAAGTTTGCTTGTGAGTTTTATGCTCTTAATAGCTTTCTGGCTATTTGTGTGTTCCTTAGTGTTCCTTGGGTTGAGCCTGCTCCCCTTGGTAGATTGTCTCTCCTTATCTTGTGCTTTTACCTCTCATCTATCAAGCCTTAGTTAGCCAGCAGATGGAGAACCCTAGTGAAGCCAACCTTGTCAGTACCTTTAAGACAGTCTATGCCAGCTCAGATCTTGTCAATCCCAATAGACAGTTGTCAGTACCAGAAGTAGTAGATCCAGTCATGGGACAATTCTTGGTAGCTCAGACTCAATCCATGAACGCGATGATGCAGAACATGAACAACATGATGACCCAGCAGAATGAGACCACCGCTACATTAGTCAATTTGATGAATCGGAATAATCATGCATGCTATCATATTGTCACCAGTGTCAGTACCAGAGCAGACGTTAACCAGCAACTATCTCCAGTGCCAGTAGTGCCACACCAGAGCCTGAACCAACCTCCCGTCACCCAGAATCAGCTCATGCCAGTGACGATGCAACTGTCGAACAATAGTAACTTTTGCAATGACACACAACTCATTACCATCCCAATGGCACGCCCTCAGTTCGAGTTTGTGAAGTTCATGATGACCAAACCGCCTATCTTTGAAGGATTTGTCAAGCTCAAGGATGTAGAATCCTGGATTCGCACCATAGAAGAAAAACTAACTGTTGCGCAATGCAACGGTAATAAGAGAGTTTTCTATGCTGCTCACCAATTGGAAGGAGTTGCATTAGATTGGTGGAAAAACTTTCGCACCGCCTACCAAGACAAGCAGACTATCACTTGGGCAGAGTTTGCCACTGTTTTTGCCAACAGTATACTACATCGAGCAAGAGTTAACAAGAGAGACCAGCTATTCCGGTGTCCTACATATGATCTAGCCGTTGTCATTTGAAGTGCTGCAAACTAGATAGGTCAAAAGATTGTGCATATACCCGTTGTGAAGAAATAGGCAACAATGCTGATGAGCACAATATCAATTGTTCCAGTTGCGAAGGAAATCATTCCGTTGGAGAATGTCCAATGAGCAAGATCACATGTTTCTTATGTGAAGGCGATGATCATTGTCCAAGTCAGTGAGTGCCCCATGTATTCGGTGTTGACTTCTGCAATACAACGTCAACGAGAAAATTTTCGAGCTAGAGTCAGATCATTAGCAAAAGAAGACAAACCATTGTTAGTGCAAGATATGTCGTCTGAAGAATCACAAAAGCAGAATGTTAACTTTAGTAACTAACCTCGAAAGAGAAGCAAGCCTGTATCGCCAGTAGTGTGTTTCGAGTGTGGTAAGCAAGACCACTATGCCAAGAGATGCCCTGCAAAGCAACAAATTTTAACCTTCAAAAAGGATAGTCGTTCAGTCATAGGCTCGTCAGGAAAGTCCTAAGATTCAACATGTTTATGCTACAACAGTTGTCACAAAGAAGATCACTACATCAGCTAGTGTCCTAAGAAGAACCAGTCACCCACTCCAGACGCAAGAATTTTAGAAACCATTTCAGTCAAGTTTGTAACACCTAGAGTAGGTGGTAAAGCAGTAGGATCTGTTTGCCCAACAAACCAGTCAAAGAAGAGAAATTTGTGCAATAATGTAATCAAGAAAGCCTAGATTGGTGATACCAGCCCGTGCAGTGCCATGCCTCCGTCCGTAACAAAAAAAAAATCAGAGAATCGTTATAACATTTCCTTGGTTTGGGAGCAAAAAATTTTTTGGATATCTTTGCATGCAAGTTTGAAGAAAAAGAATGATTGGATACTAAACTATTGCATACCTCTCTAAGCATATGCCTCCGTAAGTCGAGTAATCAAGCTTTGAGTCATGTTGATTGAAAGCCGCAGAGCCATAATCATGGAATGTGGTGTTGGATTCCAACTAATCATTTTGCATAGAGTGAGGCAACGGTAAGTGGTTGAAGAATCTAACCATTGGATAATGCCCATGTCTGCAAAAGCGTATTCAGTTGTCATTGCAAGTGGTCTATACAGCCTGCAACCAGATCAGAAGTCAAGTTTGTCTTTGACTTGGTACCCAGGATCAGTCAATTCCAGAAGGATTTACATCAGAGATGATATATGGCAAAAGTTGCCAATGAGTTTGCAAAAATGATACAGTAGAGCAGATTTCTTTCTCAGATAAATGCAGTGGTAAATCAAATTCGTCAGCTTGGCAAGCACCAATGTTGATTGTAAAGTAAATTATTAGCACAAGGAGCTAATCCTCAAAACCTTAGAATCAGCTTGTTTGAGTTTTGAGTTAGAACTTCAGTTTTCCCCAGAATCACCCGTGAACAAGACAGTGTCAGTTGAAGATCAGTGAGGCAGTTATTTTAAGACAGCGGAGACCTATCACTCGTTGTAATGGACAAGTTGGCCCAGATTGCCAGAAGTGACCTGAGTTTGTGAGATTTTCAGAAGAGATCGATCATAACTCAAGTGTTCATATCGCTTGATACCTGAAAGAACCTTGATAACTTTTATAGCAGAGCATCCAAGAAGTTGTGTGTTAAGAAGTTTCACCGGCATTTCCTAATTAAACAACTAAAGTTTCGAGTAGTGAATTATATTAGTCATAATTCGAAGTTTGCTATCATGGAGCAGCGAAGATAGTTTTATTGGATTGAGAACCATGATGTTGGAGTCCACTCCCTCAAGACAAACTAGTATTGTGGCAGATGCTTTGAATCAGAAGAGCCACCACAAGAACTTGTTGATCAAGTGAAGAGTCAGCTAAAGTTACTTGTGAAACCCAAAAGCTGAATCTTCAGAGTTCAAACAAATATTAGAAAATCAGTGTTGACAAGACAGTGAGATGACGATTTTGTCAAGGGAATCAGTCCTCATGTGAAGTAAGGTAAAACGTGAGAATCCGCTGAATGCGAAACAAATGATCCATGAATCAATGAGTATATATGTGTATCTGATGAGAAGAAACTCAAGTAGTTGATGCTCAAACCAACATTTGAGTGCAAATATTCCATTTCCCCTGAAAGTACCAAGGTGTACAAGGATCTCAAAGTTGAATTGTGATAATCCAATATATGGCAAAAGGTCACAGAATGTGTTACCATGTGTTTGGTATATCAGAAAGTCGGCTAGTATGTCAAAGGCCAGTCAGAGTACTCCTATCTTTGAGAATTCAAGCATGGGTTTTCTCATAACCCAATTGGGATGTAATTTCTTGAAAGGTGATTGTTGATCATTTGACAGAAATTTGCCGCTTCAAGCCTGACAATATCACCTAGTTTGGAGACTGTCTAGCAGAGTGGTATACGATAGAAGTTGCACACAACAGAGATGGTATTCGCCAGAATTCGTCTAGTATCAGATCGACAGAGATGGTCAGTTTGCACGATGTGCCAGAAGGAGTCAGTGTCAAACCAACGATCCCAGTTTACCTCGTGTTAGTGACAGAGTGTGTATGTAGCCATGGATGACCATTCAGTTCAGTATTGTGTATAACCCTGAATCAGTGGACATATTGAAAGAAATAGTGAGTTTGTGCTTTAACTTATAGTACCAAGTCGAGCAAGTAAGTACTGTGTGCGTAGTTCCCCTACAACACTAGATGTAAGCTAGTTCGCAATGGTCACCATCTGAAGTTCGCAATGGTTGATCGTAAGTCATCGCTCAGCTAAAGGCAGATTAGATCACAAGGTATGTGGATTTTGCATTAATCATGAAGCAGAAGGCCAAGTGTCTTTAATCTTAAAGGAATTGTAAGTAGCTTAGTTCAAGAAGAAAAGCTACGCGGATTATGCAGATTTTCACCTGGCGGTCAGGTTTACGGTCGGGATACATGTTGAAGTTATGTGTTAAGAAGTTGCGACAGAGGAGACAGAGGTGTGTCAGTCTGTTCAGATTTTGAAGCTTAGAAGAAGAGTTAGCTTGTTAACCTGAGTTGTCAGTCAGTAGCAGGCTTTTCTCAACTTCAAAAGCGTCTTCGAGCACCGATCAAGCAGTCCCCGTCAGAAGTAATGGAGTTGCTAAAAGTTGTTTCCTGCCAATAGCCAGCTTGTCAAGTTTTCGTTAAAGTGAGGAGTTCAACAAGAAGCAAGATGTTTCTTTCGTAAGTGTTCAGAAAAGCAGTTCCGTCATAGTCAAAGCAGTTGAAACCAAGAAGAGAGCTAGAATGCTGAGTTCTTGAACCTATTCCCTAGACAACCTGAATCTCAGGGACGAGATTCCTTTAAGGGGGGAGGTTTGTAACGTCCCAAAATTTGGTTTTTCAAAAATCTTTTGAGTATTTTAGGTCCCTGGAAATTTCACCAATTTTATTTGAATTAATAAAGTTTAATTGGAATTTTTCTAAATTAAAACTATTTAATTTAACTAATATAGAAATTAATTAAACAAAAAACTATGTTATTTGGTTTCCTTGTACTCCAGGGAATTTTCTGGTATTTTCTGATATTTTGTCAGATTTGTTTACTATTTATTTGATCTCCTTGATTTTTAGCCTTTTATTTAATTTTGAAAAACCTTTTTTCTCTCTACTCTTGGCTGCTACAGTACCATACAGTTACTGTTCATCATTTTGCTTCGTTCCGAACAGAGCCGCCGGCCAGGAGTCCAGTCTGTACGTGTTTCCAACTGAAAACTTTCAAAAATCATATCTTCCTACTCGGTGCATATAAAAGCAAACCATTTGCGCTCAGACATCCGTCTTGATCCCCTCTTCCAATCCCTTGATTTGGTTTCTTCTTAATCAATTTATTTTCATCACCATCTACGAAATACCGAGCTTCAACCAAAGGTCTTCTCCGGCAAGTTGCTCCTTCATCCAACGTCCTTCGGCCGAACCGTCTGCGGCGTTGAGTTCGCGGCGTCGTGCTCTACATCATGGTTTCATCCCCTTCGCCCCGAAGATCGCCAGAGCACCGTCGGCCATTACAGCTGAAGCATGTTCATCTCGCTTCCTTGGTGAGTTTTTCCAAAATCCGACCGTACCATCGCGTCCGACTCGCCGTTTCCTTTCTGTTTTGCCCCTTCGCCTCGCCACCGGAAGTCGCCACCTCCATGCGCCGAATAGGCCGAACACCCTGTGCATTGTTCCTGCCTGTAGTTCTGTTCGATTCCTGTTATTTGGTCTGGTGGCTTCCTGTTGATTCCATCCTCCTTGCTCTTTAATTTTTAATCTCTATTATTTGCTTCGCCATCCCAATGCTGCATGAAACAACCACAAGATCTGTTCTCTATATCATGTTTTCGTTTCTTTTCTCTGTTCGTTTATGAACAGGCAGCAACCCTGTTACTTGTTCTCTGATGTCTCTATTTTCCTTTCCTTTCTTGGATGTGTAGAGTCAAACATCTATTTGTTGCTTTTGACTCCATGCGCCAAAACCACCAGCCGAGCTTTGTCTTCTCTGTTGAAGCATGTCTCTATCCTTCTGTTGTCTTAGTTCTGTTCATTGTTCCTTTCGAATTTCCCTCTTGCTTTTTATATCTTACCGATGAAAAGTCCCCATATGTCATGCAAGAAAATAAGTTTCTCTCTCTCTTACAAGTTGACCCCGTATATCATCCACCCAATTAAAAACTCTAATTATTTATCTCTCTTACATGCGGGTCCCGCATGTTAGTCAACTCTTGGTCAACCCTCCTCTATGAACTTGGTCCATCGTGGACTAGCATATCTCTGTGGACCTGGACCATATACCAGTGCCCACATGTCAACCCCTAATCTTATTTTTGGGAATTAATTTAATTCTTGAAAAATTATTTTATATCATTGGTCTCACATGTCGCTCTCTCTACTTTATTTCTGGAATTATTTTAAATCTAAAAATTCATAAATATCAGTTGGACGCACATGCCATACACTCAGCCATTTTGTAATATTTTCGTAATAAAATATTCTGAGAATATTCTGTAGACACACTTGTCAAATTCTCTCTACTTTTTATTTTCATCATTCCATGTGAATTCCAAACTTCCGAATGACATATCTTCTTTGTCCGAACGCCGCTTGAACCCATTCAAGTTTCTAAATTCATCTAAATTCAATATCTATCTTCCGGTACCATTCAATTTTAATTTGGACTTTATTTGATTTATCTTTTTGAATTTTATTTGTTTTGCACTTTCTTTATCGTTAGACGTCGAAGTCCTGAAATCATCCGAAGGAGCTGAAGGTCAAGGAAGTGGAAGATCAAAGATAAATAAAACCATCATTGCTATAGTAAGGTAAGTTATACCTTTGATCATGTTGAACCTAGTTTTCAAAATATTTTGATTCAAATTATTGCATTCTATTTCAAGTATTTATTTAAATACTTTTGGGTTTAGTTATTAATCCAATTTGCTACATCCACCTTGTCTATTGTCATGCCATGATCTTTTGTCACCCTAGGTTGGTTTATTATTAGTTAGTTTTATCATAGCACTAACGTGGGTTGGTTAGATACGAGTAGATTGCTTGGCCATGCTACGAGCCATCATCTCATATGAGTTGCAAATATGAACTTGACTAAGTGATTATGGAACTGTGTGTGTTGTGTGCTATTACTCGTTGATGGCCTGTGTGGCACTTAACCAACAGGGTGCGAAAAGATTTAGACTGAGGCAAGTGGTGGATACTGTGTGATATGGTGGAAACTGTGTGAATGGGAATATTGGTCTGTGTGACATTTAATTATAAATTGAAAGTCTTGCCTTGGTCAATTAAAGACTTAACTTTGTGCGCCATTGAACTGAGCCTTACTGTACAACCACACGCTTGGTATGAAATGGGCATAACTTAGTAAGTTATGGAGTCTTGACAATGACCACTAATGCAGATAGGTTAGGCTGTGTGACAGGGTGGAAGGTATGTACCGCTGTGTTTGGGTCACATCTATGAGTGGTTCGTCGTTTTCGGATCCAACGGTGTGTGTCGTTCCAAGGGCTGTGTGTACAAATTGGATGGTGGTAAAGTACATCGAGAGTGTCAATGCTTGAGATGAAGTTTCCGAAAGGTTTTGTTGCGATCAGCCCTGATCCAGTTGATTGCATCTTGTGGGTAAAGTGTACAATCTCTGCAGAGTGTTTAATCAATCTATTCGAATATTTGCGTCCTCGGTCATAGACATGCTCGGTGATTTCACACGAGGGGTAGATTTTCATAAAATATTTGGAAAGGGAGCTGTGTGATCTAAGTCATATGGCTGTATGAATAACTTGTTTAGACTGTGTGTCCTTTGTGAAAACAAACATCAAATTAATATGGTTTATTTGTTTTAGATTATGTTTTCAATCTATTGTTTGTATTCAATTACAAATGTTGCATTTATGTAAAAGAACCACAGAAGCCATTCCTTTGGAATAAGCCATCATCTATAAATTGCATTTTGTGGTATGACTTGTGAGTATGGTTATGTACTCATGCTTGCTATAATCAATCAACAGAAGTGGAGGAATCATCAGTCAACAAGGTCTACTTCAAGGATCGAGGAGAACTAGGTCGCGCTACCGCAGTCGATTGCCTGTGGGCATATGGATGGGCTTCACTGAAGTTATTCCGTTACGTTCCGCTACAGTTTTATTGAGCTGTTTGTCTTCTAAGATATTAATTGTAAACTTTGATCTTAAGGTCTTTACTCTAATAATTATTGTTATTTGTCTATTTTTTTAGTCATCTTTGTATATGGAATTGATATTTCATCGATGTTGCCACTGTGTGCACTAGCGTGATCCTGAACTAGTGCAGTATACACAGACGGTCCAGAATTGCATTTTTGGGTCCTGACATGATGTGGGAACATTACTTCTCTAACAGTAATCTTCGGTAACCGCGCCATCATCTGAAGTATTGATACACCCTTTGGGGTGGAGAAATGGTCACCCACTTCGAGTACACTATAAAAGGAGGAATCACCAGACGGGAGAGGAGGAAGCGGAAAAAAGACAATCAGGAGCACAAGACATTGCATTCCAGTCTTTCTCTTGATCTGTAACCAGCTTACTCAATATAGCCACACAGGAGTAGGGTTGTTATTCTCTCTGGAGAAGGCCCGAACCTGTATAAAAATCCCGGTGTCATTCTATCTGCGTGATTTTGGTCTTGGAGACCCCCTGAATCAAATAATCATTACGTAAGTTCGGTTCTGAAACACCGACAGGGCTGAATCATGTGTCGTATTTTTTAAAAACCTATAACCTTACCACAAGTCAAGTATGGGTGCGACCTGGCCAAGTACTTTGCTTAGTTTCAAACGTCATAGGCTAGAATGCTATCGTTGAGAAGGGATGCTAACTTCCCTCACAACGGTGGATCCCTCATTGAAATTGTAGTATGCTGATGGGAGCATTTTGGGTGTGCCCCGTAATGGTCATTGTCCAAGTGTTGAGGGTTTCACCCACCGGTCGGGAAAAGTGTCTGGATTAGGTACCCAAAAAGCCTTGTTATGATCGTCTTCATTGCATGCCAACATTATGAGTTGATAATATCTTATGGGTAAAGTTGTACAACCTTTTCATAGTGTATAATATATTTGAATAGCCATACCCCCGGTTATGGGTATTGTGAAGAAGACCACACTTGGTTAGTTTTGATAAAATGTGGGACGAGGACATGTTAACATAAAAATGGTTATAGTGATGATCTAGAGATATATGGGTGGAACCTCATGAGTAGTAATAGGTGGATGGAACATTGCTTTATTATAAAACTTACTAATACAAATGACACTTTGGTTTTAAGTTGAAATGGCTAGGTTATAGGCTTAGAAAAATAATTATGGTATTTGAGCTAAAAATAACCATAAGACCCCTCATTTGGCAAGCCGAGCTTCTATATAATTGCACTTGATGTAAGGGCATGCTGGGTACCTTTGTACTCATTGTTCTCAAATATGTTGATTCAGACTGCGAGACTGAAGACTCGGTGTATAAATATTTCTATGCGTCCAAATTTGGAAATGAAGACGACGACGATAACTAGGTCATAGGCCCAGTTGAGTGTTTGTGGCAGATCATGGAGACCCTTTTAGTTTATTTACCTCCCGTTGTTGTTTCCTCTTTTGGACTCGTTGACCTATCAACCCGTTATGTAAGAACTTGTCCTTAAGGTTTATTTATGACTGTTTATGTAATATTAAATACTATTTTATTTAAGCGTATGTATGGAAATGATATTCATCGATGTGGTACTGTGCGAGCTGGCTACTTATCATAGAACTAGCTCGGTATACACAGATGGTCCGGATGTAAATCCGAGTTCCGACAAATACCATTGGCTAGAAAATGCAACCAAGCTAAATACTAACAGGACAACAAATTAAAATATTGAACACAAAATATGAAATACATTACAACAACTTTTTATAAGATTAATCGTCATGATTACTGAAAATGACATAAAAATACTTGAAGTAGAGAGAGGAGGTAAATCTCTAGAATCAAATGAAGTCAATTAAAAGCTCATATAATTATTTGCATCCATTTGAGCTGGCTTTGTCCTCCCATTAACACAAGGTTTCCTTAATGCAGCTTCTGGTGTCCATTTGGAAATTAGCATACAAGAGCATAGAAGCATCCTGGCTTTAGAATATCCAGATGTGCGTGTGGGAGGATGGGGTGTCCATGGGCTAGCTAGTAAATTAAACTAGAGAAAGCTGCCCAATGGGAGCCTTAGTAATTTGGGACAGCAGGGACATCCATAGTGAGAAAATAGAGGAGGACCACTGTGGGCCAGATTTGATTGGGGGTTAGGTCCCTAGTGTGCTCCATACAAGTCCATCCTTGCCTCCTCATTGAAAACTGTATATAGCGACCATCCCTAACCTCATTCTCCTTGCTTCCTTCCTCTCCCCTTTTTGCGCCACCATTGCTACCCTCTTTACCCTCCCACCATTCCCACCCTTTTGCTCCACCAACCAAGTTCGTCCTTGTCAGATTTGGTGCTCAACCATGATGGTCAATACCGTGGGCGTCAACGAGCAACCCAGGCGATGGAATGGCAATGAGTCCTCCTAGGCGACGGAGGTCACCGACGACGTCAAAAAGTACCTATGATCTATTGTAGATGAGGCACCTCATTGGTTGAAGCAAAGGAGTGAGATGCACTTGACTCAGGCACGCCCTCTAATAAGCAAGCACTTCCACCCCTTGCCAATTGAATGAGCAAACGAGAGATATGCTCCATGGACCCTCTAGCAAGGTGAAACTCACTAGATCCTCTCCTCCTACGTCACAGGGGATGGACGAAGAAAGGGGAGCCAGTCAAAGGATGGAGCCACCGACACCAACGACGACAAGAAGGTCGATGCCGATCAAGTCAACTTATCGAAATGCTTGAGATTGGGATTCAGATCTAGATCTAGATATAAAAAGGAGACTTTTTTTTAGTAAAGTTCACCACCTCATTCTCTTGGTGGTAGTGACGGAAACTTTGAGGAAAATAAAACTACTAGGATATTAGATCTACGTAAGGAGGCATGCCCCCTCCCTCTTGCTGTCAGGAAGGCCATTGGAGAGGATGAGAAAGGGTCTTTTGGAGGATTTGAGAGGCGAGAAGTCAAGGAGGGGTGGCGACGAAGAGGGGGAACCTAGGAGCTCTTGGTGTTTCTGTGACTTAGTCATGTGGGAAATTTTTGAAAACCTTTCTTCAAAGTAAATTTTATCTATCATACTAATTCATTTTTAGTACTATTCATTCGTTGTTCAAAGGTTAATTTGATACATGTTCTTTAGAAGGAGTGGATGCTACGGATGTGTTGTTTCACTTTTGTAAGGAAGCACTGTATCAAGGTTCGTGGGGCTTAACTTGACTTTATTATTTTACTGGACTTTCTTATTATATTTGAATAGCCGATTTCATCATTATCCATAATTCCATAATGGCATGAATTGATTATTTCATGGGTGAAGTGAGCATTTTATTTCTACAAAGTCACCAACTTGCTTTATTGGATAAGTTACACGGTGTGTATATAGCTATGTGCTGTCCTTTCATAGCCTAGTACCGGAATATCAAATTAGAACCCATAAAAACCACATATGTAAATATGAAGCATTGAAAATAATTTGAGATCATTTCTTTTTTGTTTAGTTCTCATTTGTTCTTTTTAATTACAGTCCCACTTGTTTTTGACTAATTATTGCTTGCATTACATAATTTGCCAAAAAACTTCGGGACCTCATATGTTTGTACGTGCTGAAAATCCATAACCCCGTATGAGTGACTTGCACTCTTCACTTTCCCATGCCAGCTCATTGCATATCCTCATGAGGATGGATGTGTCGATGCAACCAATACTCCATGGATTAAAGAACAAGAAATCTCCATTGGGTGTGGTGAAGATGCTGCCTAAGGTATCAAAAGCAAGGATGACCCTTTGAACGGTTGGAAGGCTTGGAGCAAGCGAAGGTACAATCGTCCATGTATGGTTACGGCTGTTGGATTAATTGGGTTTGGACCATTTTAATTTAACAATTAATCAAATGAAATTCCTAGGCCCACATAAAAAAATTGATTAGTCCCATATGGAGAATTGAATGGGAGTTACACCACTTTAAAAGGTGGAAAGTGGTAACCCCCTTGTGCAATTGGAGAGAGCCTGTACACGCACGCGCTCGCTCGCCTCGCCACGCCGCGTTGTGCGGTGCGCGTGTGTGTGTGCGCGCATGCGCACGCAGGCGTGTCGGGTGCGGGCGCGTTTTTCTTTATCTATTCAAAAATCATCAGTAAATATCATTAACGAATGGCTGCGGTTACTTTCGAGTAATGGAGGCAGTTGCTAGTGACTAATGTCTGCAGTTACTAGTCTCTTCGTTTTTTGCTGTTACTGAAGAGGAGAATACAGAAAGGCTCTCTACTCCATAAAAAAGATATACATACTACTCTGTCTGTTCGGTTCTTGGTTGTTGCTGCTCTCTGCAATCTCCGGTTCAGAACCTTGCGCGCAGAAGGTTCTGGGCGAGTAGGCCTCCGAAACTCCGTCCGTCTCGAGTACCGCCGTAGACGGCGATCAAGTTTTTGGGAGCGATTAGCGATCGCTCATTCTGTGACTTCGTCTTCATCCTGGTGGTGAACTGCTCGCGATACTGCACGGCGAACATCTTCCTGCATCACGCCTCGATCGACTACATCGAATAGGCCATCATGTCGACTGATGGTAACGACGCATCCGGTGTCACAGACACTGGCCCCGCCCGAGGGTATACCTTGAAAACTTATCTGATGTTTTTGTTTCTGTGCGCTATGAATATGTTCATAGGATCTGCTGTTATCCTGTTCATTAGAGAATATGAATACATCATTGTTGAATCACTCATGCTCTTGTTTGTCATGTTTTATATGCTTAACTTCTGGATTAAAATATGCCGAAAATTGACTAGATATTCATCAATCCAAAAACTTGATAGGTCTTTTTCGGTAGTTGGCTTTGCTGCGTCGCTTAAGCCGCACCCTCAGTTTGATGGTTCTATCCTATGGTTTACTGCCATGGAATGTTTTCATGTTGCACAAGGCAAGCCCGCTGAGCCTCTATCTGCTGAGGACGAACGCAAGTTCAATTTAGCGGATAACTTGTTTCGAGGTGCACTTGTCAACATACTGGCAGATAACATTGTGGATGTGTACATGCATTTGCCTACGGGCAAAGAGATGTGGGATGCACTTGATGCCAAGTTCGGAGTTTCCGATGCTGGCAATGAGCTGTATATCATGGAGCAGTTCTATGACTACAAGATGGTCGATGACCGTTCTGTAGTAGAACAAGCTCATGAGATTCAGGCGCTGGCAAAGGAGCTTGAGCATAATAAGTGTGAGTTACCGGACAAATTTGTGGCTGGCGGTATTATCGCCAAGTTACCACCTTCTTGGTCGGATTTTGCTACCTCTCTAAAACACAAGAGGCGTGGAGTTGAGTGTTACCGATCTCATTGGCACTCTTGGTGTTGAAGAGAAGGCGAGGCAAAAGATACTCGTGGCAAGAAAGTTGTCACTTGAGGAGGTTCTAGTGCCAATTTGGTGCGTAAGAAGAACCCTCGTGCTATCCACAATAAGAAGAAAAATAAGCCTTTGTCAAGTCTAAGGCTATCACCGAGTTTAAGAAGAAAGGCAAAGGAAAGGCGGTTGCTTTGTATGCGGTGATTTCGCCATTGGGCTAAGGATTGTCCGGACCGCAAGGATAAGAGAAGAAGTCACCAACATGATTATTAGTAATGCCGAGGAACATCGGGTACGGTAATTATTTACCTACAGCTTCTCTCGCTTGTCAATCACCTGAGTGGTGGGTTGACACTGGTGCTAATATTCATGTGTGTGCTGATATTTCCTTGTTTTCATCTTATCAGGTCTGTCGAGGTTGCTCCTTGTTGATGGGGAACGGATCGCATGCAGTTGTTCATGGTGTTGGTATGGTCGATCCAAGTTTACTTGGAAAGACCGTGCATCCAAGAACGTCGACATGTCCCTCTATAAAGAAGAATCTCGTCAACGGATCTCTACTGTGTAGAGATGGTTTTAGGCTTACTTTTGAGTCCAATAAATGTGTCGTGTCCAAGTATGGAACGTTTGTTGGTAAAGGTTATGAGAGCGGAGGCTTGTTTCGTTTCTCTTTGATGGATTCCTATAATAAAGTTGTGAACCATGTGTGTAACGATGATGATGAATCTAATGTTTGGCATTCACGACTTTGTCATGTTAACTTTGGGTGTATGACGCGCTTAGCCAATATGAGTTTAATCCCGAAATTCACTTTGGTCAAAGGTTCTAAGTGCCATACGTGTGTTCAATCGAAACAACCTCGCAAGCCTCACAAGGCAGCAAAAGAGGCGAGGAATTTGGCACCGTTAGAACTCATTCATTCCGATTTGTGCGAGATGAATGGCGTGTTGACTAAAGGTGGAAAGAAATATTTCATGACGCTTATAGATGATTGCACTAGATTTTGCTATGTGTATTTATTGAAAACAAAAGATGAAGCATTTGATTTCTTTAAGATCTATAAAGTCGAGGTAGAAAACCAACTTGAGAGGAAAATCAAGCTGTAAGGTCCGATCGTGGGGAGAGTATTTTTCAAATGAGTTTACTTTATTTTGCGAGGAACATGAAATTATTCATGAAAGGACGCCTCCTATTCTCCCGAATCAAACGGGTTGCCGAAAGAAAGAATCGCACTCTAAGCGATTTGGTTAACGCCATGTTAGACATCGGGACTTTCTAAGGAATGGCGGGTGAGGCTATATTGACCGCGTGTCATGTCCTGAATAGAGTTCCTACAAAGAATAAAGAAGTAACACCATTCGAGGAATGGGAAAAGAAGAAGTTGACTCTCTCATACTTGCGCACCTGGGGATGTTTGGCCAAAGTTAACGTGCCAATTGTCAAGAAGCGCAAACTTAGACCAAAAACCGTAGATTGTGTATTTCTTGGTTATGCTATGCACAGCGTGGGTTATAGGTTCTTAATTATAAAAACTGGAGTACCTGACGTGCGTGTTGGTACAATCATAGAGTCCAGAGATGCTACTTTTTTTAAGAATGAATTTCCTATGAAATGTGATGTACCTAGCTCATCTAGTCAAGAACCTATAATTTCCCTTGATTCTTTTGTGCCGATAGAACATGTTGAACAAACGCCTATGGAAAATCCTGAGGATGATAACAATGAAGTTACTCGAAAGAGTAAGAGACAGAGGATTGAAAAATCTTTTGGTGATGATTTCATTGTATACCTCATGGATGACACTCCAAGAACCATTGAAGAGGCATATTCTTCTCCTGACGCTGACTACTGGAAGGAAGCAGTACGGAGTGAGATGGATTCTATTATGTCTAATGGAACTTGGGAGATCGTTGACCGTCCTTATGGGTGTAAACCTGTAGGATGTAAATGGGTTTTCAAGAAAAAGCTTAGGCCTGATGGTACAATTGAAAAGTACAAGGCAAGGCTTGTGGCCAAGGGTTATACTCAGAAAGAAGGCGAGGATTTCTTTGATACTTATTCACCTGTTGCTCGATTGACCACAATTCGAGTACTACTTACCCTGGCTGCTTCTTATGGTCTTCTCGTTCATCAAATGGACGTTAAGACATCTTTCCTAAATGGAGAGTTGGAGGAGGAGATTTATATGGATCAGCCAGACGGGTTTGTGGTAGAAGGTCAAGAAGGAAAGATGTGCAAGTTGTTAAAATCTTTGTATGGCCTAAAGCAAGCACCTAAGCAATGGCATGAGAAGTTCGATGAACTTTGACATCTCTTTGGATTTGTTGTGAATGAAGAAGCGGATGTGTGTACTATCGCTATGGTGGGGGAGAAGGAGTGATCTTGTGCTTGTATGTTGATGACATACTGATTTTTGGGACCAATCTCAATGTGATTGAGGAGGTCAAGGACTTTCTGTCCAAGAGTTTTGAAATGAAAGATTTGGGAGTGGCTGATGTAATTCTTAACATTAAGCTACTGAGAGGAGGTGATGGTGGGGTTACACTTGTGCAATCCCATTATGTGGAGAAGGTCTTGAGTCGCTTTGGTTATAGTGACTGCAAGCCTGTTTCTACTCCTTATGATCCTAGTGTGTTATTGAGGAAAAACCGAAGAATAACAAGGGATCAATTGAGATACTCCTAAATTATTGGCTCATTGATGTATTTAGCTAGTGCTACGAGGCCTGACATCTCGTTTGCTGTGAGCAAGTTAAGCCGATTTGTTTCGAATCGGGAGATGATCATTGGCGTGCTCTTGAAAGAGTGATGCGCTATCTAAAGGCAACCATGAGCTATGGCATTCACTATGCTGGGTACCCAAAAGTACTAGAGGGCTACAGTGATTCAAACTGGATCTCTGATGCTGATGAGATAAAAGCCACGAGTGGATATGTGTTCACACTTGGAGGTGGTGCTGTTTCCTGGAAGTCTTGCAAGCAGACCATCTTAACGAGGTCAACAATGGAAGCGGAACTCACAGCGTTAGATACCGCCATCGTTGAAGCCGAGTGGCCGTGAACTCCTTATGGATTTGCGGTGGTTGAAAAACCGATACGGCTATCCTAATGTTGTGATAATCGTGTAATTATCAAGGTGAAGCAGTTCTAAGGACAACATGAAGTCATCTAGGCATGTTAAGAGGCGGTTGAAGTCCGCCGTAAAGTGAAAAACTCGAGTGATAGCATCGACTATGTCCGCATGACTAAGAACTGGTCGACCAATTTACAAAGGGTTTATCACGTAATGTGATAGATAGTGCATCGAGTGAGATGGGCCGAGACCCACGTGAGTCATACCACGTTGGTAACTTTGTTCTACGTGATCGGAGATCCCGTGAAGTAGAATGATGAAACAAGCTGTTGGTTGACTGGGAGGAGAGACCTTTACAGGGCTCATTTCTTCAATGATGCGCTTCTTTCCTATTCTGTATGGTAGGTTGGTTTTACCTTAATGTGATCCGAGTGGCTTATTTAAAGCGAGATGTCTACCTACAGGACATCTTAGAAGGAACACACCTATATGAGTTCGACTGCTGGTCACAGTCTATGAGATTTGGGTGATCTCTAGATACTCATGAATAGGCCTGGAGTATGACCTATACGCTCCAACCAGAGGGGATGCTTTAGGCAGCCTAGTACTAGTAAAGGAATTAGGTAAAACTTGTTCACACAAAACTGTCAATTAAAGGCATAGTCCATTGTTCAGTTGTGGATGAGTGTAACTTCTTTCCTAGGTGGATGTTCAACTTAACAGTCTCCATCGAAACACTGGTATATCAAAACAACAGCAGGACTGAGAGCATTTCTTGTGTGCCTTGAAATTTGGTAGGGATTGTTGGATTAATTGGGCTTGGACCATTTTAATTTAGCAATTAATCAAATGAAATTCCTAGGCCCACATAAAAAAATTGATTAGTCCCATATGGAGAATTGAATGGGAGTTACGCCACTTTAAAAGGTGGAAAGTGGTAACCCCCTTGTGCAATTGGAGAGAGCCTGTACACGCGCGCGCTCTCTCGCTCGCTCGCCTCACCTCGCCACGCCACGCCGCGCTGTGCCGTTGTGCGGTGCGCGTGTGTGTGTGTGTGTGTGCGCATGCGCACGCAGGCGTGTCGGGTGCGGGCGCGTTTTTCTTTATCTATTCGAAAATCGTCAGTAAATATCATTAACGAATGGCTGCGGTTACTTTCGAGTAATGGAGGCAGTTGCTAGTGACTAATGTCTGCAGTTACTAGTCTCTTCGTTTTTTGCTGTTACTGAGGAGGAGAATACATAAAGGCTCTCTACTCCATAAAAAAGATATACAGACTACTCTGTCTGTTCGGTTCTTGGTTGTTGCTGCTCTCTGCAATCTCCGGTTCAGAACCTTGCGCGCAGAAGGTTACGGCGAGTAAACCTCAAACTCCGTCCGTCCGAGTACCGCGGGTAGACAGGCGATCAAGTTTTGGGAGCGATTAGCGCGATCGCTCATTATGTGACTTCATCTTCATCCTGGTGGTGAACTGCTCGCGATACTGCACGGCGAACATCTTCCTGCATCACGCCTCGATCGACTACATCGAATAGGCCATCATGTCGACTGATGGTAACGGCGCATCCGGTGTCACAGACACTGGCCCCGCCCGAGGGTATACCTTGAAAACTTATCTGATGTTTTTGTTTCTGTGCGCTATGAATATGTTCATAGGATCGCTGTTATCCTGTTCATTAGAGAATATGAATACATCATTGTTGAATCACTCATGCTCTTGTTTGTCATGTTTTATATGCTTAACTTCTGGATTAAAATATGCCGAAAATTGACTAGATATTCATCAACGGCTAGGAGAGTATTAAGTTGCATATACCAACTAATTCTTTTAAAAATTTAAGTTAATGAGAAAATATGTACAATTCACTTATACTTCAACACTCCTCCTCACGTATAGGCTCCATCAGGCTTAAGATATGGAATAGAAGTGGGCTGCAATTAATTTTTTTTAATTGCGCCAACCGAGTCTTGAACTCAAGACCTCTCGGCTCTGATACCATATTAAGTTGTATACACCAACTAATTTACTCAAAAGCTTAAACTGATGAGGAAATGTGTACAATTCACTTATACTTCAACAGAGAGGACGAACGCGGGGTGGAAGTGGCAGGCGGCCACGAGGCTAGCTTTTGGTGCGAGAAGACGATAGAAGTAAAAAGATGACAGCAAGATATTCACTTGTAAGGGTGAACGAACTAAAATTAAGACGTGGGGCAATGTGACAATACAAGTCACTTATTAGGCCTCCAAATAGCGTCATATTTTAGATTTTCTACTTGCTCACAAGCCATTTTTGTGTATTTGAACTCGAAAGCAATTTTCTGTCTCGACACATTTTTTTTCCTTCTTTTCCCTCACACTTGCCCTGATATTGTTTTACATGTTACAGTCACCTCATTAAACCTGCCACATTGTGCGGGAAATTCAACTAGTTTATAATATATGCAAATAGTACCTACTTGTTGATAGAAGTGATTATTCGCTTCTGGATTCGATATTCATGAAAATACTACTACCAAAAGAGATCAAAAGAGGAGATAGAAAAGGGGGCAAATCTGGATATATGTCACTTAAACACGTGCGACAGGGCTAGACTGTGTCAGGGAAGGTCACATGCCTTGCGGCGGGTGGCGGCAGCCATGGGCTCACGAGGATGACGACGAGGTGGTGTGGCTCACGGTGGCTGTGAAGGAGACAACGCGGCTCGCGACAAGGAGGGGCAGCGCGACCGGAGCTCGCTAGAGAAGCATTGGCGATGGCCGGCCGGAAGGAAGAAGGGAGGGTTAAAGTATCCAAGAGTAACAAATATACAAAGAGCCGAGTTTTAGAGTGAAAATTTTTCAATTTCATCTTTTCGAATGTTGTTATTTTTCAAATTGTTATCTTTTAAAGTGACGTACACCAATTTTGCCTAGAAAAGGGAGTCAGCAGCCCAAGAGAGAAGAAGCCAAGGGCCTGATGCCGGAAAAACTCATTTCGAAGTTCGAACTCGACCACGGACCACCACAAAAATTCATAATGAAAAGCGTTGCACACAGAAAAAAAAAATAGGGCAAAAAAAAGAGAGGCCAAACCATCGCTTCTCTCTTCCCCTGACCTCGCCGCCGCCTCCGACGCGGCGCACGACATCTCTCCTTCTGCCGGCGAATCCCCGCCCCGGCCTCGTCGGAGACCAGAGATCGGGCCAGATCTGCCGGTGGCGATGTCGGGAGGGAGCGCCTCGACCGCCCGCGTGTCGGGAACCGCGGCCCCGCGGTACGCGCCGGAGGACCCGTCGCTCCCGAAGCCGTGGCGCGGACTGGTTGACGGCACCACCGGCTACCTCTACTACTGGAACCCGGAGACCAACGTCACCCAGTACGAGAGGCCCCTGCCTCCCGAGGACCAGCTCCCGCCGCCGCCGCCGCCGCTCCCGCCTCCGCCTCCCCGCGGCCGCGACCGCGACCGCCGTGACCGATCCCGCTCCCGCACCCCGCCTCGGCGCGACCACAGGGACCGGGACCGCGACCGCGACCACCGGCGCCCCGACGAGCGCAACTCCTCCAAGTCGGCGTCTTCTCACCACCATCCTCCTCCCGCCGCCGCTCCTGCCGTTGCTGCCGATGATCCGTCCACCGAGGCATACCGCCGGCGCCACGAGATCACCGTCATCGTAAGGATCTGACACCTCTTCCTCTCCCGTTAGATCTTGCCCGTACCATGTTTACTTACCTAGTACCTACTTGTTGGTTGGCCTGCTTGTTGCAGGGGGATAACGTGCCTGCTCCCATAACTGCGTTTGAGTCTGGTGGCTTCCCGCCCGAAATCCTCAAGGAGGTATGTATAAGCTTGGTGATGAACAATTACCCACGGTCTAACACTAACCCAAACAGAGTTGCATGCGAGGGATCAAGGTCTTCAAGTTTGGCGAGCCTGGTGGATCACGGACACACGCGCTTCAGTTGCTTGCTTGTTTCTCTTTATTTGCTTGATTGTGCTACATCAGGGCCTGCTGTGAGTCTCAATTACTTATCTACATCTCTGTGGCAGATGCGATATTTGCTCCGAGGTGGAGCTAATGTCGTACGTTGCCTCATGCGCCCTCGGCCAATCTATAAGTGCTGCGGGCTGAGGGCAGATGTCTTTGATGGAGCTGCCAAGGGTGATTGGACACCCGAGGCGGCTCGCTCCCCGCCGGGGGGCTGCCCATGGCGCAAAAGGGCACCCACGCCGGCCAATTCGTTGCTCTGCGTCCAATTCTTGGGAAAGGCTCCTCGCATGGATGGTGGACCTCTTCTGGGACCTGACTATGGAGGTCTCGCCCTGGCTGTCAATGTCCAGATATAGGATCGTTTGGCAGCTGCTGAAAGGGGCCTGTGGATGAACGATCCATGGCTGAGCGAGCCTGCCTCCAGGGATTCTGTTAGAGCCTTTTCTACTTCACCTTGTGTCCGCAAGTCTACGCGTTGCGGATGCACTTTCTTTTGTACGACTTTAAATTGACTTCACGCATTGTTGATTCTTTGTTATTTTCACTACAGAGAGCTTAGAGGGAAATTGTAGAAGATGTATGTAGTACATATTATTCATATTGTTATTCTTATTTTGTCAGTCTTTGCTTTTTGTTTGTCCTTTCCTTGTCTTCAGATACAACGTGCTGGATTCCCAAGCCCGACGCCAATTCAAGCCCAGTCATGGCCAATTGCCTTACAGAGTCAAGATGTTGTAGCTATTGCAAAGACGGGATCTGGAAAGACTCTTGGGTATCTACTTCCTGGATTTATGCATATTAAGCGTCTGCAAAACAACCCAAGGTCTGGCCCAACAGTGTTAGTTTTGGCACCTACAAGGGAGCTCGCAACGCAGATTTTGGAAGAAGCTGTGAAATTTGGCAGATCATCAAGAATTTCTTGCACGGTTTGTTCATTCTATTTCTGTTGTACTTGATATAACAAGTGGTCATGACCTCATGGGCTTTATTATTTTGGTAGTTGGATAAATCTTATTAACTCACTAAAGAAGCTTCTAGAACACCTTCGAAGTGCTGATGCTCTACGTAATGCACCATTTTGTATCGTCATGCTGTGTTATTTATCTGTTTCTAATGTTTAGACCTTGTATTATTACCTTACAATTTTATTTGCCATACCTTGTTTCTCAATTATATGTTCATTGTCTGATCCTTTGTTGTTGGTCTGTTTTTAGTGCCTATATGGTGGTGCTCCTAAAGGTCCCCAGTTAAGGGATTTAGATAGAGGGGTTGATGTTGTTGTTGCTACACCTGGAAGGTTGAATGATATTCTAGAAATGCGAAGGATAAGCCTGAAGCAAATCTCATACCTTGTTCTAGATGAGGCTGACCGCATGTTGGACATGGGGTTTGAACCACAAATACGGAAGATAGTGAAAGAGATACCTCACCGTCGGCAAACCCTTATGTACACTGCTACTTGGCCCAAGGAAGTCCGAAGAATTGCAGATGATCTTCTTGTTCACCCTGTCCAGGTGACCATTGGAAGTGTTGATCAACTTGTTGCTAATAGTGCTATTACTCAGGTATGGGACTTGCCTTGTAGACTGCATTGATGATACTTGAAGGCCTTTTATTCCCCTTTCATGCAGTGCTTCGTTATTAGATATGAAAAAAAAGTTGGTTCTTTGTTGATGCAGCATGTGGAGGTGATCACACCCTCAGAAAAGCTTCGGCGTCTGGAGCAAATATTGCGATCCGAAGATTCGGGTTCAAAGATATTAATATTCTGTACCACCAAGAGAATGTGTGACCAGCTTTCAAGGACACTCACTAGACAATTTGGAGCTTCTGCCATTCATGGTGACAAATCCCAAAGTGAAAGAGAGAAAGTTCTGAATCATTTTCGATCCGGACGGTCTCCTATTTTGGTTGCGACAGATGTTGCTGCACGAGGTTTAGACATCAAAGATATCAGGTTATATTATTTGCCATTCTATTTATGTTTGAATGCTTTTATTTGATATGTCATGCTACATTGCTACTATAATTTTGTAAAGAAAAGAATGGAAAACAAAAGCGTTGCTGTGTTGTGATTATAGGACCAACTATCATCCTAATTAACAAATTGACTGCTTATGGAGCAATTTGGTTGTCTTATCAGTTAGAAGGGTGTGATGGAGATCCATGATAACAGAAGTGTATGATATGTCATGGACACACTAAGATGATGAGTAATTAATACTGAAAAAAGTAGCCAGTCAATAGGGCCTCAGCTGTCCATTATCTGCAGTAGAGGTTTCTGAAACAAATTTAATCAATCACTATTGATTATATCATCTCCAGCTAAAATGTACTGGTTGAAATCATTCGCATCCACTGCTTAAAAGCTAGTGCAAATGTACGCAGAATCTTGAAGAGCATGCTGTTTTGTTCTTGAAAGTTTCACCATTGTTTTGATGTGTTACTCTAGATTTCCACTACAAAATCACAGCAGTTATCACACATTTTTTTCCTCCTTGGTTAATCTCTTGAGATCTGCTACCAGCTTATACTAATGTGCTGTTTGTGCATCACATGTTGAGGTTTACATTAAAAAGTTCCTTTTGTTTCCTTGACTCAGGGTTGTGATTAACTATGACTTCCCAACCGGCATTGAAGACTATGTTCACAGGATTGGCAGGACAGGAAGGGCTGGTGCCACTGGTGTGGCCTATACATTTTTCTGTGACCAGGATTCAAAATATGCTACCGATCTAATTAAAATTCTGGAAGTGGCAAAGCAACGTGTTCCTCGTGATTTAGTGGACATGGCTTCTCGGGGTGGGCGTGGTAGAAAGCGTAACCGCTGGGCAACCCACTCTGACAGGGGTGGTTCACGCTCTGAACTGGATTCTAGGTATAGTGGGAGAGATGGACTGTCAGCATCTTCTGGAAGATTAGAGAGTAGTCGCAGTGGTCGTGGAAAGGATGATTATGGTGGCCGTGCCAGGTATATTCACTATCTTACTTCTTTTTTGAAAGGGATGGACATTCATTATCAGTTACCCAGTAACATACTTTCGTCTGAATTAGCCATTTTCCTGCATAATCTATTTATCTCTATTTTGGTGCCATTCAAACCAGAAATTTTCTTGCTGACACAACCAGAGGCTAGGTCTTGTTAGTTTAAAAAGATCTGATGAGATTATGATTTCATTAAGTAACAGGAGTATTGACATATGAACCCTGTTTATTGTTGTTCAATGATTTGTGTTCTGCAGTCCAAATACTGGTCCTTACTGAATGTTTCTGATGCTGACAGGCACGATTACGGTGAATCTGATGGACGTTCTCACAGGTCTGGTAGAGGTCACAGTAGAAGCCGTAGCAGGAGTGATAGTGATAGGTACAGCCCAAGTCCTAAGAGGTCACGCCGCCATGAAGTGCAGGCTAGCCGTAGCAGGACTAGGAGTCGGAGCCGAAGCAGGAGCAAGAGTTACACTAGGAACCGTCGTGCTAGCCGCAGCAGGAGCCGTAGCCCTGGTGCCAGCCGCAGGATCGAAAGGAGTGCTGCTGGCTCTGGGTCTGCACGTCCTGACTCTGCGCACTCAGAGCACAAAAGTTCACCAAAAGAACATCATTCAAATGACCATATGAACCACTCTGACCAGAAAGATGACCATCACCTGGAGGATGGGAAGATGGCCAAGGTTGATCTTGATCGCTCGCCCAGCCCGCAGGATAACAAGTCTGTTCCATATAGTCCTGTGTATAATGGCAAAGGCAGCGGCTCAATGAGCCCCAATGGTCAGCCAGAAGGAGACGCCAAAGCTGTTGAAGTTTCTGAGAAGCTTGATCCTGCATCTCCACCTCGCAGTAGCAAGAATAGGGCGGATGAAGAGGAAGGTATGATAGATGAAGATGGAGAGATAGCTGAGGATGATCCTCGGGCAAGCGCAGCTGTGCAGAATGGTGACGATAACTGATCGTGTTGACACCCAGAGATTGACGAGCAGCTGAACAGCCTTCAGCATCTGCAGTGACGCTCTGAATACTTATATCTGCAAGCTGTCTTTCTAAGAAGCTGTAGTCGTGATTCGCTATCTACCAACAATCAGTGCTGTAGACTTCGTTATGTCTGATTTTTTTTTTTGTTATAACATTATGCTTGTCCTTGGTGTGGCAGTACAACTTATCAAGGTGGTAGTTCTACCATTTATGAAACAAAGTTGGGAGACTTTACCCCTCTAATGTAGCGTTCCTTCTTTTCCTCCCCAAAGCTCTCTGGCCCCCCTCCCTGCCGTCGATTTCGTCGCCGGCCGGCGAGTGGAGGGGGTCCCTACCCGGTGTAAATTAGGCTAGTTGCTGGTGTATTGTAGGCTGATGCCTGTTTCTTTTAAGTATTATCCCTCTTTCCCTAGCACTTCCAGTTGGGTCTTTGATCTGCCGTCCGCCAAGCTATGCATGCAGTTGCTGTCGGAAGAGTGGATCTGGGCGAAATGGGTGTCCAACGTGTTGCCGAAATATGGGATGTCCCTTTGGATCTAGATCTGGGTTTCTCGTATCACCTAACGAAGTACTCTGTCGTCGGGGTTGAGGAACCTTAAATGAGCTGTCCTCGGTGGTTCTGGGCGCCTTGGTAGGGAAGCTCGCCGGTGTCCCTGGTCGGCGCCGCTGCTGAGCGCCCAATAAGATGATAGCCTGTTTCAACCTCCAGTTGCTCTGTTCGGAGCCAAGGAGGCCCAAATCCACTTCCCGCTGCCGTCGATCGCAGGTGCTCGTGTCGCTGTCACCGGATCCGGGGTTCCCAGCGTGGAAGACGAAGGCTGCCGTTGCATGCCGATCCTTCTTCCCCATCCAGTGTTGCGTGCGTCGTGCGCGGACAGCTCCCTGCTCCAAGGACCATGTTGTAATTTCCATCCTTTGTAGGGCCCAAAGGGTAAAAGCTGGGATTTCCTTGTAAAATCCCAATTTTCACTTTTTTTTCAAAAATAAAAAGAACACATTGATTTTTTTTTGAAATAATTAAAGCTTCATTTAAAATTTCAGAAATTAAAATAATTTATTATGAATAAATCAAACTTCAATTAAATTCAAAAATATTTTATTTGTGTTCCTTTGGTCCCAAGATATTTTCTAGAATTTAAAAAGGTTGTTCCTATTTTTCAGAAATGATAAATAATTTATATGCAAAAATGAAAACCAAATTTAAGTTCAAAATAATTCAGAGAATTTTTTGATTTTTTCCAGAATTTTTTGAACTCTATTTGCCATTTTCTAAAGGTCCTTTTGATTTCTTGTAATTTCTAGCAATTAAAAATGAATTGTTGTTGGAAAATAAAAATGAAATTTGTATTTAAAATAGTTTATTTAAGCTCTAAATACTGTATTTAACTACTCTGAAAATTTATAGAATTTTTAGAGCTGTCTTCCTATTTTTCAAGTTTAAAAAGCAATTTTAGCATTCTAAAAATAATTACCGTGTAAAAAATAAAACTATTCTTATTATTTTATTTGAACGTAAAATGTTGTATTTAGTATCTAAGGTTTTTTTTTTTGGAATTTTCAGAGTTGAATTGTTATTTTTCCCGAATTAATTAGTTCTCTTTTAGAATTTTCACAAGAAAAATAACTATTTTTGGATTTATTAATTATTTTCCGCTATTAGATCTGAACCGTTTCAGCTGGCCCACTTGTCAGCCGTTGTATGCATAATAGGCCCATTAACTCCAACCCGAAATTGTCGCCAGAATAGTAATTGCCGTCGGTTACCACCACTTAACTCCGGCCATGAATTCCGACCAAACCGGTGCTCCATTGCCCCTATAAATTGGACTGTAGCCTCTTCATCTCATTCCCCACAATGTCCTCACTCAATTTTGGCTAAAGCCTCCCGAAACTCCCTTTGCTTGCCTTTCTTCTCCAAATTCGGTGAGTACTCCGACGAGAGTGATCTCCTCGTCCGTTGCCTTGTTGCACACCAAAATTTACCAGTGAGTTCCTATTGAGATTCCCCGCGTTTCTATTCAAGCGGAATTTAGATTTCCTTATTGGTTCGCCCTGCCACAAAAATACAGACGACCACCTCTTCTTCCCCAACTCCGGCGACATCTTTGGTAAGCTCTCCCAACCCATCCCGTCAACCATTGAAGATATCCTCTACAACGTCTCGGTTCAGTTTCGTTGGGAGTTCATCGGAGCACCACCGATCACCTCTTCTTCCACAAGACCAGCGACAACTCAGTCGAGCTCGTTCTCTTCACCTGTTTGGTATTTTGCGAGTCCTTTTACCTGCAAATTCCTTTCAACATTATCTACCTTTTTATTCAAACAGAATTATGATGTTCACAATAATTCACCGCCGGCCATGTAGGATTCTCCCTTTATTAATTTCCTAATTTTCTATCATTTTATGTTAATTTGAATATTCTGAATGCCTGTTCTCATTCATATGAACTCCGATTTAGTCGTTTCTTCCTCCTAAATTCATCTAAATTCATAATCTTTCTTTAAGTACCTATTTGATATTTTTTTGGATTTATCATTATTTATTTATCTTGTTTTTCGCGTATGGACTCCGACGTTGCCGAAGCCTTCTTGGACCCGCCGCAGGAGTAACTCCAATCTTCGACGAAGGCAAGTCATAAATCTTTGATCATGTTGTACCTATTTTTACAAAATATATTATTTTATATCAACATAAATGCTAATTTTATATCAATTGTTTTCGGGAGTAGCTAATTATCTAATTGACATTTTGCCACCTTGAATATTGTGAATGCCATGTATCCTTTGACACCATAAGAACAGTTGATATTAGTTGGACATAATTGTAATACCAATATGGGTGACGTAGTATGCTTAGTCATACTTAGTTGTATGATGGGTTCCTATACACAATGTTAATATTGATAACTTGACTTAATGAGATATAGAATTGTGGTACGATACCACTATTGTAAAAATTGTTGTGTCATGGCAGGGGGTGCCATTGATCCTGATTGAACAAAATTGTTTCATACTCGGGCAAATGATCGTGCAGTAAAGGGAGTGCGGGTATCACATTTTGGATGAGGTGGACTCGCTTGAGTAATTACTAAGGACTTAACTTTATGCGCCATTGATCTGGGCCATATCGTATAACCACGTGTCCAGTATGGGATGAACTGGACCTGACTGATTAATTTGTAATGTCTTGATTTGTTTCTTCCATATGGTGGTGTGGGTTCTTGGATGTATGGGTAGATTCACATGGCGCAAGAGGGGGCAACCAACTGGGTGCGAGGTCCATCGGTGGTGAAATCTTAGCGGACAGAACTGATTTAAGACGAATTTTTGTAAAGGTCTTGTGATAATCACTTAGTCGCATGCCAACAGAAGCGTGTCTTGGCCGACATATTAAGTTGATTATTTCTTGTGGGTAAAGCTGTACAACCTCTGTAGAGTGTTAAAACTGTTCGAACAGCCATGCCCCCGATTATGGACAATGCTTGAGATTTCACACGAGGTCTAGCGATTTTCATAAAATGTTTAGATGGTGGATTGGATGGGATGCGAACGGGTAGTTCACTGTTTGTTTCAAAGCAATTGATTACTTTATTTATATAATTTTTTCAATTATGCTATACAATCTATTTACTGTATTTACTGTTAATATTATTTTCTACAAAATAACTATACATCTATTCCTTGTTCAAGCCTTGCATGAATATTAAATTGTATAATATTCCATGAGACTTGTTGAGTTACATTATGTACTCACGACTTTATATCTTGTTGATTAGTCGCTGAGGAAGAATCCGGAAATCCAGAGTTCTACGAGGAGGAGTACTTTGAAGTCTATGCGAACTAGGATGCGCTCCCCACTCGATTGTCTATGAGCATGTCGGATGGCTACCACAAGTTATCTTATTTCCGCTGCAAGAGTTCTATTTGTCTTTTAAGCTTTGCGTGACAAACTATGTAAACTTTGACCATAAGGCTTGCTGCTACTGTTTAATAATAATTTACTTACTTCTTAGCTATTTCGTTGTATAGATATGATTTTTATCGATGCTATCACTGTGTGAGTTAGCTACTGATCATGAGACTGGTTCATAATACAAAGAGAGTTCGGATTTACATGTTCGGTCCCAACATTCCTGTACTGAACTTTTGTTTTATCAATATAATCCAGAGGATTAGGCCCATTTAGGGCCACCCCGTATTACAAAAAACAAGAAACAAAATTGGAGATGAAAATGTGCTGCATGTAACAGTAGGTTCATGATTTATTCTTGTCTTGTGCTTTGTCTGGTTTCTGCTGGAAATTTGTTTATGAGCTCTGGTAGGAAGTCGCTTTTTATGTTTTGAGTCGGTCGGCCTGAACATTCGAATAATGGAAGGGCAACTTGAGCCGTTGCTTTTAACATCAGATCCGATGATCCATGCGCCAAAATTTTGAGCTTCAGTCCAATAAGTGAGGAATCGATGCTCAAATGTGATGGTTAATCATGGTCCTTGTGCTACATTCCATTTGTAGGTAAGAAAATCTCTAGTGCACACAGATCAATCTCGAAAAACTAATGCCATCTTGGCCTCTTGTGACGAGGGTATGAAACTCATGTTCTCCATCGAGCTATCGCGTGAACCTAGAAATAGCGAAACATGGAAAGCATTGCACTTTTATGCAAACAACGGCACAGGAAATTGCATTTTATTACATACAAAAAACAATAGGGATGATCCTCTCCAAGGTATCTCTTAGATACAATCTTGCACAAGGTATTAATTTGTGCGGGCAGAATCACAATAATCAATGGAACAAAAACATACAACTGAGCTCACATAGACGTATCTGGCAACGAACCCATAAGAATTACAGGACTGCTGTTTCTCGGTTTCCAAATTTTATCCGGCCTTGCTTTGGAGAGGATATCGGAGAAAAATCCAGATGATGAAGAGAATGATGGGGGCTGGAACAACTCAGTTGATAGCCCGTTTGCACCGTCATGTATAGCTTGTGCTGGCAGTCTTACCACAAGGGCAAACACTGATTTTCCTAAAGCATTGCTTGTGGAAGATTGACCCACACAAACCACATTTTGTAGCTTCATCCTCCTGAAATTATCAAAAAACTAATTTCCTCAGCGATGAAGATAAAGCGGCATAGAAATTAGAAAACAAAGACTTGGCAGCGCACCTGAAATGGAAATATAAGGGCAAGGGGGTCATCACAAGCTTGTCGAGCAGCACAAGGAATGCCCGGGCATCATAGCACACAAGGCATTGTTCGGTGATGTGTACAAGTATCCTATTTGATATGGTCTGCACCTTAACTGGAAGTGGTGTTTCAAGCAAACAAAAGTTGTATCAATTGTGCAAGAAACGGTTTGTGAGCATGATTTCGATTGTCTTCTAATGGCTTACAATTTTGATTCCAATTGTCAGATCATCAAACATTAGTCATTCTTGAACAAAAACCACAGGGTCAGCATATGAAACAACCATATCTAAAAGATGTAAGAAACCAAAACAGATATTCACAATCTTTTTTTTCCCGCAGGAAACATTCAGGCATGTTAGGGGGAGCTGAAGCCTGAACAAATATTCACTATCTCTTTCTGTTTTCTGGAGAGGGAACATTCAGGCATGTTTGGGGAAGCTGAAGTTGAAGTTCCTTAAAACATGGTCCCAGTATCCTAACTTTGATAATTCTAAACAGACTGAAATTTCTGCTTTTAGTGGTGCAGTACTTTGATGAATTAGTGTTTGATAGATCAAAAATCATGAATGGATGGCAAATAAATATTAATCTGATTGACATGTCTATCATGCCAAAGCATGGCAGCTTGCGAGCACACATAGATGCATTTCTCAGATAAGCCCTCTTTCAGTCACATATTAACCAATTAATCTCGACTGCAACATAACACACATACATATTTGGCATTACCATTGGTTGGTAAAGGCTATGAAATAAGCATATAAGTTTATGAATGAACAATACCTGCAAAAGCCCCTTTTGAGAAATCAACAAGGTCACGTAGTGCAAAGAAGTCATTCCCATTAAGGAGGTATCTTCGAACTCCTAGTCCTCTAAATATGGAGTTCCGAAAAGGACATTGGACACAAGGAAGCATAGCTGCTATTTTCTTCCGAATACTCATGATATTAAGCAGAGCTGGCACTTAAGAAAAGAGGAAAGGGTTGACAGCACTTACACAGAAAATAGGCTCACCAAAAGAAACATCCCCTGTTCTTTGCTTTGCCCCCAGAACCTCCACCCAATCAATTTTTAAAGGATAGTAAGGGGATATACGTAGGCATCATCTGTACCGGAAGTAGAAGCAGTGGTGCTGCCATCTCTGAAATGATGGTTTTGGTGAGCATTACACATGTGGCTCTCTGTAAAAGATCCACTTTCATGGGGCTCCCCTGAATTGAGCAGAATCTGTTCCATCTCTTGCACCATATCATCAAATAAATAATTGTCATCAAGGTTGTCCACCTATAGTTAGAAAGAGACATGTCAAACCCAAGAATGTGGTTGAAAACATGTAGGTTGGTGCAATGCAATACTGCAATTTGATCAAGCAAGCATCAACGAGTTGTATCTTTTTGATGAACAAGACCACTAAGAGTTGACAGTCTATATCTGATACAAGAAAGTATCTAACTTTGACTAATAATATATGAAAAACTATTTAGATTGCTCATGAGATAATAATATCATTAGATTTGTCATGATAAATATTTTCATAATATAATAATTTTGTGATTTTTTACTAACATAATCATATGAAAAGTAATAGTCAAAGTTGGATATTGAAGACCGTGTCGATGTCCAAAATATCATACATTCTTGACCAGAGGGAGTATCAAATGGTACAGTCCCTGTGAAGTGTTTCCGCCACTGTACATAAGGGTTTTGAGTTGCACTAGCAACGATCGGTTTCAACAGACAAAGGTGCACATTTGGTTCACTTTATTTCAGTGTGTACTTTCAATTCATTAAAGGTTAATTAAAGTGAGGTATGGTCAAGATGAGAAATGGATGGTATTAAAACTTTGATACTGCAATAGTGCAACGGAGAACTCCCAGAACAAAGACCAAAATACTCCCTAAGCACAGCTGCTTGCAGCGGATATCTTTTGTTTCCCTGGCAACGACCTTGCCCGATCGGGCAAGTGCATTTTTGCAGGAAAAGATTAAGCCAAATTGGGAAGCCAACGCATTCAAAACATCCATACCCGCATCTACACAAGCAAATTAACTTAGCTAATGCTACTGGCTATCAATCGTACCCAAGCATAATCGCATTCAAAAGTGAAATTGACCACTATATAGCCCAGATACACCTCTTTCTCAGTTAACTACCACCCAAAACAAGTTCTTGGATGTCAGAGACGAGGGAACCGACCAGGGCGGGATCCGGACGCGGAGGAACAGATGGCGAACCAGAATCCGACTCTGGCAGCGCGAGAGCGGCGTCTTCGGCAGCGGTGGGAGGATCGGGTCGTGGCAGCGGCTGCGGCTGCGGCTGCGGCTGCGACGGCGCCTGTGCTTGGAGCTGGAGGCGGTTCAGTTGGTGGTTCTTGGGGAAGCTGGCGATGGGGTCGTCGCGGAGGAGGAGGTCCATGTGGTGATCCCAGAAGTCGGAGAAGGGGAGGGGGTGGCTAGGGAGCTGGGCGTGCCGAGCGCGGAGTTGGCACTGCAGTACCTGTCGTCCTCGGCGTCTGATCCGGCAGCCGAGGAGCCGTCCGACGCGCCGTCGCCGGTGTATAGCTCCCACCGGAGTTGTCCTACTTAGGGATCGGTGGTGCTTTGATTTTTTTTTAAAAATAAAATTATTATTATTATTTAAAAAATTACAAAACTAGAACCCCTGTCGTCATTCCAATTGGTGACAAGAGGTCTAACCACTGATGATAGGGGACTCAACAGTCTTAGAGCTCTCTATCGCCAGCTGAATCAGCGACAAGTGGTTGTCGTCAATTCAAATGGCGACAAAAATCCCTAATTTTTTTATTTCTAAATTTGGAAAACAGTTATTTTTTTATTCATCTCCACTCCTTTTGTACTAAGTATTTTCGAGTAGATATTTTATCGACAAAACACACTGCTATTATATAACATTCAGCACGACGTTATAACATCTTTTGTCGTTAAATAAAAATTTCTACTGACTATTTCTGAGCATTTTTTTGTCGACAAATCACAATGACATTACATAATATTTAGCACAACGTCGTAATATCTTTTGTCAATAAATCACAACAACATAACACATAGTTTTTTTTTACAAATCAAAGTGATATTATAAAAAGCATTGGGCACCACATATTTCAACTGGACGAACCTTTCCTGTGGCCGCAACCTTAACGTCCCTCCATGTTGACCGCCTTGAGTCGGGCGGTCGAATGAGGTCCTCGCGGTGACTTCCGGAGTGCCGATGTCTCCTTCGTTCTAAGGATTTCTCGTAGGGCATTTCTTGAAGTTGTACCTAGACTCCTTGCAAATGGAGCACTTCTTCGTACGACACCGGGCTACTACTTCATCCATATCATTCCTGATGTGTCATACCTGTCGTCGGCCAATCTTTCCCTTCCGCTTATCAATATCTGCGGCCCAGATAAGTTGGTCCCAGATCGGATGGCTAGTGAAATAGCCAGCCACGACGTAACTATACATCTCTACACTCCAGATTTGCATCACCTCCTCCTTGTTGAAATAGTCAGAGAGATACTTGTCGGGATGCTACGCACCGTCGAACATGCAGTCATGACATGAGAGCAGGGCCTATGTAGAAGAAGGAGCTCGTTGCAAGTGCAACGCAACTAGCGCGGCGTAGCTTGTACTCGTGGGTGATCCTCTCACGGTTCGCCCCGTAGCGTCCTTTATCCCTGCACATGACTCGAAGCGAAGCTCCCTTGTGCCCATCTTGAATGCCCAGTGCATATCACCCTTCTTGCTCTTCTCCTCCATATACTTGGTGATCATGACGGAATATAGTAATTTGCCATTTGCCATAATGAGCGACACGTTGTTGGTTCTGTCAACAAAGTAATTTATGGTACCACGGAGAATTACCTCCACAATACCAACCAAAAGGAGGCACTTTACGCCGCTCATGACCCAGTTGTACACCTAGGATAGATTGGTTGTCATGACACCATATCGAGCACCACCCTTGTCATGTAGCAGTGACCACTTCTCCTTAGGCTCGTACTTAATCCAGTCCGAGAAGCATTTCACCCACGCCCCTTCTTCCTCGTCACACTAGGACCATCTGTGGGAAGCCGTGGTAATGCTTTAGGGGCCTGGTCAGCGCTTGGGGTGGTCTTTTTCGCTGCATCTCCTCTGTGTGTTTGGGTCCGCTCATCCAAAATCTTCCAGAGTGCCTCAAACTTTCTGTTGGACCGTAAAGGCGACTAGAGGGGGGTGAATAGGAGCACGCTCACTTTTTCACAAATTATGAACTCAATACAATCTCACTCCAGTAGCTATTAGAAAGCTATGAAGATCAATATACCAGTACAGCGGAAGACTAGTATTAAATCCAATTAAGCCCCTAAACAATGCGACAAAAATCAGCAAGATTGCAAAGACTCACAGCACGGGCGGTCAGACCTCTGTACCCAACCGGTCGGACCGATTGCCGGGCGGTCTGACCGGCGTTGTGCTGGCGGTCGGACCGCTCCAAAATCGGTCTGACCGGTGATGATGGCGATCGACCGGATCTACGTAACCGATCCAAAGCTTGATAAAATCGGCCCGATGACGGTTGCAATTAGGTGAAACTTTTGATTCTCAACTCCAATCTTTATGAAACTTTGCACACACCTTCTATATGCTATTGAGGACCTATTCCAATTGAATATTATGATAATTCTTGGAACGATCTTGAGCAATTTCCAATTGATTAACAGAAGGTCTAAAACCGGGCAAGAACGAAAACTTGATCCTAATGCTTGTTCGTGAGTGATTGATGATCAAGATGATGCTAGATAGATTCACACATATCACAGCAAGCTAATTCACGTGAAAGAATCAATCACAAACTCGCGGATCAAAGAAAGCCCTAAAAACACGAAATTGAAAGCAAGAACGAAAAGAGACTTATCTCAAGCAAACCTTGCATAGATTGATTTCGTGATTGTTCTTTGGATTACATCCACACCATCGTGGATCGCTGGACAATCAAAGATCACGAAATTCACCACAAACCATCAAGAGCCCTAGCCTCCACCTCAACTCCCTAAAGACAATTAGGGTTTTGAAACATAAAAGCGAGAGAGAGGGTGCGACCACCACCTCCTCCTATTTATAGTGGAGGCCTAGAACTCCTAGGGTTTGACTTAATTGGGCTCCGTTAAGGCCCACTAACAAGCGGGTCACACACGCACGCAACCAAAGCGCCGTCTTTAACCTTTTGACCTAAACCGCTTCACCATGCGTCATGGATTTGCCAATAGGTCACCCTTGTCCATCTTGTGTCACGCTTGAGTCGTTGACCTCACACGGCATCGTCGATCGTTCTGGACCTCAACTCTCCAAGTCTAGTCCCGATCCTCCTCGCCGTTGACCGTCGTTGACCACCAAGCAACCTGCACAACCACAGACAAGCAAACACGAATTCGGGAACAAGTTCTTCACAACTTGACCCATGTTAGTCAAAACATGCATCATGCAAATCATATGCCATGAAACCAATGACTTTGACCTAACAAAACAACATCGCCACGAAGTTGGCCGACGTTCAAGTCAATACTGGCCCGACCGCTCGGGTGAGCGGTCGGACCGCCTTGGCGGTCGGACCGCTCCTCGTGAGCCGTCGGACCGCCTATGGGACTTAGCCGAAATTCATACTCCCAAATTCCGAAACCTTCTGGAAATTAAAAACGAATAGAACTTCTTACTGGAGACTCCAAAAATTATGAGACCAAGTGCATTGGGATCCCCTCACTTGCCTACAACACCTATTTTTGGCCCACTCTTTGAACACTTTTAGGTCACCGCCGGTCCGATCGCCACATGGCCGGTCCGACCGATTTGGGACCGATCGGACCGCCGATGCAAGGACCGGTCGGACCGCCTCGCGAGAATACTTGTAGCTTTGTCGAAAACACGTGAAACTACAAACCGTAAACGCCATTGCCAATTGTCACATCATCCTAAGATCTGTAACACATTCCCATGAAATCCACAATCTCCCCCTTGATGAACACATTGGCAATTATCCAGAAAATGTAAGTAAGAGGTTTGAAAACGAGTTTACTCGCAGTTTTCGCACAAAGGCACAACTTGGTCCATAAGCAAGAAAAAGCAATGTAAATGACCAAGCTGGTATCAGAATAATATAGGCATGTGAGATAAGGCAAAAGTAAGCATAAAAACTTTGATTTCCAGAAAAGGGTCAAAATTCTCACATAAGGTCCATATGAAAGAACAATTGTTAAATTGACCTATGATCATTGTGAGTATAAAAGAATGCAATTCAAGTTCAGAATATTCAATAAGACAATAAGAATGCAACTCAAGAACTCCCCCTCACTATGATCCTCAATTTTCAAATTTTGATTTCTCCCTTTGTATAAACTTCTCCCCAATAAAGAAATATCTTCTTATTAACACATCTTCTCTTCTCATTTAACACATCTTCTCCCCCTTTGACAATGGATTCATCAAGGAATCACGCCTTCCTCTCATCCAGAGATAATAAATATAGAATAAAGGTAGAAGCAGAACCAAAAGAAGCATAAAGAGGAATATGCATGAAGTGCAATGGAGTGGCTTCAATTTTGTATTTTTCAATTTTTGATTACAAGAAGCTTTGGAGATTACCCAAAAGAACAAGCTAGTATCTCTAATATTGCACAAACAAAGATATCAACCCCGACGGCGCTAGCAAGATCATGGTAAGACATATATATCAAAGCTAAGCACAAAGGCTCAAAAGTAAAGCAAGAGATTTGATCAATTTAAGCAACGCTTCAAATTCAAACAAGTTCATCAACAGGATCCTAAAGTGAAATTGGCCATGTCAAAATGTCAAAGTGAGATCAAAAATCTAACAAAGACCACATTAAGAGTCAATCAAGTCCCGTATTGAATCATTTTGCTCAATATTTTGTAAACGCCCATTTGTCAACATTTTTCTCATTTGCATTGAATATTGAAGTTGACTAATGATCTAACTTAGTGACAAGATCTGGACTAGGAGCCATCCACAAACTCATCCTAAGCTTCGACTAAAAGTTGATTAAAGGTATATCTTAGTAAAGAAGATCACGGACTAGGAGCCATCCACAAACTCTTTCTAAGCTTCTACAAGGCGACAAATCTTGAGGTTCATGTCATTTCGACAAGCGGTCCCCATGAGATCGTCGGTTCATCAAACTATCTCCAAGTTCATTTCATTTGACAAGCAGTCTCGTAAGAATAGTTTGGCACAATTTAAGCATAAGACAATCTTGATTTTCATTTTTCACATGAGCAGTTTTAGAATCTCAAGAACACAAAAGCTCAAGTAATGGTCAATTTTAGATCAAAGAGCTAACAAAACAATTCTGACAGGGCCAATGTCACAAGAGGAGCACTAATTACGCAACACGCTAAAACATCCACAAATTGCAATTTCTTAGTTTGAGTTGTTTAAAAGGTTCTAGCTCATATAGCAAAGACTTAGCTACACATGTAAAAGCATGATAATTCTAGCAAGTCAAAGAACTAGACATGATATTGAGCAAGAATTGAAATACAAAAGCTCTAAAGGGTAATAGGCAAAGCTTCATCAAATTTTTTTTTAAAAAAAATAAGCAGAAAATCTTATATTACAATGCATCTTTTTGGATTTTTCATACCATTTGTTGTAACCACTTGTTGGAGTTTTCATATGAATGCAATATAATACAATGAGATGCAATTAAAAAGCCTAAAAACCTAAAAAGTTCGAAAAGATCACTAAGTTCAGAAAAAGAACAATAAAAGATCAAAAGAACAAGGAAAGATAAGAAAAAGATCAAACTCCCCCTCAAACCAACCCATAAGGATAAATTACCCTAACTCGCTTCTTAAGGAGGAAAATCGGTTTGATCTAAAGGCTTGGTAAGAATATCGCCAATTGAGCTTGGACTCTCTGAAGTGCATCACAATATCACCTTTTTCAACATGATCTTTAAGGAAGTGAAAGCGAATGTCTATGTGCTTAGTCCTATAATGTTGCAATTGGGTTTTTAGCAATATTAATAGCGAAGTGTTATCACGAAAAGAGGAACACTAGCAAAGTTTAACCCATAATCTTTCAAAGTGGACGTCATCCACAAAATCAGCAAAGAACAACTAGCTAGACTACATACTCCGCTTCAAAGATGGATTGTGCAATGCAAGACCGCTTCCTAGAAGACCAAGATACAAGAGAAGTGCCTAGGAAGTGACGGTGCACGAGGTACTCTTCCTATTTAACCGACGACCCTTAAAATCGAATCGAAAAACCTCTAATGGACAAAGTGAAGAGCAGAATACTAAATGCCATATAAGAGGGTGGAGTGTAAATACACGAATATGCGCTTAACGGCTTGGCGATGGGAAGTTCTCGGAGACGCTGAAATCTTGCACAAAGGCATCTTGTGAAGTGAATGTCCGGTCTCGAGGCCGTCAAATCTGAAGGAGCCGATCATGTCATGCGGTACTCGCGTTGATCCACGACTTCTCCTTCCTCATCCGGATCCAAAGCGATCGGTTGCCATGGGAGTGGAAATTGGCTTGCAGTCACCCATGTTGAAGCGTTTGAGTAGATCTTTAGTGTACTTCGTCTGATGGATGAAAGTTCCTTCCTTGCATTGCTTGATTTGAAGTCCCAAAAAGTAATTAAGCTCTCCCATCATACTCATCTCAAATTCCCTGGACATAGTGTCAGAAAAGCTGGAAACAAGAGCATTAGAGGAACCACCAAAGATAATATCATCCACATAAATTTGAGCAAGCAGGAAGTTATTGTCACGCCTAAGAATAAATAGAGTTTTATCCACTTTACCCATCTCAAAATTATTTTTAAACAAGAAAGTCTTAAGTCTATCATACTAGGCTCTAGGGGCTTGTTTAAGACCATACAATGCTTTAGATAGCTTGAAAACACGATTTGGATATTTGGGATCCTCAAAACCAGGGGGTTGCTTAACATACACTTCCTCATCTATGAAACCATTTAAAAAGGCACTTTTAACATCCATCTGATATAATTTAAAACCTTTTGATGCAGCAAATGCAAGCAAAATACGAATGGCTTCTAGTCTAGCAACAGGAGCAAATGTCTCATCAAAATCTAACCCCTCAACTTGGCTGAAACCCTGAGCTACCAATCTGGCCTTGTTTCTAACCACAGAACCATCCTCACCTTGTTTATTCTTAAACACCCAACGGGTTCCTATAACATTATGACCACTAGGGGGTTCTACTAGGTTCCAAACTTTGTTTCTTTCAAAATTTTCTAACTCCTCATGCATGGCATTTACCCAGCTAGAATCAGATAAAGCATGTGATATATCGCGGGGTTCAAAAGAAGCAACAAAAGCCGAATGAGAGTAGAGATTTGGATCATTATACCTAGAGCGAGTGACTCGCTCATGTAGATTACCTATTATCTGTTCCGGAGGATGTCTCTCGAATGCGAAGTGGAGCGCCGGGTGAGATAACGTTTCTTCGACCTCCGCAGTCTGCGATGATGAAGATGCGCAGAGCCTCAAGCGAAGGTGAAGTAGACGAGGTGTTCTTGTATCAATATAGGCGCTTCAAGAGCAGCAGATGAAGGAATGATATTAGCCGTCCTCATCTTCCTCCACAAAAATGCTCTCTCACACCGTAAATCATCTGCGACAATAGATCTAGCTCTGGGCTAGTCTCATCAAAAGTGACATTACAAGTCTCTGAATAATGTTAGTCTCGATATTAAAACCGAAAACCCCTCGAATGAGCGGGATAACCCGAAATAACCCATCAAAAGTTCTTGATTCAAATTTATCTAAGTTGTCTGTCTTAAGAATAAAACATTTTGATCCAAAACTCAAAATGCGAAGCAGAGGGTTTTCTACCAAAACGAAGCTCATAAGGAGTCTTGCCTAAAGAAGGTCTCAAAAGACACGATTTGCAATATGGCAAGCGGTAGCAATAGCTTCGCCCAAAATTTCCTCGGTGTGTTATACTGTCTAGCATCGCCCTAGCCATTTCGACCAAGGTCCTATTCTTCCTTTCCACCACGCCATTTTGTTGAGGGACGTGTGGAGAGGAGAAGCGATGCTCAATACCACGCTCGGCACAAAAAGAAGCAAAGAAGCATTTTTGAACTCCGTGCCATTATCACTGCGAATCGCTCTCAAAGCACCGGGAAGCTCGAAGCCAAACGAAGAACAAGGTCTGAAAATAACCAAAAGCTTCATCTTTTGAAGTAAGAAAGAACACCCAAGTATATCTAGAAAGATCATCGACTATGACAAGAATATACCATTTTCCACCGATCGATCGGACTCTAGCGGGACCAACAAGTATCCATATGAAGCAACCGTCACGGTCCGTCAGTCATAACCATAGTCTGAAGGGTGTGAGGCGGCAACTTGTTTGCCATGCCTCTGGCGCACATCTGACATCCTTGCGACTTTGAGTTTGGGAAAACCTCTCATGAGATCAAGGTTGCTAACTCGTGTCGATGATCAAAACCAATGTGCCCCAAACGTCGGTGCCAAAGCCGTAAATCGAAGAAGATGTAAGCAAACATTTAAGAGATCCAAGAAGAGATTACGAAAAATCAGCTCCAAAAATTCTACCAACTCTAGAGATTCCAAACACAAGCTCACCAAGAGAATCAAGCACACGACAAGCATTTTTCTTAAAAGCAGTCTCATAACCATCATCAAGAAGCCGAGAAGCGAAAGGAGATTATACCTAAGCTTGTCCACAAAAGCGACATCCTTTAGAATGAATTTGTTGTTCACCCTAATTGATCCTGTTCCTTCAATTCGCCCTTGTGTATCATCTCCAAAGGTGATGAAGTCATCACTGTTGCCGCGTGAAAGAGGTGAACCATTTTGAGTTTCCGGTCATGTGGCGTGAACACCCGAGTCGACGAACCACGTGTTCTTCCCTTTCCACGGAGTCCGAAAATCAAGGAACAAAAGAACGATGTGTCTCAACATGGGGTTAGATAAACAAGATTTAGGAATCCAAAGATCGAGACACACGTCGCAAGGAGTATACAAACCGAAGTACTATCCTTGATTTCATCTAACATTCGGTTATGAGCAATGTTTAAATTAACATGAGACTTAAAGCGTCCATGGGCGGTCGACCGGCGTTGTCTTGGTGAGTCGGATCGCGACCAAAACGGTCGACCGGTGACCACGGTGATCGGACCGCTTGATCTGATAAACATTAGAATTAGGATATCTAGAACCATAGTGGTTTGCATGAGATAAAAATCCTAATCCAGGTTTATTCTTTTCAGTGTTACCATGTCTCATAGAAGCTCTAGGTTGCATGAATGAAATTCTATCAAAATTTTTCCTATCATTTTTCAACCTACGCCAACAGAATTCAATCAAATGCCCACCTTTCTTGCAATAAGTGCAATGATACTTGGTACCACTAGAAGAAGCACCATTTGAATTAATACAAGGTTGAGCAAAACCTGCAGATTTAAAAGATGTTTTTGCAAGTTTGGTTTTGAATTCAATTAAACCTTTTTCCAAGACTTGAATGACTTTTGGGTTTGAATTGTCTTGAAAAGAATTGAATCCTAAACCTTGCTTCTTATAAGGAGTTTTAGACTTGTCAAGAATCATGTTTAATTGTTTCTTACCTTTAGAAAATTTCTCTAATGTATCATGAAGGTAAGCATTTTCTTTTCTCAAGTTAACACAAGCATCACAAGTTTTATCCATAGATTTCTCCTTATACAAAGCAATTTCAAGCTTAAGAGCGGAACAAGAAGCACAAGTAGTATTTTCAATATTGTCCTTAAGCTTAGCATATTTGACTCTAGCGACTTCTAAGATATCTTTGATTTCACGTTCCTTTTCTAAACATGAAGTGCAAGGGCTAGAATCAAACACATCAAAAGCAATCAATTTACTAGATTCTAAACATTTTTCACAAGGAGCACTTTTAATTTCATTTAGTTCAGATCTAGCATTCTCAAGTTGTTGTACTGAAATATTATGAGCAGCTTTGTAACTTAGTAATTTCGAGTGCATAGCATGACAAGATAAACATTCATCAGTTCAAGAGTCTTAGAATTTTAAGCTCTACTTTCAGTTTGTTAATCTTTGACTCTAATTTCTTATTTTTGTCATGACAAATTCTAGCGCTTCATCTTGACTAAGCAATTGCTCAACTATAGAATCATATTTAGCGAAAGCTCATCATAAGAAAAAGATACCTCATCATCATCAATGTTGTCGATTGTCACCATGAAGCACATGCCGGTGAAGTCTTTAGCCTTCCCTTTCTTTTGCCTTGAGGATCTCCTCCTCCTTGTCCTCCTCACTCCCGGTATCCACATCGCTCAAGGATTGATCCTCAAAGCGGCAAGGACCCGTGAGCGACCTTCACAAGCTTATTAGCCTCATACCTTGATTTGTTGAAAGGAGGCTTCTTCCAAGTCGGCTTTCCTTCCTTATGATTGCTCTTACCTTTGACTTGGGGCAATTTGCGGATATGATTGAGCTCACCACATTCATAGCATGTCACCGGACCACCTCTCTTTTGTTTCTCACATTATTGTAGGCCCGTGTGAATTTTTAGCTAGAAGAGCTAACTCTGTTTCAGAATACTTTCAAGCTCCTCTTCATGAATAGCAGATAAACAAGCAAATAAAAATCCGGAAGAAGATTCAAAAGAGTCATCAAAAGCCTTTTTGAGAGGATCGCTACCAAAGCTAAATTATCTTTCTTGGGATGATCAACTCTTTTAATTTCATGAGTCTTGAGTTTACTATAAAGCAATTCTAAAGTAAGACTTGAAAGATCAACATTTTCCTCTATAGCAAGAGCCTTCATCTCCACTCCTTGGTGTTGATTGCGGCCAAGAGATGGGTGGCATTTTCGATTGAGAATATTCAATATCAACGACTTTCATTTGATTAATTACTTTATTAAAGCGTGAAAATGTCATCGATGCTCTCTCCAGACGCATCTCGAATTTATTGTATTCACGCTTGTAAACTTTGGCGCACCTTTTGATTTGGGACGAACCCTCATGATATGTTTCGAGAGTGTTCCAAATTTCATCTTGATTGAAAGATTGCAAATTCTATCATATTCTTGTCTACCAAGTGCACCATATAAAAGATTCTTAGCCTTATTGTTGTTAGCCAAAAGAATTACAGAAGCAGGTGTAGCAATTTCAGGAATAACCAGCGGGGCTCTAACAACATCCCAAATAGCTTGTCCCTCGCTCTCAAGAAAGACGCGCATACGATTCTTCCAATAGGCATAGTCGTGCCCATCGAAGATATGCGGTTTAGTAGAAAACTTATCCATCGCCAAAGTTCAGTGACCGGTTAAGATCAAGATTGAACTAACCGGGCTCTGATACCACTTGTTGGACCGTAAAGGCGACTAGAGGGGGGGTGAATAGGAGCACGCTCACTTTTTCACAAATTATGAACTCAATACAATTTCACTCCAGTAGCTATTAGAAAGCTATGAAGATCAATATACCAGTACAGCGGAAGACTAGTATTGAATCCAATTAAGCCCCTAAGCAATGCGACAAAAATCAGCAAGATTGCAAAGACTCACAAAACAGGCGGTCGACCTCATACCCAACCGGTCGGACCGATTGCGGGCGGTCGACCGGCGTTGTCTTTGGCGGTCGGACCGCTCAAAATCGGTCGGCCGGTGATGACGGCGGAATGATCGGCCGTGATCTGTAACCGATCTCAAACAAGAAAATCGGCCGATGAAGTTGCAATTAGGTGAAACTTTTGATTCTCAACTCCAATCTTTATGAAACTTTGCACACACCTTCTATATGCTATTGAGGACCTATTCCAATCGAATATTATGATAATTCTTGGAACGATCTTGAGCAATTTCCAATTGATTAACAGAAGGTCTAAAACCGGGCAAGAACGAAAACTTGATCCTAATGCTTGTTCGTGAGTGATTGATGATCAAGATGATGCTAGATAGATTCACACATATCACAGCAAGCTAATTCACGTGAAAGAATCAATCACAAACTCGCGGATCAAAGAAAGCCCTAAAAACACGAAATTGAAAGCAAGAACGAAAAGAGACTTATCTCAAGCAAACCTTGCATAGATTGATTTCGTGATTGTTCTTTGGATTACATCCACACCATCGTGGATCGATGGACAATCAAAGATCACGAAATTCACCACAAACCATCAAGAGCCCTAGCCTCCACCTCAACTCCCTAAAGACAATTAGGGTTTTGAAACATAAAAAGGCGAGAGAGAGGGTGCGACCACCACCTCCTCCTATTTATAGTGGAGGCCTAGAACTCCTAGGGTTTGACTTAATTGGGCTCCGTTAAGGCCCACTAACAAGCGGGTCACACACGCACGCCGCAAAGCGCCGTCTTTAACCTTTTGACCTAAACCGCTTCACCATGCGTCATGGATTTGCCAATAGGTCACCCTTGTCCATCTTGTGTCACGCTTGAGTCGTTGACCTCACACGACATCGTCGATCGTTAGGACCTCAACTCTCCAAGTCTAGTCCCGATCCTCCTCGCCGTTGACCGTCGTTGACCACCAAGCAACCTGCACAACCACGGACAAGCAAACACGAATTCGGGAACAAGTTCTTCACAACTTGACCCATGTTAGTCAAAACATGCATCATGCAAATCATATGCCATGAAACCAATGACTTTGACCTAACAAAACAACATCGCCACGGTTGGCCGACATTCAAGTCAATACCGGTCGACCGCTCCGGGTGGCCGGTCGGACGCGCCTGGCGGTCGGACCGCTCCTCATGAGCCGTCGGACCGCCTTTGGGACTTAGCCGAAATTCATACTCCCAAATTCAAACCTTCGGAAATTAAAACGAATAGAACTTCTTACTGGAGACTCCAAAAATTATGAGACCAAGTGCATTGGGATCCCCTCACTTGCCTACAACACCTATTTTTGGCACAGCTCGTTTTGAACACTTTTAGGTCACCGCCGGTCCGACCGCCCCACATGGCCGGTCCAGCCGATTTGGGACCGGTCGGACCGCCGTGCAAGGACCGGTCGGACCGCCCCTATCCAGAATACTTGTAGCTTTGTCGAAAACACGTGAAACTACAAACCGTAAACGCCATTGCCAATTATCACATCATCCTAAGATCTGTAACACATTCCCATGAAATCCACACTTTCGCTATTGGTTTTGATTGCGCAACCGCTTGAATATGTTCACCAGGTCCTTGTTGCGGAACTGCTTGTGGAAATTTGCACCCAAGTGCCTCATGCACCACCTGCTCTGCAGATCTGCCCATGGAATTAGTTCGTTCTCTCATTGTTATAGCTTAGTTATTGCACTCAGCAGGCCCGCATGCCGCTCATGTATGAAACATACGTTTGGACAGCCCTGTACAACAGAAATCCTCAAATACCTCATGAACCACAACCAACTGTCTGTGTTCTCGCTTTCAACGAGATCGAATGCCACGGGAAGAACTCAATTGTTCCCGTCCGTCGCTATTGCAGTCAATATCTCGCCCTTGTAATTTCCAGTAAGGAATGTGCCATCCACGCATAAGATTGGACGGCAGTGCCGGAATGCATTGATGCATGGACCAAAGGCAAAGAATGCTCGCTGCAGTACCCTCTTATTGGCCCACTTCAGATGCGTAGAATCTTGAATGTCGACATGAGTGCTGGGATTCCTGTCTTGTATGACTCGGAGTAGTCCAGGGAGGTTGTGGTAGGAGTCTTCGAAAGTACCAAACCTTGATTCCAATACCTTCTGTTTTGCCCTCCACGCCTTGGCATAGCAGACTGTGTACTAGAACCTTACCTCAATCGTTCGAATGATGGATTGTGGCTCAAAATCTAGATTATCCACGATCTCACCGTATATGAGATTGACGATAAATCCTGATGACATGTTCCTATGGGACTGTACTGACTCAGCAACGACATATGTGTGAGGGACCACTATAGAGTATTTCCAGTAGGTGTCCTAATTAGGCTGAAATACGTGCACTTGCCAAGAGCATCCCTCTATGTCGCACTTCATGTCGTAACATTTTGGGTTAGATTTGACGACTGTGAATGTACGTCGCACCAACAAGGCCCAGAATTTGATCGCCTCCTGCATGGTCTCCTTGCATTTGTATATAGCTCCTTGCCTGACCTCGCTCTGGTCGTACTCCCATGGCACACGGGAGCCTTCATTAACGATGAGGTTGTCGAACTGGTATGTGTTCCACTCGGATGGAACCGCCTGCTGGTCCACATCATCCTCGTCGTCGAATCCTTCATCTTTTGATAATGTTATGTAGTCCCGGTTTAGGCACGGTTAGGTACTTGTAAGCCCATTAGGCATGGTAGGCACGACCCATTAGGAATGATAACGGTGGAATTTTTGTATTTTCTAGCTGTTTATAGCCATTGGCGAGTTTACAAAATACAAAGAAAAATTCAAAAAATTACAATGGTTCCTATGGATTACCAACAAGAGCACTTCAATATTTTGCAATGGTGGCGTGAGCATAAGATGACATATCAAATGCTATCCATATTAGTAAAGGATGTGTTAACTATTCCTGTCTTGACGGTTTCTTCTAAGTCTGCTTTTAGTATTTATGGAAGAATATTGGAGAAGAGAAGAACAAACCTCACGAGTGAGATGATGGAAATACTTCTAACTACGAAAGACTAGGAACAAGCTGATTTACGAGATTAACACTTTAGAAAATACAGAGTTGGTAGACGTTTTCGATAATCTTTACTTAGACAATGACACTTAGAATATCGATGTATGCATAGCTATAGAATGTACTCTTTTTTCTTTGCTAAGGTTTTCTTATGTTGAGTTTTTACTTAGCAAAGTTTTTAATGATGCAACCATCTAAACATTAATAAATCACATTATTATATTTTTAATATATTTTCTCTTTTTATGGGAATAGAACTCATTTTATGTAAGTTTAATTTGTATTTTTGAATTCTATATATTTTTTTAGAATTATTGCAATTTTTCAAAAAAATTGGGCTAACATGGGCTAAACGGGCCTAGCCTGGCTTGTTGGGCGTGCCTGGACCAGCACAAAACGATCTGTAAGCTCAAAATGTCATGCATGGGTCTGTGGCTGAGCCCATGGGCCAACACGACACGACCCGTTTAATATATCAGGAAAAGCGAGTGTTGCTGCCTATTTGGCCACATCTAGGATTACGTTCCCGGTAATTGATCTTTTGCCCATCTTTGCCAAGTCCTTGATCATTTGCCCCTATTTTCTTCCTCTCCTTCCTCTCCCTCTTTTTTCTTATCATCTTCTTGCTCTGGTGTCACGACCCCGGATCACTGAATTCGAGGACTCTGTGTATTCAAAACTAGTCTCATGATCAGTAGCTAGTTCACACAGTGGTAACACCGATGAAATCATATCCAAATCACGAATATCTAAGAAGAAGATAAATTATTATTACTTAGTAGCAACAGACCTGATGGTCAAGGTTTACAAAGTTGCCACACAGGGCTTAAAGACAAAAGAGCAAACTTACAACAGAATAAAACAAACTCGTGGTAGCCATCTGACATGCCCACAAGCAATCGAGTGGAGAATGTGGCATAGTTCGCATAGTCTTCGAAGCACTCCCCGTAGAACTCGGTATTCTCTTGTTCTTCCTCGGTGACTGATCAACAATGGCGCAAAGCCATGAGTACATAAAGTACCCAGCAAGTAGTAGGGAAATATATGCAAAATAGTATTTATACCAGGCTTGAACAAAGATAGCTTTATGGCTATTTTGCATAAAGCAGTACTGATAGTATATACAATAAATAGATTGAAAAACACAATTTAAAATATTAAATGATGAGGATATGACCCCTATGGATACAACAATATTTGTTATGCTTGTTGTTCCAATTATAAGAGCTCGTACGCTTCACTTTAATTATCAAGTGAGCTCGTTTTTAGGAGCGCCTTTATATTATATGAATTATATGATGCAACCTAATGATGAAAATATATATTTTTGCAGCACCACATCGCTTTTTGTCGAAGCCAAGTAAGAGTTTGAGCTGGACACGTTTTGGAATCTAATTTGGCCTCTTGAGACAACACTGACTTCAAACGTGCATAATTTTTACATACGGAATCCGTTGGAGCTCTACGGTACTTGATAGAAAGCTTATCTCATCCTCTTTTCAATGGATCCAGCCTCACCTCCAAATTCCTCTCTGTGCACCATAATCAATAAAAGAAAGTACTGCATCACCTGTTTGGACCAAATTGGGCCTTGTAATTCTCAGGCCCAAGGGGAAGGCGCCACCGAAGGGTCCCATACTGTCCACATGGTACTGTTCATGTGTAAATAGTAATATGAATAGTACCATCATCTATTTTCTTAGCTATGTATACTCCCCCTCCCCTATTTAAGGTGGTTGCGTCTCTCTAGTTTTCCTTCGATTTTGTTTAGTTAAGTTAGCTTCATTGCAACTTTGTGTATTCGCTTGTATCGATTACACCAACCATAATACCGCTACAGAATCCCAACGTTATCAAATATTTCAATCCTATTTTCAATTTCAGATTGCTTATTATCTTGTTCTTACGTGTTCTTCAATTGCATGTAGGAATAGACCTTCGTGATCAGGTCAATTATGCTTTTAACAAGGTCAATAACGATCTCGTAGTTGGTTTAATGATTGCCGGACATATTGGTCGTGTACGATTGGTAGCCAAATCATGAGAGTCGTCTCCGCCAAATCGAGTTAACACCCATTGCTTGCCATCGCTGTCGCGGCAACCAAAACCCCCAGCCATCGCTGACGCGGCAAACACAATCCATGCTGCCGCTGCCACTCCCTACCGCGACAACCACGACCTCCTGCCACGGCAACCACCACCACCTACCGCTCGCTGCCGCGGCAACCAAAACCTCCTACCATTGCTACCGCGGCATCCAGAACCTCCTACCATCACTGCCACGGCAAACACAATCTCTGCTGCTGCTTCTCATCTCTACCACTTGCTGCCGCTGCAACCAAAACCGCCTGCCGTCTCTGCCGCGATAACTATCACTGCTGCCGCCGCTTCCTTTCTCTACCGCGGCAACCATAACCGCTAGCCATCACCGCCGCGGCAAGCCAAGCCGCCGCCGCCGCTGCCCACCTCCTACAACGGCAAGCCAAGGCACTGCCGCCGCAGAACATCCTGTAACACCCCAGCCCAACATTGAGCCTGGAATGCCACTAAACTACTATAACCATCTAATTTACATCAACTTACTATAAAATTTCAGCAAGCATAACAACATTAAAACCCATCCACGGGTCGCATTAACACAAGCATAACACTCTGACAATCATAGATAAATTAGAACTAGGAGCATAGCAAAATAATTAACCAAGATTAACATAAACCAAGCATCTATGGTTATTCAATACCATCATGTCCTAGACATAAATATTCATGTTATTCTAAAAGTTTCTCATGTCCAATGAATCAAATAATTGGGTGAACTGCATGATTCCAAGTGTGCTAGCCCTTCCCGAGTAAAACATCATCACTGGTCACCTAAAAACAACAATAGAGCAAGATTGAGTCCAAGACTCAGCAAATACATAATAAAGCCATAAACAATAGTTTATTAACCATAATTAAAGTTATCATCATCATCCATTTAGTTAATGCCATTGTCATTCTCAAACAAACAAGCCATATTCCATATAGGTAAAGTTGCACAATTTAACAATTTACTTAGATATGCGAATGCACCAACATGCTCATGCTCATATGCATCTCATCAGCTGATACCGGTATAGCGGAGTGTTCACCCGTCGATGACACACTCTATCCTTCACTCCCGTGAAGTCCCCACCAAAGTAGGATTTTATCTAGAGCTCTCCGTACTAGTCATGTATCTTTCTCACCGACCTCACCGGAATAGTTACATGACTTTCTCACCGACCTGGCTCATGCAACCCCTGTCATGATGAATGTAAATGATGCGACATCTTTATTTATTCATCAACATAGTCCATCTCATTAACTCAATATCTCCTCCTCATTATCTCAATATCATAATCTCATTATCATAATCTCATTCACTCAAGGTCATCAATATCATGTATAAGAATAAGCTAAACAAAAGCATAATAAATAGCATGATAAGTAATAACAATGATCATGGTGAACAACCCATTGTTCACCACTCTACCATGTACTTGCCTTCCGCGCTGTGACGAGTTAGGAGGCAACGACGGAATTTCTCCACTCCCTGCCCCACCGCCTACACAAATATTTATTCGAAATAAGAATAACAAGACATGATGTGGCTACAAGCGTTTTACCATAACCCTCTATCTAATCAACATAACCAAAACTCAAAATGACGAATTAACTAATCAGCCAATATCGGCCCTTCTGATCAGCAGTACGAGAAAAATCATAATTAAATATCTATAACTCCGAATGACTTGAAACCAGTGCTCAAATACTCTTAACGTGACAGGCTACGAAACTCTAGTTGGTGGGGTTCTTTGATTCGGCCAAACCAGTGGTCTAAACAACCGTTGAAAACAACTGACAGACATCTGTCCAGAATACAGCACAGCAGTAAAGAACATGGCATAACTTTTACTCTACAGATCCAATTGAGATGATCTTTATCAACTCAGAAAGATACTTTCAAGGGCTACAAAAACCTCGTTGGGTGGAAGTTCTGAATCTGACTCTAACTAGATCAAAACCGAGGGGCAAACCGACAGTTCCAACTTCTCAGGCAGACAGGACAGCGCGCGATTAAAAATTCATATCTCCTAAACCGTAAGGTGGAATCAAGTGATCTCAGTGCCAAAAGAAATATAACGACATCAGGAACAAAACTCTAGAAGACGAAAATATCAGATTCGGCCTCTAAGTAAATCATAATGGCCTGACAAGAAAATCTGCCAAATCACGTCAGCTCCCCTAGACAGTCGCGGTAAAACTACCATATCTCCTAAACCGTAACTCCAAATCAGATGATCTCGGTGCCAAAAGAAAGCTAAGACCAAGGGCTACAACTTTCTAAGAGGTGAGAAGATCAGAAAACGTACGGAACTTACCCAAATCTGATGAACAAAAGCGCTGGCGCAGGGGAAGGTGGAAGTGGCGGCTCCAAGTGGGGGAAAGGGGAAAAGAGGAGTGGGGCTAGGGTTTTGGGGGTGGGGTTCCCCCCTTATGGCCGGCCAAACACATGGGCTTCCCCCTGGGCCGCGGCCCGCGGCCCAGGTTGTCGAATAAAAGTGAAAAACCCCCTATTTTTCTCAGAATTTCTATTCCTTTCTTTGCATTTTTCTCCTCCGACTGAATCTCTAATTACCGATCACTTTCCGGGGTATTACATTCTACCCCCCTTAAACAGAATTCGACCCCGAATTCTTTCTGTCGTTCTACTCGAAGGACATTTACAATTAGCACGCGGGATTCCAGCTCCCAAGTCACTTTTTCGCTCGGTCTGATGCATCCACCGCACATTTACTAACTAACGTAATATGTTGTATTATTCATCCCGCTCTTTTGAGCCACTCCTGGCGAGGACTCGATAGCACAGTCTGACTCGTGGTTCAACGGCTCTAAAGAAACCTCACGCTCCAGATGCCTCAAGTACTCCCTCGACACCGGGTTGCACAAAACATTGTATACCATGGGCCAGGACTCGAGACGGTCCTAGCGATTCTCCTCCTTCCAAAATCACTGCAGCTTCCAAAAACGAACCTTTGTACCTTAGGCCACTCTTCTCTTCGGTACCAAATAACACAACCAACACAAAACACCTGGAACTCTTGTTCCACGTCTCAATCAGTTCTTTCACCTTAACAAGGAGCACAACCGTAAACCAGGAACGTAAAACAGAACTCGTTTTTAAACAACTATTTTGCAAACAGATCCCAACTTGAAAATAAAAGATTATCATCGTAACCATGCATTAACAACTCCCTACCAACAGAATCAAATCCAAAGTTGAAGATTTATCTCAAGAACCTTTTCCATTTCCCAATGTAGACAATTTGCAAATAAACACCAAGTAAGCCAAGCGAAAATCACTCGAATGCTCAAATCAATCTCTTCCTTTATTCTTTATGAATCGGAAAGAACCACACATACCCGCATAAAGCCAAATCAAATTTGCAAATGACACCCGTCATGACACGTTGCTCGAACAAGAATTAAGAGAGCATTATATTACCCAAGAAAACACTCTGCTCCCTCAATCCTTATTTTAGGAATAAACATTCATTTAGATTCTGGTATTCCCAATTAACATTTGCTCCTTTCTCTTATCCAACAGCCTCAAAGCGTTGCTCAACCCGAAAGCAACAACCACACTCATGTAGAGAGACTCTACTAATCCACAAATACATGCTCTAGCCAACTCCTCTACCAAATGAATCACTTTGATAAATAATTTCCAACGTACCTCAATATAGATTGCACCCACGAGCACATCTTCTCAATCCTTTAAGAATAATCAACTTAAAATTCATGAGACACACACCCTCATTTACTACACCCAAAGGATGCTATCAATGATCATCGTGCTATTTAAAATCCACTTTGTTCTACTATTTCTACACAATCTCATTAGCCTCCAAGGTCCTAGCATAGAACACCAAGTCAAAATTTTCAATCTCCATGTCTCGTGTAAATGTATTTCGATGCAACTGATTGAAAACTCTCAAGTCCGATGACTAAGATTCTCACCATCTAAACATATTCATTCATTAACAACCACGAAAAACTTATTCTCAACCAAATTATCTTTAGAGAGATTCTAACTCCTAGAGGGTTACTCATGAAGCCAAGTCGCACTGTAATAATTCAAAGAATCCCTACTCTCCCATCAATTGACATTACAATCATTTCTTCGCTAATCCTCGCTCTCATTAACTTATACCTTCATATATATATATTTTTTGCCTATACAATCTGGCACATTACTCAATTCATCTGTAATAGACTAACCAAGATTTTCATGCTTTCAACAATTCTAATGTTCCACTCAACATGAACAAATAATCTTTGACCGCAAACACTATAGGTTCTATTAGTTACAAATATTGCCATCGGTTTGGCCCCAAAGACCAAACTTTCTATTTAAGGTAAACCCACTCCAAGGACTAGTCCAAGAAATCAACTTATCACTCAATGCATCTCAAACAAATTGACACGCAGAGTCTCACCCAAAATCATCTCCTTGACCACCACTATCAAGTTGCCATTATACATCCTAAAAGATATTGCAACACGAATCAGTTAATCTTTTCTCAAAAGAAGCTATAGGTAGAAACACGTTTCAGCACGTAAAAATATTTACCACTCGCAGTAGACACAAAACCAATGGAGAGAGTCAAATAGCCAAGATCTCGGAAAATAGAGGACGAGACCACAATTGAGCTCACAAATTCCACTAGAAGCGAATTTTCAACCCTCAACAAACAAGAATAAAACATTGCCATTGAAACTCAAGAAACTCTTAAGCGACAACAACCAAAATGTTAAACACACTTTATTAATTTTGCCAGCTGCAAAACTTAACTCCAAATACCTCTACCACACTCTTTTCCTTAACAACGAAAATAATTTTCTTTGTGTACCACATCACTTGCCACCTCTAACAAGAAGTGCCTTAAAACCAGAGCACACTAATCACTTAAGAACCCCGTAGAACATTCTCACACCTCGATTAATCTAATTTTTTTTGCTCAACAGTTTCAGCTACTACAGTAATCATGATTTACCAAAAGTTCATGAATACAAAACTCTTAAACTTATCATTTATCCGATATTACACAAGGCGGTCAAATTACTTTCTTTACGAAAGAATCATCACCGCTCCGCAAGTCACAATCCATTGCAGACAATCTCACTAACATTTAGAATAACACACTCTTTAACATGATTCCTTATCGTCAACTCTTCCATTGTAAAGCTCCAAAAGTTCACCGAATTGGTATATACCACTTTATCATCTCAACTTCAAATTGAGGGTATACTAAAATCATGCAACCTCACTACCTCACTACAACAACTACTTTAATTTAGAGGGAATCTACTACACAATTTAATAGGTTATATCAAAACCCTTTCATCAGAGGCATACTATTATCCGACAATTTCATTGTCATGCAAACACCTGTCTCCTATTCAATCATATCATAAACCCTTCTAAAAGAAACACAATAAACTATTTCATAATATTTCTGTTATTTCAATAATATTCTAACGGTCAACTTGTCCTAGAGATTATCTGATACACAAACCACACTATCAAAGCAAACCTCTTTTAACAAGGCCATGCAGCCGCAGGCCAACCTCATAAAACACACATGAATAAATTACTTTTAAATTTCAACCCTTTACCTCTTAACAATGCTCACACTAATCTAGTACACACTAATTCCAATCTGGAGGTTATCATAAACCATTGATGGTTATCCAATCATGGACGAATCTATGGTTCTTTCTCTATTTGTATTCCCTCGGGCATACACAAGATCATCAAGTAACCAATCAAAGAAAGTTCCATATCATTATCTACTGAGACAACAGTCGAACAAATCCTTATGTCTCTCATTCTACACCGTTAGATTAGCCTATCGAGACCAAATAATCCAACAAGTTTAGCAAACTACACAATTTTAATAATCAACCATTTCATCAATGTTCCACACTTTTAATAACTCTATTGATTCCAACAAAGTATAGTCACCCTCATATTCACAGCTCATCAAGAACTACTAGAGGACAATATCGACTTACCCGATTTCACTTCCAGGGGTACTCGTTAAAATTTATTATGCACCGTGATCGCAAACCCAGGCTGATAACCCATATCATACCCATTAATTTCTTTGATAGTAACCTCTCACTTAACCATGAGAATACATCGCTAAAAGGATTTAACATTTTCTTTCATAAAAGAGAACCATTCAACTTCAACGCTCAGAATACCCAAAAGAGTTACATTGAGTCAAACCTTCCACATACTAAAAGACTCGCAAAAGAAAACCTTCATTATCCAAATCATCAAGCGAAATACATGGGTCATGTTTACCAATAAGAAAGATAAAACTCAATTCAAAGGTCAACCTTGACAGATTAACCAAGCTCACCAAGAGCAAGAATAACTCAACAATTGGGAAAACAATAATTGCTTTAAGAGACAAGTTAAGGCAACTAAACACATTAATCTTTCTCGAAGCAACCATCAACCACAATGAACTTCTCAAGGACCAAATAGAACTTTTCAACACGTCGCTTTGTACCCACTAATCCATGAGAATTCATCAACCAACAATGGCTAACCAGAATATCCCAATGGAAACTCAAGAAAACAACAAGCTTCCCAAGGAGACCCATCCCCAACTTTCATAACAAAGTTTCTCAGAGTAAACACTTCCCTTTTCCCCTACCACCAACGGCAGTACAACCTGACCATACCTATGGCCATAACCACAATCTCTACCTCTCAGCATCTACTATCATCACATATAACAATCACGTAACCAAATCATAAGCATTCATAATCAATTCATATCAGCAATAATCAATGCTACATAACGGAAACGTAAATGCAATGCTTTGCCCATTCCCATCCTACTGTGCACCAGTGTGTCAAGTTTTAAGTTAATTAACCATTAACATATTTTTTGTACAAATCAAGTTACCTAAGTTGCTAACCTATTCACCACGGACCTAAAGCCGTGCTCTGATACCAACTGTAACACCCCAGCCCAACATTGAGCCTGGAATGCCACTAAACTACTATAACCATCTAATTTACATCAACTTACTATAAAATTTCAGCAAGCATAACAACATTAAAACCCATCCACAGGTCGCATTAACACAAGCATAACACTCTGACAATCATAGATAAATTAGAACTAGGAGCATAGCAAAATAATTAACCAAGATTAACATAAACCAAGCATCTATGGTTATTCAATACCATCATGTCCTAGACATAAATATTCATGTTATTCTAAAAGTTTCTCATGTCCAATGAATCAAATAATTGGGTGAACTGCATGATTCCAAGTGTGCTAGCCCTTCCCGAGTAAAACGTCATCACTGGTCACCTAAAAACAACAATAGAGCAAGAATGAGTCCAAGACTCAGCAAATACATAATAAAGCCATAAACAATAGTTTATTAACCATAATTAAAGTTATCATCATCATCCATTTAGTTAATGCCATTGTCATTCTCAAACAAACAAGCCACATTCCATATAGGTAAAGTTGCATAATTTAACAATTTACTTAGATATGCGAATGCACCAACATGCTCATGCTCATATGCATCTCATCACCGATATCTGGGTATAGCGGAGTGTTCACCGTCGATGACACACTCTATCCTTCACTCCCGTGAAGTCCCCACCAAAGTAGGATTTTATCTAGAGCTCTCCGGATAGTCATGTATCTTTCTCACCGACCTCACCGGAATAGTTACATGACTTCCTCACCGACCTAGCTCATGCAACCCCTGTCGTGATGAATGTAAATGATGCGACATCTTTATTTATTCATCAACATAGTCCATCTCATTAACTCAATATCTCCTCCTCATTATCTCAATATCATAATCTCATTATCATAATCTCATTCACTCAAGGTCATCAATATCATGTATAAGAATAAGCTGAACAAAAGCATAATAAATAGCATGATAAGTAATAACAATGATCATGGTGAACAACCCATTGTTCACCACTCTACCATGTACTTGCCTTCCGCGCTGTGACGAGTTAGGAGGCAACGACGGAATTTCTCCACTCCCTGCCCCACCGCCTACACAAATATTTATTCGAAATAAGAATAACAAGACATGATGTGGCTACAAGCGTTTTACCATAACCCTCTATCTAATCAACATAACCAAAAACTCAAAATGACGAATTAACTAATCAGCCAATATCGGCCCTTCTGATCAGCAGTACGAGAAAAATCATAATTAAATATCTATAACTCCGAATGACTTGAAACCAGTGCTCAAATACTCTTAACGTGACAGGCTACGAAACTCTAGTTGGTGGGGTTCTTTGATTCGGCCAAACCAGTGGTCTAAACAACCGTTGAAAACAACTGACAGACATCTGTCCAGAATACAGCACAGCAGTAAAGAACACGGCATAACTTTTACTCTACAGATCCAATTGAGATGATCTTTATCAACTCAGAAAGATACTTTCAAGGGCTACAAAAACCTAGTTGGGTGGAAGTTCTGAATCTGAATCTAACTAGATCAAAACCGAGGGGCAAACCGACAGTTCCAACTTCTCAGGAAGACAGGACAGTGCGCGATTAAAAATTCATATCTCCTAAACCGTAAGGTGGAATCAAGTGATCTCAGTGCCAAAAGAAAGATAACGACATCAGGAACAAAACGCTAGAAGACGAAAATACCAGATTCGGCCTCTAAGTAAATCATAATGGCCTGACAAGAAAATCTGCCAAATCACGTCAGCTCCCCTAGACAGTCGCGGTAAAACTACCATATCTCTTAAACCGTAACTCCAAATCAGATGATCTCGGTGCCAAAAGAAAGCTAAGACCAAGGTCTACAACGTTCTAAGAGGTGAGAAGATCAGAAAACGTATGGAACTTACCCAAATCTGATGAACAAAAGCGCTGGCGCAGGGGAAGGTGGAAGTGGCGGCTCCAAGTGGGGGAAAGGGGAAAAGACGAGTGGGGCTAGGGTTTTGGGGGTGGGGTTCCCCCCTTATGGCCGGCCAAACACATGGGCTTCCCCACGCCCGCGCCGGCCCAGTTGTCGAATAAAAGTGAAAAACCCCCCTATTTTTTCTCAGAATTTCTATTCCTTTCTTTGCATTTTTCTCCTCCGACTGAATCTCTAATTACCGATCACTTTCCGGGGTATTACACATCCCCTGCCACAACAAGCCAAGGCACTGCCGCCACTACCCATCTCCTGCCGCAGCACCGAAGTTCTTGCCACCACTGCCTGACGCACACCGCCGCGGTAGCCGATCAACCCTACCGTCGCTACTGCAACACCCAACAGATTGCCCTACCGCTGTTGTTTTTCTTCACTGCTGCGACGACCAGATTCTCCACCGCGGCATACTACAATATCCGCTGTCATTTTGAAGTTTCGAAAAATGAGCAAAAATAAAAGGAAAACCCTAATCAGTTGGTTTCGGTTGTTCAAGAGAGGAAAACCATAAGAAAAAAAGAGGAAAAGAGAGAAAAGAAGAAGGTAAAAAATATATATAGAAGAGTGTCGTCCTTGCCGAAAATTGAAAAGAGTATCAAACTTTCGTCAAAACCAGTGAAAATTGGTGGAACCCTTCTACATATATCCACAAGCTTCCACAAAAAATTTCAGCAAGTTTAGCCCACGGGTTTGAAAGACATAGCAGTTTCAATTTGAATCCGAATCGGTTTCGAGTGCGAGTAGGATTCTTTTTCCGAGACACCTTCAGTAAAACAGGTATAACTTTTGCATACGGTATCTGTTTTAGACGTTCTTGTGCTCATTGAAAAGCTAACAATGAGGCACATCCTTTCCACCTAATCTTGTAGGTGCCCTCTAGGGCCCCCAAAATCGGTCATATTCGGCAACGAATTCGCATTGCAAATTTTTTTGTTTCTATTTTTGTTTTTTCTTTCAGTCTTCTATCCGAATTTGGGGTTTGCCGAACTGCAAAGTTGTAGATCTCGTCAAAACCTTTCAAGAGAGCATATATAAGCTATGTAAAAAAATTTCTTGTTCATCTTTTGAGACTAGCCATTATTTACTACTTAAACTAGAGGGTTGTTTACATTGCACGTTATTCTGATTTTGTGTTCTATATTGTGTAAACAATCTTGTGCCCCTACAAAGAAATTTGAGTAGTTAGCTAGCGTCTCTCCTAGCACTTGGTGTGAGAATTTTCTTTGATTACATCAAGTCACATTGATCTTTGCGTGTGCGTTCATACACTTCTCTTGTTAGGCTTTGATTAGCTAACTCTTTATAGGTTAGGATCAGCAACATTGGCTAATACTTTGAGAAATTTTTTAACTTGCATTTACTGATTTGATTATTGCTAATCCTTGCTACCATATTGAAGCCTATCCTAGTTCCACCTCTACCATTGCACAGTTACGAGTTGCTTGCAATTGCTTTGTCAATTTTCAGAGATTGTTGACACCGACACTAGTTGTCGGTCACCGCCTGTTTGCTTGGTAAGAATTGGTAAGAACTTGGTATGAGCTTGAGTGTTAGTGAATTTGAGCCTCCAGATCCTAGTAGTTGATAGGAACATATACTTGTGATTTATTTTTTTGTTTTCTACTAATCATGGCAGGTTCACAGGATGATTACAAGATAGATCCATGTCTTCTTCAAGCCATTGAATGGGAGCGCAAGAAAGTACATCCGGTAAAACTAAAATTACTTTGCTATCCTTTGCTGGTAAATTTGATCCTAATGCCTATGTTAACTAGGAGATAACTTTAGACAAAGAATTTTAATATTATGAATGATCTCATAGGCAAAAGATTAGAGCTATCACTAGAGTTTTTATTGAAGATGTAACACTTTGGTGGAAGTATTTACGTAGACATGGAAGAGTGTCTCAAACTTGGCATGCATTAAAGAAACTTTTGATAGATGAATTTGTTCATAAATATCATGCTGGTTATTTGTTAGCTAGATTACACCATTTTAAACAAGGTCGTTGAACTGTAAGGGAATATTATCATGAATTAAAAACTCGTTTGTTGCGTTGTGCCTTAGAGGAACATACTAAAACTACAGAGAATAGATTCTTAAGTGGGCTTAATCAAGCAATTCAGGACCTTCTTTTTTATAAAGAATATAGTTCTCTCTCTTATTTATTTATACTTGCCTGTAAGGTTGAACGTCAGATTGAGGAGAAATTGAGAATACTTGATGATAGAAAATATGAGAACAAACATGTGTTTGTGTCTTTTTCTGTGACTAACAATTTGCAGGAAGTTAAGAACCATGTCGAAGAGGAGTATGAGCTGATTGAACCACCGACTCCATTGGTTGAGAAGGAAGATGATGAGATGAATGCACCTACATCATTTAAGGAGAGCCAAAAAGGTAAAGATCATGGTGCTATCATCACTCAAGGTGAGTATGCTTGTGAAGAACTACAATTGTCCACTGTTTATGCTATTTTAGAGCAAAAATTAGTGAAAAATAATTCTGATATGCACATACTTCAAGTACAGAATTCAGACTGCATTAACTTGAGTGCACCATGTGATAAAATAATTGAATTGTCTGTTGTTTTGAGTGATTCATGTGATGAGTAAATCACATATAATGAACATGTGGAATTAGTTAGACATAAAGAAGTTTTGATTAGAATTTTTCCTTCTGAATCTTTATGTTACATAATGTTAGACCCCCTATGAAATTATCACATGCTATGAAGAAAGTTCATGTAATTGCATGTTCGAAATCCTTGTTTAGTGCCTACACCCCTAAATATAAGTTTAATTTGATTAGAGATTATGGTGCAGATAATCCATTTCTTGTATATCGAATATGCATAACTTGTGATCACATAGATGAATTGAAGCTTGCTGTTTTGAACAAACAATTATTGTATGCCGAATCTTATTCATTATGAGAGAAAATAAAACTTAGTGATCATCCAATGCCTATGTGTTCGTCTCTTATTGCATCATCTAGTATTGACAATCTGCATCATGATGTTGAAGTATGGAAGTGTTGGTGATATGCTATAGAGGCGATAATAGAGATGATTGTATCACGTCTATGTTTATGAGTTATTGAATAAATATTATTCTATTTCTTAAATGAATCATCAGTTATATAGATCAATGAGTATGTGACTTGTTGGTGAAGCTCTTTAAACTTACATGATGTCGTTCTAAATATATTATTGGTCGGATGTCACATGTCGGAACAGTAGTAGCTCTACGACCAACACATGTATGGATTGATCACCATGTTTCACCGGTCATGGATATAGAGATATCGAATCGATAATATGAACACATGTTAGAGAACATGGTGTTGGATAGACCCACCTTGAGACACTATTGAGATTGTTATTATTCTATGTGTCGTTAGTTGGTCTCAAACAATGATGATGTATAATCCTAAGACCTGAGATCAGTATGGTTCCCTACATGCGTAATAGCACTCTTAGGGGTTGCCAAACGCTACTCGTAACTGGGTAGTTATAAATATAATTTTTGGGTATGCTATGAAACATGAGGAGGGATGTGACTGGTCGGATATGGGATTTGCCCCTTCTAACATAACAGGAGAGATATCTCTGGACCCCTCGAAGTGATCAGATAAAGAAAGTGCATGGCCATGCCACTAGTGGTCGAAGAGTTCGACCACATAAGGTTATCCGACACTCGATCGAGAAAATATTGACTTGGTTATGAAGCTTCGATCAAACTAAAAGACTTGGTGTAACTAAATTTTATCTACATCAAAGAATCACATCTGTCCGGTATTGTTAATGGATGTAATTTTTTATGTTCATATGGCCATGGTTTATTCTTATGAGCATAACTGAAATGACATGCCAATTAAATATTTATATTATTAAAAGCATGTTAGTCACCAAAGTGGCCTTGCTTGAAAGGATCTTAGATATTTAATTATGCTTTTCAATTGTTCATATTTTGTTCAATGCTATTAAATATATATCGTGAACAATTGAGATCACTAATTGTAAAGCTAGGAGGTCACCCAAAGGCGGACCATTGCTTACGATTAGTGACACTAAAAGAGATCGATCAACATACTTGGTAAATGTGTTAGTTTATCCAAAGATAACATGCATATTGGCTTGGGTATGCTTGATTACCGATCTATTAAAGTATGTTTTAGCATAATTGTTGCTTCCAACAGTGCATTTAAATTTCATCCAAAGATGTATTAGATGCACACTTAAGTTTATTCTTACATGGATCTATTTAGTTTACTCAAAGTATCTGTAACACCCTGACCCAAAATCGGCTCAATGCCCATTCACCGTGGGCGGACTACCACACATAGCACCCACTTACACTTTCGTCCTCGCTTCGTGTAAAAGGGTTAACCCGGAGGTGCTACGTTTGGATCCAACAGGCATTATAAACTACTACAACTCACTTGAGACAAGCAATATGGGACTAATCCCACCACACAACTCCTCATGGGCCACATGGGCCACGCTATGAGCAGGCCGGGGTATTACACTCACCCCCCCTTAAGGGCTGACATCCTCGGCAGCATACCGCATATGCGGCGGATGCCCGTAACCACCCCTCGGTACACGTCCGTGCGCCCGGTCTGCAGCACATATGCCATGCCATGTGTCCACTCCGCCCACATGCGCCATGCGCCATATGCCGCGCCCATGTCCCGCACGCGCCGCGGCAATAAGGTTGATGCTCGATACCATCTCGTAACACCCGACCCAAAATCGGCTCAATGCCCACCCACCGGGGCGGACCGCCCACACATAGCACCCCACTTACACTTTCGTCCTCGCCGTGTAAAAGGGTTAACCCGAGGTGCTACGTTTGGATCCAACAGGCATTATAAACTACTACAACTCACTTGAGACAAGCAATATGGGACTAATCCCACCACACAACTCCTCATGGGCCACATGGGCCACGCTATGAGCAGGCCGGGGTATTACAGTATTAATCTGTGAGCATATTTAATATTTGCAGCATCCATTAATTTAATGAGTCAAAGCTATGAGCTTGTCAAGTTCAACAGGCTAAACTATGTTGACTTGTCCGAACAAATCCAGTTTCAACTAGGTGTTATGGATTTGGACCTAGCACTAGTTCTTGAAGAAAAGCCCATAGCCATTACCGAGGAAAGTACTGATGAGGATTGATCCCTTTACGATTCTTGGGAATGGTCTAATAGGTTGGGTTTGAACCTAATGCGGCTGACAATTGCTGAAAATGTCAAGCCATCAATGCCCAAGCCAGATGATGCGAAATAATTCATGACGAAGCTAAAAGAATACTCTCAGTCGGACATCACTGACAAGTCCGTTGTAAGGAGCCTCTTGAGTGAGTTGACGACCAAGAAATTTGATTGGTTGCAACCCATTCATTATCATGTGACGGGCATGGCAAACATTGTCGCAAAGCTGACATCGATGGGTATGGATGTGAGTGATTATTTTTTAGTTCAGTTCAATATGAACTCACTTCCTCCCGAGTTTGGCCAATTCCTGGTGAACTACAACACCATTAAATAAAAGTGGAACCTTCAAGAAGTCAAGGCCATGTTGGTTCAGGAGGAAGAAAGACTGAAGAAAATGAGGGATCACTCTGTTCATCTCACTGCGCATAATGGTACAAGCAGCAGCAAAGAAAAACCAAACAAGAAAGTCAAGAACAAGGACAAAAACTCCATTGCAAGTTAGTGAGGGCCAAATTCCTAAGAAGCTGAGATGACACTTTTCCAAGAAAGTTGGACATTTCAAGAAGGATTGCCCGAAGAGAAAGAAATGGTTTGAAAAGAAAGGTATACATTATGTTTCTATATGCTTTGAATCAAATCTTATTGAAGCTCCTAATGATACCTAGTGGTTAGATTATGGTGCTACTACTCATGTTTCAAATGTTACACTGGGATTCCTTTCAATCCAACCCATAAGTGAGCCTGAAAAGTTTATGTACATGGGAAATAAAATGAAGGCACGAATTGAAGGAACCGGGGCTTATAGAATAATCCTTGATATCGGTCTATACTTAGATTTAAAAGAGTGTCTTTATGTTCCTGAATATACTAGAAATTTAGTATCAATGGGAAAGTTTGATGTAATAAGTTTTAAGTTTATGGTTGGAGACGGTATGTTCTCATTATATAAGAATAAATACTATTATGGTTATGGTGTTTTAATTGATGGCTTATACCGCTTCAATCTTGATGATGTTTTTTCCGAATCTTTGTTTCATGTTGAACATATTATTTGGTAATAAACGTAGTGCACATAATGAGTGATTTGCTTTCTTGTGGCATAAAAGATTAGGTCGCATATCCAAAGAAAGGGTTTTGAGGTTAGTGAAAAGTGATATCTTACCTCGATTGGATTTTGTTGACTAGAATGATTATGTGGATTGCATTAGGGGCAAGCAACCCTCACACGTATCAAAGAAACCAGCTACAAGGAGTCGTGAACTATTACAGTTGATACACACTGATATTTGTGGTCCATTTGATGTCCCATCCTGGGGCGGTGAAAAATATTTCATCAACTTTATTGATGGCGTATCACGTTATTGTTACTATACTTGTTGCATGAAAAAATCTTAAGCTGTGAGCATCCTAGAGGTGTTCGTCAATGAGGTGGAAAGGCAACTAGATAGAAAAGTAAAGGTGGTGAGGTCTGATAGAGGTGGTGAGTATTTTGGAAGGTTTGGTGAAAGTGGACAATGTCCATGTCCATTTGCAAAGTTTCTTGAAAGCTGAGGCATTCGTGCACAATATACAATGCCAGAAACACCTCAACAAAATGGGGTGGTTGAAAGGCAGAATCGTACTCTCATGGAAATGGTTGGGAGTATGTTAAGTTATAACAATGTGCCCTTATCCTTGTAGATGCATGCATTAAGTACAGATGTATACTTGTTGAATAGGGTTCCTAGCAAGTCAGTTCCTAAGACTCCTTATGAACTGTGTGAAGGGATACAGGTAGACTACACAAGCCGACAATTCAAAAATTCTACCACGTAAACCAGGATATCATGCAAGCAAGAGATCACAGATCGTTACCACAGACACGTAGTGCAGCGGAAGATCGTAGATATTTGATTATCTTACCAAGTTGATCCTGCACTTCATACTAAAATTCTTTGAACTTTTCAAATGATTCGGACTTATGCCTCACCAAATAGACATAGCCATATCTACTGAAATCATCAGTAAATGTTATGAAGTATTGAAAACTACATATGGTCGAAATGCTCATTGGTCCACATACTATGTTCGACCAGTCTACGACCAGCTCGTTTCTCCATGCGACTAGTCTGGACCCGGTCAAAACATCATACGACTAGTCTGAACCCGGTCAAAACATCATACACTAGTCTGGATCTGGTCGTATCATTATACGACTAGTATGGGCCTGGTCGTATCACCATACGACTAGTTTGGACCTAGTCGTATCACTATACGACTAGTCTATATGTACAAAGGTCAATTAATCACTTGCCCTCTCACCCATAATCGTGAAAGGTGCTCTTGTCATCTTACCAAGTAAAGAAGATTCATATGTCTCAAATGATTCAAAATCAAATGAGTTTAGAAGACCTTATTTATGGAGCTTCATCATGTGCTTATCATTTATATGACCTAGTCGACAATGCCAAATAAAAGTGGGATTCAATTTATTAGGTCGAAGTCTCTTAGCAGATAGACATATCCTTAAGATTCAAAACATACAATCCATTCACCAATGGAGCATGGCTATAAAACATATGAGAGACCATGTGAGTAGGGTCCCTTTTTGAGTGATGAGTATTTGACGCTGTGCTGGGAAGTTTGTGATTGAAATCATTGCGTTTGGCGCTTCCGCTGGTCTGTTTCTGTACTGTGCGGAACTTCCGCTTTTGGAATGCGGAAGTTCCGATAATCGGAACTTCCGCCCTGGTAAAACGGAACTTCCGATTATCCTGACGATTGTGTTCTGGTGTGTTGATAATCGGAACTTCCGCACCTGGGGTCGAGGAACTTCCAAAAATACTGACAAAAGTATTCTGCTGTGACGACAATCGGATCTTCCAACCTGGGAGTGCGGACGGTCCGATAATCGGAACTTCCGCCATGGAAGTGCGGACGGTCCGATAATCGGAACTTCCGCAATGGTAAGTGCGGAACTTCCGATTGTGGGCAGAACTGTGCAGAAAGGCATAGTTTTGGATTTTGGGTTGTGAATTGTTTTTAGTTAAATGCAAATGATGATTATATTAACTTGAGCAATGCTATGTGATGTGTTTCTTGTTTGTACTGGTTGCAGGGCATCGAGGTGGAGTCGTGGCGAGACACGTGGAGACCGGACTAGACGTAGGCGGCGTTGAGGTCAGAACGGTAAAGACGTGTCGAAGACGGCGTGCACTCGAGGCGGTTGCGAGTCGTGAACAACAAGGAATGCGGGAGCTTCCAGAAGGTGTGCGAGGGGCGAAAGGGTCATTTCGCAAAGCGGCACAAGTGGAAGCGGGCTCCGTTAAGGTTTAGCCGGCATAACGGGTTGGAGACCCGTTAGCCAAGGGCTATAAATAGAGATGAACCCCTGGTTGTTGGGTCAGATTTTTGGTGAGAGAAAATTAGGGTTAGCTTTAGCTAAAGAGCCTTTGGAGAGGTTGTTTTGCTTTTTGAGAGGTTGTTGAGTTGGAGAGGATGAACTGAAATTTGTGTAATCATTCCTCTGTGTTTTCCTCTGTAATCTTGTGATTCCTATCAATGAAATCCTGAGGTTTTGGTTCTTTGGTTATGCCTCTTTTATTCTCTCTGTTCATGTTGAATATCTAGGGTTTTGGTGAAACTTTTGATTCGTCTTATGATATGGCATGAAACTTGATATCTAGAGTCTTATTGATATTGCTAATATATCCTCAAAGTTTCAGGAGCCAAGAATCTAAGAGTCTTGTTAATTGTGGTTTTTGGTCTTTCTTGCCTAATACTCAAGAAATCCGTTTTTGCTTTGATTAATGGATCTTTATCTGCGATTCTTCTCCATGAGGTCAAGATGTTGTTTAGAATGATGTCCTATGAGACTTGACCTGAGAAGAGCATTCAAGAGTTAGTATTTCGGATTTTTGGGCAAAACCCCGAGCGTACTGTTCTTCGGTCAGGACAATCGGAACTTCCGATTGTCCAAGGCAGAACTACCGCAGGCAGAACTTCCGCACTGAAACCCGGAACTACCGCAGTGTGGAACTACCGCAAGGTAGAATCGGAGCTTCTGATATTTGACAGAACAACCCATTTGTGTTTAACTTTTTGGATTTGATTCACATCACACCTTTTGTTTAACAGTAAGTTTTTGAAATGCTGTGTGGACACTTGAGAGGGGAGGATCTTAATTTTTAAGGCACCATTCAACCCCCCTCTGTTGCCATTTCGGTCCTTCAATTGGTATCAGAGCCGGTTAGCTCTTTTTCGATAGATCTTTAACCGATCTGTGAGCCATGGCAACGGACAAGTATTCCACCAAGCCTCCCGTCTTTGATGGCCTGGATTACCCTTTCTGGAAGAGCCGAATGGAAACATACATCCAGGCTCACGGGTATGCCATCTGGCGGAAGGTGAATGTCAGATTCGCTGTTCCTGCCGATGAAAACATCAATATGGGAAACATGCCCGATGTTGAGGCCAATGCTAAGACAAGGAACATTATAATCCAAGGATTGAGCCGAAGCGAGTTTGATCGCATATCTCATCTGACGTCGGCTTTCGACATCTGGGTGACCCTCGACGCTTACCATGAGGGCACCACCCAGATCAAGACAGTTCGACAGGACCAGTTCAAGCGAGAGTATAACAAGTTTGAAATGCTCGATGGCGAGTCTCTTGATGAGTGCTTTGCGCGTTTTCACAAGATCTTGAGTAACCTCTGAGCGGTCGGTCTTACATACCCTGACTCGGACAATGCTCGTCAGATGCTCGCGGCTCTTGATTTGCGTGTTTGGGAGATGAAGGTGACTACCATCAAGGATACTACAGACCTCTCGACCTTGACTCTTGACGCGCTTTACTCGCGTCTCAAGACTCACGAGATTGACATAGTTTCTCGAAGGTCGAAGTCACAGTCGATGGCTTTAGTCACCGATCCCACTTCTGGATCTTCTTCTGATTCTCTTTGCGGTTTCTCCCTGGCTGCTCTCTGTGACATAACTGATGATCAGTTAGAGCAGCTTGCTGATGAACAACTAGCCCTCCTAGCTCGGAAGTTTTCCCATACTTTCAAGAGAAGGAGGGATGGAAGAAGAGGAGGACCCGTGATTTGTTTCGAGTGTGGTGGCCCCAACCACATCCGAGCAAACTGCCCCAAGCTGGGGAACGGCAAAGATGACTACGGCGGTCCGAGCAAGAACGACTACATCGACAAGATCCGCAACATGAAGCCCTCAGCACCTGCTCAAGACAAGAAGAAGTTCCGCAACTTTGGGAAGGCCAAGAAGCTCTTCCATCGCGTCCTCACCGCCGGACGACCTCAACTTCAGCCGACGTGGAGGGATGGAGCGACGACGAGGGCAAGGATGATCAAGATCCCAAGGACGGTGACGACTTCATCGGTATGTGCTTCATGGCCAACGGCACCGACGTCAGTGACAGTGAGCTCTACAGCGACTCCAATGAGGTAGGTCCCTCCTACGACCAGCTCAATGATGCATTTCTTAAGCTAGGAAAATTTTATGCTAGATCTAGAGCTAGGGTTGGTGATCTTGAGAAGGAAGTAGATAGACAATCATGGGAGCTTACTTCACTTAGATCTGCTTCCTCCCGTGATGATTGTGATACATGCTGTGTGTTGATTGGTGACATGGAGAAATTAAGGACCTCGTATGATAGTCTGACTTCTGAGCTTGATAAACTTAAGGTGGAGAATGCTAGTATGCTTTCTGAACTAGAAATGAGTAGGGTAGCACCTAGTTCATCGACTAGTGTAGAAACTACTTCTTGCACCTCATGTGAGGATAAGGACAATGCTTTTAAAGGTCTTTATAACATGTTGCTTGATCTGCCCGAGATTTGTGAAAGTTGTAATAATCTAAAGATGATTCTAAAACAGGCATACCACAAAATCACTGAACTACAAGCTTTCCTTCTTGAGCCTATTGCTTCATGTGTGAACTGTCCCAAACTTACTGCTGAACTTGAATCTGTTTCCAAACAGTTTCAAGAACTAGTTGATGACAATAACAAATTGACCAAATTTGCATCTAAGGACCCTGTTAGCTCACCATGCAGTAACTGTGAAAAACTCAAATATGAATTGATTGTTCTGGATGAAAAATGTGTGAAGCTAACTAAGGACCTTCTAGAGAAGCAACCGTCTGCTTGTAATGTGTGTGCTGGGAAGAATCATGAGGGTTTGGTAGAGAGTCTAGCGACGTAAACCAACTGGCTAGTAATAGGACTGTTCCCCCAGAGTCGGCTGTGCATGCACAAGCCAATCTTTCCTCTGCTGTTGGTTCTTCTTCTGCTCTCTTATCCTCTTTGTTCCTTCTTCCCCTGCTCTTCTTGCACCTCTCTCTTTGGAGTGTCGTATCTTATGAACACTCTCGAGAGGTTTGTAGGAGGCAAGAAGAAACTCAACCTCATTCTAGACCAATCTAAGATTTGCAGATTTAATCGGGTCTAGGATATGATTTCCATGAGGATATGAGGAAGCATCCACCTGTCGTGCTCAGAACCATAGCACCAGGTGTGATCAAAACTAAGCCCAGGACTGAGAAAGTCAATTTTAAATCAGCGGTTTTGTTCAAAGGATCTCGACGATGAAGGTGATTCCACCTCTGACTTGGCCTCTCAGAAGGCGAAGTATCATTGCACCTTCTGTCAGAAGGATGGACACTTGTTTGATCATTGCTTCAGGCGCGCCAAGATCGCGTGTAGAGATCATGTTGAGTTCTTTAGGCGCATTCAGGGTCAGCCCCAGACCATGAGTGCACTTAAGACTAACATGAGGTCTAGGTTTGGTACAGCTGATGATTTAGGGCAGCATCGAGGACTTGGTTTTTCTGAGTTTTCTGATTTTCGTCCTCATACTCCCTCTGGTCGTGACTTCCGTCGTGTTGAGGGTAGATCTCGGTTTCCCTTTCGAGATGGCTACCCGCGGCGTGATCAGTATGTTGCCAGAATTCCGACTCGCTCTTCCATAGTAGTCGGATTCAGCAACAGCTTCAGGTCTGCACACAGACCTTCCGGCTTGTTGAGTGACAGAGAGCGTAGGGTAGATAGAGGTCAGTCTTGCTTAACTACTTCATCTGTTCGACGTGTTACTCAGTATTGGGTGCCAAAATCACTGTTGATTCACCCAGTACTGAGATTTTACTCTCTGTTTGACTCAGGTTCGCCGGGCAGGGAAGGGAAAGGTTTGGCTTGTAGACTCTTGTTGTTCTCGCCATATGACCGGAGATTCTCGTTGGTTTTCTTCCCTAGCCCGTGCTCCAGGTGATGAGACGATCACCTTTGGAGATGCTTCGTTTGGGCGCGTCATTGCTAAAGGTACTGTGCGCATTAATGATTCATTTATTCTGAAAGATGTTGCCTTAGTAAGTAAGCTGCAGTATAATCTGATTTCAGTCTCTCAGCTCACCGATGACGATTTCGAGGTGAGTTTTAAGAAAAACAATTGCAAAATTTTTATTCTTGGGTAGTCGGTTTATGGATTTCGTTATGGGAGGATCTTTCGTCTTGATTTTTCCGAGTCTTACCGTGATCCTCTCCGGTGTTTAATTGCTTCGAATCCCGTGATTTGACCTTCTGGCATAGGAGACTTGGTCATATAGGATTTGATCATTTGACCCGAGTTAGCGGCCACGATCTCATTCGTGGTTTGCCTAAACTCAAGATTGTCAAGGATCTAGTTTGCTCTCCATGCCGGCACGGCAAGATGGTTGCCGCTTCTCACTCTCCAGTCTGGCTTCGCTCCATATGGATCTGATTGGCCCGGCTGAAAGTGCGATCGGCAGGAGGAAGTGGTATGTTCTTGTTGTGGTCGATGACTTCTCGAGGTACTCTTGGGTGTTTTTCTTAGCCTCGAAGGATGAGACGTTTTCACATTTTTGTGGTCTTTTTAGTAGGCTTTCTGTTGAGCTCCCAGGTGTATTACGAGCAATTCACAGTGATAATGGCACCGAGTTCAAGAACTCCTACTTTGAGAGTTTCTGTAGTGAGACAAGTATAGAACACCAATTCTCTTCTCCATACGTCCCTCAGCAAAATGGCGTTGTGGAGAGGAAGAACCGTACTTTGGTCGAGATGGCCAGGACAATGCTCAATGAATATTCTACACCTAGGAAGTTTTGGGCTGAGGCTATTGCCCTTTGCTTGCCATGTTTCAAGCGAGTTTTCTTAGGGCACTCTTGCATCGCACTTCTTATGAGTTGAGATATGGGGAAGCCCGATGTCTCGCATTTTTGTGTGTTTGGTTGCAAGTGTTTTATTCTGAAGTCTGGGAACCTAGATAAGTTCGAGTCACGATCTTGTGATGGGATCTTTCTGGGTTACTCGACTTCTTCTCGTGCCTATCAGTGCAGGCGCGAGTCTAGCAAAATGGTAGAAACCTGTGAGGTGACCTTCGATGAGGCCAGTCCGGGGACTAGGCCTGATATCTCAGGTTCTCTAGAGCAGTCTGAGTCCATCTTTATGGACGATGAGGAAGACGAAGATGAGGGTTGTCTACCAGATCCAGTTCTTTCTCCTACTCCTGAGGTGCCTTCTTCCACCGCACCTCGAGGAGACCAGCCCTTACCTTCTGCTTCTTCTGAAGCTAGTGGCTCTGTCCCTATCTCATCTGCTCATGAGATAGAGGCAACTTCTTCATCTCACTCTGGACCTCCTAGACACATTCAAAAGGACCATCCTTCAGAGCAGATCATTGGAGATCTTTTTGAGCGAGTCACTCGTTCAAAAACTGGCATGTCTCTCTTCTGTCTCCATTCTGCCTTTGTTGCCTCGTTTGAGCCTAAAGACGTTTGTCATGCTCTTTCTGATGAATCATGGATCAATGCCATGCATGAGGAATTGGAGAACTTTGAAAGAAACAAGGTCTCGACGCTTGTTGAGCCCCCTCGGGGCCACAATATCATTGGGACCAAGTGGGTATTCAAGAACAAGCAAAGCGAAGATGGGGTAGTCATTCGAAACAAGGCGAGACTGGTAGCTCAGGGTTACTCCCAGGTTGAGGGTCTCGATTTTGAGGAGACTTTTACCCCTGTAGCCAGACTTGAAGCCATTAGAATCTTGCTGGCCTTTGCAGCTTCTAAGAGCTTCAAGCTTTACCAGATGGACGTCAAGAGTGCCTTTCTCAATGGACTAATTGAGGAAGAAGTCTATGTCAGACAGCCCCTAGGTTTCGAAAACCCCAAGTACCCTAATCATGTCTTCAAGCTTTCAAAAGCTCTTTATGGACTTAAGCAAGCTCCTCGAGCCTGGTATGAAAGGCTTAAGTCTTATCTTTTGAGTCATGATTTTGAAATGGGTAAAATTGACAAGACCTTGTTCATCCGCCGTCTTGGCACTGATCTTCTGCTCGTCCAGATTTATGTGGATGACATTATCTTTGGCGGCTCCTCGCATGCTCTCGTCTCCCAGTTTTCGGATGTCATGAGCTCAGAGTTTGAGATGAGCATGCATGATGGGCGAGTTGAGTTTCTTCCTTGGCTTCCAAATCAAACAGACTCGGGAGGGTACTTTTCTGCATCAAGGCAAGTACACTCATGATCTCCTGAGACGCTTTGACATGAGTGATGGCAAGCCAGTATCAACTCCAATGGCTTCTACAGCCTCACTTGACCCAGATGAAGACGGAGAGCCAGTTGATCAAAAGGAGTTCAGAAGCATGATAGGCTCTCCCTTGTACCTCACAGCCTCGAGACCAGACATACATTTCTCCGGATGTCTTTGTGCTCGGTTTCATGCTTCTCCTCGCGTATCTCACCGTCAGGCGGTGAAGCGCACACTACTACAAAACATGCTATACTAAACACCCCATCACAGACGGTTCCTTTGGAACCGTCTGTGATAAAATTATCACAGAAAGTTCTTCTTTGTCCATTGGGAATGGAAGTAGAAAGAATACATGCATGTCCGAACGATTGTATCCTCTATCAGAAGAGTATGCGGACATGCATGCATGTCCCGTGTGCGAGCATCCCGATACAAGCGGAAGAATCTCGCTAAAGCGAAGCAAGGACTTCCTGCTAAGATGTTGTGGTATCTGCCTGTGATCTCACGTTTGAAGCGTTTATTTGCGAACCGAAAGGAGGCAAGATTGATGTGTTGGCACTTGAGGAGCGTAAGAAAGATGGGAAGCTCGGACACCTGCGATTACGCGATGGAGAAACTTCGATCGGAGCTTGAAGAGTTCGGTCGGAGCCGAGGAACATAAGGTTAGGGTTGAGTACGGACGGAATGAATCCTTTCGGTAACATGAAGCAATCGACATAGCACTGGCAGTGAATCTATGTATGTACAACCTTCCTCCTTGGTTGTGTATGAAGCGAAAATACATTTTGATGACACTACTTATCCAAGGGCGAAGCAACACAGGAGCGATATTGATGTGTACCTAGCACCATTCTTTGGAAGATCTTGTGACACTTTGGAGCGAAGGGGTACAAGTATGGGGCCGATACAAACAAGAGAACTTCACTTTACGCGCCATGTTATTACGCACCATCAATGATTTTCCTACCCTTGGTAACTTGTCGGGGTTCAAGTACAAAAGGAGCCAAAGCACATCGCCTTTGCATAGATGGTGCGAGAGTGTATGGTGAACAACTCACGCAAAGCGTATATCGTCACCGTAGGTTCCTTCGAGATTCACCCATACCGCAAGATGAAGAAATAATTCGACGGAAATAAGGAGGGCGGTTCACTCAAGGGATTCTAGAGGAAAGAGGTCTATGATATGGTTAAGGATATCGATGTTGTGCTTGGAAAGGAGGTAAATTAAGGACCCTCGTAAAAATATCGGAAGAAGCGGTCAATTTTTGGGACTTGCCTTATTGGGAGCACTTAGAAGTTAGCCATCGCATCGACGTCATGCACGTGGAGAAGAATGTATGTGATAGCTTGATTGGTCTCTTCTTGAACATTCTTGGCAAAACAAAAGGCGGCGTTAACGCACGGCGTGACTTGGTTGATATGAACATAAGATCCGAGTTAGCACCGAAAGAGACTAATAAAGGATTTAACGTACCTTCCCCGACTTGCTACACTTTGTCCAAGGCGAGAGAAATGAAGCGTGTCAAAGTTTGCATGGTGTGAAAGTTCCTTCCGGTTACTCCGCCAATATTAAGAAACTTGTTTCCATGAAAGATTTGAAATTAATTGGTATGAAGTCTCATGATTGTCATGTCGATGACTGAGATGCTTCTGTTGCAATTAGGAGTATCTTGCCAAACAAGGTCCGAGTGGCAATCTTTAGGTGTGTTATTTCTTTAACTCAATTGCTCGAGAAGGTCATCGATCCGAAGGACTCGGCGCTCTGCAGGCCGAGGTGGTGACGACTCTATGTCATCTTGAGATGTATTTCCCTCCGTCTTTTTTTGATATCATGGTCAATCTCATTGTTCACCTTGTGAAAGAGATAAAGATATGCGGCCCTGTGTTCCTACGTCATACGTACCCTTTCGAGAGATACATGGGAATTCTGAAGTCCTACATACGGAATTGATCTCGGCCGGAGGGCAGTATAATCGAAGGTTATGCAACCGAAGAGGTCATTGAGTTCTGCGTGGACTACATGGCTCAGGTGGAACCGATATGCGTGCCTCTATCTCGTCACGAGGGGAGACTGGAGGGTATCGGGACCATCGGGAGGAAAGAAATCACTCCCAATCTAGATACATACGCGCAGGCCCATTTCACGGTCTTGCAACACATGACCCAAGTGTCCCGTCGTCGACGAGCACAGACAGACACGTTCATGTGAATCCGCACCGGTCGGAGGTTTGCATAACGAGAGAGCACAACCGTCGGTCCAACGAATGGTTAAAGATGCGATTCACTGGGAGGGCATCAAGTGATGAAACGCTGCTATGGTTGGCCAAAGGACCAAAATTTACAATTGTGACATGGCAAGGATACGACATAAATGGGTACCGTTTTATACGGCATTTCGGGATATGAAGAGCATACCCGTCCGAACGGCGGTGTCCGCATAGATGCATTTCACGAGGGTTCAATACCGCGGGGGCACGCGGGTTGAACTCGTACTATGGGTTCGTAGAGGAGATTTGGGAGCTTGACTATGTACTTTTCAAGATCCCCTGTTTCAATGTCTTTGGGTTAAACTTCCGCAGGCGTGAAGGTCGACAAATGCACGGTGTCACCATGTGGACCTCAAGCGTGTCGGATACAAGGGCGAACCATTCGTACTTGCTAAGCAAGTTGTTCAAGTTTTTATGTAACGGACCCGACAAATAAGAACCGCCACGTAGTTCTTCATGGGAAAAGAAGGATTGTCGGAGTTGAGAATGTCGTGGATGAGGAAGAGTACAATCAATTTGACGAGTTGCCTCCTTTCGGAGGCGGCATCGGTCGTGGAAGAACCCGGTGAGGAAGCTAGCTATATGCGCGTCGATCATCATGAAGGATGTATTTCAATTAAGCATGTATATATTCCACGTAATTAATTTGATGTTAACATGGAAGCGCGTCACGTGTTATGGGCGATGCTAAATCGGTCAATTTGCCTCGATCGGTCGTGTGAGACCCGGTTTATCGACTTGTAATGCAAAAGATATATATGAGAAAATTAAACACCTCATGCGGAGCTATGATACGATGAATCAAGCACCTCATGAGATGAACAACCCAATTGGATTCATCTCATTTCGAGCAATGATGCACTTTGTACAATTTTTAAAGCCTTGAAATGACGGTTTGGTAAAATGCATAAGTAAACTTTTCACATTTAGCTCATTAATTAATAGAGAATCCAACAAAATTGGATTCACTAAAAATAGTTCTACGAAAAAGTTATGCATTTTGAATGTAATTGCATTTTTGATTAACAAATAATCCTTCTCGGACGGTTCTCAAAAATAGTTCTACGAAAAAGTTATGCATTTTGAATGTAATTGCATTTTGATTAACAAATAATCCTTCTCGGACGGTTCTCAAAAATAGTTTACACGAATCAGGCCGTCCATCTAAAGAACGAGCGGTTAGACATATGTGTGTGTTCACATCACGAGGCGGTTCTATGAATGTAAATGCTCGCGATACTAATATCACGAGCGGTTCGATATGTAACCGCCTGCGTGATTTTAAAATTAGGGTTTCTCATTACGTGTTCAGGGCGGTTCTAAGCGGTTGGATTTAGATCCAACGGTCCATGTGGATGGCAGCGTTTGTGCAAATCGAGAACTTTTACACGAATCGGGCGTTGATCTAAAGTACGCGGTTCTCTCGTGCATTCATATCACAGATGGTTACGTTATGGAGCGATGCGTGATATGAAAACTAGGGCTTCTTGTTAAGTTATCACAGGCGGTTCTATAATAGAACCGCTCGTGATAGTTAATATCACATACGGTTTCTTTATGGAACCGTCTGTGATTTATTATCACAGACGGTTCTATCATAGAACCGTCTGTGATATCCATGTATATAAGTCTGGAAACTCACGAACGGTTGTGCACACTCTGCTTTTTTCACCCTTCTCTGCCGTGAGGGTTTACCAGCGCCGCCTCCCTTCGTCCCCGCCTCCGACCAGCGCCGCCTCCCTTCGTCCCCGCCTCCGACCAGCGCCGTCTCCCCCGCCCCTGCCGAGCACCCGGTGAGTTTCCCAGCGGCGCCTCACTTCTCTGCCGTGAGGGTTTACGAGGCCGCCTTCGCCGTCCCGCCTCAGGCCAGGCGCGCCGCGCGCCGCCTCCCTTCAAAACTGAAGACCACTGATTCTAAAAGGTAGCCTTCGTCCATATTTAAAGGTTCATTTCAGCTGCTGGAAACTCACGAACGGAAGAAGCCATAAATTTTTGGTGCTGCACTGCAGCGCAATATTTTCTTTTTTTCCTATTGTTTTTGCTTGCAAAGACGACCCAACGGATGAGGACTAGTTAGCTAAGAGCACCACATACAGTAATTGTTGAGATGAAAGACACTGGGACGTGTTTGGTTCATATATGCCCAATTTTGCCATAACTAGAGGTTAGATAAAATATGGTTTACCACAAAAAATGTAGCTAACAAAATTGTCACCACAAGTTAGACAAGAAACCGAGTCTACGATACATGGACCAGAGATCTAAGGAAGTGCTGCAATTCACAATTGCAACAATAAACCAAACACCTGACTAAGAAGCGTGAGCTACTAAAGTTGGGTGTGGCACAATTAGACATCAAACCAAACACCCCCTACACAAATTGTTTCTATTTACAACTAGCTACAAATATAGTTGCAATTTACATTTAGATTTAAGAAAAAAACAACTTTGTATATTACGAGCGTTGCTAGCTTGTTTGTGTCCATAAATATTTCAAATTGCGATCTGTGGGTTTCTTTCTTTTTATATATATTAGCTAGCTAGTCATGGTTGTACAAAGTAGAATGTTGCGTTCCAAAATGGTTTGTTAGGTTGGTGTAACATATATCGTTTTATGGGCAACCGGATGCGGTACCGTATCATAAATTTAACATATAACCTGTGTATTGTCGTGGGCCTATTGATTGTACTTGATGTATACTATATTGGTGTTATGCTTGGAGTTGGAAGATACTACACAAAGTTGCACATAGTAGATGAAGTCTGATTCTTGGTGTTTTCGCTGTTTTCCGTAGGAGTGCAAGTAGTTGGATACCCGATGGGAATTAATTTTGCGTGATCGAAACTTGAGGTATAGTCTTAGAATGATGAAAACCTATGGAAGTAAGATGGTGCCGATTTACTAGGTTGGCCTAGGTATCATGGGTATCCGGTGCGACTAATGCAGGTTAGCCTAGGTGACTCGAAAAACCAAGATGCCGGTTAACCTAAGTTGGTGTGGGTAGTCTCGATACTTAGGGTGCCGACTAATGCAGGTGAACACAGGAACCGTGATGATTCTTATGGTACAACGATGGCAATTTATTTTATTTTACTCGAGATGGCAAGCGTTGATTATATTTGTTTATATTTTTGTGCAATTTCCATATATTATATACTATGTAATAATTGCGTGCGTAACTTATATAGATAGCAAGTAAGGGAGATGGCAGAGGCACCGTCTTCGCCACCGTCATCGACGTCGCCAAATGTGTCTGGATCTCCGATCAAGGTGGTACGCAGGCGAGAAGGCAGAGGAATCTCCAAATTGCCCTCGGGCCACATAGCGATCACGGAGGTCGGTGGCGTCGGGATCGCCGAGTCCCAAGAAAGCGGTGCGAGATTCGGACCGTCTGCGGGTACTTGCAAGGCGGGTCCCCATCACCACCCCAACACGGAAGTCTCGGCGGATGTGCGAGAGACCGGTTGTGGTGAACTTTCAACCTCGTTCACTTTCCCTGAAGCAGACCAGGCACGTGTGCGATGGCACGCGCTGCTGGCGATGTCCCACGCGTGGAGGACCTTCAAGAGCCTGCTTGTCACGCAGTACGTGAACACGGGTCGGACGTCCTTCACGATGTATCAATTTTTATCGCGGGATACATGGGACGCCTTCGTGCAGATGAAGACGACGGCCGAATTTCAGGAGCAAAGTGCGGCGCATGAGCTATCGAGCACAAAACACTCACCCCACAGACTCGGCACGCGCGGGTGCGCGGGTAAAGCCACGCGATGGGCGGCGGAGGGCGAGGCTGCCGCACGACCGTTTGTGTGATCTCGGACGAGCGCGCTCGATCCTAGTTAAGAGCGAGGGCATCAGCCACGTCTTCGGGCAACATCTCTCTGACAAACCCGGCAGACGAGGCAGTGTCTCAACGTCTGGTAAATTTCTCGAACCACTTAATTGTTAATAAGTCCATAACTTCATGGTGTCTACAATAACATGATGTTCTCTTGCAGAAGCATTGACTTCGCATGTTCCCAAGGTTCCTTGAGTAGGCAGGAGAAGGATGTACCGCTCTCTGACCACGGGAAACAAGGAGCACCGGGTCGCACGCGGCGTTGGGGTTTACGTACCTTAGAGGATGGATTCCACACAACTCCGACACGTATAGGAGTAGGAAGAGATCCAAGGACCAGACGACGCTCGGGTGGAAAATGTGATTATTGCACAATTTCAAGAACAAATAACAAACTTGCCAGAACCAAGTAAATCAACTCATGTAGGCGCAAGCGCCCACATTAATTTGGGAGCAAGTCCGCTCGACATCGGATGGCGTCGCGTCCACACATAATTACGGACATGACGACGTGCAATTACCGATCGACGGCATCGAGGTAATGTACATCTCTGGAATGCTCCAAAGATAGACCTATAGGACGCCTTAGCTAATTGTGTACGCTTTTGTAGGAGCCGACGCCCTACAAGCTCCAAGTGAGGATAGTAGGGTCGATTCCTATTGAGGCTGGGCGGGGTATGGTGTATCCATACCGGGAGGGGCAAGGCAAAGACGGTGCCCGGTGGCGCAGGTTACGCCGAGTGCGGTGGACATGGTCCATGACAATTTCATGGCCATCCCGTTGGAGATTCCCCCGAACGAAGAAATCAGAACACTAGGGGATGCCACGCACACTTTTATCCAGTGGCCCAAGAAGGACATCGCACTGGACCCTTCAGTGACGCGATATCGAGAGGACCCCGCCTCCAATAGGACCCTCGATGAGTCCACCTCAACCAAAGCTTCAGAAGGCCGCCACATCGCTTCCCGTCGAGAAGACGACAAAGGGACAAGAAAAGCGTGTCACCATATCGGTCCCTGAGGCGTCTCACGGAAGACGCCCTCGGTAGCCTCGTTAAGGAGAAATCGAAATCGAAGAACATTAAGGTACCTCCCAACCCGTCAAATACTCACTCGGAAGTCCGTTGGTCTCCGGCGCAGAACTAAAGAGCTCAGGAGTAGCTTGTCAAGCTTTGCATGATTGGTACTTGCGCAAGACCGGAGCGAAGGGGGGTCATACTGGAATCACCGTCACATACGGGAGGGAGCATTTTCTCCACGAGCTTGGCCGCCGTCGTGGGCTTCAAGACTTATTTAACTTATACAACCTAAGCGCCTCGGCGCCTCACTTCTACGATCTTTGGACAATCGTAAGTGTGTGCAATCAATTTCTACACTCACGTGATACCGATAAATATCATAACTCATTGCTTATTTACAGATACATTATGAAACGTGCCCGTCGAATCAAAGAACCGGTGGGTTTCGTCGACCCACACGTGGTCTCTGAGCAAACAATCAACCAAGACGCATCCTACGTCGAGAATTACATAAAAATGGGATTGCTTGCTCGTAGCGGCGAGGAGTACATAATGGTGCCCTACAACCAGAAGTAAGTGCTTCAATATTTGCTATACAAATTACGTTTCAACATAGGTTTATGACTATAGCGACATACACAGGCGGCGAGAGCGGGTGTGTCGCCAGAACCCCGCTAGTGTGATCAAGTGGGAGCCTGTGCCATCTTCTTCTTCAGTGGGTCCTGCTCGAGGATCTTTCCAGATGATGACTACTCCTCCGGTAGCGCCATTTCCTTGACTTGGCGCCTCCGGAGGGTACCATGGCGGCACGCCACCGGCACCGCCGGTGCACGACCGGCCTTACCTGCACCGCCACAGCAGGTTGTCGGGGCTCTCGCCGCCCCGCCGTCGTCTTCTTTCGCCATGGCGCCACCTGGAGTGTACGCCATGCCCACAGCGGAGTCTGCGGGTCATCCTGACGTGGTGACAGGTACTTTGTTTGTGGATTCGTTTGATGCTTTATTCCTTTTTGATTCAGGGGCTACCTTTTCGTTTGTCTCGACGGCGTTTGCTAGGAGAGCAAACTTGAGTATCTGATGGATTTCTCGATCGGTGTTAGTTAGTTCTCCTGGGGGTATTATTGCGAGCTCTACTGTTTGTCCTGGGTGTTCTATTGTCATTGATGGAGAGAAGTTCACGGCGAATTTGATAGTTATACAAATGGAGCCGTTCGACGTTATCTTGGGTATGGATTGGTTGCACTCTTATCGAGCCGTGATATCCTGTTTAGTAGAACGATCTCTGCATGCGAGACCTCGTGCTGGGAGACTTTGACTTTTCAGGAGTGCGCCTCGCGCTCTCTTTCGATGTTGGTCGGGCTATTCGGTCGGTCGTCGCGATGGCAGGCTTCTTTTAGCTCTTCTTTGAGAAACCGAGCGTGGCCGCAGATTGAGGAGATTCGGTGGTTAGTGATTACCGGATGTGTTCCCGGTGAGCTTAGGGCTTGCCACTGCGCGAGGCGTGGAGTTTCGCATTGATCTTGTTCCGGTACTCGTCCCATCTCGATGTCTCCATATCGATTAGCACGTCCGTTTCGGACGAGTTGAAGAAGCAATTGGATGATTTGTTGGCTAAAGGTTTGATCGGCGTAGTGTATCGCCGTGGGAGCTCTGTTCATTCACAGAGAAGAAGGATGGGAGTTGGCGCATGTGTATTGATTACGATGCGCTTAATGCGGTCACAATCAAGAACAAATATCCATTGCCCGCATTGAGGACTTGTTTGATCGGTTGAATGGAGCTCAAGTATTCTCCAAGATCGATCTCGATCGGTATAATCAAATCCGTGTGCGTGAGCGAGATGTAGAGAAGACGACTTTCTCCACGGTATGGGCATTATGAGTATAAAGTTATGTCTTTTGGATTGACTAATGCACTGCTATTTTATGGAGACCATGAACAACATGTTACACAGTATCTAGATGATTTCGTGGTGGTGTTTATTGATGACATTCTTATATATTCAAGACCAATGAGGATCATGAGCGTCATTTGAGGTTGGTTTTAGATACTTTGAGAGAGCACAAGTTCTATGCTAAGTTGAAGAAGTGTGAGTTCGGATTTGAAGTGGGTTTTTGGGTCATGTGATTAACCCTCGGGGCATTCTTTGTTGATCCTAGCAAGGTCTCCACGGTGGTGGATTGGAAGAGGCCGACTAATGTGAAGGAGGTGAGGAGTTTCTTGGGCTTGGCTGGATATTATCGGCGTTTTGTGCAGGATTTCTCTATCATCGCCAAACCGATGTCTCAACTTACTCATAAAGGTATGAGATTCCGGTGGGTGATGAGTGTGGCGCATTTACGCACTCTGAAGAGAGGTTGGTGACCTCTCCTATTCTCACTCTTCGAGCCAGAAAGCGGTTCACGATCTTTTCGGATCGTCTCGAGTGGGTCTTGGCTGTGTTCTCATGCAAGGCGGTAAGGTGATTGCTTATGCGTCGAGGCAGTTAAAGAAGCACGGCGAATTATCCCACTCATGACTTGGAGTTGGCTGCGGTTGTCTTTGCTCTCAAGATTTGGAGGCATTATCTATACGGCGAGCCTTGTGATATTTTTACAGATCACAAGAGTCTCAAATATATCTTCACTCAGAAGGATCTGAATTTGAGGCAAAGGAGGTGGTTGGAGTTGATCAAGGATTATGATCTTACTATTCAGTATCATCCAGGCAAGGCCAATGTAGTTGCTGATGCTCTTAGTCGCAAGGCGACTCCCGCTACTCTAGATTGCCTCATTTCTGATTTTGATCGCATGGGAATATCTTATTGTTATGCGGGCACATCACATGTTGAGACACAGTTGATTCTTGAGTCAGCTATTCCAGACCGTGTGCGAAAAGCACAACAGAGTGACCGGTTATTACAGGAGGTTAGGAAGCGTCTAGACGAGGGTAAAGAGAGTGATTTTAGCATGGATGATTTTGGTGCTTTGAGGTTTAAAGGCCGCCTTTGCGTGCCGCAAAAGGCGGAGGTCAAAGATGATATCTTGAGGGAGGCACATCGCACTCCATTACTTCGTTCATCTGGTGAGACTAAGATGTATCGAGATCTCAAATGCGAATTTTTGGTGGAAAAGAATGAAGGTGGACATTGCTAATTATGTGGCTTCTTGTGGTGTTTGTCGACAAGTGAAAGTGAGCACAAGCGCCCTGCGAGGTTGTTGCGACCTTTGGAGGTTCCCAGTGGCCTTGGGATGATATCTCTATGGACTTTGTGGTGGCGTTACCTCGTCGCCGAGAGAGGAAGGATGCGATTTGGGTAGTGGTGGATCGATTGAAGAAGTCTGCGCACTTCATTCCTATTCGCACGACAAATTCGTGAGTGATCTAGCTCCTATTTATGTGCGTGAAATAGTAAGGCGCATGGTGTGCCCAAGACCATCATTTACAGCGAGAGACGCCAAGTTTGTCTCAAGTTACGGGAGAGTCTGCGAGTGCATTGGGCACACAGCTCCGCCTTAGTACAACATTTCACCCAGACGGATGGGCGATCGAGGCGTACTATTCGGACTTTGGAGGACATGTTGCGATCTTGTGTTTTGTCTTGGAAGGGTAGTTGGGAGGACCGATTGCCACTTGCGAGTTTGCTTATAATAATAGTTACCATTCGATATTAGAATTGCGCCATTTGAGGTTCTCTATGGCGGAAGTGCGGATCGCCGCTTTGTTGGGATGCGATTGGAGAGAAAGCGATTTTGGGTCGGATTTGGATTGAAGACCGTTGAGCGTGTGGCCATGGTGAGGCGAATCATTAGCGGCTCGAGTAAACGAGAAAAGTTATCTTGATTTGAGGCGTGACTTGGAGTTTGCGGTGGGTGACAGTGCTCTTGAGTGTCTCCCACTAAAGGCATTGTTCGGTTCGGTACCAAAGGAAGCTTAGCCCGAAGTGCGTTGGACCGTTCCTGTTATTGCAAGAATTGGGAAGTTAGCTTACCGCTGGACCTTCCCGAGTCCATGCGTGGAGTTCGCAATGTGTTTCACGTCTCGATCTTTGAGAAAGTTTTGAGAGACCCGAGCATAAGATTTCATTAGAGCCGTGACTATTGAGCAAGACCTCACGGTTGAGTCGCGTCCGTGGCGCGATACGGAGAGGTCGGAGCGAGTGTTGAGGCACAAGACGTTGGTATACGTCAAGGTGCTGTGGACGCATCAGTCCGAGAGAGAAGCGACTTGGGAGTTGGAGTCTCGCATGCGCGAGCAATATCGAGTTGTTCACGTCTGAGTGCGTGTTATTTTGTTGTTTAATTTCCGCGATGTAGTTTTTATTTGAGTAGAGCAGCGAGTAGAATTCGGGTCGAATTCATTAAGGAGGGTAGAATGTAATATTCGAAAATAAATAGTAATAATAAATAATTAATTATTAACCTCTTAAGGGCCTGTGTGTAATTAAATAAATTAGTACATAAAAATAGAATTTGAGTTTTTAGGAACTATATAAATAGATCGTGGGAACTCTAGAAACCCTAGCCATTTTCTTTTTTTCTTTCCATCCAAGCCGCCTTGACCAATTCCTCTGCGCCAACCAATTTCCCTCAAGTGACTGCGTTCTTTGCGTTCTTTGTGTTCTTTTCTTTGCCTTACGTCATCAGTATCGTAACTTGGCCGTAGTATTTTTGTGCATGCATGATTAAATAAGTAGAGATCCGATTTCTGGAGGGTAACGATCTGTAGGTTTGTTTCCTCTCTGTTTTACTAATTTATTTAGAGATTAGAATAGGGATTAGAGAGCGGTTTTAAAACTTTCTAGTCGAAGGCCGGTTAATAGATCTGATTAGCCTGCTGTTCTGTTGAACGATTTATTAGGATACCTTAATGACTAATTTTGGAAATATCATCTACTAGTTAATTGTAGATAATTTCGATATCTTTCTATAGCATATTTAATCATGTCAATCGGACAAGTAGATTTCGAGATATGATTTTCGGAAGACTGCTGTCTTGGTGGTTGTCGTCTTTTGGCGCTGTTTTGGTAGACCGGATATTAAAAATAATAAATCCACTAATTAGAGTTTTTGATATACATGAAAGATGTAGATAATTGTCCAATGGTTCTGTAGGATCTAAGAACTCGCATTTTGGTTGGATAAAACAAAAGTTATGAATTTAGTAAGACTGCTGTTCCGAAGCGGACAGATCGGTTTTCTGGACTAAAAACGGAGGGTTAGATGATTTAATTAGGAGTCTTTGTAATCTAAGAAAATGTGGATAATTTTATAAAGAATCCAGAATGGGGTGGTTTGTTGTGATCGGACTTTTGAGTCAAAAGTTACGTTCGTTTTAGTACTAAGTCAGCAATAGGTAACTTTTCGGTACCGGGGTAGCGGGGTATATTTGGGGACGGGTAGGAGCGATGTCTATTCATTGCTATTCTTGTTGTTGTAGCTTGTATTGAAGTTTGTGTATTTAATATAGGAGAGGCGTCGTACTTGTTGCCATCTTCTAGCCAAACCGTGCGTCGCAACCAGTAAAGGCAAGTGCATGGTAGACAGCGATCAATGATGATCACTGTGATTCTTTATCTTCTATTACCATTATTGTTGTGCTTTTATTTTGTTTAATTGCAAACAAGGGATTGGTATGTTTATATCTTTGTTGACAATCATGATGAAAAGTTGGATATGTTGTATATGATGGAGTGTGCATGATTGCATTCATAAGTATCTTTGCATATGGCGGTGATCTTGAATGATCACAACTCCACGGAGTGGAGGAGGTCCCGATCCTTGAGGAGGAGCGGGCTTGAGAGTGAATGTTGTCATGAGCATTCACTCATGCTATCCTGATATCTGTGAAAGAAGTGCATGTGGACATGTAGATTAGAGTTGCATTCATAAATGAGATTAATGTGTGTTAAACAAATGGAAGGTAACAGCATGAGAATATTAATAGAAGTGCATGTGATGATAATGAAGTTATTGAATGTTGTTGATTTATTATTGTTCGTTGTATATTGATGTGTTTCTTTGAGTCGTGGACTCACCCTTGCTCTTTGTTGTCTTTAGGTGATCTTGAGGGCCGTGGTCGAGAGCGAGTAGAGCACATGGATTAGATCTATACTTCAATCACATGATCATTTGCCATAAGAACCTTTCATTCAATATTGGATCACTCTTGGACATGTTAGAGACTAAATAAAGTTTAAGTCACATTTTGGACTAGATTATTTATTTCAATAATTTGGATTCATTGGTTGATGCTATTTTGGACTATTTACCTGGTTACATTCCCCTTGCTTATTTATTATCGTTTGATCCATAATTATGCATGTTCTTTTGTGATCCATGGATATGTTTAGTGTTGCTTTCTTGCTGTAATTTTATAGTGTGTCGATAATTATTAGTGAGAGAGTAGTGAGGTGGCATTCTAGGCTCGGTGTTGAAATGGGTGTTCTGATTGGTATCGAGCGGGCTTTAGGTCCGTGGTGAATAGATTAACAACTTAGGCAAACTAAAATTGTTAAAATTTGTTTTAGTATTAGTAAATCAACTAAAATTTGCTAATGGTTAAACAATCTAAAATTTGACACACTAGTGCCGATGAGTTTAGAGAGAGGTGCGATCATCGTTTTACGCCTCCGTTATGTTGTTTATTGATGGATGATTTTATTTTGATCTTGGAACTCATTGTGTATCGTTGATTGTGGTTGATAGCTATGCCGAGGGGTAGAGGGCGTGGTCGTGGTGGCGCGATCGTGGAGGTCGGGGCGCGGCGAGGTTAGTGGAGCCACCTCTGTAGTGAGATGAGTCGATGGTGAGGGGTTCTTTGTTGACCCGCCTCGGTTGGGGTCGAGATGAGACCCCGCTTTCTTTGAGAGAGTTGGTAGGAGAGATTCGTGCTCTTCGTCAGCGGTAGCGGCGCCGGCATTCTTTGCGGCATCTGTTGTTGCTCTGTCGTTCATCCACCGGTTCTGGCGCGGATGTCACCGAGTGGATGGGGTTGAGGTTGGATCCGTTTGTGGTCGGGCACACCGGTCGAGCGGCGGAATGGTTGCGTTACATGGAGAGGGTTTGGAGCTTTAGAGATGTCTTCACCTCGGAGGGTCCGTTTGTAACCTTTAATTTGAAAGGGCACAGCGGATATTTGGTGGAGGGCGTGTTGTCTTGAGGACCGCCACTCAAGGGCGATCACTTGGGAGGACTTTGTTGATCAGTTCAAGGAAAGTTCTACCCCTACTCGTTTGTTGAGAAGATGGAGGTTGCCTTGGCGACCTTTGCTCGGGGAAGAGGTCTATTCTTGAGTATGAGGTGAGTTCAACAACTTGGTTCGCTTTGTCCCTTGATGTGACGATGATCTTCAAAAAGCCAAGAGGTTCCGTCGGGTCTCAATTACGAGTGCAGGCATGTGTTGGGAGCTACTCCACTCCGTGACTCTGACTCGTGGTGGAGCAAGCTAGGGGCATGGAGTTGGAGATGACTCACAAAGGCGACAAGCCTCTGGTGGGTGGTTGCTTTGGTGGTGACGGAAGAGGAACTCTAGTGAGGAAGTGGAGTGCATTCGACCCACTTTCAAGAAATTCAAGGAGGACCATGATCTTTCAAGTCTAGCGATCGAGGCCGTTCTCTTCTTGGCGCCTCATCCTTTGTAGGTACTCGGCTCTTCGTCTGTCCAGGCGGGGCATGCTTTGCTTTAAGTGCGGTGATGGACACGCGGCTGCTGAGTGCACTTGGACGGGAGATTGCCGTCGGTGTGGCCGGCCAAGGTCACAAGGAGGCGGTGTGTCGCGTAGAACCCGCTAGTGTGATCAAGTGGGAGCTGTGCCATCTTCTTCTTGATGGGTCTGCTCGAGGATCTTTCCGGATGATGACTACTCCTCCGGTGCTGCCATTTCCTTGACTTGGCGCGCCCGGTGAGGGTACTCTGCGCGGCCGCCACCTTCGCACCGCCGGGGTGCACGACCGCCTTACCGCACCGCCACAAAGAGTTGTCGGGGCTCGCCGCCCGCCGTCGTCTTCTTTCGCCATGGCGCCACAGAGTGTACGCCATGCCCACAGTGAGTCTGCGGGTCATCTGACGTGGTGGCAGTACTTTGTTTGTGGATTCGTTTGATGCTTTATTCCTTTTGATTCGAGGGCTACCTTTTCGTTTGTCTCGACGGCGTTTGCTAGGAGAGCAAACTTGAGTATCTGATGGATTTCTCGATCGGTGTTAGTTAGTTCTCACGGGGTATTATTGCGAGCTCTACTGTTTGTCCTGGGTGTTCTATTGTCATTGATGGAGAGAAGTTCACGGCGAATTTGATAGTTATACAAATGGAGCCGTTCGGCGTTATCTTGGGTATGGATTGGTTGCACTCTTATCGAGCCGTGATATCTGCTTTTACGTAGAAACGATCTGCATGCGAGACCTCATGCGGGAGACTTTGACTTTTCAGGGGAGTGCGCCTCCGCGCTCTCTTTCGATGTTGGTCGGGCTATTCCCGGTCGTGCGATGATGAAGGCGGGCTTTTAGCTCTTCCGAGAAAGCGAGCGTGGCCGCAGATTGAGGAGATTCGGTGGTTAGTGATTACCCGGATGTGTTCCGGTGAGCTTAGGGCTTGCCACTGCGAGACGTGGAGTTTCGCATTGATCTTGTTCCGGGTACTCGTCCCATCTCGATGTCTCCATATCGATTAGCACGTCCGTTTCAGGACGAGTTGAAGAAGCAATTGGATGATTTGTTGGCTAAAGGTTTGATCAGGCGTAGTGTATCGCCGTGGGAGCTCTGTTACATTCACGAGAAGAAGGATGGGAGTTGGCGCATGTGTATTGATTACCGTGCGCTTAATGCGGTCACAATCAAGAACAAATATCCATTGCCCCGCATTGAGGACTTGTTTGATCGGTTGAATGGAGCTCAAGTATTCTCCAAGATCGATCTCGATCGGTATAATCAAATCCGTGTGCGTGGCGGGATGTAGAGAAGACGACTTTCTCCACGGTATGGGCATTATGAGTATAAAGTTATGTCTTTTGGATTGACTAATGCACCTGCTATTTTTATGGAGACCATGAACAACATGTTACACGAGTATCTAGATGATTTCGTGGTGGTGTTTATTGATGACATTCTTATATATTCCAAGACCAATGAGGATCATGAGCGTCATTTGAGGCTGGTTTTAGATACTTTGAGAGAGCACAAGTTCTATGCTAAGTTGAAGAAGTGTGAGTTCTGGATTTCAGAAGTGGGTTTTCTGGGTCATGTGATTAACCCTCAGGGCATTGCTGTTGATCCTAGCAAGGTCTCCACAGTGGTGGATTGGAAGAGGCCGACTAATGTGAAGGAGGTGAGGAGTTTCTTGGGCTTGGCTGGATATTATCGGCGTTTTGTGCAGGATTTCTCTATCATCGCCAAACCGATGTCTCAACTTACTCAAAAAGGTATGAGATTCCAGTGGACTGATGAGTGTGAGCGCAGTTTCTGCACTCTGAAAGAGAGGTTGGTGACCTCTCCTATTCTCACTCTTCCCGAGCCAGGAAAGCGGTTCACGATCTTTTGGATCGTCTCGAGTGGGTCTTGGCTGTGTTCTCATGCAAGACGGTAAGGTGATTGCTTATGCGTCGAGACAGTTAAAGAAGCACGAGCAGAATTATCCCACTCATGACTTGGAGTTGGCTGCGGTTGTCTTTGCTCTCAAGATTTGGAGGCATTATCTATACGGCGAGCCTTGTGATATTTTTACAGATCACAAGAGTCTCAAATATATCTTCACTCAGAAGGATCTGAATTTGAGGCAAAGGAGGTGGTTGGAGTTGATCAAGGATTATGATCTTACTATTGGTATCATCGAGGCAAGGCCAATGTAGTTGCTGATGCTCTTAGTCGCAAGGCGACTCCCGCTACTCTAGATTGCCTCATTTCTGATTTTGATCGCATGGGAATATCTTATTGTTATGCGGGCACATCACATGTTGAGACACAGTTGATTCTTGAGTCAGCTATTCCAGACCGTGTGCGAAAAGCACAACAGAGTGACCGGTTATTACAGGAGGTTAGGAAGCGTCTAGACGAGGGTAAAGAGAGTGATTTTAGCATGGATGATTTTGGTGCTTTGAGGTTTAAAGGCCGCCTTTGCGTGCGCACAAAAGCGGAGGTCAAAGATGATATCTTGAGGAGGCACATCGCACTCCATACCTTTATTCATCTGGTGAGACTAAGATGTATCGAGATCTCAAAGCAAATTTTTGGTGGAAAAGAATGAAGGTGGACATTGCTAATTATGTGGCTTCTTGTGGTGTTTGTCGACAAGTGAAAGCCGAGCACAAGCGCCCTGCAGGTTGTTGCGACCTTTGGAGGTTCCCAGTGGCCTTGGGATGATATCTCTATGGACTTTGTGGTGGCGTTACCTCGTGCGCCGAGAGGAAGGATGCGATTTGGGTAGTGGTGGATCGATTTGACAAGTCTGCGCACTTCATTCCTATTCGCACGACAAATTCAATGAGTGATCTAGCTCCTATTTATGTGCGTGAAATAGTAAGGCGCATGGTGTGCCCAAGACCATCATTTCGCGAGAGACGCCAAGTTTGTCTCAAGTTACAGGAGAGTCTGCGAGTGCATTGGGCACACAGCTCGCCTTAGTACAACATTTCACCCACGAGACGGATGGGCGATCGAGGCGTACTATTTAGACTTTGGAGGACATGTTGCGATCTTGTGTTTTGTCTTGGAAGGGTAGTTGGGAGGACCGGTTGCCACTTGCGAGTTTGCTTATAATAATAGTTACCATTCGATATTAAAGCGCGCCATTTGAGGTTCTCTATGGCGGAAGTGCGGATCGCCGCTTTGTTGGGATGCGATTGGAGAGAAGGCGGTTTTGGGTCGGATTTGGATTGAAGACCGTTGAGCGTGTGGCCATGGTGAGGCGAATCATTAGCGGCTCGAGCGCATGAAAAGTTATCTTGATTTGAGGCGTGACTTGGAGTTTGCGGTGGGTGACAGTGCTCTTGAGTGTCTCCCACTAAAGGCATTGTTCGGTTCGGTACCAAAGGAAGCTTAGCGAGTGCGTTGGACCGTTCGGTTATTGCAAGAATTGGGAAGTTAGCTTACCGCTGGACCTTCACGAGTCCATGCGTGGAGTTATAATGTGTTTCACGTCTCGATCTTGAGAAAGTTTTGAGAGACCCGAGCATAAGATTTCATTAGAGCCGCGACTATTGAGCAAGACCTCACGGTTGAGTCGCGTCCGTGGCGCGATACGGAGAGGTCGGGCGAGTCTTTGAGGCACAAGGCGTTGGTATCGTCAAGGTTTGTGGACGATCGATCGAGAGAGAAGCGACTTGGGAGTTGGAGTCTCGCATGCGCGAGCAATATCGAGTTGTTCACGTCAGTGCGTGTTATTTTGTTGTTTAATTTCGCGATGTAGTTTTTATTTGAGTAGAGCGCGAGTAGAATTCGGGTCGAATTACATTAAGGGTGGTAGAATGTAATATTCGAAAATAAATAGTAATAATAAATAATTAATTATTAACCTCTTAAGGGCTGTGTGTAATTAAATAAATTAGTACATAAAAATAGAATTTGAGTTTTTAGGAACTATATAAATAGATCGTGGGAACTCTAGAAACCCTAGCCATTTTCTTTTTTTTTTCTTTCCATCCAAGCCGCCTTGACCAATTCCTCTGCGCGCGATAATTTCCCTCAGAAGGTATTGCGTTCTTTGCGTTCTTTGTGTTCTTCTTTTGCATACGTCATCCAGTATCGTAACTTGGCCGTAGTATTTTTGTGCATGCATGATTAAATAAGTAGAGATCCGATTTCTGGAGGGTAACGATCTGTAGGTTTGTTTCCTCTCTGTTTTACTAATTTATTTAGAGATTAGAATAGGGATTAGAGAGCGGTTTTAAAACTTTCTAGTCGAAGGCGGTTAATAGATCGATTAGCTTTGCTGTTCTGTTGAACGATTTATTAGGATACCTTAATGACTAATTTTGGAAATATCATCTACTAGTTAATTGTAGATAATTTCGATATCTTTCTATAGCATATTTAATCATGTCAATCGGACAAGTAGATTTCGAGATATGATTTTCGGAAGACTGCTGTCTTGGTGGTTGTCGTCTTTTGGCGCTGTTTTGGTAGACCGGATATTAAAAATAGTAAATCCACTAATTATAGTTTTTGATCTACATGAAAGATGTAGATAATTGTCCAGTGGTTCTGTAGGATCTAAGAACTCGCATTTTGGTTGGATAAAACAAAAGTTATGAATTTAGTAAGACTGCTGTTCCGAAGCGGACAGATCGGTTTTCTGGACTAAAAACGGAGGGTTAGATGATTTAATTAGGAGTCTTTGTAATCTAAGAAAATATGGATAATTTTATAAAGAATCCAGAATGGGGTGGTTTGTTGTGATCGGACTTTTGAGTCAAAAGTTACGTTCGTTTTAGTACTAAGTCAGCAATAGGTAACTTTTCGGTACCGGGGTAGCGGGGTATATTTGGGGACGGGTAGGAGCGATGTCTATTCATTGCTATTCTTGTTGCTGTAGCTTGTATTGAAGTTTGTGTATTTAATATAGGAGAGGCGTCGTACTTGTTGCCATCTTCTAGCCAAACCGTGCGTCGCAACCAGTAAAGGCAAGTGCATGGTAGACAGCGATCAATGATGATCACTGTGATTCTTTATCTTCTATTACCATTATTGTTGTGCTTTTATGTTGTTTAATTGCAAACAAGGGATTGGTATGTTTATATCTTTGTTGACAATCATGATGAAAAGTTGGATATGTTGTATATGATGGAGTGTGCATGATTGCATTCATAAGTATCTTTGCATATGAGCAGGTGATCTTGAATGATCACAACTCCACGGGAGTGGAGGAGGTCCCCGATCCTTGAGGAGGAGCGGGCTTGAGAGTGAATGTTGTCGCGAGCATTCACTCATGCTATCTGATATCTGTGAAAGAAGTGCATGTGGACATGTAGATTAGAGTTGCATTCATAAATGAGATTAATGTGTGTTAAACAAATGGAAGGTAACAACATGAGAATATTAATAGAAGTGCATGTGATGATAATGAAGTTATTGAATGTTGTTGATTTATTATTGTTCGTTGTATATTGATGTGTTTGCTGGGTCGTGGACCCCCCCTTGCTCTTTTGTTGTCTTTAGGTGATCTTCGAGGGCGCCGTGACTGAGAGCGAGTAGAGCACATGGATTAGATCTATACTTCAATCACATGATCATTTGCCATAAGAACCTTTCATTCAATACAGGATCACTCTTGGACATGTTAGAGACTAAATAAAGTTTAAGTCACATTTTGGACTAGATTATTTATTTCAATAATTTGGGTTCATTGGTTGATGCTATTTTGGATTATTTACCTGGTTACATTCCCCTTGCTTATTTATTATCGTTTGATCCATAATTATGCATGTTCTTTTGTGATCCATGGATATGTTTAGTGTTGCTTTCTTGCTGTAATTTTATAGTGTGTCGATAATTATTAGCTGAGAGAGTAGTGAGGTGGCATTCTAGGCTCAGTGTTGGGCTGGGGTGTTACAGTTGGTATCAGAGCGGGCTTTAGGTCCGTGGTGAATAGATTAACAACTTAGGCAAACTAAAATTGTTAAAATTTGTTTTAGTATTAGTAAATCAACTAAAATTTGCTAATGGTTAAACAATCTAAAAATTTGACACACTAGTGCACAGTAGTTTAGAGAGAGGTACGATCATCGTTTTACGCCTCCGTTATGTTGTTTATTGATGGATGATTTTATTTTGATCTTGGAACTCATTGTGTATCGTTGATTGTGGTTGATAGCTATGCCGAGGGGTAGAGGACGTGGTCGTGGTGGCCGCGGTCGTGGAGGTCGGGGCCGCGGGCGAGGTTAGTGGAGCCACCTCCTGTGTGAGATGAGTCGATGGTGAGGGGTTCTTTGTTGACCCGCCTCGGTTGGGGTCGAGATGAGACCCCGCTTTCCGAGAGAGTTGGTAGGAGAGATTCGTGCTCTTCGTCAGCGGCGCCGGCGACCACATTCTTCGCGGCATCTGTTGTTGCTCTGTCGTTCATCCACCGGTTCTGAGGCGCGGATGTCGCGAGAGTGGATGGGGTTGAGGTTGGATCCGTTTGTGGTCGGGCACACCGGTCGAGCAATGGAATGGTTGCGTTACATGGAGAGGCGGTTTGGAGCTTTAGAGATGTCTTCACCTCGGAGGTCCGTTTGTAACCTTTCATTTGAAAGGGCAGCGGATATTTGGTGGGAGGGCGTGTTGTCTTGAGGACCGCCACTCAAGGGCGATCACTTGGGAGGACTTTGTTGATCGGTTCAAGGAAAGTTCTACCCCTACTCGTTTGTTGAGAAGATGGAGGTTGCCTTGGCGACCTTTGCTCGGGGAAGAGGTCTATTCTTGAGTATGAGGTGAGTTCAACAACTTGGTTCGCTTTGTCCCTTGGTGTGACGATGATCTTCGAAAGCCAAGAGGTTCGTCGGGGTCTCAATTGCGAGTGCAGGCATGTGTTGGGAGCTACTCCACTCCGTGACTACTGACTCTGTGGTGGAGCAAGCTAGGGGCATGGAGTTGGAGATGCGACTCACAAAGGCGACAAGCCTCTGGTGGGTGGTTGCTTTGGTGGTGACGGAAGAGGAACTCTAGTGAGGAAGTGGAGTGCATTCGACCCACTTTCAAGAAATTCAAGGGAGGACCGCGATCTTTCAAGTCTAGCGATCGAGGCCGTTCTCTTCTTGGCGCCTCATCCTTTGTAGGTACTCGGCTCTTCGTCTGTCCCGAGGCGGGGCATGCTTTGCTTTAAGTGCGGTGATGGACACCGCGCTGCTGAGTGCACTTGGACGGGAGATTGCCGTCAGTGTGGCCGACCGGGTCACAAGGAGCGGGTGTGTCGCCAGAACCCCGCTAGTGTGATCAAGTGGGAGCCTGTGCCATCTTCTTCTTGATGGGTCTGCTCGAGGATCTTTCGGATGATGACTACTCCTCCGGTGATGCCATTTCCTTGACTTGGCGCCTCAAGAGGGTACTCGGCGGCCGCCACCTTCGGCACCGCTTGTGGTGCACGACCGCCTTACCGCACCGCCGCCAAAGAGGTTGTCGGGGCTCGCCGCCCGCCGTCGTCTTCTTCGCCATGGCGCCACAGAGTGTCGCCATGCCCACAGCGGAGTCTGCGGGTCATCCTGACGTGGTGACAGGTACTTTGTTTGTGGATTCGTTTGATGCTTTATTCCTTTTTGATTCAGGGGCTACCTTTTCGTTTGTCTCGACGGCGTTTGCTAGGAGAGCAAACTTGAGTATGCAGTGGATTTCTCAGTCAGTGTTAGTTAGTTCTCCTGGGGGTATTATTGCGAGCTCTACTGTTTGTCCTGGGTGTTCTATTGTCATTGATGGAGAGAAGTTCACGGCGAATTTGATAGTTATACAAATGGAGCCGTTCGACGTTATCTTGGGTATGGATTGGTTGCACTCTTATCGAGCCGTGATATCCTGTTTCTGTAGAACAGTCTCTGTGCAGACCTCATCTGGGGAGACTTTGACTTTTCAGGGGAGTGCGCCTCCGCGCTCTCTTTCGATGTTGGTCGGGCTATTCCGGTCGTGCGATGGAAAATCGGCTTCTTTTAGCTCTTGCTGAGAAACCGAGCGTGGCTTCGCAGATTGAGGAGATTCGGTGGTTAGTGATTACCGGATGTGTTCCGGTGAGCTTAGGGCTTGCCACTGCGCGAGGCGTGGAGTTTCGCATTGATCTTGTTCCGGTACTCGTCCCATCTCGATGTCTCCATATCGATTAGCACGTCCGTTTGGGGACGAGTTGAAGAAGCAATTGGATGATTTGTTGGCTAAAGGTTTGATCGGCGTAGTGTATCGCCGTGGGGAGCTCTGTCGCATTCACGAGAGAAGAAGGATGGGAGTTGGCGCATGTGTATTGATTACGATGCGCTTAATGCGGTCACAATCAAGAACAAATATCCATTGCCCGCATTGAGGACTTGTTTGATCGGTTGAATGGAGCTCAAGTATTCTCCAAGATCGATCTCGATCGGGGTATAATCAAATCCGTGTGCGTGGCGCGGATGTAGAGAAGACTTTCTCCACGGTATGGGCATTATGAGTATAAAGTTATGTCTTTTGGATTGACTAATGCACTGCTATTTTTATGGAGACCATGAACAACATGTTACAGTATCTAGATGATTTCGTGGTGGTGTTTATTGATGACATTCTTATATATTCAAGACCAATGAGGATCATGAGCGTCATTTGAGGTGGTTTTAGATACTTTGAGAGAGCACAAGTTCTATGCTAAGTTGAAGAAGTGTGAGTTACGGATTTGAAGTGGGTTTTTCGGGTCATGTGATTAACCCTCGGGGCATTCTTTGTTGATCCTAGCAAGGTCTCCACGGTGGTGGATTGGAAGAGCCGACTAATGTGAAGGAGGTGAGGAGTTTCTTGGGCTTGGTGGATATTATCGGCGTTTTGTGCAGATTTCTCTATCATCGCCAAACCGATGTCTCAACTTACTCAAAAGGTATGAGATTCGGTGGGTGATGAGTGTGGCGCGGTTTACGCACTCTGAAAGAGAGGTTGGTGACCTCTCCTATTCTCACTCTTCCGAGCCAGAAAGCGGTTCACGATCTTTTCGGATCGTCTCGAGTGGGTCTTGGTGTGTTCTCATGCAAGGCGGTAAGGTGATTGCTTATGCGTCGAGGCAGTTAAAGAAGCACGAGCGAATTATCCCACTCATGACTTGGAGTTGGCTGCGGTTGTCTTTGCTCTCAAGATTTGGAGGCATTATCTATACGGCGAGCCTTGTGATATTTTTACAGATCACAAGAGTCTCAAATATATCTTCACTCAGAAGGATCTGAATTTGAGGCAAAGGAGGTGGTTGGAGTTGATCAAGGATTATGATCTTACTATTGGTATCATCGAGCAAGGCCAATGTAGTTCTTGATGCTCTTAGTCGCAAGGCGACTCCGCTACTCTAGATTGCCTCATTTCGATTTTGATCGCATGGGAATATCTTATTGTTATGCGGGCACATCACATGTTGAGACACGATTGATTCTTGAGTCGGCTATTCGCACCGTGTGTAAAAGCAACAGAGTGACCGGTTATTACAGGAGGTTAGGAAGCGTCTAGACGAGGGTAAAGAGAGTGATTTTAGCATGGATGATTTTGGTGCTTTGAGGTTTAAAGGCCGCCTTTGCGTGCCGCAAAAGGCGGAGGTCAAAGATGATATCTTGAGGGAGGCACATCGCACTCCATTATAATTATTCATCTGGTGAGACTAAGATGTATCGAGATCTGAAGCGAATTTTTGGTGGAAAAGAATGAAGGTGGACATTGCTAATTATGTGGCTTCTTGTGGTGTTTGTCGCAAGTGAAAGCCGAGCACAAGCGTCTGCGAGGTTGTTGCAGCCTTTGGAGGTTCCCCAGTGGCCTTGGGATGATATCTCTATGGACTTTGTGGTGGCGTTACCTCGTACGCCGAGAGGGAAGGATGCAGTTTGGGTAGTGGTGGATCGATTCAGCAAGTCTGCGCACTTCATTCCTATTCGCACGACAAATTCAGCGAGTGATCTAGCTCCTATTTATGTGCGTGAAATAGTAAGACTGCATGGTGTGCCCAAGACCATCATTTCGACGAGACGCCAAGTTTGTCTCAAGTTACAGGAGAGTCTGCAGAGTGCATTGGGCACACAGCTCCGCCTTAGTACAACATTTCACCCACAGACAGATGGGCAGTCAGAGCGTACTATTTAGACTTTGGAGGACATGTTGCGATCTTGTGTTTTGTCTTGGAAGGGTAGTTGGGAGGACCAGTTGCCACTTGCAGAGTTTGCTTATAATAATAGTTACCATTCCAGTATTAGAGCTGCGCCATTTGAGGTTCTCTATGGCGGAAGTGCGGATCGCCGCTTTGTTGGGATGCGATTGGAGAGAAAGCGATTTTGGGTCGGATTTGGATTGAAGACCGTTGAGCGTGTGGCCATGGTGAGGCGAGAATCATTAGCGGCTCGGGCGAGCGCAGAAAAGTTATCTTGATTTGAGGCGTGACTTGGAGTTTGCGGTGGGTGACAGTGCTCTTGAGTGTCTCCCACTAAAGGCATTGTTGATTCGGTACCAAAGGAAGCTTAGCGAGTGCGTTGGACCGTTCGGTTATTGCAAGAATTGGGAAGTTAGCTTACCGCTGGACCTTCCCGAGTCCATGCGTGGAGTTATAATGTGTTTCACGTCTCGATCTTTGAAAGTTTTTGAGAGACCCGAGCATAAGATTTCATTAGAGCCGTGACTATTGAGCAAGACCTCACGGTTGAGTCGCGTCCGGCGCGATACGGAGAGGTCGGAGCGAGTCTTTGAGGCACAAGGCGTTGGTATCGTCAAGGTCTTGTGGGACGATCGATCGAGAGAGAAGCGACTTGGGAGTTGGAGTCTCGCATGCGCGAGCAATATCGAGTTGTTCACGTGGTGCGTGTTATTTTGTTGTTTAATTTCATGATGTAGTTTTTATTTGAGTAGAGCGAGTAGAATTCGGGTCGAATTCATTAAGAGTGGTAGAATGTAATATTCGAAAATAAATAGTAATAATAAATAATTAATTATTAACCTCTTAAGGGCCTGTGTGTAATTAAATAAATTAGTACATAAAAATAGAATTTCAGAGTTTTTAGGAACTATATAAATAGATCGTGGGAACTCTAGAAACCCTAGCCATTTTCTTTTTTTTTCTTTCCATCCAAGCCGCCTTGACCAATTCCCTCTGCCTTGATAATTTCCCTCTGAGGGCTGCGTTCTTTGCGTTCTTTGTGTTCTTTGCTTTGCCGCACGTCATCTGGTATCGTAACTTGGCCGTAGTATTTTTGTGCATGCATGATTAAATAAGTAGAGATCCGATTTCTGGAGGGTAACGATCTGTAGGTTTGTTTCCTCTCTGTTTTACTAATTTATTTAGAGATTAGAATAGGGATTAGAGAGCGGTTTTAAAACTTTCTAGTCGAAGGCCGGTTAATAGATCTGATTAGCCTGCTGTTCTGTTGAACGATTTATTAGGATACCTTAATGACTAATTTTGGAAATATCATCTACTAGTTAATTGTAGATAATTTCGATATCTTTCTATAGCATATTTAATCATGTCAATCGGACAAGTAGATTTCGAGATATGATTTTCGGAAGACTGCTGTCTTGGTGGTTGTCGTCTTTTGGCGCTGTTTTGGTAGACCGGATATTAAAAATAGTAAATCCACTAATTATAGTTTTTGATCTACATGAAAGATGTAGATAATTGTCCAGTGGTTCTGTAGGATCTAAGAACTCGCATTTTGGTTGGATAAAACAAAAGTTATGAATTTAGTAAGACTGCTGTTCCGAAGCGGACAGATCGGTTTCTGGACTAAAAACGGAGGGTTAGATGATTTAATTAGGAGTCTTTGTAATCTAAGAAAATATGGATAATTTTATAAAGAATCCAGAATGGGGTGGTTTGTTGTGATCGGACTTTTGAGTCAAAAGTTACGTTCGTTTTAGTACTAAGTCAGCAATAGGTAACTTTTCGGTACCGGGGTAGCGGGGTATATTTGGGGACGGGTAGGAGCGATGTCTATTCATTGCTATTCTTGTTGCTGTAGCTTGTATTGAAGTTTGTGTATTTAATATAGGAGGCGTCGTACTTGTTGCCATCTTCTAGCCAAACCGCGTCGCAACTAGAAAGGCAAGTGCATGGTAGGCGGCGATCAATGATGATCCTTGTGATTCTTTATCTTCTATTACCATTATTGTTGTGCTTTTATTTTGTTTAATTGCAAACAAGGGATTGGTATGTTTATATCTTTGTTGACAATCATGATGAAAAGTTGGATATGTTGTATATGATGGAGTGTGCATGATTGCATTCATAAGTATCTTTGCATATGAGCAGGTGATCTTGAATGATCACAACTCCACGGGAGTGGAGGAGGTCCCCGATCCTTGAGGAGGAGCGGGCTTGAGAGTGAATGTTGTCGCGAGCATTCACTCATGCTATACCGGTATACGCGAAAGAAGTGCATGTGGACATGTAGATTAGAGTTGCATTCATAAATGAGATTAATGTGTGTTAAACAAATGGAAGGTAACAACATGAGAATATTAATAGAAGTGCATGTGATGATAATGAAGTTATTGAATGTTGTTGATTTATTATTGTTCGTTGTATATTGATGTGTTTGCTGAGTCGTGGACTCACCCTTGCTCTTTTGTTGTCTTTAGGTGATCTTGAGGCGCCGTGATCGAGAGCGAGTAGAGCACATGGATTAGATCTATACTTCAATCACATGATCATTTGCCATAAGAACCTTTCATTCAAATTGGATCACTCTTGGACATGTTAGAGACTAAATAAAGTTTAAGTCACATTTTGGACTAGATTATTTATTTCAATAATTTGGGTTCATTGGTTGATGCTATTTTGGATTATTTACCTGGTTACATTCCCCTTGCTTATTTATTATCGTTTGATCCATAATTATGCATGTTCTTTTGTGATCCATGGATATGTTTAGTGTTGCTTTCTTGCTGTAATTTTATAGTGTGTCGATAATTATTAGCTGAGAGAGTAGTGAGGTGGCATTCTAGGCTCAGTGTTGGGCTGGGGTGTTACAGTTGGTATCAGAGTGGGCTTTAGGTCCGTGGTGAATAGATTAACAACTTAGGCAAACTAAAATTGTTAAAATTTGTTTTAGTATTAGTAAATCAACTAAAATTTGCTAATGGTTAAACAATCTAAAATTTGACACACTAGTGCCGATGGTTTAGAGAGAATGCGATCATCGTTTTACGCCTCCGTTATGTTGTTTATTGATGGATGATTTTATTTTGATCTTGGAACTCATTGTGTATCGTTGATTGTGGTTGATAGCTATGCCGAGGGGTAGAGGACGTGGTCGTGGTGGCGCGATCGTGGAGGTCGGGCGCGGGCGAGGTTCCGTGGAGCCACCTCCTGTGAGATGAGTCGATGGCGAGGGTTCTTTGTTGACCCGCCTCGGTTGGGGTCCAGATGAGACCCCGCTTTCTTTGAGAGAGTTGGTAGGAGAGATTCGTGCTCTTCGTCAGCAGCGCGGCGGCCTATTCTTTGCGGCATCTGTTGTTGCTCTGTCGTTCATCCACCGGTTCTGGCGCGGATGTCACCGAGAGTGGATGGGGTTGAGGTTGGATCCGTTTGTGGTCGGGCACACCGGTCGAGCGTGGAATGGTTGCGTTACATGGAGAGGCGGTTTGGAGCTTTAGAGATGTCTTCACCTCGAGGGTCCGTTTGTAACCTTTAATTTGAAAGGGCAGCGGATATTTGGTGGGAGGCGTGTTGTCTTGAGGACCGCCACTCAAGGGCGATCACTTGGGAGGACTTTGTTGATCGGTTCAAGGAAAGTTCTACCCTACTCGTTTGTTGAGAAGATGGAGGTTGCCTTGGCGACCTTTGCTCGGGGAAGAGGTCTATTCTTGAGTATGAGGTGAGTTCAACAACTTGGTTCGCTTTGTCCCTTGGTGTGAGCGATGATCTTCGAGAAAGCCAAGAGGTTCCGTCGGGGTCTCAATTCGAGTGCAGGCATGTGTTGGGAGCTACTCCACTCCGTGACTCTGACTCTGTGGTGGAGCAAGCTAGGGGCATGGAGTTGGAGATGCGACTCACAAAGGCGACAAGCCTCTGGTGGGTGGTTGCTTTTGGTGGTGACGGAAGAGGAACTCTAGTGAGGAAGTGGAGTGCATTCGTGACCCACTTTCAAGAAATTCAAGGAGGACCGCGATCTTTCAAGTCTAGCGATCGAGGCCGTTCTCTTCTTGGCGCCTCATCCTTTTGTAGGTACTCGGCTCTTCGTCTGTCCCGAGGCGGGGCATGCTTTGCTTTAAGTGCGGTGATGGACACTGCTGCTGCTTGAGTGCACTTGGACGGGAGATTGCCGTCGGTGTGGCGGCCGGGTCACAAGGAGGCGGGTGTGTCGCGAGAACCCGCTAGTGTGATCAAGTGGGAGCTGTGCCATCTTCTTCTTGATGGGTCTGCTCGAGGATCTTTCGGATGATGACTACTCCTCGGTACGCCATTTCCTTGACTTGGGCGCCTCGGAGGGTACTCGGCGGCCGCCACCACCGGCACCGCTTGTGGTGCACGGCCGGCCTTACCGCACCGCCCAAAGCGGTTGTCGGGGCTCGCCGCCCGCCGTCGTCTTCTTTCGCCATGGCGCCACAGGTGTACGCCATGCCCACAGTGAGTCTGCGGGTCATCTGGCGTGGTGATGTGTACTTTGTTTGTGGATTCGTTTGATGCTTTATTCCTTTTTGATTCGGGGCTACCTTTTCGTTTGTCTCGACGGCGTTTGCTAGGAGAGCAAACTTGAGTATCTGATGGATTTCTCGATCGGTGTTAGTTAGTTCTCACGGGGTATTATTGCGAGCTCTCTTTGTTTGTCTGGGTGTTCTATTGTCATTGATGGAGAGAAGTTCACGGCGAATTTGATAGTTATACAAATGGAGCCGTTCGGCGTTATCTTGGGTATGGATTGGTTGCACTCTTATCGAGCCGTGATATCTGTTTACGTAGAACGGTCTGCATGCGAGACCTCATGCGGGAGACTTTGACTTTTGAGGAGTGCGCCTCGCGCTCTCTTTCGATGTTGGTCGGGCTATTCCGGTCGTCGTGCGATGGCCAGGCTTCTTTTAGCTCTTCTTTGAAACCGAGCGTGGCCGCAGATTGAGGAGATTCGGTGGTTAGTGATTACCGGATGTGTTCGGTGAGCTTAGGGCTTGCCACTGCGCGAGGCGTGGAGTTTCGCATTGATCTTGTTCCGGTACTCGTCCCATCTCGATGTCTCCATATCGATTAGCACGTCCGTTTGGGGACGAGTTGAAGAAGCAATTGGATGATTTGTTGGCTAAAGGTTTGATCGGCGTAGTGTATCGCGTGGGAGCTCTGTTCATTCACAGAGAAGAAGGATGGGAGTTGGCGCATGTGTATTGATTACCGTGCGCTTAATGCGGTCACAATCAAGAACAAATATCCATTGCCCGCATTGAGGACTTGTTTGATCGGTTGAATGGAGCTCAAGTATTCTCCAAGATCGATCTCGATCGGTATAATCAAATCCGTGTGCGTGGCGAGATGTAGAGAAGACGACTTTCTCCACGGTATGGGCATTATGAGTATAAAGTTATGTCTTTTGGATTGACTAATGCACTGCTATTTTTATGGAGACCATGAACAACATGTTACACAGTATCTAGATGATTTCGTGGTGGTGTTTATTGATGACATTCTTATATATTCAAGACCAATGAGGATCATGGCGTCATTTGAGGTGGTTTTAGATACTTTGAGAGAGCACAAGTTCTATGCTAAGTTGAAGAAGTGTGAGTTACGGATTTGAAGTGGGTTTTCGGGTCATGTGATTAACCCTCGGGGCATTCTTTGTTGATCCTAGCAAGGTCTCCACAGTGGTGGATTGGAAGAGGCCGACTAATGTGAAGGAGGTGAGGAGTTTCTTGGGCTTGGCTGGATATTATCGGCGTTTTGTGCAGGATTTCTCTATCATCGCCAAACCGATGTCTCAACTTACTCAAAAAGGTATGAGATTCCAGTGGACTGATGAGTGTGAGCGCAGTTTCTGCACTCTGAAAGAGAGGTTGGTGACCTCTCCTATTCTCACTCTTCCCGAGCCAGGAAAGCGGTTCACAGTCTTTTCGGATGCGTCTCGAGTGGGTCTTGGCTGTGTTCTCATGCAAGACGGTAAGGTGATTGCTTATGCGTCGAGACAGTTAAAGAAGCACGAGCAGAATTATCCCACTCATGACTTGGAGTTGGCTGCGGTTGTCTTTGCTCTCAAGATTTGGAGGCATTATCTATACGGCGAGCCTTGTGATATTTTTACAGATCACAAGAGTCTCAAATATATCTTCACTCAGAAGGATCTGAATTTGAGGCAAAGGAGGTGGTTGGAGTTGATCAAGGATTATGATCTTACTATTCAGTATCATCCAGGCAAGGCCAATGTAGTTGCTGATGCTCTTAGTCGCAAGGCGACTCCCGCTACTCTAGATTGCCTCATTTCTGATTTTGATCGCATGGGAATATCTTATTGTTATGCGGGCACATCACATGTTGAGACACAGTTGATTCTTGAGTCGGCTATTCGGGCCGTGTCTGAAAAACAACAGAGTGACCGGTTATTACGGGAGGTTAGGAAGCGTCTAGGCGAGGGTAAAGAGAGTGATTTTAGCATGGATGATTTTGGTGCTTTGAGGTTTAAAGGCGCTTTGCGTGCCGCAAAAGCGGAGGTCAAAGATGATATCTTGAGGAGGCACATCGCACTGCATAATATTCATCTGGTGAGACTAAGATGTATCGAGATCTCAAAGCGAATTTTGGTGGAAAAGAATGAAGGTGGACATTGCTAATTATGTGGCTTCTTGTGGTGTTTGTCGACAAGTGAAAGTGAGCACAAGCGTCTGCAGGTTGTTGCGACCTTTGGAGGTTCCCAGTGGCCTTGGGATGATATCTCTATGGACTTTGTGGTGGCGTTACCTCGTGCGCCGAGAGGAAGGATGCGATTTGGGTAGTGGTGGATCGATTTGACAAGTCTGCGCACTTCATTCCTATTCGCACGACAAATTCAAATGAGTGATCTAGCTCCTATTTATGTGCGTGAAATAGTAAGGCGCATGGTGTGCCCAAGACCATCATTTACAGCGAGAGACGCCAAGTTTGTCTCAAGTTACGGGAGAGTCTGCGAGTGCATTGGGCACACAGCTCCGCCTTAGTACAACATTTCACCCACGCAGACGGATGGGCGATCAGGCGTACTATTTAGACTTTGGAGGACATGTTGCGATCTTGTGTTTTGTCTTGGAAGGGTAGTTGGGAGGACCGATTGCCACTTGCGAGTTTGCTTATAATAATAGTTACCATTCGATATTAGAGCCGCGCCATTTGAGGTTCTCTATGGGCGGAAGTGCGGATCGCCGCTTTGTTGGGATGCGATTGGAGAGAAGGCAATTTTGGGTCGGATTTGGATTGAAGACCGTTGAGCGTGTGGCCATGGTGAGGCGAGAATCATTAGCGGCTCGAGCGCATGAAAAGTTATCTTGATTTGAGGCGTGACTTGGAGTTTGCGGTGGGTGACCAGTGCTCTTGAGTGTCTCCCACTAAAGGCATTGTTCGGTTCGGTACCAAAGGAAGCTTAGCCCGAGTACGTTGGACCGTTCGGTTATTGCAAGAATTGGGAAGTTAGCTTACCGCTGGACCTTCCCGAGTCCATGCGTGGAGTTATAATGTGTTTCACGTCTCGATCTTTGAGAAAGTTTTGAGAGACCCGAGCATAAGATTTCATTAGAGCGTGACTATTGAGCAAGACCTCACGGTTGAGTCGCGTCCGTGCGCGATACGGAGAGGTCGGGGCGAGTCTTTGAGGCACAAGGCGTTGGTATCGTCAAGGTCTTTGTGGGCGATGTCGATCGAGAGAGAAGCGACTTGGGAGTTGGAGTCTCGCATGCGCGAGCAATATCCAGAGTTGTTCACGTCGGGTACGTGTTATTTTGTTGTTTAATTTCCGCAGTGTAGTTTTTATTTGAGTAGAACGGCGAGTAGAATTCGGGGTCGAATTCTGTTAAGGGTGGTAGAATGTAATATTCTGAAAATAAATAGTAATAATAAATAATTAATTATTAACCTCTTAAGGGCCTGTGTGTAATTAAATAAATTAGTACATAAAAATAGAATTTCAGAGTTTTTAGGAACTATATAAATAGATCGTGGGAACTCTAGAAACCCTAGCCATTTTCTTTTTTTTTTCTTTCCATCCAAGCCGCCGTCAGCCAATTCCCTCTGCGTTTGCTTGACCAATTTCCCTACAGGCGCTGCGTTCTTTGCGTTCTTTGTGTTCTTCTTCTTGCCGCACGTCATCTGGTATCGTAACTTGGCCGTAGTATTTTTGTGCATGCATGATTAAATAAGTAGAGATCCGATTTCTGGAGGGTAACGATCTGTAGGTTTGTTTCCTCTCTGTTTTACTAATTTATTTAGAGATTAGAATAGGGATTAGAGAGCGGTTTTAAAACTTTCTAGTCGAAGGCCGGTTAATAGATCTGATTAGCCTGCTGTTCTGTTGAACGATTTATTAGGATACCTTAATGACTAATTTTGGAAATATCATCTACTAGTTAATTGTAGATAATTTCGATATCTTTCTATAGCATATTTAATCATGTCAATCGGACAAGTAGATTTCGAGATATGATTTTGGAAGACTGCTGTCTTGGTGGTTGTCGTCTTTTGGCGCTGTTTTGGTAGACCGGATATTAAAAATAGTAAATCCACTAATTATAGTTTTTGATCTACATGAAAGATGTAGATAATTGTCCAGTGGTTCTGTAGGATCTAAGAACTCGCATTTTGGTTGGATAAAACAAAAGTTATGAATTTAGTAAGACTGCTGTTCCGAAGCGGACAGATCGGTTTTCTGGACTAAAAACGGAGGGTTAGATGATTTAATTAGGAGTCTTTGTAATCTAAGAAAATATGGATAATTTTATAAAGAATCCAGAATGGGGTGGTTTGTTGTGATCGGACTTTTGAGTCAAAAGTTACGTTCGTTTTAGTACTAAGTCAGCAATAGGTAACTTTTCGGTACCGGGGTAGCGGGGTATATTTGGGGACGGGTAGGAGCGATGTCTATTCATTGCTATTCTTGTTGCTGTAGCTTGTATTGAAGTTTGTGTATTTAATATAGGAGAGGCGTCGTACTTGTTGCCATCTTCTAGCCAAACCGTGCGTCGCAACCAGTAAAGGCAAGTGCATGGTGAGCGGCGATCAATGATGATCACTGTGATTCTTTATCTTCTATTACCATTATTGTTGTGCTTTTATTTTGTTTAATTGCAAACAAGGGATTGGTATGTTTATATCTTTGTTGACAATCATGATGAAAAGTTGGATATGTTGTATATGATGGAGTGTGCATGATTGCATTCATAAGTATCTTTGCATATGAGCAGGTGATCTTGAATGATCACAACTCCACGGGAGTGGAGGAGGTCCCCGATCCTTGAGGAGGAGCGGGCTTGAGAGTGAATGTTGTCATGAGCATTCACTCATGCTATCCCATATCTGTGAAAGAAGTGCATGTGGACATGTAGATTAGAGTTGCATTCATAAATGAGATTAATGTGTGTTAAACAAATGGAAGGTAATGACATGAGAATATTAATAGAAGTGCATGTGATGATAATGAAGTTATTGAATGTTGTTAATTTATTATTGTTCGTTGTATATTGATGTGTTTCTTTGAGTCGTGGACTCACCCTTGCTCTTTGTTGTCTTTAGGTGATCTTGAGGGCGCCGTGGTCGAGAGCGAGTAGAGCACATGGATTAGATCTATACTTCAATCACATGATCATTTGCCATAAGAACCTTTCATTCAATAGGATCACTCTTGGACATGTTAGAGACTAAATAAAGTTTAAGTCACATTTTGGACTAGATTATTTATTTCAATAATTTGGGTTCATTGGTTGATGCTATTTTGGATTATTTACAGGTTACATTCCCTTGCTTATTTATTATCGTTTGATCCATAATTATACATGTTCTTTTGTGATCCATGGATATGTTTAGTGTTGCTTTCTTCTTTGTAATTTTATAGTGTGTCGATAATTATTAGTCGAGAGAGTAGTGAGGTGGCATTCTAGGCTCGGTGTTGGGTGGGTGTTACACTTATCACGAGCGGTTCTAACTACGAACCGTCTATGATCTTGAATAACCCCGAGCGGTTTGTAGTTGAAACCAAATGCGTGATAATGAATATCGAGAATCACGAGGCGGTTCGTGCATTTGGGGAACCGTCGTAATTTTGTAGTATCACGCACAGTTCCAACAACGAACCGCTCAGTGATGCTTAGTATCCTGAGCGGTTCGTGGTTGGAACCGTCGTGATAACCGCCGTTATCTCGGACATAAAATTTCGAGACGGTTCAAAACCGTGCGTGATGATAGTATTCTGAACCTTACGTGATGACCTTTTCTGTAGTAGTGGCATCTTTAGGTACCTTCGAGCTACCATTGACTATGGTATCTGGTACTCTTCCTCTTCTTGTCTATCTCTTAGAGCCTTCTCCGATGCAGATTTCGCTGGCTGTAGGATAGATAGGAAGAGTACCTCTGACACTTGCCAATTCATTGGCACTTCTCTTGTCTCCTGGTCTTCAAGGAAGCGATCGGTGTTGCTGATCAAGCTGCAGAGGTGAGTACGTTCTTTGCGACCGATTCTTTGTAGCCAAGTGCTTTGGATGGTCTCAACCTTGCAGGACTTTGGGTTAGTAATCGACTGTGTTCTACTCTTTTGTGATAACACGTCTGCGATTTGCATTGCCAAGAATCTAAGAGTCTTGTTAATTGTGGTTTTTGGTCTTTCTTGCCTAATACTCAAGAAATCCCTTTTTGCTTTGATTAATGGATCTTTGTCTGCGATTCTTCTCCATGAGGTCAAGATGTTGTTTAGGATGATGTCCTGTGAGACTTGACCTGAGAAGAGCATTCAAGAGTTAGTATTTCAGATTTTTGGGTAAAACCCCGAGCGTACTGTTCTTCGGTCAGGACAATCGGAACTTCCGATTGTCCAAGCGGAACTCTGTGAGCGGAACTTCCATAGACCGACACCGGAACTACATGATGCGGAACTATCAGAAGGTAGAATCGGAGCTTCCGATATTTGACAGAACAACCCATTTGTGTTTAACTTTTTGGATTTGATTCACATCACACCTTTTGTTTAACAGTAAGTGTTTGAATTGCTGTGTGGACACCTGAAAGGGGAGGATCTTAATTTTTAAGGCACCATTCACACCCCCCCCCCTCTGTTGCCATTTCGGTCCTTCAACATATTTTCAAAATAAATTGAACAACAATTGTTATTTATTCTGAGCTCATAACCTTCTACTCCTAACTATGAAGCAGAAATAATGTTTTTGCTTAAGTCTGGAACATAATAACAATTATTTAGTTTCATAACTAATCCTGAGAGTAAAACCGATGGCAAAGTGACGATAGTTAATGCAGCAACTCTTGCTCTATTGCCCATATGAAGATTAACATCTCCTCTTGCTAAACTTCTACTCTTTATCAGTTCCTGTATCGAATTGCAAATATGAGCAACTGATCTGGTGTCAAATACCCAAGAACTGGTCAGAGAAGTGGTAAGATTAACCTAAACTAGAAGACTTACTTCCCTTGTTCTTTTTTCATCTCTGCTAAGTACTTCTTACAATTTCTCCTCCAATGCCCAGTCTCATAACAATGGTAACATTCTCGATTCAGGTCTAGGGCCCAACTTGAGCTTCTTAAACTTAGTTTTGAGACTATCGGTCTTATCTTGAGTCCTTACTTTGCCCTTTCTCTTTCCCGACTTACCCTTCTTCTTGAAGCTAGTAGTCTTTTAAACCATCATCACATGATTAGAACTTTTCTTGATGCTCTCCTCAGCACCTTTAAGCAAGCTATGCAACTCGGTCATTGACTTCTCCATATCATTCATATGAAAATTCAATATGACTGGCTCAAAACTCGTATGGAGCGATTGGAGAATCACATCAGTAGCCAACTCTTGGCTAATGGGAAAACCAAACTTTTCTAAGCTCTCAATGTGACCAATCATCTTGATCACATGAGGACTGACCGGGTTGCCCTTTGACAGCCTACAAGAAAACAATGCCTTAGAAATACTAAACCTCTCTGCCCTTGCTTGATCCTTAAATATACCCTTTAGACCTACAATCATATTGTAAGCATTTATGATCTCATATTGCTTCTGAAGCTCAGAGTTCGTGGTCGTAAGCATTAGGCAGTGCACATCGATTGTGTCATTGCAGTGCTTCTCATAACCATTCTTTTCAGCTCGAGTAGCATCAGCATTTGGTTCCTCGGGATAAGGACCCTCTAGAACATATTCTTTTTTTCTTATTTGAGAACAATTCTTAAACTACGAAACCAATCAGTAAAGTTAATTCCATTCAGCTTTTCTTTCTCAAGAACAAATCGCAAATTAAATATAGGTGTAGAAGAAGTAGTACGTGCCATGATCTACAACAGAAATATAAGTAAAGATTCTGCACTATGTTTATGTAAGATCTTCTATTAGACACTCATGTTGGTGGTCATGTTCGACCAGTCTACGACCAGCTCGTATCTCCATACGACTAGTCTGGATCCAGTCATATCACCATACGACTGGTTTGGACCCAGTCGTATCACTATACGACTAGTTTGGACTAGACTGGATCTAGCCTTATCACTATACGACTAGTCTAGATCTGGTCGTATCATTATATGACCAGTCAATATCTACTCAAACTTAAGCATCAACAGTCAATAAAAGATACTCCTACTATATGTTCTAAACCATGTTTCCGTCAAACATCATATAGTGGGTTCAAGATCTAGAAATCATTAAATCCTAGTGAGCTTTCGTATCACTGCTAGAAACCTAGTGAGTTTAGGTAGACAACCTCTTGCCAATCATAGAACATATGACTCTTATTTGTTGGTCGGTATCTCTATGCCCCGGCAACCAACAGTACTATGCCCCAAGGCCCAAAACCCTTTTGATAGCCTTATCAAGTTAAACCAATACTATGCATATTGGTGTCCCACACCCACCCCATCTTATTAAGATAATCAATGACACTCTACTTTAGTAGACTTACCAATTAACGATCAAAATCGTGACGGGCGTAGCAATTGGAAAGATATCAAATTAACTTAATTTTTCTTGAGGGATACTATTCTACCATGTTAAAACACCTAATGAAAAACATGATCAAATAGCTTGACAGGAATAAACATTCATAGATAATCAAATTAAACTATGAAATAGTATTGCCCTTATCATAACGATCTCCATCATCATGCCTCATGTCCTTCGACCATCATGCTTGAAGTCTCTCATCGCATTCATCTACTAAGCAATTACTCCTAAGAGCTAGTAATGAAACACAAACAATAATATCAGGCATCACATGTCGGTACACAGACAGTTATACAATAATATGTAGCTCGATGGCTATCTCACAGTATAACACGCAGGCCACGAGAAATTCATTCATGTATCACATACACAACAGGCCATACTATTCACATCAATCCCTGCAAAAATAAGTTATGCATAGAATCCAATTATATCTGGTGACATGAACACATAATATCATATAACGCAGTTACGACCATGGCGATCCCGCTAGCTAGTTAGCGGGCGGGGTTCGAAGGGGCAACGCCCCTCGTTGGTCGAGGGTAGCGCTCTCGGAAACCTTTTTTGTGACATGGTCTTATTCACGTAACCGAGCCTCAGAAATTATCGGATTAATCATATTAACCCTATTCTGAACCAATTGATCACTGCCTTGATACGACCACACACTACGACATACTCCAATGGCTGAATTCTGACTAGTAGGAGTATCATGCAAGGCAGTCGTAAACAAGTCGAGTAAATTATCTGGTCCTTTTAGCTCATACCTCCTCGTAAACCCATCTACTATCATCGAACACCGATCGATCTTATCGACCAGTGCCTAGACAATTCCATCCACATGAACCGTTACAGATTACCAGACCCGACCCAAGAAGGATCTAGACCCGTCATTATGAGTTAATGTAGTATTTTGGTGATTAATGATAAATCTATTTGTGAAACTAACATTTTTATTGTTATATCTAGTGTGTAGTCTCATTTGGATATAAAGGTGAAATTCAACGAGGTATGCATTCGACTTTATACTCTTATATATTGTTGCATTCCTCGGATCCAAAATATAGGTTGAACCCCACCATAAGTTTAACTTGAATATATGCATATGTTCCCATTACACATTTGTGTATGCACACATTTATGGGAGTTCACCCTATATTTTGTGGTTTCATTAGTATTGATTCATATTCTATTTTTCACATATATTTGGATCTCTACTTTGAAACATATCATTTTGAGTATATAAAACTTGTGTAGTTCCTGTATACTCATGTCTTGAGTATATAAAACTTGTGTAGTTCATATATACTCATGTTGTGTTACTTTCAATTATATACATTCAATTTATGTGCAACTGAAGTGGTTATCATCAATTACCAAAGAGGGAAAGATTGAAGTATCTTGTCCCACTATTATGATTTAATGGTATGGTATGGTAATTAATGATAATCATATTGTGGAACTAACATTCTTCATGAGTTGGATGAATATGTTATGTTCCAAGGTGATGAAGACTTGAGATGACATCATGAGTTGATCGTCATCAAGTCAAGGGGTTAGAAGAAGATGCATCATGTGTTGATGCATGTGAAAAGCTTGAAAAAATAAGAATCATCGTGTGCCGATGATGTTAAAGAAGTAGGCCCGTCATGTGTTGATGGAGGTCTAGTGAAGGATGCATCATGTGTTAATGCGTATCAAGAAGAGGAGATGATCATGAGTTGATCAAGTCAAGAGAAGACCCATCATGTGTTGATGGAGGTCTAATAAAGGATGCATCATGTGTTGATGCATGTTAAGACTCGGAGTGAAGAAAATCATCATGTGTTGATGATATTCAAGATAAGATCCCAAAGCAAGATCATCATGTGTTGATGATTGTCAAAGTCAAGGGCCCGGACTTGAAGTGATGATGTGCGTCATTAAGCTTCAAGAAGATGCAAGGTAAATGTATGACTAGCTAGGGCTAAGGATGTGTTCCTAATCTTTTACCGGTCTTGGTGTTTAGTTGGAAGACCGGATTGCTAGTATAGGTTGTCGTACTATTAAGAGGGGTCTTGACTGGTAACATGAGTTAGTCATGTGTTGATAGCTTATTGTGCTTTCTCTAGCTCATCTATGCATAGTGCTATTATTTGCGAATGTATTTTGCAAATAGCCGAGGCACATGCATTTAATCCTTGTAGCATGGGACTATAATTTACAAATGTGTTTTACAAATAGTTGAAGTCCATGCACCTTAGCCTTGAGTATGATGCTATTATCTGCGAATGTGTTTTGTAAATAGTTGATGCTTATGCTTTATTTCTTGTAACATGTGACTTAAGTTTGTAAATGGTTTGAGTCCATGTATCTTATTCCTTGTGGTATGATTCTAAAGTTGGTAAATGTGTTTTGCAACTTGTTAGGAATCTTGCTTGTGATCTTTGTTGGCATGGCTCATCAATTGACAAATATGTTTTGCAATTGAAACTGTTATGAAAGTCCATTGCTATTTTTCTCAGGATAATCGGTAGTTCCAGCGTTATAATTGCGGAACTACCATTGTGCGGTAGTACCGGCATGTTGAGAACGGAACTACCGCATGCTGGTTGGTCCAAAAATATGGCGGTACGTTTTTTCCAGAGAGACACCTCTTTGAGAATTCTTTGCTCATCTGGAAGAGCGGTAGTACCGGTATGTTAGGTGCGGAACTACCGCAGCTCGGTGCTTCCGAAAATGAGCGCGGTATGTTTTTTCCAGAAGGTACCATGTGTTGGACCTAAGTGGAAGCGGTAGTACCGTCCATCAGAAACGGAACTACCGGAGTGCGGAACTACCGCGAGTTGGTTGGCGGTAGTACCAGATTTCACTTTTTAATTGCTAGTTTCTCGTCTGATATAGCCGTTATTGTGCTTATCGTTTAGGTGCGGTAGTACCGGCAATAGAACGGTGGTAGTACCACTTGTGCTGATTTTTCAGCAGAATCTTCTCCAACAGCTAGTTTTTATGTGTGGGCTATAAATGGCCACCTTGGATGATTAGAGGAAGTTGTTGCTTGTGCCATATTCATTCCTTGAGCTAAGAGCAAGTCTCTCATCTCTTATGTGCATGTGTTGTACTTAGTGAGCTTGGAGAGCAAACCCTAAGTGTATGTGTTGCCTTAGGTAGTGGATTGTGTATCCACTTGAGCTTTGACACTTGATTAGTTCAAGTAAAACTTGAGTCTTGTTACTCTTGGTGTTTGCCGACACCTAGACGGCGTGGAGGCGTCGTGACCGGTGATCGTCTCAAGAAGCTTGTGAGAAGGCCCGGCGTGGTTGTGAGTGGTTTAGTGCTCACCATCTCCGGAGTGGAGGAAGAGCAACCCGAGTGGAGCGAGGTGTTGGTTCGTGTTGGAACCGGTCCAAGTGGTTGGACTTACCTCAGAGGTGTTGGCTTTATTCGTGGAGCCGGTCCAATTCGTTTGGGCTTACGTCAACGTGGACTAGGGGAGACCGGCAAGTCTCCGATCACCAAGGTAAAACATCATTGTGTCCATTGTGGTTTGATCTTGTGCTTTACTTTGAGCAATTTTCAGTACTAGCTTTAATTGCTTATATATCCTTGTATAATTGCCCTCATTCAATTATATACATATTGTTGGTGCACTTAGTCGAGCCGAGTTGATTTAGGTTTTTATTGTGCAAAACCAATTGTTATTAGCTTCTATATTATATATTGGTTTTTGCCAAAAGATTTTTAAAACCGCCTATTCACCCTCCCTTTAGTCGGCCTCCTCGATCTTACAGACTAGTAATAGATCCAATCTACTTCGCTACATATTAAGTATATGCGACTGATCTAGATCAAAAACTATGCAGGATGGCTCTGATACCACTGAAGGGATACAGATGGGCTACGTTAGTTAACAATTCAAAAATTCTACCATGTAAACCAAGATATCATGCAAGCAAGAGATCACAGATCGTTACCACCAGACACGCAGTGCAGTGGAAGAAGGGTTGGAGCTGCCTAGTCCAACGAAGAGCGCATCGGTGTAGTGATTGTAGTCGATCGTTCACCATAGTCTATCGTCCTCGTAGTCGATCGTCCCCGAGAAACCGATCGCTTTCCTTGCAAAGTCACGGGTCGTCCTCAAGCGCAACATCAACTGCAATAGAGCCTATACGATATCCACACATCTAGGGCAGGAATGCCGTACATTGGTGTGCTAGCACCAAGTCGCACGGAAGGTTCTCTCAAGAAGATGGCGGCTAGGGTTTAGAGCAACTCACGTGTTGTCTGTCACCTCCTTTCTTCTAGCTTCAAGCATCTCCTTATATAGTGCCCGTGATGGATCGTATCCGAACATGTTTGACGAATCATATCCATACTGGTTTGTTCTAACCCGTTAAGTGTGTGACCCTGTAGGTTCATGCGTAGTCCAGTTGTGACTCGAAAACCTTTTCTGACAACGAGTCGTTAGTGGTACCTAGCAGGACATAACAATTCCTGAATACACATAATTATATCGACAAACCTTCATGCAATATGATCTATGGCCAAGTCCTTATCATTAACGACCAGCTCGTATCTCTATATGACTAGCTCGTATCTCTATGTGACCAGCTCATATTTGGTCTCGACCAGTTCGTAACTCCTTACGACTAGATTTCGACCACTTAGTGATCATGTTCGACAAGCCTACGACCAGCTCGTATCTCTATACGACTAGTCCGTATCTAATTGAACTAAAAGACCTACTCATGTATTCTCCCTTTGCCCCACAATATCTGGTTAAACTCCAGGTGAGATGTTGTGTCATCTATGAACCGTTTAATACTTTCTCGATCAAGTGTTGAATAACTTCATGTGGTCGAACTCTTCGACTACCAATGGCATGGCCATGCACTTCCTTTATCCAACCACATCGAGGGGCTCAAAGATATCTCTCCTGCTTTGTTAGGAAGGAAAATCCCACATCCGACCAGTCACATTCCTCCACATGTTTCATAGCATTCCTAAAAGCTACATTTATAACTACCCAGTTACGAAATAGTATTTGATAACCTCAAAGTGTACTCTTACGTATGTAGGAAACCATGTTGATCTTAGGTCTAAGGATTATATATCGTTATTACTTAGGACCAACTGATGACACATGAAATCATAACAATCTTAGTAGTGTCCCAAGGTGGATCAATCCAACACCATATTCTCTAATATGTGTCAACATTATTGATTCGATGTCCCTATATCCATGACTGGTGAAACATGATCATTAATCAATACACGCGTTGGTCGATAGGATCACTGGTGTTCCGACCAGTGACATTCAACAGAGATACATTTAGAACGACATCATCATAAGTTAAAAGAGCTTCACTAATGAGTCACATACTCGTTGATCTTTATAACTGATGATTCATTCAAGGAACAAAATAACACTTATTTAATAACTCATAAACATAGACGTGATACGATTATCTCTATGATTGCCTCTAGGGCATATCACCAACACTATGGACGGGAAGGAAATCTAGCTTAAGGCACACTACTACAGAACACGTCATCACAGACGGTTCGGAACCGTCATCACAGACGGTTTCCGAACCGTCTATATTTGTTCGTCTGTAATAACAGCGATTATCACGACGGTTCAAAACCGTCGTGATACTATTATCACGAGCGGTTTAAGTTACAAACAAATGCGTGATAAGTGAATATCACGACGGTTTGTAAATTAAACCGTTTGTGATAAGTAGTTATAACAGACGGTTTTTAAGTAAACCGTCGTGATATTTCTAGTATCACGAGACGGTTTACTTTAAAAACCGTCGTGATACTAGAAATATCACGACGGTTTACTTAAAAACCGTGCGTGGTAATTCTATCATGAGCGGTTTTATGTTGAAACCGTCGTGGTAATAGCTTCCGAGCGGTTCTATTTGAGCAACCGTCGTGATAATTACTATCGCGAGCGGTTCGAAATAGAAGCGAAATGCATTATCGCTCGCTTCGCCAAAACAAAGCCCAAACAGACCCAACACAGACGGTTCCAAAGGAACCGTCTGTGATGGGCCGTCTGCTATAGCCTTTTTTGTAGTAGTGGCACTTGCATGTTTGGGGTTGCCCGGCAGAAGTACGAGTATACAATCCACATGAAAGGAAGCTCGATGCAAGAACCATTAGTGGTTACTTCATCAAATATTCGAAAAAGTTAAAAGGGTATATATTTTACTATCCTAACCATAGTACAAGAATTGTTGAGTCTGAAAATGCTTGGTTCATTGAGAATGGTGAGATAAGTGAGAGTAGCAATCCACGAAATGTGGATATCAAAGAAATTCAGTTAAACTCTGCTCCTAGCATTGTTGTATCACAGCCAAACAACACTTGAGAAGACACAATTGTTGAACCAACTACTAATGTACAAATGACAACAGAAAAGAAAATGCCACATGAAAAGATGGTGCGAAGGTCTGCACGGAAGAAAAAACTGGTTATTTTAGATGATTATGTGGTTTATTCACTTGAACATGAATGCGACTTGAGTGTCGAAAATGATCCAGACTCATTTAAGCAAGCCATGGAATGTGATAATTCTGAAAAATGGTTTGATGCCATGAAATAAGAATTGAAATCAATGGATGACAATAAAGTTTGGGAACTAATCGAGTTGCCTCAAGGTTCAAAACAAGTCGGGTGTAAATGGGTCTTTAAGACCAAACGTGACTCGAAAGACAACATTGAAAGATACAAGGTTAGACTTGTCACCAAAGGTTACACTCAGAAGGAAGGTATTGACTATATAGAGACCTTCTCTCCATTTTCAAAGAAGGACTCTTTGAGAATTATTTTGGCTCTGGTGGCGTGTTATGATTTAGAGCCTCACTAGATGGATGTAATGGGTGTTTTTAATGTTGTTTGGACGAAGAAGTGTATATGAACCAACCTGAAGGATTCTTAACTCCAGGGAAAGAAGATTGAGTGTGTAAATTAAAGAAGTCAATTTATGGGCTCAAACAAGCTTCCGGCAATAGTATATTAAGTTAAATAATACCATTACCGCGTATGGTTTTGTAGAGAATGTCGTTGATCGATGTCTCTACATGAAGGTTACTGGGAGTAAGTATATTATTTTGGTCCTGTACATTGACGATATTCTACTTGTTGCTAATGATAAATCCTTTTGGCATGATGTAAAGAAATTTCTCTCCAATAATTTTGAAATGAAATATATGAGTGAAGCATCCTATGTGAATGTAATAGAAATATTCCGTGATAGAAAACAAGGGTTGTTGGGATTGTCTCAGAAAGGTTACATTAATAAAATATTGGAGAGATTCAGAATGAAAAATTGCTTCGCAGGAATTGTCCCAATTCAGAAAGGGGACAAGTTTAGTGAAATGCAATGTCCAAAGAATGATTTGGAGTGGAAAGATATGGACTCTATTCCATATGCATCAGTTGTTGGAAGCCTAATGTATGCTTCGACATGCACTCGGCCAGATATCGGCTTTGTTGTTGGAATGCTTGGTCGATATCAAAGTAATCCTAGAATGGATCATTGGAAAGTTGCGAAGAAGGTTCTTCAGTATTTGCAAGGCACCAAGGACCACATGCTCACGTACAAGAGATCAAGCCATATGGAGGTGATAGGCTACTCAGATCCAGATTATGCCGGATGCGTAGACTTAAGAAAATCTACATTCGGCTACATGTTCCTATTGGCTGGAGAAGCAGTTTCATGGAAGAGTGGAAAGCAGTCTATCATTGCTACTTCCACGATGGAGGCTGAATTTGTGGCGTGCTTTGAGGCCACTATTCAATCAATGTGGTTGTGGAATTTTGTGTCCGGTCTTCATATTTTTGACAATAGTGAGAGGCCATTAAGGATTTATTGTGACAATGCTGATGCAGTCTTCTTCTCTAAAAATGATCAAAACATATGGATTTGATGTACTTGTCAGTCAAAGAGTAAGTTCAAAAGCAAAAGGTATCAATTGAGCATATTGGTACATATATGATGACAGCGGATCCACTAACTAAGGGATTGCCTCCCAAAACTTTCAGTGGCCATGTCGAGAGGATAGGCATAATAGTGAAAACCTTATTAGTGTAATGTATATACACTTGAATATCTTGCTCGTACTGTTTGAAACATATGAATTCAATGAAAGTTTTGTTTTACTTGTTATCCACATTACGGCATATATGGTTATAGTTGTGAGATAACAATATTTGTTTTCCTATTAAAGTTGGTTTGGGTTGGGTTGATTGTGATTCATGGAAGGAATCTAGTCGCTAAATGACTTGTGACTGCCGTGATTATGTCATCTCAATTCAACTTAGTGTTGACTTGATAAATTCAATGTATGGTGTGCACCTAAAAGTTTATTATTGAATTTTCAAGTTATTACATGGGCCAAGTGGGAGATTGTTAAATTACTTGACAATAAAATGACCCATATAAATTACATAAATGGTTCTTATACTAAATGGTCCAAGTGTGATGATTGCTATACTGAAAGATTAAGAATCATGGGGTTTAAATTTCCCTCTCCTCTCCCTTCAATTTGTAAAAGATAATGTTGTGTAGTAATAAGGGTGATTAAGTCTTATGAGTTGCGTGATGTAATCACATTGAAAGAAGGCATTAAGCTAATGATGCACTTAGCTGCGCTACATGCACAAAGGCATTTAAGGCTGTCACCTGCATGGCATGTGAACGGATATTTAATTCATCCTTGAAGAGGAATGCTAGTGCAAGCAGTGAACCGATTCATATATGCATGTAACTGAAGTTGACGCTGGGTGTTTCAGTTCAGGGTCAAGACAACCAGAAAACATAGTACACACTCATGAAAGTAATCATTGTTTCCTAATCATCAAGGGAGCTATTTCTAGTAGAAGGAGGAGCTAGAGGTGATAAGATACGATATGCAAAGGAGCTGGTATGTCTCAAGGTGGGTTTTTGCGTTGTTGCACATATAAAAGTTGCAATTTGGTCGAGTCAAATTGTGCTAAATGATCTTGTAGCTTCTGCATTTTGGCTAACAATGATTTCTTCCTTTCTAATTTAATTTACAAAGAATCTAGTGTTGTCGATCCCTTCGTTTGTCATGCCCTGCCGCCTCATCCATGCTCTCTCCGCACACAGAGCAGAGAAGGGATGATTAGAGAAAGGAGAACCAGTAAGAACGGAATGGGCAATGCCTTCGCGGCCTGGCAGTGGCAAGGTTGTTATATTTCTTCAACTTTGCAAGATGGCAGAGGCAAATCGGAACCTTCCACCTTCTCTTGGACCCCACATAGCCATGTGTCGCTCTCTCATTGGATAGTAGCACAAACTTGGCCGTGCCACCATAATTTTTATTATTTATCTTACACGGTTACACCGCCCCTCGACAGTTTAAAAATAAAGCCTCGTGGACGTGGTGCACGGTGGATGCGGCTGCCCTCGCGGTCCGTCACAACCCCGTTTCGTCCCCGAGTTTTTGGTACGATCTAAATAGTAAATATAGTATCCTCTCTATATTAAATGTAAAATAACAACTTATATGTGCATCAGATGATTAGAATCGTCGCGTAGGCGACACGGCGGTGAGTTCAACAACTAATCACCGGTCGGCATTTGAAATTTTTTCTATTTGAATACTATTTAACACTATTTAAAATACTATTAAGCACATCGTATTTTTAAAAAAACAGTCGAAAGCACTTTTTTCTTTTATTTTTTTCATCTCGCACTCGCAGTTTCAAATGTATTATTATATGTACCTAAAAAATTCATAATCAATTTCACATGAAATCATGACGCAACTTCAAACTTAGGTGTCAACCATCGTCATTGCCACCATTCACTGCCCTCGATGGCTCGGTGAGTCGATAGACGGTGGTGGGCTAGTGACTTTGCTGCTAGAGTTAGGTTGTTGTCTACTTGTTAGTGCCGTCGTCGTAGTCTCGCTCTCGTACATTCAAACACAAGTCGAAGGGTATGTTTACGATACTATATGATCTGCATATCAAGCATTTCTCTCAGTTGGTTCATAAATATGTTTATATATCCTATGATGTAATACAATATTTTAAAATGTTATCTATATTAAACTGATTAATTAACCAAAAATATAATCCCTGGCAGTGTCTACATTATACGCTTATAGAATATGTCGCATTCCAAATAGACCGCATAAAATAGGACGTATAAAATCACACACTTTCCTTTCACGTCTGGTTTTCTATGCATTATCACATGTATCAAAACAACACCAACCATGGGAAGGGGTGCGCGCGCTCCCGCACCAAGCATGGGTGCACACACACCCCCCGTCGCCACGGCCGGTGACGATGTACTACTGCTCGTGGCCACGGTCAGTAACGATGTGCTACGTACTGCTCGTCACCACCGTCTCGTTAAATAATATTTCACATGCACTGTCCATCAACTCACCGAGCCATCAAGAACAACGAAGGGTGGCGATGACAACAGTTGACACCGAAGTTTGAAGCTACGTGTGTTGTGCTGCGCCGTGATTTCATGTGAAAAATTATGAATTTTTTTAGTGGTACATGTGATAATACATTTGAAGCTGTGAGTACGAAGGTAAAAAAAGAAGGAAGAAAAAATAAAAATTCAAAGAAAAAGTGATCTCATCTGATTTTTTTAGTGTTAAGATAATGTTTTAAAGAATGTTAAATAGTGTAAAAATAGTATTTCAAATGTATCAAATAGTATTAAATAGTATAAAAATACTATTTAACAAATTTCAAATGTGGGCCGACTGGTCTGTGTCCTGGGCCGAACTTGTCGATGTGTCGGACTCTGATATTTTAGTATACATATAAGATGTTATTTTTGTATTTAATAGTTCAATGCTCGCGATTTGTTATGGATTAAAAAAATTATATCTTGTCAACCGTCATATTGCTTAGCTTACAATGCAAATGATCCGTCGGCAACCTGTTTTTGGAAAAATCGATGGAATCTTTGGACTTCTGGCGCACCAGCTTGTGTAGTTGGGTGTGGGGGAGTAGAGAGAAGGTTATAGGTGGCCAACCGTACGTACGGGAGAAACTGAGAAAAATGAAATTCAACAGCTCACATCTCGTGAAGAAAAATAAATCTAACGATGCGAGGAGGATGAACCACCGCTAATTTATTCTTTTAAATAGTCTAGATAAGGATGAGGGGGTAGATTTACTAATTGACTCGCCTTCCAAAGCTCTACCACCCACCCCCTCTCGACTCGCACTCGCACCCTAGCCCCCTCCAAGAACCCTAGATCCCTAATCCAAGATCCCTAGTCCCCAGTCCCCACCGCCTGCTCTTGATTTCTCTCTTTTGCAGCCGTCTCCGCTCCAAATCCCCCGTTCTTGCCTCCCCATTCTCTGAGATCTTGAGGTGAGTGCTTTGCGGTTGCTGTTGCGATAACAACTCGGATGGATTCGCGTGGGTTCGTGTTCTCCGATGCTGAACACGCACGCGCTTGTGATGTTTGCCATCGCAGCCAGGATGGGAGAGGCCAAGGACAGCGAAGTATACGAGGAGGATCTCGTCGACTACGAGGAGGAGGTGGAGAAGGCTGTCGACGGCGCCGCCGCCAACGCCTCGGTCGACGTCGTCAAGAAGTGCGTGCTGTTGGTGCTACTCGCTGTTAGTTTTTCTTGCTAGGGTTCGTGGTCGAGGGACCAGATCTGACCTCAGGTTTTGCGGTGCTTGGACAGGGGGTACGTGGGGATCCACAGCTCCGGGTTTAGAGACTTCCTGCTCAAGCCAGAGCTGCTCCGCGCCATCCAGGACTGCGGATTTGAGCATCCTTCCGAAGGCAAGCTCCTGTTCTTGTTGCTGCTAGCCTTCCATCATAGTTTTCGTTTTTTAGGCCTAATAATTGAATCTACATAAATCATATGCCGTTGACTCTTGAATTGCAATTACTTGTTTTTTAAACAGATAAAGTTGGTATCTGGAGTTTTACTAGACAAAGGATGGCAGTCCAATTAGTTTGGGTTCAGGGCTGAGATGAATAAATGGGTTAAGATAATTACAAATATGTTAATTAAGTGTTAAAAAATACATCAATATTCTTGTTACCTGTTCCTTTACACTTTTCCTGGACCATATCCCTTCGTTTCTTTCATATCAATTTCTTCTTATTTATTTCTTGTGACACCTTGACCAACCAGCACACCTGTTACTGCCACATCTTGGCTTTAATAATTGAAACTTTTCCATATAAAGTTTTGAACTGATATGGTGAATAAAAGTGGCTTTATTTGATACCTCTGAGTAGTATGATTAGCTGAATTTCTACCGTTTTGGCAAAGTACAAGAGCATATCGATATGCTCCGCAGCGAATGAAAGAAAGATACACAAAGAAAAATCACTTGTTTTATTGGCTTTACTCTCCCCCTTGAAGTGCTATTTCTCTGTTATGCTGTTAGTTGACATGGGAATATGTCATAATTTTGAATTCATGCCCTAGGCGTCCATGCACTTACCCATTCAATTTTTTTATTGGATTCTCTATTTTAAGGATATTTAATCTACAAATAACCAAATCATTCTAGTATGCATAAGGCAAAACTTCAAATCAATCAACTATGCCTGTAGAAAAAGTTGTCTCACTCGGTCCATTGCTTTTTAACACCGACTCAAATTGAATATAGTCGGACATCCATTTTTTCGTATATTATCTGTTAGCCTGTTCCAATGTCGTAGTGAAATTCCTGTTTTGCTGATTTACAGGTACAATTTCTTCTGAGGTTTTCTGTTGGAGGAGAATATGGTAAAACTTTCCATTTACGGGCCCAGAAGGTTAAAAATTTTCTCACTGTGGTGCTGCTCCAATTTTGTTTGGTTCCACATCAGTGCAACATGAATGCATCCCTCAAGCCATTCTTGGAATGGATGTCATCTGTCAAGCAAAATCTGGAATGGGGAAGACTGCTGTCTTTGTCCTCTCAACTCTTCAGCAGATTGATCCTGTTGCTGGCCAAGTAGCTGCACTTGTGTTATGCCACACAAGGGAGTTAGCTTACCAGGTTTGTATAGGTGGTTTTCTCAGTATTTTTTCAGCCAGTGTCTGCAGATGCTAATTGTCTCTTTAATATCTTGTAGATTTGCCATGAATTTGAGAGGTTTAGCAAGTATCTGCATGAAATCAAAGTTGCTGTTTTCTATGGTGGTGTTCACATAAAAAAACACAAGGATCTATTGAAGAATGAATGCCCTCATATTGTGGTTGGCACACCTGGAAGGATTCTAGCTCTAGCTAGAGATAAGGACCTTTCCTTGAAGAACGTGAGGCATTTCATTCTTGACGAATGTGACAAGATGCTTGATTCGCTTGGTAGGCTGCCGTTTCTTTACCATCTTTCTATGTTTGTAGTAGTTCATTTTAGTTTCTTCGATTTGCACCATTTATCATAGCTGATAGCTCTCTTATTAACCTATTGGTATTTTCCAGACATGCGTAGAGATGTCCAGGAGATCTTCAAAATGACACCCCATGACAAGCAAGTGATGATGTTTTCAGCAACACTCAACAAGGAGATTCGCCCAGTTTGCAAGAAATTCATGCAAGATGTAATGTCCTGTGGCATATCTCATTTCAATAGTGCTTCTTCCTATTTAAGTCCCTCCTTGCTTCTGGCGGTTATGCACATACATAGATAGGAGTGGTGGCAGTTCTGCTGTCAGTAGGATGAAGGGATTGCTGATTGCTTACTGATCCTATTGATTTATGTACACTATGACTCAGTGGATAGTGAGTTCTTTGGTTACTTCTGTATTGGCCTTGGTTTTGTCAACTGGTACCTGTGCGCATTCCAACGGGCTGTGAGGAAATGAAGTCGTCTGTGGTCAAATTGAACCATTTGGGGGAGAATGTGGAAATTGTGGTTGGGAGGGCACCAGTATCGTAGATTGTACAAGGCCAGTAGTTGTTTTCTACCTTTCTCCAGTTATCTGCACACTTTTTTACTTGTATTGGATTCCGTTGCATCAGAGTGGATTCCACTGTATCAGAGTAACTGCCTCTGGTTCTCCTACCCTTGTCATGGTCAGTGCAGACAAAGTAGCTTTCTTTTGACCGGAATTCTTATAGCAAGCACTGTCGCAAAACTTGTTGGCTATTGTTTGGTTAAATTCCAGTGCCCATTGTGCATAACTGAAGCTCTAGAGGAGGCTGAAAATTCTGACATGAGAAGAATTGATATACCATTCTTTTGGAGTGGCTAGAGTTACATTGATGCCAGAATTCTAATATCTCTATCTATCATTTGTTACCTTTCAGCCTATGGAAATTTATGTTGATGATGAGGCTAAACTGACCCTTCATGGTCTAGTTCAGGTAATGTGAACTTTCCGTTAGCCATTTGTAACATTTTTCGTTCATCTTGCACCAACCTTTTTCCCCCTGATCCAGCACTATATAAAACTAAGTGAGGGGGAGAAGAACCGGAAATTGAATGATCTCTTGGATGCGCTCGACTTCAACCAAGTTGTGATATTTGTTAAAAGTGTTAGTAGAGCTGCAGAACTGAACAAGCTACTTTGTGAATGCAATTTCCCCGCGATCTGCATACACTCTGGAATGACACAGGAAGAGAGGTTTGTGCTCTCTAATTCCTTCCCAGCGCGGTCCCTTTTGGTGCTTGTCATTATGTTTGTTCTCATGATTTGGGGCTTCTCTTTCACACTTTTTTTGTCTTGTAAGATTAGCCTTGTGCTTACAAGCAAGGATTAAAAAACCGGATATGGAAAAAATACCAGACCCTACCCAGTACCGGTTACTGATGGTTACCGGAATACCGGTTTAAAACTGGACAAATATCGCGAGTCAAAATTTTGATTGTTCTACAGGTTACCGGCTAGTTAGTGAACAGGGAAACAACATGTCCATTTGACACGAATATGCAAACATTTTCCGATAATGATATTGTCTACATAGCTAATATTCAATACAACATGTTGTTGCTTCATTCAATACAGTTTAACTTCATTAGCTTAGCACTAATACTTTTATGGAAAAATTATTTCTATACCACTCAAACATGCACACTTTAAGGAAATACCATCGAAAAACTTCAGTTCACTTCAATACCACTCAATTTTGTAACGGTTAGTATTCTTACCACTTCCGTTAAATTACTGATCCTGCCGTTAGAGCTGACGATGCTGCCCTCTTCTATCCACTCCTGTGCCTTTCTCCCACCTGGACACCTCTGTCTCCACTTAATGCAGCCGCCGAAGTGCCTCAGCCGTCGCCTCCAGCCAATGCGATAAACCTGATGTCAAAGCTGCTATCCCTGGGGCATGGAATTATAATTCATTCACTTGTTGGACATAATCATTGGCTAATAATCCATTAGCATTCACAGTATGTTACATCTAATTTGAGTGAATTGAAACATGCCCATTCCGACGCTTTGGACCTGCAAGATGCAGTGCCGATGGCAGCTGTGACACGGCGGCGACTCCAACACTCACCGCTGCTGCTTGCAAGACGGTTGAGGGTGCGCAGCTGGCCAGCTGCTATATTCGCTCCGATGAGTCGAGCAGATAGTGGCTCCGTCTACTTCAATTGACAAAATGTTTCTGTACTTTGGCATTCTTTTGGGATCAGACAGGTATGTCTGCATCAAATTTTGTCATTTTTGAGTTGGGTGGTAATTTTGGATGGTTTTACACCTATTAAATTCCTTCCAATTTTTGCAGTTTGTGTAGCTGCTGGTCTTCCCCTCCCATTTACTGCTCGCAGAGCACTAAGAAGGGATGCCTTGTGTGTTCATGCGTGTTCTTGGGTCTTGCGGTGGTCTGGAAAATCTTAGTGTCGTGGAGGTGTGGATGCATCCCACCGCGGAGCAGCTGGAGGAGCACGGAGTGCATCCTCAGAAAGCTGGAGAAGACCTGGCGATGGAGCTAGCCTGCCATGCTAACCTCGGGAAAGGTGTGGTGGCTGCATGGAGTACTGTCCTGCGCATGGGCCACTGGTCCAGACTTCAGCCAGCTCCACGAGCCACGTCTTCATGTCCGACCCCGACCTGGCTGTTGGCACCAGCGGCTTCACCTACCTTCGGCATATGGACAAACTAAGCTTCCTGACTGAATAAGCCTAGGGGCAATTACGGGATTTCCAGATTTTTTTATTGCCAAAAAATGTGAAAAAGGGGAAAGGGCTGACAGAAGTTAAAGTGGTAAAAATACTAACAGTGACAAAATTGAGTGGTATTAAAGTGAACTGATGTATTTTGATGGTATTTTCCTAAAGTGTGCATCCTTGAGTGGTAGAGAGCCAATTTTCCTACTTTTATTAGCTTGCACATAAGCATATAATAACATTTTTTTGCTAGAATTTTAAATTTAAAAGTTTTTGGACAGATATTTTTGTACCACTACAGCCGGTAACTAGCTTATAAGAGCAATGATATGTGCTGTACTGCTGTTGATGGTTGTTGCCGTGTGATTTTAGTGATTTTTTTTCCTTTACTGTACTTACATACGCTTTAAATGATTTGAGATTTTATATCACACGTTCACACCACACCACAAGTTCACATTTGTTTGTCTAATTTGTACAACATCTTCTTGTCAGTACTTGTAAATGCTTCGCTAAATGATTGCTTCACCCAATGATCATTGTTCAACCATAAGTCCATAATCCATGTCAAGGATTATGATGTAAATAAGTATGGATGGTGTTGACTTCTTATTCAGAAATTGTAATGTTATTTATCTTGTTTCTAGAGTTAGGTGTAAATTAAAGTCATGGTGTTCATGTCTTTGACAAGCACACCATGCTAAGAATCTTGTAGAAATCTTAACATGCCAAGAGCACCTTAATGCTCAATCCTTCACAATCCTGAGCATTGACAATTTTGGTGATATTTCCAATCTAACCATTGGTAGTAGTTGATCTTCAGTGGGGTTGATGATAATGCAGCTTTTGTTGCAGTGAAGTACTATATACATTTTTATTTTGCTTTCCTTTTCAGTAATCATTTTTAACTTTCTAATAATGGAGCTTTGGTAGGTTGACCCGGTATAAAAACTTCAAGGAAGGACACAAGAGGATTCTTGTGGCTACAGATTTAGTTGGCAGGGGAATTGATATCGAACGCGTCAACATTGTTATAAACTATGATATGCCTGATTCTGCCGATACATACTTGCACAGGGTAATTGTAACACCGCTCTACTGCTTCTGGTTGGATGTTTTTTTTCTCTTGCTGACATTTTGACCTCGGCAGGTTGGAAGGGCGGGACGTTTTGGTACCAAGGGACTCGCAATAACATTTGTTTCTTCTGCCTCTGACTCTGATGTTCTCAATCAAGTTTGTATACCTGATCTTTTAACTTTGTTACTTATCTGGTGTGATGAGCAATGCCTAACTGGAATTTCATATATATGATATTTAAAGGTGCAAGAAAGGTTCGAGGTTGACATAAAGGAGCTGCCTGAGCAGATTGACACTTCAACATACAGTAAGTATTGTTACCTTTTTATTCTGCATTAAGTGATAAATTGGCACAATTTAATGTCCACATAGTATCATATCGTGATTTATTCCAAGAATTGATTTGTTGTATTATGAATTGTAATTTTCAGTGCCATCTTGAAGATCCAAGTGCACTGCTCTACACTACATTTGAAACCGAAATTAGGAGAGTTAGCTTCAGATGCAGCATCTTGAGATGTCCGTTGGATAACTATAAACGTTATGTAAGAGATGTTCCATCTGTACTTAATCAGCAGTTGAGGTGCTCTGTGCTGCGGAGTGCTCAATGTTTTGTTACAGTACTTAAGTAGTATCAGGGTCATGCACCTATTAGAAATGTTGGCGTTCACTGTACTTTCTAAGACTACTAGGATATTCTTATGCTAGTTTGCTATGTTGGTTTCTTGTTTTCGACATAGTTTTTTTCCTTTTGATTGGATTTTTGCTACCGTAGTTGGCCCTGTTTTATTTTTTTTACTGGTGTTTTCGTTCTGTCTGATCAGATTTCTTTTGAAATTTTTATGGCTTTGCTATGCAATCTAAAAAATAATTCGGGCTCCTAAAATGGTCTCTGCTCGAGTAAGAAGCACTAGCTCACAAGCCATTTCTAACTGCTTAAGCCTTTAAAAATATTAACATTGTTCTTGGCACTAAGTTAGGCGCAATAGTCCGTATAAACCCAGCCCACGTTGATTCGGAATCGGCAGCAAACCAATCCGTCGTTTCCACTGCCGCCACGGCTCTCACAATCTTGATCCGCCGCCGATGGAGGAAGCAGTACAAAATTCGCGTCCCGGAGGCCCCTCCAAATTGCGGTGAGCCGTGCGACGTGTCCCAGCTGCACGCCCTTTATCAGGCTGTCCGCCGGCTCGGGCTCCGGTTCCCCAACCAGAGCGCCTACCTCGTCTGCTCCTCCGGCTCCGGTGATCGTGACAGCAACACGGTGGTCGCCCCACCAGCAAGATCCATCACTACCACATCGCCCTCCCACGGTTGGCTGGTCATCGCCGGCGAGCACTCCAATCTCCACCTTTTCACTATCACGTTGAGGCCTTCGAGAACGTGGAGCTGTCTTTCAGCACCGATGGAGCTCTCCGTGGCCACAGTATCTTGGAGATGGGACACAGTCACAGAGACGCGTTTTCCTCTACCGGCCTGGAAGGTTATCCTTTCCTGCGATCCGTCAGGTGGTGGTGATTGCATTGTCTTACTGTCTGTCTTGCTCAGACAGTAAGTGGAATTTCATATGTGATATTTAAAGGTGCAAGAAAGGTTCAAGGTTGACATAAAGGAGTCTTAGCAGATTGAGGCTACGTACGTACGTGCATCGTCAACTTCAACGAAGTTGTCTCGCCTACGGGTGGCGGGGGAACATGCGGTTCTGGTACAACAGACCATCAGTTTACGGTTTACTCGAAGGCTAAACAGCTGTCGAATTGAGCAATCAGAGTGCAAAAATTAAATGAACACAGATACAGAGGAATTTTTCTTCTCCTTTTATGATTAGTCTTTTACGATGATTGGGATCCTCTATTTACAGAATAAAGGAATGAAGAGTCCACTTATGGGCCAAGACTGCCGACCGAGGCTAAGTTTTTCAACACTCTCTTGAGCACTAATTCGGCATGTTCATGCCTCGTCAAAACTCCACAAAAACGCAGTGGGATTTTTTTTTGAGAAAGCGTAAATAATACATGTTCTCTGTATTGCATGAATTGTCTCATTAAAAACCTTAGGCGAGAAACTTCAAGAAAACTCGTCAAGGAAAAAAAAAGTATAATTCACTCGATTTCATTGAATCTCCAGGATTTATTCTTTGGGTACTCGATCCAGGATTTATTCTTTGGATACTCGATCTTCATAATCAAGTTTCAATAGCGAGTTTGTGAAGACTCTCCCCATAATTTCTACACTTCTCTAGGTCTCATCATTCCAATTTCACATATGCACCTTTCAAAGCTAGATGTTGGAAGTGACTTAGTAAATAAATCTGCAAGATTTTCACTTGACTTAGTATGCAATACTATAATTTCGTCCATCTTTTGCAATTCATGAGTATAGAAAAACTTGGAATTGATATGCTTTGTGAGATGGCTCTTCGCATAACCCATCTATACTTGTGCAACACAAGTTGCATTATCTTTATAGATAATAGTGAGAGTTTGTGCGTTATTCAATCCACATGACTGCTGGATGTGGTAAATCATCCGTCGAAGCTAAGTACATTCTTGTGAGGCCTCGTACAATGCTATAATTTCCGAGTGGTTTGTCGAAGTTGATACAAGATTTTGCTTAGACGATTTCCATAACATTGCAGTTCCACTACACAGGAATATATAGCCTGTTTGTGACTTAATTGTATGCCGGTCCGACAGGTACCTGACATCCATATAGCCAGTCACGGTCAGGTATTGGTTCTTTCTGTAGAACAGACCAAGGTCTTTGCTTCCTTAGAGGTATTAGAAGATGTCCTTTATTGCCTGCCAATGCCTTTTGGTAGGTTCTGCACTATACCTTGCTAATAGGTTTACGACAAATACAATGTCCGGTCTAGTACAGTTTGCTAGATACATGAGTGCTCCTACTGCACTTAAGTATTGGAATTCCGGTCCCAGGACTTCCTCCCCCTCTTCTCTAGGTCTGTATGTATCCTTGTCTTGCTGTAGGGATCTCTCGACCATCGACACTTTCAACGGGTATACCTTTTTAAAGCCGAACCTTTATAACACCTTTTGAGTGTAGGTTGACCAATGCACTAATATCCCTTCATGGACATGCTTAAGCTTCAAGCCTAGCCAATATTTAGTTTTACTCAAATCTTTCATTTCAAACTCCGACTCCAGGTAAGAGCTTGCTTCTATAATATCTTCTAGGGTTTCAATGATATTCAGATCGTTTACATACTCTGAGATTATACATAATTCATTATGGGATCGTCGTATAAATACACAGGGACAATCCTCATTGTTTGTGTAGCCTTTATTGCATAGAAGCATAGAAAGTCGCTTAAACGATTATACCATATCCTACCTGATTGCTTAAGTCTGTATAGTGATTTTCTGAGTTCCACACTGTACAGATTTCTATTTACACTACCTTGGTTCGGAACAGGGATACCTTTAGGTACCTTCATATAAATGTTCGAATCCAAATTTCCGTAAAGGTATGTAGTTACCACATCCATTAATTTTATTTTTAAATTCAAGTTCACTGCCATTGAGATTAAATATCTAAATGTAACTCCACCCATGACCGGTGAATATGTGATACGGATCAATGTGTATTGATGCGTAATGTGGCTCAATCTTTCACGGTACTTGTAATTCAATCTTGTTTGAAGCAAAACCCCAGCTTAGAACACGTGTATCTTCGAAGCAAGATACTTGGTTGATGTTGAATCAATCCGAAGAGAGAAACAAAATCAAATCGGAAGTACAACACCAAACCGTGAGAAATTGATGAATCTACAAATTGGTGAGATGATCCACAAGGAATCACGGATCTTGGAAGAACAACCCCCCTCCAATATTCACGCAATCACAAAACCCTAGATGGGAATTTTTGAAACGCATGTATTCATTTTGCGTCACATGAAACTGTGACTTTTCTGGATTTTTTCACTCCACGCGATCTGGAGGCTCTTGAGATTTGGTCTTCATATTTTTTTTCTTTGGGTGGGCTGAATCAACTTGGTAGCTTTTTCTTCTCCCGAGAACTTGCTCCACGTGAAGCAGCAGGATGAGGGCGCAACTCTGTTTCAGCAGGATGGGGCGCAGCTCCTTCTCGGGCTTTGTGTGAATAGATTTAGTTGTCTTAATGCTCCCGTCTGATGTCGAGGCGAGCGGACCTGCCGAGGACTTGAGGCTGACCGAGGCGAGTGGACGGACAACGGCTGTTGCTTGCTTCCGCGCGCACGAGTGAAGACGCACCATGCACGGACCAACGAGCAAACGCAACGGATCGAGGCGACGAAAGGACGCGCCGCTGGTGCTGAAAAACTGAAGGGCGACGCGCCACACGCGGATCGAGGCGAGCGTAGGCGCACCAGGAGACGGCGACGCCTGGAATTTTGGATCTGCTATATTTTTTTCTCTCGTATCTCTCTCAAAACCCTAATGTTTTGTGCTCTGATACCACTTGTTAGAAAAATAGGGACAAAAGGAGATACAAATTTTTACGTGAAAAACCCTTGCTGGAAAAAACCACGGGCGCCAGCCGGCGATGATCACTATATGAGAGGTGTTTACAAATCGCAGGGGATTACAATGAGACGTCTACTCCCCGTGCGGCTTACAAGAGATATATAAAGAGGTATAATGACTTAGAGTCCAAGTAAGAAAACTAATCCGCTAATACGATAAGTTTGAATTCGCCACATTAAAAATTCAGATCACATATCTCAACAGTGTGTCGCATCTATTCGGTTACTCTTATCATGTAAAACCGAATTCTATCATCTTGCTTGCGTTGCTTCGGCTCAAGACCGCTACTTTTGGTGTGCTTCAGCTAAAAAAGGAAATTGCGCAAGGTTGAAGATACAAGTTTGCTGTGTAAGTACCGTGAAAGACCAGACCATGCGGCGTCCGTGTCAGCCGGTGTGCACGATCATACAGCTGCTTTAACACGTCTTATCTCCAGCAAAGTTACTTACTCAAGAACATGTATGTACCGTAGGCAATACAACTCCATAGTTTCTGATCGAACAAGACAGAAGAACAGCGACCGTATGCATTGCATCAGAACGTGGTCTGGAGGATGCCATGGAAGGTGAGCGTCCCCTCGAGGTCCCCGATGATCCGCGCGATCCGCACCTCGAGGCCCCTCTGCACGTCCCTCAGCAGCGCCCCGACGACGTCCATGAACCTTCCCATATCCACGCCGTCGGCCTCGCCACCGCCGGTGCCGCGCGCGAGGCTCGGCGCGATCCTGGACTGCATCTCCAGCAGCTTCTGGCCGGTGGCCACCATGTAGCGCTGCAGCTGGAACGTCTCCTCCAGGAACTGCCCCAGCGCCGCGCTCTGCTCCCTGCTCCCCGAGCTCTGCTGCTCCCGCCCCCCGCTCCTCTTCCTCTCCTCCTGCATCAAGCACTTTTCTTGTTACAAACACACGATCCAAGAATGCGCACAGAAAAAAAACCAAGGAGGAGCATGCATTTGTCATGTGCGCACCATTCTTGTGCAGAGGTCGTCGATCTTGTCCTCGAGGGACTGGTACCGCTTGACGTGCTTGCTCAAGAAGGACATCATCATCTGGTAGATCCTCGGGTGCTGCCTGCTGTTGCCACTAGCTTCGTTGCTCGACGGCTTTGCTGCTGTGGTCGCTTCCTTGCCTCCTGCGGCGGCCAGCTTCTCGAGGGCGAGCAGCTGCTGCTTCAGCCTCTTGATCTTGTAGGATACCGCGAGGGCATGGATGTCCATCTTCCAGGCAGAGGGCTTCTGTTCAGGAGGTGCCACAAGTGCGACGTCAGAGGTCACTTCTTGAGAGCCGGTGGTGCTGGTTTGCGTGCGCGCGTTGCCCGGATCGGTGTAGACTTCCTTCTCCTCCTCGATTCCAGGCCTGTATGGATGATCCCTCGGGACATTTGGCCGCTGCTCTTGTTCGATCGATTTCGGCGCCGCGGCCGACATGTCATTCAGAACTGAAACATCGTGTGCCTCTGTTGCTTCCATATAAAATGCCTCGCTCTTGTGATTGTCCGGCGAAACTGGCTCGGTCAGCTTGATCTCTGCATGATCATGATGGGCACTGGTGACCTCAGTGCCCTCTGGATACTGCGCGGCGCATGACAATCCGTCGTCGGCTCCTCTTGACCCCGTTCTTTGGATCTTTACTGGTGAGCACGGGATGCAATGCTCACAAGTGTTGCTGCCGCCTTCGTCATCGGCGGGGCAGATCTCCGAGTCGAAAGCTCGCGATTGGAACGTAATGAGCTGCTCCGTCAGTGATCTGTTCTCGTTCTCCCTGTCCAGAAGCAGAGCTTCTAGCCCAGCGCGGCGCTGCTCGTACTGGGACAGCCTCCCCTCCAGCTCCTGGATCCGGCACCGGAGCCGTATCGCCTCGACGTCCATGCTCACCACCCGCCACCGGAACGCCTCCAGCTTCTCGTCCTTGAGCCGGAGCTGCTCCGTGAACGCCTCGATCTCCGCGCTGTGCCGGTGCCTGATCATGGTCGTGTACTTCTCGGTCTCCATCTGGAACCACTCTTGCAGGTCTTGGTACTCATCCACAACTGCAGCGCGTACAAATCAATAAGCACCACCCAATCAGAAATTATGTACATCATAATGCAGAACTCACAAGCACTAGTGTTCTTTTTCTGAATATCTGGCAAGCTAGTCATGAGATAATCAAATGCACCTACACTGAGTTGAGTTCATTAATTAGAGCACAACAAAATCAAACTTTTTCAATTGAATGCCGACAGCTTGTCTACTTAATGCTCAAAACATCACAGTAGTAACATATTCTCTGGAGCCTTGACATTTGACAAGAGGAAGCAGAGTACATGAAAAGAATGACCGAGACATACCGGGCTTGTCGTCGGCATGGCCGGCATAGCGGTCGACGCATTCGACGATGGTTAGCTCTTTCGCAGCCGGCGCCGCCTGCCGGTCTTTCTTGCCCTCCGCCTCCACATGGTCCACGAAAAGTATCTTGGTGTCGTGCGCGCACGCCTCGGCGTCGGGGGCCAACTTGTCGGAGCACCCCGGGTGGTCCACCGCCGCGCACCGCGCGGACGACCTGGATCCCCTCCGGTGCCCGCGGCTCTCCCACATCTTCCGCCACCGCTCCGCCTCCAGCTCCGCCTGCTTCCACCTGGCCTTGCACATCTTCACCTCCCGCACCACCATCTCCCTGTCCTCCATGTCGATCTTGGACTTGCGCAGCATCGCCGAGAGGATCTTGTCCTTGTGCTCCGCGTCCCGCCGCAGCCGCGCGGCCTCCGCGGAGAGCTCCGCCGCCGTCGCCGCGGCCTCGTCCCGGCGCTCGAGCGCTGCCTTGAGCTCCGCCTCCGTCGAGTCTGCATGGCGCGCGGCGCGGGCCAGCTCCGCCTCCAGCTGCCGCTGCGCCGACGCGAGCTCCATGAAGGCCGCCTTGTGCTTCCGCAGCTCCTCCCCTGCCCGCTCCGACATCCTCAGCTTCTCCTCGGCCTCCTCGCGCCTCCTGATCTCCTGCTCCATGGCCTCGTCCTTGAGCCCCACCGCGCGCTGCTGCTCCTCCAGATGCCGCCTCAGCTCCGCCGTCGCCTCCTCGTGCTTCAGCTCGCGCGCGCGAGCCGCGGCGACGACGGCGTGGACCTGCCGCCGCAGCGCCTTCCGCTCGGCGAACCACCGCTGCTCGTGCGCCGCGAAGATGCTCGCCACCTTCTCGTTGGCCCTGGCATCCTCCGTCCTTCTCCGCTGGAGCTTCGCAACCTCAAGCTCCAGCTCGCCAACCTTCTCCCGCAGCGCGAGCTCCCGCGCGCGCGACCACCGGCACTGCCTCGCGCCAAGATCACACCCGGCGACTCGGCTCGGCGCGCGGTGCAGCGCGGCGAGCGCGCAAGAAAGGCCGAAGTAGACGGCGGCATGGTGCTGCGATACCAGCCATGAGGGCGAGAGCGATGGCGGCGCGTGAGCAGCCGCCATGGCTGCCCACTCCTGCCGTTCTTTGCTCATACTGTACCACGCAATTTCCGCACTATTCACTAAGCTAAAGAGCTAGGTGCCTAGGAATCAAGCCTTGTCACATCTATATATGATGATCGATTTGAGTGGCTGCCTTAATGGCTAGCTAATGGGACGGCCAAGAATTCATTCCAGATCAAACGTAATGGCGGCTTTCGGGTGGCTCCATCCATCAAATGGGCATATGATGCATGATGGCGAAGGGAGGGAGCCAGGGAGGAAGGAAGGGGAAGCAAAGTATAGCAGCAGGAGCTAGCGATGGGGCCTGGGCTGCATCGGCGGTTGTGAGTTGAAAGGAAAAAGGGATGGAATGGAAAGGCCGTCTCTGGTACGGTCCGGTCAGTCAATGAGGGCAGAGGGGGATTCCAAATGGAGCATACCAGGACGGCCGAAGGAAGCGGATGGAATGGTGTGAGCTTGCTTGTCTAGTGGATGACAGCAGGAGATACTGGTAGAACGGAACGGATCCTCTTCGTTAGTGAAGAGAATAAATATGCGCACGCTGTCGAGTTCAACCAGGTAGCTCCAGAGTGAGGGTGGTGGTGATGATATACTCGCTACTGAGTGCCTGTTTGTTCATTTTCTCTAGTAGTAACGAACAAAACAACTAGATTTGCTTGTCTAGTACTCCTAATCTGAGTAGAGTATCTGCTCAATGCAAAGAATCCTGAATCATTACCGGAGAGGGAGTGAGAAGCAGTATCCCTTGATTTCAGCCATCTGACCAAGCAACCATATACCTGATACATCCCTCTTGTTCCCTTTATAATTTCCTAACCTTTCTCTTGATATTTCTGCCTCGTGATTGTTAGGTTCTTCTGGGGGAACAAGTGAGCAGAAAAGCATCTTCTCTGTCAAAGGTCAAAAACGAACTCTGCCAGTCCGGGGGAAAGGACTACATGCCTTTCTGCCTCCTTCCTACCTTTCTTCCTTGGCTGTCAGAGTCTCTTTTTTCTCCCCAGCGTTGCTGCATGTGGCCTCACAAAGAGGAGAAACTTTTCTTGTCCCCGGTAAAAGGGTGCAGTCCTACCACGATCCACAAAGATATCTGTGGTACTAGCCATACTTTCTCAAGAGCAGTGAAGGGTCTTGGACTGGCTAGCTGTTCTTGGGAATGTTTGATGATTCTTCAAAACATTTTTTTATAGGTTCTAACATTGATATCAAGTTTCGAGCTATAGCCTACCCGGCCGAGGGCCTTCTCTTACCATTTCAGTAACTCGCTATTATATTACATATTGGGCTAAGAACACTGTTTATTCCCTCTCTAAACCATCAATTTTGAATCCAAATCATGCACAAGTTGACGAGTTGAGTTGATCGTGTCTATGATTATATTCCGGCGTTCGATCGATGCATCTATATGACCATGGCTACGTACTGCTCGATCACCATCCATCCGATCGTCTCAAATCATTTGGGAGAGAAAACAGACGAACCGTGATGATTCGTTCATTCTCTTCAACCACAAGTCTTGGGCTTGAACAGTACGCGAACACTGTTGATGCATGTTCCGACTTGTAGGGGATCGGTCGAGCTAGCGTTCCAATGATTGAGTCGCCATCTTGGATATGTATATACGTAGGTATGCATGTTCTCAGCATCTTTCGGACCATTCCTAGCATCAACACTCTTATGTATGTGCGTATTTTTGTAATTAGTTTAACTCCTAAAACAATAATCGATACAACAACAGTATATATACTAGACAAATTTGGAACTATAAACAGTAGCATGGTTATCAATTCAAATATTTTTATCCCATATATATGTGCTAACAATGCAAAACCTAGAACAAAAACACAACTAATAGAAGTAGGTATCAACATCATCACATGATTTATTTCTAGAAAGCTGTTGGACCGAAAAGGCGACTAGAGGGGAGTTAATAGGAGCACGCTCACTTTTTCACAAATAGTTGATTCAATAATATTTTACTCCAGTAGCTATGGAAGCTATGAAGATCAGTATATCAGTACAGCGGAAGACTAATATTGAATCCAATTTAAACCCCTAAACAATATGACAAAATCAACAAAGACTAAAGCAATTCAATGCACCGGCGGTCGGACCGTTGGGTCATAACCGGCCTGACCGATTACCTGGCGGTCTAATCGGTGACCTTGGGCTGTCTGACCACTGGCCTTCAGAACAGATCAAAACAGCCCGATGAAGAAGTTGCAAATTGATGAAACTTTTGATCTACAACTCCAAACTTGATGAAACTTAGAACACACATTCTCTATGATGTCAGGAACCTATTCCAATCGAATATTGTGATAATTCTTGGAAGAATAAGGATTCTTTTCCGTTTGATTGAAGAAGGGATCAAAACCGGGTCAAAACAAAAACTTGCTCGTGGCTGATTGATGATCAAGATGATCCTAGATAGGTTTCAACACGTCACAGCATGCTAGATCACGTAAAGAATTCAATCAAAAACTCGCGGATCAAAGAGAGACTCAAAATCATCAAATATAGAGAAAGAACGCAATGAAACAAGACATGATCAAACTTTCCTTTGATTGATTGATATGATATGGGCTTACAGCCTCTCCATCAATGGAGGACAATGCTCAATCCAAGAGCACAAAAATAACATTGAAATTTCTAGAACCCCAGCCTCCACAAAAACTCTCCCTAAGTAAATTAGGGTTTCTAAGATAAAAGAGACGAACCAAAAAGAGCGAGGGGGTGTAGCTACCACCCTCCTCTATTTATAGTAGAGACTTAAACTTTCTAGAAGTTTGACTTTATTGGGCTCCCGTTAAGGCCCAAAACAAACGGGACACATACGCACATATTTTCATGCGCCGTCTATAACACCTCTTGACCTAATTAGCTACACCTTGCGCCATCTTGCGCCTCGGATTAGCCAATAGGTCACTCATGTCCATCTTGCACCACGCTTGAGTACATTGACCTCACCCGGCATCGTCGATTGTTCTGGACCTCAGCTCTCCAAGCCTAGTCCCGATCATCCTCGCCGTTGACCGTCGTTGACCACCAAGCAACCTGCACAACAATAGACAAGTAAACCGAATTTGAGAACAAGTTCTTCACAACTTGACCTATGTTAGTCAAAACATGCATCATGCAACATATATACCCTGAAACTCGTGACTTTGACCTAACAACCGAACATCGCCGCCACGACGGGCGACGATCCAATTGAAAATCGGTCAGACCGCCCTAGGGCCGGTTTGACCGCCCACCCTGGCCGGTCAGACCGCCAGTTATGACTTAGCCGATTTTCCTCTCTAGAAAACCGAAACCTACTGGAATTCTCAATCGAATATAACTTTTGACTAGAGACTCCAAAAATTATGAGACCAATTGCAATAGATTCCCCTATGTTGCCTGCTACCTCTATTTTTGGCCCAGCTCAAAACCTCACTTTCTGAAATTACCGGTCGATCGCCACCAAAATTTGGTCGGACCGCCGCATGGATCGGCTGACGGCGGTATACGGCGGTCGGACGGGTTATGGCCTCGACAACCTTCGCAACTTTACCAAAAACACGTGAAACGATAAACCGTTAACGCCATTGCCAATTGTCACATCATCCTAAGATCTGGAGCATATCCCCATGATATCCACAATCTCCCCCTTGATGAACACATTGGAAATAATCCAAAAAATATAATTTGGAGGTTTAAAAAGTAAAATACTTTCATTTTCGCACAAAGGAACAACTTGGTCCATCAGCAAGAGAAAGCAATGGAAATGACCAAGCTGGCATCAGAATAGCATAGGCAAGTGAGATAAGGCAAAAGAAAGTATAAAAACTTTAAATTCCAGAAAAGGGTCAAAAATCTCACTTAACGTCCATATGAAAGAACAATTGCTCCCCCTTTTTATCACTGTGAGGAGTAAGAAATGCAATTCAATTTCAGAAAAGCAATAAGACGATAAGAATACAATTCAAAAGCTCCCGCTCACTATGATCAACAGATTTCAGAAAATTTCAAATTCTCCAATTGCTCCCCTTTTTATCATTTTTATATATCTTCTCCCTCTTTGTACAACGATGATATATCTTCTCCCCCAACATTGAAATATCTTCTCCCCCTTTGACAATGGAGTCATCAAGGAATCACGCCTTCCTCTCATCCAGAGATAACAAATGCAGAATGAAGAAAGAAACATAAGAAGGAGTATACATGAATTGCAAAGGAGTGGCTTTATTTTTGTATTTTTTTAATTTTTGATTACAAGAAGCTTTGGATATTACCCAAAAGAACAAGCTAGTATTTCTAATATTGCACAACAACATATCAAGCCTAACAGCGCTAGCAAAATCATGATAAGACATATATACCAAAGCTAAACACGAAGGCTAAAAAATAAAGCAATAGATTTGATCAATTTAAGTAAAGCTTCAAATTTAGCAAGTTCATCAACAGGGATCCTAAATTGAAACTGGTCATGTCAAAATGTCAAAGTGAGATAAAAAAGCTAACAAAGACCACATTAAGAGACAATCAGGTCCTGTATTGAATCATGTTGCTCAAATTTCTCAAACGCCTATTTTTCAACAATTTTTCATTTGCACTGAATATTGAAGTTGACTAATGACCTAACTTAGTGACAAGATCCTGGACTAGGAACCATCCACAAACTCATCCTAAGCTTCGACCAGAAGTTGATTAAAAGTATTTTTTAGTGAAGAAGATCCTGGACTAGGAGCCATCCACAAACTCTTTCTAAGCTTCTACCAGGGCGACAAATCTTGAGGTTCATGTCATTTCTGACAAGCAGTCCCCATGAGATCGTCTGGATCATCAAACTATCTCCAAGTTCATGTCTTTAACATGCAGTCTCGTAAGAGTAGTTTGGCACGGTTTAAGCATAAGACAATCTTGAAATTTAATTTTTCACGTTTCACAAGAGCAGTTTTAGAATATCAAAAACGCGAGAAGCTCAAGTAATGGTCAATTTTAGATTCAAGAGCTAACAAAGCAATTCTGACAGGGCCAATGTCACAAAAGGAGCACTAATTGCGCAACTCGCTAAAACATCCACAAATTGTAATTTTTTAGTTCGAGTTGTTTTAGAGTTCTTACTCATACAGCAAAGACTTATCTGTATATGTGAAAGTATGATAATTATAGCAAATCAAAGAACTAGACATGGCATTGAGCAAGAATTGAAATACTAAAGCTCCAAAGGGTAATAATAGGCAAAGCTTCGTCAATTTTAAAAGATAAGCATAAAATCTTATATTACAATGCATCTTTTTGGATTGTTTATACCACTTGTTGTATTTTTCATATGAATGCAATATGATACAATGAGATGCAATAAAAAGCCTAAAAACCTAAAAAGTTCAAAAAGATCAATAAGTTCAGAAAAAGAACAAGAAAAGATCAAAAGAACAAGGTAAGATCAGAAAAGATCGAACTTCCCCTCAAACCAACCCATAGGGATAAATTACCCCTAACTCGCTTCTCAAGGTGGCAAACCTAGTTGGGTCTAAAGGCTTGGTGAGGATATCAGCTAGTTGAGTCTTGGACTCTACAAAGTGTAGCACAATATCACTTTCTCGACATGGTCTCTAAGGAAGTGATAGCGAATATCTATGTGCTTGGTCCTAGAGTGTTGCACATGGTTCTTAGCAATATTAATGGCAGAAGTGTTATCACAGAAAAGAGGAACACTAGCAAAATTTAACCCATAATCCTTAAGAGTGGTTACCATCCGCAAAATCTGACTACAGCAACTAGCAGCAGCTACATATTCAGCTTCAGCAGTGGATTGTGCAACAGAATACTACTTCCTAGAAGACCAAGATACAAGAGAAGTGCCTAGAAAGTGACAAGTGCCTGAGATACTCTTCCTATCAAGCCGACAGCCCGCAACATCAGAATATGAAAACCCCCGAATGGACAAAGATGAAGAACATGAATACCAAATGCCATACAGAAGGGTAGAGTGTAAATACCTGAATATGTGCTTAATGGCTTGGCGATGGGAAGTTCTCGGAGACACCTGAAACCTCGCACAAAGGCAGACCGTGAAGTGGATGTCCGGTCTCGAGGCCGTCAGGTACAGAAGGGAACCGATCATTCTGTGGTACTCACGTTGATCCACGACTTCTCCTTCTTCATCTGGATCCAAAACAGTCGAAGTTGCCATGGGAGTGGAGATTGGCTTGCAGTCACCCATGTTAAAACGTTTGAGCAAGTCCTTAGTGTACTTCGTCTGATGGATAAAGATCCCTTCCTTGCATTGCTTAATTTGAAGCCCCAAAAAGTAATTGAGCTCTCCCATCATACTCATCTCAAATTCCCTGGACATAGCCTCAGAAAAGCTAGAAACAAGAGTATTAGAAGAACCACCAAAGATAATATCATCAACGTAATTTTGAGCAAGCAGGAAGTCATTACCATGCCTAAGAATGAACAAAGTCTTGTCTACCTTACCCATCTCAAAATCATTCTTAAGCAAAGAGAAATCTTAAGTCTATCAAACCAGGCTCTAGGGGCTTGCTTAAGATCATTATTTCCAAAAGTGATGAAATTATCACCCGTCGACCGCGTGAAGGAGATGAACCATCTTGAGTCTCCGATCATGTGACGTGAACAACCGGAGTCGATGAACTACGTGTCCTTTCTCTTTCCGCGGTGATCCTGAAAAATCAAGGCACAGAAGAACGATGTGTCTCGATACTGGGGTTAGTTAAACAATACTTAGGGACCCAGTACTGAGACACACGTCTGCGAGTAGTATGCAAAGCAGAAGTGCTATCCTTGATTTTATTTGAAGTTCTGTTATGATCAATGGTTAAACTAACATGAGAGTTATCATGTTTAGGAGCATAATGATGAGCATGTAACACAAATCCTAAATCAGGTTTATTCTTTTCTATGTTACCATGTCATATGGAAGCTCTAGGTTGATTAGTTGAAATTCTAGCAAAAATTTTCTTATCGTTTTTCAACCTACGCCAATAGAACTCAATTAAATGCCCATCCTTTTTGCAATAGGTGCAATGATACTTAATACCACTGGGAGAAGCACCTTTAGACTTAACAGATGATTGGGCAATACCTGCAGATTTAAAGATAATTTTTGCAGGTTGTGTTTTGAATTCAATTAACCCATTTTCCAAGACTTGAGTAACTTTTGGGTTATAATTATTTTGAACATTATTGTATCCTAATCCTTGCTTCTTATAAGGAGTTTTAAACTTGTCCAGAATCATGTTTAATTGTTTCTTACCTTTCGAGAATTTTTCTAAGGTATCCTTAAGATAAGCATTTTCTTCTTTAAGATTAACACATGGTTCACAGGTTTTACCCTTAATAGCTCTAGCATATGTTTTCTTATATAAAGCAGTTTCAAGTTTAAGAGTTGGACATGAAGCACATGTAGAAGACTCAATACTGTCCTTAAGCTTGGCATATTTAGCTCTAGCTGCTTTTAAAATATCTTTAACTTCATGTTCGCGTCCTAAGCAAAAAGTGCAAAGGCTAGAATCAACTACACTAGAAGCAACTAACTTGCTAGACTCTAAACATTTTTCACATGGAGCAGATTTAACCTCAACAAGTTCAGTCCTAGCATTTTCAAGTTGTTGCAAAGCAATATCATGAGCAGATTGCAGTTTAGCAAATTCAGAGTGCAAAGCATGGCAAGATGAACATTCATCAGATTCAAGACTCTTAGCATTTTCAAGTTCTAAAGTCAAATTACCTACTTGTGACTCTAAGTCCTTATTTCTAGCCATGACATATTCTAAAGCCTTATCTTGACTCATGAGTTGCTCAAACATAGCTTCACATCTATCAGAAAGAACATCATAGGAAGGAGGTACCTCATCGTTGTCATCGTCAACGGAGTCGGCCATGAAGCACATGCCGGTGAAATCCTTGGCCTTACCCTTCTTCTTGTTTTGAGGGATCTCCCCCCCCCCCTTGTCCTCCTCACTCCCGGAGTCAACATCGCTTAAGGATTGATCCTCAAAAGTGGCAAGCACCCGGTGAGCGGCCTTTGTCAGTTGGGCAACATCATACCTTGAGTTGTTCCATTGAGGCTTCTTCCAAGCTGACTTTCCCTCCTTATGGTTGCTCTTACCTTTCAGCTTGGGGCAATTTGCCCGAATATGATTTTGCTCACCACACTCATAGCAAGTCATGGGACCTCCTCGATTTATGTTTCTCATATTGTTGTAGGCCCGTGTGACCTTTTTGACTATGAGGGCTAACTCAGCCTCAGGGAGACTCTCAAACTCCTCTTCATGGATTGTACATAAACTTGCAAGCAAAAATCCAGTAGAAGACTCAAAAGACCCATCAGAAGCTCTCTTAAGCGAGTCTGCTACCAAAGTCATGTTTTCCTTTTTGGGATGATCAATCCTCTTGATCTCATGAGTCTTAAGCTTGCTATAAAGCAGCTCCAAAGTTAGATTAGAAAGATTGACATTCTCCTCTATGGCAGTAGCCTTTATCTCCCACTCCTTGGTGTTGATTGCAGCCAAGAGATGGGTGGCATTTTCAGATTGAGAATATTCAATACCAACAGCTTTCATCTGATTTATCACTTTATTAAAGCGACTGAAAATGTTATCAATGCTCTCTCCAGGACGCATATCAAATTTGTTGTATTCACGCTTATAGACTGTTTGGCGTACTTTCTTGACTTGGGACGAACCCTCATGGTAAGTTTCGAGAGTGTTCCAAATCTCATGCGCAGTCTCAAGATTGCAAATCCGATCATACTCATGTCTCCCAAGCCCGCCATACAAGAGATTTTTAGCCTTGTTGTTGTTAGCCAAAAGGGCTTCTGAAGCCGGCATAGCAACTTCGGGCACCACGAGCGAAACTCGAACAACCTCCCATATAGCGTGTCCTTCGCTCTCAAGGAAGACTCGCATGCGATTCTTCCAATAGGCATAGTTGTGCCCATCGAAGATATGCAGATTTGTGGAGTATCTATCCATCGCCAAGTTCAGTGACTGGTTAAGATCAAGATTGAACTAACCAGGCTCTGATACCACTTGTTGGACCGAAAAAGCGACTAGAGGGGGGTGAATAGGAGCACGCTCTCTTTTTCGCAAATAATTGATTCAATAATATTTCACTCCAGTAGCTATGGAAGCTATGAAGATTAGTATATCAGTACAGCGGAAGACTAATATTGAATCCAATTTAAAATCCTTAAGCAATACGACAAAAACAACAAAGATTGAAACAATTTAATGCCTTTGGCGGTCGACCTCGACCTTGGCGGGGCGACCGATTCGCCGATTCGGCCTTGGCGGTCTAAGCGACCGGTCGACCTCGCCTTGGGCGGCCTGACCGATTTCCTCCAGAACAGAAGAACAACCCCGATGACGAAGATGAAAATAGATGAAACTTTTGATCTACTAATCCAAACTTGATGAAACTTGGAACACACCTTCTCTATGATATCAGGAAGCTATTCCAATCGAAGATTGTGATAATTCTGGGAAGAATAGCGATCCTTTTCGATTTGATTGAAGAAGGGTTCAAAACGAAAAATAGGTCAAAGCTCTTGCTCGTGGGTGATTGATGATCAAGATGATCCTAGATTGATCCCCACACATCACAGCAAGCTAGATCACGTGAAGAAATCAAGCAAAAACTCACGGATCAAAGAAAGACATAAAATCATCAAATAGAGCGAAAGAACGCAATGAGACAAATCATTGCTCAAACTTTCCTTTGATTGATTGATATGATCAGGGCTTACAGCCACTCCATCAATGGAGGACAATGCTCAATCAAAGAGCACGAAAATCACATCAAACATCAAGAACCCTAGCCTCCACAAAAGCTCACCCTAAGAAAATTAGGGTTTACAATGGTGCACCACCACCTCTCCTATTTATAATTGCAAAACAAATGGGAAAGACACCATCTTTAAGAGATGGTGCACCCGGCATCGCGATAGTTACGGACCACGCTCTCCAAGCCTAGTCCGATCATCCTCGCCGTTGACCGTCGTTGACCACCAAGCAACCACAATAGACAAGTAAACCCTCTCACCTATTTATAGTGGAGGCTTAGACCTTCTCAAGACCGACAATCAAAGTTTGATCCTATTGGGCGTTTTCCTTGGAAGGCAAACCAAAATAAGACTCTAAAAATTATGGGACCAAGGATACTTACTATTTTTGGCCCACTCAATTCTCACGTATTTTAATGCGTCCGTCGACTGACAAAGACTTTAATCCTTTGACCTAACTAGCTATCCCATATCCCCATGATATCCCATCTTGCATTGGCCTCGGATTAGTTTGAAAAGATCACCCTTGTCCATCTTGACATCGAATAGCATAGACAAGTGAGATAAGGCGCTTGAGTTCATTGAGCTCAATTGTCCTATGATCATTGTGAGGATTAGTAAATGCAATTCAAGTTCGTAAAAATCAATAAGACAATAAGAATGCAATTCAAAACTCCTCCTCACTATGATCCTCAAGCTAATTTTCAATTTCTCCCCTTTTATCATTTTTATATATCTTCTCCTCTTTGTTCCAATATTGACCTCCCCTTTCCAAGACTAGTCAAGGAATCACGCCTTCCTCTCCGATCATCCTAAAAGGAGTATGCATGAAATGCAATGGAGTGGCTTCATTTTTGTATTTTTCAATTTTGATTACAAGAATCTTTAGAAATTACCCAAAAGAACAAGACCGCACAAACAACATATCAAGCGTAACAACGCGTTGACCACCAAGCAACCTACACAACAATAGACAAAAGATAAAAAATCTAACAAAGACCACATCAAGAGTCAATTTGAATCATTTTGAAACAAGTTCTTCACAACTTGACCCATGTTAGTCAAAACATGCATCATACAACATATATGCTTCCGGGCGACAAATCATGAGGTTCATGTCAAACTCATGACTTTGATCTCCAAGTTCCTAGTACAATTTAAGCATAAGACAATCTTTTGATTTTTCATGTTTCACAATAGCAGTTTTAGAATCTCAAGAACACAAAAAAACTCAAGTAATGGTCAATTTTAGATTCAAACAAAGCAATTCTGACAGGGCCAATGTCACAAAAGGAACACTAATTGCGCAACTTACTAAAAACATCCACAAATTACAATTTTTTAGTTCGAGTTGTTTTAGAGTTCTAGCTCATACAGCAATGACTTATCTGTATATGTGAAAGTATGATAATTCGAGCAAATCAAAGAACTAGACATGGCATTGAGCAAGAATTGAAATACTAAAGCTCCAAAGGGTAACAGGCAATGCTTCATCAATTTTTAAAAATAAGCAGAAAAACTTATATTACAATGCATCTTTTTAGATTTTTCATACCACTTGTTGTATTTTTCATATGAATGCAATATGATACAATGATATGCAATAAAAAGTCTAAAAACCTAAAAAGTTCAAAAAGATCAATAAGTTCAGAAAAAAAACAAGAAAAGATCAAAAGAACAAGGTAAGATCAGAAAAGATCGAACTCCCCCTCAAACCAACCCATGGGGATAAATTACCCCTAACTCGCTTCTCAAGGTGGCAAACCTAGTTGGGTCTAAAGGCTTGGTGAGGATATCAACCGATTGAGACTCTACAAAGTGTAGCACAATATCACCTTTCGACATGGTCTCTAAGGAAGTGATAGAATATCTATGTGCTTGGTTCTAGAACGGGGTTCTTAGCAATATTAATGAGTGTTATCACGTAAAAGAGAACACTAGCAAAATTTAACCCATAATCCTTAAGAGTGGTTACCATCCAAAATTTGACTACATATTGATTTATATGATTGTATGAAGATTGCTTCCTAGAAGACCAAGATACAAGAGAAGTGCCTAGGAAGTGATAAGTGCACGAGGTACTCTTCCTATCTAGCCGATGACCGCAAAATCGAATCTCCGAATAGACAAAGATGATGAGGAGGAATACCAAATGCCATACAAGAGGGTAGAGGCTTAGACCGACTTGGCGATGGAAAGTTCTAGGAGATGACTCGTGTTGATCCACGGCTTCTCCTTCCTCATCGGATCCAAAGCGATCAAGTCGCCATGGGAGTTGGTCACCCATGTTGAGCAAGTCCTTCGTGTACTTCGTCTGATGAATGAAGATCACTTACTTGCATTGCTTGATTTGAAGCCCCAAGAAGTAATTGAGCTCTCCCATCATACTCATCTCAAATTCCCTGGAAATAGTCTCAGAAAAGCTGGAAACAAGAGCATGAGAAGAACCACCAAAGATAATATCACCAACATAGATCTGAGCATGCAGAAAGTCATTACCACGCCTAAGAATGAACAAAGTCTTGTTACCTTACCCATCTCAAAATCATTCTTAAGTAAAAAGGTCTTAAGTTTATCATACCAGGCTCTAGGGGCTTGTTTAAGACCATATAAGGCTTTGGATAGCTTGAACACATGATGTGGGTACTTGGGATTCTCAAAGCCTGGGGGTTGCCTAACATAAACTTCATCCTCTATGAAACCATTTAAAAAGACACTTTTAACATCCATTTGATATAATCTAAAGCCCTTTGATGCAGGAAATGCAAGCAGAATGCGAATGGCTTCTAGTCTAGCAACAGGAGCAAAGGTCTCAACAAAATCTAACCCCTCAACTTGGCTAAAGCCCTGAGCTACCAACCTAGCCTTGTTTCTAATTACAAAACCATCCTCATTTTGTTTATTTTTAAAAACCCAGCGGGTTCCTATAACATTATGGCCACTAGGAGGTTCTACTAGATTCCAAACCTTATTCCTCTCAAAATTCTCTAACTCCTCATGCATGGCATTGACCCAGCTAGAATCCGATAAAACATGTGATATATCGCGAGGTTCAAAAGAAGCAACAAATGCAGAGTGAGAGTAGAGATTTGGATCATGATACCTGGAGCGAGTGACTCGCTCATGGGGATTACCTATTATCTGATCCGGGGGGTGTTGCCTTTGAATGTGTAGTGGCGCACCCGGAGAGGAAAATATTTCTTCAACCTCCGCATGTACTGTTGATGATGAAGATGCAGCAGGAGTCTCGTCTGAAGGTGAAGTAGTCACAACATGTTCTTGTGCTGGAATAGGAGCGTCAACAGCAGCAGGTGGAAGAATATCAAGTCCTTCATCATCTTCCTCTATGAATATGCTCTCTATCACCTGTGTATCACCTGAAATATCTGATCTAACTCCAGGGCTAGTCTCATCAAAAGTGACATTGCATGTCTCCTGAACAATGTTAGTTTCAGCATTAAAAACCCGAAAACCCCTCGAATGTGCTTGATAACCCTGAAATAAACCATCAAAAGTTCTTGACACAAATTTATCTAGATTTCCTGTTTTGAGAATAAAACATTTAGATCCAAAGACTTGAAAGTGTGAGACAGAGAGTTTTCTACAAAAACGAAACTCATAAGAAGTCTTGCCCAAAGAAGGTCTCACAAAGATACAATTTGTAATATGGCAAGCAGTAGCAATAGCTTCGGCCTAAAACCTCCTCGGTGTGCTATACTAATCTAGCATCGTCCTAGCCATCTGGAGAAGAGAACTGATGCTTAATTCCACGCTCAGCACAAAAAGAAGCAAATGAGATATTCTTGAACTCCGTGCCATTGTAACTGCGGATCGCTCTCAAAGCACTCGGAAGTTCAGAAGCCAAACGAAGAACAAGATTATGATAATGATCAAAAGCTTCAACCTTCGAAACAAGAAAGAACACCCAAGTGTATCTAGAAAAATCATCGACTATGACAAGAATGTACCATTTTCCACCAACTGACCGAACTCTAGCGGGACCAACATTGTCCATATGAAGCAACTGTCCCAGTCCGTCAGTCATGACCATAGTCACTGAAGGGTGTGAGGCGGCAACTTGTTTGCCATGATTACAGGGCGCACATACAACATCTTTGACGGCTTTGAGTTTGGGCAAACCTCTCATAAGCTCAAGGTTGCTAACTTGCGTCAGATGATCAAAACCAATGTGCCCCAAACGACGGTGCTAAAGCCAAAACTCAGAAGAAGAAGATGAAATCAAGCATTTGAGAGAACCAGCAAGAGATTCAGAAAAATCAGCTCCAAAGATCCTAACAACTCTAGTAATCCCAAAAACAAACTCACCAGTTGAATCAAGCACCCGACAACATTTTTTAAAAACCTAGTCTCATAGCTATTATCAAGAAGTGCAAACGCTAGAATCAACCACACCAGAAGCAACTAACTTGCTAGACTCTTAGCATTTTTCACATGGAGCATGTTTAACCTCAACAAGCTCAGTTCTAGCATTTTTAAATTGTTGCAAAGCAATATCATGAGCAGATTGCAGTTTAGCAAATTCTGAGTGCAGAGCATGGCAAGATGAACATTCATCAGATTCAAGAGTCTTAATATTTGTAAGTTCTAAAATCAAACTATCTACTTGTGACTCTAAGTCCTTATTCTTGGCCATGACAAACTCTAAAGCCTTATCCTGACTCATGAGTTGCTTAAATATAGTTTCACATCTATCAGCAAGGACATCATAGCAAGGAGGTACCTCATCGTTGTCGTCGTCAACGGAGTCGGCCATGAAGCACAAGCCGGTGAAGTCCTTGGCCTTCCCGTTCTTCTTGTTTTGAGGGATCTCCTCCTCTGTGTCCTCCTCGCTCCCGGAGTCCACATCGCTTAAGAATTGATCCTCAAAAGCGGTAAACACCCGGTGAGCGGCCTTCGTCAGCTTGGCAGCATCATACCTTGATTTGTTCCATTGAGGCTTCTTCCAAGCTGGTTTTCCATCCTTATGGTTGCTCTTACCTTTCAGCTTGGGTCAATTTGCCCAGATATGATTAAGCTCACCACACTCATAGCAAGTCACGGGACCTCCTTGATTTCTGTTTCTCATATTGTTGTAGGCCCGCGTGACCTTTTTGATTATGAGGGCCAACTCAGTCTCAGGAAGACTCTCAAACTCCTCTTCATGAATAGCAGATAAACCAGCAAGCGAAAATTCAGAAGAAGACTCAAAAGACCCATCAGAAGCTCTCTTGAGCGGGTCTGCTACCAAAGCTATATTTTCCTTTTTGGGATGATCAATCCTCCTGATCTCATGAGTCTTAAGCTTGCTACAGAGCATCTCCAAAGTTAGATCAGAAAGATTGACATTCTCCTCAATGGCAGTAGCCTTTATCTTCCACTCCTTGGTGTTGATTGCAGCCAAGAGGTGGGTGATATTTTCAGAGTGAGAATATTCAATACCAACAATTTTTATCTGATTAATCACTTTATTAAAGCCTCAGATTAGCCAATAGGTCACCCTTGTCCATCTTGCACCACGCTTGAGTACATTGACCTCACCCGGCATCGTCGATCGCTCTGGACCTCAGCTCTCCAAGCCTAGTCCCGTCATCCTCGCCGTTGACCGTCGTTGACCACTAAGCAACCTGCACAACAATAGACAAGTAAACCAAATTTGGGAATAAGTTCTTCACAACTTGACCCATGTTAGTCAAAACATGCATCATGCAACATATATGCCCTGAAACTCATGACTTTGACCTAACAACCGAACATCGCCACCACGACGGGCGACGATCCAAGTGAAAACCGGTCGACCACCCTAGGCGGTCGGCCGCCATTCTCGCGATCTAACCGCCACCTATTGGCCGGTCAGACCGCCAGTTATGACTTAGCCGATTTTCCTCTCTGGAAAACCGAAACCTACTGGAATTTTCAATCGAATAGAACTTTTGACTGGAGACTCCAAAAATTATGAGACCAATTGCAATAGATTCCCTCTATTGCCTACTACCTCTATTTTTGGCCCAGCTCAAAACCTCACTTTCTAAAATTGATGGTATGACTGCCACCAAGGCCGGTCAGATCGCCGCATGGATCGGTCTCGCGCCGCCTCGGCGGTCGGGCCGGTTATCTTTCGACAACCTTTGTAACTTTGCCAAAAACACGTGAAACGATAAACCATTAACGCCATTGCCAATTGTCACATCATCCTAAGATCTGGAGCATATCCCCATGATATCCACAAAAGCAAGGCCTAGCCATATAGAAAGATATCACCACGACTTATAAAGAATCGCTCCGACAAATGTCGCGATAGAGTCTGATGCGAAGAAGACGACGTGAAGCGGTTAATGGAGAAGGGGGAAGCCGTGAGCAGTCGTGCAACGCTTCCCAAAAAACTAATTCGCCCTAACCCATGTAGGATCGCGAGGGACGCCGGCCTCGGAGACACTGCTCTCCCCACGTCGGTACACGCCGAAGAAGGGATGGAGAAGCTGAAGTTGTGCGGCACAGAGGACATGCCAATGTTCTATTTCTGAGAGTGGCAACAATATGCATGGTTTTGAGGTGCACAAAGAAGCTACAGCTCCACAGCCAACCGGACACGAAATCGCCAGACCATTCACGCACACGTCACGCACGGGTGAGCGATGGCGTGGTGAGGTGAGCGAGCAAGCACGCGTGTGTGTTCTTCTTTTGTTTGCCTCAACTACGTAAGACCAACTCCACCTTATGTATTGGTCTCCTTCCACCTAGATTATCAATATGGTACTAAATTTCACACTTTCTACCATGTATGAGTGGGTCTTTGGGATTTTCCTAGGATTTAATTATAATATTGAATTAGTCAAGACCAAAAACTCCAACAACCACTCACCATATCCCAAAAGCATCACGAATTTGCCCATAATTCCAAAGTGTTGTTGATATACTAATTTTTCGGTGGAGACCGATTAATGTTGAACATCCACCTAGAACCTTAAGCTACACTCGCCCACAACTAAATAATAGACTAAGCCTTGAATTGACAGTTTTGTGCGGATAAGTTTCACCTAAGGCCTTTGATGATACTTGGCCACCGATAGGCTACTCCTCGGGTGGAGCATATAGGCCATACTCATGTGTCTCTTCATGAGCTTCTTACAGATCACCCACATCTCATGAATTATGACCAACAGTCAGGCTCATATAGATGTGTTCTTACACAAATAGCATGTAGGACGATATTTTGTTGTTAAGCCTCAGAACAAATTAAGACAAAGTCATCCTACCTTACAGTAATTAGAGTACTGTATCTCCAACAGAGTGAGATATGAAGTAAGAATGTACCTTATTGTCACCCAAACGATTTATTTTTCCAAGGCTTATTTCACAGGATATCCGATCCCATAGGTTTGGGTTACCACTGTATGTAACTCACGTGGGTCTCATTCACATCTCTTTCGATGCAATTTCAATCACATTCCGTGATAGTCCTTTTGTAAAGGGATCTGCTAGATTTTTAGCTGTTTGGGTATAATCCATAGCTATCACTCCAGAGTTTCTCAATTTTCTGACAGATTTCAGCTGCCTTTTCACATGTCTTGATGATTTCATATTATCCTTTGCACTTGTCACCTTTATTATAACTGTTTGGTTATCACAGTACGTAAGGATAGCTAGAATTGGTTTTTCAACCATTGGTAAATACATTAAGAGTACTCGCAGCCATTCTGCCTCAACAGTTGTTGTGTCTAATGTTGTGAGTTTTGCCTCTATGGTTGACCTTGTCAGTATAGTCTATATAACATCCTAAATTTTTGAGTTTCAAAATCTTTTGACTAGTTTATTCCTTTAGAAAAATTCACCTAAATTTATTTGAATTTAATCAAGCTTAAATGAGACTTTCAAATGTCAAAATAATTTAATGTGGCTAATATGAACATCAATTAATTCTAAAATTATTTTATTTGAGTTATTTGTGCTTGGGAATATTTTCCGTTTTTTTTAGAAATTTTTCGAGTTCATTTGCTATTTTTAAACTCATTATTTGGATTTTTTTTGGTATTTCTAAATTAGAAAAGCTAATTAAAATATTAGGAAAAATATTTGGGCTCAAACCCTATTCCCTTGGCCCATTTCTTCCTCAGCCCAGTCCAATCGCCGGCCCAACCCATGCGTGCGTTGCAGCCCATTTCTGCTCCACCTCGCTGTCACTGCCAGGTGGGACCCACCTGTCAAGTGTCCTTGTCGTCCCCGACATGGACTCTCTTCTCCAAGTCTAACACGCCTTCGCCGCCTCGTTCGTCCCAGACACCTCATCGCCACCTATTTAAGAGCACCCCGACCCTCGTTTTCTGCACGCGAGTCGCGCCACCCTTGAAAACCCTAGACACCACCTCGCACCCGTCACCTAGTCGTCGAAATCACGCGAAGAAGAAAAGTCACCACCGAACCCTTCATGGTCATCTTGTGCCCCATTGGTGAGCCCCAGGCCTCATCGTCGCTACCGCCGACATCGCAAGTACTAGATCCACCTCTATGTTGCCTAAACATCACCGGAGTGCCACGGTAGTTCCATCACCATCGAGCCCGAGCCCTAGCCACCGCTTCGACCTTGCCACCAGCCAACTCCATCGTCCCCTCACCTTCGTGAGTGCACCAACGAGTTTCCGTCGCAATAGCTACCCAGTGCGCACCTCTGCTTGCTCCGCCGAGGCCACAATCGTCGGTGACCATTGGGACCCAAGCACCATTGCCACCGTCATCGTCCACATCATCGCCATCTCAGCTGCCACCTATGCACTCTTCTTGTGTGTCAGCCCAGCCAACGCTGAATCAGCCGCTTGCGTGTCACGCGCACCAAATCCCAGATCCAATCCCACGTGGGATTTATCTCACGGTGAACCTAATCACTAACATGTGGACCCCACTTGTTAGATGCACTATTCTATAGACCAGAACCATATATGGACTTGGTCAATAAACTAAAGGTCCCGCCTGTCAGCCACTGTTTCCTATTTTTTGGATTTTCTTTTAATTCTGAAGTTATTGCTGACGTTATGCTGATGCAATATTTTGGGATTTCCTTTAGAAACAAAATTATGAAAATTCAAAATAGTAATTTATTTATCTTTTTCTTAGATTTAAATCTCCCGAGAGTTCGTTCTTTCTCATATGAGCTCCGATTGAACCCATTCAAAATTTTAAATTCATCTAAATTCAATCTCTACCTTCCTGACATTTTTATTTAATTTTTAGAGTTTATTTATTACTTTGTTCTGTATTTATTTTGTTTTTACTTTCGTTTGCAAGTAGACGTTGATACTTCGGGGGCTTTTAAGGAAGGGGGAGTTGATTAAGTTCAAGACCAGTACTAAGACTTATTCGAGGCAAGTTGTACATTTGACCATGTTGAACCCAGTTTTCCAAAATTACCTTGATTCAATTTTTTGCATTTTACTTTAAGTATTTATTTGAATGCTTTAGGATTAGTTATTCGCCTATTTGATTATATCCACTTTGTTCATTGTATTACCATGATCTTTTGTCACCCTAACTTGGTTAATTATTGGTTGTATTATCATAGCACCAACGTGGGTTGGTTAGACACGAAAAGTCTGCTTAGCCATGCAACATGATATTGATATCATTTTGAGTTGCAAGATATAAACTTGACTAAATGATTATGGATCTTGTTGTGGAAAAACTATGTGATATATGTTGTTACTCGTTGATGGCATGTGATGTACTTAACCAACAAGGTGGAAAAATATTTAGACTAAGGCGAGTGAAAAGGATTGGTCGTGTAATGGACTTGTGATTAGGAAATATGAATTATGGTTACTTAATTAGAATTTTGGCAGTCTCATCTTGGTCAATTAAGGACATAACTTTGTGTGCCATTGAACTGAGCTACAACTGTACAACCACATGCTTGGTATGAGACATATCTAATCTAGTAAGTTGTAGAGTTTTAACATTGACTACTCAGTTAGTAGTTTAGTAATTGGTGGAGGTGTGGACAACTCTGAAAGTCACATCGATGGACGGTTCACCGCTTCAAGTCCAGTAGTGTGCATCGAACCAGCGAGTGAGGTTGGGGTCGACTATATGCATATAGGGAGAGTCAATTGTTGAGATAAAATTTCTGAGCGGTTTTGTTATGATTGGTGCTAGCTACACTAGTTATATCGTGTGGGTAAAGTGTACAACATCTGTAGAGTGTTAATTAATCTATTCGAATAGACGCATTCACGGTCATGGATATACTCGGGGATTTCACACGATGGGTAGATTTTCATAAAACAATTGGGATAAGACAGCTGTGAGGAGCAACTTATGCAACTGTGTGAGAAGTCTACCCTATTGTTGGAGGATTACTACGAGGAGGTCGATCCCTAGGACTCGTACCCAAGTCGATTGCTTGTGGTGTATCGATGGGTCATTGATTGAAGTTTATTCCAATTTCCGCTGCAGGTTATTCTCTTTAGTGCTAAAGCCATGTTTGGCCTAATAGTTGCAAACTCAACCTAAGGTCTTAACAACTATTTAATTATTAAGTCCAGTATGCTATTATTTATTCCGTTGTGTATGGTACGGTGTTCATCAATGTTGACAATGTATGCACTATGTGACATTAAACTAGTGTACAAAACACATAGTGTCCAAATTTGCACATTTGAACTCTGACATCTTCCTCCCTCCTCTCTCTCTCTCAACCCCCTCCGCTCTCTATATCCTTCTCCAGGTGATTTCGCACTCGCTATTGCTGCAAGCCTACTCCAAGCCGTCGCCGCCTCCCTAAGCCGCCGTGTCCCCTGCGCCGCCCTGAGCCATCGCTACAACCTGCCCCATCGCTCGCCCATACGAGGTACCGCGTAGCCGCTCGCTGCCTGGGCCGACCCACCGCACCGCCACACGCAGCAGCTCATCGTGCGTCACTCCTGGTCGCGGAATCGCTAACCACCGTGGTCACTGTCGAGCTAGGCAATCCCCCCTTCCTTCCTTCTCTCTCTCTCTCTCTCTATATATATATATATATATATATATATATATAGGAAACGTATCTAGTGCTAATGGGTAATTCAGTGCTAAGGTGTTAATACCAATCTTGATCGTTGAAGGTGGAAGCATGCATGGTGTTTAATGAAGACACATTAATGAAGGTGCATTGAAGGTGGGAGCATGCAAAGTGATTAAATAGTTTAGAGGTGGGAGCCTGCATTAATCTTGGTTGTTCAATTCAGATCCAACGGTCAAGATTGGTATTAACATCTTAACACTGAATTACTCATTAGCACTAGATACGTTCACACACACACACACACACACACACACACATATATATATATATATATATATATATATATATATATATATATATATATATATATATATATACGAGCGCACACACACACCCCATGGGTATGCCCAAACCAATTGGATATACCGGGCTGTCATCAGGTATGGGCAATCTTAGGTATGGGTAGCCCATACCCTACCCAACGGCACACCCCACACGTGTGGTGTTCAGGTTAAGCAATGGATGGGCGTGCGTCGTTGGACGGTGGACGAACCGTCCGGACGTAGGACAGTAAGCATTACCCAGAACTCTTTTTTATGCTTAGTAAGCTGGCACGAGCGCTAATGGGTAATTCAGTGCTAAGGTGCTAATACCAATCTTGACCGTTGGAGGTGGGAACATGCATGGTGTTTAATGAAGACGCATTAATGAAGGTGCATTGAAGGTGGGAGCATGCAAAGTGATTAAATGGTTTAGAGGTGGGAGCCCGTATTAATCTTTGTTGTTCAATTCAGATCCAACAGTCAAGATTGGTATTAACACCTTAGCACTGAATTACTCATTAGCACTAGATACATTCATATATATATATATATATATATATAGGAAAATGGTTTGATACTCCTGGGAGTATGTACTCCCGCCTCTCATATACCACTTAAATCGTATGATAATACCTCTTTATCTATTTGAATATACTCCAATGATGATTATAAGATACTCCAAAGTGAATTCTATGAAAAAAAAAATCATGAAAGTCCACTTTTTATAGAAAATTTATGTGTATACTTTTGTTTATATATGAAAAAGGTATATGGCAAAAATAAAGAACTCCAATGAAAATTTTTCAATCAAATTGCACTGAGGTATCTTATAATTAGTATTTAGGTATACTGAAAATGATAAAGAAGTATATTATATTCGTTTAAGTAGTATATTCGAAGCGGGAGTATGTACTCCCGAGAGTACGAAACAGGCGTATATATATATATATATATATATATATATATATATATACCCACGAGCGCGCGCACACCCCTCATGGGTATGCCCAAACCAATTGGGTATACCCGGCTGTCATCAGGTATGGGCAATCTTAGGTATGGGTAGCCCATACCCTACCCAACGGCACACCCCACACGTGTGGTGTTCAGGTTAAGCAATGGATGGGCGTGCGTCGTTGGACGGTGGACGAACCGTCCGGACGTAGGACAGTAAGCATTACCCAGAACTCTTTTATGCTTAGTAAGCTGGCACGAGCGCTACCCGTCATGCATCAAGCAATAAACTAAAGAGTGTCGTCTAAGCGAACAACTAGAACTGCCTGTAAATGCAATGCATCCCCATCGTCACGCAGACCGATCCCTTGAAACTAGGCTTTACTCAAGTACGAATTTGCTCAAGTACGAACGACGCAATTGGTCGAGATCCCAACGCATTGGTCGTATCACATCTCCAAAATCTCGAGGAGGATGAAGAATGTAAATATATAATCGATGCCCATGAATGCTGGGACACGGCCATTCTTTTCCTTTTCTTTTGTTTATTACAGCTCTTGGTCGAGTTCTTTAAGCAGCTGTAATTCGTTGGAAAAAGGTGAGAAGCACATGCATCCCAGCACCAACTTTACAGAACAGCCCGGCCGGCCATTATATTTGTACATATCGATTGCATTCGTCAATTGATCATTGTTTCAACAGCGATAGCAAGCTAGCCGCGGGCTAAATTTTATCCCGCAAAAATATACTATAACACCGACTGACTGACAGATCCAAGAGAGTTATTTCATCCGTTTCGTTATATTTGACCATAGTGCACCATATGTATAGACCAAAAAAAGCGTTTAATCTCAGAAATAGTTAATAAGATATGATCATACGTACTTTTATTAAACAACACAACACATCTACTCGATCTTTCTCAAAGCATTTAAGTAGAAGTGTTGAGAGAAAAGAATGAAATAACTACACTTTAAATTCTGAATAAATATATTGAAACGAATACTCCCGAAACCACGATCAAATATAACCAAACGGAGAGGGTTAATTTAGAACCAACTGTGTATCTACCACTCATGGGGAAGTTGAATGAACCGTACCTTCGGTTAATTCTTCAATCGCCGGCTAAATATGTACTACAGCCCAACCGATGCGGTGGATTTGATCGTGAGAAATATGCGTGCACGGATGCATTCCGGTTTTCGCCCGACCGTGGTAGGATAGCTAGTTTAATTAGTGAAATTTTACGATATATTTTGCTAGTAGTATATAGTAATAGTATAAATTAAATTTGATCATTAATAATAGACTTTTTTTTGTATTTATAATTTTTCGTGAGGGTATTATGGACTTTTTCAAATAATATTAAAAATATTACTCTTGTGTCATGCAATCCCACACATGAGCTATTACAACTCTACCTCTATCAGAATTCTACTACTTATACTTTTGTGTATAGTATAACTAAATCCTAACTAATTTGAACTATTGGATCGAAAAAATGGCAGTCCATATTAAATTAGGGACTATCTATTCATAAGGTGACTGAATTTTTCTTTAGCATAAGTAACATTTTTTATCCATTTGATCAATATCTAATCATATGACACATCAATCTCCACACAAATCCAATGATCACAGTAATTAACTTAAAATTAAAAAAAATCAGACAACTTAAAAATAGCAAATCTGATTAAATTAAACGGTATCATAAAAGAACTCTAAAATTAAGGTCGTTTCCTAACCCTGGCTGGGAGGCTGCCTGCCACTGACCCGGCCCTCATCATTTGAATGCAGCCGACCAGCTGGGACAATGCCATTCTCTTTAGTTAATTGACTTCTCGAGGAACAGAAGCTTTCAGGGCAAGCATAAGGGCACGTTATCAGAAGCAGAAGCAGAAGCAGAAGCAGACGCGAACGCGATTAGATTGCAGCAAATTTCAGAACGATTTGCGGGGCAGCTCAGCTTCTGCTAGCTGTTGACACAGCTAGAGCTTGGACAAATGTCACCAAGAAACACCCTGCACCATCCGATTCTTGCTCCTTCTCCTGCTTTCTTCCTCCGGCCAAAAGGGAGGCCAAACGTGTCAATTAATATGCACATCTCCAAACTGACTAAATCAATACATATACGGAAACATAATTAGATGTTGGTGGAAAATTAACACAAACTAAGTGACTGTGTGATGTATACCAAACCGCTAAACGGGTGGCTTCACCTGTAAAGCTAGCTTTTTGTCTGGGACGAGCTCTTGGTGAAAAGAGGGCCTAAACCTCTTGAGTAACAATAATAACTTTGAAATGTTTGGAACCTGACTGAAGCTGACAAGAGATTCCGTGCATGATGGAAGATAAATTGAACAGCCAAAGACTGAAGTAGAATATCTCAAGTTGGTTCGAACTTCGGCTGAAGTTCTCTTCTAGGTTTTCCGGCCCGGCTTCCTTTGCACCAGTTGATTATTTGGGCCCAAGTATGCACACACCACATATCTCACGGGCCTCAGCTTCCGTTGATTTGTAAAACATCTCGTCATTAGTTTGATCATGTGGGCATGTCAAATGATGGCGAACATAACTATTCTTGAAGATTAAACTATCAAATAAATAATTTACAAGCAATCTAAATATCTCAAAAATACATTTTTTTCCCCCAGATTTATTTAAATTAATTTATAGTTTCTATGTAAGATTTTTTTAGGAAAAAGAGAGAGCTTTATTGATTGAAGGGAAACAAGATTACAATCCTGCGAAATACATTCAGGGGCTTGTGGACGCCACACCGCACAATGTCCATTACGTTTAGCTAATTGAGAAAGTTCACACGCTACCCTATCACTCTCTCTCTCTCTCTATGTATGATTTTCTTTCAAAAGGCTGATAATCTGAAAGAAGTGCTAATTTGGTAGCTTGGTCAAGCCATAGACAGGACATTTAGTTCATGTGGCTATTCCCGGATCCTGCGGTTGCCGCCGAATCTTCTACTGGTGGAAGGGCAACTGCTTGGACTGATGGACTTACCAGTCTTGATATTACAAAGGGGGTAAAAACAATAATAACATAGAAAAATACAACGGGCACCATATGGAATAAAGTAAATTACATTATAAAACTCTTTGTAGCACAAGAGATCGCTGGCCTACCAGGGCCTCCACATCGTAGTTTTAGCGATTTTGCTCCAATCGCGTACCTGCGCACGGACAACAAATGAATCCCCGAGTTGATCGTGCCTCTCCAACAAACGGCCGAGATGCATTCGCCTGCCTCCACATCCCTCGAACCCTAGCCGTCCCCGCCCATACTTCACGCTCACCCCTTCCTCCTTCCCTCCCCGTCTCCTTCGCCTGGGAGCCGCCGCCGCCGCCCTTGGTAAGGTCAAGACCACCGCTGTTCCACCTGCCCTTCTCCCCCCTATCTTCTCAATCCCTCCCCTCTTTTTGCACTCTCCCTACCTCCCCATCTCCTTCACTTGGGTGACGCTGCTGCCGCCACCCTTGGTCAAATCGGCACCACCACTTGCTCCTTTTCCCCTCCGCCTCCCATCCCCTTCCTCTCCCTCCTCTACCGCCCGCTCGATCTCCCTCCCCAACCGATGCCTCGGCGCCTCCCCTCCCGTACATCACCTCGCCTAGCGTACTCTGCCGTCGCTCCTCCCTCCAGTGCTGTCGAGCTCTCCCTTTGCCTCCTCGCTAGTCCCCGCTCCACCACCGCTCTCCTCTTAATTTACACTTAGAGCAATAATAAGCTAAAAAGAAATTCTAGCATAAGTCAAGAACTGAATTATATGATTCACTAAAGCATCTCAAGGCTATGTTGATACTAAAGTACAACTTTAACTAGGCAATTTTACACACGAAAATAGCTAGAGATATAAATGCAAAAATAGTAAAGATAAGAGGGAAACCGCAATGAAGATAATCGATGTTTTCTCGTGGTATCAAAGATTTGCGGTCTTCACTAGTTCACGTTGAGGTAAGCCCAAACAGATTAGACCGGTTCCACGAATTAAGCCTAATAAACCTCAATTCCACTAGCTAGGGTTACTCTTCCTCTACTCGGGAGATAGCGAGCATCAAACCTGTAGGATCGTTAATGACAATCAGAAGAGGGGTGAATGATTGTAAGATTTTTCTCACGACTTACCTCTCACGTGTAGAAGACAACAGTACGTCCACCCCAGAAAAGCAGCATGGAACCAACACAAGTAGCAACAACAATTAATTAACAGGCACTGTATGTAAATATAATTATGCCCTAGCTTCGGGTCACCAACTGGTAGGCAGCAAACAAATTGATTAGTTTCTCCTCCCTTGAAAATAGAGATCTATTTTCTATTGAAGAATCATCATAACTTTGTAGCCACAAAGTCTCCTCCTGGAAACCCGCAAACAAAAAATAGAATTCACCTTCATCAAATCACATCAAGAATCAGCGTCGTTCTGCTCGGGGTTGCTGTAGATGCGCCCCTAGAAATCACATCGATCATCACCTTGCACCTCCACATCCAGCAGCCCATAACCTCCTCACGTGCCAAGCCAAAAGCTCCTCAAGTTATCTCTCCAATCCTAGCACATCAACAATGCACAGCAGCAATGCATGCAACACGTACGCTGCTAGCTCATGTGCATATATCCGCCAAGCACGACAACCGAAAAGCACTTTTGTTCTTCAGCACACCAACAAAAATTTGATTACTCTTTCACAGCATCAAAACCGCCATCAAGCCATCGGTACGTCCAGGACGAACACCACCTGCACAGCACAACTCCTAGATTGGATTTGATAACCCCCCACAGCCGCCGTAGCCCCCATGGCTCATATACGTGTGCAAAAACCAAGAACCCCTGACAGGTATTCTAGCGTTTGGCACCTAATCTCCCACTTTCGGCCTACTAAAATCCTAGGGCCCAATCCGTGGGCTTCAACACCAGATTACAAATCCAATTATGTATACTCCAGAATTGTTACGTGTCGTAGCCTCCGGACCGCACCTCCGTAGCTCCAATACACATTATCTATCTTTTGATCTCCACGTGACCCAACTCAAGCCCGACCAGCTCCTCTAGCATTCTCGACCCTCTGGACCATGACTTCATACCAAGCCATCTCCTGATCACCGCCGTAGACTACGATCGCCTCCGAGTTACCCTGCACATGCAAAGACCAAAGCAACATATTTTTCCGGCACAAGTTCTTCCTAACTTGACCGACATAAGTCTACATAATACAATACGCCTCAAATAATATCAGTAAATAATATTGTCAATTATTCATCAGTTAAATTATTTTAGACCTAGCCACATGGTCTAACAAAAACCACTCACAACCGGTGCCGAGCCTCTTCACAAACTTCTTGAAGAGATCTCCGCACAATCTTCCTTGAAAGTGATTAATAAGTAGGACTACCGAAACAAACAAACAAAATATTCCTCTTTCTTCAAAAGGGTTTCAATTGTAAATGTTGACGTCGTATTGATACAGCTATCTGTCCCAGCCCAATTCAAACGACCTTTCGTCTTTTAGGATTCAATGTAACACTGCAGATTCTGGGTGTAAATGCACCAAATAGTTTTTGTTCACTGTGTGGAAACAAAATATTGATGTAAATCAATCTTGTGCAACAGTGGCTACACCCTTATCAGGGATCCACATCACAACAAGGGCCTCGCCTTTACTGAGGGGGAGTTGTGTCTCAGGAGCTCCAACTACGGGCAGCCACCACTAACTACGATGACATGTAATTGTTCTAGTGGCATTTTTATCTAAACTCCTTAATGTTTATGCAGGTAAAGAAGCTCATGTACAACCTTCACCAGTACAAGGTCTCTCTGCCGCGCTACATGGCCATGATGGACCTTCAGGTAGCCCAAATTAATCTGGTTACTTATATGAAATATTGAATTGTCATAATGTAAGAAGATCGACCCTTCAAGGTGCGAAAAGGCTTGTTATAGAAGATGTGATAAAATACAACCAACATATTTGATATATTGCAATTAAAATGATCTATTGGTTGCCACGCCGTGCTATGCCTTGTGTTTTAAGGAGATGAATGAGATGCTCTTCTACAGGCTATTAACCGATAATGTGGAGGAGCTTATTGAGATATGTGATCTGAATTTCTAATGTGCTTGTATTCAAACATGTCATATTAACGGATAAGTTCCCTTACTTGGACATCAAGTCATGTTACCACTTTATATACCTCTTGTATGCCGCACGGGGAGAGTGGACGGCTCATTGTAATCCCCTTGCGATTTGTAAACACTTCTCATATAGTGATACACTAGTCCCGGGAACGAAGGATCCCGAATTCTCTGTGTTCATACACTAGTCCAGGATTTCCAGTGTACACAGTCACAAAAATGTTATCACAAACATATCCAGCGTGTATATTAATAAGCATAGAGTTTATTACAAGCTGGGTAGGAGGCCAAATAAAACATTAAGCGGAAGCAAAATATAATGGTAGCCACACGACACGCCACGAGCAATCGTGCGGAGGTCATTGCCTAATCGTCCCGCTCCTCACCTTACGGATAGCGTCTTCTCTGAATAATAATATTCAGAAGAGTGAGCACTACAACGTGCTCGCAAATTACACCCAATACTGTAATTTAGAATGCATGCATAAGTTATTCAAAGGAAGGTTGTAGGGTTTATTTGCATAAATCAGCATTTTGGTTTAAATAGTTATACTAAGTTTCAAGGCACATTTTCATTACATAACTAAAATCGATTTAAAATTGATCATTTTATAGTGGATTACCTCCATATGAAACATGGTGAAGGATACCCTCCTATCACAAGGCTACCACTAAATTTACCACAAGGATTAACCATCCTCAAATCATGTCCAAAGTTATTTTAAAACCAAAAACAAATCTAACTTAGAGTGGCTTTGCTCAAGATGTCCATGACCGTGGACACGGCTATTCGAATAGATTTACACTCTGCAGAGGTTGTACAACTTTACCCACACGAGATAATTTGCAGTTATGTCGGCCAATACACACTTCCTTAGGTGTGTGACTAGGCAATTATCACAAGGCGTTTCCAATGTTTTACCTCAATACCAATATGCCCGCTAAGGTTTCACTTCCATTAGGCTAACCACTCACGGAAACCCCTCTTGCGCCAAGTGGGAATAAAGTCTAACCGACACCCACACAACAAAATGGCATAAACAATACCGAGGTAATACAAATTATTAAGCCCGGTTACGCCCATAGAACATGTGGTAGTACGGTGGAGCTTTTGCAAGATGCGGCTCAAAGGCGGTCCTTAATCTACTTGGGCAACTTTCAATAAAACCACTGGTCTCGATCCTAACTGAGACAGGCCGTGCATAAACTGCACCCACTAACGGTCCATGTTTGCCCAAGTACAAACCATTTTCTTTTATTTTAAATTTTCAAAGACATTTGCAAAAGTCCACCATGACAAGGCAATGTCATAGGCTTTTATCAATTTATGAAATTTTGGCTAAATTCTCCCAAAGTCAAATATTTCATGGTCTAAGCATTGCTATGCATATATTTATTTTTAAATTCATTTGACTAAGGTTACAAGGAATTGATAATACAACAATCAAATTTGGCTATACAAAGGAATTAGAATAATTTAAATATTTAAAACAGAATTTAAAATAATTAATTACAATTATGCATGCAATAATAATTTAAAATGCAAATTAAATAATTTTAAATATTGGGGCAAAATGGTCAATGGTGTAACTTGCCTTGTTCAAATTCCTGGTATTCTACTTCTTCAATAGGGTCAAGCTCTCCGAGTCGTCAAAATCTATCTGTGAAAATATTCCAAATTCAAGCAATTCAAATGAACACAAATAAATTCAAATGAAAATTCAAATTAACTCCAAATTAAATAATTTTGGTTTTGTTAGCTAGATCTTGATTTTATACAAATTTAGAAATTTGAATCACCTAAATCGGAGTTTGTATGAAGAAATACGAGCTCCTGGAAGTTTAAATCTAATTTTAATTCTAAAATCGAGATTTTCCTAAATTCCCAATTAAATTTCTAAAGGAAATTCTATTTATTGCGCCAGCTGACGTCAGCAGTACTGTTCACAGAGTCTGACATGTGGGCCCAAACAGTCATGGACTGAGTCCACGGCGTCACCCGAATCCACGGTGGACTCGGCTCACAAAGCCTGATCTGAAGGGTAGTAGTCTTTGTCTTGTGCCGCTGCTTGCGCGCACCACGTGGCGCTGACTTGGCTGCCACGCACACGAAAACGGTGTGGTGGCGCTGAGGTGGCTGTCCACGTCAGCACGGAGAGGGAGGCGCCGAACCGATGTAATGCCGTGACGAACGGCGCGGGCGAGCTCCGGTGAGTGCGCAAAAGATAGAGGGAGGACGCTGGTTCTAGGGCGCTACCGTGGCGGCGAGAGTGGACCGGAAGGTCGTCGGCGTCGGCGAGTGGCGGCGAAGGTTCGGTCTGGCGGAAGAGAGCTCCGGCGATCTTCGAGAGACGAGGAGGGTGCACGGGATCGCAGCGAGGGCATGAAGGCGATGGTGCGAGCAGGGTGGCCGGGAAGCTTGCCGGCGCCGGAATCGAAGACGAAGCTTGCCGCCGAGAGAAAAACTCCAATTACCGTTGATTGAGAGTGAGCGAGGTTACGGGAGGCGGGGGAATGAGATGCGGGAGAGAGTGCATGGCGGGGCACCTTTTATAAGCGGGGAGGCCGGAGATGGAGATCGTGTGCTGCGGTAATGGCGGTGGCAACGGGCGCGGGCGTTACGGGGTTAAGAGGGGGTAATGGCGGGAATGAACGCAGCGGAGTGAGGGGAGTTAATGCGCGTGATGGCGAGTGAAGAGAGGGAGGGAATCGCGGGAGTGACGAGCTCCGAGGCGAGCGGTAATGGCGGAGCCGTGCGGTGTTCGCGCGAGGAAGAACGGGAGGTTGAAGACGGTGACGTGGCTCGGGCGGTCCACCGCCGGTGAAACAGAGCGAGGGAGAGAGGCGCGGGCGGCGGAGATCAACCGTTGGATGGAGATCGAGAGGCGAGGTGATGAGTGGGCGCGTGGACCGGACGCGAAGGATGAGGCGGCGATGAGCGACGCGTGGCCATGGCGGGTGCGAGGAGGCGGGCGGTCGCGGAAGCGATCTTTGGGCTGCAGCCCAAGATCTTATTACAAAGATTTTAAACCTTTTTCAATTGATTTAATTCCAGAAATTCAAATAAGCTTTAGAAAATAGTAAATGAAGTCCAAAAATTTTGAGAAAATTCACAAAAATTCTATGAGGTATTCTGGACTTAAATAAAATAATTCCAACTTTTAGTTGATAATAGATTTTGCACATAAATTCTTTTAGCCTTAATATACTTTATTGAAAAGCTTTTAAAAATTCCAGAAAATCCACAAAAATTAATAAAGTCTTATTTTTAACTGAAATTGAAATTTTGGGCTATTACAAACCTACCCCCCTTAAAGGGAATCTCGACCCCGAGATTCAGACTTGGTCAGCAAAAAGGTAGGGGTACTCGGCTCTCAAAACTTCTTCTCGCTCCCAGGTAGCTTCTTCTTCTGAATGATTGCTCCACTGAACCTTACAAGAACGGATGACTTTGCTTCTGGTGACGCGTTCTGCCACATCGAGAATCTTGATTGGTTGTTCCACATAGGTGAGATCTTCCTGAAGATCGATGTTCTCTAGCGGTGTTTCTTCTGTTGGTACTCTGAGACATTTCTTTAACTGGGATACATGGAAGACATTGTGAGCAGTGTGAGAGATCTTTGGTAGTTCCAGCGATAAGCAACTTCACCTCTTTTGCCAAAATCTTATAGGGTCCGACAAATGCAGGTGCGAGTTTTCCTTTAGTCTGAAATCTCTTCACTCCTCGGAGTGGAGTTACCCTGAGATAGACAAAATCTCCCATCTCGAAGGATAGTTCTCTCCGACGATTATCGGCATAACTCTTTTGTCGGGTTTGAGCTACTTTCAGACGTTCTCTTATTGCTTTTACCTTACTTTGACTTCTTTTATCAATTCAGTCAGAAGAATTGGTGTTCTCCTACTTGATCCCAAAGGAGAGGGTTCTACACTTTCTACCATACAATGCTTCAAATGGCGACATCCGTAGGCTAGCTTGAAAGTCGTTGTTGTAGGAAAATTCTGCATAGGGCAAATTCTTATCGACTTCTTCCATAATCTATAGCACAAGCTCGAAGCATGTCTTCTAGGACTGATTTACACGTTCATCCGCCATCTGTTTGGGGATGATATCTTTGTCTTTGAAGTTGAGTCCGGTTCCCAAAGCTTCATGTAGACTCGCCAAAATTTTGAAGTGAGCTCGAACCTCATCGGACACAATTTTCTTGGGTATACCATGTAGCAGACGATCTGGCCATATACAATTTCGCTAACTTATTGCTTCGTAAGTGGTCTTGGTGGAATAAAATGAGCCACTTTTGTTAATCGGTCAATTATTACCCAAATGGAATCACAACTGATTGGGTCCTAGGTAGTCGGTGATAAAATCCATACCAATCTCCTCCCATTTCCACTCGGGAATTGGTAATGGTTGTAACAATCCGCAGTCTCGATGTTACGCCTTAACACGACGACACACATCTGGCGTGCAACAAACTCGCGATCTCTCGCTTCATATTAACCCACCAATACTTTTCCTTCAGATCTGGTACATCTTGGTACTCCGGGATGAATAGAGTAAGGTGATTCATGAGCTTCTTTCGAATCGGTTGTGCGGTTTCATGATGTTTAGGTACGCATGCGGTTGCCAAACCATACTGTGCCTGCTCTGTCTTGAGAAAATCTCGGGCTTTGCCTCTTCTCATGTTCTTCATGATTTCTTTGATGTCTTCGTCTTCTATTTGTTTTCTCCGATCGACTTTGTATGGTTGGTTGGACTTCCCTTGTGTTTATCTGACCTTGACCGACAATTTCAGATTCGGATGCTTTAGTTCTTCATACAACTCGTTGATTTTCTTGAACTAACACCGTGTTGCAAGATGCTTTCCTACTCGAGCATCTGCTACCACGCTGGCTTTACCCGGTGATAATGAATTCCAAGGTCATAATCTTTTATCGGCTCTAACCATCTTCTTTGCCTGAGATTAAGATCTGACTGGGTGAAGATGTATTTCAAACTCTTATGATCTGTGAAAATCTCACAGCGGTAAACAATGATATAATGCCGCCAGATTTTCAAAGCATGCACAATTGCCGCTAATTCTAGATCATGAGTTGGATAATTTCCTTCATGTGGCCTTAACTGACGAGATGCATAAGCCACGACCTTTCCTTCTGCATCAAGACATCCTAACCCTGGCGGGATGCGTCACAGAAAACTTCAAAATCCTTACGTATATCAGGTAAGACTAGCACTGGTGCAGAGACTAATCTTTTCTTCAGCTCTTGAAAACTATGTTCACAAGCATTTGTCCAATCAAATTTCTTTTCCTTCTTCAGAAGTTGAGTCATGGGTTTGGCGATCTTGGAAAAACTTTCAATGAATCTGCGGTAGTACCCAGCTAATCCGAGAAAACTTCTCATACGTGGTGATTTGGGTTGCTTCCAATCCATTCTGACTTCAACCTTTGAGGGTCTACTGCAACTCCTCCTGCTGACACAATGTGTCCAAGAAAAGCCACTTGACTGAGCCAAAATTCACTTTTGCTGAGTTTGGCATAAAGTTGGTGTTCTCGAAGTTTGTCCAAAATAATTCTGAGATGTTTTTCATGCTCTTCCATATCTCTTGAATAGATGAGAATATCATCTATGAATACCACCACAAACTTATCCAAAAATTCCATGAACACTTTGTTCATCATATTCATGAAATAAGCAGGGGCATTTGTTAGTCCAAATGACATCACTGTGAACTCGTACAGTCCATATCTGGTGGTGAAGGGCGTCTTGAATATCTTCAGTCGATTTTTAGCGATGGTAGCGATCTCAAATCAATCTTGAGAAAACACTGGCTCCTTTAAGTTGATCAAACAGATCATCTATCCTAGGTAACGGGTACTTGTTTTTGATTGTTACCTCGTTGAGTGATCTATAGTCCACACACATTCTCATACTATTGTCTTTCTTTTTGACAAATAGTACTGGAGCTCCCCAAGGCGATGAACTTGGTTGAATGTAACCTTTACTCTGTAGTTCTTGATCCGCTTCTTCAACTCTGCTAGATCATTTGCCGGCATTCTGTAGGGTCGCTTCGAAATTGGAGCAGTTCCTGGGACTAAGTCAATTAAGAACATTATGTCCCGATCCGGTGGCATACCAGGTAAGTCCTCCGGAAAAACATCTGGATATTCTTGTACCACGGGTATATCTTCTAGTTTCACTTCCTTTAAACTGGTCAAGATAGGACTTCTTTCCGTAGAAGTCTTGGGTTGGAACTCTCACCAAATCCCTTGTTCATTGGTGAGGTTGATAGATCTACTAGCACAATCTATCACGCTTACGATTTTTGGCAAGCAGTCCATTCCAAAATTACGTCCAATCCTTGCGAGCGCAAGACTATTAAGTTGGCCGAGAAAGTTACTCCGAGATTTCAAAGGTAAGATTTGGATGAATAAGCTAGCCCTCATTTACGAGCCCGGGAATGGATTAACATGGGCTTAACTAAGGGGAGGTAGATAACCCATATTTTCCACAAACTTATTTGACACAAAAGAATGCGAAGCTCGGAATCAAATAAAGCGATCTTTGTCTTGAGTTGACAAGGAACGTACCAAGAACAACATCCGTGTCTTTGCATAAGCTTCCTCTGCGGTGGCGTGATTCACACGTCCCTTCATGAATCGACCAGTGGTCTTGAGGACCGCCGAGACCAAACTCCGGAGTTGGCTTGACGGGGTGACGGTTCTTGCTTCTTGGGACACTTATTGGCATAGTGACCCAACTTCGTTGCAATGAAAGCATGTGATTCTGCTTGTGGAAATAGGTGGCCTGCACCGGCCCGACCTCGGACGAACTACTTGAATCCGGAAGTATTTGGGCGCGAATCGGGCTGGAACTCGGTGTAGTAGTGGAATCTTCCACGCCGAGGTGGTTGAGATTGAGTGAAACGAGGCTTTGGCGATCCTCCGAGTTAAACTTACGAGTGCCATCCTCCGCTGCGATTCTCCATTTCGATGTTTGCCTTCTGGCGAATGGCCTTATTTACCAAGCTGCGAAAGTCGGTAAAATCTCGAGAAATCAAGCGAGCAGAGAGTTCGTCGTTTAACCCTTCGAAATCGCTCTTGCTGTCTTCATCTCGGCTACATCCTCGGGGCATAGCGAGCAAGTTGGTTAAACTTATGCGGATACTCGCCAAGCCGAAGCGGTTTCCTTGGCGGAGCGGCGAAACTCCTTCTTTTCAAAGTAATCATGCGGATGGAATGTGAGATCGTGGAAAGCTTGCATGAACTCATCCCAAGTGATTTCTTGGGCATTAGCATGGGACATGCTGAAATTATCCACCATTACGATGCGGGACCAATCAATTGATGAGAGGCAAACAAAACTCTCTCACGATCGTACCTTGAGCAATATCCGTTTCTTTCCAATGGCCTGAGCCAATCATCTGCGTCCATGGGTTCCGTGCTACTAGAAAGCGTTGGCGGGCGCATCCTCATGAACTCAGACAAAGTTACTCTTGCGGGAGGTGGAGGAGCATGATAGGCTGCTGACGCTTGGGTATTATGATTGCTGTGAAGGGACTGGGCTAGCAACTCAATCAGATGAGTCTGATTGGCCATCATTTGGCGCCGATCAGAGCTTGCTTGGAGGAGGTGGTGGTTGTTGAACTAGGTTTTCTTGATATTCGGCATTCTCATTTCCTTGCCCTCTAGCGACACTTAGGTGCGGGTGGTCACCATCGATGAACTCTTCATAGATTAGACAAGAGAGACAGGAATTATAAGAGTATAGATCTAAAATAGCCCAAATTCAACAAACACAAGACAAGAACATTTCGGCAAAATAATTTATTTTTATTTTATTAATTCATTATGGCTACTACAAAGATTTGGTAGCTCATAATTCGCAACTAAAGGAAAAATTAAGGTCAAATCTATGGTGTTATTGGGGTATAATCTGGCTCACTAGAACTAGCCTCGCCTTCCTTGTAAGAGACCAGTTCTTTTTCTGCACTCTTCAACTTTTCTTCTGCATCTTGTAACTTCACTTGCAGAAGAGACAGCTCATCTAGTGTATTCCCGTAGGCATAATCCAAGGCTCTGGCCAGATCCACCTGATGAGTGAGGTCGGGACAGTCTTCATCTCTAGTTGAGCGAAAAGCACTGTCATGCCGGGTTGGAATGTGCATTGGGTAATAGTGGAACCCAGTGCCGTTGAGGCGGTGATCGTAGATGTAGCGAAAGTGCGGGTTGCTTCCTAGTTGCATCTGGATGCCTTGGCGAAGGTGTCTCGTCGCATTGGGGCATCGAAGACGTGGAAGTCTGTGTTCGGCGATAGATTGGAGTAAAGGATCACCTCTACTCTCCACCGTTCCTGATTTCCCACCTTATACTTGTATCCTTGATATGTCGGTCTTTCTTCAAAGTCCAAATGCTGCATCATCTTCCAGAGAATGGCGGCCCAATGACCAGCAAAGACTCCATGGGAAATGGCATTCGGAACTTCAGCCATCTACAATTTTTGAAAAGGAGATGAGTTAGTAAATAATTTTTCAAGAGAAAAGTTGAGAAATGACTCTAGAAGAGCAAGTTATTTTTAAATTTTCAAAATAAATCCTTAAGGGTTTGATTTCTTTCTAGGTCACGACCTACAGTCGATATGGCTCGATACCACTTTTGTCGAACCCGGAGCGAAGGATCCCGAATTCTCGTGTTCATACACTAGTCCAGATTTCCGGTGTACACAAATCACAAAATGTTATCACAAACATATCCAGTGTATATTAATAAGCATAGAGTTTATTACAAGCTGGGTAGGAGGCCAAATAAAACATAGCGGAAGCAAAATATAATGGTAGCTACACGATATGCCACGAGCAATAAATGCGGAGGTCGCCGCCTAATCGTCCTGCTCCTCACCTTCTGGATAGCAGTCTTCTCCTGAATAATAATATTCAGCAAGAGTGAGCACTACAACTGTGCTCGCAAATTACACCCAATACAGAATTTAGAATGCATGCATAAGTTATTCAAAGGAAGGTTGTAGGGTTTATTTGCATAAATCAGCATTTTTGGTTTAAATAGTTATACTAAGTTTCAAGGCACATTTTCATTACATAACTAAAATCAGATTTAAAATTGATCATTTTATAGTGGATTACCTCCATATGAAACATGGTGAAGGATACCCTCCTATCACAAGGCTACCCGCCAAATTTACCACAAGGATTAACCATCCTCAAATCATGTCCAAAGTTATTTTAAAACCAAAAACAAATCTAACTTAGAGTGGCTTTGCTCAGCATGTCCATGACCGTGGACACGGCTATTCGAATAGATTTACACTCTGCAGAGGTTGTACAACTTTACCCACACGAGATAATTTGCCCGTTATGTCGGCCAATACACACTTCCTTAGGTGTGTGACTAGGCAATTATCACAAGGCGTTTCCAATGTTTTACCTCAATACCAATATACCCGCTAAGGTTTCACTTCCATTAGGCTAACCACTGCTGAAACCCCTCTTGCGCCAAGTGGGAATAAAGTCTAACCGACACCCACACAACAAAATGGCATAAACAATACCGAGGTAATACAAATTATTAAGCACAGTTACGCCCATACTGAACATGTGGTAGTACGGTGGAGCTTTTGCAAGATGCGGCTCAAAGGCCGGTCCTTAATCTACTTGGGCAACTTTCAATAAAAACCACAGGTCTCGATCCTAACAGACAGGCCGTGCATAAACTCGCACTCCACCAACGGTCCATGTTTGCCCAAGTACAAACCATTTTCTTTTATTTTAAATTTTCAAAGACATTTGCAAAAGTCCACCATGACAAGGCAATGTCATAGGCTTTTTATCAATTTATGAAATTTTGGCTAAATTCTCCCAAAGTCAAATATTTCATGGTCTAAGCATTTGCTATGCATATATTTATTTTTAAATTCATTTGACTAAGGTTACAAGGAATTGATAATACAACAATCAAATTTGGCTATACAAAGGAATTAGAATAATTTAAATATTTAAAACAGGAATTTAAAATAATTAATTACAATTATGCATGCAATAATAATTTAAAACAGAAATTAAATAATTTTAAATATTGGGGGCAAAATGGTCAATGGTGTAACTTGCCTTGTTCAAATTCCTGGTATTCTACTTCTTCAATAGGGTCAAGCTCTCCGGAGTCGTCAAAATCTATACGCGAAAATATTCCAAATTCAAACAGAATTCAAATGAACACAAATAAATTCAAATGAAAATTCAAATTAACTCCAAATTAAATAATTTTGGTTTTGTTAGCTAGATCTTGATTTTATACAAATTTAGAAATTTGAATCACCTAAATCGGAGTTTGTATGAAGAAATACGAGCTCCTGGAAGTTTAAATCTAATTTTAATTCTAAAATCAGGATTTTCCTAAATTCCCGAATTAAATTTCTAAAGGAAATTCTATTTATTGCGCCGGTGACGTCAAGAGATCATTCACGAGTCGACATGTGGGCTAACAGTCATGGGTGAGTCCACGGCGTCACCGAATCCACGGTGGACTCGGCTCACAACCTGATCTGAAGGGTAGGTGTCTTTGGCCTGGCGCGGCTACTTGTTGGCGACCACGTGGCGCCGACTTGGCCGCCACGCACGCTGCAGCGGTGTGGTGGCGCGAGGTGGCTATCCACGTCGGCCGCCGAGAGGAGGCGCTCGGGAACCGATGGTGGCGTGACGGCAGGCCGTGGCGAGCTCCGGTGAGTGCGCAAAAGATAGAGGAGGACGCTGGTTCTAGGGCGCTACAGTGGCGGCGAGAGTGACCGGAAGGTCGTCGGTGTCGGCGAGTGGCGGCGAGAAGGTTCGGTCTACGGCGGAAGTAGAGCTCCGGCGATCTTCAGGAGACGAGGAGGGGTGCACCGGATCGCGCGAGGCGCCAAGAAGGCGATGGTGCGACGGGTGGCAGGGAAAGCTTGCGGCGCCGGAATCGGGAAGACGAAGCCGGCCGCGAGAAAAACTCAATTACCGTTGATTGAGAGTGAGCGAGGTTACGGGAGGCGGGGGAATGAGATGCGGGAGAGAGTGCGCAACCGGGGGCACCTTTTATAGGCGAGGGGGAGGCCGGGAGATGGAGATCGTGTGCGGCGGTAATGGCGGTGGCAACGGGCGCGGGGGCGTTACCGGGGGTTAAGAGGGGGTAATGGCGGGAATGAGCGGCGGAGTGAGGGGAGTTAATGCAGCGTGATGGCGAGTGAAGAGAGGAGGAATCGCGGGAGTGGCGAGCTCGAGGCGGCGGTAATGGCGAGCCGTGCGGTGTTCGCGCGAGGAAGAGCGGGAGGTTGAAGGCGGTGGCGTGGCTCGGGCGGTCCACTGTCGGTGAAAGCAGAGCGAGGGAGAGAGGGCGCGGGGCGGCGGAGATCAACCGTTGGATGGAGATCGAGAGGCTGAGGTGATGAGTGGGCGGCGGTGGATCACGAAGGATGAGGCGGCGATGAGCGACAGCGTGGCCATGGGCGGGTGCGAGGAGGCGGGCGGTCGGAAGCGATCTTTGGCTGCGGCCCGATCTTGTTAAAAGATTTTTAAACCTTTTCAATTGATTTAATTCCAGAAATTCAAATAAGCTTTAGAAAATAGTAAATGAAGTCCAAAAATTTTGAGAAAATTCACAAAAATTCTATGAGGTATTCTGGACTTAAATAAAATAATTCCAACTTTTAGTTGATAATAGATTTTGCACATAAATTCTTTTAGCCTTAATATACTTTATTGAAAAGCTTTTAAAAATTCCAGAAAATCCACAAAAATTAATAAAGTCTTATTTTTAACTGAAATTGAAATTTTGGGCTGTTACATTCCCTTACTTGGACATCAAGTCATGTTACCACTTTATATACCTCTTGTATGCCGCACGGGGAGAGTGGACGGCTCATTGTAATCCCCTTGCGGTTTGTAAACACTTCTCATATAGTGATCATCGCCGGTTGGAGCCCGTGATTTTTTTTCGCAAGGGCTTTTCACGTAGAAATTTATGTCTCCTTATGTCCCTATTTTTCTATCAAGTGTATCAAAGCACGGGAGAATAGGGTTTTTGGAGAGATACGAGAAAAAAGTAGATCTATTTCATGCATCACCGTCTCCCGGTGAGCCTACACTCGCCTCGATCCACGTGTGGTGCACCGTTCCCGAGGGCTCATCGTTTCCTCGTGTTTCCTCAGTGCATCATCTGCTGCGTCCCTACGTCCGCCCCGGTGCAAGTGCCAACGCCATCAGCCAAAGCCAGCACATAGGTGTTTCCTCGGTCCGTGTGCGCCGTCTGTCGTTCGCGTGCACGCAGAAGAAAGACAAACCCAGCTCTGAAGCAATCAAATGCAGCAACCGCGAGTGATTAATCTTCATCAAACCAAAAGTCTTTTCTCCAGCACAGGTTCCAAGAAATTAATTTTTATTGAATCATCAGGCAATCACGTGAGAGGAAAAAACTTTTTTTTAATCAATCTCTGAGCAAGTCTTCTGTTGATTCGTGGAGAACGCGAGAAGTCAAAATCAACAACACAGGTTGCAAGGAAAAATCTTTCTTTAATTTATATTTAATCACAGAGCAAGGACGACCTGTTGTTTTCCGTGAGTACTTGGTAGATTTGGAGATTTTTTTGCTACATCCACCTAATAAGTGTACTTGATATTTGAAGATCTTTGATTCACGTACACAGAAGGTTTACCAAAGAGGTTGTGTTTTTTGCTAGGTTTAAACAGATCAGTATCAGTAATTTCAGGACTTATTCCTCATGGCGGCTTTCAAGTATGATCTTTCACTCCTAAGTTGAGGCATAAAATTTTCACTGTAGCAAGTCAAGATGAGGGTTGTGTTCGCACAGATGAATTTGGATGATGCATTGGAAGGTTTTAAGAAACAACCTATCGCATGGACCGTAGATGAGAAGCGTAAAGATCGTAAGGTTTTATCTCAGATTCACCTTCATTTATCAAATGATATTTTGTAGGAGGTTTTGAAGCAGAAGATATCTGCTGCATTATGGTTGAAGACTGGAACAAATTTGCATGAAAAAGGATCTCACCGGCAAGATGCATCTCAAGCAGAAGTTGTACTCTCGCAAATTGCAAGAAGGAGGATCCGTGCTTGATCATCTTTCATTGTTTAAGAAGATCGTTGCCGCCCTAGAGTCGATGGAGGTAAAATATGATGATGAGGATTTCAGTCTTATTCTTTTGTGTTCTCTTCCTAGTTCTTTTTCAAATTTTATAGATATGATATTATATAGTAGAGATACTCTCTCTCTTAATGAAATTTATTAATCTTTGCATGCTAAGGAGAAGATGAAACAGATGATACCTTCTGAAAATTCAAGCTTGCAAAGAGAAGGCTTGTTTGTTCGTGGCGGGTAAAGGAGAAGAACTCAAACAATGGATCTTGAGGTAAAAGTTCGAATGGCTACAAGAACAGGTCGAAATCAAGAGGTAAGTACAAGTTATGCAAATATTACAAGAAGAGTGGGCACAACATCTCTGAATGTTGAAAGCTGCAGAATAAAGAAAAGAGAACTAGCTATTATAAGCCAAAAGGTAAACTAGATGATGAAGATAAAGTCTCACTCGTTGTTGATGATAGTTCTGATGGAGAAATTTTTGTTGCCTTTGCTAGATGTGCTCAGACCAATGATGAATGGATTCTTGATTCCGCTTGTACCTTTCATATGTGTCCTAATAGGAATTGGTTTGCCGCCTATGAAACTGTTGAATGTGGTACTGTGTTGATAGGTGATAATTCATCTTGTAAGGTTGTAGGAATTGGTTCAGTTCAGATCAAGATGTTTGATGGCATTGTCAGAACTTGGATAGATGTGAGGCACATTCAGTTTGAAAAGAAACTTTGTCTCTTTGAGTACTCTTGATGCTAAAGGGTACAAGTATTCTGGTGAAGATGGAGTTTTGAAGGTATCAAAAGGCTCTCTTGTTGTGATGAAAGCTGATATTAAATCTGTCAATCTGTACCATCTGCGATGTACTACAATATCAGGTACTGTTGTTATAATTTTAAGTTCATTATCTGATTCTGATGCTACTAATCTTTGACATATGCGCCTTGGGCATATGAGTGAAATTGGTTTAGCAGAATTGAGCAAGAGAGGACTTCTTGATGGACATAGCATCGGCAATCTGAAATTTTATGAGTATTGTGTGTTTGGCAAACACAAGAGGGTGAGATTTAATACTTCAGTTCATACTATAAAATGTATTTTGGATTATGTGCATTCTGATTTATAGGGGTCATTTCGCAAGATATCGCTAGGAGGTGCTAGCTATATGTTAACAATTATTGATGATTACTCTAGAAGAGTGTGACCTTATTTCTTGAAGCATAAATCAGAAGCATTTTCAGCATTTAAAGAATAGAAGACTATGGTTGAAAGAAAAAACTGAAAAGAAGATAAAAAACTACGCACTAATAATGAGATGGAATTTTGTTCTAATAATTTTGAATCATATTGCAAGACTGAAGGCATTGTTAGGCACTACGGTTCCCTATACTCCTCAACAAAACGGTGTAGCTGAACGTATGAAGAGGACCACCATTTCCAAAGCCCTTTGCATGTTGTCTAATGCAGGTTTGCATATGCTTTTTTGGGCTAAAGCCGCTTACACTGCTTGCTATCTTATTAATCAGTCACCCTCTATTGCAATTGAAAAGAAGAATCCAATTGAGGTATGGTCTGGTTCTCCAGCAAATTATTCAAAATTGAATTTTTGTTGTTGTACTACTTATGTTCATGTTGATAATGGAAAATTAGAGACTAGAGCTGTTAAGTACATCTTTATTGGTTATAAATCTGGTGTTAAAGGATACAAGTTATAGAATCATGAAACAAATAAGGTTGTGATTAGCAGAAATATTATCTTTAATGAATATGCTATGCTCCATGATAAACTGCCTACTAATGTTCCTGTTGAGAATGAGTAAAATTCAAGTGTTCGGTGGAGCATTTTATTGGTTCAGATAACACATCAGATAAGAAAAATATTGATGTTCATGATGCACCTATTGTTGAGAATCCTCCTATTGTTGAGCAGCCACCACAACGGTCCATTGCAGTTGACAGACTTAGGAGAGAGATTAATCCACCTAAGAGGTTGATTGAAGAAGCTAATATTGTTGCTTATGCTTTGAGTGTAGCAGAAGAAATTGAAGGTAATACAGAACCTTCATCATACTCTGAGGCTATTGATTCTACTTACTGTAATAAGTGAATAGACTGCTATGCATGATGAGATGGAGTCACTTGAAAAAAATGACACTTGAAAACTAGTGAAATTGCCAAAAGAGAACAAGTCTGTTCATTGCAAATAGATTTTCAAAAGAAAGGAATGTATTTCTCCTACTAAACCAGCAAGGTATAAAGCAAGGTTGGTTGCTAAAGGTTATAGTCTGATTCCAGGTATTGATTTTAATGATACCTTTTTCCCAGTTGTGAAGCATAGTTCTATACGCACTTTACTTAGCATTTGTAGGACCGTAAAGGCGACTAGAGGGGGGGTGAATAGGCGCTTTCTCGATTTTTCGCCTTAATCATATTCAACACACACTTTTCTCCTTTAGCTATGAAAGCTAAGAAGATCAGTAAACGCACAGAGGAAGCCTTGTGCTGAATTCAATTACCCCCATTAACCACAATACACAAATATAGAGAAATGATCTCACTGAGCGGTCGGACCGGTGTGCGGCTGGCGGTCTGACTGCCTGTCGGTCGGACCGGCCTCAATTGGCGGTCTAAATGTAGGGCGGTCGAACCGGCGGTGTAAAATCGGTTAGACCGATTTAGTCCAGAGGCAACACACAATGCCCAAATCCAAAACGAAAATTGGTCCAACTTTTGATTAAACCAATGAAACTTGACCAAATTTGGAGCACACCTCCCTAAGGATATCTAAGACTGTTGGACCGTAAAGGCGACTAGAGGGGGGGTGAATAGGAGCACGCTCACTTTTTCACAAATTATGAACTCAATACAATTTCACTCCAGTAGCTATTAGAAAGCTATGAAGATCAATATACCGATCAAATGGAAGACTAGTATTGAATCCAATTAAACCCCTAAGCAATGCTACCAAAATCAACTAAGATTGCAAAGACTCACGGCGACAGGCGGTCGACCGGCGTTATCTTTGTGGTCGGACCGCTCCAAAATCGGTCGACCGGTGATTCTGAAGTGATCGACCGGCCGACTCGAACCGATCCGCAGCAATAAAATCAGCCGATGACGAAGTTGCAATTAGGTGAAACTTTTGATTCTCAACTCCAATCTTTATGAAACTTTGCACACACCTTCTATATGCTATTGAGGACCTATTCCAATCGAATATTATGATAATTCTTGGAGCGATCTTGAGCAATTTCAATTGATTAATGAAGGTCTAAAACAGGGCAGAGCGAAAACTTGATCCTAAAGCTTGTTCGTGAGGATTGATGATCAAGATGATGCTAGATAGATTCACACATATCACAGCAAGCTAATTCACGTGAAAGAATCAATCACAAACTCGCGGATCAAAGAAAGCCCTAAAAACACAAAATTGAAAGCAAGAGCGAAAAGAGACTTATCTCAAGCAAACCTTGCATAGATTGATTTCGTGATTGTTCTTTGGATTACATCCACACCATCATGGATCGATGGACAATCAAAGATCACGAAATCCACCACAAACCATCAAGAGCCCTTGCCTCCACCTCAACTCCCTAAGGACAATTAGGGTTTTGAAACATAAAAGGCGAGAGGGAAGGGGTGCACCACCACCTCCTCCTATTTATAGTGGAGGCCAAAACTCTTAGGGTTTGACTCTATTGGGCTCCGTTAAGGCCCACTAACAAGCGGGTCACACACGCACGCGCCAAAGCGCCGTCTTTAACCTTTTGACCTAAACCGCTTCACCATGCATCATGGATTTGCCAATAGGTCACCCTTGTCCATCTTGTGTCATGCTTGAGTCGTTCGACCTCACCCGCATCGTCAATCGTTACGGACCTCAACTCTCAAGTCTAGTCCCGATCCTCCTCGCCGTTGACCGTCGTTGACCACCAAGCTACCTGCACAACCACGGACAAGAAAACACGATTCGGGAACAAGTTCTTCACAACTTGACCCATGTTAGTCAAAACATGCATCATGCAAATCATATGCCATGAAACCAATGACTTTGACCTAACAAAACAACATCGCCACGAAGTTGGCGGCGTTCAAGTAAAGCGGTCGACCGCTCCGGTGAGCGGTCGGACCGCCCATGGCGGTCGGACCGCTCCACAATGAGCGGTCGGACCGCCACCGAGACTTAGCGAATTTCATACCCTCAAAACCGAAACCTTCCGGAAACTTAAATCCAATAGAACTTCTTCTGGAGACTCCAAAAATATGAGACCAAGTGCATTGGGATCCCTCACTTGCCTACAACACCTATTTTTGGCCGACCCATTACGAGAACTTTTAGGTCATTGCCGGTCCGACCGCCCCACATGGCCGGTCCGACCGATTTGGGACCGGTCGGACCGCCGTGTAAGGACCGGTCGGACCGCCCTTGTCTAGTAAGCCTGACACTTTGTCGAAAACGCGTGAAACTACAAACCGTAAACGCAATTGCCAATTGTCACATCATCCTAAGATCTGGAACATATCCCCATGAAATCCACAATCTCCCCCTTGATGAACACATTGGCAATTATCCAGAAAATGTAAGTAAGAGGTTTGAAAACGAGTTTACTCGCAGTTTTCGCACAAAGGCACAACTTGGTCCATAAGCAAGAAAAAGCAATGAAAATGACCAAGCTGGCATCAGAATTGTATAGGCATGTGAGACAAGGCAAAAGAAAGCATAAAAACTTTATTTTCCAGAAAAGGGTCAAAATTCTCACATGAGGTCCATATGAAAGAACAATTGTTCAATTGACCTATGATCATTGTGAGGATAAAAGAATGCAATTCAAGTTCAGAATATTCAATAAGACAATAAGAATGCAACTCAAGAACTCCCCTCACTATGATCCTCAATTTTTCAAATTTTCAGTTTCTCCCCTTTGTACAAACTTCTCCCCCAACAAAGAAATATATTCTCATTAACACATCTTCTCTTCTCATTTAACACTATTCTCATTAACACATCTTCTCTTCTCATTTAACACATCTTCTCCCCCTTTGACAATGGATTCATCAAGGAATCACGCCTTCCTCTCATCCAGAGATAACAAATAGAAAATAAAGGAAGAAGCAGAAACAAGAGAAGCATAAAGAGGAATATGCATGAAGTGCAATGGAGTGGCTTCAATTTTTGTATTTTTCAATTTTTGATTACAAGAAGCTTTGGAGATTACCCAAAAGAACAAGCTAGTATCTCTAATATTGCACAAACAGCATATCAAGCTGACGTAGCTAGCAAGATCATGGTAAGACATATATATCAAAGCTAAGCACAAAGGCTCAAAAGTGCAGATAGATTTGATCAATTTAAGCAACGCTTCAAATTCAAACAAGTTCATCAACAGGGATCCTAAAGTGAAATTGGCCATGTCAAAATGTCAAAGTGAGATCAAAAATCTAACAAAGACCACATTAAGAGTCAATCAAGTCCCGTATTGAATCATTTTGCTCAATATTTTGTAAACGCCCATTTGTCAACATTTTTTTCATTTGCATTGAATATTGAAGTTGACTAATGATATAACTTAGTGACAAGATCTGGACTAGGAGCCATCCACAAACTCATCCTAAGCTTGACCAAAAGTTGATTAAAGGTATATCTTAGTAAAGAAGATCTGGACTAGGAGCCATCCACAAACTCTTTCTAAGCTTCTAAGGCGACAAATCTTGAGGTTCATGTCATTTCGACAAGCGGTCCCCATGAGATCGTCAGTTCATCAAACTATCTCCAAGTTCATGTCATTTGACAAGCGGTCTCGTAAGAATAGTTTGGCACAATTTAAGCATAAGACAATCTTGATTTTCATTTTCACATGAGCAGTTTTAGAATCTCAAGAACACAAAAGCTCAAGTAATGGTCAATTTTAGATCAAAGAGCTAACAAAGCAATTCTGACAGGGCCAATGTCACAAGAGGAGCACTAATTGCGCAACTCGCTAAAACATCCACAAATTGCAATTTCTTAGTTTGAGTTGTTTAAAAGATTCTAGCTCATATAGCAAAGACTTAGCTACACATGTAAAAGCATGATAATTCTAGCAAGTCAAAGAACTAGAAATGACATTGAGCAAGAATTGAAATACAACAGCTCCAAAGGGTAATAGGCAAAGCTTCATCAATTTTAAAAGATAAGCAGAGAATCTTATATTACAATGCATCTTTTTGGATTTTTCATACTTGTTGGAACCACTTGTTGTAATTTTCATATGAATGCAATATGACACAATGAGATGCAATTAAAAAGCCTAAAAACCTAAAAAGTTCGAAAAGATCACTAAGTTCAGAAAAAGAACAATAAAAGATCAAAAGAAAAGGAGAAATAAGAAAAAGATCAAACTCCCCCTCAAACCAACCCATAAGGATAAATTACCCCTAACTCGCTTCTTAAGGAGGAAAATCTGGTTTGATCTAAAGGCTTGGTAAGAATATCTGCCAATTGAGCTTCGGACTCTACGAAGTGCATCACAATATCACCTTTTTCAACATGATCTTTAAGGAAGTGAAAGCGAATGTCTATGTGCTTAGTCCTAGAATGTTGCCTTTGGGTTTTAGCAATATTAATAGCGAAGTGTTATCACGAGAAAGAGGAACACTAGCAAAGTTTAACCCATAATCTTTCAAAGTGGGCGTCATCCACAAAATCAGCTCTGACAACTAGCGTGACTACATACTCCGCTTCAAAGAAGTGGATTGTGCAATGTAAGACCGCTTCCTAGAAGACCAAGATACAAGAGAAGTGCCTAGGAAGTGACAGTGCACGAGGTACTCTTCCTATCTAACCGACGACCCGCAAAATCGAATCGAAAAACCTCTAATGGACAAAGTCAAGAGCGGGAATACCAAATGCCATATAAGAGAGTAGAGTGTAAATACACGAATATGCGCTTAACGGCTTGGCGATGGGAAGTTCTCGGAGGCGCTGAAATCTTGCACAAAGGCATACCGTGAAGTGAATGTCCGGTCTCGAGGTAGTCAAATCTGAAGGAGCCGATCATCTTTGCGGTACTCGCGTTGATCACGACTTCTCCTTCCTCATCTGGATCCAAGGCGATCGAGGTTGCCATGGGAGTGGAAATTGGCTTGCAATCACCCATGTTGAAGCGTTTTAGTAGATCTTTAGTGTACTTCGTCTGATGGATGAAAGTTCCTTCCTTGCATTGCTTGATTTGAAGTCCCAAAAAGTAATTAAGCTCTCCCATCATACTCATCTCAAATTCCTGGACATAGTGTCGGAAAAGTTGAAACAAGAGCATTAGAGGAACCACCAAAATAATATCATCCACGTAAATTTGAGCAAGCAAGAAATCATTTCCACGCCTAAGAATAAATAGAGTTTTAACCACTTTACCCATCTCAAAATTATTTTTAAGCAAGAAGGTCTTAAGTCTATCATACTGTGCTCTAGGGGCTTGTTTAAGACCATATAATGCTTTAGATAGCTTGAAAACACGATTTGGATATTTAGGATCCTCAAAACCGGGGTTGCTTAACATACACTTCCTCATCTATGAAACCATTTAAAAGGCACTTTTAACATCCATCGATATAATTTAAAACCTTTTGATGCAGCAAATGCAAGCGAGAATGCGAATGGCTTCTAGTCTAGCAACAGAGCAAATGTCTCATCAAAATCTAACCCCTCAACTTGGTGAAACCACGAGCTACCAATCGGCTTTATTTCTAACCACGAACCATCCTCACCTTGTTTATTCTTAAACACCCAACAGTTCCTATAACATTATGACCACTAGGAGGTTCTACTAGGTTCCAAACTTTGTTTCTTTCAAAATTCTCTAACTCCTCATGCATGGTATTTACCCAGCTAGAATCAGATAAAGCATGTGATATATCGCGGGGTTCAAAAGAAGCAACAAAAGTCGAATAAGAGTAGAGATTTGGATCATTATACCTGGAGCGAGTGACTCGCTCATGTAAATTACCTATTATACATTCGGAGGATCTTTGTCTCTGAATGCGAAGTGGGCGCCGGGTGAGATGTCGTTTCTTCGACCTCCGCAGTATCTGCTGATGATGATGATGCGCGAGAGCCTCAATGAAGGTGAAGTAGGCGTAGAGGTTCTTGTATCAATATGGGCGCCTCAGCAGCAGATGAGGAATGATATTAACCGTCCTCATCTTCCTCCACAAAAATGCTCTCTGTCACTGTAAATCATCTCAGTAGCAATTGATCTAGCTCGGGGCTAGTCTCATCAAAAGTGACATTACAAGTCTCTGAATAATGTTAGTCTCGATATTAAAAACTCAAAACCCTCGAATGAGCGGGATAACCCGAAATAACCCATCAAAAGTTCTTGATTCAAATTTATCTAAGTTGCTGTCTTAAGAATAAAACATTTTGATCCAAAAACTCGAAAATGTGAAACAGAGGGTTTTCTACCAAAGCGAAGCTCATAAGGAGTCTTGCCTAAAGAAGGTCTCAAAAAGACACGATTTGCAATATGGCAAGCAGTAGCAATAGCTTCGCCCAAAATCTCCTCGGTGTGTTATACTCGTCTAGCATCGTCCTAGCCATTTCGACCAAGGTCCTATTCTTCCTTTCCACCACGCCATTTTGTTGAGGGCGTGTGGAGAGGAGAATTGATGCTCAATACCACGCTCGGACAAAAAGAAGCAAAGAAGTATTTTTGAACTCGTGCCATTATCACTGCGAATCGCTCTCAAAGCACCGGAAGCTCAGAAGCCAAACGAAGAACAAGATCATGAAAATAACCAAAAGCTTCATCCTTTGAAGTAAGAAAGAACACCCAAGTATATCTAGAAAGATCATCGACTATGACAAAAATATACCATTTTCAACCGATCGACGGACTCTAGCGGGACCAACGGTATCCATATGAAGCAAGCATCCGATCCGTCGGTCATAACCATAATCACGAGAAGAGTGTGAGGCGGCAACTTGTTTGCCATGCCTACAAAGCGCACATATCTGACATCTTTGTGACTTTGAGCTTAGGCAAACCTCTCATGAGATTAAGGTTGCTAACTCGTGTCGGATGATCAAAACCAATGTGCCCCAAACGTCGATGCCAAAGCGTAAATCGAAGAAGATGTAAGCAAACATTTAAGAGATCCGACAAGAGATTACGAAAAATCGGCTCCAAAAATTCTACCAACTCTAGAGATTCCAAACACAAGCTCACGGTAGAATCAAGCACACGACAAGCATTTTTCTTAAAAACCGTCTCATAGCCATCATCAAGAAGTGAGAAGCGAAAGGAGATTATACCTAAGCTTGTCCACAAGAGCGACATCATTTAGAATGAATTTGTTGTTCACCCTAATTGATCCTGTTCCTTCAATTCGCCCTTGTGTATCATCTCCAAAGGTGATGAAGTCATCACTGTTGCTCGCGTGAAAGAGGTGAACCACTTTGAGTTCCGGTCATGTGGCGTGAACATCCGAGTCAACGAACCACGTGTTCTTCCCTTTCGCGATAATCACGAAAATCAAGGAACAAAAGAGCGATGTGTCTCAATCGGGTTAGATAAACATGATTTAGGAATCGAAGATTGAGACACACGTCGCAAGGAGTATACAAACCGAAGTACTATCCTTGATTTTATCTAACATTCGGTTATGAGCAATGTTTAAATTAAAATGAGACTTGAAGCTGTCCATGGCGGATCGACCGGCGTTGGTGGCGGTCGACCGCGACCAAAGCGGTCGACCGGTGACACCAATGATCGGACCTTGATCGATAAACATTAGAATTAGGATATTTAGAAACATAATGATTTGCATGAGAGAAAAATCCTAATCCAGGTTTATTCTTTTCAATGTTACCATGTCTCATAGAAACTCTAGGTTGCATGAATGAAATTCTATCAAAACTTTTCCTATCATTTTCAACCTACATGCCAATGAATTCAATCAAATGTCCACCTTTTTGCAATAAGTGCAATGGTACTTGGTACCACTAGAAGAAGCACCATTTGAATTAATACAAGGTTGGGCAAAGCCTGCAGATTTAAAAGATGTTTTTGCAGTTGGGTTTTGAATTCAATTAAACCTTTTCCAAGACTTGAATGACTTTTGGGTTTGAATTGTCTTGAAAAGAATTGAATCCTAAACCTTGCTTCTTATAAGGAGTTTTAGACTTGTCAAGAATCATGTTTAATTGTTTCTTACCTTTAGAAAATTTCTCTAATGTATCATGAAGGTAAGCATTTTATTTTCTCAAGTTAACACAAGCATCACAAGTTTTATCCATAGATTTCTCCTTATACAAAGCAATTTCGAGCTTAAGAGCGGAACAAGAAGCACAAGTAGTATTTTCAATATTGTCCTTAAGCTTAGCATATTTGACTCTAGCAGCTTCTAAGATATCTTTGATTTCACGTTTCTTTTCTAAACATGAAGTGCAAGGGCTAGAATCAAACACATCAAAAGCAATCAATTTACTAGATTCTAGACATTTTTCACAAGGAGCACTTTTAATTTCATTTAGTTCAGATCTAGCATTCTCAAGTTGTTGTACTGAAATATTATGAGCGGTTTGTAACTTAGTAATTTACGAGTGCATAGCATGACAAGATAAACATTCATCGAGTTCAAGAGTCTTAGCATTTTTAAGCTCTACTTTGGTTTGTTAATCTTTGACTCTAATTTCTTATTTTTGTCATAACAAATTCTAGCGCTTCATCTTGACTAAGCAATTGCTCAACTATAGAATCATATTTAGTGAAAGCTCATCATAAGTAAAAGATACCTCATCATCATCAATGTCGTCTTGTCGACCATGAAGTACATGCCGGTGAAGTCTTTGGTCTTCCCTTTCTTTTGCCTTGAGGATCTCCTCCTCCTTGTCCTCCTCACTCCCGGTATCCACATCGCTCAAGGATTGATCCTCAAAAGCGGTAAGGACCCGGTGGCGACCTTCACAAGCTTATTAGCCTCATACCTTGATTTGTTGAAAGGAGGCTTCTTCCAAGTGGCTTTCCTTCCTTATGATTGCTCTTACCTTTCGACTTGGGACAATTTGCGGATATGATTGAGCTCACCACATTCATAGCATGTCACCGAACCACCTCTCTTTTGTTTCTCACATTATTGTAGGCCCGTGTGAATTTTTAGCTAGAAGAGCTAACTCATTTCAGAATACTTTCAAGCTCCTCTTCATGAATAGCGGATAAGCAAGCAAATGAAAATCGAAGAAGATTCAAAAGAGTCATCAAAAGCCTTTTTGAGAGGATCTGCTACCAAAGCTAAATTATCTTTCTTGGGATGATCAACTCTTTTAATTTCATGAGTCTTGAGTTTACTATAAAGCAATTCTAAAGTAAGACTTGAAAGATCAATATTTTCCTCTATAGCAGTAGCTTTCATCTCCCACTCCTTGGTGTTGATTGCAGCCAAGAGATGGGTGGCATTTTCAGATTGAGAATATTCAATATCAACAGCTTTCATTTGATTAATTACTTTATTAAAGCGACTGAAAATGTCATCGATGCTCTCTCCAGGACGCATCTCGAATTTATTGTATTCACGCTTGTAAACTGTTTGGCGCACCTTTTTGATTTGGGACGAACCCTCATGATATGTTTCGAGAGTGTTCCAAATTTCATGCGCAGTTGAAAGATTGCAAATTCTATCATATTCTTGTCTACCAAGTGCACCATATAAAAGATTCTTAGCCTTATTGTTGTTAGCCAAAAGAATTGCAGAAGCAGGTGTAGCAATTTCAGGAATAACCAGCGGGGCTCTAACAACATCCCAAATAGCTTGTCCTCGCTCTCAAGAAAAAGCGTGCATCGATTCTTCCAATAGGCATAGTCGTGCCCATCGAAGATATGCGGTTTAGTAGAAAACTTATCCATCGCCAAAGTTCAGTGACCGGTTAAGATCAAGATTGAACTAACCGGGCTCTGATACCACTTGTTGGACCGTAAAGGCGACTAGAGGGGGGGTGAATAGGAGCACGCTCACTTTTTCACAAATTATGAACTCAATACAATTTCACTCCAGTAGCTATTAGAAAGCTATGAAGATCAATATACCGATCAATGGAAGACTAGTATTGAATCAATTAAACCCCTAAGCAATGCTACCAAAATCAACTAAGATTGCAAAGACTCACAAGACGCAGGCGGTCGGCCAGCTGGACCCAATCGGTCGGACCGATTGCGGGCGATCGACCGGCGTTATCTTGGCGGTCGAACCGCTCAAAATCGATCGACCGGTGATTACGAAGGCGATCGATCGGCCGACTCGAACCGATCGCAGCGAGAAAATCGGCCGATGACGAAGTTGCAATTAGGTGAAACTTTTGATTCTCAACTCCAATCTTTATGAAACTTTGCACACACCTTCTATATGCTATTGAGGACCTATTCCAATCGAATATTATGATAATTCTTGGAACGATCTTGAGCAGTTTCCAATTGATTAACTGAAGGTCTAAAACCGGGCAAGAGCGAAAACTTGATCCTAAAGCTTGTTCGTGAGGGATTGATGATCAAGATGATGCTAGATAGATTCACACATATCACAGCAAGCTAATTCACGTGAAAGAATCAATCACAAACTCGCGGATCAAAGAAAGCCCTAAAAACACAAAATTGAAAGCAAGAACGAAAAGAGACTTATCTCAAGCAAACCTTGCATAGATTGATTTCGTGATTGTTGCTGGATTACATCCACACCATCATGGATCAGTGGACAATCAAAGATCACGAAATCCACCACAAACCATCAAGAGCCCTTGCCTCTACCTCAACTCCCCTAAGGACAATTAGGGTTTTGAAACATAAAAAGGCGAGAGGGAAAGGGGTGCAGCCACCACCTCCTCCTATTTATAGTGGAGGCCGAAAACTCTTAGGGTTTGACTCTATTGGGCTCCTGTTAAGGCCCACTAACAAACGGGTCACACACGCACGCTTCGCAAAGCGCCGTCTTTAACCTTTTGACCTAAACCGCTTCACCATGCATCATGGATTTGCCAATAGGTCACCCTTGTCCATCTTGTGTCATGCTTGAGTCGTCGACCTCACCCGGCATCGTCAATCGTTCTGGACCTCAACTCTCCGAGTCTAGTCCCGATCCTCCTCGCCGTTGACCGTCGTTGACCACCAAGCTACCTGCACAACCACAGACAAGAAAACACGTATTCGGGAACAAGTTCTTCACAACTTGACCCATGTTAGTCAAAACATGCATCATGCAAATCATATGCCATGAAACCAATGACTTTGACCTAACAAAACAACATCGCCACGGTTGGCCGGCGTTCAAGTAGAAACCGGTCGACCGCTCGGGTGGCCGGTCGGACCGCCATGGCGGTCGGACCGCTCCTCGTGAGCCGTCGGACCGCCACCGAGACTTAGCGAATTTCATACCCTCAAAAACCGAAACCTTCTGGAAACTTAAATCCAATAGAACTTCTTACTGGAGACTCCAAAAAATATGAGACCAAGTGCATTGGGATCCCCTCACTTGCCTACAACACCTATTTTTGGCCCACCCATTTCGAGAACTTTTAGGTCATTGCGGTCCGACCGCCCACATGGCGGTCCGACCGATTGGGACCGGTCGGACCGCCGTGTAAGGACCGGTCGGACCGCCCTTGTCTAGTAAGCCTGACACTTTGTCGAAAACGCGTGAAACTACAAACCGTAAACGCCATTGCCAATTGTCACATCATCCTAAGATCTGGAACATATCCCCATGAAATCCACAAAGACCTATTTCTAGCGACGATCGTCCAGATCCACTTCGAAGAAACGATCTCTCAAAGTTTTACCAAAGAAGTGTTCCAAAACCTAGAAATATAAAAATCTTGATCCAAGACTTGCTTGTGGGGGATTGATGATCTAGATGATTCTAGGAGTATTCCCACACATCAAAGCAAGATAAAATCGGTCAAGAGACCAAGCATAAACACTTGGATCAAGAAAGCACCAAAATCATCAAAAGAGAGAGGAACACAAAAGAGACTTCACCCTTAAACAAACATCAATAGATTGATTGATTCAATATGTTGCTTACAAAGCCACTCCCTCAAGGAGGACAAGAGCTCAATCCAAGAGCACACTCAAATCTCCTCTCCTCTCCTCTTCTCTCCTAACCCTAACCCTAGAAATGATTTTTGCAAATGAGGGCTTAAGTGCTTGGGGGTTTTTTTTCCATCTCCCCCCTTTCTATTTATAGGAGAGGCTAGGGTTTCTCACATGGGCTCCCATTAAGGCCCAACACAAATGGGACCCACACACACACATCAATCTGTTGAAGCAATCGCCTGCTTCACCACGTGTAGGTTGATCAGCGGCCCTCATCATGTCGGCAAGTCTCTCCCGTTCGAATCCCATCGGAACCTCCAAGGCACTTGCACCGATCCCCACGCCGCTAGATCCAACCAGCTGCAACGAACTGCCCGTTCGATCCATCTTGTCCATTCTGCACTCTGCTTGAGTCACACGACCTCACCCGACATCCATGATCGTTCTGGACCTCAGCTCTCCAAGTGTAGTCCCGATCCACCTCACCGTTGACGTCGTTGACCTGCAAGCCACCTACACAGCAATAGACAAATAAATCGTCTCCGGGAACAAGTTCTTCACAACTTGATCCACGTTAGCTCAATAATGCAATATGCAACAATAAAGCATTGAAACTCATGCATTAAACACAACGAAAACACATCAATGCCTGTAAAGAAACACATCAAGTTTACAAGCTATCGTAGTTTTATCTTCCACTGAAGCAGAATATATGGTTATTTCTGAAGCTTGTAAAGAAACTATTTGGTTGAGAGGTTTGTACACTGAGCTTTGTGGAGATAATTCTTGCATTGCTATATTTTGTGATAGTCAGAGTGCTATATACCTTACAAAGGATCAGATGTTCCATAAGAGAACAAAGCACATTGATGTGAGATATCACTTTATTCGAGCTGTTATTGCTCAAGATGATGTCAAGGTGTGCAAGATAAGTACTTATGATAATCCAGCTGACATGATGACAAAGTCCAGTTCTTGTTACTAAGTTTGGGTTTTGCTCAAGCTTAGTTGGTATTACAGTTTAATACTAGAGACTAATTGACGCACGGTGATTTTTATCTTATTATGAGGTTATTTAGTGATTGATAATTCCTAATTTTGCTACATGAGAAAATTCGTCTCAAGGTGGAGATTGTTGAGATATGTGATCCAAATTTCTAATCTAGTTGTATTCAAACATGTCATATTAGCGGATAAGTTCTCTTACTTAGATTACAAGTCATGTTACCCCTTTATATACCTCTTGTATGCCGCATAAGGAGAGTGGACGCCTCATTATAACCCCCTACGATTTGTAAATACTCCTCATATAGTAATCACCGCCGGTTGACGCTCAAAATTTTTTCCTATAAAGACTTTTGTGTCTCTTTTTATACCTATTTTTCTATCAGAGCTACTCCCTGTGGTTTATACTATACACCAGCAGTCGGTGAGGCTTGGCAGCAGTATGGGAGCATATTTAGACGCCCACAGGGTCTGTATGTCAATGTGAAGGACAAGTACGTTTGCCCAGCTTTGCTTGAATTTAAAAGAATTATGTATTTATTTTCTTTCTGCCTATTGGATTGGGATTGACTGGAGTTATTTTCTAGGGGGGAGGTCCTTGAGGTGCTAAGGAACTGGCCTGAGAAGAACATTCAAGTTACCGTTGTTACTGATGGTGAGCACATTTTCGGGCTTGGAGATTTGGGCTGTCAGGTATGTTTGTCGAATTAGCTGCTCACTTCAGGAACTTTACTTATATTTGTTGGAATGATCTTCTATAGGGAATGGGAATTCCTGTCAGCAAACGTTCTCTCTACACTGCCCTTGGAGGGATTCGCCCGTCAGCTCTAAGCATTCAAATCTGTTCTTAGACTTGTAGTTCTCCTTTAGTGATATTCACTAAAACAAATTTGATGATGCGTTTGACTGCAGGCTAGAGCTGGTATTGCAGAACTCATTGCTCTTGAGATTTCGAAACAATGTAAGTAACTGTAATGTTTCACAGTCCAAATGTGTCATAGGACAATCTTAATCTCAGTGCTTACTACTAAGACTTGCTGGTTTTTATCAGTTCACAGACAAAGGCTCCAATTGAAGAGTGCCGCAAGAGGTTTGGCCGGTGGATTCAAGGGTATGGAACCAAAGGAAAAATTTTGTTGTTAATACAATATTTTCGTCTCTGCAGCTGACAGCCTGACACAATATTTCTATATTATATATGTAGGGCTTGATTGCTAACTCCCGAAAAGACTCCCTTCAGCCATTCAAAAAACCTTGGGCACATGAGCATGAAGTCATGAACCATTGGCGACCTTGTTAGATGTTGTCCAGGTATTCATTGTGCATCCACATTTAATATTTTAATTCAATTAGTGACTGACTGATGCCTTCACTTAATTTGTTTTGTTAATGTCGTATTTCGTTGTATAAATGTTGTATTTCGCATCATTGGCAATTATTGTACGGTTGCTTCATTTAGCTCTTGCATTATAGGTGTTATGTCATGTTTCAAGCTGACATTACGAATATTCCGTAGGTTCCGCAAGATTTCATGGAATGCATTGCCTCGCTAGGTTTGGATAACTAATCTGAAATTATTTTCTTTTAGTCAATGAACGATCATGTAGGTAGGCATCGCATTATGCAGTAGCTCCTCAAGAAAATAGAACTTCTATTTGTGCAATTTATGCCAATCGTAGATTGTTATATGTATATATACATCGTATAGGCTCTCTGCCAACTGAATTCTTTTTGTATAGTTTAAGACAACCTCTACCTGGAAGCACACTGCAAATACAGGTACGGTGTAGCGCGTGCTTTCATCCTAGTACATGTGAACGCCCGTGATCATACTGATGTACATGAGCTCCAACCGAGGAATCTCCCCAAGCAGGAAGGGCAAACTAGTATAAATGGTACTACTAATTGTCTTACTGTGATTTTTCACTCCAACTATTCCACACAAAAAAAAAATGTTTGTTCAGTGAAACAGATAAAAATGTGTTAAATTCACAAATATTTTGATGGAGAGTCAATTATGAGAGTAGATGAGAGAATTGTAGGGGGGCAACTGGGTTTCTATTTGTAGTAATATAAAAATAGGAAAGTCGTGTCTATGAATTGTTTGCAGTTTATATATATAGTCATCACTTCATTTACCTGTTGGCACTATCTTCTCATATAGGATGACCTATCTTGTCATCACATATGGTGTTCCTCATATTCATCAATCATATTTATCACCGTTTCTTTTTGGGTGTTATGCCGTCCCATACAATCCAGGCAGTTTTCGTAGGAGATGGATGGCAACCCATAGCCAAGAGCTCACATGTTTTACTTACTTTCTTTGCAGTTGCTGGGGCGATAGATAGCTCTGAAGGACTGACTATTCTGAGGCTGGGTTTATTGTCTTTCCTCTTCACCACAGCTGAATGAATGGCTTGAGACCAGGGCCAGCCACAGGGTCTCTCCATCTCTTTTGGCTAATCTATTTTGCCTAGGAAATTAAAAATAGTTGCAGGATTTTCCGAGGTCACTCATGAACCCACTGACCAGAAAAGGATCTATTTTTTTCGACGTGTCACAGTTACGAGCACATAGTCAGATTAATGCAACATAACAAGGCCTACAGATTTGGAGGCGCACTAGCCCCGCTGATGGACATCGAAGATGGATGGGAGATGTATGAATTTAAGTGATGGGGTATAGTTCAGTGTATGTTCCTATCTGTATACACGTACTATCCCTATATTATCCATTTCCAGTATGAAACCGTTATGTATCTGTCCCGACAGCACAGTATCCGAAACTCCAAATCCAAAGAAAATGTGGGTTAGCATACGGTGTGAGCAATATCCGTTCGAATTCGACCCGATTGCACCCCTGATAAAGGGAAGACATAAAAAAGCTCACTCATTGACATAAGACTTGCAACCAAATAAGTCTCCGTTGCTCAAAGACAATAATATAGTAGGACTTTGATAACCTACTTCTTTCTCATCTTGTTTAGAGGCTCGATTCTCGGCCGGAATTCAAGTAGACGGGTCAGAAATTTGAACTAAAATTCCGATCGATGGGTTGGAATTATGATCCAACCAAACAAAGCCTTCTAGAGAGATCAAGCCCAGCAGCCTGGCTGTCTGATTCAGCCTACTCATGTGATGAAATGTGCCGGTACATGTACTACTTCAACACTAGATTCCCCTTGCATCTCACTGTAATTCCCATCCAACGAGATTTCCGTCGTTACTACAAAGAAACCAGGACGAAGCAAGGAAGGAAAGTGATACACAGTCCCGAGGATGGTCGGTTACTGTATATTTATATTATATATAGAGTAGAAAAAAAAGTTTATATATAAGCAAAAGAGAGAATGTACAAAGCCCTCAAACAATGAGATTAGATTAAATGATAGAATCTAGCTAGGAGAAAAAAAAAGATTTTTGTGATGTTCTTTCACTCTATGCATATGCAGAGTGACTTCTTCCTTGAAGATCCTCTTCCAATTTTGTAGGTTTGCATCAATATTCTCAAAGACTGTACCATTCATTTGCTTCCATATATGCCAGGTTCCAATAACAAAAATTTCTATGAAGAAAGGCTTGGAGAAAGAGATTCTTGCCGACAATATTTTATGCCAATAATAGCCCAACATACTACGCTAAAGGAGCAACCAAAGAAAAGATGTTGTAATGTTTCTTCCACTCCATCGGAACAAAGCACGCAGTTGACACATAAATTAAAATTATAATGCCTTCTTGTTGACATGTCTCTTGTATTTAACCAATCCGAGAGTAGCAGCCAAGCAAATACTTTTGACTTTGAAACACATTCGTTTTTCCGTATCCATTTATAGGGTTGCGGCGGGTTAAATGTGTTAGAGATATATATGTGTTAGAGTAGAACTCTAGATATTATTTAGTTTCCTTATCTGTAACATGTACTTGTGTATATATACTGGCCCATTGGCCCCCTGATAATATAAGTTGTTATTCCTAACATGGTATCAGAGCCCTAGGCTTACCTCTCCGGACGTGCAACTCGTCCTGCCCTAGCCGCCTCTGCCGGCCTCCATCTTGCCCTAGCCACCTCTGCTGGCTTCCCTTCCCGCTGCCGTCGCTAGGCCGTCACTGGTTTCCGTCGCCTCCCGTGGCTTCAGCGCCTCCCGTGGTCGCCACCGGCCCGATCTGCCGTCACCCGGCCTCCAGCCGCCTCCTCTTCTTCCCGGGAGCACCAGCTACCAACGCCGCTCCGTTTCATCGTTGACGTCGCCCGAGACCGGCCCACGCCTTCCCGATCTGCGCCATTGCCGGGAGGTGGTGGTGGCCGCCCGTTTCGGCATCACAAGCCGCTGCCAAAGTCGCCATTGCCGGGGCTGCCAGAAGCCGTGTCCCGACTCCAAACTCCGATCGGGTCTGCTCCCGAGATCCGCCGTATGCAGTCGACACCTGCGTGGGGACGACGCCGCCTCCGTTGAGCCTGCAGTCCGCAAGATCCGCCGGCTTGGTGCCGCTGCTGGGCCTGCAGTCGCCACCTCCGTGAGAGGTCGCCGATTGCCGCCGCTGGGACTGCAGTCGACGGACGCTGCCGCTGTCGGAGCCAGGAGAAGAAAAAAAAGATTTTTGTGATGTTCTTTCACTCTATGCATATGCAGAGTGACTTCTTCCTTGAAGATCCTCTTCCAGTTTTGTAGGTTTGCATCAATATTCTCAAAGACTGTACCATTCATTTGCTTCCATATATGCCAGGTTCCAATAACAAAAATTTATACGAAGAAAGGCTTGGATAAAGAAATTCTTGCCGACAATATTTTATGCCAATAATAGCCCAACATACTACGCTAAAGGAGCAACCAAAGAAAAGATGTTGTAATGTTTCTTCCACTCCATCGGAACAAAGCACGCAGTTGACACATAAATTAAAATTATAATGCCTTCTTGTCGACATGTCTCTTGTATTTAACCTATCCGAGAGTAGCAGCCAAGCAAATACTTTTAACTTTGAAACATATTTGTTTTTCCATAACCCTTTATAGGGTTGCGGCGGGTTAAATGCACTGAAGATGAATGCATAAAATTTTTGTGAGGAGTAATACAGATTACCCCCAAATATACCCCCAGGTGTCTTTCATATTATTCTCAAGTTGAATTTCCTTCAATTCTGCAGGTAGTTGATTGTATTCATTGAAAGCTTCGACCGAGAGTGGCGGACAAATTTGTTCATAGATTTCTCTGTTTTGCATAAAAGAAACCACCAAGCAATTTGGGAATTTGGCAAATGAGTATAATCTTGAATAAGTCCTTGACAGAATACGCCCATTCCAAATATCATTCCAAAATAGAACTGTTTTTCAGAGCCAATGGCACACATCAAAATTCAACTCGATAATAATAGGAAAGACCATCCTTTTGTATGCCCGTCTTAGAAAATGAAAACAAACCAATCAACTGTTCTAAAATAACCTACCAAGCGTACGCTCCTATATGGTTTCCATCCTTAGGATGTAAATATATATTTTTTCAAGAACACGCAGAAGACTTAGCTCGTCATTCATTAAAGAAGGAAGAAGACAAACAACACCAATCATTTCACAAACAACGCGGCAGCACAAATCTAAGGCTCTCGCCAAACTGAAAACAAAAATTCAGAAAACATCAAAAGCTGCAGCCAACCAATGCCGGTCGACAACTACTGTAGCCTGCAATATATAGATACAGGAACGGTACTCCAGCCATGCTCCACATTCTTCCATCTTGGCGAAATTTTCTTCTCGGACCTCCTGCAATGTGCTGAATTCCCTGCTAAAAACACGAGCATTTCTCTCATTCCAAATCAACCGTATCACCAGGACCACCAAAGCATCGAATCCTCTCTTCAGATCTCTTGGTGTCGCAGCCCTCGCTGAAGCCCACCATTTTTCTTGTTAGATAGGATGATGTTTCCACTTCCTACATGCATAACATTTTCTCTTTCAGGGGATCATACGTTCACACGATAGCTGTAATCTATATATGTGTAACTCATATACTCTTATTTTAACGATCAAAAGATAGCGTTACTTTCCTCGCTTACACTTCTAATTGGATGGAAATACTTGGTACAATACCTCCATGACTGGTGGTAGAAAGAATGTGAAACCAAATTTTGCCTCGGCGCGACGCTGCTTATCAGGAGATGTTGCTACCGTTTCTTCTTCTTCTCGGTCAACACAAAACACGTCGTTCTGGCCTTCTGGGTGTGTGGCAACATTAATCCTCTGCGTTGCAACCTGTCTGCTGTCCAGCAGCTAGCGTTTTTGGATTGCAAGCCATGCAAAGAATTTGCAACGCAACGGCGCCTTTGATTCCCAAATTTGTTTGCAATCTCGTTTTGCGCTTCCCAGACTGTTCTTTCGAGCTTGTTTTCTTCTCCATTAAATTCTATAAACTAGCAAAATAGCCCGTGCAGTTGCGCGGCTAGTCCTGCCACTTTCTTTTAGTTAGTTATTTGACTTTTGTTCTCTATGTAGCTTCAATTATATTTGTTGTTTTGCCTCTCAAAGTTCAATGTACATTAGTTAGTCGATGCTTCTTTCAATTATTGTATACAAAGTCCCTAATCATGGGGCTGATATGTTGTACATGTACCACTACTTCGTCCGGTTACCAAAGGCAGTCGCTTTGGGTAATGGGCAGTCAAATAATTTAAATTTTGCTATTAATTTTTTTTTTCAAATATTTAGATTGAACACATAAAAGTGATATGTATATATTTGTTTCGAGAAGTACTTTCATAGTATTATAATTTTAACAGGTTTTATAAATATATTCCAATATAAATGAATGGTCAAAACTATATTTTTTTGACATTTCCAAAACAACTTTATTTTATGACTAGAGTGAGTATGTCTTCCTCCAAATTCTCGTAGTTCAGCAAATTACTGCTAATTAAGCTCAAACTCTATGATAATTACACTGCAAATCTTAAAAGGTTTCTCTTTTCCTGCATCCCTTTTCGTCTCGCAATTTTTCTTTTTTCCCATGTGCATATATAGTCTTTTTTTTATTCTGCCGACTGCTGTATGAGTTTTTTTCTTGAGCTAGTGGTGCGTACGTGGTTGAGAGGGGACACAATGTTTTATTCTTCTTTTTTCTCCTATACAAGTAATGTCTATCTTTTTTTATTTTGGTTTTAAATAACAAAATAATATATATCTCTAAGCAATAACATCCAATAACCATATAGTGCATTTTTAATTAAGGTCCACGGCTAGATGTTTTGCTTTTGTTTTATAATTTCTAGCATATTTTCCTTTTTCTTAATAACATCCTATGCCACTAAAGTTCAACTTTAATTAGTGTCCAACAGCTTAAGGGATAGATCTTTCTATTTTTGTGAGATTTTCTAGAGTATTTGTCCTTTTTTTCATTGTAGTTGTAAAGTACCTGTCATGAGCATTTATTATATAATAGATTAGGGCCCACTAGATTAAATGATAGATGTTTCAATTTTTGTGAGATTTTCTAGCGCATTTTTTTCTTAGTAGTTGTAAAGCACATGTCATTAGCTTTTATTATATGATAGATACACTGCAAAGATAGAACGGGCGCATGTAATAAAAAGCTGCATAAGCATGTCATGAGCTTTTATTATATGATAGATACGTTACAAAGATAGAACCGATGCATGTAATAAAAAGCTGCATAAAGCTATTGGTCTCCCACATGCATATATACATATACATGTGTCTCCTCTATATAATAATGATGTAGATTAATCACACATGTACGAGAGCTATTACAGTTGTATAACGAATACAACTATATTTCCATCTAAGCATTAAAGTTGTATAACAAGTAATTCTATATTTCGATATAATACCTCTATACTACTTAAAAAACGAGTTGGTGAGTGGCAATACATTCTACACCTCCTACCTCTCCTCCACTCCTAAAAATCTCTAACAAAAAACCACCACATAACAGACAAATTAACTACTAAATAATTAATACTTATCCCAACAACCTCCTCCTCCCTCCCATGTGGGGTGCAAATGGAGCGGATAGTTCCCGACTGTCCGAATAAATTTGGATCTTATTCGAAGCCTGAAACTGGATATCCAGGATTTTTCTCGGATTTCGTATTCGGAGCCAGATAGTTTTTGCCGGATATGGAAACTGATTTGGGAAGGAGGTATCCGTCGGATTCGGAACTATCCGGATAATTTATCGGATAGTCTCCGTAAACACTGTCCTGGATATCCGTTAAAATCTAGGTCCAATGGGTCGGAGAGAGAAATCTGCCCACGAGGCTTTCCAGTATTTAATTATTTTTAATTTTTTAGAAAATACAAGAAATCCAAATAAGCCAAGGAAAAATAGCAAAAGAACTCGTAAAAATTCTAGAAAATTTATAAAAACATTTGAACATAAGGAACGTAGATAAAATACTTTTCAATTTAATGGATGTTTTATTTATTCATATTAAATCATTTTAATTTCTTAAAAAAACTATTTAAGCTTTGTTAAATTCTAGAAAATCATGAGATTTTTATAAAACCTTATTTTAAATAAAAGATTTGAAAAACTCAAAAATTGGGAAACTACAAACTTATTACCAGTCAACGTTATGTGTATCCCTAACTATCTATTGCTATTGGTCTGTAGGCTTTGTATATACTGTATTTTTATCCTGTTATGTAGTTGGCTAGTATATTTTGGACATCTTTTGTACCACTATCACTATAACTTGCTACTGCTTCTTTAACTAGCCGCAGTGATAGTGTGATGTGGTTAAATTTGCTTGTTAAATTGCTAATGTAGTTGTATTTTGAACATGTAGTATAGTTCATTGATCTTTTATATGTGCGATATATATGGTTTCTATTTTCACGCAATATCCAACTAAATATTTGTGACCGAGACAATCCGTATTCGGTTCGGCATTTATTGGTTTTGTATTTGTGATCGAGATTATCCGTATTCGTATTTATATCTGACATTGACCGTGTATGACTCCGATTCTAAGGGGAAAAAATGGAATAGGATACGAGATGAGCGATATCCGTCCGTATCCGCTCCGATTGTACATCGATAGTCTGCAATACACACATTTAACCATTACCTTTTCGAATTATATATTACTAAAAAAAATATTTAAATGTAATAATATGAAAATATTTTTATGACAAATATAGTAATATCATTTTCACATGACAAATTCTAATGATTTTGTGTATATTAGTAGTGGTCAATGTTTTAAATGGTTGATTGCATATATTCTAAAACTACGTCTAAGAAAGAACGGGGTAATAGTTATTGCGTATGGATTCGACGATATCTACATCAACATTGCGGCAATCAGCTGTTTTACACTATAAACAACTCCGTTCTTGTAGAAAGGGAAAGGTGTTTTACACTGTAGACAACTCCTTTCTGGTAAAAAGGGGGAGGGAAATGGAAACAACGCTCTTCAGTTAGTGCTACACATTAAGCCGAAACAGAATTATTAAATTAGCACGGCATATATAGCTTTCGTGAATTGGTGGTGCGCATTACCCACGACGCTAGCCTGTGATGCGGGCGACACCACCCAAGTACCCAAGTGACGACGCCCATACTCCGTGTGTCAGCGACCCGGGCGGGCACAAACCGTTCAAATGGCCAAGCTGCCGCGCACGAGCCCGGTCGCACGGACCACGCGCCGTGCGCGGGCACCCCACTCGAGCGCAGGAGAGGACGCGGCCAACCGCGTCGCGCTGCCGGTGGCGACCCCACTGCCGCCGAGGGCGACGGCACCGCGACACGTGCGATGTGTGCTGTGCGGGAGAGTCGGGCGAGACGCTCGGTTGCGGGAGATATAGATTGATATTGTTTGTTCTATAATTTACTCTGTTTTTTTTAAACTAGAGTTGAATATAAATAGTATTAGATACTTGTTTCTTCGTTTCGTATTTGCTTCGTGAGCTTTTGATTGGTCAGACGAACAGACGGAAATTATCTGCTTCTTTTGCACCTCATATACTCATTGGATAGTAATCAGAACGAGCATAGAGAGACCAATCGTTGAGATATCGAAAAAATATTCAATATCCACTGCCTACTCAGATACCCTAACACACTTATCTATTATCTTATTTCTAAGTAACATCATAACAGTCTTTTCTCGTACCACTTGGTATACGAATATATATAGATAGATATCACTTATTTTGTATTCTATTCAATTTTTTTTTTTTGAAATCGAATACAAACAGTATCTCATTTGTCCGTCCGTCCTATTTGCTCGTAAACCTTCCGTCGGTCGAGACTTTTACACCCTAACAGACAGCGACGCGCCCGACGAAAAAGTCGCCGGCGATCCGACATTTCCACACTTGGGAGCAGTCCGGCGGGGCTCCGGATTCGGCGTAAATGCATGCGATTGATGGAGGAGAGGCCTCCCCCGGTTAGGCATGTAATTAGAGAGATTAAAAAAAGTACCAGGTCGTCAGCCAGGTATGTTCGTTTTTGTTTGTTTCGTTGGTACGTTCTGGACCCTTGCACGGCCTGTCGGGTCAGACGTGGCATCTAGTGTGGACTTTGGGCATAAAGAGTGGCTCTTGTTGCAACTCATGGATCGATTTTTTGTACCTAGTCTTGTGAAAGCTAAAATCCCGTCATGCCATAGCTCACCTACACACCTCTACGGAGCTTCACACGCTAATTTCGAACATTGTGGTTTTCCAGGATATTTGTAGGAAATGGCTCTGGTTCTGTAGCATTCTTGTAAAAAAAAAAATATTTTATTCCAGGATATTTGTAGGAAATGGTTCTGGTTCTGTAGCATTCTTGTAAAAAAATATATTTTATTCCAGGTACGATCTAATAAGAGTTGTTATGGTTCGCATGTCCTTTTTCTCCCATGAAGGCTCTTTTCCTTTCAGGCGACATTTGATAAACACACTCCTCGCACCTTCGTTATCGGGAGTGGTTGCATGTTTGTACGGCGGACCACGGACTAGCGAATGCGTAGCGGCTGTCTTTGGCTAAGCGGTGATGCTGAAGTAAGCGAAACACAATAGTATCGAAATACGATGACACCAGTCACATTGTGCAATCGGAGAGGGAGAGAGAGAGAGAGAGAGAGAGGGGGTAAGGACGAATATCGAAGGATTAGCTGCTAAGATATCGAAGGAAAAATATTTAATATTTTATACTGCTCAGATGCAGTAATCTATATATTTGTTATCTTATTCCTGAATAAAGTCACAACAGATTTTTCTTAAACCACCTGATATACGGACACATACGAACGTATATCGCTCATCCTGTATCCTATTTTGTATTTTTTTTCCCCTCAGAATCGGAGTCAAATATGAATAGTATCGAATACCCATTTATCAATCTCGTATTCGCTTTACGTGCCTTCGATTGGTTCTCTCTGTTTACACCCTTACATAGGATGTCCCTTGTAATTTTTTATTTCCTTTTGTTGGAAAACAGAGGGAAACCCGGGTTTGTTTACAGAGACTGTAACGTTTTTTTCGACTAATAAACTTACTAGGTGATAAAAATGTAATTGGTATGTCTATACAATAATCAATTGTTTCTCAGCCCAAAACGATTCTACACGGTATGATCAAAACAAACAACCTACCAGATTTCAACCCAAAAAACAACATATATTTTGTAAACGGCCTACTGATGCCAATTGGATCAGTTGTCTTTGTCTCCAAAATATAATATGTAAGTTCATTTTACAACCTCATAATATATAAATTACAGTAAATTATTTATATAATTTTTGTTCTTGGTCATTATAATTATTCTTATAAGTCTTAATAACTCTTATTTTCATCACATGATTCAAAATCTAACATATACTTTGAGAGTTTGAGCAAAAACAAAGACAAAGCCAAAGCCAAAAAGTAAAATCCTATACCAATAAAATACGATAATGTGGTGAACTTGTTATAGACTAGTTGACCTCGATTTGCATGCATTGAAACAGATCACAACCAGAAAAACAAAACAAACAAACATAAGCTTCGTACAAGGTAAAATCAAGCTCGCGGGATTCAACTCTCGCCTTGAAAATTCGATGCCTCTCCCACCGGGTGAATCCCAAAACTCTCGAATCTTACGACACAAGAACGTAGGAAATCATCGAATAACTCATCGACGAACTTGTCGGAGAGGTCGCTAACGACAAAATTCGGAGGAATTTGACACCTCTCCAACTCGCCGACGTGATCGGGTCTCCTCTCCAGACTCTACTGCTTCCTCTCTGTCTCCTCTCCGAAAGGGAATTTGATGGGGGAGGACCTCAGGCTGAGCCCCCCACCCCCAGTCGTTAGATCAACATGAACCAATGACTGATTAGGGGGAGGGGGCGCTACCTCTCAATCTCTCCCTTTCTCGAATCCTCCACCCAAGACAGAGAAAAGGAAAGGAAGGGCGTGGGATTCAAGGGAAAATATATTCAAACAAAAACAAAAAGACAAGCTAACAGGTTCTCACCCAGCCCCAAATTAGGGAGCGGACACGGTTATCAAAGCAATCCTAGCACACATCTTACATCTTGCAACACATCCGACGGTTCACGGACCGAGTGTTTTCAAACAAAAACAGTAGAAAGTGTTGATAAACCGTCGATAGCGAGTTCAGCCCAATCATAAACTTATAGGAGAATCGCACACAATAATACAAGAATAATAGATTGAATACAGAGATATGGTGCACTTTTTATTTCTCTTTATTCCTCTTCTCAAAAGGTACGTACAATGATTGGGGGCCCCTTTCTATATATAGTCTACTGGTGGATGAGGAGTTCACCATGGGCCAGGTCTACAAGGCCCAGGCCTAGATTTCCTAACACTCCCATTGGGTACTCATCCAACATATTCATGTCTCGTCAAAACTTCATAAAAACTTAGTGATAAAAATTTGAAGATTGAGTACATGATATACGTTCTATTGTGTTGCATAAATTGCCTAAAAAACAACCTTAGGCGAGAAACTTCAGGAAAACTCGTCAAGGGAAAAAGAGTACAATCCACCTTATTTCATTTAATCTTCAGGATTTATTCTTTCAGTACTGATCTTCGTGATCAAATTTCAGTAATGAGTTCGTGAAGATTCTCCCCTTGAGTTATGTACTTCTCTAAGTCTCATCATTCCAATTCCACATATGCATCTTTCAAAGCTAGATGCTGGAAGTGACTTAGTGAATAAATCTGCAAGATTTTCACATGACTTAGCATGTAGGACTTTAATTTCGTCCATCTTTTGTAATTCATGAGCATAGAAGAACTTATGGTTGATATGTATCGACGATCGAGTCGCCGATCTTACGAAATAAAACAGAGAAAAATGTCAAAGGGTTCTTGGGAGATAATAGGGTTACTCTTTATTGCTATAAATTGGATCCTTTACAGGGGGTGCCTTCAACAAAACGGTGGACTAATCCTAATTACACTGGGTGTAATACTTACTATGCTATTTAATCAGAGTTGAAACATGAATCTAGCCTTGATTACGATGCCTCAATATGATGCCTTTGTTCCTGCGTGCTCTGTCTTTAAATAACCAACGAAGAGGTGGCAGTTACTCTTGGAGAAGACGCCTGTTAGAAGTGACGTGTCTGGTCGAAGGAACAATTGCTGTTAGTGAAACAGTAACTGGTCGTTGGTTAGCGATTGTGAGACACTCAACCATATGGTAGTTGTTGTCAATGTTTTAGGACCATGAACCGTCACGTAGTATGGAGTAAATATGACATGTGTTCCATTTGTCACGCGGTAAGAATATACTTGGAGTTAGATTCAGATACCAGTTCAAGGCTTCTATGAGTAGTCATTTGGTCGGGGACCGGGTACAGGATCTCGTCTGACCAGGGTGCCTATAAGTAACCTCTGGAATCCTTACGACCAAGGGGGTCGTTAGCCTTAGGGGTTATGACACTACGACCATGGGGGTCGCTAGCCTTAGGGTTACGACCATGAAGACATATGGTCTTTTAATTATGTATTAAAGTAATATATAGATATTTTAATTCTCGTCGGATAGCCCCTGAACATTAAAATGGATTGGTCTTGTGAACCTCCGATGAGAAGTTGTATCAGGCAGATCATCATTTAATGTCTTGACAAACGAGGTGGTATGTATTCACTTTAAAGTTGAGAAACTGCCTTGGGAATCGAAGAGTTATTATGTCCGTTGGACATTGGTTTGTGCCTGTTGGACTTTTGGGTAACTTCTTTTTGCAGTTAAGGAGTAGAGGCTATAAAATCCCTTCGACACGCCGCCTAAAAGATTTTATGCTCTCAGATTTCTTTAAGCTTCCTCTTCATCTTCCTTCAAAGGATTTCTTTCGACCTCCTCTGTCCTCTCCGCCCAAAAATTTTCTCTGACCACTGCTCATCCAATCATGTCATATTTAATCACTAAAGCCCGATTTTTTTAGGCTTTTTCTTTGGCTTATAAGAAAAAAAGCTAAGCCTAAACAAAGGGGTGGCTTTTTCATCTAGCTTATAAAAAGCTTAAGCTATTTTAAGCCTAAAAGCCATAAGCCAAGGGAGAGGTGTTTTTTGGCTTTGCGGAATAGAGTATCCATTTTCCACTGAAGTTCACTAAAATTACCCACGAAATGTCATTGTATATAAGGGGAAATCATTTCGTTTTTTCTTTCTTCCTCCTCTCCACCCCCTTTCCCTTCAGTTCCCGTAGACGCCGCCTCCCCTCCCCTCCCCTGCTGCCGCCGCTCCCCTCCCCCAACACCGCCGCCGCCGCTCCCCTCCTCGATGCCACTGCCTCCCATCCCCTCCCCAACGCCGCCGCCGCTCCCCTCCTCTCCCCCAACGCCGCTATCGCTCTCCTCCCCTCCCCAATGCTAATTTTGGTATTTGCTTGTCAGTGTGCTATTGTTTATGAATTCAAAGCTATTGTTTATGAGTTCATGCCCGCAGGGAATTTGGATATGTTATTGCATTCACAGGAACACAATGAGCATTCTCCTTGCCATCTTATCTTGATCCAAAGGCTAAACATAGCTACGACGTCACGAATACATTGGATTTATCTGCACCACAGCACACAACCTGCAGTTGTTCATTGTGATTTGAAGCCTAGCAACATCCTTCTAGATGAGGAGACAACAACTCATGTGGGTGACTTTGAACTAGGAAGATTTTGCAGAGATGTCGGGTCTACTTCAGTGTGGTGCTCGACGAACTCCTTTGGATTGAGAGGAACAATCGGTTATGCTGCTCCAGGTTGGTCCCCTACAGAACTGCTAGAATACAATACAGTGAGTTTAAAATAATTTTAAACTATTATTGTTGGACCGAAAAGGCGACTAGAGGGGGGAGTGAATAGGAGCACGCTCACTTTTTCACAAATAATGGATCCAATAATATTTTACTCCAGTAGCTATGGAAGCTATGAAGATCAGTATATCAGTACAGCGGAAGACTAATATTGAATCCAATAAACACCCCTAAGCAAGACTACAAACGATCAAAACACAAGATAGCAACTATCAGTGCGCAGCCGGTCGGACCGTTGGCCTTGGGCGGTCGGACCGATTTCAGGCTGGTCTGACCGGTGGCTACGGGTGGTCTGACCACCAGCCTCCAGAACAGAAGAACAGCCCCGATGACGAAGATGAAAATGGATGCAACTTTTGATCTACTAATCCAAACTTGATGAAATTTGGAACACACCTTCTCTATGATATCAGGAACCTATTCCAATTGAAATTTATGATAATTCTTGAAAGAATAAAGATTCTTTTTCGTTTGATCAAAGATGGGTTCAAAACCGGGTCAAAACGAAAACTTGATCCAAGATCTTGCTCGTGGGTGATTGATGATCAAGATGATCCTAGATAGGTTCCCACACGTCACAGCAAGCTAGATCACGTGAAGAATTCAATCAAAAACTCTCAGATCAAAGAAAGACCCAAAATCATCAAATAGAGAGAAAGAACACAATGAGACAAGACGTGATCAAACGTTCTCTAGATTGATTTGATATGATATGGGCTTATAGCCTCTCCATCAATGGAGGACAATGCTCAATCCAAGAGCACGAAAATCACATCAAACTCTCTAAACCCTAGCCTCCACCAAAGCTCTCCATAAGAAAAATTAGGGTTTCCAAAATAGCAAAAAGGCGAAGCAGTGGTGCAGCCACCACCCTCTCCTATTTATAGTGGAGGCTTAGACCTTCTAGATGTTTGATCCTATTGGGCTCCCGTTAAGGCTCAAAACAAACAGGACACATACGCACGCATTTTAAAGCGCCGTCTTTATCTTCTCTTGACCTAACTAGCTACACCTAGCGTCATCTTGCTCCTCGGATTAGCTAATAGGTCACCCTTGTCCATCTTGCACCACGCTTGAGTACATTGACCTCACCCGGCATCGTCGATCGTTCTAGACCTCAGCTCTCCAAGCCTAGTCCCGATCATCCTCCCCGTTGACCGTCGTTGACCACCAAGCAACCTGCACAACAATAGACAAGTAAACCGAATTTGGGAACAAGTTCTTCACAACTTGACCAATGTTAGTCAAAACATGCATCATGCACCATATATGCCCTGAAACTCATGACTTTGACCTAACAACCGCACATCGCCGCCACACCGGGCGACGAACCAAGTGGAAACCGGTCAAACCGCCTCTATGGCCGGTCTGACCGCCACACATGGGCCGGTCAGACCGCCAGCAACGACTTAGCCGATTTTCAGCCTCTGAAAATCGAAACCTACTAGAATTTTCAATCCAATAGAACTTTTGATTGGAGACTCCAAAAATTATGGGACCAAGTGCAATAGAATCCCCTCTCTTATCTACACCCTCTATTTTTGACCCAGCTCAAAATAACACTTTTTAAGTTAACCGGTCCGACCACCGCCTATGGCCGGTCGGACCGATTTGGTACCGATCTGATCGCCACGCTATGACCGGTCAGACCAGTTACTGCCTGACAATTCTGAAACTTGTCGAAAACACATGAAACGACAAACCGCAAATGCCATTGCCAATTGTCACATCATCCTAAGATCTGGAGTATATCCCCATGATATCCACAATCTCCCCCTTGATGAACACATTGGCAATAATCTAGAAAATATAATTTGGAGGTTTGAAAAGTAAAATACTTTCATTTTCGTACAAAGGCACAACTTGGTCCATTAGCAAGAGAAAGCAATGGAAATGACCAAGCTGGCATCAGAATAGCATAGGCATGTGAGATAAGGCAAAAGAAAGCATAAAAACTTTGATTTTCATAAAAGAGTCAAAAATCTCACTTAAGATCCATATGAAAGAACAATTGTTCAATTGACCTATGATCATTGTGATGATTAATAAATGCAATTCAAGTTCAGAAGAATCAATAAGACAATAAGAATGCAATTCAAAAGCTCCCCCTCACTATGACCCTCAAATTTCAGAAACTTTCAAAATTTCCAATTTCTCCCCCTTCCCTCTTTGTACAACATTAACACATTTTAACATATCTTCTCCCCCTTTGACAATGGAGTCATCAAAGAATCACGCCTTCCTCTCAACCAGATATAACAAATGCAGAATGGAGAAAGAAGCATAAGAAGGAGTATGCATGAAGTGCAATGGAGTGGCTTCATTTTTGTATTTTTTTAATTTTTGATTACAAGAAGCTTTGGAGATTACCCAAAAGAGCAAGCCAAAGATTTCTAATATTGCACAAACAACATATCAAGCCCGACAAATAGCTTAGCAAGATCATGATAAGACATATATATCAAAGCTAAGCACGAAGGCTCAAAAGTAAAGCAATAGATTTGATCAATTTAAGCAAAGCTTCAAATTCAGTAAGTTAATCAACAGGGATCCTAAATTGAAACTGGCCATGTCAAAATGTCAAAGTGAGATAAAAATCTAACAAAGACCACATTAAGAGTCAATTAGGTCCTGTATTGAATCATGTTGCTCAAATTTCTCAAATGCCCATTTTTCAATATTTTTTCTCATTTGCACTGAATATTGAAGTTGACTAATGATCTAACTTAGTGACAAGATCTTGGACTAGGAGCCATCCACAAACTCATCCTAAGCTTCGACCAGAAGTTGATTAAAGGCATATCTTAGTGAAGAAGATTTTGGACTAGGAGCCATCCTCAAACTCTTCCTAAGGTTCAACCAGGGCGATAAATCTTGAGGTTCGTGTCATTTCTGACAAGCAGTCCCCATGAGATCGTCTGGATCATCAAACTATCTCTAAGTTCATGTCTTCGACAAGCAGTCTCGTAAGAATAGTTTGGCACAGTTTAAGCATAAGACAATCCTGATTTTTCATATTTCATAAGAGCAGTTTTAGAATCTCAAGAACACAAAAAGCTCAAGTAATGGTCAATTTTAGATTCAAGAGCTAACAAAGCAATTCTGACAGGGCCAATGTCACAAAAGGAGCACTAATTGCGCAACTAGCTAAAACATCCACAAATTGTAATTTTTTAGTTTGAGTTGTTTTAGAGTTCTAGCTCGTACAGCAAGGACTTATCTGTATATGTGAAAGCATGATAATTCTAGCAAGTCAAAGAACTAGATATGGCATTGAGCAAAAAATGAAATACTAAAGCTCCAAAGGGTAATAGGCAAAACTTCATCAATCTTGAAAGATAAGCAGAAAATATTATATTACAATGCATCTTTTTAGATTTTTCATACCAATTGTTGTATTTTTCATATGAATGCAATATGGTACAATGAGATGCAATAAAAAGCCTAAAAACCTAAAAAGTTCAAAAAGATCAATAAGTTCAGAAAAAGAACAAGAAAATATCAAAAGAACAAGGTAAGATCAGAAAAGATCGAACTCCCCCTCAAACCAACCCATAGGGATAAATTACTGCTAACTTGCTTCTCAATATGGCAAACCTAGTTGGGTCTAAAGGATTGGTGAGGATATCAGCCAGTTGAGTCTCGGACTCCACAAAGTGTAGCACAATATCACCTTTTTCGACATGGTCTCTAAGGAAGTGATAGCGAATATCTATGTGCTTGGTCCTAGAGTGTTGCACAGGGTTCTTAACAATATTAATGGCAGAAGTGTTATCACAGAAAAGAGGAATACTAACAAAAATTTATTCCATAATCCTTAAGAGTGGTTACCATCCACAAAATCGACTACTGAGAATTAGCGTAGCCTACATATTCAACTTCAAAGATTGGATTGTGCAACAGAAGACTGCTTTCTAGAAGACCAAGATACAAGAGAAGTGCCTAGAAAGTGACAAGTGCCTGAGGTACTCTTTCTATCAAGCCGACAGCCCGCAAAATCAGAATCAGAAAACCCCCGAATGGACAAAGATAAAGAACATGAATACCAAATACCATACAGAAGGGTGGAGTGTAAATAACTGAATATGCGCTTAACGGCTTGGCGATGGGAAGTCCTCGGAGACGCCTGAAACCTCGCACAAAGGCAGATCGTGAAGTGGATGTCCGGTCTCGAGGCCGTCAGGTATGAAGGGAACCGATCATGTTTGCGATGCTGCGTTGATCCACGCTTCTCCTTCCTCATCCGGATCCAAAATAAATGGTTGCCATGGGAGTGGAGATTGGCTTGGAGTCACCCATGTCGAAACGTTTGAGCAAGTCCTTAGTGTACTTCGTCTAATGGATGAAGATCCCTTCCTTGCATTGCTTAATTTGAAGTCCCAAAAAGTAATTAAGCTCTCTCATCATACTCATCTCAAATTCCCTGAACATAGTCTCAGAAAAGCTATTATCTGATCCGGAGGGTGCTGCATTTGAATGTGAAGTGATGCACCCAGAGAGGAAAGCATCTCTTCAACCTCCGCAGGTACTGCTGATGATGAAGATGCAGTAGGAGCTTCATCTGAAGGCGAAGTAGTCACAGCAGGTTCTTGTGCTGGATTAGGAGAGTCAGCAGTAGCAGGTGGAAGAACATCAAATCCTTCATCATCTTCCTCTATGAATATGCTCTCTGTCACCTGTGTATCACCTGAAATATCTGATCTAGCTCCAGGGCTAGTCTCATCAAAAGTGTCATTGCATGTCTCCTGAATAAGGTTAGTTTCAGCATTAAAAACCCGAAAACCCCTCGAATGTGCAGGATAACCCAGAAATAAACCATCAAAAGTTCTAGACTCAAATTTATCTAGGTTACCTGTCTTGAGAATAAAACACTTGGATCCAAAGACTCGAAAGTGCGAGACAGAGGGTTTTCTACCAAATCGAAGCTCATAAGCAGTCTTGCCCAAGGAAGGTCTCACAAAGACACGATTAGCAATATGGCAAGCAGTAGCAACAGCTTCGGCCCAAAATCTCCTCGGTGTGCTATACTCATCTAGCATCGTCCTAGCCATCTCGACCAGGGCCCTGTTCTTCCTTTCCACAACGTCATTTTGTTGAGGGACGTGTGGAGAAGAGAACTGATGCTCAATACCACACTCAGCACAAAAAGAAGCAAATGAGGTATTCTTGAACTCCGTGCCATTGTTACTGCTGATCGCTCTCAAAGCACCCGGAAGTTCAGAAGTCAAACGAAGAACCAGATCATGATAAACCTCTAAAGCTTCATCCTTCGAAGCAAGAAAGAACGCCCATGTGTATCTAGAAAAATCATTGACTATGACAAGAATGTATCATTTTTCAAGAATGATCGAACCCTAGCAGACCAACAAGATCCATATGAAGCAAACTGTCTTCATCCCACACCATGACCATAGTCACTGAAGGGTGAGAGGCGACAACTTGTTTGCCATGCCTACAGGGCGCACATACAGCATCTTTGACGGCTTTGAGTTTGGACAAACCTCTCATAAGCTCAAGGTTGCTAACTCGCGTCAGATGATCAAAACCAATGTGCCCCAAGCGACGGTGCCAAAGCCAGAACTAAGAAGAAGGAGATGAAATCAAGCATTTTAGAGAACCAGCAAGAGAATCAGAAAAGTAAGCTCCAAAAATCTTATCAACTCTAGTAATTCTAAAAACAAGCTCACCAGTTGAATAAAGCACCCGACAAGCATTTTTCTTAAATCTAGTATCATATCTGTCATCAAGAAGTTGAGAGACAGAAAGCAAATTAAATCTTAGCTTGTCCACAAGGGCGACGTCCTTGGGAATGAAACTGTCGTTCACCCTGATTGATCCCGTTCCTTCAATTCACCCTTGTTTATCATCTCCAAAGGTGATGAAATTATCACCTATTGACCGTGTGAAAGAGGTGAACCATCTCGAGTCTCCGGTCATGTGCCGTGAACAGCCGGAGTCGACGAACCACGTGTCCTTCCTCTTTCCGCGGTAACCTGAAAATCAAGGCAAAGAAGAACGATGTGTCTCAATACTGGGGTTAGTTAAACAAGACTTAGGAACCCAGTACTGAGACACACGTCTGCGAGTAGTATGCAAAGCAGAAGTGCTATCATTGATTTTATTTGAAGTTCTGTTATAAACAATGATTAAATTGACATGAGAATTATCATGTCTAGGAGCATGATGGTGAGCATTTGAAACAAATTCTAAACCAGGTTTATTCTTTTCTATGTTACCATGTCTCATAGAAGCTCTAGATTGATTAGTTGAAATTCTAGTAAAATTTTTCTTATCATTTTTCAACCTACGCCAACAGAACTCAATCAAATGCTCACTCTTTTTGCAATATGTGCAATGATACTTAATACCACTGGGAGAAACACCCTTAGACTTAACAGATGGTTGGGCAATACCTGCAGATTTAAAGATAGTTTTTGCAGGTTGTGTTTTGAATTCAATTAACCCATTTTCCAAGACTTGAGTAACTTTTGAGTTAGAATTATTTTAAACATTATTGTATCCTAATCCTTGCTTCTTATAAGGAGTTTTAGACTTGTCCGGAATTATGTTTAATTGTTTCTTACCTTTAGAGAATTTTTCTAAGGTATCCTTAAGATAAGTATTTTCTTTTTCAAAATTGACACATGATTCACAGGTTTTACCTTTAATGGCTCTAGCATATTTCTCCTTATATAAAGCAGTTTCAACTTTAAGGGCTGGACATGAAGCACATGTAGAAGACTCAATACTGTTCTTAAGCTTGACATATTTAGTTCTAGCTGCTTCTAAGATATCTTTAACTTCATATTCGCGTTCTAAACAAAAAGTGCAAACGCTAGAATCAACAACACCAGAAGCAACTAATTTGCTAGAATCTAGGCATTTTTCACATGGACGGTGGGCGTCATGCTGCAGTCGGCCGCATGCGGGCAGCGACATATTTTTCTTTTTTTTACCGTGTTCATGAAATTTACAATCTACAGTGCAATTGACATCTACTCCATCGTGCAACCTACCGATCAGCTTGGCCAGCAACTTGAAGTCGGCTCGCGGTAGATTAGTGCGGATTTGCACTGTAGAAAAATTATCTAGAAAGCCAAATTTGCGGAATTGAAAGCGATATAGAAAAACGATTCAATATACGAGTGACGCTTCGACGATTACCTCTTCAATCCGTAGATCGTAGTCGTGCTGATAACTTGGTGAGAAACCGTCGTTGGCGAGTCCAGTCCGATCAAAAACTTGTATAAGAATCACACACAATAATACAAGAATAATAGATTGAACACAGAGATATGAGTTAACTTTTTTCTTTCTCTTTATCCCTCTTCTCAAAATACACATACAATAATTAGAAATATCCTCCTATATATAATCTACTAATGGATAAAAGAAAAACCACCATAAACCAATCCTACAAGGTCCAAAGCCAGATTTCCTAACAGAATGATTAGCAATTCCGAAATGTAATTCTACATCATCTTTCTCTGCGTTCCTCTCGTCACCATCCGGTGAAAGAGACTACACCATCTTCGAGAAGACACTTGGAGCGGACAATCAACCGCCGCGTCGCGTGCTCCACGTCTCCTCCCCTTCGTTTCCTGACGCGCTTTGGCCACCTTCTGCGAAGTTTCCCCTCGCGCCCGTCCGATCCGACAATTGACAGCATCGCGCGCACCGCAGTCCCGGTCCAAACTACGACTGAAACCAGTAAGAGTAATCAATCGAAATCAACACCTCACCAACCAAAACAGCACCCCACCGTCTTCTCCCCAGCCGATAAAGCCCCTCGCGCCTCGCGCTCCGCTTCCCATTCCATTCGCGCCTCTCCCCCCGCAGTCCGCACACAGCAACACCACCTCACACAGTGACTGACAGAAACGCAGGAAAGAAGAAGAGGAAAAAGGAGGAGGAGAGATGGAAGGGTACGACCGTGAGTTCTGGCAGTTCAGCGACCAGCTGCGGCTGCAGACAGCGAGCTTCTCCGGGCTCTCCCTCGGCGACTCCATCTGGTCCCCCGCCGCCAACGCCGACCGCCGCAACGCGGACCAGGGCCTCTTCTCCCCGGCGGAAGGCCACAACGAGTTCCCCTTCGCCGCCGCCGCCGCCAAGAACGCCCTCGACGGGCCCGGTCTCATCGGGTCCGGCAAGCTCGCCTTCGGCGCCGTCACCACCAGCAAGGCCGACCGCTACAACAACGTCAACCTCCCCAGCGACAACAAGAGCTACAACAGCAGCGGCTATGGCACCAAGATGAGCAACAACAACAACAACAACTTTGCGTTCAACAAGATGGGGAGCTATACCTACAACGGCGGCAACGGGGAGGTGAAGAGCTACTTCAACAAATCCATCGGGAGGCCGGCTAGCAACAACCACTACGGCGGCCACGGCAAGAAGGGCGGTGGGGATGGCAAGAAGAAGCACGCCAAGAACGAGAGTAACAACAACAACAACAACAACAACGGGGCGGCGGCGGCGGTGGACAAGAGGTTCAAGACGCTGCCGGCGTCGGAGTCGCTGCCGAGGAACGAGGCCATCGGAGGGTACATCTTCGTCTGCAACAACGACACCATGGAGGAGAACCTCAAGAGGCAGCTCTTCGGTAAGCAGACAGACAAACCCCTCTCCCTTTTGTGCTTCTGATGCTAATTATTGGCGTCAGTCAAGAACGTTACCTGAAGCCGAATCCTACTAACTATTGCTCTGACAAACGTTGCAAAAAGAGTAAATTTGCTTTACTGACCAGAGTGACGGATTGCAGGGTTGCCATCGAGATACAGAGATTCAGTGAGGGCAATCAGGCCGGGATTGCCCCTCTTCCTCTACAACTACTCCACCCACCAACTCCACGGCATCTTTGAGGTAAAAAAACATCTTCAGAAACTTCTTTTTCCATTCAGCTTTGATGAATTGCTTGGAATTATCACCTTACAGTGTTGTCCCGAAAATATATAGGCTGCGAGCTTCGGCGGAACTAACATCGATCCGGCGGCGTGGGAGGACAAGAAGTACCCCGGCGAGTCTCGCTTCCCTGCACAGGTAACTGACTACCTGCTCATGAACTAACTCTACTTTCCAGCCAATCATGGTAGATCAATTTGCCCAACAAGTACTAGCTTAGTTTAGCATCAATACACCAACATGAGTTACGAAACCATCAGTTGTTAATTTATTAACGCTACCTGAAATTTTCTTAGAACCCAGTAATCTATAATTGCACAGTGATGAATCTAAAATTGTATTACCAAGTGACACAATTTTAGCATAACTTTATGGTAACTTTTAGTTCTATTTATTTTTGTATTTGCAGGATTCACCTAGATTTGCTTTTGTTTAGTTTAGTTTTTGTATTCGTAGGATTCACTTAGATTTGCTTTTGTCTAGTTTACAATTTTTTTGTTTTATTTTTGTATTAGTATGGTTCATCTAGATTTACTTTTATCTAGTCTAAATTTTTCAACATAGATCAAAGAAAGTGACTGATTTTTTTTAAAAAAAAAAAAATCAAGCCACTGTAGCTTAGTCGGCCCGTTTATTAAACAGTTGGGTGGTGATGGCTGGTGATTGCTAGTGACTGCCTAACCAACTCACCTCAGATTCAATTAGGTTAGTTTGTTGGCTGGTGAGTCGGAGACCGACAACCAGATGATACAAACGCTAGAAGAAAGCTGTCCAGTTGCTTCCGTTCCGTCTTCAAATAAAGTCTATTCTGTCTGAAGTTGCTACTAGTACTGAAAAAAGCTTGCCTTGTATGAACACCCATCCTCAACTCTCTGCACCTGCCTTGTTGATGATGCAATCAGGTGAGGGTCGCGACGAGGAAGATCTGCGACCCGCTGGAGGAGGACGCCTTCCGGCCGATCCTCCACCACTACGACGGCCCAAAGTTCCGGCTGGAGCTCAGCGTCGCCGAGGTTTGTAAATACATCGACTGGCGTATGGAACATTTGGCATTTGAGATGTGAGACATGACGAGGCTAATTGAGATGTTGCTATCTCCTGCAGGCGCTCGTCCTTCTTGACATCTTTGCAGACAAGGATGATGCATGATGCCTGACGCTTCCTGCTGCTCAGGCTCATGGGACTCTGCTGAGCAAGGAAGGACACAATAAGATCGACATACATACATTATTACGAGCACACTAGTAGTATTTAACAATGTGCTCATGAATGGATGATTAGTAAGTTTTATAGGGTTTCCATCTCCCGGGCTAAGAGATGATGCGTCCCATTGTTTTTATCATGTGTGATGATGACTGCACAGGATTAGCCCTCGTTTCTGTAACATATGTATACACGTCTTGACGGCCATGTATAAATATCGAGGTTTCTCGATGTATCTCTTGTTGTACATCTGAACAGAATAAACAAACGTGCTCTTTTCGGGGACTAGATTTGTGCGTGTCTTCCTGCTCCATCTTGCCGATAAACGTGGCTCCTCCTGTGAAACCTCATGTCCACAAGCAGGCTAATGCGGCTGTACGAATCAGATCCTTGAGCATTAGTCATCATCACTAGCCCAAACAGTCACCACCGAAAAAATTCTACATTTGGCTTTTTATCTGAAAAGTGTAGGGGTTGTAAACCGAGCAGGAAGAATTTCCCAGGAGCATGCATTATCATCTTCAAGGATGTAAGGATTAGGACTCAAGCAACCAGAACAGACTTGCAACTATCACTAACAATCAAGCCCAAGATTGCCAAGTGAAAACAGCTTCTGCAAACAGACCTGGCACAGCATCATTGCTGCTCCACACAGTTCCAAATTTTGGCCGTTTCGTACCAGCGTATCGTGGAGATTATAAACCTGGAACCAGAACAGTTGCTACACTAAAAAAACATGTTAAACAACAGCAGCGCAAACATTAAGTTGCACCAGATAAGTCAGTCACAGCCTCACAGGGCACCATAACCTTTCATTGACCAATTCAGCTAACTCCTAGAACATATTTATACAAAACTGCAGAGTTATATCAACAAACAGGATATTCAGGGTGAAGGAACAGAGAAAACTGAGAAAGAAAGCTCTCCCCAAATACATTTGATAATCTATCACCGGTCTAAATTGCAAAAGCACGGAATATGAAAATATGCCATCAAGTTTTTTTGCGGATGGCTCTTTGTTCTCAGCTTCAGCCAAACAGATTATGCGGCGCAGGGTCAGTCATGAGTGAGCTATGGTGATGAACCATGTACCACCTGCCATTACGGAGCTCATATACGTTGCTCACATGGAACGGCCCCGGGTCAACATCAACATGTGCCTTCATGTTAACCCATGCCACGTCATTGAGTACACGAGCTCGGACATCCCGTAGCTGGAAAGCAATGCCCTGCCCTCCATCTTGGCCCCAGTTGAATAGCAAGCCCCAGCTGTTCATCACTGCATTGTATCTGTCAAAGGAGTAGTTAAGTAGTTGAATTGCCACAAGAAGACTTAATAGATAATGCCTACTTGAACAATTGACAAGAAAATTCATCCAGATGAGAATGGGGCAGAAGGCTTATGCAAATGAAATTTTCATCCCAAAAAGGTCACCAAAAGAAGTTGAAGGAAATAAATTACTGTTAGGAACCGAAGCTCCTCTCGATGAAGAACGAAGATGATATGGATGAGAAGCCAGACTAGATAGAAAGAAAGAGGAACTTGGAAGAAGCTACTTTGTATTTTTTCATCCTACTCAAACGATTACAGTGCATCATCTTATATAGAGATGGCTGGAGTATCCTAAAGGGATACGGAGTCTTCTCCTTTCCTAATACAATAACTTTCTATCCAATGTCCTGAAGGGACAGCTAATAGCCAAACTTTCCATAACCAAACTATAACAGTCCTCTTTGAATACAACTCGAATTGGAACTCTCTCTATAGTTTAACTTCCCAAATCAACATGCCTTTTATTCTTGCGCTGGAAGTGAATACCTACAAAAGAGTCCGTAACATTTCCCCCTTCCTTTTGAAACAGCTCGTCCGCGAGCTGATAATCAGGAAATTCTCGGCTGAAATCATCGCGTTTGATCCATGATTCCTCGGGCTCTTGCGTAGGATCGGTTTGCCACTGAACCCTTAATTCCCACACACCACGATTCAATCTTGCGCGAACAATACGTACTGGCTGAAGTTGAACTTTCCCATGATGAAGAGGAGGTAATGCAGGCACAATATCCGGATGATTACCATGGAACGGCTTGAGATTTGAGACATGAAACACATTATGAATGGTTGTCTGCAGAAGTTCCAAGCTTATATGCAACTTGACCGACGGTAGAAAGAATTTTGTATGGGCCGAAAAAACGAGGTCGCAATTTCTGATTTAGACCAGGTGAAATAGCAGACAGTTGTCGTTGATGTAATCGTAACCAGACCCAATCACCTTCTTGAAAATTTAGTTCTCTGCGCTTCTGATCCGCCAAGCTCTTCATATGTTGTTGAGATTGAAGTAACCGTAAACGAATTTCTTGAAGAAATTCATCACGGTCTGCCATCATCTTTTGAACTTCAGGAGCGTCCGTTGTATCTCGCATTTGGTGGATCAAAGGAGGGGGATGCCGGCCATAGACGACTTCGGACGGAGTGGATTTAAGAGCGGAATGAAAGGATGTATTGTAGCAAAATTCAGCCCAAGGCAACCATTGTGGCCATGACCGTACACGATCTCCACATAAACAACGAAGATACATTTCGATTGTCCGATTAACGACCTCTGTTTGTCCATCCGACTGCGGATGATATGCCGTGCTCATGTGTAATTTGACACCGGCGAGCCGAAAGAGAGCTGTCCAAAAGTGGCTGGTGAAAATCTTGTCACGATCACTAACAATAGATTCTGGAAACCCATGTAATCTCACAATGCCATCAAAAATGCTTATGCGATGATCGAAGCGGTATATGGATGACTCAAAGAAAGAAAATGAGCATACTTGGAAAATCGGTCAACCACTGTCATAATGACTGTTTTGGTAGCAACTTTGGGTAACCCGTCGATAAAATCCATGCTTATATCGCCCAAACACGATGTGGTACGGTAATGGTTGAAGTAATCCTACGGATGCAAATGTTGCGATTTGTGCTTCGCAAGTGACACATGATCGAATAAACTCTTGAAGCAATCGTCGTGCCCTGTGAATAAAAAACTTGCTTGAATGCGATGCAAAGTTTTGGTGATACCTTCATGACCGAGCGGAATGGGCAACCAAAATATCTGTTGGATTCCTGGGAAATCAACTGGGACAAATATACGTTGTTGAAAGAGCAAAAGTCCCTCGCGAAACTCCCAATCGGTCGGTAAAGCACCAGCACTCCATTCCTTGTGTTTGTCGGTCCAAGATGCATGAGATTTGAGTTGACAACGAAGATCATCATAATATGCAAATTCGGTAGTTGATAACGCATGCAAGGAGGCCTCTTCATGTTGCCGGGATAGTGCATCTGCCACGACGTTATCTTTGCCCGGTTTGTAGTGAACTGTAAAATCATACCCGAGTAGCTTGGGGATCCAATGATGTTGCGACCGTTGTTGTTAGCGCTGATCCAATAAATGTTTGAGGCTATAATGATCTCGTCAGACTCAAACTTACGCCCCAAACGTAGGGCCGCCCGATCGCCGCGACGGCGAACACGAGGCCAATCACCGCGTTCATAAGCGGAAGTTTTGCTTGATGAGGCGCTACTGACCTTCTTGAAAAATGCAATGGGACGACCTCCTTGATGCAACACGGCGCCAAAACCGGAACCAGACGCATCACAGTCAATCACGAAATCTTTTGTGAAATCCGCGATTGAAGGATCGGTGCGGAAGCAATGGTCTTCTTCAACGTGTCAAATGCCGTCAAGATTAGTAGACCACCGAAAGCTTTCTTTGCAAAGGAGTTGAGTAAGTGGTCTTTGCAATATGGCCAAATCTTGTATGAATTTGCGATAATAACCACCCGACTCCAAGAATCCACGCAAGCATCGTGACGCTGCGGGGTGTGGCTAATCGAGCCTCGCCAAACCTTTGCTTGATCCATAGCTACCCTCATGGGAAATGACATGACCCAAATACGATATCGTTGTTGTCCGAATGTGCACTTCTTCTTGTGAAGGAATAGCCGATGCTCGAAAGTGTACGCAATACTTGGCGAACATGGTGAAGGTGTTCGCCCAAGTTTTGCTATAAATAAGGATATCGTCGAAGAACACGAGGACAAATCGGCGGAGGAAGGATGAAGGATTGAATTCATCATTGCTCGAAAGGTGGATTCGGCATTGCATAGGCCGAAAGGAAGAACCAAGAATTCAAAATGACCGTGGTGAGCGCGAATGCCGCCAAAGACATCCTCCGCACATGCGAATTTGATGATAACTCGATCGGAGGTCCAATTTGGTGAAAGTAACAGAACCTCCAATTCATCTAGAAGCTCATCCACATGCGGTATTGGGAATTTATCCTTGATTGTATGTTCATTGAGTGCAGTAGTCCACACGTAATCGCCACGAGGCATCTTTCTTGCGCACTGAGAGAACAGTGACGCGAATCGTGATGAACTTGGTCGGATGATACCTTGCGCCAACATCGTGGCACACCGACGCCGATTTCATCTTTCGAATGTGTGCATAACGGTAGGGCGCACGATATGTCGAGGCGTTGGCGATAAGCGGACGCGTGATCGCATGACCGTGTAGGAGGCGATCCGTAGGCTCGAGAATCGGTGTCCGAATTTGGCCAAAAGAATGTCCAGTGGATCGGTGCCTTCCACAGTCTGTAACAGCGTTGCGGATCTTGACGGATGCTGCAATCCTGTCCAAGTAATCCGAGTGTCATGCGCCCAATAAGAAAAACCGCATCTGTGCGAAGTTCCACAGTACCGACCCTAATGTGCTCAACCATTGCATCCCCAGTATAACATCAAATCCGGACAGTGGTATGATGTAGAAATCGACGGCAAATGTTGATGGTGCGATTGTCATCTGTGTATTAGTGCACAGACCCATGCAGTCCAACCTGTCACCGTTGGCTACCTTGACCAAGCGCATTGTGAGGTTGGATGGGCGAGTCAGCGGCGCGACACAAGCTTTGTTGAGGAAATTGTGAGTTGAGCCAGTGTCAAACAAAGCTATGCCCTCGAACGTGCCGATACGGACCTTCATCTGCATTGTCTGAGCCGTGCAAATACGGTGGATCGCGAGTAAAGAAATTTCTGGTTCGATCGTCTCCGGCAATAGATCATCCGAGACGTCCACAGGTACTTGGTCAAACTCCGGTTCCAGCCAAAACAGTCGTTTGCATTGGTGACCTTTAACGAATTGGTCGTCACAGTTAAAACACAATCCGCGCTGGCGGCGATCGGCCATCTCAGCTGGAGACAGTCGGCGGAAAACGCCCGTGCGTGTCTCGGTTGTTGTTGGTGCTGCGGGTGGTATTGAACCGGTTGCTGGCGTTGGGAAGGCAGGTGAGATGCGGGAGGATGGTGATGGCCAAGCTCGAGCCATCGGCCGCGTGGTGGTGCCCTGTCGGCCTGCCGTTGTTGGATGGGCAATCGGAGGATGGAGCCGCTCATAAGCGCCGCCAAAGTTGAGTGTTTGTTGCGTTGATGTCGGCCCGGCTAGTTCCACATGAGTGCGAATTGGTTCAGACAGGCTGGCTGTAAACAATTCAATCTGATGTATACGAGATAACCCGTTGGTATGGCAAAGAAGATCCGTGAATTCCTGCTGATATTTGGCCAAGGTTCCCGTTTGTTGCAGATTTTTGATTGCGCCCAAAGTATTAGTCCTGATGGCTGGCCCAAAGCGCATTGTACAATAATGCTTGAACACGCCCATGGAATTTGTCCTCATCACGCTCTAACCGATAGAACCATGAGTGGGCAATCTCGGATAGGTGGGCGCCGCCATCCATACTTTGTCTTCTTCGGGCGTGGTATGCACGAAAATACCGATCACACTTTGTGAGCCAAGTCATTGGATCGACCACCGCCATAAACCCAGAGGTCCAGCGCGAGGCGGGCCGTCGAGATGTGTTCGAGCGCCGGGTTGGTGTCGGTAGCTGGCGTTCCTCAATATCGTCGCCGTTTCTCGCCGGCCGCAAATCCGCTGGGCTCGATAGCCTTCGGGTTGATGTCGGTGTTTCGGTGCTCGTCGAACTCGTCGCCGATTCCACGGTGGGCGCAAATCCTCCCGGTGCTCGATGAACCTCCACCCCGGCGTTGGGGAAACCGGCTCGGATGTGGTTCGGACGCGTCGTCGGAAGCGGTCGAAGCGGCAAAGACGCCGCTTTTCGTGTGGCGCGCGCGGATCTGGCCGGCGGTCGCCGCCATGGAGCGGCTGGGCGACGCGCAGGCTTCAAACATGGTACGCATCTCTTTGGCCAAGCCGCCCAATCGCCGACGGAAGCTAGTTGTTGCTCCGAAAGCGCCGCTCGTTCGTTACTGTAGATCGGTGATGGCCCGAGTAGCTCGATTGGCGTGTTCCAATCCGTCGAGCCTTGCATCCGACGCCGAATCACTTTTGGGTGGCATGGTGGGCGGGATCGGTGTCTCTGATACCAAATTGTTAGGAACCGAAGCTCCTCTCGATGAAGAACGAAGATGATATGGATGAGAAGCCAGACTAGATAGAAAGAAAGAGGAACTTGGAAGAAGCTACTTTGTATTTTTCATCCTACTCAAACGATTACAATTGCATCATCTTATATAGAGATGGTGGAGTATCCTAAAGGGATACTGAGTCTTCTCCTTTCCTAATACAATAACTTTCTATCCAATGTCTGAAGGACAGCTAATAGCCAAACTTTCCATAACCAAACTATAACAGTCCTCTTTGAATACAACTCGAATTGGAACTCTCTCTATAGTTTAACTTCCCAAATCAACATGCCTTTTATTCTTGCGCTGGAAGTGAATACCTACAAAAGAGTCCGTAACAATTACATTAAAGAACAACCCTCAAAACTGTTTTTTAGTGCATACTGAAAGTGAAGACGTCCTTGTAATCATATGTCTTGGCTCTAGTCAAAGGGTACTGGGGATGCTTCCAGAAACTAAAGCAACAACAGGAATAGTACGCAAAAAAGGTGTGCCTCTGGTGATACCTTGCAAAACCGCTAAATCCGCATTCAGCAGAGTTCAATAAGGAATTCCACCCAGATCAAGAAATGGATTAGCATCTATACCCTCACAAAGCAAACCAGTAGTCAATGGGTCCAGTTATATAGTTATTGATGGATTGGTCAAGAACAGCCTACAAGATAGTAATCGATTGATCTTTACACTGTCCAAGGCTCCAAGCATACGGAATCCGATTTGATAAACTTTCTATTACTATGCATGGGTATAGCAAAAGCAATTTTTAAGCACAAGATGGAAGAAAGGAATTGTCTAGATATGATGGTTTCTAAACTAATATTCACTGGTATGTGGAGTTTAATTGTTTAAACAATCACCTGCAAAATTAAGATGGGAAAACACAAGCATGCATGTTGAAGTACAGATGACACACTACATGAACTATCTCTTTACAAAACTAAACCGGTCTGGCAACATAAATAGCTAAGTTGCAAATCCCAAAGATTGGCAGATATTCCAAGGAAAAAGAAAGGAATATAGAGGAAGTGAAAAGCTTTTACCAGGAAGATAATAACTGAAATTTTGAAGAAATTGTCTTACATGCCTCGGCCTAGAGGCTAGATGTAAATGTCTAGTAGTACTTATTAATAAAAATAACTCGACCTCACAAATTTGCACATACAAGGTGACAGCAAACAGGACTGATAAAAAAGAGGAAAATCCAACGAATGGATGCTGCAGATAGGTAAACCGGTAAATTGACATAATGCAGCACATATCACATGGACACAACTGTACAAAATAGTTTGATATGCTATATGTCAGCAATCAACATAATATGGACTCCTTTTATTTTGTGAAAGTGCTGCTTGTATCTTTTACATGTTTGATGTTTCCAATGTTTTTTTGTTCTTTTTAAACATGAAAGACATAGATTTGTATCTTTTATAACAATAAATAAATGGTATGGCCATGAAAGACATAGATTTGTATATTTGTGAAAGTGCTGCTTGTATCTTTTTGAACTAGTGTTTATGGATCTTTTTTATTTTTCACAAAAATATTTAACCTCAAATGATTTAATACCTGAGACATATGTTACAGATTTAGCTAATCAGAGTGAAGTTCAAGACATACCCTGTAAAAAGTTCTCCAGTTGCATGTATGCACTTCACATAGTCTGCATTAAGCCAGAAGCGACTCATTGCTGGCAAGGATCCTTCCCTGATGATATTATAGAACTCAGCATTGACATTCATGATAGCCTTTGTAGCTGCATAGTATGCCTTCCATCCATTAGGTGGAGTTATGCTATCCTGTTCCACTGTAAAATCCTACAAGCAAAGGCGTTAATTTATATTGTGAACTTGCTCCACTGTAAAATCCTACAAGGAAAGGCGTTAATTTATATTGTGAAACAAACTCGCAGAAACTAAAAGGTTCTTTCCATATAATCACAACTTACAAGGGCCGTTATCTTAAACAGTCGAAATATACAACCTAATGTAATACAAAATTTGCAAACCCAAGGGGCACTGCTATGACAGATGTAAACACATGACATCATTATGGTTTTCTCACCAAAGGTGCTAATAGGGCAACATGGGTATATATATGCTGAAACTGGTACAAAAATCACATATTTTACATTAGAAACTTCCATGTGCATACTTAAGTTACAAACTTTTTGTTGCGTGGCTGGATTCCAAAACATACAGGAAGTTTCAGAAAGTGAAACAATTTAAAGTTGTTCTATCGTATCTTATGTATACGTATCAAAGATGCGTTGCCACCCCATGTCGAAGAAATAATTAATTTCTCTTTAATTAATCCAGAAATCAGCCCCCTGTTATATGCCTGAGCATGGGGCCATAAAAAGTGTATGATGCATGACATGAATCACATAAGAGTAAAATATACTGTAGGTTTCCAAACTTGTCAAGTTGTGCCACTTAGGTCGCCAAACCTTGGAACTGCAGATTCATATCACTAAATGTGTTAAGTGGTTCACCGGAGGTCCACAGGGCGATTAGCTGCGGTTGACCGTTGATGTGTCATGTTGATCGATGCCAGCATGGCGTGGGGGTCACATGCGGCTCACGTGACCAACTGAGTGGCTGGTAAAAATTTCATTTAACCCCCTGTAATTTGCATTCCCTCACCTCGTGTTCACACGGCAAGCTCGTGGGGCAATCGTGGAATTGGCGGTGATCGATCCTAGGTTGTCGGTGACGTTCGCTGGTGAAGGAGGGTGGTAGGTGAGTCAATTCGAGCCCACACGGCGCGAGTGGAGTGGCTCACGGCGTGCTCAGGCAGGACGATCATGGCACCAAGGTTGCGGGCGGAAGGAGAACTGTGACACCACCACGTTGATGTCCCAATCCGGTGGGCAACGTTGATGTTTGTCCATGTCATATCGTGTTCTACCCCTTGCTGAACTTATACCCCAAATTAATTTGGTTTTCGTTCACACAACACGACAAATCTGCCGTTTTTGTTGTTCGCATCAGTCATCTTCTTCGTCATCGTTCATCACCTCCGATGAGCTTCAGTCCAGTTGCTTCGTGCACAAGCATCACCAAGTCATCGCCGTCATTTTGACGCGCTTGGTCGGATCCCCCGCACACCCAAACGCTAGTGCCTTCACTCGATTGCTACCGTCACCGCCTGATATCATTGGCACATCTCCAGTACTTCTATCCGCGAACCATCACCACCGACAGGCTCACCTCGCCGTAAATGTACCATTTTTCCCATTCCTAAAGCCTCAACACCTCTTCTCCGCCATCCGCCTTCCTAGCTCAACGCCATGGTCCCCTCACTCTCGTTCTCTGTCTCTGTCACAACAGCATGCTCGTGGTAGAAAAGACAGATGGTGAGAAGAGAGCGTGAGGATGAGAGCGAGGGAAGGTGGGACGCTGGCAGCGATGACCTACGGTGTCAAGGCTAGCCAACGACGGACTCCGGCAAAGTCTTCAAGGTGGAGGGACATGGTTGGGGCGGCAGAAAAACAAGAGAACGATTGCAAAGGAACGAGACATCAAGGTGTTTATTGCAAATCGGTGCCACATTGGCTTTGGTCAAGGGGCCACATCAGCGGTCAGAGCCAGGGCGGCGAGCTTTGGACCTCTGGTGAACCACTTAACAAATTTAGTGACATGAATATGCAGTTCCAAAGTTTGGGGATCTAAGTGACCCAACTTGACAAGTTTAGGGACACACAGTGTACTTTACTCATCACATAAGGGCATCCACTGTGTGGGGTGCCTCCACCAACGTTAAGAAGTGCCACATCACACAGGCGCTAACTTTACCTTTTCCCCTCCAGTGTTTAGTACCTTCCTCTCCCTCCAAGATGGGTCCCACCACAGATTAAAAAAACAACCCTCTCCCTTAACCCTCTGTGTCCTCTCTCTCCCCACTCTTCACTCCTAACGGCCACCTCCCCAGCACCCGCTACCCCACGCCTCCACCCCCGCCGCTCCCCTTCGCGCTCCTCACACCCTCCTTTGCACCCACCCCTCCAAGATCTGGAAGCAATGGAGGCCCACCGGACACGGCTTCCTCCATTGGCGGTCTAAGGCGGCGGCAGATCTGGAGGAGGCGGCTGCCCCTTCCCACTTGATCTGGAGATTTATCGGTGGCGCACGTGGCTTCCTCAAACTCGGTCAGACGGCGGCGGCCACGACGAGGTCTCCCCCTCCCGCCGGTCCAGTAATTTTTCCCCTTGGCTCCGGTAACAAGCTTGGTATCGGTACTAGACTTGAGTCGGTACCAGGTTTTTGCTCCAGTGTAAGGTGCCGGTTCCAAGACTTCCTCTCTTCTTGGTACCGGCAAAATACACACTTGGAGATACTCTTAACTATACCATGCAATTCAGTCCCCGCACGCAAGCCCACCACTCCAATTAAACATGAACGAGCATTATAGTGTACGCAATGGAGTAATAACAAACGCAGTGCCAAACCAAGCAGATGGGTCATTGCGGGCAAAGAACCTAAACCTAAAGATGCATGGTCCTATTGGAGATGGAAACGAGCAGGGCAAGAAAGCTACGTTCGCAATCTGACAGCAAATCAATCAAGCAAAGGCTAAGGGGGGCGGGCGGGGCAGGCATAGCACCTTGTGGTAGAGCGCCTTCCACGCGCCGTCGTCGTTGGCGGCGCGGCGCATGGCGGAGTTGGTCATGGAGAGGCGGCAGAGGCTGGTGTAGTCGAGGTAGCTGAGCGCGTGGGTGGTGATCTCGGGCACGAGCTGCTCCATCATGGACGCGCCCGCGGTCGCGGGCGCCGGCGCCTTCTTCTTCTCCCCGCCAACGGCCATCTCGCCGTTGGCGCTGGCGGCGGTCTTGGCGCGACAGCCGCAGCAGCGCGGGGAAGGGGACTGCTGCTTCCTGGAAACCGAGGAGGAGGAGGAGGAGGCGGAGCGGAAGGCCCAGATGGCGCAGACGAGGCAGCAGACGGCGGTGGCCCCGGCGGCGATCAGGGCCCGGAAGCCGTCCATGCGGACATCCAGGTCGCGGCGGCGGAGGTCAGGAGCTCCGGGTAGGGTTTGGACGGCATCCCATCACACGCATGAGCTCGGGGATGAGCTAGGGTTTTGGCCGAGGAATGGAGATGGGGAATCAAATCAGGGCAGGGGTTTCCGCTGCGAAGGGCGAGGTCTGTTGGGTGGGTGATCAGAACCCAGATGGATGGCAGGGGAGTTTATGAACGGGGTTGGGCTGGGGTTTCATTGGGCTCAGAGAAAAAAAATCTTGCCGGGCTGGAATCGGGCCGGGCCGGGTAATCCAGCTCCTCGTTCGGTCGCATTTAGGCTTCATCTCATGTTATATTTTTGCACATGCGTTATCAAGAAAGTTGCAAAACACGGTGACACCGTTGAAAATAACTATTGAGGGTCGCATTCAGGCTTGATCTCATGTTATCAATTATTGTCGGTTTGCAGCGTAGTTTCACTTACGGAATGGCTAAACACTATTTTTCTTTTTCTGTCACAGCTATGCATATCCCTGTTTCGATTGATTTCTTAATACAAGATTAAATTACACATATATCGTTTCATTTATATATATTCTATATCAGTCTAGTAATTAGTACCATAATTTTTATCTGCATCTTCTATACCCACTAGCTTGCTTACCTAACCTACAGATCCAATACCGGAAGCAGTGCCTTCTAGATTGATTCTGTAGTGGACCTTGGTTTCAGCGTGCAAGAGGCGTTACTCCACCTAAGCACTGTGAATACAATCTTAATGCGACATGCTCACACTCAGTGTGTGCAGCTTGTGTGCAGCAAGAGCATGCTCTTTCATGTTGCATCGCTTTCGACACAACATCATGCACGTGGGTCTAGAAGAGTAGTTTTGGCTATCAGCCATATGGGAAATACTTTTTTTAATCTATCTATGACTAGAATGTCCAAAACATACTTTTCAATATGATCCTCGAAACTGCCATCATTCTTTCAAGCACATGGTGTTGCGTAGGGGTATCAATCGGACACATGTCTAAATGGGTGGCCTGGCCGACACAGCACGGGTCTCGTGCCGATATAGATCTGATTAGGCACGACATAGCCATCTCGATTATCTAATCGGATCGTGCCATGCTCGTCCGTAGGCTGGCTGTCGATTAAGGCATGACACGTCGATCTCTTGGACCGTGCCGGGTACAATAAGCCCGACTTCCTCCGCTGCCCGCATCCCTCCGCGCTCGACCGGCCGTGCCTCGTTGCCTCCGTGCCCTACAGCCACCCTCTCCTCCGCCGTCCGTTGTGCCGTGCCTGGCCCTACACTATGCGTGTCGGATTTGTAATACCCCGGATTCGGATCGGGTAATTAGAAAAACAGCTGGGGAGGGAAAATGCAAACAAGAATCAAATTTTCGAATCGCGGGGTTTTCACGATCTTCCGACAACAGGGATGGGCGCAGCCAGAGGGGCCCATGAGAGGGCCAGCCAATGGGGTTTTTTCCTCATCTCCAAACCCTAGCCTATCCCTCTCTCCCCACTCCTCCCCAAGCCGCCACCCTCCTCCCCTCTCCAACCGCCGCCACCTCCTCCCTGTCGTGCGCCAGATTTGTTCGTCATATTTGGGTAAGTTTCGTACGTTTTCTCATCTTCCCACCTCTTAGAAAGTTGTAGCCCTTGATCTTAGCTTTCTTTAGGCACTGAGAAGATCTTATTTGGAGTTACGGTTTAGGAGATATGGTAGTTTTACCGCGACTGTCCAGGACAGCTGACGTGTTTTGGCAGATTTTCTTGTCGGGCCATTATGAATTACTTAGAGGCCGAATCTCGGATTTTCGTCTACTAGAGTTATGTTCCTGGTTTCCTTAGCTTTCTTTTGGCACCGAGATCACGAGATTCCACCATGTGGTTTAGGAGATATGAATTTTTAACCGCACACTACTCTGTCTGTCACAGATTTTGGAGACTATCGGTTGCTCGTCAGTTTTGATCTAGTTACAGTCAGATTCAGAACTCCCACCCAAATAGGTTATTGTAGCCCTTTAAATTATCTTTCCACGTTGATAAAGATCACCTCCATTGGATCAGTATAATAAAAGTTACGTTATTTTCTTTACCACTGTTCTGAAATCTGAGCAGATATCTGTTAGTGTTTTCAACTGTTGTTTAGGCCACTGTTTTGGCCGAATCAAAGGATTCCACCAACTAGGGTTTTGTAGCCTGGTGCGTTAAGATTATTTGAGCACTGGTTTCAATTAATTATGAGTTACGGATATTTAATTACGATTTTTCTCGTACCGCTGATCAGAAGGGCTGAAATCTGCCTGAATAGTTTGTTTTCAAGTCGCGTCTGTGCGGTATATTGGGTAGTTAGAAGATATTAGAGAACACCGGTAGCAATGTAATATCGTTGTTCTTATTTCGGGAACATATTTGTGTAGGCGGCGAAGCATCACGTGTGGGAACACCTTCGTTGCCTACTAACGCGTCGCAACGCGAAAGGCAAGTACTGTTTGTTAATTTGTGTTGTTTTCAAAGGAATGCATGATGATGTGTCGAATATATGATTGTTTCTTGCGTTGTGCTCATGATGTGGATAGATTTTAATATTTATGTTTCTTGTGATACATGATTCATTCCATTCATGCATGCTTCGTTTCCGTCCACAGGAGTGGAAATTTGATCAAGTCTCATCAATTCCAGAATGGGCACGTAAGACCCACCATTCCAATGTGGGCAATGTTGGACACCCGTATGAAACGTTCTTCATACGGTATTTGAGGTCCCCGTACTTTGTTAAGTACGGGCTTAAGTGAACACCGACGGGTGTGTCACTCACTATACCGGTATAAGTTGTGAGCAGTCCATTCCTTCATTGCATTATTCCATTTCATGCATTTTCATAAATGTTCAGAGAAGTGTTTACAAGTGGATTGTGATTACCTTGTTCTCTTGATGTTTCGGTTATTCGTTAAATGTACTTCCTGAGTCTTTGGCTCATCCTTGCTTTGTTTGTTTTATTTAGGTAAATGAGGAAGAAGGTAAGACCTTTTGTGGGTAGTCCAAAGACGCGCACAACACCTTTATCAAACCATAATAACTAATGTTATCTTTCACCATGTCAACTATTTGATAAATTTCAGCATTGTAATAATCCAATTTTGGTAATGCTTATTGACGTCGCTTTATGACTGCTTTTCCATTCCTTCCCATGAAAGCATTAATCGCTTATCGTCGTTCCTTATGGGATATTGATGATTGAGCCTGATTAACCTGGTAATGTTGTGTACTATTAGTATCTTTGTTAGATTTGTGTGACATCTTGACTTCCGAATAGCTAGGGTGTTACAGTTGGTATCAGAGCGGGCTTTAGGTCCGTGGTTAGTAGAAAAGTATTAAAATAACACACTATGCACAGTAGGTGGGGTTTGGAAAATCCATTGCTTCGCATTTCTAGTGATTTGGTTCATTATGTAGTCTTGTGTAGAATTGTTTCGCATACTATCTCTCATGTTGTTAATCTGTGACATGATGTGGTATCCTATATCTATGAATTATTCTATGATTGTCATGAGATGATCCTATATATTCATAATTGATTGCATTAGCTATGCGTATCGGTAGCGGACGTTGAGCAGTTGAGTTCGTGGTTGTTGTCCTGGGTTTTGCTAGGCTACACCACTGTTCGTGGTATGAGAGTAGAGAAGTTCTTACCCCTGTTCAATAGTTCTGTGTTGAGCCTGAGCTCATTGTTGAAGTTGTTGTCTTTCTCAAATTGTATCTGGTTTTCTGGTTGTAGTTTCTTGTAGTTCGTGAATTTCTTTTGAAAGGAGGGTTATAATGAGGAGGGCAAGCTCCAGTAGGTTTCTGATCGTTCTTTGAAATAGTTATTGTACTTTCAACTATTGTGATATTACTGCTCCGCGTGAGCATAGTTAAATGGCAAGATTTATCTTTTCACGGAAGTTATGCTTTACCCCTGTTGGAAAATTTAACTTATTTGTTCGCTTGGAATTTCGGGCGTTGGAAGATTTCTTTTGCAAAGTTCTTTATTAAGTGTGCATTGGCCTTGCATATTTCTTGTGGATTACTTTAGAAAGTCGTTCTCTTCCTTGAATTCTGAATTTGACAAATTCTTGTCCGGTGGTGGTGGATGAATTTATTTTGGGTTCATGGTTCCTGGTAGTTGATGAGTTTCAATGAGTCTTTAATGGTATTCTGAAACCATTATTGTTTTTCGACCGTTAATTTGTTTTTACCACTAGTGATCTTCGTCAATTAGTAATATTGAAATTTCCATGATTGTTCCTTCTTTCTCCTTAGAAAAGAGCGACTCATTTACTCGTTTGATAGTTATATAATGAGAGTTTTCTGTTGCAAGTCCATTAACCAGAGAAAGCTTTGGCTCTACGTATTTCTATTGGATCATTCTGTTTGTTGAAGTATAATGCATCTCTTTTCTAAAGAATAGTGTTAAAACTCATTTGTGGTGATGTGTCGTGATTAAGTTGGAGGTTGTACTCAAACAAAGTTGTGGGCTACGGGTTTCTATTGGTCCCTATTTGTTTTTCAAAATAATCTCTTGTCTTTTATTTCTTGAACTCTCTTTACTACTTGTAAACGTTGTTATTGGCAAGATCATATATTTTGTATATGATGGTCCTATCTTTCCTGTTGATTAAGGTGACATGGTTCACCGTTTGGTATTTTGGAGAATGGGAATCATCTTTTACAAAGTTCATTGAAGAATGTTTTGACTCTGCTCGTTTCTTTTGGAGTAGTTGGAGTGTTGGAGTTTAGAACATCTCTTTGAAAAAAAGTGTCGATACCTTTTTCTAAGGTTTTGTGGTGTTGTGTGAGAGGTTTGTTTAAGCTTTGTGTATTTCACACCACGTTTCTTTTCTAGAATAAGTTGTTATTACAATCCCATTTAATGCTGGAGATTTCTAAGACACACTTTGTCGTGTTTCCTTTAGAAGGTCTATTGATATGATAGTAATGTAAATTGATTGTTACCAGGAACATATGTTATTGCTCTTAATGAAATGTTCAGTAATGTTGATTCTTTTATAGAGAATGAAGTTTGACCACCTTTCTTGTTGTTTCTAAAATGATCCAATTTCAAGTTTTTTGTTCATGACCTTTTGGGGTTCAATTTTATTTTGGTAAACGAAGTCTGCCGCGTAAAACGATTTGTTGGAAAGTTATAATAGTTCTTCAGTGATGCGAGCGTTTTGATATTGAATGCTCGTTGTTCTTATATGCTAAGGTCAGACATTCTCTTCTTTTGAGGCTTATGCTTTCAACTGTGGACTCCCCTTACGTTCAATGAGTTCATTGCTTAATTGGTTTTCTCCTTGGTCCGGTGTTTGTGGCGAGTGGTAAATGATTTTCTAGTTGGTGAAAATCGTTTTCATGTGCCTCTTCTTTTGAGAAATATTCGACCCATTCTTTTCGCATGAGTCTTTCGAGGTGTTTTCTAATTGACGTTGTGAGATTGATGTTGAAACTTGTAGTAAAATAATCACCTCTGTGATACCGCCTAAATGAGAATACTTCAAGTCTAGTTTCCGTGACCTTTTGGAGTTCGTGAATATTCTGGTAACTGAAATTGTTTTAAGTAAAATGGTGCATGGAGATATCCTATGCTTCTTAAGAGTTTCGTGTGATTTAGTCCTAAAGGCTCCTTGGTTTGAGTTCGCAAAGTGAGGTTGCAATCAAAGAAAATTTTCGTCGCTTTCGTTGAGAATTCGTTTGCTTTTCGTGAAGTCCTGTAAAGTAAAATGCTTGTTTTGTGGCTGAGGTCATTTGGATTACATGTTTCATGAGTAGATGAACTGTTTCGAACAAATTTGGCGTGTTGAAAAATTTTATTTGTTCTTAAGTAGTTCCATGGGTTGAACTAAAGAACTTACTTTGTTCATGTGGCAAGGTGTTATTAGTTCAAGAACTAATTGCTGTGTTAAAGGAAAGAGTGCAGTAGAGTATTTGATAATTTGAGTCAAGTTTTGTAACTTGTGATTATTTGAATCGTTCCTAAACTTCTTGCTCTTTCCGCTCAAGAGATGTCGAGTTTCAATCGCAATATCCTTCTTTCGTATCGGATCTTATTTGCTATTCTCTCTTGAGGGATGTGTGCCCTCAACTGTGAACTCAACTTTCGTTTTCCAAGATCCCCATTATCATAATATTCTTTTGGGTTCATGCTTGTTGGGATGAGCAACATTTTTATGTGTGACAAAGCTTGTCCTTATTCGCCTCTTTCTTTTGAGAAAGACCCAAAAGTTTTGTTGCAGGGTTTTACAAAGCGTTTATTGGCAACTGTTTAGTGGTGGTTAAGTTTTGGTAGTGGTGATATTTTACTACCAAGTTATTAGAGGACTAGAAGAATGTGAAATGGATTTGATCTGTATCTCTTGAGGAAAAAAAATATTGATTCACATGGAATGTTTGGCTTCGAAGAAAGTCTGAATAGTGTTACGATTGAGTAGAACCTATGGTATAAAGAAATTCCAGAACTTCAGTTTATGTTAAAAGGTTGAGGATTATCGAAGGTATGGAGACCTTGATTAATTTTATAGAGTAACGCAATTGGATAAGATTGCGAGATTATGTGGGTAATTTTTGAGGATGTCAATAAGTGAGTATGTTAGAATTGTGGGAATATTGTAGATTCAATCCATTGATTTCCCTATCTGTTATAAATGCAATTTGTAGTAGAAGTCTTGGAGGTTAAATCTGGGCTTTGCATTTTCGTGCTAGAACTTTGGTCACTCAATGATTGTGTATAGAGAGAGTGGAATAATAGAGTTTCCTGAGCAGTGGAATGATAATTGATAGAACCCTTCTGATGAAGTATATGAACATGCGTGCTAAGAATTCTGAGTTGTTCTTGGAAATTGGAGGTAATGTCATTGTGTGGGACCTATTCTGTGTTGCTTTGAACGCCTTTTATCAAATCAATTTTGGTTAGTAGAACGAGTTATTTAGAGTATTCGGTGGATTCAATATAGCCTCTCCACAATGGTGTGGATGATGTATTTCAATTTGAGCATAATTTGAGGATGTTTAACTAAGAGGTTTAAGCTCTTGTGGTAGGCAGTGAATTCGAATTTCAAGGTTCGAGAGAAATTTTATTCCTAGAAGCGAGGAACTGTGGCAAAGGATGATTCGTGGGATAATGAGGCGTTTTCTTGATTCTCGTTTGAGTTTTGTGTCGTTGACTTGTATTTTTCGCAATTTGAGTTGGCGCTGTGTTGGCGTGTTGATTCTTTCCAAATTCAGACAAACCGTAAGTATTTGGTTTGGGCGTTCAAGTGATTTCTCCTTTGGTTGTCGTGGTGTTCATTTGTAAACTGCTTATTTGCAAAATGGATTTGTTTTCGAGATGATTGTCAAATTTGGAATCTAACCTTTTGGTGGAGAGTTAGCATTGCGTGGATGCGATGATGACTCTCTATTTCTAGTTGGATTCTCTTCATTTTTGAAAGTTGTAGAAATGAGAACGTTGGCTTATCGCGTTGACCGTCTCGGGTCCTTATCGAATCGCATCGTCTGGTGTGCTCGAGTGTTAAGCGAGTATCTGAGCAATTCCAAGCTTGGAATATCGCTGTTTCATTCCAGTCGTAGTTTCCTTACATTTAGATTGGCGTGCAGATTCGAGGTCGAATCCTGTTAAGGGGGGTAGAATGTAATACCCCGGATTCGGATCGGGTAATTAGAAAAGCAGCTGGGGAGGGAAAATGCAAACAAGAACTGAAATTTTCTGAATCGGCGGGGGGTTTTCAGCGATCTTCCGACAACCTGGGCCTGGGCCGCAGCCCAGGAGGGGCCCATGAGAGGGGCCAGCCAAGGGGGGTTTTTTTCCTCATCCCCAAACCCTAGCCGCCACCCCCTCCTCCCCCTCTCCAACCGGCCGCCACCCTCCTCCCTGTCGTGCGCCAGATTTGTTCGTTAGATTTGGGTAAGTTCCGTACGTTTTCTCATCTTCCCACCTCTTAGAAAGTTGTAGCCCTTGATCTTAGCTTTCTTTAGGCACCGAGATCATCTTATTTGGAGTTACGGTTTAGGAGATATGGTAGTTTTACCGCGACTGTCCAGGACAGCTGACGTGTTTTGGCAGATTTTCTTGTCGGGCCATTATGAATTACTTAGAGGCCGAAGCTTGGGTTTTCGTCTACTAGAGTTATGTTCCTGGTTTCCTTAGCTTTCTTTTGGCACTGAGATCATGAGATTCCACCCTATGGTTTAGGAGATATGAATTTTTAACCGCACACTACTCTGTCTGTCAGAGATTTTGGAGACTGTCGGTTGCTCGTCAGTTTTGATCTAGTTACAGTCAGATTCAGAACTCCCACCCAAATAGGTTATTGTAGCCCTTTAAATTATCTTTCCACGTTGATAAAGATCACCTCCATTGGATCAGTATAATAAAAGTTACGTTATTTTCTTTACCACTGTTCTGAAATCTGAGCAGATATCTGTTAGTGTTTTCAACTGTTGTTTAGGCCACTGTTTTGGCCGAATCAAAGGATTCCACCAACTAGGGTTTTGTAGCCTGGTGCGTTAAGATTATTTGAGCACTGGTTTCAATTAATTATGAGTTACGGATATTTAATTACGATTTTTCTCGTACCGCTGATCAGAAGGGCTGAAATCTGCCTGAATAGTTTGTTTTCAAGTCGCGTCTGTGCGGTATATTGGGTAGTTAGAAGATATTAGAGAACACCGGTAGCAATGTAATATCGTTGTTCTTATTTCGGGAACATATTTGTGTAGGCGGCGAAGCATCGCGTGTGGGAACACCTTCGTTGCCTACTAACGCGTCGCAACGCGAAAGGCAAGTACTGTTTGTTAATTTGTGTTGTTTTCAAAGGAATGCATGATGATGTGTCGAATATATGATTGTTTCTTGCGTTGTGCTCATGATGTGGATAGATTTTAATATTTATGTTTCTTGTGATACATGATTCATTCCATTCATGCATGCTTCGTTTTCGTCCACAGGAGTGGAAATTTGATCAAGTCTTATCAATTCCAGAATGGGCACGTAAGACCCACCATTCCAATGTGGGCAATGTTGGACACCCGTATGAAACGTTCTTCATACGGTATTTGAGGTCCCCGTACTTTGTTAAGTCACGGGTTTAAGTGAACACCGACGGTGTGTCACTCACTATCTGCAGTATAAGTTGTGAGCAGTCCATTCCTTCATTGCATTATTCCATTTCATGCATTTTCATAAATGTTCAGAGAAGTGTTTACAAGTGGATTGTGATTACCTTGTTCTCTTGATGTTTCGGTTATTCGTTAAATGTACTTCCTGAGTCTTTGGCTCATCCTTGTTTTGTTTGTTTTATTTAGGTAAATGAGGAAGAAGGTAAGACCTTTTGTGGGGTAGTCCAGCACGCTGCACAACACCTTTATCAAACCATAATAACTAATGTTATCTTTCAGTCATGTCAACTATTTGATAAATTTCCAGATTGTAATAATCCAATTTTGGTAATGCTTACTGTACGTCGTTTTATGACTGTTTTCCATTCCTTCCCATGAAACTGTTAATCGTTTATCGTCGTTCCTTATGGGATATTGATGATTGAGCCTGATTAACCTGGTAATGTTGTGTACTATTAGTATCTTTGTTAGATTTGTGTGACATCTTGGCTTCAGAATAGTTAGGGTGTTACAGGATTGGCCCAGCCACTGGCCGGGTGCCGACCCAAGCACGACACACATGGTCGGGTCGGGTTGGGCCAATAGTCACGTGCTTCAAGCTGTCTCGGCCGGCACGACTCATTTGGACAACTCTACAATCAGATATGAATTATCCGTTTATTCGATTATCGTATTGGATATGGTACGATACGAATATGATTTATATTTCTCTACCTGACGAACAATTTTTCTCCTATTTGTATTTGTATTAGCATAAAAAAATGAATATAAATGTAATATAAACTTTTATCATCCAAAATATTATTTGATCCACACAATTTGAATTCGCATCCGGTAAAACAACAGCCTTACCCTAAAAAGCAAGACACGACAGTGGGCCTTGTTAGGACATCTTCAATAGATAATATTATCTCTAATATATGCTACATCATCTTTAGAGACAATATTTCTAATATATAGTCTCTAACACACTCTCCAATATTTGTATTTTATAATTTTTATTTGAAACAGTCTCACATATCAACTAGAGTAGATTAATATACCTTATCTTGTTTCGCGTTATCTTGTCTTTTTTTTTGTGTGTACATCGGTCTCTTCAAAAAAAAAAAAAACTCTCAAAAACTTTAATAAATGTACTGTTACATACACCCTTCGTAGCCCACGGGAAGGAGCTCGGGTCGGACTCGGACAGCAGCCAGCCCCCAGCTGAGTGCCGACTGCCGAGTGGCGTACCACTGTATAAATAAAGAAAAATCCGTCGCCTGCGTTGTGTTCGCTCTCCTCTCCCGTGTGCCTTGTTCCTTTCTCCTCCTCGAAGTAAACCCCGTTTCCGCCGCCCCGCGCCTCGGCCTCGCAGCCATGCCGACCGGTGAGCCCCCTTCCCTCTCCCCCATCCCCCAATCCCCCAATCCCTCGATTCCTCTCACCGCAGGATCGATCTGATGATCGCCGCGTCTCCGCGGATTTACTTTCGAATCGGCACTTTGCTGTGTCGTGTTTCCGCCCCGGCCCCCTCTTTGAGGGCTTGGGTTTGCTTCGGTTCGATCTGCCTCCTCGCGGAGGAAAGGATTTGGAGGCGGCGGCGCCGGAGAGCCGTGGGTTAGTAGGGATTCCGGTATCGCCGTGGTGGATCCGAGTGGCTCTCGCCCGTGAATGTAGGGTTTAGTTTTGGTTTCCTAGATTTGGGCTCGCGACCGCACGCTCGTGGCTTCTAGTTGCGCTCGTGACCGCATTCGCATTTGCCTGTGGTGCTCGTAGATGTGTGCGCTAGTGGCGTGCGCCTAACCCGAGCCCCAGTTCTTTGTCACTGTGAATATTGGATATGAGATGCAAATGCGCCCCGTGGCAAGGTGTTGTTTAAGCTATACGATGTGTGGTGGGTGGATGCGGTGTAGGGCCGTGTTAAGCCTTTGACTCGTAGTCGCGGATGTTAACGCCTTCTTTCCACTTTAGTCATTTTGTTGAATGTGTTGCATCCCTGATGGCATGGACTTTTGGCTAGTCTCCAAAAGCAAGCAAGCAAGCAAGCAAGCCCCTTGTGCCCTGTCCTTGAGTGTCATGGCGTGTGTGCTTGGGCTATTGCTGTGAGCTTGTAAGAGTGATAATAAATTCTGCGACATAAGAAGTCAAGAGTGAATGTGAGCATGCTTATTAGACCTGATGTTTTAATTGCATCTTTCTATTTTGTTCTCATGTGCAGAACATGTTCCTCCTGTCCACCACATTTCGAGAATTACACATTTCAGTAATAATAAAAGAAAGTGGAAGTCTGCTAGGCGTTATATCATTTGCTTCTGTAAACTGTAGTTTTTTATTAAGCTTGACACACATGTACATGTGTGCAATTTTGTAACTGGTAGTTGCATCCATCCATATGAATTCCTTGCTCTTTTTTGGCATCTTTTAGTATATTGTAATCTGGATTATTATATATGAATTATTGTAGTAAACTCTTTGGCAGTTTCTGACTGCTCCTAGTTTGGTTACTGTATGTCTGTGTCTGTCCACAGAATCATGTTGTATTAAACTTCATGTTGAATTACTTTACATGTTCTCGTAATATGAAATAGAAGGCATAAAAGGAAACTAGTTTTATCAGTTCATTTTAAGTTTAGTCAGCTATTCAAAATAAGTGTCCTGTCAGCATGAAACACACGCTATGCTTAATTGATTATACAACTGTACTGCAACGCCTCCTTGCTTGTCGAGTGTGGGACTTGGTCTGCCTGATCATCCTTAAGGAGGTGTGTAACCTTAATACTTTTCTAGGATGTCCTTCTAATTGCACTGCTGCCCTAGAATTTCTTAAAGAGGTGGGCTGCTGGTGTTGGGTACTAGCCTGAGGAAAATGAAGTCACATGGTTTGGTTTGTTTAATTAAATCTGCTTCCATGGCCACCTCAGCTTTTCGTTCCCAACTTCATATCATACTGTAGGCATCACAGACCCTCAAGACGAACTCTGGCTCCTGTGATCATTCTCCCAATGTTTCACAGTTTTACTGCGGGAAGTTCGTCACTTGAGTTGGGAAGGGGGAGATCTATGTCGTAAAACAAAATCTAAGACAGACTGCTCAGCCGATCTTTGAAACATCTCTCGAGTGCAGGTTATACTCTATGGATAACCAGAACAAAATTATCCCTGAACTCCTTCCAGTTCGAATAGGATAGCAATCCATTGTAAAAAATGATCTTATTTTGATGATTCCCAATCGTCCAGCAAGCAATGATAATACTATTCTTGTTTGTAATACTATTGTATGAAACAGAAGGATTACTTTATGATCTTGTAGGAGATGCCAAAATGTTTAGTCTCTCAAACATTTATGATTATCTGTGATGCAAAAATGGAGACAAAGGACTGAATGTTAATAAGTAGGCTCATACAATATAAATGATATTTCAAAAACTATTACACCTTGTCGATCAAGATCTCATGTTTTATCAATTTTTCTAAATAAAATGAGCACTATCGTTTGCCTTTATTGTGTTGTGTTTTCAATTTTCAGTTGTTGCAAGGCATAGAAAGCCACACAATGTATGATTATAAGGAGACATGGTTCGATAGAACATACAAGGATACAGCGTGTAGTTTCTTCTTATAAGGCTAGCCCATTGATCTATAATGTTGTTGGGTTCAGTGACTCAAACAAGGATCTATCCACTGCATGATCTGAGCCAAACTATTTAGAACATGCAAGATGTAGGGTGCGCTTGTTCTATGGTTAAGCGATAACAGCAAATACTTTGAGATCTCAGATGGCCAATGCTATGTTTCTATCAAACCCAAATTCATCATGCTAGTCAAAACAATCTATCTGTAGTCTCTTCACCTTTTTTTTCATACATCATGGCAGATATATTGATTGTTCTTCTATGTGTCACATATGGCAATTCATGATTTTAGTATTTACTTGGTATTTATACCTCAGAAATGGATTCTTACATTCACGTGTTAAAGCATAACATTTATGAAAACGACAATTTGGCAGGTGGTATAGCATAGAGTATTAGTGGTTACCTCTTTTGTTGGCGATATTGCATACTGCATCATATTATAAGTGCATTTACACACAACATACCTGCTTTCTTACTATAACTAATGCTTTTCAAATGCTTTTCAGTAAGCGTGAAATGGCAGAAGGAGATCTTTCCAGGCATAGAGATTGACACCAGCAAGCCGCCCATTGTTTTTAAGAGCCAGTTGTACACACTAACTGGTGTACCTCCTGAAAGGCAAAAAATTATGGTGAAGGGTGGAATATTGAAGGTAGACTATTTTGGTGATATGCTTATCGACTCAATTGATTTCCATTGTGCATGCGCATATTTAATTTGGCTGTGTAACAACCGGACAAATGTTTTGTATGTATAATGCAGGATGACTCAGATTGGTCTACTTTGGGAGTAAAAAATGTGAGATGCTCAATTTATCTTCCATGCACATTTTTATCATACCAAATTCTAACTACATTCAACTACATGCTGTATTAGTCTTGATTTGCATCTAATGATTTTTAAGGACCGGAAAAATGCACTCTGTAGGGTCAAAAACTGATGATGATAGGTACAGCTGATGAGATCGTGAAAGCTCCAGAGAAAGGTCCAGTGTTTGTTGAGGACCTACCGGAAGAAGAGCAAGTAGTTGCACTGGTGTGTATGCATCTCTACCATGTAGATTTTTAAGCCTTTATCTTATGTTAATCCACGATGGCCATAGCATTACAAAAATAAAATTTTCTAATTTGCTAACCTTGCCTAATGTACCATACAAACCATAACAAATGTGGTCACTACAGCGTGTGATCACTGCTAAGCCCAGCTGATCATTTTTTTTTTGTATAAATCATTTATAGATAGTAATAGTATCTCTTCTTGCAATGTAGTTGGCAATATTGAAATTGCGCTAGGTCACCATTAACTTTAGCATCAGCATGGTGCGTTTATTCTGGGTATTCTTTATCTATGCTACAAGTGAGGTTGCTCTTTTGACTTTCAGGGGCACAGTGCTGGTTTTTATAATCTGGGGAATACATGTTACATGAATTCCACTTTGCAATGTCTGCATTCTGTTCCAGAGCTGAAGTCAGCATTACTGAGGTTCCACTAAAAATGCCCTGGAAGTATTCATTTTCAAGAAAGATTTTTATTGTTGTTGATCGCATTCTCTTTTACTCATGCAGTTATTCAGATAATGTGAGGGGTAATGGGGTTGACCAAGCCTCCCATAATTTGACTGTTGCAACTCGTAATACTTTTGGGGAGCTTGATCAAAGTGTTCGGCCAGTTGCACCTCTACACTTCTTACAGGTCAGACTACCTAATTTGGTTATTAAATCTCAAGCAGTGATTTATATCCTCACTAGGTTTCTGTGAGTGGTAGAGCTCCTTATTTTACTGCTCTGTTTATGGTATGTTACAATTTAGATTAAAGAAACAGCTCTAATTTCAATATGTAGGCTGTTGTGGTATGTGTTAGGTCGAACATTTCAAAATTGGCAAAATTGACTACATGACACCCAGCTTTTGTGGCATTTGCTATAGGATACTAACTTTTGTGTTTTTCTTTGAAAGACACTAAACTTTAGTGTCTCTTTGCCGTAGGACACTCCGCTCATTAAAATATAATATCCATTTGAGAGAAGATAGAGAAGGTGAGTGAAAAGTTTGTTTTGCCCCGACTCCTTCCTCTTCTCTTCTCTGTTGGACCTCGAGCTCCTCTCGCACCATTCTTTGTTGATGGTGAGCTCTCGTGCCGACCTAAAAATTTCAGAAGTCGGGGCCAAATAGACTTTTCACCTTAACGAGGATGTAATAATCCTCAATTAATTAAACTACTTATTATTAATATTCGTTATAGATAAAAATGTCTTTATACAACCTTCAAATGTACCTCTCATTATCAATAATGAGAGAGATTATGAATACCTAGTAGTCGTAAGTTATTCTCGACCACCCTTTATGGTCGTGGGTTATCCTACTACCACCTCATGGTCATAAGTTCTTCTACGACCACTGCGATTGTAAGTTCTACTACGATCACCTTATGGTCGTAAGCCTTATGACGACCAAGTCAATCACGACCAAAGGAACCCAAACCCAGATGGCCCATTTCACGGTAATTGGGAGCAGTAACCGGTAGATTCGTTAAAACGGAAAAAAACCCGGATAAAAATCGTTTGAATTTGATTAAAAACCAGCCGATTTCAAAATTTGAAATTTGAATTTGCAAAACCCGAAAAAACTGGCCGGGATTTCTAATCCTAGCCCGTACGCAGAACCGTGTCGATTCTGCGTGGGATTTTATTCACGATTATGACCACCTATAGTTGATAAAGACCACGGTATGTAGACCCAATCGACTAGGTACTTCATATACGGTGTCTAATTACACATGAGTAAATATGTACCGTTATCCTTTGGTATAATTGTGTGTATTAATCTTTGTCTCTGACATAACCGCAAAGCGAAGGTGTGGTATTGTCTCTCTGACAATAACTACCATCAACGTGCGCTATTCTTCAACCGTTGAAACGCCTCCTGGCATGGACAACTGCCACCCCTTTGGACGCTATATAAGGGATAACGCCGGTGGACAGAGACAAGAAGCGACACAAGCAACAGATTAGGCAAAAGTTAGTAGTTCTAGCCTTCGGTGACTTTTTTCTTGTTGTAAGCACAATCAATATAGAAAAACAAGATTAGGGTTGTTATTCTCTCAGGAGAAGATCCGAACTCGTCTAAATCCCTATGTCTCATCCCTGTGTAGTCTGGAGCATGGAGCCCCTTTTTTAGTATTTATTTCATAAGTTCAACACACCTACCTTCTCTCTTCCCTCTCAACCGAATATTATATTTTAACGGGCAGAATGTCCTACGGCAAAGAGTCTCCAAAGTTTAGTGTCTTTCAGTAAAGACACAAAAAGTCAGTGTCCAGGAGCAATTGTCGCAAAAGTTGAGTGTCATGTAGCCAATTTTGCCTTGAAAATTTCATCATTATTATATGTAAAAATATCTAGACAAGCCACATGAAAATAATGATGAACTATTTGTAATGAGAAATAGTATCATGGTATTATAATTTCTGCTAATACATTATTTCAGAAAAAGCTGGTTAAAGTATCTTGTTTAACACTATGAGAAGTCAACTAATATTCGAAATGGAAGGGATCATATTTTTCTTGTTTCACTATGCTGTTTGACTTTTTATCTTTTGTATGAAATGAAAAAAATTCATCATAATAAACAATATCTATTCCCAATACAAAATTTGCTACTGTTTTTATTATTTTTAAAAAAAATGCGGAAGTGGACTTTAAGTTGCCATGATTTGACTGGATTCTATATGGTATAGCATGTTTTTTATGAAGTTTCTGGAATTAGCTAATTGGATTCTATGATCTAGTTGCCTTTGGTTGAATACAAGATTCTAGGGGACTTCTGTGGGGTCAGAGGAACGCTGGAATTTCAGTGTGGAACATATATTTTGGTGGTTTAATTTATTGAAGTTAATAAAAAGAACATATAGAATTTTGTAGATAAAGGACTCCAGCAGGGGTTGGCAGTTCTATATGGACGCCAATGAATTTTATTGCATAGTTACGGCCCTAAAAGATCTTGTACTGGAAACGGATAATAGTGCTTTATGTTGTTTATTATCTTCTGTCCTTTTCTTGTGCTTGATTCTTGATTTACCGATGTAGACCAAAACTATTTACTGTTAGCAACAAAGATAATGATCCTACATGGACGGAACAGCACATTACCTCATAGGAAATATAGATCAATATACTTTCTTTATTCTTTTTGTCCTCTCGATTTACAAAGTTGTAAAAAAAAACTTTTAGAGCAGGAAGGACATGGACTTGATTATTGTTAGGATTTAGGAATAACAACTTGTATTCTCAGGTGACCAATGAGCCAGTATATATAGACAAGTACAATATGCAAATAACCTCGTATAACAATGAGGAATAACACAACTATACATATATCTCTAACACCCCCCTCAAACTCATGGTAGATCAACAACACTGAGTTTGGACAGGTAGAAGCCGTGTTGTGCTCGAGTTTGGGCCTTCGTGAAGAAATCCGCTATCTGAAGCTCGGAATGCACATACTGAAGAGCAATCATCTGATCATGCACACAAGACCTCATGAATGAAGCATCAACACCAATATACTTGGTGAGCTCATGCTTCACGAGGTCCTGAACATCTTGATAGTAATCAGATCTTTGTCGATAAGAGAGGAGTTGGTGTAGTGATACAAACACCAAAATCCCCAAGTAACCACCGTAGCCATGTAATCTCTGCTGTTAAGAGAGCCATAGCTCGTAACTCAGCCTCTGCATTCGAACGGGATACTGCAGTCTGTTTCTTCTTCTTCCAGGCAATGAGAGAACCACTAAGAAAAACACAGTAAGCAGATATAGACCGGTGATCAGATGGATCGCTGGCCCAAGTAGCATCCGAATAAGCCTGAAGCTGTAACGAGCTGAAGTGTGGAAAGAAGAGACGACGAGAGATAGTCCCACGAAGGTATCGCAGAACTCGAAGAAGGTGACTGTAGTGGACCTGAGTGGGAGCAGAGACAAACTGACTCAGAATGTGGACTGGATAAGTGATATCCGGACGAGTAACAACAAGATAGACAAGACTCCCAACAAGATGACGATAGCGAGTCGGATCAGAAAGAGGCTCACCATCAGAGGGCCGGAGATGAACGTTGAGCTCCATGGGAGTCTCAACAGTACGCTGGTCAGTGAGAGAAGCGCGATCAAGAAGATCATGAATATACTTCTCTTGGGACATAAAGAAACCATATGGAGTGGAAGTAACCTCAATCCCAAGGAAGTAACGAAGATGACCAAGATCCGACATAAGGAACTGCTCACTCAGACGAGCCTTGACAAAGGCAATGTATTGAGAATCATCTCGGTGATGATCATATCATCAACATATAGAAGAAGAAGAGTCCCACCACGAGGCGAAGTGTGGACAAAAGAGCGGGATCATGATCACTAGCCGAGAAGCGATGCTTGATGACCATAGAGGAAAAGCGCTCAAACCAAGCACGAGGGGCTTGTTTAAGGCCATAGAGAGAGCGACGAAGACGACAGACCATGCCCTCAGGAATAGAATACCCAGGTGGCGGATGCATGTAGACCTCACGCAACTCGCTATTAAGAAAGGCATTCTTGACATCAAGCTGAGAAACGGATCAATGGCGAACAGATGCCACCGAAAGAAGAGTGCGGACAGTGGTCATGTGGGCCACATGAGCAAAAATCTCGTCGTAGCCACGACCATGCTCCTGCTGGAAGCTACGAGCAACAAGACGCGTCTTATAGCGCTCAAGAGAGCCATCAGAGCGAGTCTTAATCTTATAGACCCACTTACACGTGATGGGACGAGAGAGATGGAAAAGGAACAAGATTCCAAGTACCTGTACGCTCGAGAGCAGCAATCTCCTCGGCTATGGCATGCTGCCACTCAGGGTGAGTAACAGCATCCCGGTAGGAGATATGCTCATGGGTAGCTGCATCAGCAAAACCAAAATGGGCAGGAGGCCGAATCGTCTGACGATCGCGGAGACCGTAGCGAGAAGATGATGACCCATCGGGGGAAGATGGATCATCAGGAGAAGATGAAATATCAGGGGAAGTTGGCTCATCTGGAAGAGCCTCAATACGAGGTCGACGAGTGTAAAAGAGAGTGGGAGGAGCTTGAGGAGCCGCAGGCGATGAAGCAGGCGGCGACAACGGCGGAGAGGCCTCAGGAGGTATATGTGGAGACTCAGTGGGTCGGGTGGACGAGGGCAAGATAGAGATGGGTGTATCTGGAAAGGTCAAAAAAAGACAGGGAAGCCACTTGGAGACGACCGGAGAGGCAGCCGCCGCCGCCTCATCACTGCCGCTTGGAGTCTCGGTTCCTCCCGCTATGAAGGCCGTCGCTGCTCCGCCTCGTCGCTCCTGCTCTGAGATTAGCGCCGGAACCGAAGAGGCAGCCGCCGCCGCCCCGTCGCTCCACTGCTAGATCGGCGCTGGATCTGCTGCTTGGAGTCGCCTCGGTTCCTCCTCGGGTCATCCAGAAGCTCGGCTCCCGTCGTCGACCGCTCGCCGACTCGTCGCAGCCGTCGCCGCCACCTCATCGCCGCTTGCTACCGCCAGCAGGGGGATTAGGGTTCCCCCTGCCTTGCGTGTGCGCGTGGGCGGCCGTTAAAAGCAGTAGGGTCGATCGTCGCAAAAAAACGTCGGTCGATCGCATGGCGTCGGCGTCGCCTATTAGACTAAGTTACCTTGGTCGCCGCACCGTCCAGCGCCGTCTACCAATGGGCACCGTTTCCCTTCCTCGCTGCCCGGTGATCTTCGATGGTGTCAATTACACCGATTTCGTGTCTCACATGCGCATCCACATGCGTGGTCTTCGTCTCAGGCGCCCTCGGCGATGTCACTGTCGCTTTGCCCTACTCCTCCAACAGAGCCTACGTCTCATGCGCTTCCTCCGACGGTGACAAGGTCATTGTCGAGGCCGCTGCCTAGCGATGAGAAGGCGCCTCTGCCTACCAAGAGGCTCTGGATTCCTACATGGATCGATTGAACGTCTACACTCAGTGGTGTGGACGACGCCGCTCAGTCTTCTTTGTCTTCATCGCGATGTCGGCCTCGTTTTCTTACGAGGTTGTGGGACTCTTCACCGTCGGATGTGGATTCACCTTCGTCGGCGCCACGAACCCTCTGAAGATGCTCTCTACATCGGTGGTTCGCGAGCACTCTCTTCAAGAGGTGATGCTCTTTGTTGACGCCTTCTACGCTCGAGTTATGCCGTCTCGGCGTCGGTGGACTCTCTTTACACCGGTTGTCGCTCCTGCTCGTCTTTGCTGGTATGCGTCTTGACTGGAGTTTCAGCGTATCTACGAGTTCCTTACTCGCTTCGTCTGAGTTCGGCGAGGCGTGCTCGCTTTCTTACGCCGCCCTCGTGTCACTCTTTGGAGGCTCTTCTTCGAGATACGCAGAGGAGACTCGTCGAGTGGTCTTTGATGCGATGCCACTCCCCTCCGTGCTCGCCGCTCGTCCACTTGCTACACCGACTGCTCCACGTTTCAGTACACTGCCTCCTCCAGCGGCAGCCACAGGTGGTGGTGGCCGCCCTCCATCTGGCGGTGGCCATCCTCGCTGCTCCTACTGCGACAAGGTCGGCCATGTTGAGTCCCAGTGCTATAAGAAGCAGTGGCATCTTTCATGCCGTTCTTTTCCTAGCACTGGCACTGACACCGGTACTTCTACATCGACGTCTGCATCGACTCCTTCGGCAGTTTCTCTTCTTCGGCGGGAGATAGCGGACTTCGACGCCGCTGCCGCTTGAGTTCTCCTCGGCGAGTTCTGCGAGTTACGCTATTGACTCTTCGGGCAATGAGAAACCACCTTCTACACAGTCAGGTACCTCCCCATGGATTCTTGATTCAGGAGCATCATTCCACATGACTTCTGATTCTTCCATTTTGTCTTTCATTACACCTCTTGATTCCCCTGTCAGTGTTCTCACTGCTGATGGTACCTCTCTTTCTGTCTCTGGTCGAGGACCTCTTAGCAACTCATCCTTTCATACTCCTTCTGTTGCTCATGTTCCTCGCCTAACCATGCAGGTTCTTTCTGTTGGACAGATTACTGACCTTGGTTGTCGGGTTATTCTTGACTCTGACTCTTGTTGTGTTCAGACCGCCACACGGGGGCTTTGGTTGGTTCTGGCCCTTGGCGTCTTGACTCACAGTGTCTCTGGGAGTTTGACTGGCTTCACCTTCCTTCCGCTGCCAACGTCGCCGCCAGTCTTTCCGCTTCCGCCACTTCGTCAACCTTGCTCTGATACCATGCTAGGAATAACAACTTGTATTCTCAGGTAGCCAATGGGCCAGTATATATAGATAAGTACAATATGCAAATAACCCCTTATAACAATGGGGAATAACACAACTATACATATATCTCTAGCAATTATCATCATAAAACTTACTCTTTTTTGGGTTTTTATTTTTTTTGGGGGGGGGGGGGGCATCGTACCTCCACTGGTTTGGTTTTACACTTACACAATGTAATGCAGATATTGATGAGTTCATCAACAAGTCTTTAATTGCTTTGTGAAAATGTAGAACAGAGTTTAGTATATCTAATTGTGCGTTATGGTCTAATATTTTTGAACAGATGCTGCGGAAAAAATACCCCCAGTTTGCGCAACAGCAAAATAATGTTTACATGCAACAGGTTCCTTCTGCTCACCTATGATTATCTTCTGCTCACCTAATAGACAGGTTATCTTCTGTTGAATTTATATGCTAAATGTTGTACACTGTTTACTTCAAACATTGCAGGATGCAGAAGAATGCTGGACGCAGTTGGTGTATACACTTTCTCAAACTCTTACATCAGAAACAAGGTAACCTGTGCAGTTTCGACTAACAGCACGTCTCCCTTCTGTTCACACACTTGTCATATTGTCACCATTTTTTATTGCTGTGCACATTTTTTGGTTTGCCACTACAAAGTAGAGGAGGCACAACACAGTTGTGGAACAGTATTCATTTTTCTCCTCTTTTCTCTCTCCATTGGGTGTCTCCCCCTTTGAGTAGTCATCTTAGCATTTAATTGTGGTCTTAATGGTTGGCTACTCCATTTACTATTATTTGCCTTTTTCAATAGTGAACCTCCTGCTGGTCCGATGAAGGAACTTTTTGGGATCGATCTTGTGAGCAGGTTCTCTCTCTCTCTCTCTCTCGGTACCATAATGTATTTGAACTTGTATTACCGACTGTGCTAGTTTTATACAGCAAACCTATGAAAACAACTAGGATTTCTCTATGCATTTCCAGAGCGGTAAAGAATATAAGGCTGCAGACCCCTCTAAAACTTGACGACATGACATCCCCACTAGTAGACCTGAACATTACATTGATCTTTCGAGCGCTTCTTCATGTACCAAGTGTTTTTTTGGGTGTTTCTATTCTTTATACTCATGTCAGCTAAGGATATCCATTTGTTATTAGTAAGGCAGCTAGATTATTCATATTTAGATAAAAAGGTAGTTATTCATAACAAAAGATGACAATGCTCCAGTGCACTGCTATTTGTTAATGATGGTTTTTACTTCCAGGGTCCACTGTGCAGAAAGTGGAGAGGAGAGTTTAGAGAGTGAGTCAGTTTATTCTCTGAAGTGTCATATATCTCACGATGTAAACCACCTTCACGAGGGACTTAAACATGTAAGTAACTTTCATTCAACTCTTCATTTGTTTTTGACATCAAGTAATTCATTATTGGTACTGGTAGGATAGTTCTTTTTACGTGGATTGGAATGTATTTGCCTAGCTGTATATCTCACAGTAGATTCTACAATCAAATTTACTATAGCAGTGCTGCTAACAAAACTTCAACTCAACTAGAAGGCATTGATTCAAAATTAATGAGATTCATGTCTTGTACTAGGAGTTAGGAACACGTTTTTGTAAGTCCACTGTGTTTTCTATGGCCCCAATATCTTCTCAGTCCATTCACATCATCTGCCAATGTGGGTGTTAGATTGGCTATATGAGCCGATGCATATACGCTACCCAAAGTGAGCTTGGAGGTAGAACATTTTACACAGGGCCAAATTTTCAAAGATAGGAAGGGGAAATTACAAGATTAGTTAATATTTTATTTTTGTGTTAGAGCATTCCTATATCATCCCAACAAGACATACTTCTAAGACAAGCATTTTTGTTTGATGAAAAAAGAATATGTGCTTGATGCACTGGAAAGAATTGCTCTGTTACTATCTGTTATGGATTTATGGTTGCTCGGTTTGTCTTACACCCCATCTCTTCTGGGTGGGTTTTGTGCGGAAAGGGAAAATGAAGAGGAATATTTATTTGGTTTATCTCATGTTATATATGTGCTTGCATATGGCCTTCAGAATTTTCGTAAGATGATCAATGTTAATCATCCATGTATTCTTTCTACAGGGCTTGAAGACAGAACTTGAGAAGGTTTCACCTTCACTGGGTCGGACTGCTCTTTATACAAGAGAGTCTAGAATAAACGAGCTGCCTAGGCAAGAATAAAATATTTTCATCCATTTTTATATTCTTGCGTATTCAGCAGCAATATTTATGTAGATTCTTTCTTCAGGTACTTGACTGTGCAGTTCGTTCGTTTCTTTTGGAAAAGGAATCAAACCAGAAGGCGAAGATTTTACGCGTATGTTAGCTTCTTTTGCTATCTTTTCTTTTACAAACTTCAAATGCCTTCCTGAATTTTATAACTGGGTTTTGTAAGGAAGTTTTATCATTTTTTTTCCAAATACTGGAGTCGGAGATGCTTCATTTTACCTATTTTGTTTAGAAAACTTATGTAATACTTTCTTTTGTTCCTGCCAGAAAGTTGATTACCCCCTGGAATTGGATGTTTACGACTTTTGCTCAGATGAACTGAAACAAAAACTCCAGGCACCTCGACAGGTTGCACTCTCTTTTTGTTGTTCAAATTTCAATTGCTAGCTCTATTGTGCGGTATTGATTGGGGCACTCAATTTGCACGTGAAGATGCTGAGAGATGCAGAAAATGCGAAGTTTGGATTAAAACCACAGGGGAAAACCAGCAGCTCAAAAGAAAATGAGGTAATGATCTTTCTGCTAACCAGAGTATATCATCGGTAATAACTGTTAAGAAAGGATTAGATCATTCTTTTGTCAGACAGGCTAATTGAACATTCCCATTTGTTTTTAGTACATCAATCCATGCTATATCTTTGATGGATTTAGCGCATTTCATCTCAGGGCTCATCGACTAGTGCTGGGGAATCATCCAGCATGGACAGTGACAAAGGTACATATTTTGTTTCTGTTCCTTATTCAGTAAAGAAGCTCACGTATTTACTCTTTACATGTAACAATAGTGTTTTTTGTTCCCTTATTATCTAACTTAATTATGATTAACTTTCTAATGTCCATATTCCAATGCATGTTCTCAACAGTTAGGCTGCTCCGAATAGTTTCGCTCATTGCCAGTGTAGCTTGACTAGCTTTAAATTAAGATGTGTTCTTTGGTGTTATTGCAGTCGATTCCTCTGCACCAAAGAAACAATTAACTGGCATCTATGATTTAATTGCTGTCTTGACGCACAAGGGAAGAAGTGCAGACTCTGGCCACTATGTTGGCTGGGTTAAGCAAGATGATGGTAAGGCCAACTAGTTTTATAGTTCATCTTACAGAATCAGCTATTTCCCTGCAGTCACTATAAAGACACTGATAATTCTATGTTGCCATTCAGGAAAATGGATTGAGTTCGATGATGACAACCCAAGCATACGCAAGGAGGAAGAGATTTTAAAACTATCTGGTGGAGGTGAGCGGCTACTTAATTAACTATTGACTCAAATCTGCCATGAATTGTTCTGAAGCAGGCTATTGTTTCTCTCAACAGGGGACTGGCACATGGCGTACATCTGCCTGTACAAAGCTCGTGTTATCTGAATCCGAGAGTTGAAAGGTTCCTGGGCTGGATTTGTTTAGCATTTCTCAATTTGATTTTTGTGCCGCATGAGCGAATGTATTAATGATTTTTCCAGTTTGGTTCAAACTGAGAAGTGATCACCGTGCAACTTGCTGCTGGTGCTGGTCAGCGTTCATTGGGATGTGTACTTTCACAAAGTCAAACTAGAATATTTTACAGTAGTTAACAAATATAGAACAAAGGAATTCGGCGAAAATATTTTTTACAGTGAAAACTGGGTTGATTATCATGGAGGCTCGTATCATATATCCTCTGCCTAAAAAGTATTGCCGTAGACATTTGCTTTGCAATTTGGGGTCATCTGTGCCTTTTCCAACTCAATTCTGCCGTCTTTGGCCCTGCACTGTAGGACATTGCAATAGGTAGTTACCCCGGGTCCCGGAGCTCAGTTCTCCGATCAAGTCGAGGAGATGAACATGGCAGGTTTCAGGTCGGGCCTAGCTTAGGCCCCAGATGTTTGGTCGCGCCTCGTTGTTTTGCCTGGTGTTTGTATTGCAATCCAATTTGGCAATATTGATGCTCGTCGCACAAACAAGGTAGACTATAATAATATAAAGTAAATTTTATGAAACTATGCATCCTTTATACAAATTGTCACAAAACTATACCTTTAGAAGTTTTCAAAGTTTACAAAGGATTACACATGTATCATAAAACTACACTTTTAACTAAACTCCATTCTAGGACAATGGTATGCCAATTAGGCCTATTGGCAAGAGACACATGCCTTTATGCCATACCTTAGTTTAGAACGGAGTTTGGTTAAAAGTTTTATGATATGTTTTTAAATCTATGTGTAGTTTTCTTAAAATTTTATTGTCTCTTGCCGGTGGACTCTAGCTTATTATTTTAGAAATTAATCTAATCATAAAAGTGCGCATAACATAAATAATCCAAAAATCTGACAGGCATCTTGTGATGGCTGGTTTTGCCGAGGCAATGAAACCGGAGAAATTCACTGGTGTGAATTTCAAGAGATGGCAGACAAGGGCCCAGTTGTGGCTCTCGACTATGAATGTATTTTGGGTCGTGATACCAGGTCTTGTAGGACCTCGTACTGCTGCAATCTGTATATGCGCACGAAGAACGTTGCGGATCTGTGGTATGCACTCGAACACAAGTTCGCTATTTCAGAAACTGAACATGAATTGTATGTTATGGAGCAATATCATGATTACAAAATGGTTGATAACCGTTCTGTAGTCGAGCATGCCTATGAACTACAATTTGTTATGAGGGGATTCGCCCACCTTAGTTGTTAATTGCCTAACAAATTTATGGCTGGGGGTATTATTGCCAAATTACCTCCAACCTGGAGGAATTTCATCAGATCCCTGAAACACAAGAGGCAAAATATTCACGTCGATGATCTGGTTGCTAGTCTTGATGTTGAAGAGAAGGCTTGGGCAAAGGATGTGACACCAATGATGTAAAAGGGATAGTCTAGATCGAACATCATGTAATATGTTGACAAAGGGAAATGCAAGGTTGTTTCGACCACCAACTTCAAAAGGACCAACAACAGTAAGAAGAAAGTGAATATGAAGGATATTACTTGCTTTGTTTGTGGCGAGACCGGTTATTAGGCCAAGAAATGTTGTAAACAGATGGTCAAGAAAAATCATCTAGTGTAGAAGAAGTCTGCTAATGTGATTATTGATGATGCCAAGTATCCGGTATGGTAATTTACCTAGTGTCTTTTCGACATGTCAATCTACTGGTTGGTGGATTGACACCGGGGCTAATATTCATGTATGCGCTTATACATCTATGGTGGATTGACACCGGGGCTAATATTCATGTATGCGCTTATACATCTATGTTTTCTTCTTACCAAGTTACACAGGGCTCTTATGTCCTATTGTGGAAAGGGTTAGATGCTTTTGTTCTTAGTGTTGGCACGATAGATCTGAAGTTTACTTCAGGAAAGATCGTGTGCTTGAATAACATGCAGCATGCCCCTACAATAAATAAGAATCTCGTCAGCGGTTCTCTTCTATGTCGAGATGGGTTCAAGTTGGTTTTTGAGTCAAATAAAGTAGTCGTGTCAAAATTTGGACTATTTATTGGAAAGGGATAGGAATGTGGAGGCTTATTCTATTTTTCCCTTTCAGATTTTTGTAATAAGCTTGTGAACCATATTTATGACTCTACAAATGGCGGTGAGGCCAATGTGTGGCACTCACGTTTATATCATATAAATTTTGGTAGTATGTCTCGGCTTTCCAGTTTAAATTTAATTCCAAATATTTTCATAGTCAAATGTTCTAAATGCCAAATTTATGTGCAAGCGAAGCAACCTCGGAAGCCTCACAAGGCTGTGGAGGAAAGAAATTCGGCAAAATTGGAACTCATACATTCAGACTTGTGTGAGATGAATGGTATATTGACAAAAGGAGAGAAAAGATATTTCAAGACTTTAATTGATGATGCCACTAGATACTGCTATGTGTATTTGTTAAAAGCAAAGGATGAGGCATTAGACTACTTTAAAACTTATAAAACTGAAGTTGAGAATCAATTAGAAAGAAAGATTAAAAGAATTAGGTCCGATCGCGGTGGAGAGTATTTTTCTAATGAGTTTAATTAGTTTTATGCGGAACATGGTATTATCCATGAAAGGATACCTTTCTATTCGCCCCAATCCAATGGGGTTGCCGAAAGAAAGAACAACACCTTGACTGAATTGGTGAGTGCCAAGTTAGATACTGCAGGTATGTCTAAGGCATGGTGGGGGGAGACTGTGTTGACTGCATGTCATATCCTGAATAGAGCCCCCCACTGAAAATAGTGTGGTAACTCCCTACGAAGGATGGAAAGGGAGAAAACCATCACTCTCATATTTGCGCATTTGGGGGTGCTTGGCAAAAGTCAATGTTCCAATAACTAAAAGCACAAACTTGGACATAAAACAGTGAATTGTGTCTGTTTAGGATATACTCATCATAGTAGTTTAATCCGGGATATCTGAGATGCCAATCAATATGATAATAGAATCCCGAGATGCTATTTTCTTGAAAAATATATTTCCTACGAAGAATTCACAATAGCTCTTTTAGTCAAGCAAATGATTTAACTTCTAAACCTACCGCTCCAATTGAGTATATTAAACACACACACACACGAACACGTACATGAGGAGGATGACAGTGTTGTAGCTCCTCACAGGAGCAAGAGACAAAGGATTGCAAAATCTTTTAGTGATGACTTCACTGTGTACCTTGTGGATGATGTTCCCAAATCTATTTCAGAGGTATATGCATCTCCTGATGCAGAGTACTAAAAGGATGCTGTTTGTAGTGAAATGGTTTCTATTATCGCTAACAAAACTTGGGAAGTCACTTGACGCGGATCAACCTCTAGATGAGGTTAAATCCTTGGGTTGCCCGATCTTTCACGGTGTAATTCCCAAACAAATATGTGGAGCATGGATTACAAGATGCAATTCACACTAGGGTAGATAAATCTCACATCCGCGCACACCACACTACACGAACGAGAGAAGAGATCAAACAAGATCAGCACACAAATTCAATCAATAATATTAAACCTGAGTAGCAATCAGAGATATCATAGATGGAAAACTCTCCAGAACTCGCACAAATACGATAACAGGGGTAAACCCTCGTGGCGACAAGCCAGGAACTCAATTCATAAAAACTAAACTCCCCTTGGCATGACGCACCCCTTGGCATAGGCTTACACGCACGCGCACAGACACACAACAAATTTTATTGGACAAACTAGAAGTTATAGCCGGTGCATGACACATGCACGTACAAAGTTGTGCTCGACTAGAAGTGCTAATGCAAAATTAAGCCGTAGATTAACTCAATCTGATGAGCCATCTCTTGGTGATCTATTGCACCGGCTTCTGGTGGCCCCCACCCTAATGCACGTAGAGAACGGAAGTGACGTGGAGAACATAAAGCCTTGTAGATGCATGTAGCAAGAAAAGATATCACGTAATATCTGGACATGTCCCAAACTATCTCATGCACTTGATCACCTAAAAACGTGTAGAGGTTGAACTTTCTGTTGGCATTGGTTTGGAGTTGGCAAAACACAGGTGGGCCCAATCTCTTTCCATGCATGAGAAAAATCCCCACGCAAGCTAGCGATGCTCTTTTGCACTACTTGGCCTCCTAGATCAAACACACATGCATGCATATGCACCTGCACATGCTCCAGCTCTTGCCCACGCGCCGCCTTCCTGGGGATCTAGTTCCACGTACGCATACGGGCTCCTCAATGCTGCTAGTCACCTTCCCATGCACTCGGGTAGTGCAGACGATGGTAATTGACGTTCATATCTGTCAGGGATTGCTCCGAGCGTTGGTAATTGATATCCAAGTCCGGGCAGGTAATCCCCCACAACGGTGAGCTCCGGGTCGATGGTTAATGACGTCCATGACCTGGGGTTAAGCTCATCGTGCGATGTTAGGACAAAGTATTGTAAAAGCCATGTGATAAGCACTTAGTTGCATGCCTAAGGAAGCGTGTCATGGCCGATATTATAAGTCTATTATCTCATGTGGGTCAAGCTGTACAACCTCTGCAGAGTGTTAAAACTATTCGAATAGCCGTGCCCATGGTCAAAGGCCGGCAAAGTGCGTTTTCACATGGTAAATTTTGGTTTTGTTTCCAAAAGAGTAAAATTTGGGAACTGGGAGCAGTTGTGACTCTCGGGTACTTTTCTGGCAGCTAGAGCTAGTTGGGTAGCTAGAGTCCTATTCTTTGAACCTTGACAGCTAGAGCTTTGATACCAGTGGTTGGTAGGTAGAGCCTCCACTAGAGATATAATTTATTTATTTATTGAAATTACTTTTTGGTCAAATGTGCTTTATGAAAATTATTTAAACTTAAAATATTGCGTTGTTCAAAAGAACCCTATATGCCCAATTGTTATAGTTATGCATATGCATATTTTCCAAGACTCATGAGTACTTTATGTACTTACATGCTACACTCAAAATAAATCTCGAAGCCTTGATGATGCAGAGGGCGACTACGACTACTTTGCATGTGGCTTTGATGAAGGACACCAGGAGTACTATGTTGCGCTCCCCAGTCGAATGCCGGTGGACAATTTGATGGGCCACCACTCGGAACTTATCATTTGTTGTTTCTGCTGCTGTAAGACTCAAGGTCTGTTGACCACTTTTGTAATAAGTGGCCACAAGGCCGATACTCATTTGTTTATTAATGTTATTTCGTGATTCGACTTGTTATCAATGATGTTTTCATTGTGTGCACTAGCTCACGATCATGAGACTAGTGCGAGAAATACACAAAGGGTTCGGACTCGAAATCCGGCCCGACGAGTTGGTATCGAGCCAAGTTGGTGTAGGGGCGACCTAGTTAGAAATGGCGGGACTTAAGGATTTTTATTTTCTTAAAAATTAATTTATAAACTTTTACGTCTCTTTGCTACTTTCTTTTCTGTCTTAGTATCCTTTTCTTGTCTTTGTATTCATTATTTAAAATGGTTACTTATCTTCTCTTGTTTTTCAAAATTTTGTAGATGTGTTTCATCAACACTTGTGCTGAGAAGGAAGGAGGATTATGTGTTGTGCTGTGGTTCATTCTTCAGGGATTGGGTTACATCCATCGCCCAGAGTACCACAGTATCACCATCAACAAGTACAACAAGGAGATGTGGCATGTTATGGCCACCATCTACGCCAAGCGTCACGTACGAGGAGATCGACCCTACCGCTTCACTGTAGAGATAGAGACTGACAAGCTTGGAATACAAGATGCTGCCAGAGAAGTGATCATCCGTCTGGGGTTCCACTACCGCACTGCCCTGGGACGCACTACTTTTCATTACTTTTCTTACCGCAAGATGGGGGGAGTCTTCAGTAGGTTTAGAGCCGTTGAGAGTGAAAGATCTAGACCCGCCATTATGAGTTAATGGAGTGTTTTGGTGATTAATGACAAATCTAATTGTGAGACTAACTCTCTTGTCAAGTATTATCTTGTGTAGTCTCATTTGGATATAAAGGTGAAATTCAAACGAGGTATGCATTCAACTTGTACTCTTATATAATGTTGCATTCCTCGGATCCAAAATATAGGTTGAACTCCACCATAAGTATATCTTGAATATGTGCATATGTTTTCTTTACACATATGTGTATGCACACATTTAGGGGGAGCTCATTCTACATATGTGTCAAGTACCATGGATGCAACGGAAAGGGCCACTATGCCTCGGTGTGCCCTAATCAAAAGGATGTCAAGACGAGACATTGAGGCAAACCAGCAATGGGCAAGAAAAGAAGACAAGTAGGGGAAACAAAGGCCCAACTTGCTATAATTACCGGGAAAAGGGACATCTTAGTAAGGATTGTCCCAAAGGTATCTCTCCTAAGCCCATTATTTATAATAATGATTATTTGCTTAGGAAGGATATTAATGGCAATGTGTTTGCTAGAATAGTTAGTTCACATAAAACTAATGCTAGGGCCATTTGGGTGCCCAAATCAATTGTGACTAGCATTCGTGGACCCAACCTAGTTTTGGGTACCAAAATGTGTTTAAATGCTTAATAGATACTTGGAGAGGCATTGGAGGTTTGGCTCACTCATGAAGAGGTGAATGGATCACCATACACAAATTTGGAGCCAAGCTTGAAGATAATCATTTCACATCAAGAACCAATGCCTTCTTGGTAACAAGTATTTACATTGAAGAATCTAGGCCCTTATACCTTGTGTGGGTTGCATTTCATGATCATATTAAAAAGGGGTATTCTTGCTCTATGATTCATATTGTCATTATTAATATCTTGAGCAAGTTGAGAGTGGCACATTAAGGGGAAGTGCTAAATCATTATCATGTATATCACATCCCTAAGTGTGCTCAAATAAATTAAGTGCCAGTATGTTTTTCAAAATTGAGCCTTTTTGCCAAAAGTCAAAAATTTCATAATTACTAGTAATTCTTTGAAAAACTAGTTGCAAAAGGTATACAAATGCTTTTCAAAGGTTTAACAAAGGTTTTGGCTTTAGAAAAACCTATTTTAAGAAAAAAAAATGCATTTCTAGCCAAAATCCTACATTATGGTATCTTGGTTTTTTTACATAAACTAGATTTTTGCGTAAAATCTATTCTAAAAGGAATTTGAAAATCTTACCAAAAGGAAAATCCTAGAGTTGGCTATTCTAAACATTCTTGGTATGCAAAAGATTTCCAAAAGACCAACCTAGAAAAAGATATTTGATTTTCAAAATTGACCAAAATACTACTTTGACCTAAGTGGTCACTTTCTAGCACTTAAGTGAGTTTTGCCATATGAACTAAAATTCTTCACATGAATATGTTCATAATGGTATTCATGACTCACACATACAATTGAATGCTTTAAATTCAATCATTTGCTCATTTTGCATATTTTGAAAATATTTCATGAAAATACGATTTCATTTGCGAATACCAAAGATTAATTTATAAAAACTATTTAAGGTTTGATTCTCATGGGCTATATAAGTTGGAAATACTCCAAATATGTTTATTTGATTGATTGTGCAAAGATTTGGAGTAAAATACAACAATTCACTCTTTTCTTCCTATTCCAAGATCAATCCCTGAAGTTCCATGAAAATCGGAACTTAGAATTTATAACAATGCAGTACTTCCTATTATCGGAACAACCGCAAATTTACTTCCAATTTTTCTGTCAAAATATCCATTTCTCCTCCATTCAATTCTAAATCTTTTTGGCTGCTTCCAGTGGTCAAGATTGATCCTTGCTATCATTGCTAGCTACCCACCACTTCTATTCCTTGACTGCCAATGCAATTGCATTCTTCAAGTGGTATTCTTTTCAAAAATGGTAGTTTCTTTTGATCATCTTGATCTTGGCATGAGATTTATCTTTTCAAAGTGATATCATCTCATTTGTTAAAATGGTATCTACTATTCTTCCATGCCAATCAAAATCCTCTCTTATCTAAAAGTTCAAGTATTCTTTGTATATGGAGTGGATTCTCTCTTTCTCTCTTCTCTTTGGATGCTTTCTTCGAAGATCAATAGAAGAGAAGTTCGAGCACCTTGCAAGCTTTAGTTGTACTTTCAAGTGCTACCAAGTAATTACATTAGAATAAACTATTCTTGGTATCAAGTGTTTTTCTCATAAGTTGTATCAAGTTTCTACAAATGAAATTAATTATACTTGATATCATTTACCTATTGTAAGGTGTATCAAACGTCATCATGAGTCTATGGATTGATAAATTATAAAGAGATGACAAGATGGAAGATGAATTCTTGTGTGTCAAAGGAGAAAGAAGATTTTTCTTGATAGGAACCTTTGTGTAAGGGGGAGTTTTTCTTTGTGAAAAACCTATTAATATTTTTGGGTCTTATTAAAAATTGGGTAAAGTATTAATATTAGGAAAACTATTTTACCTATTTCCCCAAAATGTTTTATGGATCTTTTGAGTGAATATGTTTCATTCTATTTGATTCATTGGATAATCTTGAAATGGTTTTGTCTATCTTATGTAAGATTATCTATTTGAACAAGTTTTTCTTTGAGAAAAAGGAAAAATTTACAAGTAGGTTTGTTTGTTTTACAAGTGGTATTCTTTCCAACAAGCCTTCTAGTCAAAAGGATTTTACAAGTGTTATCTTGTTTTAAAGACTAGAGTTTTTTTTGTGAAAAATATAAATGTTTGTTTTCACAAGTGGTAGCATTTAATGATTATTTGTGAAAGAGTTTACAAGTGGTATCATGTTTTAAAGATTCAAATGTTTATGAAAAATCAAAAGTTTTTAAGTGGTATTTCACTTATTTTCAAATGCTTTTGATTAGATTTTAAAATAAATATCATATTGGCCTCATTCTAAGTTGCCTTATTCTTCTCGGCCATACAAAAGGGGGTTTTTAATCTTTTTGGAGATATTTCAAAATAGTTAATATTTGAATTTGTTTCAAATATTGTTTCAAGTGGTTCTCAATGGTTTAAGTTTAAAAGGGGAGAGTGTGCTATGAACAATAGGTTTGTGACTTATCTTGTGCCTCCTCACCTTTTTGAGAATAAAATCTCCATTGGTCATAAGTATCTATTTCATATGCTTTGAGACCAAGCTCCTCAAATTTAAAAGATCTCTATTTTGACCTTACCTTATCTTTGTCAATCTTTCAGGTGGTGTCAAAAGAGGAGAATATTTCAAGTGGTATCAAAAGAAGAAAATGATTTCAATTGCTAAGTTCTCTGCTTTGCAAAACTTATTTCTTGGTTTTTAATTTGTTTTGGTCTTTTTGGTGTTTAATGCCAAAAGGGGGAGAAGTTTTAATGTTATCAATGTATTTCCCCACATTTGAATTCTTGTTTTATGCTAAAAGGGGAAGAATATTTATGCTATCAATATCCCCTTATTGGATGATCAATACATTCTCCTTATTTGGATGATTTATATATTCTCCTTTATTATTTGTTTTATACCATAAAGGGGGAGAATTCTTTTATGGGAGAATGCATTGTTTTACAAGCATATTATTTTTGCATATTGTTTAATGCTTTAAATTTCACCTCTTGACATGAATAGACATAGTTTACCAGCTTAAATTCTTATGTTATGTCTATTTATATCCAAATGTTATTATTGATAAAGGATTTGTCATCAATCACCAAAAAGGTGGAGATTGAAAGAGCTAGACCCGCCATTATGAGTTAATGGAGTGTTTTGGTGATTAATGACAAATCTAATTGTGAGACTAACTCTCTTGTTAAGTATTATCTTGTGTAGTCTCATTTGGATATAAAGGTGGAATTCAAACGAGGTATGCATTCAACTTGAACTCTTATAAAATATTGCATTCCTCGGATCCAAAATATAGGTTGAACTCCACCAGAAGTATATCTTGAATATGTGCATATGTTTTCTTTACACATATGTGTATGCACACATTTAGGGGGAGCTCATTCTATATTTTGTGGTTTCATTAGTATTGATCCATATTTCGTGTTCCACATATATTTGGTATCCTTACTTTGAAACATATCCGTATGAGTATACAAAACTTGTGTAGTCTTTGTATACCTATGCTTTGAGTATACAAAACTTGTGTAGTTTTTGTATACTTATGTTTTGGGTATGTAGAACTTGTGTAGTTCTCGCATACTCATGTTGTGAGTATATATATAACTCGTGTAGTTTATATACACTCACAACGTGTTACTTTTATCAATCAATTTATGTGTGATTGAAATGATTATCATCAATTACCAAAGAGGGAAAGATTGAGTATCTTGTCCCACCATTATGTGTTAATGGTATGAGGTGGTAATTAATGATAATCATATTGTGGAACTAACTTATTCCATGAGTTGGATGTATAGGTTATGTTCCAGGATGATGAAGACTTGGGATGATCATGAGTTGATCATCAAGTCAAGATTCAAGTGAAGGATGCATCATGTGTTGATCATATGGAGGCTTGAAGTAAAGGTTGCATCATGTGTTGATGCACATCAAATCAAGAGAAGACCCATTATGTGTTGATGGAGGTCAAGTGAAGGAATGCATCATGTGTTAATGCATGTCAAGACTCGGTATGAAGAAATCATCATGTATTGATGATGTTCAAGACAAGATCCCGAAGTGAAGAAATCATCATGTGTTGATGATTGTCAAGTCAAGGACTCGGATTTGAAGTGTTGATGTGCGTCATCAAACTTCAAGAAGATGCAAGGCAAAGGTATGACTAGATAGGGCTGAGGATGTGTTCCTAGTCTTTTACCGGTCTTGGAGTTTGGTTGGTAGACCGGATTGCTAGTATAGGATTACCGTACTATTAAGAGGGGTCTTGACTAGTAGCATGAGTTAGTCATGTCTTGATAGCTCATTGTGTTTGCTCTAGCTCATCTATGCATGGAGCTATTATTTACGAATGTATTTTGCAAATGAATGATGCTCATGCATTTAATCTTTGTGGCATGGGACTATAGTTTGCAAATGTGTTTTGCGAATGGGTGAAGTCCATGCACCTTAGCCTTGTGACATGATGCTGTTATTTGCGAATGTGTTTTGCAAATAGTTGAAGCACATGTTTTGATTTCTTGTAGCATGTGACTTAAGTTTACAAATGTGTTTTGCAAATAGTGTAAGTCCATGTACCTTATTCCTTGTGGTATGATTCTAAAGTTGGCAAATGTGTTTTTCAATTTGTTGGGAATCTTGCTTGTGATCCTTGTTGGCATGCCTCATCAATTGGCAAATCTGTTTTGCAATTGAAGTTGTTGAAAAAGCCATTGCTGTTTTCTGTCAGGATAATCGGAAGTTCCGGCAGTATAACTGCGAAAGTTCTGCAGGCCGGAAGGTCCGAAATCCGGCGGAATATTTTTTCCAGAGAAGCACCGTTTTTGGGACTTAGCCGATTTTTAGAAGTGCGAAATCTTGCCATGTTGTGGCGGAACTACGCATTGGAGGAAGTTCAATTTGGCGCGGTACATTTTTTCGAAGGTGCCATGTGTTGGACCCGAGTGGAAGCAAAGTACCGCCCATCGAATCGGGCGTCCGATAATCGGAAGTCCGCGTGTTGAAGCGGAAGTTCGATTTCATTTCCAACGGCTAGTTTCTCGTCGATATAGCCGTTCTTTGTGCTTGTCATTGAGGTGCGGAAGTTCGGACTTTGAGCAGCGGAACTTCCGATTTCTCTGATTTTTCAGGGGTTTGTCTCCCAACGGCTAGTTTTTATGTGTGGGCTATATATAGCCACCTTGGCCGGTTGGGAGAGGCTGCTGAAGTTATTGTTAAGTTTCATACTCATTCTTTGAGCTAAGAGCAAGGCTCTATTCTCTTTTGTGCATGTGTTGCACTTGGTGAGATTAGAGAGTAAACCCTAAGTGCATGTGTTGCCTTAGGTAGTGGATTGTATATCCACTTGAGCGTTGACACTTGATTAGTTCAAGTGAATGTCGAGTCTTGTTACTCTTGGTGTTTGCCGACACCTAGACGGCGTGGAGGCGTCGTGCGCGGTGATCTTCTCAAGAAGCTTGTGAGCAGGCCCGACGGTTTGTGAGTGGTTTGGTGCTCGCCATCTCCGGAGTGGAGGAAGAGCAACCATAGTGGAGCGAGGTGTTGGTTCGGTTTGGAACCGGTCCAAGTGTTGGACTTACCTCGGAGGTGTTGGCTTAATTAGTGGAACCGGTCCAGTTTGTTTGGGCTTACCTCAACGTGGATTAGGGGTGACCGGCAAGTCTCCGAACACCACGGTAAAACATCATTGTGTCATCTTGTTTTAACTTGTGCTTTACTTTGAGTAATTTACATTACATGCTTTAATTGCTTACATATCTTTGTATGATTGCTCTCTTGTATTGTTGGTGCACTTAGTTGAGCCTAGTTGATTTAGGTTTTAATTGTGCAAAACCAATTCGTTATTAGCTTCCGTATTATATATTGGTTTAGCGCGAAAGAATTTTTAAAACCGCCTATTCACCCCCCTCTAGTCGGCCACCTCGATCTTACAGAGAGGGAGGATGACACCACCGTCTCACACATGGCGTCTCTGATCAAGGCGCAAGATGAGGCCTATGTTTTTATGGCCAACAAGTTGGAGCTTGTTTATGAGCGTTTGGATGCTGCGAGGAGAGAGCTCACCCAGCTGAAGAAGCCATCTCGCCCCTCCTGCATCCGCACTACAACGTGCAAGAGGGTGCACCATCACGATATTTGCTGGCGCAGCGGTGTATCTCATCTTGTTTACCCCGCCACTCGAGGAGAGTCTTTTGGCACGATTGTCACTCATCCCCTCGGATGCTCTCATCGTTGGAGGTGCTATTGACTCGGTGGACCCACCCGAGGGCCCGAGTGCGTGGAGCGTGACATTGAGGTCGACGTTGAGGACAACGTTGAGGATGGCACCGAGGACGATGCTGAGGATGACTTTGAGGAGGACCCTGACGAGGTTGAGTTTGAGGAGTAGTCTTTGGGTTGTGAGTCTGCTGTGTCCAATAAAGGTCTTGCGAGTTTAGATGATTATTTTGTTTGCCTTTGTAGATTGGACTGTATCAAGCCTTAAGCACTTATGATACAACCATTCTAAAAACTATTTCCCATTTTAATAATTTTAGTTGGAGTTCTTTCTTGTTGAGTCTGTGTTGGTTGTTGTTTGGGATGCTAGTTTTACCCCATGTTCTCTTATCTTTGCTTTTCCCTCTTTTCTCCTTGCTAACCTTGGATCGCTCAGATAGAGAACATTGGAAGAGGACGTGGAAGAGGTCGTGCAGCAGGCCGTGGAAGAGTTCGTGGAGGAGGCTGTGTAGATGGCCGAGGCCGTGGTCTTGGGAGGGGTCGTGGTCAACCATTTCCCGAGGAGCCAGTTTTACCGCAACCACCTCAAGCACGACAAGAACCTCAAGTGCAACCGGAGCAATTATTTGCAGAAGAAACCTTACCGCCGCCACCTCCTGGTCAACCTCTGGTGATGAATATGGAGCAGATGATGGCCATGCAACTGCAGTTACTACATGCACTTGCTCATAATCAGTCAATCAACCTGCACCAGCCCCTGCTCCAGCCTTACCACCTCCGTCCAGACTAGGGGAATTTATGAGAACCAGGCTGCCAACCTTTGCTGGTTCAGTTGATCCTCTTGAAGCTGATGACTGGTTAAAGGATGTCGAGAAGAATCTGATCTTGGTTCAGTGTATTGACCAAGAGAAAGTCCTCTTTGCTGCCCACCAACTGAAAGCAATTGCAGGAATGTAACACCCTGGCTATTCGAAAGCCAAAATGTTACCTAAATGATCTAACTTGTAATCAACCAACGGAAGAATTCAAACATAACTCATAAGAGGAAATAAAGAAGTCGAACTTTCATAAAGTAATGGTAGTAATAAAGATTGAATCCAAACGATTAAAACAATGGAGTGATCGAGGACCACAAACAGTACTAAACAACCATGACATCGGGAGAATTATCAACTACATCAACATTATTTATTACAGTTCAACATTCTACGAATGACAGATATAATCAAATCTTATTAATAAAACTGAAGGAAGGTGAAAAGAGTGAATAGTGTGGGTGTGACTACTCCCGCCCAGCGTCAACATCAATGATCACCTAAAATAAACAACAAAGCAAAAATGAGTCGAAACTCAGCAAGTACTATACACAATTGAACATACAAGGTTATAAACCAGCCAATCTCAATACGAATTGTGAACAATTCTCGGAACACATACATGAATGAATGGAATGAAAGAATTCATTGAAGGAATGGACTGCTCAACAGCTTATACCGGTATAATGAGTGATACACCCGTCGGTGTTCACTTAAGCCCGTACTTAACAAAGTCCGGGGACCCAAATACCGTATAAAGGACATTTCATACGGATGTCCAAGATTGCCCACATTGGAGTGGTGGGACTTACATGCCCATACTGGAATTGATGGGTCTTTTGATTTCCACTCCGTGGTCACAATGAAAACATGGCATGAATGGATTGGATGACATGAAATGAACTTTTATCACATACAAACGAAGAATGATAATCAGCATATGAATATGACTAGCAAGTCTAGCATTACATCCACGTTCAATCATCAACATTCAATAGAATCAAACAAGGTACTTGCCTTCCGCGCTGTGACGTGTTCGGAGGCAACGAACGTGTGTCTCCACTCACCGCCTCACCGCCTACACAAACATATATTCGAAATAAGGATAACAAGGGTTGACACAGCCACAAGTGTTTTACCCTAACCCTCTAACCATCCAATATAATCAACAGGATCAAACCGACAATAAAACTATTCAGCCAACTTTTAGCTTTACTGGGCAGCAGTACAAGAAAAATCCTAATTAAAGATCTATAACTCGGAATGACATGAAACCAGTGCTCAACAAAACTTAACGCGTAAAACTACAAAACTATAGTAGACGGGGTTCTTTGATTCGGCCAAAACAGTTGGCTAAACCGCAGTTGAAAACAACTAATAGACATCTGTCCAGAATACAGAACAACAGTAAAGAAAATGATGTAACTTTCATTATACTGATCCAATAGAGGTGATCTTTATCAACCTGAAAATATTATTTAAAGGGCTACAATAACCTAGTTGGGTGGAAGTTTTGAATCTCACGCTAACAGGGTCAAACTTAAAGAACAAACCGACAGTTCCATCTCGCCAGACATACAAAACAGTGTGCAAAGAATAAATCATATATCCTAAACCATAAGGCAGAATCTCATGATCTTGGTGCCTATGAAAATATAAAAACCAGGACTACAAATCTCTAGGAGGGAGGAACCTCCAAATAGGCCTTTTGTAACACCCTGTCTATGTGGAAGCCAGGATGTTACCTAAAAGGCTAACATTCTACAACAATTCAGAATAAGTTCAACCATAACATGAAGAAAGATAAATATTAATCATCGACATCAATGATTAAGCCATCACCCAAGCATCCAATCATGAAAGACAACAAGCTATAAAAAAAAGAATCAATCCTATGGCCGTCTCTAATTTCTCAATGAAAGCAATTCACTTATCAATTGAGCATAAGTCAATCTAAGGGGTCCTCACTTTAGCAACTAAGTTCAAGCAGTCCACCCATACTAAACTCATTTAGATAACGAACAACTATCACGAAAGTGTAAGTGTCCCAATTCAAACATCGTAATGGAATTACATGATCTTAGAACGAAGGATTTAAGACCTAAAAGGACCATCCATGAATGCAGTCAAAAAAAAACATCCACCACGAAGGATGGTCACAAAAACATCCACCACGAAGGGTGGTCACAAAATCATCCACCTAAAGGAAACATCAATTCTAAGAATTTCAGATAATTGAACTAGGTCATTCGTTGTGGTTATAAATGTGTGAAGTGCACCATGACTACCCTCCCCATACATGCATTGCGTCGAGAGGTACCTAGAAAGCACAACACAACAAGAGTGAGTCTACGACTCAGCAAAGAGCAATAGTAAGTAAACATAGCCTCATATGTGGACAAGGGAAATCAACAATCTCACCATGAACAACATCAACAAAAGCCAAATAGACCAATCCACATCTTATACAGAAATGCAATGATATGTCATGAATGCATATTCTTCACTTCTTAGCAATTACCGGTAATGCCGAGTAGTGTATCCGTCGATACATACTCTAGGCCTGTGCCCTCTAGGCACAGGGATCCAAAGCCCACACTCCACGAGTGTGGGGACCAGGCCCGTCTAATGCATGACGGGGATCCAAAGAAAAACATTCTCAAGGCCTGTGCCCTTAAGGCACAGGGATCCAATGCTATGATGCAGAATGTAAAGCATGCTATCAACTCATCATGAAAAGTGATGCTCATCAACAATATCAAACTCAAAGCATCATCATTAACCATGGCATTCATCAATTAGGAAACAAAGCAACACATCATTACTATCTGCACTTGCCTTCACCGTGAAACGGAAGAAAAGAGGCGGAACGAGCTAGCACCGGCGTTCACCACCACCTGGTAACCAAGAATGACACCAAACATCAATCAACCATGCATAGCAAGTCCTTAATCGTAGCACTCTACAACGTTTTCCCATAACTCAATCGACTCAACTAGACTACAAGCTAAGCAGAAATCTAGTTTGGGACAGCAGTAAAGAAACAAGCACAACTTTTGTTCTACAGATCCAAACAAAGTGTTCTTTACCAATCTGGAAAGATAAGAAGGTAGTCTACAATATTCGTTTAGGTGGACAGCCCTGAATCGGCTCTTAACAAATTGAAATCTAACCATCAAAACTTCTGCTACGCATTGACAGATTCCTGGACAGTAGTAAAGAAACAAGCATAACTTTTGTTCTACAGGTCCAAATAAAGTTTTCTTTACCAAGCTGGAAAGATAAGAGGGTAGGCTGCAATATTTATTCAGGTGGACAGCCCTGAATCTGCTCTTAACCAATTGAAATCTAACAATCAAAACTTCTGCTACGCATTGACAGATTCCTGGACAGCAGTAACGAAAAGGACCATAACTTTTAAACCGTAAATCGGATTTGAGTGAACTTTGCGTCTATGGAAAGATAAGAACGGATCCCACATAACTCTAGAAGGTGGGATCCCCAGATTCGGACTCTAGGTGCCAGAAACCAGTCGCACAAAATCTGGACAGAAACTGCCCAGTTCGCAGCAGAGGTTCGATCTACCAAACAAAGCCAAAATACGAATCTAAAACAATCAAAACTGAGAGGGAATCACTCAAGACCCTTGAATACCTGTAGATCCTTCTTCTCCTCCTTCCCCCCCTCTTCTCCCTTCTCCCTTCCTCCCCTAATGGCCGGCCAGCTGCAGGAAAACACCAATAGGGCAGCAATGGAGGGCTTCTCCTTGAGGGAGGGAGTTGGAGGCACCCATGGGGATGGAGAATAGGAGGGCTGCAGCCAAGAGTAGGGATGGCAATCGGGCACAGTGGGTACGGGTAGTGCTCGCCCATACCCATACCCGCGACCCCGAATTCCCCCCACGGGTATACCCGCGAAGGACGACGGGCGAAAAACCTCGCCCATACCCGTCGCCCGCGGGTACCCGTCGCCCGCGGGCATACCCGTTTACCCGCGAATAATACATGGCCGCCCGTGGGTACCCATCGCCCGCGTACATGCTCGTTATCCACGAGCAATGCATACATCAAGTTCATCATAATTCACACATCAATGGTGCATCACACATTCAACAACTAATAAAGTTCATCACAATTCACATATTATGTTCGATAAGACAACTAATCAAGTTTAACAAATAAAATACAAATACAAATTGACATAGTTTCTTACACATATGGGTAGATTACGGGTAATCGGGCGAAGCGGGTACGGGTGGAGCTTACCCATGCCCATACCCATTTACTCGATGGGTAAGGAATTGTGCCCGTTTTCATACCCGTGGGCAAAGAAAGACGCTCATACCCGCCTCTATTAGGGTATTCGCCCGCGAGCACGCGAGTAATCGGACACAATTGCCATCCCTAGCCAAGAGTGAGGGGGAACCAGGGATTTCGGCCAGGGTACAAGGGGCTGGCTGCTAGGGATAGGGAATGGGAAAAAAAGTGGTTTGGGGCTAGGGTTTGAGGGGAGGGGTGTGGGGGCTTGGGCTGCAGCCCACTAGGGCGCCTCCCCCCCTCAATTGGCCCAATGGGCCGACCACAAGGCTTCCTAAGCCTGGCCCGGAGGCCCATGTTCCAAGGATCTCCCCCTAAAGCTTAAATTTTCGATTAACTTCCCTCTCCCGAATAATACACTTTCTAATTGGAATTTGGGTTATTACATTCTACCCCCCTTAATGGAATTCGACCCCGAATTCTAAATATCAAAAGGATCACAGGAACAGAAATTCCACTGAATTGGAAACAACAAACTTACACGTACCAGAAGCAAACAAATCTGGATACTGTTCGCGCATGCGAGACTCTAGCTCCCAAGTAGCCTCTCTCTCAGATTGATGAGACCAACGAACCTTTACATACTTCAAAATCTTGTTCCTCAGAACCCGCTCTGACTCTTCGAGATTTGCACTTGGTAGGGACTCAAAAGTAAGATCACCTTTCGATGGTCAACGGCTCCAATGGAATCACATGCTCTGGGTCCCTCAAATATTTTCTCAACATTGATACATGAAACACATTATGCACTCCGCGTAGGGACTCGGGAAGGTCCAAGCGATAAGCCAATTTCCCAATTCGTGCCATGATTGGAAATGGTCCAACGTACCTCGGGCTAAGCTTCCCTTTGGTACCAAAACGCACTATGCCTCTGGTAGGCGACACTCTCAAAAGAACCTGATCCCCCACGTCAAACTCCAAATCCCGCCTTCTCACATCGGCATAACTCTTACATCGGCTTTGAGCGACTAATGATTCTTCCTAATCTCGCTACTCGCCACGCTTCTTGAACCCAATCGGGACCCAAAGCGCCGCTCTCCAACCGCATCCCAACACAACGGGATCGGCATCTTCGCCATAAAGGACCTCAAATGGGGCAGCTCGAATACTAGCATGGTAACTGTTGTTATAGGCGAACTCTGCCAAAGCTAAGTGGTCTTCCCAACCTCCCTTCCAAGACATAACACAACATCTGAGCATATCCTCCAGTGTCTGAATTGTGCGCTCAGATTGACCATCTGTTTGGGGGTGGAAGGCGGTGCTAAGTCGAAGTTGTGTGCCCAAAGCACTCTGCAAACTCTCCCAAAACTTGGAGACAAACTTGGTATCTCGATCAGAAACAATAGTCTTAGGCACACCGTGCAGCCGCACTACCTCTCGCACGTAAAGAGGAGCCAAATCACTTGCTGAATTGGTTGTACGAATAGGGATGAAATGTGCAGACTTGCTGAACCGGTCCACTATAACCCAAATAGCATCCTTCCCTCGCTGCGTGCGAGGTAATCCAATCACAAAATCCATGGAGATGTCATCCCACGGCCAAACTGGGACATCCAAAGGTTGCAACAAACCCGCTGGTCGCTTATGCTCAGCCTTGACCCGTTGACAAACTCCACAAGATGCCACAAATTGAGCGATATCAACCTTCATTCTTTTCCACCAGAAACTCTTCTTCAAATCCTTGTACATCTTGGTCTCGCCAGGATGTACAGTATATGGAGTACGATGAGCTTCCTTTAGGATCTCATCCTTTACTTGATCCCCTTGTGGCACACAGAGGCGGCCTTTAAAACGCAATGCACCAGAATCATCTATGCTGAAATGACCTTGCTTGCCCTCATCAAGGCGCGTCCTCGCCCGCTGGAGCATCTGATCATGCTGTTGTGCTTCCCGCACTCGATCTGGAATGGCTGAGTCAAGAAGCAAACGGGTCTCAGTCTGGGCAGTACCCACAAAGCAAAAAGAGATGTCCATACGCTCAAAATCTGCAATAAGACAACTGAGGGTAGGAGGTGTCGCCTTGCGACTCAAGGCATCCGCTACAACATTAGCTTTGCCGGGGTGGTACTGAATGGTGAGATCATAGTCTTTTATCAATTCTAACCACCTCCGCTGCCTCAGATTCAAATCTTTCTGGGTAAAGATATACTTCAAGCTCTTGTGATCAGTGAATATATCACAAGATTCACCATACAAGTAATGGCGCCAGATCTTTAGAGCAAGAACTCTGCGGCAAGCTCTAAATCATGAGTAGGATAATTCTCCTCATGCTTCTTCAAGCTAGTGATGCATAAGCAATCACCTTGCCATCTGCATGAGCACACAACCAAGCCCTACTCGAGATGCATCGAATAAATGGTGAAACGCTTCCTGAGTTCGGAAGAGTAAGGATAGGAGCGGTCACCAACTTATCCTTCAAGGTACAAAACCGTGCTCACACGATTCGACCAATGAAATTTGACACCTTTACGTGTCAATTGAGACATTGGTTTAGCAATGATAGAGAACCCTCCACAAAACGCCGGTAGTAACCGGCTAAACCGTAAAACTCCTCACTTCCTTGACATTGGTTGGCCTTTTCCATTCTACCTTTGTTGAGATCTTGCTAGGATCAAGCGAGATGCCATCTTGATTAATAACATGGCCCGAAACCCAACTTCGTAAATCCGAACTCACACTTCTTGACTTGGCATAGAATTGGTTCTCTCTCAAAGTCTCAAGAACCAACCTCAAATGCCGATCATGATCCTCTTCCGTCTTGGAATAGATCAAGATATCATCGATGAATACCACAACGAAATCGTCAAGATACCTGGGCAAACATCTTGTTCATGGCTTCCATGAAAGCGCAGGAGCATTTGTTAGTCCAAAAGACATAACTTTATACTCAAAATGACCATACCTCGTAGAGAAAGCCGTCTTCTCAAAATCTTGTTCCCGAACTCGAATTTGATTGTAACCCGATCAAGGTCAATCTTGAGAACACTTTAGCTCCCTTGGTGATCAAAAGATCCTCAATGCGGGTAAAGGATATTTGTTCTTTATCGTCGCTTTGATTAAGAGCTCGATAATCCACACATCGCCATGTTGCCATCTTTCTTCTTTGTGAATAGAACAGGCGCTCCCCACGGCGAAACACTGCGCCGAATCATACCTTTAGACAACAAATCGTCCAATTGCTTTTTCAACTCCTCCTGGAAGGGTCGGGCCAAACGGTACGGAGACATTGAAATAGGCCGAGTTCCCGGAATAAGATCGATCCGGAATTCCACATCCCGTTTCGGAGGCATCCCAGGTAGCTCCACCGGGAAAACATCAGGATACTCGCACACCACGGGAATCTCCTCAATGCGCAGGAAGAATCTGTCTTTGAGAGACCAAAGCAACCCAATGGTTGATGTTCGACGACTAGGAAACAAACTGGCTAGGACAAAAAGGGAATCAGGTGGCGCACTTCCCTGAAACACCAGTTCTTCACCGGACGGGGCTTGCAAAGTCACGGTCTTCCAGAAGCAACAAATCTTAGCACGGTAACTAAATAACCAGTCCATACCAAGGATGACATCAAAAGGTGACAACGGAATCACCATAAGATTAGCAGTGAAGTTCTCGTCATCGATAGTGATAGAACAGCCCGGACATGCTGAAGAGCTAGAAATAAGTTCCCCCGGAGAACTGACCACAATGGATTCGGAAATAAGTTGCACACTTAAACCCGCCTTTCTAGCAAACTCAAGAGACACAAAAGAATAAGTAGCCCCTGAATCGAAAAGAACGAAAGCCTCGTGGGAATCGACTAGCAAGGTACCTGTCACCACGTCAGGACGGCCCACGGTCTCAGGTGTAGGCATGGCGTAGACTCCCAGTGGTGTTGGAGCAGAAGACGCACCAACACTCTGGGAAGGGTGAACAGGGGCTGCCGCAGGTGTTGAGAACGAAGGTGGTGCAGATGGTGCGGGGTCAGCAGAACCCGACAGAGGTGCAGGAGCGAGCGCTGCGGGAGGAACCCACCGGAGGGTGCGAGGTGCAGGAGCAAACACCGCAGAGGAACCCACCCGGAGGGTGCGAGGTGTAGGAACCGCTGACGAGTATGAATCGAACCCGTGGAGCTTTGGAAGGAGGTCTTTGAGGGGTGACTCCCACTTAATGATACTCATTTGGATCCGCTTGCACACCGACGACTTGTGGCGGACATGCCACGAGAACGACAAGCTCCGGTGAAAGAGCACTCGAATAACGGTGACCCTCACGCACTTGAAGCAAATCATGCCTTGCCACGGGACAGTCGCAGCCGGGCGTGGTCAAGAATCTGCGATCTTGAAGGAGCATCGCCTCGAGGACCAAGCCGAGGCAAGACTGAGGACGATGGCCTCCCTGAAACTTCTTGGGAGTAGGTCTCTGTGAAGACCCACCCCCGCCACTGAAGCTCCTCTTTTGAGCACCGCCAGAACCACCAGACGGTGTAAAGCCACTAGAGGTTTGCCTCTCTCTAGTGAGCTCTCTCTCCAACTCCATACCCTTGGCCTGATCGACCACAGAGTTGAAGTCAAGCAAGCTGCTCGCCCCTAAGACATGGCGGTAATCAGAGTTAAGTCCCCTCCGGAACCTCTTTGCCTTCTCACGGTCATTACCGACCACACGGCACGGCGGACAGATTGTTGAACTCGGCCTCATAATCCGCTACAGTCAACTTTCCCTGAACAAAGGTCAACAAGGAATTCTCCATCCTCTCAAGGAAAGAATCAGGATAGAACTTAGCTCGGAATTGCCCCAAGAAATCCTCCCAAGTGACTGGTCCATGAACTGGGGCCCTAGCTGCTAGAACCCCTTCCCACCAAATATCTGCTTGGCCCTTTAGCTCGAAGGCCACGGCGCTTCTCGCATGAAGTCATCTCTAGCGACCGAATCTGTCTCTCCATGTATCGTAGCTAATCAGCGGCTGGACCGGAGTGCTGTTCCATCAAAGGGTCGAGCCAAGAGACATCCACTCTCTAAGACTCATCCGGCCTCGGTGGGCGGAACAAACACTCGGACTCCACAGCGAGTGCATTTACGGGAGGAGCCGCTGCACTGCCGACGGAGCTCTTGAACCTCTCTCTGAAGGTCATGAAGTAAAGCAGCAGACGCAGCCTGAGCCTGAGCATTGGCAGCTGGTTGAGCAGCTGAGGCAACCTCCTCACTCGCATCACCAGCAACCTCAGCGATCGGATCAAGGCGCGGCGAACCATGTCCACGACCACGGCCACGCCACGGCCTCGCCTCTCGCCATAAGCGAACAACAAAGAAAATAAAGCTAGCCACTTAGCTCAAGTAAAGACAAGCACTATTATAGGATAGAAGCAATAGCAATTCAATATAATGTATCTTTCCATCAAAAATGCAGATGCAATGGATTACCCGAATCCCACCTACTGTGCACAGTGTGTCAATTTAATATTCAATTACCACGGACCTAAAGCCCGCTCTGATACCAACTGTAACACCCTGTCTATGTGGAAGCCAGGATGTTACCTAAAAGGCTAACATTCTACAACAATTCAGAATAAGTTCAACCATAACATGAAGAAAGATAAATATTAATCATCGACATCAATGATTAAGCCATCACCCAAGCATCCAATCATGAAAGACAACAAGCTATAAAAAAAAGAATCAATCCTATGGCCGTCTCTAATTTCTCAATGAAAGCAATTCACTTATCAATTGAGCATAAGTCAATCTAAGGGGTCCTCACTTTAGCAACTAAGTTCAAGCAGTCCACCCATACTAAACTCATTTAGATAACGAACAACTATCACGAAAGTGTAAGTGTCCCAATTCAAACATCGTAATGGAATTACATGATCTTAGAACGAAGGATTTAAGACCTAAAAGGACCATCCATGAATGCAGTCAAAAAATCATCCACCACGAAGGATGGTCACAAAAACATCCACCACGAAGGGTGGTCACAAAATCATCCACCTAAAGGAAACATCAATTCTAAGAATTTCAGATAATTGAACTAGGTCATTCGTTGTGGTTATAAATGTGTGAAGTGCACCGTGACTACCCTCCCCATACATGCGCTGCGTCGAGAGGTACCTAGAAAGCACAACACAACAAGAGTGAGTCTACGACTCAGGAAAGAGCAATAGTAAGTAAACATAGCCTCATATGTGGACAAGGAAAATCAACAATCTCACCATGAACAACATCAACAAAAGCCAAATAGACCAATCCACATCTTATACAGAAATGCAATGATATGTCATGAATGCATATTCTTCACTTCTTAGCAATTAGGTAATGCCGAGTAGTGTATCCGTCGATACATACTCTAGGCCTCGTGCCCTCTAGGCACGTGGATCCAAAGCCCACACTCCACGAGTGTGGGGACCAGCCGTCTAATGCATGACGGGATCCAAAGAAAAACATTCTCAAGGCTCGTGCCCTTAAGGCACAGGATCCAATGCTATGATGCAGAATGTAAAGCATGCTATCAACTCATCATGAAAAGTGATGCTCATCAACAATATCAAACTCAAAGCATCATCATTAACCATGGCATTCATCAATTAGGAAACAAAGCAACACATCATTACTATCTGCACTTGCCTTCACCGTGAAACGGAAGAAAAGAGGCGAACGAGCTAGCACCGGCGTTCACCACCACAGTAACCAAGAATGACACCAAACATCAATCAACCATGCATAGCAAGTCCTTAATCGTAGCACTCTACAACGTTTTCCCATAACTCGATCGACTCAACTAGACTACAAGCTAAGCAGAAATCTAGTTTGGGACAGCAGTAAAGAAACAAGCACAACTTTTGTTCTACAGATCCAAACAAAGTGTTCTTTACCAATCTGGAAAGATAAGAAGGTAGTCTACAATATTCGTTTAGGTGGACAGCCCTGAATCGGCTCTTAACAAATTGAAATCTAACCATCAAAACTTCTGCTACGCATTGACAGATTCCTGGACAGTAGTAAAGAAACAAGCATAACTTTTGTTCTACAGGTCCAAATAAAGTTTTCTTTACCAATCTGGAAAGATAAGAGGGTAGGCTGCAATATTTATTCAGGTGGACAGCCCTGAATCTGCTCTTAACCAATTGAAATCTAACAATCAAAACTTCTGCTACGCATTGACAGATTCCTGGACAGCAGTAACGAAAAGGACCATAACTTTTAAACCGTAAATCGGATTTGAGTGAACTTTGCGTCTATGGAAAGATAAGAACGGATCCCACATAACTCTAGAAGGTGGGATCCCCAGATTCGGACTCTAGGTGCCAGAAACCAGTCGCACAAAATCTGGACAGAAACTGCCCAGTTCGCAGCAGAGGTTCGATCTACCAAACAAAGCCAAAATACGAATCTAAAACAATCAAAACTGAGAGGGAATCACTCAAGACCCTTGAATACCTGTAGATCCTTCTTCTCCTCCTTCCCCCCCTCTTCTCCCTTCTCCCTTCCTCCCCTAATGGCGGCCGGTGCGGGAAAACACCAATAGGGCAGCAATGGAGGGCTTCTCCTTGAGGAGGGAGTTGGAGGCACCATGGGGATGGAGAATAGGAGGCTGCAGCCAAGAGTGAGGGGAACCAGGGATTTCGGCCAGGTACAAGGGCTGGCTGCTAGGGATAGGGAATGGGAAAAAAGTGGTTTGGGGCTAGGGTTTGAGGGAGGTGTGGGGGCTTGGCCGCAGCCCCACTAGGGCGCCTCCCCTCAATTGGCCCAATGGGCCGACCACAAGGCTTCCTAAGCTGCCCGGAGGCCCATGTTCCAAGGATCTCCCCCTAAAGCTTAAATTTTCGATTAACTTCCCTCTCCCGAATAATACACTTTCTAATTGGAATTTGGGTTATTACACCTTTAAAGGGTTGGCAATTTGCATGTCTGCAGGACAGGTTTCGGAATTTCGAGCGAACGCCGATTTAATCCTAATCAACAATTGTGCAATCAAACCGAACCAAACTACGACTTGGATCATTCATTACCCATGAAGACCCGTAGAAAAACGTTGATCCACCTCCCGAAGATCTCCCTATCTTCTCTCTTCCCTCTCCAAAGGCCGGCCTCAAGAACGCCGACGAACAACCGGTGACGACGGCGGGAGGAGGCGACTTCGGAGGAAAGCTTGGGGAGCAACGCCAGGGATCACCAGGGATGACTCCACAAAGCCGAGGCGGCGCCAAGGAGGCGATGGGCACCGGGAAAGGAGGGAGAAGGTGGCGGCTGTGGGGAGAGGAGGAGGGAGTGGGGAGGGAAAGAGGAGAGGGTGGGGCAGCTAGGGTTAGGGGGGAGGACACCCCCCTTGGCCGGCCCCACTCTTGGGCCTCTTGGGCTGCGGCCCAAGGCCCAGGTTATCGGGAAAAAGCGGACCCCAAAAAAAAAACTGAAAACTCCGACTTTCTGATTACCTCCTTCTCCCGAATTCTTTTCTTCTTTTCCGATTAAATTTCTGGGTATTACAAGGAACTTGGTGGAAAAACTGTTGCACAGCTCACCAGAATGTGTAGGCTATTTCTTGGCTGGAGTTTTTCACGCTTTCATATGACTCACATATCTATGGGAATAATGGAGATGAAGAAGAGAGAATTCCATAAGCTGCAGCAAGGCAACCTCATTGTGTCAGAGTATCTCAACTAATTCACTCAGCTGTTAAGGTATGCACCAGAGGACATTGCAAATAAGGGAGCGAAGATATGGCGCTTCATGGAAGGACTTGACCCCAACCTCAAAGCGCAACTGGTGTCAAATGACTACCCCAATTTCCAGTAGATGGTCTGTTGGACCGTAAAGGCGACTAGAGGGGGGGGGGAGGGGTGAATAGGAGCACGCTAACTTTTTCACAAATTATGAACTCAATTCAATTTCACTCCAGTAGCTATTAGAAAGCTATGAAGATCAATATACCGATCAATGAAGACTAGTATTGAATCAATTAAACCCTAAGCAATGCTACAAAAATCAGCAAGAATCAAAGTAACACAAATCTTGGCGGTCGACTCTCATCTACTGAACCGGTCGGACCGATTGCCGGGCGGTCTGACCGGCGTTGTGCTGGCGGTCGGACCGCTTCGAAATCGGTCGGACCGGTGGTGACGGGCGGTCGGACGGTGGTGGTGGCGGTCGGACCGGCGATCTGAACCGATCCAAACAAGATAAAATCAGCTCGATGACGAAGATGCAATTAGGTGAAACTTTTGATTCTCAACTCCAATCTTTATGAAACTTTGCACACACCTTCTTTATGCTATTGAGGACCTATTCCAATCGAATATTATGATAATTCTTGGAGCGATCTTGAGCAATTGCCAATTGATTAATGAAGGTCTAAAACCGGGCAAGAACGAAAACTTGATCCTAAAGCTTGTTCGTGAGGATTGATGATCAAGATGATGCTAGATAGATTCACACATATCACAGCAAGCTAATTCACGTGAAAGAATCAATCACAAACTCGCGGATCAAAGAAAGCCCTAAAAACACGAAATTGAAAGCAAGAACGAAAAGAGACTTATCTCAAGCAAACCTTGGATAGATTGATTTCGTGATTGATCTTTGGATTACATCCACACCATCATGGATCGATGGACAATCAAAGATCACGAAATTCACCACAAACCATCAAGAGCCCTAGCCTCCACCTCAACTCCCCTAAAGACAATTAGGGTTTTGAAACATAAAAAGGAGAGAGTGAAAGAGGTGCAGCCACCATCTCCTCCTATTTATAGTGGAGGCCTAAAACTCTTAGGGTTTGACTCTCTTGGGCTCCCGTTAAGGCCCACTAACAAACGGGTCACACACGCACGCCGCAGCGCCGTCTTTAACCTTTTGACCTAAACCGCTTCACCATGCGTCATGGATTCGCCAATAGGTCACCCTTGTCCATCTTGTGTCACGCTTGAGTCATTAACCTCACCCGGCAACGTTGATCGTTCTGGACCTCAACTCTCCAAGTCTAGTCCCGATCCTCTTCGCCGTTGACCGTCGTTGACCACCAAGCAACCTGCACAACCACAGACAAGAAAACACGAATTCGGGAACAAGTTCTTCAAAACTTGACCCATGTTAGTCAAAATATGCATCATGCAAAACATATGCCATGGAACCCATGTACTTGACCTAACAAAACAGCATCGCCACGAAGTTGGCGATGATCAAGTGAATCTGCGTCCGACCGCTCGGGTGAGCGGTCGGACCGCCCTATGGCGGTCGGACCGCTCCTCGTGAGCGGTCGGACCGCCCCTTGGGACTTAGCCGAAATTCAAGCCCTCAAATTCCGAAACCTTCTGGAAACTTTAAACCAATAGAACTTCTTACTGGAGACTCCAAAAATTATGAGACCAAGTGCATTGGGATCCACTCACTTGCCTACAACACCTATTTTGGCCCGACCCATTTCGAGAACTTGTAGGTCATTGCGGTCCGACCGCCCCATATGGCGGTCAAGCCGATTTGGGACGGTCGGACCGCCGTGCAAGGACCGGTCGGACCGCCCTGTCGATAAGCACAGTAACTTTGTCGAAAACACGTGAAGCGACAAACCGTAAGCGCCATTGCCAATTGTCACATCATCCTAAGATCTGGAACATATCCCCATGAAATCCACAATCTCCCCCTTGATGAACACATTGGCAATTATCCAGAAAATGTAAGTAAGAGGTTTGAAAACGAGTTTACTCGCAGTTTTCGCACAAAGGCACAACTTGGTCCATAAGCAAGAAAAAGCAATGAAAATGACCAAGCTGGCATCCGAATAGTATAGGCATGTGAGACAAGGCAAAAGAAAGCATAAAAAACTTTGATTTCCAGAAAAGGGTCAAAATTCTCACATGAGGTCCATATGAAAGAACAATTGTTCAATTGACCTATGATCATTGTGAGTATAAAAGAATGCAATTCAAGTTCAGAATATTCAATAAGACAATAAGGATGCAACTCAAGAACTCCCCCTCACTATGATCCTCCATTTTCAAATGTTCAGTTTCTCCCCTTTGTATAAACTTCTCCCCTAATAAAGAAATATCTTCTTATTAACACATCTTCTCTTCTCATTTAACACATCTTCTCCCCCTTTGACAATGGATTCATCAAGGAATCACGCCTTCCTCTCATCCAGAGATAATAAATATAGAATAAACGAAGAAGCAGAAACAAAAGAAGCATAAAGAGGAATATGCAAGAAGTGCAATGGGTGGCTTCAATTTTTGTATTTTCAATTTTGATTACAAGAAGCTTTGGAGATTACCCAAAAGAACAAGCTAGTATCTCTAATATTGCACAAACAGCATATCAAGTCTGACAGCGCTAGCAAGATCATGGTAAGACATATATATCAAAGCTAAGCACAAAGGCTCAAAAGTAAAGTAGTAGATTTGATCAATTTAAGCAACGCTTCAAATTCAGCAAGTTCATCAACAGGGATCCTAAAGTGAAATTGGCCATGGCAAAATGTCAAAGTGAGATAAAAAATCTAACAAAGACCACATTAAGAGTCAATCAAGTCCCGTATTGAATCATTTTGCTCAATATTTGTATGCGCCCATTTGTCAATATTTTCTCATTTGCATTGAATATTGAAGTTGACTAATGATCTAACTTAGTGACAAGATCTGGACTAGGAGCCATCCACAAACTCATCCTAAGCTTGACCAAAAGTTGATTAAAGGTATATCTTAGTAAATAAGATCTGGACTAGGAGCCATCCACAAACTCTTTCTAAGCTTCTACAGGCGACAAATCTTGAGGTTCATGTCATTTCGACAAGCGGTCCCCATGAGATCGTCAGTTCATCAAACTATCTCCAAGTTCATGTCATTTGACAAGCGGTCTCGTAAGAATAGTTTGGCACAATTTAAGCATAAGACAATCTTGATTTTCATTTTTCACATGAGCAGTTTAGAATCTCAAGAACACAAAAGCTCAAGTAATGGTCAATTTTAGATCAAAGAGCTAACAAAGCAATTACAGACAGGCCAATGTCACAAGAGGAGCACTAATTGCGCAACTTCGCTAAAACATCCACAAATTGCAATTTCTTAGTTTGAGTTGTTTAAAAGGTTCTAGCTCATATAGCAAAGACTTAGCTACACATGTAAAAGTATGATAATTCTAGCAAGTCAAAGAACTAGACATGACATTGAGCAAGAATTGAAATACAAAAGCTCTAAAGGGTAATAGGCAAAGCTTCATCAATTTTAAAAATAAGCGAGAAAATCTTATATTACAATGCATCTTTTGGATTTTTCATACCATTTGTTGTAACCACTTGTTGGAGTTTTCATATGAATGCAATATGACACAATGAGATGCAATTAAAAAGCCTAAAAACCTAAAAAGTTCGAAAAGATCACTAAGTTCAGAAAAAGAACAATAAAAGATCAAAAGAACAAGGAAAGATAAGAAAAAATCAAACTCCCCCTCAAACCAACCCATAAGGATAAATTACCCCTAACTCGCTTCTTAAGGAGGAAAATCTGGTTTGATCTAAAGGCTTGGTAAGAATATACGCCAATTGAGCTTGGACTCTCGAAGTGCATCACAATACCACCTTTTTCAACATGATCTTTAAGGAAGTGAAAGCGAATGTCTATGTGCTTAGTCCTAGAATGTTGCACTGGGTTTTTAGCAATATTAATAGCAGAAGTGTTATCACAGAAAAGAGGAACACTAGCAAAGTTTAACCCATAATCTTTCAAAGTGGACGTCATCCACAAAATCAGCTCTGACAACTAGCGGCTGACTACATACTCGCCTCAAGATGGATTGTGCAATGTAAGGCGCTTCCTAGAGGACCAAGATACAAGAGAAGTGCCTAGGAAGTGCGGGTGCACGAGGTACTCTTCCTATCTAGCAAACTGACCCAAAATCGAATCGAAAAACCTCTAATGGACAAAGTGAAGCGCAGAATACCAAATGCCATATAAGAGGGTAGAGTGTAAATACATGAATATAAACTAACGGCTTGGCGATGGGAAGTTCTCGGAGACGCTGAAATCTTGCACAAAGACATACAGTGAAGTGAATGTCGGTCTCGAGGCCGTCAAATCTGAAGGGAGCCGATCATGCTGCGGTACTCGCGTTGATCCACGACTTCTCCTTCCTCATCTGGATCCAAAGCGATCGAAGTTGCCATGGGAGTGGAAATTGGCTTGCGATCACCCATGTTGAAGCGTTTGAGTAGATCTTTAGTGTACCGTCGATGGATGAAAGTTCCTTCCTTGCATTGCTTGATTTGAAGTCCCAAAAGTAATTAAGCTCTCCCATCATACTCATCTCAAATTCCACGGACATAGTGTCGGAAAAGCTAGAAACAAGAGCATTAGAGGAACCACCAAAGATAATATCATCCACGTAAATTTGAGCAAGCAAGAAGTCATTTCCACGCCTAAGAATAAATAGAGTTTTATCCACTTTACCCATCTCAAAATTATTTTTAAGCAAGAAGGTCTTAAGTCTATCATACCAGGCTCTAGGGGCTTGTTTAAGACCATACAATGCTTTAGATAGCTTGAAAACACGATTTGGATATTTAGGATCCTCAAAACCAGGGGGTTGCTTAACATACACTTCCTCATCTATGAAACCATTTAAAAAGGCACTTTTAACATCCATCTGATATAATTTAAAACCTTTTGATGCAGCAAATGCAAGCAGAATGCGAATGGCTTGTAGTCTAGCAACAGAGCAAATGTCTCATCAAAATCTAACCCCTCAACTTATTTGAAACCACAGCTACCAATCTGGCCTTGTTTCTAACCACAGAACCATCCTCACCTTGTTTATTCTTAAACACCCAACGGGTTCCTATAATATTATGACCACTAGGAGGTTCTACTAGGTTCCAAACTTTGTTTCTTTCAAAATTCTCTAACTCCTCATGCATGGCATTTACCCGGCTAGAATCGGATAAAGCATGTGATATATCACGGGGTTCAAAAGAGGCAACAAAAGCCGAATGAGAGTAGAGATTTGGATCATTATACAGGCGAGTGACTCGCTCATGTAGATTACCTATTATCGATCAGGAGGATCTTTGTCTCTGAATGCGAAGTGGGCGCCGGGTGAGATACCGTTTCTTCGACCTCACCGAGTATCTGCGATGATGATGATGTGCAGAGCTTCAGCGAAGGTGAAGTAGGCGTAGCGAGTTCTTGTATCAATATGGGCGCCTCGAAGAAGCAGATGAAGGAATGATATTAACCGTTCTCATCTTCCTCCACAAAATGCTCTCTGTCACTGTAAATCATCAGTAGCAATAGATCTAGCTCGTGGCTAGTCTCATCAAAAGTGACATTACAAGTCTCTGAATAATGTTAGTCTCGATATTAAAAACCGAAAACCCCTCGAATGAGCGGGATAACCGAAATAACCCATCAAAAGTTCTTGATTCAAATTTATCTAAGTTGCTGTCTTAAGAATAAAACATTTTGATCCAAAACTCAAAAATGCGAAGCAGAGGGTTTTCTACCAAAACGAAGCTCATAAGGAGTCTTGCCTAAAGAAGGTCTCAAAAAGACACGATTTGCAATATGGCAGCAAGAGCAATAGCTTCGCCCAAAATCTCCTCGGTGTGTTATACTCGTCTAGCATCGTCCTAGCCATTTCGACCAAGGTCCTATTCTTCCTTTCCACCACGCCATTTTGTTGAGGGACGTGTGGAGAAGAGAAGCGATGCTCAATACCACGCTCGGCACAAAAGAAGCAAAAGAAGCATTTTTGAACTCCGTGCCATTATCATCTGCGAATCGCTCTCAAAGCACCAGAAGCTCGAAGCCAAAGCGAAGAACAAGGTCATGAAAATAACCAAAAGCTTCATCTTTTGAAGTAAGAAAGAATACCCAAGTATATCTAGAAAGATCATCAACTATGACAAGAATATACCATTTTCCACCGATCGACGGACTCTAGCGGGACCAACGGTATCCATATGAAATGCGTCACGATCCGTCGGTCATAACCATAGTCCGAGAAGTGTGTGAGGCGGCAACTTGTTTGCCATGCCTCTGAGCGCACATCTGACATCCTTGCGACTTTGAGTTTGGGCAAACCTCTCATGAGATCAAGGTTGTTAACTCGTGTCGATGATCAAAACCAATGTGCCCCAAAGCGTCGATGCCAAAGCGTAAATCGAGAAGAAGATGTAAGCAAACATTTAAGAGATCCAAAGAAGAGATTCGAAAAATCAGCTCCAAAATTCTACCAACTCTAGAGATTCCAAACACAAGCTCACGGTAGAATCAAGCACACGACAAGTATTTTTCTTAAAAACAGTCTCATAACCATCATCAAGAAGTCGAGAAGCAGAAGGAGATTATACCTAAGCTTGTCCACAAGAGCGACATCCTTTAGAATGAATTTGTTGTTCACCCTAATTGATCCTATTCCTTGAATTAGCCCTTGTGTATCATCTCCAAAGGTGATGAAGTCATCACTGTTTCGCGTGAAAGAGGTGAACCATTTTGAGTTTCGGTCATGTGGCGTGAACACCGAGTCGACGAACCACGTGTTCTTCCCTTTCCACGGTAGTCCCGAAAATCAAGGAACAAAGAACGATGTGTCTCAATCATGGGGTTAGATAAACAAGATTTAGGAATCGAGATTGAGACACACGCCCGCAAGGAGTATACAAACCAGAAGTACTATCCTTGATTTCATCTATCATTCGGTTATGAGCAATGTTTAAATTAACATGAGACTTAAAGCGTCCATGGGCGATCGACCGACGTTGTCTTGTCGATCGGGCCGTGACCAAAACGGTCGACCGGTGACCACGTGATCGGACCTTGATCTGATAAACATTAGAATTAGGATATCTAGAAACATAATGATTTGCATGAGAGAAAATCCTAATCCGAGTTTATTCTTTGGTGTTACCATGTCTCATAGAAGCTCTAGGTTGCATGAATGAAATTCTATCAAAATTTTTCCTATCATTTTTCAACCTACGCCAACAGAATTCAATCAAACGCCCACCTTTCTTGCAATAAGTGCAATGGTACTTGGTACCACTAGAAGAAGCACTATTAGAATTAATACAAGGTTGGGCAAAACCTGCAGATTTAAAAGATGTTTTTGCAGGTTGGGTTTTGAATTAAATTAAACCTTTTTCCAAGACTTGAATGACTTTTGGGTTTGAATTGTCTTGAAAAGAATTGAATCCTAAACCTTGCTTCTTATAAGGAGTTTTAGACTTGTCAAGAATCATGTTTAATTGTTTCTTACCTTTAGAAAATTTCTCTAATGTATCATGAAGGTAAGCATTTTCTTTTCTCAAGTTAACACAAGCATCACAAGTTTTATTCACAGATTTCTCCTTATACAAAGCAATTTCAAGCTTAAGAGTGGAACATGAAGCACAAGTAGTATTTTCAACATTTTCCTTAAGCTTAGCATATTTGACTCTAGCAGCTTCTAAGATATCTTTGATTTCACGTTCTTTTCTAAACATGAAGTGCGGGCTAGAATCAAATACATCAAAAGCAATCAATTTACTAGATTCTAAACATTTTTCACAAGGAGCACTTTTAATTTCATTTAGTTCAGATCTAGCATTCTCAAGTTGTTGTACGAAATATTATGAGCGATTGTAACTTGGTAATTTCGAATGCATAGCATGACAAGATAAACATTCATCGAGTTCAAGAGTCTTAGCATTTTTAAGCTCTACTTTCGGTTTGCTAATCTTTGACTCTAATTTCTTATTTTTGTCATGACAAATTCTAGCGCTTCATCTTGACTAAGCAATTGTTCAACTATAGAATCATATTTAGTGAAAGCTCATCATAAGAAAAAGATACCTCATCATCATCAATGTCGTCGATTGTCGACCATGAAGCACATGCCGGTGAAGTCTTTGGCCTTCCTTTCTTTTTGCCTTGAGGATCTCCTCCTCCTTGTCCTCCTCACTCCCGGTATCCACATCGCTCAAGGATTGATCCTCAAAGCGGCAAGGACCCGGTGGCGACCTTCACAAGCTTATTAGCCTTATACCTTGATTTGTTGAAAGGAGGCTTCTTCCAAACCGGCTTTCCTTCCTTATGATTGCTCTTACACTTCGACTTGGGGCAATTTTGCGGATATGATTGAGCTCACCACATTCATAGCATGTCACGGACCACCTCTCTTTTGTTTCTCACATTATTGTAGGCCCGTGTGAATTTTTAGCTAGAAGAACTAACTCTGTTTGAGAATACTTTCAAGCTCCTCTTCATGAATAGCGAGATAAACAAGCAAATGAAAATCCGAAGAAGATTCAAAAGAGTCATCAAAAGCCTTTTGAGAGGATCTGCTACCAAAGCTAAATTATCTTTCTTGGGATGATCAACTCTTTTAATTTCATGAGTCTTGAGTTTACTATAAAGCAATTCTAAAGTTAGACTTGAAAGATCAATATTTTCCTCTATAGCAAGAGCCTTCATCTCCCACTCCTTGGTGTTGATTGCGCCAAGAGATGGGTGGCATTTTCAGATTGAGAATATTCAATATCAACGACTTTCATTTGATTAATTACTTTATTAAAGCGATGAAAATGTCATCGATGCTCTCTCGGGACGCATCTCGAATTTATTGTATTCACGCTTGTAAACTGCATTTGGCGACCTTTTTGATTTGGGACGAACCCTCATGATATGTTTCGAGAGTGTTCCAAATTTCATGCGTGATTGAAAGATTGCAAATTCTATCATATTCTTGTCTACCAAGTGCACCATATAAAAGATTCTTAGCCTTATTGTTGTTAGCCAAAAGAATTGCGAGAAGCGTGTGTAGCAATTTCGGGAATAACAGTGGGCTCTAACAACATCCCAAATAGCTTGTCCTCGCTCTCAAGAAAGACGCGCATACGATTCTTCCAATAGGCATAGTCGTGCCCATCGAAGATATGCGGTTTAGTAGAAAACTTATCCATCGCCAAAATTCAGTGACCGGTTAAGATCAAGATTGAACTAATCGGGCTCTGATACCACTTGTTGGACCGTAAAGGCGACTAGAGGGGGGGTGAATAGGAGCACGCTCACTTTTTCACAAATTATGAACTCAATACAATTTCACTCCAGTAGCTATTAGAAAGCTATGAAGATCAATATACCGATCAAATGGAAGACTAGTATTGAATCCAATTAAACCCTAAGCAATGCTACAAAAATCGGCAAGAATCAAAGTAACACAAAATCTTGGCGGTCGACCAGATCTTGAACGGTCGGACCGATTGTCGGGCGATCGACGGCGTTGTCTTGGCGGTCGGACCGCTTCAAATCGGTCGGACCGGTGGTGACGGCGGTCGGACGGCGATCTGTAACCGATCTGAAATAAGTAAAATCAGCCGATGACGAAGATGCAATTAGGTGAAACTTTTGATTCTCAACTCCAATCTTTATGAAACTTTGCACACACCTTCTTTATGCTATTGAGGACCTATTCCAATCGAATATTATGATAATTCTTGGAGCGATCTTGAGCAATTGCCAATTGATTAACGAAGGTCTAAAGCAGGGCAAGAACGAAAACTTGATCCTAAAGCTTGTTCGTGAGGGATTGATGATCAAGATGATGCTAGATAGATTCACACATATCACAGCAAGCTAATTCACGTGAAAGAATCAATCACAAACTCGCGGATCAAAGAAAGCCCTAAAAACACGAAATTGAAAGCAAGAACGAAAAGAGACTTATCTCAAGCAAACCTTGGATAGATTGATTTAGTGATTGATCTTTGGATTACATCCACACCATCATGGATCAGTGGACAATCAAAGATCACGAAATTCACCACAAACCATCAAGAGCCCTAGCCTCCACCTCAACTCCCCTAAAGACAATTAGGGTTTTGAAACATAAAAAGGAGAGAGTGAAAGAGGTGCAGCCACCATCTCCTCCTATTTATAGTGGAGGCCTAAAACTCTTAGGGTTTGACTCTCTTGGGCTCCCGTTAAGGCCCACTAACAAACGGGTCACACACGCACGCTTCGCAAAGCGCCGTCTTTAACCTTTTGACCTAAACCGCTTCACCATGCGTCATGGATTCGCCAATAGGTCACCCTTGTCCATCTTGTGTCACGCTTGAGTCATTAACCTCACCCGGCAACGTTGATCGTTCTGGACCTCAACTCTCCAAGTCTAGTCCCGATCCTCTTCGCCGTTGACCGTCGTTGACCACCAAGCAACCTGCACAACCACAGACAAGAAAACACGAATTCGGGAACAAGTTCTTCAAAACTTGACCCATGTTAGTCAAAATATGCATCATGCAAAACATATGCCATGGAACCCATGTACTTGACCTAACAAAACAGCATCGCCACGAAGTTGGCCGATGATCAAGTGGATACCGGTCCGACCGCTCCAGTGAGCGGTCGGACGCTTGGCTTGGTCGGACCGCTCCACGTGAGCGGTCGGACCGCCCCTTGGGACTTAGCCGAAATTCAAGCCCTCAAATTCCGAAACCTTCTGGAAACTTTAAACCAATAGAACTTCTTACTGGAGACTCCAAAAATTATGAGACCAAGTGCATTGGGATCCACTCACTTGCCTACAACACCTATTTTTGGCCCAGCCCATTCTGAGAACTTGTAGGTCATTGCCGGTCCGACCGCCCCATATGGCCGGTCCGACCGATTTGGGACCGGTCGGACCGCCGTGCAAGGACCGGTCGGACCGCCCCTGTCCAGTAAGCCTGTAACTTTGTCGAAAACACGTGAAACGACAAACCGTAAACGCCATTGCCAATTGTCACATCATCCTAAGATCTGGAACATATCCCCATGAAATCCACAATCTCCCCCTTGATGAACACATTGGCAATTATCCAGAAAATGTAAGTAAGAGGTTTGAAAACGAGTTTACTCGTAGTTTTAGACAAAGGCACAACTTGGTCCATAAGCAAGAAAAAGCAATGAAAATGACCAAGCTGGCATCAGAATAGTATAGGCATGTGAGACAAGGCAAAAGAAAGCATAAAAACTTTGATTTCCAGAAAAGGGTCAAAATTCTCACATGAGGTCCATATGAAAGAACAATTGTTCAATTGACCTATGATCATTGTGAGTATAAAAGAATGCAATTCAAGTTCAGAATATTCAATAAGACAATAAGGATGCAACTCAAGAACTCCCCCTCACTATGATCCTCCATTTTCAAATGTTCAGTTTCTCCCCTTTGTATAAACTTCTCCCCTAATAAAGAAATATCTTCTTATTAACACATCTTCTCTTCTCATTTAACACATCTTCTCCCCCTTTGACAATGGATTCATCAAGGAATCACGCCTTCCTCTCATCCAGAGATAATAAATATAGAATAAACGAAGAAGCAGAAACAAAAGAAGCATAAAGAGGAATATGCAAGAAGTGCAATGGAGTGGCTTCAATTTTTGTATTTTTCAATTTTTGATTACAAGAAGCTTTGGAGATTACCCAAAAGAACAAGCTAGTATCTCTAATATTGCACAAACAGCATATCAAGTCTGACAGCGCTAGCAAGATCATGGTAAGACATATATATCAAAGCTAAGCACAAAGGCTCAAAAGTAAAGTAGTAGATTTGATCAATTTAAGCAACGCTTCAAATTCAGCAAGTTCATCAACAGGGATCCTAAAGTGAAATTGGCCATGGCAAAATGTCAAAGTGAGATAAAAAATCTAACAAAGACCACATTAAGAGTCAATCAAGTCCCGTATTGAATCATTTTGCTCAATATTTTGTAAACGCCCATTTGTCAATATTTTTCTCATTTGCATTGAATATTGAAGTTGACTAATGATCTAACTTAGTGACAAGATCCTGGACTAGGAGCCATCCACAAACTCATCCTAAGCTTCGACCAAAAGTTGATTAAAGGTATATCTTAGTAAAGAAGATCCTGGACTAGGAGCCATCCACAAACTCTTTCTAATCCATTTAAACGAACAAAATTTAGACTCCACAATTAGATTCAAAGATCTGAACTAAAAATATAAATACAATTATTCAATGTCTCCCAGGATTGACGAGATAACCCAGTCAACCGAACTACGCGACTACTGCCTTGCGTGGCTAAGCATAAGTATCCACATTAAGTAATATCACATGTCAACTAACTTAGGCATATATGTAAAGAGAAATTCAAGGTTAACCTACAAGGCATTGGGATATAACTAACTAGACTTCACAAAATATTAATACCCGAAATTAGCATCCACGCAAATAATATTAGCATTTCAAACAACTAATGTAGAAATTTTTGGGATCAACATGTATGCAAGAATAAAGATAAAAAGTGATGCTTCCACCTTGCTAATATGCCAATTGTTCGCTCTCAGATGGGTACTCATTCGCTTTGGTCGGCTCGGATTCTAAAGAAAAATACGTTATTGAATAAACAACGAGAAAACCGAGAAAATCCAAAATAATAAAAAATGCATGAAAATGTCACAGTAAAGAGAGGATTATTTAATACGAATTTAAGTGAAAATTTTAATTCATTTGGAGTTTATTTTGATTTTCTATAGATTTTTCAAGGTTAAAGTTATTAGTGTTCATGCATTTTAAATATCACATTTTTATACAATAGTAACATGTTCAAAATCTATTCCAAATTAAAGTACAGCAAAAATGTAAACTAAAAAAATTGAGTTTTCTCAATTTGGAGTTAAAATGAATTACTTATGAATTTTTTTAAGTTTATAACAATTTTAGTGTAAAAGTAATTCATTTCAGAAATTAAAATCGGATTAAAACTTTTTTATACCCGGCTGATTCTAACCACAGTCACTTACAGGCATGGCCCAAGGTCAAGGGTTGACTCAGTCATCCTTGACCCAGCCCCAGCCACAGTGACGCTGAAGGCGTATTTTAAGAAATATGTTTTTCACTTACAAAGACAAACTTTTGATTTTCAACGTAAATGAAATATGTTTCCCTTAATAGAAAACATATTACCTAACCTTACACAACCACTTAACCTGTCATATGGGTCCACGTGTTAGCTTCCTGGTGCGGAAACCAGGGTTTAAACACCCGGATCTCTGTGCTCGGGCCCACACGTCAAAGTGACATTTAACAACATCAATTAAAACCTAATCATTACTTAACCTAATCCGATTACGGTTAACTGTCCAGCTACAGTTGCCGATCGGTAATCTGATAATAGAGCTTTCGCTCCCGCGTGCTTGCCCGGTGACTAGCCAGCGCGGTGGTCCATGGCCGCGCAAACCAAAAAGCCAAAATGGAATCACAATAGCATAACGGTCTTGATGGTGGCTGGAATTTGGCCAACGGTGAACCATAGCGGCGGCGCGATGTGGAGAAGCGGTGGCGCATGCACGGCTTCAGTGGATATGTCGACTCGATGACACACTGCACATCTAATTGCTTGCTTAAGTTTCTATGAGACATGAAGAGGCTACCTGAGCTTAGGAGGCGACTAAAGATGCACAGAGGAACTCCGGCGACGATGGACCGGCGACGACAACAAGAGCTTCACGTTGACACGATACCCTGAGCAAGGAATCAAGCAATGAGTGGTTAGGCTAGCTTATGTAGACCTATTAAATGCCAACACCAAAAGGAATCGAGAACAAACCCACTAGGCCAGAGATGGTGATGAAGGGGGTATTTTCGGCTAGACTTAAGAGAAAACCCAATTCACGACAATCCTGTGGATGGATTATGAAATTATTTAATGGGAAACACTCACTAGGCCAGAGATGGTGATGAAGGGGGTATTTTCGGCTAGACTTAAGAGAAAACCCAATTCACGACAATCCTGTGGATGGATTATGAAATTATTTAATGGGAAACACTCCTTATAACTAGGATTACAAGATGACATGCCCATAAACGGAAGGAACTCACTGGATGCAAAAACGTCACGATGATGGCATTCGGTGCGCGCTCCGGGTGACCAAAAGACAATTCTGGGGTCCCGAAGCTACAAGCCGATCAAGACCTCCAATTAACATGATGAATATGGCATAAGAATAGTAGAGTAAGGGCACACAAATGAGAGGAAATGCCTCAGTGTGGAGGGAGAAACGAGTGCTGCATCAATTTGGCCAAGAGAATGGTGGAGCGATTTTGATGGCCCTTCACGACCGCTGACATCTCGGCGTTGATATGTGGCGACAATTGGGTAAGTGACAAGCTCGGTGGCGAAGTGGCGTGGGCCTGCATGCACGGGAGCGGCCGGCACGGTGCCACCTACTGCTGTGCGGTCGGAGCGGCGTGGCAATGTGAAGCGGTGGGGTGGCGTGAGAGAGGAGGGGGCTGACGAGCGGGCCTGGCTCGTTAGTCGCTGCGGTGAAAACAACGCGGGTCGGTTGTGAGCGAACGGGCTTGGTCTGATCTAGCCAAAACAATGGGCTCGGTCGCTACAGGACAAAGTGGTTTGGACCGGTCAGACTGTTGACCAAATTCAAATTCAAACTTTTCAAATTTGACTGAGGTTTAAATATAGCAAATAAATTTATAAAAATCTGAAATTTTTCAGAGAGATTCTTGGGACAAGCTAGAACCTATATAAATTCTCTAAAAATATTTTTCATTATTTAATAACTTATTTAAAATTCATTAACAATAGCTATTTAAGGATTGAGTTTGCATTTTTCCCATGGTCAATTTGAATTCCAATTTTTTTATATATAATTTATATTTATTCATGATAATTATTCTAGTATTTGAATAAATTATTTTCTGGAGATCATTATGAACATTTATTTTCATTTATTTTAGAACTGAAGTTTTATCTTACTGTTTATTCTTTAATTTGAAATTTTTAAATTTCATAATTTACGACTATGTTCCAAAAATGGTATGAAATGCTTATGAGATGCATCTAAAATCTACTTAATATCTTTTGGGATCTACTTAATATCTTTTGGGCTGTGACACATACTACAACATGCTGCTAGTAGATAAAGCACCCATGACTCCAATGTTAGGACTCTGTTCAGTCATGCAAGTATTTGGCAACAATACTGGTGTTCAACCGCAGCAGAACAGGATGTCAACAACAGGAAACCAGTGCTTTAATTGCCATGAGATGGGGCACTATGCCAGTAATTGCCCTAAGAAACGCCGAGCTGTTACTCCAGTTCCATTCAACTTGGGAGCAACGCCAGCCAAGACACATACGCCAGGATCAGGACGAGGAGTGCCTCAGACTCCAAGTCAAGCCATCTGGAATTCAGGGCCATCTACAAGGGGTCGACTGAATCATGTTGTAGCAACGCAAGCTCAATCAACTCAACATATCGCACCAGGTAAGTTCTAGTCAATTAAGCTTCTGTTTCGGTTTTGTCCCACTCAGAAGAGAAAGTCGTTTGATATAGTGAGCAAAATCCGTGTACCCTGAACTTTTTTCCAGTCCATCCGAATCTCGGGGTCAAGATTCCTTCTAAGGGGGGTAGGTTTGTAACATCCTAAATTTAGGTCTTTTCAAAAATTTATTTCAAAACAACTAATTCAAAGACTTGGATTTTAAAATTGAGTTCCTACTAATTCAAGAACCTTTTTGAAGCTTTTTTTATAAATAAAATGGATCATTTGCAATTTATTGGATTAATGTAAAGCTTAATTTGAAATTAAAAAAATTAAAAACATTTTAAATGATTAAAATAAACATCAATTAAATTCAAAATTTCTTTGCTCACCAATCCTCATTTTCATTCTGTTCCGCTGTCGCCTATGCGATCATGGCAGGATCTTGGGATGAGGAGAATTGGTTCGACTTGGCGGACTACTCTAACCTTGATATGGACACATGCATCCGCGCTATGGAACATGACACAATGTCATCACCATCGTCTTCTGTCGCAGGCTCTCCACTCGGTGAGACCAGTGAGATTTACCAGATGGTGGAGGATTCACGACCACCACAAGTGGCACACCCAAATAATTCAGTTGTTCCGACCAGTTTGGAATATCCGAGCGCCTCTGCATGCTCGGTTCTTCCGACCGGCAAGAACAACGACAAAAGCCCAACGATGCAATCAGAGGGTCAATGTACTCTCGATACAGTCATGGGTGACCAGTATTCGGCAATGGCTCCTACGTATTTCGAGGGCCAAGCGACACCTAGTAAGGGTGATAATGAATTGGTCACCAGTCGAAGGCCAGGTAAAGATGATCAAACTCAGTGTGCAATCCGGAATTCACCGGATCAGGCCGAGTTAACCACAAAGCCCACTAGAGGTGTTGATCTCCGACCGCTCCCTATCATGGAGGCTCCTTGCCGAAGCAATGGAAGACTCCCTTATTTATGTTGGGGGCTCATCAGAAGACTGCCGTCGGAGGCACGAGGTTAACGCAATCGGTGATACCCATCAAGATGTCGTGCACAATCCTCCACAACATAACCCGCCACCACCTATTGGTGGAAATGGTGCGGGCACTCAGCCATCAACCCGAGATGGTAGAGGTAGTGGAATTGGTGGACATCGGTCGGTTAATTCACCTGTTTCTACCCCACTACGCATGATGGGCCGGACAGGACAAACTAGAAGGTCGGAGGGGAATTTGAGCCATCGAACACCTTCTACCCGCAGAAATCCTCCAAGACCCTCGGTAACCATTCAAAACCTGCAACAAGTTCATAACATTTTGAATAACCTAGATCCTGCTCTGGCAGAGACTCCAGGTTATGTTCAACTTGTAGGGCAAGTATCAGAGATCCTCCAACAGACCATGCAACGTACAGAGATGTACAGGGAACAAAGGAACTCGCAAAGTCACACTATGACTTCATCTCAGTGTTCCTCCCTTAGCAGGAGTTAGCATGGTCGGACTGAAGGATGACCGATACCAAGACCTCCTCGAAGATTCCGACAAGGGAGTCACGATGGAAGACACCTCTTTCTTGAAGCCACTCCTCCCCCTCGTCAAGAGGAATTGCCACTTGGCTCGGGTGATCTTTGACATTACCTAGACCAGGTAGCCGATCAAAGGTGTTATACCAACGTCCACGACCAGATTGGGATACCCGACACTCAGTATGCTAATCCGAGGAATCGACCCCCAACCGATTATAATATGGCTCCTTTTCATAGAAGGCGCCATGATTCAATTACGGGCTGTAGAGCATTCTTGGCAGGACTCTAAGCAGTGCGCTGGTTAGACAAATTTCGACCAACAAACATGGTGAAGTTCAATGGGACTCAAAACACCTTAGAATTTCTCCAGATTTATACTACCGCCATCAGAGCTGCTAGTGGCGACAACAACGTGATGGCAAACTACTTTCCCACGGTCCTTGAAGGATCTGCCCAGTCTTAGTTTCTTAACATTGGATCGATATACACTTGGGAGCAACTCTGCGACCTCCTGACCGTGAACTTTCAGGGGACGTATGACCGCCTCGGAAAGAAGGATGATCTTCATCGAATTCAGCAAGAACCTAATGAGATCCTTCAGCAGTATATCAAGAGGTTTAGCCAAGTTCGTAACTCAATTCCTGAGATCGTAGATTCTTCTGTCATCCAGGCTTTTAAAGCAGGATTGAGGAATCAACAGTTTATGGAGGATATTGCGATGAATCCTTCACGAACGACTGTCAAACTATTTGAGATGGCAGATAGGTATGCAGCCGCTAGTGAAGCGGTCGAATGGAACAAGGCCATCGATCGAAAGGAGAAAATCCCTCAACCTGGCCTGGATAAACCAGAAAAGAAACGTAAGAAAGCTCTCAAGGGTAAGAAGAAAAACAAGTCTAATAATAAAGAGGTCCTTGCAATTCTTGAAAAATTTACCAAGGGTAAAAAGAATTAATCCAGTCGGAACAAAGCAAAAGCTTCTATCGATGAATATAAAAAGAACAAGAGGTGATGTCCACTTCATCAGGCGGCAGGGTATGATCTGCGCACCTGCCGAGCCTAGCAAAAGAAGCTGGAGGATTATTATGCAGGTAAAGCTCCTTTCTCTTCCATGTAGGAGCATGGAGAACCTAGCTCTAAAAAAGACAAAGATGGCGACGAAGAAATGGAGTACCAGGAGCAACAACACATTATTGACATGATCTTCGACATATCCTCCTCGTATGAATCTAGGCGTCATCTGAAGGCCGTGGAGCAGGAAGTGAACCTCGCCGAATCTGTAATCATCGTCAAGCCATCAAGGTGGTCTGAGATGGTTATCTCTGTTAGCAAAGAAGACTGTCCCATCCCTTCAACTTGACCAGGTAGGTTCCCTAGTTTTGTAGAACATACTATTAATAATTGTAAAGTTAATCGAGTTATGATAAATGGTGATAGTTTGTGGATATCGTGGGGATATGTGCATGATCTTAGGATGATGAGTCAATTGGCAATGGCGTTGTTGGTTTGCAAAATCTCGCGTTTTGAAGCGCTCTGTGTTGTCGATACTGGCCGGTGCGGCCGCCAAGTTACCGGTCGACCGCCGTGTGGCGATCGGCCGTGCAGCATTGCGGTCCAAATGGCCACGATTGATGATGGAGTTTGGTGCTAGTCCAAAAATAGGTTGTGTAGGCATGAGAGGGGAGTCTCCTGGATGTGGTCAAATAATTTTTGGAGCTCCCAGTCAAAAGTTCTATTCATTTGAAAATTCCAGAGAGTTTCGGATTTTCAAGTTGAAAATTTGGCTAAGTCATTTGGAGCGGTCGGACCGGTGTTATGAAATCGGTCGAACCGGCGTGAAATCGGTCCGACCGGTGGGTATGGTAGTCAGACCGGCTTCCATTTGAACTTCGGCCACTTTGGCATTGTTGTGTTTTGATGGTGTCTATCACATGAGTTTCAATGCTTTATTGTTGCATATTGCATTGTTGAGCTAACGTGGGTCAAGTTGTGAAGAACTTGTTCTCGGAGACGATTTCTTTGTCTATTGCTGTGTAGGTGGCTTGCAGGTCAATGACGTCAACGGCGAGGAGGATCGGGACTAAGCTTGGAGAGCAGAGGTCCAGAACGATCATGGATGCCGAGTGGAGTCGTGTGACTCAAGCATGGTGCAGAATGGACAGATCGTTCGAACGGGTAGTTCGTTGCAGCTGGTTGGATCAAGCGGCGCGGGGGTCGGTGCAAGTGTCTTGGAGGTTCCGATGGGACTCGGACGGGAGAGACTTACCGACATGATGAGAGCCGCTGATCAACCGACACGTGGTGAAGCAGGCGATTGCTTCAACAGATTTATGTGTGTGTGTCCTATTTGTATTGGGCCTTAATGGGAGCCCACTAGAAACCCTAGGCCTTCCTATAAATAGAAAGGGGGAGTTGGAAAAACCCCTTGAAGCATTCATTTGAGAAAACCCTAAGTTTTCTAGGGTTTGGGGAGGAGAGGAGAGGCTTGGGTTTTTAGAGAGAGATTTGTTTGTGTGCTCTTTGATTGAGCTCTTGTCCTCCTTGAGGGAGTGGATTTGACAAGTAACATCTTGAATCAATCGATCTATGGATGTTTGTTCAAGGATGAAGTCTCATATATTTTCTTCTCTCTTTTGATGATTTCGGCGCTTCCTTGATCCGGTTGTTTTTGGTTGGTCTCTTGACCTCATTTACCTTGCTATGATGTGTGGGAATACTCCTATAACCATCTAAATCTTCAATTCCCCACAAGCAAGTTTTGGATCAAGTTTTTCATATTCTAGGTTTTGGACACTCCTTTGGTAAAACCTAAAAATATCAATTTTTTGTTGTGGATATGGACGATCGTCACTAGGAATAGGTCCCAGATATCCTTAGGGAGGTGTGCTCCAAGTTTGGTCAAGTTTCATTGGTTGAATCAAAAGTTGGACCAATTTTTGTTTTGGATTTGGGCATTGTGCAGTGCTACTGGACTAAATCGGTCCTACCGATTTTATCACGTGATCGACCGCCACCATTGGACCGCCGATTGGCGCACGGTCGGACCGCCAGCTTTCATACCGCCATTTTGCCGACGGTCAGACTGGTCCACTTAGATCAATTCTCCATTGTTGAATCTTGTGTTTAAAGGGGTAATCGAATTCAGCACAAGGCTTCCTCTGTGCATTTACTGATCTTCGTAGCTTTCATAGCTATAGGATAAAAGTGCGTGTCGAATTTGATTAAGGCGAAAAATCGATAAAGCGTCTATTCACCCCCCTCTAGTCGCCTTTCCGGTCCTACAAGTGGTATCAGAGCCCGGTTAGCTCTTCTCATAGATCTTAACCAGTCTTTGGAGCCATGGTGACTGACACGTATTCAACCAAACCATATATTTTTTGATGGAGTTGATTTTGCTTATTGGAAGGCCCGAATGCAAGCCTACATCGAGGCTCAAGGGCACGCAATTTGGCTTAAAGTCGAAAACCCTTATGTCGTGCCAGCCGATGGCGATGTGATCACTCCAGATGTGGAGGCCAACAGCAAGGCTCGGAATTTTTTGATCCAAGGACTTAGTCGATCTGAGTTTCAGCGTGTCACTCATTTCCTGTCTGCTCATGAGATCTGGCGGACTCTCTGTGATTATCACGAGGGCTCCACTGCGATCAAGGAAGTGAGACAAAACTAGCTCAAGAAAATTTACTCCAAGATCGAGCAAAGGCCTGGTGAGTCTTTAGATGAGCTGTGGGGAAGGTTCTCCAAGATTCTTCATGATCTCCGCGCTGTTGACCTTGTTTTTTCTGAGTCGGAAAATGCACGCCAGCTTTTGGGTGCTCTTGATGTGAAAGTCTGGGGATGAAAATCACATCTATAAATGACAACACTGTCATGAGTGAGCTTACCATGGATAAGCTATACTCGAGGTTGAAGACGCATGAGATTGATTTTATCTCGCGTCTCCCCAAGACAGAGTCGATGGCTTTAGTGGTCGACCAATCTAAGGGTAGCTCTTCTGATTCTTTGGATGTTAGCTCATCGGATTTTTCTTTATCAGCTTTGCATTCCTTGAGCGATGAGCAACTTGAGAAACAACCTGAAGATGATTTAGCCCTCCTATCCACCAAATTCATGAGAGCTTACAACGAGGTGAGGAACAGGAGGAGAGCTGGACCTATCACATGCTTTGAATGTGGTGAGCGAAACCACATTCGCTCTAGGTGCCCCAAGCTGAAGGGAAAGGAGGAGAAGGAGTCACGAAGGCATCCTCAAGCGAGGGATGCGAAACCCAAGAAGACAAACTATCGCAAGTTTGTAAGCTGGGTCCTTGCCGCTCTTGAGAATGTGAACATGAGCGATGTGGACTCGGAGACGGAGGATGGCGAGAATGACTCCCATGGCAAGAAGAAGGCTTATGACTTCACCGGCATGTGTCTCATGGCCAAGAACAGCCACGACACTGACTCCTCCAATGACGAGGATCCTTTTAGCGATCCCGATGAGGTATGCCCTTCGCTTGCTGATATGAAACGGGCTTTGGTTCTGGCTGAACAAAAACTGCATAAGCAAGCTAAAATAATTAAGAAACATGACAGTATGATTGATAATTTGAACCTAGAAGTTGTTAGGCTCAAATCCATTAATCCTGGTGATATTTGTGATTCCTGCTCTAGCTTGCTTAAATAATTGACAAGCTTAAAATGTGCTTATTCCTCCGTAGTGAATAACACTCCTTCATGATATACACAGTGGCATCTGTGGGACGCATGCTTCCTACAGAACATTGGTCGGTAAAGCCTTTCGACGAAGGTTTCTATCGGCCTACTGACTCATCACGATGCTAAAGAGGTGGTTAAAAGTGTGTCCAATGCCGGTTTCATGGTAGATGATACACCAACGGCTCAAGCATTACAGCATAATACCTCTTTCTCGCCTTTTGCACTGGGTCTTGATATCCTAGGACCGCTTCCCAAAGCACCGGGAGGTTTTGAATTCTTTTGTGGCCATTGACACGCTCACAAAATGGATCAAGCCGAACTCAGAATCGATAACAACTAAGCAAAGAAAAGGTTCATGATGAGATGCGAATTAGCCGATTTGGAGTTTTGAGTCGGATAATTACGGATAATGGTAAACACTTGCAAGTGCAAAATTTCGTGAATTTTGCGACGAGTTGGGTACCAAGTTATGCTATGCTTCATTGCACATCCCCAAAGCAGCGGGCGGTCGAACGTGCAAACGGCCAAATAATGCGAGGAATTAAAACCGAGTCTTCGACCGACTTGTTAAGCGCCGGGGCTTGGGTACAAGAATTACCTTTCAGATATGGGCGGTTCAGCGACCACTAGTCGAGCGACAAGAGAAACACCTTTCTTTTAGTGTTTGAGTCGAAGCCATGCTTCCTCCGAGCTAAAATTGCGATCGACACGAGTTGAAACACGCAACAACTTCGACCAGAACAACTTCGAGCGGATGATATTAACCTACTCGAGGAAAGGAGAAACATGGCCCTAATCCGCTCTGCGGTCTACCAACAAGCCCTACGCAGATACTACGATCGTAAGGTCGACCTCGCGACCTTTGTCAGAGGTGACTTGGTATTGAGGCTCGCCAATCCAAGTCTAATCGAATAAACTCTCTCCCAAATGGGAAGGTCCTTACAAAGGGTCAAGTAACTCGGCGTGGTCGGCACGACTAGCAATGGAAGATGGGCGTGTTCTCTCAAATTCTTAGAACATCGACCGCCACGCAAATTCTATGTGTGACCAACCTCTCGTGCAATAAAGGTCCGTGTTCCTTCTACCTCTTTTGTCTTATTTTTGAGTAGTGCTTTTATAATCTTTCGACTATGATCCAAAACACCGAGTTTTCTCTACACCGGTCGAAAGGCAAGTAACATCATCTAGTCAAGTCTCTCCTCTCTGCATGTGGTCACCCACTAGAAGGAACTTCCTAGCATCGACTCGCTATTCACTTTTGTTGCCAACACAGAGCTCAGTTCTATCTAGTCGAAATGTTCTCAAAGCCAACTCTTTTAACCTTAGTTTATTTTTCAGTAATTTCAAAATATTCTAAGTAGAGTGCACTTTCTTATGTTTATTCGACCACCTTTGGTGTACTCGATCTGCTTTAAGCGGGTCAAGGAAGAGACACACCTAGTCGAAGTCTTTCCTCTCTGCATGTGGTCCTGCCCACTAGAAGGAACTTCCTAGCGTCGCTCAGTCTCCTACTTTTGCTACTAGAAAAGACTTATCGAGTCCACCAAAAAAGGGCGAACCAATTATTAAAGTCCTCTAAGACGCTTGTTTAACTCTGTTCTTGCTTTTGGTTCGATTAAACCATCGGAGATGGTAACATCACCTAGTCGAAGCCTTTCCTCTCTGAGACGTGGTCCCGCCCACTAGAAGGAACTTCCTAGTGTCGAGTCGTTTCTACTCTTTCGACCAATGCTTGAGACAACCGTAACAAAAACTATAAGTTAAATAAACCTCTTTGTTTTCAGAAACCCTATTTCACACACTATTTACTTAGATTGTCCAAACAAACTAAGCAAATAGCCTGGGGCTAGGATAAAGTTATTAATTTGACTTCAATTCTTAGTTTTTCATTCGCTTATTATCTTTTGAGTTACTAATTACTCGACAAGATGATTTGCGAGAAACAAGATGGCCTAGGATAAAGTTATTAATTTAACTTCAATTCTTAGTCTTTCATTCGCTTATCATCTTTTGGGTTGCTAACCGCCGACAAGATGATTTGCAGAAACAAGATGGATCATATATTACTCGTCAATGAAACCGCGCGCTTTACAAAGTAGTTACAAGATTACTCACGGGGAGTGCCTAGCTGCATTTCCTCCGCTACCTTTTTGCCAACCGATTGCATTTCCTCGATCAATCGACTTGCCTCTGATTCAGGGCAGTCGAAGTCGGCTTCAATTGGTTGCACATTAAGGCAGGGGTCTTGAGCTTTAAGTTTTGCCAGAGCGTAACTTACTGCAGCTTCGACTGCCTCCCTTATTGATTCGGCTTGATTAGCCTTCAGAGTGGTCACCATTTCTTGCAAGTTTTCGACTTGTTCCCCAATAGTACTTATGTGAGCGGCTACGGTATCTTCTCGAGGAGTTTTTCCCTCAGAATGTAGCTCACCAAGTACATTATTCAGTAGTGTGATGTTGCCTTGAAGACTAGTCTTCATCGACTCCATCTCCTGTTGGGTACAAGTCGAAGCCTCGCGAAGTTTCTTGTTTTCGACCACTTGTTCTGAAAAGAATAAAACCGGTCAAACAAAAACAAACTTCTAGAGGAAGATAACACAAAGATAATTGTAGGAAAAGACATTTCTTACCTACTAGTTGAGAATCCAATTTCTTGACCTCTTCTTCATGGGAAGCAATGGTTTCAGCATGCTTTTTCTCCCATGCTCTGATGTCCTCTGCATTCATCTTAACAATGCGGACGGACTCATTGTAGATCAAGGTCTTCTCTTGGATTTCAGCCTCGAGGCTTCTCAACTCAGCAGCAATTTCTGAACAAGAAATTAGCATTAGAAAATGGAAAATACTCGAAAAGGACAACAGGTAAAGAATTGCTTACCTGTTACTCGAGTTCTCAGACCCTCGAGTTGCTGATCCTTATTCTTGGTAATGCGGGAAAACTCCTGAATGACCAAAGCTTTATCTCCAACTTCGGTCTGGAGCTTCCGCATCTCATCTTCTTTTTCTGGAAAAGAAATGAGAGTTGGGTAAAGTTAAAGATAAAAGCGGTTTAAGTTCAAGACTTCATCGCTTATTCTTTCTGCAATCTTCTAGTTGCAGAGATGGCTTCTGAGTTTATCCGAGAGGACTAGTACCGTTCCTTAGCTTTCGACTCCTCTTTTCATAATCGAGTGAGTCGCCTAAGGTCTTCGCCTCGCTTTTAGCCTACTGAGAGGACAAAAATGAAGATAAACATCAGCCGATTGGTTGCAAGTCCTTCTACGACCACCGACCTAGTCGTAAGTTTTTCTTCGACTATGTCTTGGTCGTAAGTCTTTCTACGACCACATACTGGTCGTAAGTAGCCATAAGCTCTTTGCGACCAATACTTTGTCATGAGTTTTCCATGACAACTCTCGTAAACACTATACGAGTAGTCAAGTCGAAAAAGACTATGAACAATAAAGGACTTACCATCTCTCTGCTCAGATGCGAGTTCTTCCTTCTCTTGTCGTATTTTCTAAAAGTTGTCGATGATACTCACCGACAACGGCAATTTGCTCTAGAGCTTTCGCAAGAAGAAGACAAGGAGAAGAAAGGGAAAGCCGCTTATATATGTATTCTCGCAAAAATACTCACATTCATGGTCGACCTAGCGAAGGTCGAGTACACACTACTGGTTCGCAGCTTATCTATCCTCGCGACTTTATCCCACCACACCTCCTCAAGGCGCCATTATCGAAGGTATCTCCTCTATTTGGAATGTCCTTAGGATGGGGACTCGGGCGCGAGATCGGTAAGCAAAGCAGACCCTATGACGAAGCGAGTCCAAAGAAGTCGGCCATGAAGTTGAAATATTCTTCATCCTCCGATTCTCAGAATCAGAATTGTTTTGGACACCGAAGGAATGTCTACCACGACCTCCTTTCCTAAGCGGCGGTGTCTGAGTCATCCTCACCTTGACCAGAGGCTTTTGCGGTTGCCTCTGTGGTCTCTACAACCATTTGAGGTCATAGCTACCCTTTCATGGTCGTAGCTACGACCTCAATAGTCGAGTCGCCTCTCGCTGGTCGAGCTATGACCTCAGCCAGAGCTACAACCTCAAGACCAAGAAACCACGGGAGCCACAGGTCAAGGGAGATCCTTCAACCACTTCCATTACTACATCTCCACCATCAAGAGGTGACAATGGGCTTCTCAACTAAGCATTCGGGGCCAAGGAGTTGGGTGAAATAAAGAAAAGCAAATCAAAGTTGTGAAAAGGAAAAGGTAAATGCTATTCTTACACTTTATTACATTTCACATACTCCGCACTCGGTCTTAACCAGAATTTAGGAGCGATCCTCCCGACGGAGGACCTCTTCTTCTCCACGACCACGCCCGGTCGAAGTTCAACAATTGGCTCAGCTACAACCACGTCCGGTCGTAGAGTTTGAACAGGAACCAGGGCTCTGGTCTCCTGGTTCTCTGGATGGCCGAGATTAGTCTTGACCATTCCAAGAGCAAAGACTACCATCGCGCAGTTGTGTTGGAGCAGCATCGTCCTTCATAAAAGACATAAAATCTTTCCAGATCTCCTTTTCCAGTTGCTTAACAAAACTAGGATTGGCAGCAACTGCGAAAGATTCCTTGTCATAATAGAAGGGTACCTTAGCCTTGCGAGGTTTGCGCTTAAGAGATTCAGCTGCTTCAACCTCCTCGGCCGGCACCGCGACCTCGGCTTGATTATAGCTATGGCTACCGCAGGCTTTGTAGAGGACCTGGTCGAAAGACCAGAGCTCGAGCTTGCTCCTCCCTTGTCGGCAGATTTTACAAGTCGACGTCTCTTAGAGGGAGGAGCCGAGCCTTTATCTTTCGACAACCCAGCGCCAATAGTCATCAGTACGACTTCTTCGTCGTCCTGATGATTTTCCATGCCTACTTTCTGTAAAGCAAAACAGAAAAAGAAGAATCACTAATCAGTCGTAAGTTTTTCTACCCGATTGCCAAGTCGTAAGCTTTTCTACGACACTTTCTTGATCGTAAGATATTTTACGATCACCATTAGTCGTTAGTATCTTCTACGACTATAAAGTCCTAAAGAAAGAATCAACTTTTGATTACCTTTAGGCGCTCTATCTTTTCATCTGCGGACAAAGCCGCAATGATTTGAGGAACCACCACTCGGAGTGGCGGAGACTTCTCACAGATGAGTTTGACCCTAGAGTCAATCTCTCTGTGAAAGATCCGTAAGCAGATAAGAATATTAGACAATGTTGAGAAGGACCAAACCGAGAGCTAAGTCGACAGTTACTTACCCTCGTCATAGTCTCTGGTTGGGTCTCCTCTCCCCGAGTATCTCCACATAGGAGATGCTCGTTTCTTCAGAGGACTAATTCGGCGTGTGATGAAATCTTTCACCACATGCCATCCGGTCAGCCCTTCTTCTTTCAAGTCTTTGATGGCTTGAATATAAGGGGTAATCCGGCTGATATCTTCAGGAGTTGAATCCCATGAAGATTTCTTTTCGGCAGCCTTCCCCGCGAAAGAAAGGCTGTCTTCAGAGGTGACTTTCCAGTAAAACCACCTCTTCCTCCACCCCGGCCATGAAGACCGGGTAAAACTCTGAATATACTCCTTCGACTTCGAGTCGTGGAGCTTCAGACCGCAGCTTCCAGCGATTCCGGTTTGACGAGCCATCCCATAATAATATTGGAATAGCTCGAGGTCGTGGAATCCCTGTGTACGCCTCGCACAGGTACACGAAGACACTCAACATGGTAATGGAATTAGGACCTAAGTTCACTAATTCCACCCCAAAGTGCTCGAGTACCACTGTAAGAAAGGGGTGAGCAGGCAGTCGGAGGCCGCACTCACAATACGCTTGGAAGACGGGGATTTGCCCATTTTCCCAGACGCGATCTTTGCCTAATAGCCGAATCCACTTCACGAGCCTTCTCTCGAATCTTCCCGTCGACCAAGATTTTGATCTTGGCCGCATCCATCTCCGATTCCTCCCATTCAGAAACTCTCTTGGCCATTTCGCTCAGAAACAAGAAGTTTTTTTATTGGGTTGGCAGCGGAGAAGATGAAACCTAGTCGAAGAAGGAGAAAGCGAGAACTCGAAGAACAACGGAGCGATTTGAGGAAAAGGTAAAAAATCCAAATCTAACTCCTGGTGAGTTTTTATAACCGCACGATTGCCACCGCTTCGAAAACCGTCTCGTCTATAGGTCTATGGGAGTTGGTTGCACCGCTTCGGGAACCGCCTCATCGGACAGATCTGAGAGTCGCTTGCAATTCCCGGATGGTCCGTTCGAGAAAATTAGGTGCGTATTGTCACCCCCAAGCGAAAATACTTTCTTGACCAAGTCTTTCTGGTCGAAGGAAGTATCAATCGGAAGGGTTTTTTCTCCGATCCCCCTACTACGATCACTTCATAGTCGTAGGGGTTTTTACGACTTTTTGATAGTCGTAAGCAATCTTCACGATTGCAAACCGCTTCGGGAACCGTCTCATCAACAGATCTGGGGAAATCGTTTGCAATTCCCCAGAAGGTCTGTTCGAGAAAATTAAGTTCGTTTTGTCACCTCCAAGCGAAATCACTTTCTTGACCAAGTCTTTCTGGTCGAAGGAAGTATCAATCGGAAGGGTTTTCTTTCTCCGATCATCCTACTACGACCACTTCACAGTCGTAGGGGTTTTTATAACTTTTTGATAGTTGTGAACAACCTTCTTGACCAAGCAAATTCCTGGTCAAAGTAGCACTCAAATGTCGAAGAGTTTTTCCTTCGACCATTATTCTACGACATTTTCATAGTCGTAAGTCCATTTGCAAACCCTTCACCAAGTAAGTTACTTTCACTTGAAGCTGGGGGGCTAGATGACGAGGATCTAATAATCCTCATTTTATCTTTTATCTATAATTCTTATTATGGGTAAATATGATGTCACATAGTCCCCAGAAGTACCCCCTATATTTATAAGGGGGAGACCTACCAAGTGATTGTAAGATCTTCTACAATCACCCCCATAGTCGTAAGTCTTACTACGACTATATCATGGTCGTAAGTCCTTCTACGACCACTACCTGGTCGTAAGTCTTTCTACGACCACTACCTAGTCGTAAGTCCTTCTACGACTATTGCACAGTCGTAAGCTCTACTACGACTATTACACAGTCGTAAGCTCTACTACGACTTATACCCAGTCGTAAGTCATACTACGACCAAGTAAACTACGACCACCTTATAATCAAACCTACAAGCGAGTGGGTCCAATTGATTAAGGAATCCGAACGGTCCATACGCACTACTATTCTGCGTAGTAATAGTGCTTAAATACCCCATTACCTCTGAATGATAATCGCGGACGGCGTGAAGAAGCCAATGCGCCGGTAATTACTGCCATCATGCGCCCATTACTGGCTCAATTAAGGCGCCTCTTTCGCAGGACAAAACGGCTACTTCTTCACGACTATATAAAGACATCAATCAGTGGATGAAAAGGGAGGGCGAAACAGAGCAAGTCAAGGAGAAACACAAGTACTGTTATCTGTAATAGTCTTAGTTTCTTGCTTGATCATCGAGAATACAGTCAATACCATACACACACAGGAGTGGGGTTGTTATTCTCTCTGGAGAAGGCCTGAACCTGTCTAAACATCCCGTGTCAACCACTCTGCGTGATTTCATCTCTAGGAGACCCCCCGAATCAAATAATCTTTACGTAAGATCGGTTATAATACACCGACAATCACTAACCCCAGTACTGAGGCACGGATGTTTTCTGCTTGTGCTTTTTAGGTCCGTCGTGCGAGGAAGGAGGACATATGGCTTGTTGACTCCGGGTGTTCTCGACATATGACCGAAGATTCTAGATGGTTCTCCTCTCTCACACGTGTATCCGGCAATGAATTGATTACTTTTGGGGATGCTTCTACCGGGACCGTGACAGCTAAGGGCACTGTGCGCGTCAACAACAAGTTCATGCTTAAAGATGTCGCTTTGGTAAGTAAGCTAAGGTATAATCTGCTATCTGTTTCTCAGCTGCTTGATGAGGGTCTAGAAGTAAGGTTTAAAAGTGGCGAGTGTAGAGTTCTAGATTCCTCGGGTGAGCTTGTCTTTGAGATCTCCAGGTTTGAGAAGATCTTTTGTGCAAATTTTAGTATTTCTTCAGCTTCCAGTCCTAGATGTCTTGTAGCCTCTGATTCTCATGATTTTGTTCTGTGGCATTGTAGACTTGGGCATATAGGCTTTGATCATCTGTCTAGAGTCAGTTGCAAGGATTTGATTAGAGGTTTGCCTAGGTTGAAGGCTGTTAGAGATCTTGTGTGCTCGCCCTGTAGACATGGTAAGATGGTGTCTGCTTCCCATCCACCTCTTACCTTAGTGATGACTGATGGACCAAGATAGCTTCTGCACTTAGACACTGTTGGTCCTTCTAGAGTTCAGTCAGCTGATGGGAAATGGTATGTGCTTGTGGTTGTGGATGATTTCTTCAGGTATGCATGAGTTTATTTTCTGGTTTCTAAGGACGAGGCTTTTGACTTCTTTAGAGAATTGGTCCTTAGACTTACTGTTGATATTCCTGGAGCTTTGAGAGCCATTAGGAGTGACAATGTGACAGAATTCAAGAATTCTTCATTTTCTACCTTCTGCACTGATAGGGGAATTGAGCATCAGTTTTCTTCACCTAGAGTTCCCCAGCAGAATGGTGTTGTAGAGAGGAAGAACATGACCCTTGTAGAGATGGCTCAGACCATGTTAGATGAGCACTCCACTCCTAGGAGATTTTGGGCTGAGGCGATCTCTACTGCTTGTTATATCTCTAATAGGGTTTTCTTGAGATCTGTGATTGGGAAGACTTCTTTTGAGCTTTGATTTGGTCATTCACCCAAAGTCTCTCATTTCATGATTTTTGGTTGCAAGTGCTTCATTCTTAAATATTGCAACCTTGATAAATTTGAGTCTAGATGTTCTGATGACATATTTCTTGGTTATCCTGCTCATTCTCGTGGCTATCGTGTATTTAATGTTCACACTAACAAAATTATTGAGACTTGCGAAGTCACTTTTGATGAGACTAGTCTTGGTACTAGACCCGATGCTACAGGTACACAGGTTCCTGAAATTCAAGAAAGCATCTTCATCGATGATGACTCTGAGGATGAGGACCCGATACATCCTCCTGTCACTTCTGAGAGGGTTGAAGAGCCTGCTACTGCTACTCCTATTGCCATAACCACCGTGCTAGACCCTGATGAGGATGGAGAGCCCGTGGACTAGAAGGAGTACCACAGTATGATTGGCTTCCTCCTCTACCTCACAGCGTTGAGGCCGGACATACAATTTCTTTATATGTCCGTGGCGCCGCTTCGAGCTTCCCCTCGTGCTTCTCATCGTCAAGCAGTACGTCGCATCTTCAGGTACCTTCAAGATACTCTTGAATTTGGACTCTGGTATTCTTCTTCTTCTGCTCTCTCTATTCGAGCATTTTCTGATACTGATTTTGCGGGGTGTAGAGTGGATAGAAAGAGTACTTCTGGCACTTGTCATTTTTTAGGCACATCTCTTATCTCTTGGTCCTCTAGAAAACAGTCGTGTGTTGCATAGTCCACAGTCGAGGTCGAGTATGTAGCTGCAGCCAGTGGTTGCTCTCAGGTTCTCTGGATCTTATCCACGCTGCGGGACTATAGGTTATTTTCAGTGGTTAATGCAAAAAAAACCTTCATTAACTTAAGATAGGTCAAAATTTGGAAGTTTACATTGATGACTTGGTTGTAAAGAGCATCAATGGTGGTGATCATATTTCCAACCTCGACGAAACCTTCATTAACTTAAGAAGACACGACCTTAAGTTAAATCCAGAAAAATGTGTGTTCGAAGTTTCCTCTGGAAAGCTTTTTGGATTCCTAGTTTCGACTACAGGCATTGAATTAAATTCAGTTAAAATATCGACCATCGAACAGATGCGTCCTTCGGCCACAAAGAAAGAGGTTCAAAAACTAACCGGCTGTATGACAGCGCTAAGTCGTTTCATAGCACGGTTAGGAGAAAATGGATGACCTTTCTTTAAGCTTCTTCGGAAATATGAAAGTTTCGAATGGACTAAGGAGATAAATGATGCCTTTGAGAAACTCAAAAGGTACCTTATGAATGTCCCGATCTTAGTATCTCCAAGATCGAGAGAAACATTGATGATGTACGTGGATGCAACGCCACAAGCAGTCAGTGATGTACTGGTCGTTGAACGTGATAACATCCAACGACCAGTATATTATGTAAACGAAGTCTTACATGGACTAAAGGAATGATATCCTCAGGCACAAAAGACACTAGACGGTGTCCTTTTGGCTTCAAGGAAACTAAGGCATTACTTTCAGGCCCACAGATTGGTCGTACCAACTGGATATCTTCTCGGTCAAGTTCTTGGAAACAAGGAATCATCAAGATCAATAGAAAAATGGGCGGTCGATCTTGGGGCGTTCGACCTCCATTTCATCTCACAAACAACAATTAAGGCTCAGGCTTTAGCAAAATTCATTGCCGAATAGACGAACCCTGAACCCATCCAAGGGCCCGAGTACGAGCACCACGAAGAGTGGACAATGTACTTCGACGGTTCCTTGATGCTCAAAGGCTCGGGGGCTTGTGTAGTCCTGATATCTCCTACTAGAGAACACGTTAAATACGTCATTCAGTTAAACTTTTCTGCTACAAATAATGTAGCAGAATACAAAGGTTTACTGGTAGGACTCCAAGCAGCCAGAGAGCTTGGGATTTGCATATTACTAGTGAAAGGCGATTATCAACTAGTAGCAAATCAAGTGGGAATGAATATCAATACTCAAGTACCAAGATGTTATCTTATTTGGCAGAAGTACAAAAACTTGAAAAACACTTCTTCGGTTTCCAAATCCAACATATTCCTAGAAAGGAAAACTTTCTAGCAGACCAGTTGGCACAGATGGCCTCATCAGGGTCACTTGTCCCGCCTAGAGTTTTTCTTGAGCAACTCGATACACCCTCAGTGGTCCAGCATTCTGAAGACACGCCTGCTGCACTAGAGGTCGTATAGATCGATCCCAGCCGTGATTGGATTATATCTGTTGGACCGAAAAGGCGACTAGAGGGGGGGGGTGAATAGGAGCACGCTCACTTTTTCATAAATAATGGATTCAATAAAATTTTACTCCAGTAGCTATAGAAGCTATGAAGATCAGTATATCAGTACAGCGGAATATTAATATTGAATCTAATTTAAACCCCTAAGTGATAAGAGAAAATCAACAAAGATTAAAGTGAATCAATCTACTGGCCGGTTGGACCGCTGTCTAACTGGCGGTCGGACCGATTTCCTGCCGGTCTGACCGGTGGGACACGACGGTCTGACCGTCGGGCTCCAGAACAGAAAAACAGCCCGATGACGAAGTTGCAAATAGTTGAAACTTTTGATCTACTAAACCAAACTTGATGAAACTTGGAGCGCATCTTCTCTATGATATCAGGAACCTGTTCCAATCGAAGATTATGATAATTGTTGGAAGAGTAGCGATCCTTTTCGTTATGATTGAAGAGAGGTGCAAAACCGGGTCAAAACAAAAACTAGGTCAAAACTCTTGCTCGTGGGTGATAGATGATCAAGATGATTCTAGATAGATTCCCACACGTCACAGCAAGCTAGATCACGTGAAGAAACTAAGCAAAAACTCACGGATCAAAGAAAGACCCAAAATCATTAAATAGATAGAAAGAACGCAATGAGACAAAACATTGATCAAACTTTCCTTTGATTGATTGATATGATATGGGCTTACAGCCTCTCCATCAATGGAGGACAATGCTCATTCCAAGAGCACAAAAATCACATCAAACTATCCAGAACCCTAGCCTCCACAAAAGCTCTCCCTAAGAAAATTAGGGTTTACAAGAATTGCAAAAGTGACGAAGCCGAGGTGCAGCCACCTCCCTCTCCTATTTATAGTGGAGGCTTAGACCTTCTAGAAGTTTGACTCTATTGGGGTCCCGTTAAGGCCCAAAACAAACGGGACACTTATGCATGCATTTTAATGCGCCGTCTTTAACACTTCTTGACCTAACTAGCTACACCTAGCGCCATCTTGCGCCTCGGATTAGATAATAGGTCACCCTTGTCCATCTTGCACCACGCTTGAGTACATTGACCTCATCCTGCATCGTCGATCGTTCTGGACCTCAGCTCTCCAAGCCTAGTCCCGATCATCATCGCCGTTGACCGTCGTTGACCACCAAGCAACCTGCACAACAATAGACAAGTAAACCGAATTTGGGAACAAGTTCTTCACAACTTGACCCATATTAGTCAAAACATGCATCATGCAACATATATGCCCTGAAACTCATGACTTTGACCTAACAAACGAATATCGCCGCCACGACGGGCGACAAGCCAAGTGAAAACCGGTCGATCGCTTCTAGGGCGGTCGACCGCCCTGGCGGTCGACCGCCAAGATGATTTAGCCGATTTTCAACCTCTGAAAACCGAAACCTACTGGAAATTTCAAACCAATAGAACTTTTGACTGGAGACTCCAAAAATTATGGGACCAAGTGCAATAGAATCCCTCTCTTGCCTACACCCTCTATTTTTGGCTCAGCTCAATCTAACACTTTCTGACAATGGCCAGTCCGACCGCCCCTTATAAACCGGTTGGACGATTTGGGACCGATCGATCGCCAGACTGGCGGTCGGACGGTTCGCACTGATGTAATCGAACCTTTTCGAAAATACGTGAAACGACAAACCATAAACGCCATTGCCAATTGTCACATCATCCTAAGATCTGGAGCATATCCCCATGATATCCACAATATCAATCTATAATTGTCTTCTATATGGTATACTTCTTGAAGATGATGTAGAGGCCGATCGTACAGTTCAAAAAGCCAGATCATACACTCTTATCTAAAGTACCATTTATAAATAGGGAGCTCCAGGAGTGTTGATGAGATGCATATCTCAAAAGGATGGTATGACCTTACTATCCGACATACATGGAGGAGCCTATGGAGCACATCATTCCTATAAGAATCTGGTTGGTAAAGCCTTCAGATAAGGATACTATTGGCTAACTACCCTCCATGATGAAAAAGAACTTGCGATGAAGTGCGTATAATGTTAATTTCATAGTTGATAAGTACATCAACCGGCACAAGCTTTGCAAATAATACATCTTTCTTAGCCTTTTGCAACCTGGGGATTATACATTCTGGGACCTTTCCCAAGAGCACCCGAGGGCTACGAATTTTTTTTTGTCATGATGGGCACATTCACAAAATAGATTAAAACTGATCCAGTTGTTAAAGTAACAACTGAAGCTGCCAGAAATTTCTTACAAAAATAATGATCACACGATTTGGTATACCTAATCGTAAAATCACAGATACCGATACCCAGTTCTCAAGTGAGAATTTTTAGGAATTCTGCGAAGATCTAAGTATCAAGATATATTTCGCTTCCGTAGCTCACCGGCAGAGTAACGAAGCAGTCGAGCGGGCTAATGATATAGTAATACAAGGAGTCAAATGCTGAGTATTCAACCAGTTAATTAAACGGTCAGGAGCTTAGGTTAAAAAACTTCCCTTTGTATTATGGGCTGTTCGAACCACGACTAGTCATGGGACCGATGAAACACTATTTTTTCTGGTTTTGGGTGCTGAAGCCATGCTTCCTCTGGAACTGAAAATTGACTCTGCTCGAACTGATTGTTACAATGAGAACGATCTGACAAAACTGACGAAACCAAGCCCTTATACGATCAACAGTCTACCAACAAGCCATGAGTTGGTACCACAGTTGTAAGGTGCAACCTCGCAACCTAGCTGTAGGTGATCTGCTTCTCAGAAAAATTCAGGGCTAGGCAAATCGCAGCAAACTTTCGCCAAAATGGGAAGGTCTATACACTATGGTCAAAGTCACCAGACCAAGTTTGGTACGACTGACCATGTCAGACAGGTGTGTAATGTCAAATTCATGGAATATTGATCAACTGCATAAGTTCTATGTATAATTTTCCTTCTTTACATTATTTCAATTTCAATAAAGATGCATCATTTCTTTTATTTTTTGATGAGTGTTGTTATTTATATTTTAATTATCCATTATCCGATCACATACTATTATTGTCTACAATCATTGGAGAAGATCAATTGCTCTCCGACATCCTTCTTAAGGAGACCTTTTGCTTTTTGGCTCCGATATAGTTGTCAAACACCATAAAGGTCTATATCGTGATCATCACAGCAATGTTTTTCACGAGTGACCTTACACTCTTTTCTTAAAGAAGGAAATAAGTAAAACGAGCATCACACAGACAACTAGAACTAGTTACATACACACTCAAGGATTCAAAGACTAACTTTCTTCATTTCAACATTCTATTATTCTCTTGTTTTGCTACTGGTCGAGACACGGAAAACCTCCTAGTCGAAATCTCTCCTCTCTGTATGTGGTCTTGCCCACTGGAAGGAGTTTCCTAGCAACGATCCTTTTTTTATGATACTTGCTACCAGTTAGACTTAAGAACGAATACGTTTCGCGACGTGTCAATCATGTCTTTGGTTCTTAGCAACCTTTACGACCAGCTGGATAATATGTATAAATAGGAATACTTATCGTTTTTTCTGTATACATCTTTGCATCAATTCTTATCATCAAAGTAAGTCTTATAATAACTTCCGACCATACAATGTATTTAATTGTATTATGATTATGGAAACAAATATAGAACTAGTCTAAGCAATGCACTGGTTCCGACCAAATTGATTTCCTAGTATTAATACGACCAGTTTGCCACATAACAACACACACTTCGTGCAATGCCCGTAACTTTTGTTGTTTTTCTTGGTGTACTGCTTATTTAGTAAGATCTTCTACTACATAAGTAGTCGGGGCCTAGGAAATATATGAGTACTCAATAAGTTAAAAGGATAAACATAAGCTTTACTGATGACAAAATGTAAGTTTTTTTACATTTACAATTTTACTATTACATTAATCTACTGCTTGGGACCACTAGACTGGTCGCTACGAGATGAAGACCAGGTCTGCACTTTTCAGCAACCTTGTTTCCGAAGGGTATGACACCCTCGAAGACCTTGGCTGCTTCTTCCTCCGAGCATTTGAAGTACGCTTCAATAACTCGAAGGTTGATGGAGGGGTTGGACGCCTTAAGCTTTGCTAGAGCAAAGTTATCTCCATTCGCAACAGCGTCCTTCATGGTCTACGCATGGTTGCTCCGAGTTGTTGCGAGCAGCTTTTGGAGATGCTCGAGTTGTCGGCTAAAGAAATTTGCCTTCTCCGTTGGATCTCTTGAAAAATATAGAAACACTTGCGATCCCATATCAGCAACCATTTTGTTGAGAGCAATAATTTTCCCTTCAAGACTCCGCTCGAGTTCTTTCTCCTTGTCCTGCTCGAACTCAAGAACTTTTTTGACTCTTTCTAATTTCTGAGTTTGCCCTGCATGATTATACCAAGGATTAATATACATAATTAAAACATATAGTAAATTGGTCAAGTTTACCGACTAGTTACCTTGAGTTTTCTTCTCAAAAGCCTCAGTGGCTTCCTTGTGTTTGGTCGTCAAGTCGTCGATCGATCGGTCCTTGGCTTGGCACTTTTCTTCAAGCCTAGTTATTATGGCTTCTTTAGCCATAATCTCTTTCTTGTGTACCTCCAATTCTGTTAATGATGATAAGAGGAGAGTTAAGAAACAATGAGGAACCAAAAAAGAGGCCGAGAAGAATTACACACTTTTTAGCTTAGAATTCTCTTTTTCCAAGCAAGCTATTCACTGGGCCAGTCCTCCGGCCACAACGATATTCTCCACCATATGCTACAAAAAAGAAATGTTCTTTCATTTTTTTTAAACCTTGAAGAAAAAGGCTATACAAGTGGTCGTAGGTACTTACCTGAATGGCCATATCCCCATATTTGGAGTAAATAGCATTAGGACCCGTCTTTAATTGACGGTCCGAGATTCTCCTCTAGTCCTTATCAAGCTTCTCATCGTCGAAGATCTGAGGACAACTGGGGAAGTCGTTAGGATGAGGAGACTTCTTTAAAAGAAAAGAATTTTTATCTCCTCACGCGATCCCAGCAGAAGATAGAACCCGTCAGGGGCCCTTCTTCGGTTCCAGTCCCCTTAGACAAGGTTGCAGCTGCCAGGGAATCCTGGGCGATAGGAGTTGGGGCTGGAGCCTTTACCTGCTCGGGGGTTGGCTCGACCACACTTACCTATGGAATTTCCTCTCGAGGGGTGCTCTGGTCGGAAGCGGTCAGAACACCAAAAGATATACAAAGCAAGAGAAAGAAAAATCAGGATTTCAGAATACAAGAGAAACTAAAGGTATGAGTTTATAAATGTTCTTTATTTTTTATACCTAGTTTTCTTGGTCTTGATCTTGAAATGCCCTGGAACAAAGTCCAGAGCGCTTGCCTTCCTCTTTTCAACCAATTTCAACGGTTTCGACCCGGTAGGGATGGTTAGACCCCTCACATCCCCCAACCGTAGGTCGAAAGAAATCTCCTCGACTATGAGGTCGGAGATAACCTCCCCAACCATTTGGTCATAGATTATGGTCTCGTCGACCTCTGGGATGGTTACTTCAGCAGCAGTCGCCTGGTCGGTCACGACCACTTCAGAAGGTAGTTTGGCGGTGGAATACTTCATCTAAAATGTAAATTCCTTTTTGATGCTTTTCTTACCTCCAAGGGGCCACCCTTTTTGAGTGGTCATTAGGGCAGAAGAGGTCGAAGCGTCGATTGGATCAGAACTCTCAGTGAGCTCACTGATCTCCGATCCGACCGACTGCGTGTTAAAGTAAAGTTATGGAATACCGATCAGAAAATAAATAAATGATGAAAGGAATTTTTTTATATTTAACCTTGAGTCCTCTGTTCTCTCCGCTAGAGAACAAGCTGCCAAAATCCGGGGGACATCAACCTTGTCATTAGGTTCCCTAACATAGATCATCTTGATCATTTCCCTTATTTCTTCAGGGAAAAGGGCCACAAAAAGATAAAAGAGACTATAAGGTTATAAAATAATTAACCAAAATAAATAAAACTGGTCGGGATTTTTAGGACTTACGATATGAAGAATCTATGATCGTATTGTCACGACCAACATACCAGAGATTGGTACGTAATCGGAACTGCAGAGGACTTATCTGGCGTGTGGAGAAATATCCCGCCACATGCCAGTAAGTCAATCCCCTGATGTTGAGGAGTTGGATGGCTTCAATCCAATTCCCCACTCTTCCCTCCTTCGCGAAGGAATGCCACCTTGGGTTCTTGACCGCCACCTTGCCGGTGAAGCAGAGGCTATCTTCTTTGGTGACCGTTATGTATAACCAACTTTTCTTCCATGATGATCACGAGGATTTGGAGTACATGTGGATGTAATCCTCAACCTTTCCATCGTGGAGGCGTAGAGTGCACTCCCTAGGTGCTGCCACCGACTTCCCTGACCTCGACATCTTGTAGAAATACCTGAAGACTTTCAGATCTAGCGGAATCCCCAGGTATGCCTCACAAAGATGGATAAAGATGCTGAGGTTAGCGATTGAGTTGGGAGCAATGTTCACTAGTTCAACTCTATAGTACTCCAGAACCTTGGAGAGAAACGAGTGTGCCGATAATATAAATATGCACTCGATATATGCGAGAAAAACATGGATTTCTCCCTCTTAGCCGCTAGGGAAATGCTCTTCGACTGCTGATTTACAGCGAATCAGATTCCGGTTGGGAAGCATCCCGCTCATCTCTTGGCTCTTGAGTTTCTTCATGCTCAAATCCGAGACAGGCCAATTGGTGATTGAGTCCGGCATTGTTAGATTTTGGTTGAGAAGGTGAAAGGGAGTTAAAGAAAGTTCTTGGCGAAAAGATGAAAGGACAATAAAAACTGAGAGCGTAAAAACCCTAAGTCAGTGCGCTTAGGGGATTTTATAGCCCTGCCTCATTAACTACAAAAGGGAGTTACCCAAAAACCCGATAGGCACAAACCTCTTCAGTTTCCCAAACGGTTTCTCAACTTTAAATTGAATATAGGCCACCTCGTTATTTACACCATTAAATGAGGGTTATCCCGATATAGATTTCATCGGAGAAGGGTTCAAATTACAAATTCACTTAAAGTTCGGGGCTAGCCGATGAGGATTAAATTTCTAAATATTAACTAATAGACACATAGCTTATGTGATTGTGAACCTCATAGCTAACGACTACTTGGTCATTAGAATCCTAGAGGTCACCCGATGGGTAACCTGGTCGGAGAGGGTCCTGCACCCGTTGCTCAACTAGATGGCTGCTCGTAAAGACTTTGAACTAGCATTTGGACTTGATTCCAAGTATATTCCTTTCGTGTGATGAATGACACATGTGTCTTAATTGTTTCAATCCATACGACGTTTTGGTCCAAAGTCACTAACAATAACCACCATGTAGTTATTGTCCCTACTGAAGAACCGAAATGGCAACAGAGGGGGGGTGAATGGTGCCTTAAAAATTAAGAACTCCCCTTTACTGTATTTAAAACAACCCTACAAAGCCCTCTGGATATCTCAAGAAGAGTGGAGCAAAAACAGAGAACAAAAACGAACTTCAGATATTTTCACAAAATCGAAGCTCGATTCTACCCGCGGTAGTTTCCGGTTTGATATGGAAGTTCATAGCGGTATTCATTGTGGACAATCGGAAGTTCCGATTGTCCTGACCGAAGAACAGTGAGCTCGGATTTTTCCCAAAAATCCAAAATACTAAATCTTGAATGCTCTTCTCAGGTCAAGTTTCACAGGACATCATCCTAAACAACATCTTGACCTCATGGAGAAGAATCGCAAACAAGGATTCATTAATCAAAGCAAAAACGGATTTCTTGAAGAAGGGGCAAGAAAGACCAAAAACCACATTAGACAAGATTCTCAGATTCTTAGTTCATGAAACTTTGAGGATATATTAGCAATATCAAAACGACTCTAGATATCAAGTTTCATGCTATTTCATAAACAGAATCAAAAGATACACCAAAACCCTAGATATTCAACATGAACAGAGAGGGAATAAAGAGAGGCATAAACAAGAAACCAAAACCTCAGAGTTTCATTGATAGGAATCCAAAGATTACAAAGGAAACACAGAAGAATGATTACAAGAGATTTTCAGTTCATCCTCTCCAACTCAACAAACTCTCAAAAAGCAAAACAAACCCTTTTGCTAAAGCTAACCCTAATTTTCTCTCTCAAAGGTCTAACCCTAACACCAGGGGTTCACCTCTATTTATAGCCCTTGGCTAATGGGCCTCCAACCCATTAAGCCCGCTACACCCGAACGGAACCGCCTCCACTTGTGCCGCTTTGCGAAAAGACCATTTCGCCCCTTGCGCACCTTCTGGAAGCCTCCCGTACGCCTTGCTGTTCTTGACTCGCAGCCACCTCAAGATTCACGCCGTCTTCGACACATCCCGACCGTTCTGACCTCAACGCCGCCTGCGCCTAGTCCGGTCACCTCGTGTCTCGCCACGACTTCGTCTCGATGTCCTGCAGTCAACACAGACAAAAACACATCACATAGCATTGCACAATATCATAGCATCAACAATTGTACAAGACTCAAACTCATACAAAGTCAAAATCACAAATTATACTTCTCTGCACAGTTCTGGACACAATCGGAAGTTCCGCACTTTACCTTGCGGAAGTTCCGATTTCCGGAACGTCCGCACTTGTCAGGATTATCGGAAGTTCTGCGCTAACCATTGCGGAACTTCCGATTATCGGAACGTCCGCACTCCCAGATTTTCAATTCCGATTATCGTCTCAGAGGAACACTCACGTCAGTATTATCGGACAAACCGTGACCCCAGGTGCGGAAGTTCCGATTACTTCAACCGAACTCAATTCCTAGATTAATCGGAAGTTCCTATTTCCAAAGCCGGTAGTTCCGATTATCGGAACTTCCGCTCCATACACAAATGTAGTTCCGACACCTGCTTCAAAGACGAAACAAGACAAAACCGAGAGACACAACTCTCAACCTATTCAACAAGTTGTCAAATACTCATCACTCACAATGGAGGACCTTTCACATGGTCTCTCACCTACTAATATCAACCACCGATCAGTTGGCATGTCCCTAACTGCCACTGTTTCTCGGACCAGACGCAACACTTCTAAAGGGCGCCTTTTCAGGAGTAACTGCTAGTGCTTCGTTAGTTATTTAAAGGAGAATACAAATGGCGGAAAGGCAATCAGAGCATCTGCATCTGAATCCAGACAAGACCCAGCGATCTGAAGACAATTAGAGCAGCAGCAAGTAATAAACCAAGTATAATTAGGGCTAGTCCATTGCCTTGTCGAAGGCACCCCGGTAAAGATCCATTTCATTGCATGTAATACCCCGCATGCTCATAGCGTGGTCCATGTGGCCCATGAGGAGTTGTGTGGTGGGATTAGTCTCACATTGCTTGTTCCAAGTGAGTTGTAGTAGTATATAATGCCTGTTGGATCCAAACGTAGCACCTCCGAGTTAACCCTTTTACACGAAGCGAGGACGAAAGTGTAAGTGAGGTGCTATGTGTGGGCTGGTCCGCCCCACGGTGGGCTGGGCATAGAGCCGATTTTGGGTCAGGGTGTTACAGATGGTATCAGAGCATCAACCTTCGCTGCACGGGCGCGTGCGGGACAGGGGCGCGGGCATATGGCGCATGGCGCATGTGGGCCCGGAGTGGACACATGGCATGGCATATATGCCGGCACTGGACGCACGGACGTGTACCGAGGGGTGGTTCTGGGCATTTGCCGCGTATGCGGTATGCTGTCGAGGGCGTCAGCCCTTAAGGGGGGTGAGTGTAATACCCCGGCCCGCTCATAGCGTGGCCCATGTGGCCCATGAGGAGTTGTGTGGTGGGATTAGTCTCACATTGCTTGTCCCAAGTGAGTTGTAGTAGTATATAATGCCTGTTGGATCCAAACGTAGCACCTCCGGGTTAACCCTTTTACACGAAGCGATGACGAAAGTGTAAGTGAGGTGCTATGTGTGGGCGGGTCCGCCCCACGGTGGGCTGGGCATAGAGCCGATTTTGGTTCAGGGTGTTACATTGCAATAAAGAGCAGTCACATTCTCTTCCAAGAACTCTTTGCCATTTTCCTCTTTGTATTTCGTTAGATCGGCGACTCGATCATCGACAAAGAGACACATGAGTATAACCTATATGCTCCACCCGAGGAGTAGCCTATCGGCGGCCAAGTATCAGCAAAAGATTTAGGTGAAACTTGTCCGCACAAAACTGCCAAATTAAGGCTTAGTCCATTGTGTAGTTGTGGGCGAGTGTAGCTTGAGATTCTAGGTGGATGTTCAACCTTAACCGGTCTTCACCGAAAAACTGGTATATCAACATCACTTTGGAATTATGGGCAAATTCGTGGTGCTTTTGGGATCTGGTGGGGGTTGTTAGAGTTTTGGGCTGGACCCATTTAATATTCTAATTAAATAATAGGAAAATCCCAAAGGGCCACTCATGCATGGTGGAAGGTGTGGAGTTTAGTACCATATTGCTAGTCTAGGTAGGAGGAGACCAATATATATGGTGGAGTTGGTCTTACCTAGTTGAAGTAAGCAAAAGAAGAACACACATACACTCGCTTGCCTCGGCACACCACACCTCGCAATGGTACTGTAGCAATTAGTCCGGTGATTTCATGTCCGGTTGGCTGTGGAGCTGCAGTTTATTTTTTGCACCCCAAAACTATGCATACAAATTAGAAACTAAAAGCTGAATACACTGTTTCAATGAGCCTTTTATGGTGCACTTTAACTGCATTTAGCTAATTCTATATGAAGGAGAGACCTCTCCTCTCAGAAGGGGAGAATAGAGAGAAACCTCTCAGAAACAGAACAGAGACAGAATTAGTACGGTTCTATTGCCCTGTTCCTCTGTGCTGCGCAATCTCAGCTTCTCCATCCCTTCTTCGGTGTGCACCGACGTGGGGAGAGGAGTGTCTCTGAAGCTGGCGTCCTTCGTGATCCTGCACGGGTTGGGACGAATTAGTTTTTTGGAAGCGTTCGTGCGATTGCCCACGGCTTCCTCCTTCTCCATCATCTGCTTCGCGTCGTCTTCTTCGTTTCAGACTCTACCGCGACCTTTGCCGGAGCGATTCTCTGTAAGTCGCAGTGATATCTTTTGACATGACTAGGGATTGCTTCCTACAAATAAATTATGCGATGATGTTGATGCTTACTTCCGTTAGTAGTGTACTTATTCTAGCTTTTACCTTGTTAGCATATATATATGAGATAGAAATATTTGAATCGATTATCATGATGCTATTCATAGTTCAAAATATACCCAGTGTATATACCGTTGTTGCATCGATTATTATTTTAAAAATTAAACTAATTATGAAAGCAGACATATACATAAGAGATACTATGTGGGCATTGAAGTACGCTTCAATTGATCTAGAAAAACAAGGACACAAGGTAAACAATCCTTACTGTCTGCCAAAGTATCAATCTAACGTAGGCCTGGTTACCCATGGCACTGGACTACTTGGCACATGCCAGACGTTCAGGTAACGGCAAGGAATATACATATCCAAGAGAAGCAGTCAAACGGACGGTGGCGAGATTTTGACAGGATGGGAAAACGGGGGCCCGGAGGGGACATGGGGCTATTGAAGAACGGCACATTTGGTGGTCGAGTGGCGTGGTTTACAAGGCGGAGGGTACCACAAACAAGTGCTCAACAAAACGATTTATCGAGGACAAGAAGGGTCGACGTTTTTTTTTATACGGTCTTTCCCAATTAAGATCTCGAGACCAAGGATCAGGATCGAAATGGCCCTAGGGAATCGTGCTTTCGCGAGGATGTTTGCGGGGCTTGGCTCTGCTAGAGCATATCCCCCGTGGATGCCAGCAAGGTCGGATCTAGCTCTCAGGTTAGGTGAGTTATATCTCGATATTTGAAAGTCTTATTAATATTAAAGTCTAATTTTTTTAAAAAAAATTTATTAAATATTTAAATTTAAGACTCCGCCCCCGAAGACGATCGAGGTGGAGCGACCAATTCGTCTCGCGCGAGGATCGGGTGAGGAGCGCTGCATTTTGGCGTGCGTGACAGGGTCACACCGTTAGACGCTCCTCCCTCTCCATGCATCTCCTTCACTCCATTCACTGTTCTTAGATGCAGACACATCCTGGCACTTCACTCAGCATCTGTGACTGAGCTTTATATTGCGAGCTAGAGTATTAAGCTTGCCTTGTAGAGACTGGACTATATGCTCAAACCAAACCTTGTGTGAGCCTGCAGCTAAAAAAAGCTAGTGAGGGGGGGATGGAGACGGACGCTACGATGACGAGCGGCAAGAAGCCGCCGTCTCTGCCGTCCGCGCTCTATCTGATGCGCGCGCGGTCGCGGACGAGCAAGGTGCTAGACCTGGACTCGGCGGCGTCGGGCCCGCCCACGCCGCCCGTCACGGTGCCGTTCCTATGGGAGGAGGCGCCCGGGAAGCCCAAGCTTCAGGAAACAGAGGCGTCCGCTCCGGCTGCCACCGCGAGCCACCCCCTTCTTGCGGACGGTGGCGCCAGGGCGCGCCCCGTGCCGCTGAAGCTGCCGCCGCGGCTGCAGGCGGCGGCCACGGCGGAGTACTCTCTCTCCCCCATGACCGTGCTCCAGGGCCCCTACGGCGCCGGCAGAGGCAAGAAACCTCCGAGGCCGCTGGGGAGGAACGGGAGCACGGCGAGCTACAGGAGGAAGCCCGGCGCCGGCGGAGGCCTCTTTTCCTGGAGGAAGGCCACGGCAGCGGCGGGGAGCAATAAAGACGGCGATGATCACGACGCCGCGGCTCCGGACGCCTCCTGCTGTTCGCCAGCGGCGTCCTCGTCGATGTCCTACTTCGGTGATGACCACGGCCGTGGAGCTCGCCGGCCGGAATCTGATGTCCACGAGGATCCGGACGACGGCGAGGAGGGGGAGGACGGCGTCAAGAGGTCGGTGCGGATCACAAGATTAAGAAGGAACAGGAGCCTCCCCAGCATGACCACATCTCCCCTCTGGGTATGCGTGTGTTCCCGCCTTTCCTCTGCTTTTCTATGCTTTCCTCTGCTTTTCATGCCTTGCTCTGTTTTCCCTAAAACTGAGTAAGATTTTGCACTCCACTATGGCTACCACTTATTCTAAAATAAAGTAAAAAAAAAGGACATGATTGGTACAGAAGAATTTCTATAACAAAATAAACCATTTATGCGGAACTACAATGATATTTCCAAACCATTGCACGTACTTCAGTCAGTCTCGAGCTATCTGCTCCGCTGACAAACTGCAACAAAATAGCAAGACTTCATTAACCACTTTAGTATCTAAAAGACTAGAAGTCTAGACTGTACACCTGAAAGGGTGAAATTCACTTCAAGTCGATCTCAAAATTTTCGGTTTGGGCATCAATTCGACGGGTTAAGTGTCAATTGTCGACTAATCATTACAAGGGTTGTCAGTTTACCTAATCCTGTATGGTTCAGCATAGTTGCTTCGAGGATCGAATTTTTCATGTCTTCTGAAATAATAATATAAAAAAACAAACATACTACAATTGTAAACAGATCAAGTTAAATGAAGACCAATTGGAAATTTCGCCAGTTTCAGTTTATCCTTCTTTTATATGCTCTGAACATTTGTTCTTCTAATGCATATATCTTTTACTATTCTCTAGAAAGTACTACTTGCACATTGTGTGTAGTTGTACACTTGTACTCGCAGTTTTGTGCACATCCATTATTATTATTACTATTATTTTTGTTGCGCATCACACATGCAATGCAAATGTATTTGTTGGCAGGCTAGCATCCGCAAGAGCGTCAAGCAGATTACTCCATGGAGCTAGAAACCTACAAGTTATCAGCAAATAGTGGTGCCCCGGAAACTGGAAGGAGTACATGCGCGTGACAAATCAAGAACCGCTCCATGTAACTTAAAAAAGAAAGAAAGAAAGAAAGAAAGAAAGAAACTGTAATACATGGAGCTACGGTTGCATAGGCCACAAATTTTGGCATGAACTATGCGCGGTGCTATTTTGGAGTAACTCGTGCAAGTGGGTACAAGCGTGCAGCCCATATCAATTTATCGATAATCATGTATACATATTGTTAATTTGACGCAACAAAACCTTTATCTCCGGGTTTTTTTAACCTTTATTTAATCAATATTAAGATGTATTCATGTACAAAATGTTAGAAATTTACATGCAAATAACAAATTAGATTAAGAATAGGGAGACACCTATTTTTACGTGGAAAACCCTTTCAGGAAAAAACCACGGGCGCACGACGGCGATCTTCACTATATCAGAAAAAGTATTTACAAAATGCAGGGATTTTAATAAGTTGTCAACTCTTTCCACGCGGCTTACAAGGAGTATATATGTTGGTATAAAACTGACTCGAGTTCAAGACAGAAACAAATCAGAAAAAAAGAAGAATCCGTACCGCGGGGGGCTCCACCCCCCGCACCCCCTCGGGCTACGTTGTGGCCTCTTTATATGCTAGGCCTGTCAACACAATGCTCTACATATATGTTTTGTCCCTTTTTAGAATTTGGATCATATATCAACAAAAAAAAACCCCATACAAATTCCCTTCTTGTAGCATATGAAAAAAAAACATTTTCAACAATAAATAACCACCGTGCGCCGAAAGTCTTTTGGACTAAACTTTAACACCAACCAAGCTTGAACAAATCTCAAACTTAGTAACTGGAATTGACTTTGTCATCGACGTTAGGATTATCATGAGTACTTATCTTGCATACCTTAACATTACCTTGAGCAATGACATCTCAAATATAATGATATCTGACATCAATGTGTTTTGTTCTTTCATGAAACATTTGATCCTTTGTAAGACATATAGCACATTGACTATCGCAAAATATAGTAATGCAAGAAGTATCTCCACAAAGCTCAGTGTATAAACCTCTCAACCATGTAGGTTCTTTGTATGCTTCAGAAATAGCCATATACTCTGCTTCAATGGTAGATAAAAGCTACAATGCCAGCAAACTTGTTTTCCAACTCATAGCACAACCACCAATGGTGAACACATAACTTGTAAGTGACCTCCTATTGTCCAATTCTCCAACACAGTCAGAATCCACATAACCAATAAGTCTATCTCTAGATTTTTTCAAATTGTAAATAAGCATTTGATGTACCACGCAAGTATCTAAAAATTCACAGAACTACTTTCCAACGCTCTTTACCAGAATTAGCTATGAATCTACTAAAAACACTTAGTGTGTTGAACATGGGAGCGAAGGATCCCGGATCTTCTGTGCATTCCACACTAGTCCCATGACCAGTAGCTAGTGTGCACAGTCGAAAAAAAGGTGATAGTACAACCATAACATGCGATACATTCATAATAACTTAAGTTTGTTACAAAAAGACATAATACAACAAGCAAAATACAATGAAAGCATAAGTAAAAGGTAGAACACACGATTCGCCACAGGCAATCTTCTGGGGGCGTAGCCTAGTTGTCCAAGTTCTTATCCTCCTCGTAGTAGTCCTCTCCTGATCAATAATTAATTAAGCAAGGCGAGTATAAATGAATGTACTCTGCAAGTTACACTTAATAACATATTATCATGCATGAGGGTATAACAAAGGGTGGCTTATAGGGTTGATTTTGCATAAAGCAATATTTTCTTTTTCAATACTTGTACTAAGTTCCAAAACAGTTATTCTATAACTAAAATTCAATTTTAAAAATTCTCAAGTTTTATAGTAGGATAATCTCCACACAAGAGTGGTGAAGGATACCCTCCTATCACATGGCTACCCGCCCAATTTCCCTATTAGGTAAGATATCCAGAATCATTTGATAAAATATTTTGAAATCAAAACAAAAAAATCTAACTTTGCATTGGCTTTGCTTTAGCATGTCTATGACCGTGGACACGGCTATTCGAATAGTTTTACACTCTGCAGAGGTTGTACAGCTTGACCTACACGAGATAATCATCTTATAATGTCTGTCTGACACACTTCAGTAGGTTTGCGACTAAGTGATATCACTAGGCCTTTACAATGCACTATCCCACCATAGTCCCACCTCGCTAAGGTTTCACTTCCTTTGGATCGAACCATCCGCCGGATTAAGCCTCCTCTTGCACCATGTGGGAATATATAAGAGTAGGTCATAATGACACCCGAGCAACCGGGTGGCACAACTATGGTGAAATATTACAAATTATTTAGCCAAGTCCTCCTCAATCAGGACACGTGGTTGTACGGCAAGGCTTGACAAGATGCGGCTTGAAGACCAGTCCTTAACTGACTTAGGCGACTTTCCATAAAAAACCCCTAAGCTCGATCATAGAAATGAATCGATCCCGTGTATAAACTTGCACCATCCAAACACCTATTTCACCTAAGTCTAAATTAGTTTTAATTTTATTTTAGTTTTCAAAGCATTTGTAAATTTCCATGACAAACCAATGTCATGGTTATAGTTTTAGACAATATTTGATCTTTTGACTGTAAATTCCCCTAAATCAAATATTCCAGGTCTAAACATTAATAGCATAATTTTATAATATGTTCTAGTCGTACTAATGTACTAACTAGATTTTAACTATGGTATCAAGGAATGACGAATTCAATAGCAAAATTCAGTTATACAAAGGTATTATGAATAACTACAAGTTAAAATAGGAATTTGAAATACTGGAATACAAGTACACATGCAATAATGATTTAAAATAGAATTTAAATAATTTGAAATATTGAGATTAAAATATGATAAAAGGATCTAACTTGCCTTGCTCGTATGCCTGAGGATCTAATTCTTCAAAGAGATCAATTTCCCTGGAGTCGTAAAAATCTACATGCGAAAGTGAGCCAAATTCAAATAATATTCAAATAAATTAAAATGAACTCCAAATTGAATAATGTCCAAGAAATGGCAAGCATCTACGGTGAACGCGATGCATGAAATAGTGTGCATTGCGCGTGTGTTGGCGTCACGTGATACGTTGGCGCGGACGTGTGCACTGACTGGCAATAGGGCCTACGTGTCGATGACGTGCCCGCCTAGGTGGCACTAACGTGGTTTGCCATGTCACACTGGCGGTGGCGGCACTCGGGTTCCCAAGGTCGCCAGCGCTACGCGCCACAGCGAGAAGTGTGGGTGGTACTAATAAAACGAGGCGATGAGGTGATCCTAGTGCTTACCTTAGTGGCGAGAGAACGAGCGGAAAAGGCCGGTGGCGAGGAAGAAATGTGGTGGCGTTGTCAGGCTTGTGACAACGAATGTGTGTATCGTACTAGTCTCATAATTAGCGGCTAGCACACACAGCTCCAACATTGGTATCACATCTATACATTAATATGTAGACAAGTAAGCAAAAGAAATGGTACATAACTTAAGGGATTACAATATTTACATTACAAGAGCTGATAGGCCAAATAGAAGCTTAAGTATCAAGATTAGCAAAGACACAGTGGAAGAAAAAGTAATATGAGTTCAAAATTCTAGCAGCATGCCCATCCAACCCCCAAGCAACTGACTAGAAATTAGCCCTAGAAAGACCCATCACCAAACCCACCAGTTCTGGGTGAGAAGAAGACGTTGTCTGGCGTAGGTTCGTCATCTAAATCTGAACAATAATTTAAGTAAGATTGAGTACATTACATTACTCAAGAAGACTTATAGTGTATCACAAAGTTTTATATAGATGCAAGGATAATCAAGAAATGAGGCTCTATGCTACAAGTTATTTTTGCATCAAATAAGTTTTATTTGCGATATCAATATGTAGTATTTTGCAACAGAATTTTTTAAGTGCAGTTAAATAGATAAAAGGGCAATAAGTAATTGAATAAATAACAACTCGTAACCCTCCTCAGCTGTGAGAAACTTTTCATTTTCTAGCCATAGACATGGCACTCAACTCAATTATAAACCAACAAAATATTTCCCATGTTTTCAACGAATCCATTTTTATGGAAATCGATACTATACCCATTAAGTCTGCACTAAGCACGCTCATACCGCGAGCACGGCTATTTAAATAGATTTACACTCTTTAGATGTGTACAACTTTACCCACAGCACACGAATTCTCAAGCTTGTTCGGCATCTGTCGATACTACTGCTCACTACCTTTGGTAAGCAGTCTAGAGCAAGTGTCGAAGCCTTTACATCATCTAGTCCTATCCTTGCACTAGCCTAGTGAATGATCGCCCTCACTTCGCCAGGCTCCTCTCCATCAAGTGAGGCATTTATCGTTGTGCTGGAAGGCTTTGTTCCCAACGCCTCGGTGAAGGGAGCCCTTTCGAGAAATCATACATGCTCGCATTACTACGGCTTACCAATATGCAAGACTTATTTTCAATGACTTAATTAGCTAATGCTATCCCATACCAACACATGTGGTTGTACCCTTAGTCTTAGATTGGAGTTGGTGGCATTCGGTCCTTAATTGACCCGGGCAGGGATCTCCCCCTATCTACTTGTGAGACTCCTCTCTCACACTTCTAAAAAAATAATATAACTCGCCCACGTCCCAAATAAGGTTTTTCATTTTATTTTTATACAAAACAAAGGTACACCCCTCGGAACTTTCTTTTCAAAACTCTCAAATCCATATTTATCATGTCGTCTTTTTTACAATTTTATGAAAGACTATGGCCCGACTAAGCAATTATGCAAGATTCGCATTCGAAAAACCCAAGTTGACATTATTCATTGTCTAAACCATAATCCTATTGGCTACAACAGCAACAACATCAGCATATCAAGGAGGATCATGCATCGGATAGGATTTACAACTACTGTTGGACCGAAAAGGCGACTAGAGGGGGGGGGGGTGAATAGGACCACGCTCACTTTTTCACAAATTATGAACTCAATACAATTTCACTCAAAGAGCTATTAGAAAGCTATGAAGATCAATATGCCGATCAAATGGAAGACTAGTATTGAATCCAATAAAAACCCTAAGCAATGCGACAATAATCGCAAGAATCAAAGCAACACAAGCATCTTGGCGGTCGACCTCAGAGTGAACCGTTGGACCGATTGCGGCGGTCGGACCGCTGTTATCTTGGCGGTCGGACCGCTCAAATCGGTCGGACCGGTGGTGACGGCGGTCGATCGGGCGATCTACGAACCGATCCAAACAAGTAAATCACCGATGACGGTTGCAATTAGGTCTAACTTTTGATTCTCAACTCCAAACTTCACGAAACTTTGCACACACCTTCTCTATGCTATTGAGGACCTATTCCAATCGAATATTATGATAATTCTTGGAACGATCTTGAGCAATTGTCAATTGATTAACGAAGGTCTAAAACCGCAAGAACGAAAACTTGATCCTAAAGCTTGTTCGTGAGAGATTGATGATCAAGATGATGCTAGATAGATTCACACATATCACAGCAAGCTAATTCACGTGAAAGAATCAATCACAAACTCGCGGATCAAAGAAAGCCCTAAAAACACGAAATTGAAAGCAAGAACGAAAAGAGACTTATCTCAAGCAAACCTTGCATAGATTGATTTCGTGGTTGATGCTGGATTACATCCACACCATCATGGATCAGTAGACAATCAAAGATCACGAAATTCACCACAAACCATCAAGAGCCCTAGCCTCCACCTCAACTCCCTAAAGACAATTAGGGTTTTGAAACATAAAAGGCGAGAGAGAGGTGCATCCACCATCTCCTCCTATTTATAGTGGAGGCCTAAAACTCTTAGGGTTTGACTTAATTGGGCTCCTGTTAAGGCCCACTAACAAACGGGTCACACACGCACGCTTCGCAAAGCGCCGTCTTTAACCTTTTGACCTAAACCGCTTCACCGTGTTCATGGATTTGCCAATAGGTCACCCTTGTCCATCTTGTGTCACGCTTGAGTCGTTGACTCACCCGCATCGTCAATCGCTCGGACCTCAACTCTCCAAGTCTAGTCCCGATCCTCCTCGCCGTTGACCGTCGTTGACCACCAAGCAACCGCACAACCACGCACAAGCAAATACGATTCGGGAATAAGTTCTTCACAACTTGACCCATGTTAGTCAAAACATGCATCATGCAAACCATATGCCACGATACCAATGACTTTGACCTAACAAATCAACATCGCCACGAAGTTGGCCGACGTTCAAGTAGAAACCGGTCTGACCGCTGCGCAGTGAGCGGTCGGACCGCTTATGGCGGTCGGACCGCTCCCTGTGAGCCGGTCGGACCGCCCCTTGGGACTTAGCCAAAATTCATACTCCCAAATTCCGAAACCTTCTGGAAATTTTAAACCAATAGAACTTTTTACTGGAGACTCCAAAACTCATGAGACCAAGTGCATTGGGATCCCCTCACTTGCCTACAACACCTATTTTTGGCCCAACTCGTTTTGACCACTTTGGTCATCACCGGTCCGACCGCCCCACATGGCCGGTCCGACCGATTTGGGACCGGTCGGACCGCCGTGCAAGGACCGGTCGGACCGCCCCTGACCAGAAAACCTGTAGCTTTGTCGAAAACACGTGAAACGACAAACCGTAAACGCCATTGCCAATTGTCACATCATCCTAAGATCTGGAACATATCCCCATGAAATCCACAATCTCCCCCTTGATGAACACATTGGCAATTATCCAGAAAATGTAAGTAAGAGGTTTGAAAACGAGTTTACTCGCAGTTTTCGCACAAAGGCACAACTTGGTCCATAAGCAAGAAAAAGCAATGTAAATGACCAAGCTGGCATCAGAATAATATAGGCATGTGAGACAAGGCAAAAGTAAGCATAAAAACTTTGATTTCCAGAAAAGGGTCAAAATTCTCACATAAGGTCCATATGAAAGAACAATTGTTCAACTAACCTATGATCATTGTGAGGATAAAAGAATGCAATTCAAGTTCAGAATATTCAATAAGACAATAAGAATGCAACTCAAGAACTCCCCCTCACTATGATCCTCAATTTTCAAATTTTCAGTTTCTCCCCTTTGTATAAACTTCTCCCCCAATAAAGAAATATCTTCTTATTAACACATCTTCTCTTCTCATTTAACACATCTTCTCCCCCTTTGACAATGGATTCATCAAGGAATCACGCCTTCCTCTCATCCAGAGATAATAAATATAGAATAAAGGAAGAAGCAAAAACAAAAGAAGCATAAAGAGGAATATGCATGAAATGCAATGGAGTGGCTTCAATTTTTGTATTTTTCAATTTTTGATTACAAGAAGCTTTGGAGATTACCCAAAAGAACAAGCTAGTATCTCTAATATTGCACAAACAAACATATCAAGCATGACAAAGCTTAGCAAGATCATGGTAAGACATATATATCAAAGCTAAGCACAAAGGCTCAAAAGTAAAGCGATGGATTTGATCAATTTAAGCAACGCTTCAAATTCAGCAAGTTCATCAACAGGGATCCTAAAGTGAAATTGGTCATGTCAAAATGTCAAAGTGAGATAAAAAATCTAACAAAGACCACATTAAGAGTCAATCAAGGATCCTAAAGTGAAATTGGCCATGTCAAAATATCAAAGTGAGATCAACATTGAATCATTTTGCTCAATATTTTGTAAACGCCCATTTGTCAACATTTTTCTCATTTGCATTGAATATTGAAGTTGACTAATGATCTAACTTAGTGACAAGATCTGGACTAGGAGCCATCCACAAACTCATCCTAAGCTTCGACCAAAAGTAGATTAAAGGTATATCTTAGTAAAGAAGATCCCGGACTAGGAGCCATCCACAAACTCTTTCTAAGCTTCTACAAGGCGACAAATCTTGAGGTTCATGTCATTTCGACAAGCGGTCCCCATGAGATCGTCGTTCATCAAACTATCTCCAAGTTCATGTCATTTGACAAGGCCTCGTAAGAATAGTTTGGCACAATTTAAGCATAAGACAATCTTGATTTTCATTTTTCACATGAGCAATTTTAGAATCTCAAGAACACAAAAGCTCAAGTAATGGTCAATTTTAGATCAAAGAGCTAACAAAGCAATTACACAGGCCAATGTCACAAGAGGAGCACTAATTGCGCAACTCGTTAAAACATCCACAAATTGCAATTTCTTAGTTTGAGTTGTTTAAAAGGTTCTAGCTCATATAGCAAAGACTTAGCTACACATGTAAAGCATGATAATTCTAGCAAGTCAAAGAACTAGACATGACATTGAGCAAGAATTGAAATACAAAAGCTCTAAAGGGTAATAGGCAAAGCTTCATCAATTTTTAAAAATAAGCAGAAAATCTTATATTACAATGCATCTTTTTGGATTTTTCATACCATTTGTTGTAACCACTTGTTGGAGTTTTCATATGAATGCAATATGACACAATGAGATGCAATTAAAAAGCCTAAAACCTAAAAAGTTCGAAAAGATCACTAAGTTCGAAACAAAACAATAAAAGATCAAAAGAACAAGGAAAGATAAGAAAAGATCAAACTCCCCCTCAAACCAACCCATAAGGATAAATTATCCCTAACTCGCTTCTTAAGGAGGAAAATCTGGTTTGATCTAAAGGCTTGTAAGAATATCTGCCAATTGAGCTTCGGACTCTACGAAGTGCATCACAATATCACCTTTTTCAACATGATCTTTAAGGAAGTGAAAGCGAATGTCTATGTGCTTAGTCCTAGAATGTTGCACTGGGTTTTTAGCAATATTAATAGCAGAAGTGTTATCACAGAAAAGAGAAACACTAGCAAAGTTTAACCCATAATCTTTCAAAGTGGACGTCATCCACAAAATCTGGCTACAGCAACTAGCAGCAGCTACATACTCCGCTTCAGCAGTGGATTGTGCAACAGAAGACTACTTCCTAGAAGACCAAGATACAAGAGAAGTGCCTAGGAAGTGACAGGTGCCTGAGGTACTCTTCCTATCTAACCGACAGCCCGCAAAATCAGAATCTGAAAAACCTCTAATGGACAAAGCTGAAGAGCAGGAATACCAAATGCCATATAAGAGGGTAGAGTGTAAATACCTGAATATGCGCTTAACGGCTTGGCGATGGGAAGTTCTCGGAGACGCCTGAAATCTTGCACAAAGGCATACCGTGAAGTGAATGTCCGGTCTCGAGGCCATCAAATACGTAAGGAGCCGATCATGTTGCGGTACTCGCGTTGATCCACGACTTCTCCTTCCTCATCCGGATCCAAAGCGATCGAGGTTGCCATGGGAGTGGAAATTGGCTTGCAATCACCCATGTTGAAGCGTTTTAGTAGATCTTTAGTGTACCGTCGATGGATGAAAGTTCCTTCCTTGCATTGCTTGATTTGAAGTCCCAAAAAGTAATTAAGCTCTCCCATCATACTCATCTCAAATTCCCTGGACATAGTGTCAGAAAAGCTGGAAATAAGAGCATTAGAGGAACCACCGAAGATAATATCATCCACATAAATTTGAGCAAGCAGGAAGTCATTGTCACGCCTAAGAATAAATAGAGTTTTATCCACTTTACCCATCTCAAAATTATTTTTAAGCAAGAAATTCTTAAGTCTATCATACCAGGCTCTAGGGGCTTGTTTAAGACCATACAATGCTTTAGATAGCTTGAAAACACGATTTGGATATTTAGGATCCTCAAAACCAGGGGGTTGCTTAACATACACTTCCTCATCTATGAAACCATTTAAAAAGACACTTTTAACATCCATCTGATATAATTTAAAACCTTTTGATGCAGCAAATGCAAGCAGAATGCGAATGGCTTCTAGTCTAGCAACAGGAGCAAATGTCTCATCAAAATCTAACCCCTCAACTTGGCTGAAACCCTGAGCTACCAATCTGGCCTTATTTCTAACCACGTAACCATCCTCACCTTGTTTATTCTTGAACACCCAACGGGTTCCTATAACATTATGACCACTAGGGGTTCTACTAGGTTCCAAACTTTGTTTCTTTCAAAATTTTCTAACTCCTCATGCATGGCATTTACCCACTAGAATCGGATAAAGCATGTGATATATCGCGGGGTTCAAAAGAAGCAACAAAAGCCGAATGAGAGTAGAGATTTGGATCATTATACAGAGCGAGTGACTCGCTCATGTAGATTACCTATTATCCGCGGAGGATCTTTGTCTCTGAATGCGAAGTGGAGCGCCGGGTGAGATATCGTTTCTTCGACCTCCGCAGTGCTGCGATGATGAAGATGCAGAGGAGCCTCAAGCGAAGGTGAAGTAGACGTAGCGTGTTCTTGTATCAAGATGGGCGCCAAGAGCAGCAGATGAAGGAATGATATTAGCTTCGTCCTCATCTTCCTCCACAAAGCGCTCTCACACTGTAAATCATCTCAGTAGCAATAGATCTAGCTCTGTGGCTAGTCTCATCAAAAGTGACATTACAAGTCTCTGAATAATGTTAGTCTCGAGATTAAAACCGAAAACCCTCGAATGAGCGGGATAACCTGAAATATCCCATCAAAAGTTCTTGATTCAAATTTATCTAAATTGCTGTCTTAAGAATAAAACATTTTGATCCAAAACTCGAAAATGCTGAAAGCAGAGGGTTTTCTACCAAAACGAAGCTCATAAGGAGTCTTGCCTAAAGAAGGTCTCAAAAAGACACGATTTGCAATATGGCAAGCAGTAGCAATAGCTTCGGCCCAAAATCTCCTCGGTGTGCTATATTCATCTAGCATCGTTCTAGCCATTTCGACCAAGGTCCTATTCTTCCTTTCCACCACGCCATTTTGTTGAGGGACGTGGAGAGGAGAAGCGATGCTCAATACCACGCCTCGGCAAAAAGAAGCAAAGAAGCATTTTTGAACTCCGTGCCATTATCACTGCGAATCGCTCTCAAAGCACCAGAAGCTCGAAGCCAAACGAAGAACAAGGTCATGAAAATAACCAAAAGCTTCATCTTTTGAAGTAATAAAGAACACCCAAGTATATCTAGAAAGGTCATCAACTATGACAAGAATATACCATTTTCCACCGACTGACCGGACTCTAGCGGGACCAACAAGTATCCATATGAAGCAACCGTCCCGTCCATCAGTCATAACCATAGTCACGAAGGGTGTGGCGGCAACTTGTTTGCCATGCCTCTGAGGCACATCTGACATCCTTGATGCTTTGAGTTTGGGCAAACCTCTCATGAGATCAAGGTTGCTAACTCGTGTCAGATGATCAAAACCAATGTGCCCCAAACGTCGGTGCCAAAACCAGAAATCAGAAGAAGATGTAAGTAAACATTTAAGAGATCCAGCAAGAGATTCTGAAAAATCAGCTCCAAAAATTCTACCAACTCTAGAGATTTCAAACACAAGCTCACCAGTAGAATCAAGCACACGACAAGCATTTTTCTTAAAAACAGTCTCATAACCATCATCAAGAAGTCGAGAAATGTAAAGAAGATTATACCTAAGCTTGTCCACAAGAGCGACATCCTTTAGAATGAATTTGTTGTTTACCCTAATTGATCCTGTTCCTTCAATTCGCCCTTGTGTATCATCTCCAAAGGTGATGAAGTCATCACCTGTTGCCCGCGTGAAAGAGGTGAACCATTTTGAGTTTCCGGTCATGTGGCGTGAACATCCGGAGTCAACGAACCACGTGTTCTTCCCCTTTCCGCGGTAATCCTGAAAATCAAGGAACAAAAGAACGATGTGTCTCAATACTGGGGTTAGATAAACAAGATTTAGGAATCCAGTACTGAGACACGTCTGCAAGGAGTATACAAACCAGAAGTACTATCCTTGATTTCATCTAACATTCGGTTATGAGCAATGTTTAAATTAATATGAGACTTAAACTGTCCATGGGCGGTCTGACCGGCGTTGTGCTGGCGGTCAGACCGGCGACCAAAACGGTCAGACCGGTGACCACCAGCGGTCAGACCGCCAGTCTGATAAACATTAGAATTAGGATATCTAGAAACATAATGATTTGCATGAGAGAAAAATCCTAATCCAGGTTTATTCTTTTCAGTGTTACCATGTCTCATAGAAGCTCTAGGTTGCATAAATGAAATTCTATCAAAATTTTACCTATCATTTTTCAACCTACGCCAACAGAATTCAATCAAATGCCCACCTTTCTTGCAATAAGTGCAATGGTATTTGGTACCACTAGAAGAAGCACCATTTGAATTAATACAAGGTTGGGCAAAGCCTGCAGATTTAAAAGATGTTTTTGCAGGTTGGGTTTTGAATTCAATTAAACCTTTTTCCAAGACTTGAATGACTTTTGGGTTTGAATTGTCTTGAAAAGAATTGAATCCTAAACCTTGCTTCTTATAAGGAGTTTTAGACTTGTCAAGAATCATGTTTAATTGTTTCTTACCTTTAGAAAATTTCTCTAATGTATCATGAAGGTAAGCATTTTCTTTTCTCAAGTTAACACAAGCATCACAAGTTTTATTCATAGATTTCTCCTTATCTGAAGCAATTTCAAGCTTAAGAGCGAACATGAAGCACAAGTAGTATTTTCAATATTGTCCTTAAGCTTAGCATATTTGACTCTAGCGACTTCTAGGATATCTTTGATTTCACGTTCTTTTCTAAACATGAAGTGCAAGGGCTAGATTCAAATACATCAAAAGCAATCAATTTACTAGATTCTAAACATTTTCACAAGGAGCACTTTTAATTTCACTTAGTTCGGATCTAGCATTCTCAAGTTGTTGTACGAAATATTATGAGCAGATTGTAACTTGGTAATTTCGAATGCATAGCATGACAAGATAAACATTCATCAGTTCAAGAGTCTTAGCATTTTTAAGCTCTACTTTTAGTTTGTTAATCTTTGACTCTAATTTCTTATTCTTTGTCATGACAAATTCTAGCGCTTCATCTTGACTAAGCAATTGCTCAACTATAGAATCATATTTAGCGTAAAGCTCATCATAAGAAAAAGATACCTCATTATCATCAATGTCATCCGTGTGACCATGAAGCACATGCCGGTGAAGTCTTTGGCCTTCCCTTTCGTTTTGCCTTGAGGATCTCCTCCTCCTTGTCCTCCTCACTCCCGGTATCCACATCGCTCAAGGATTGATCCTCAAAAGCGGCAAGGACCCGGTGGCGCCTTCACAAGCTTATTAGCATCATACCTTGATTTGTTGAAAGGAGGCTTCTTCCAAGTGGCTTTCCTTCCTTATGATTGCTCTTACCTTTCACTTGGGGCAATTTGCCGGATATGATTGAGCTCACCACATTCATAGCATGTCACCGGACCACCTCTCTTTTGTTTCTCACATTATTGTAGGCCGTGTGAATTTTTTAGCTAGAAGAGCTAACTCGCATTTCAGAATACTTTCAAGCTCCTCTTCATGAATAGCGGATAAACAAGCAAATGAAAATCGAGAAGAAGATTCAAAAGAGTCATCAAAAGCCTTTTGAGAGGATCTGCTACCAAAGCTAAATTATCTTTCTTGGGATGATCAACTCTTTTAATTTCATGAGTCTTGAGTTTACTATAAAGCAATTCTAAAGTAAGACTTGAAAGATCAACATTTTCCTCTATAGCAAGAGCCTTCATCTCCCACTCCTTGGTGTTGATTGCGGCCAAGAGATGGGTGGCATTTTCAGATTGAGAATATTCAATATCAACAAACTTTCATTTGATTAATTACTTTATTAAAGCGATGAAAATATCATCGATGCTCTCTCGGGACGCATCTCGAATTTATTGTATTCACGCTTGTAAACTGTTTGGCGCACCTTTGTGATTTGGGACGAACCCTCACGATATGTTTCGAGAGTGTTCCAAATTTCATCTTGTGATTGAAAGATTGCATATTCTATCATATTCTTGTCTACCAAGTGCACCATATAAAAGATTCTTAGCCTTATTGTTGTTAGCCAAAAGAATTGCGAAGCGGTGTAGCAATTTCGAGAATAACAGTGAGGCTCTAACAACATCGCAAATAGCTTGTCCTCGCTCTCAAGAAAGACGCGCATACGATTCTTCCAATAGGCATAGTCGTGCCCATCGAAGATATGCGGTTTAGTAGAAAACTTATCCATCGCCAAAGTTCGGTGGCCGGTTAAGATCAAGATTGAACTAACAAGCTCGATACCACTGTTGGACCGAAAAGGCGACTAGAGGGGGTGAATAGGAGCACGCTCACTTTTTCACAAATTATGAACTCAATACAATTTCACTCCGGTAGCTATTAGAAAGCTATGAAGATCAATATGCGACAAATGGAAGACTAGTATTGAATCCAATAAAACCCTAAGCAATGCGACAATAATCGCAAGAATCAAAGCAACACAAATCTTGGCGGTCGACCTCTGTAGTGAACCGGTCGGACCGATTGTCGGGCGGTCGGACCGCTGTTATCTTGGCGGTCGGACCGCTCAAATCGGTCGGACCGGTGGTGGCGGTCGGACCGCGATCTAACCGATCCAAACGATAAAATCGGCCCGATGGCGAAGTTGCAATTAAGTCTAACTTTTGATTCTCAACTCCAAACTTCACGAAACTTTGCACACACCTTCTCTATGCTATTGAGGACCTATTCCAATCGAATATTATGATAATTTTTGGAGCGATCTTGAGCAATTGTCAATTGATTAATGAAGGTCTAAAGCAGGGCAAGAACAAAACTTGATCCTAAAGCTTGTTCGTGAGAGATTGATGATCAAGATGATGCTAGATAGATTCACACATATCACAGCAAGCTAATTCACGTGAAAGAATCAATCACAAACTCGCGGATCAAAGAAAGCCCTAAAACACGAAATTGAAAGCAAGAACGAAAAGAGACTTATCTCAAGCAAACCTTGCATAGATTGATTTAAGTGGTTGATCCTGGATTACATCCACACCATCATGGATCAGTAGACAATCAAAGATCACGAAATTCACCACAAACCATCAAGAGCCCTAGCCTCCACCTCAACTCCCCTAAAGACAATTAGGGTTTTGAAACATAAAAAGGCGAGAGAGAGAGGTGCAGCCACCATCTCCTCCTATTTATAGTGGAGGCCTAAAACTCTTAGGGTTTGACTTAATTGGGCTCTGTTAAGGCCCACTAACAAGCGGGTCACACACGCACGCGCCATAAGCGCCGTCTTTAACCTTTTGACCTAAACCGCTTCACCGTGTTCATGGATTTGCCAATAGGTCACTCTTGTCCATCTTGTGTCACGCTTGAGTCGTTGACCTCACCCAGCATCGTCAATCGTTCTGGACCTCAACTCTCCAAGTCTAGTCCCGATCCTCCTCGCCGTTGACCGTCGTTGACCACCAAGCAACCTGCACAACCACAGACAAGCAAACACGAATTCGGGAACAAGTTCTTCACAACTTGACCCATGTTAGTCAAAACATGCATCATGCAAACCATATGCCACGATACCAATGACTTTGACCTAACAAATCAACATCGCCACGAAGTTGGCCGACGTTCAAGTAGAAACCGGTCTGACCGCTGCAGGTGAGCCGGTCGGACCGCCCCTTGGCCGGTCGGACTGCTCCCTGTGAGACGGTCGGACCGCCCCTTGGGACTTAGCCGAAATTCATACTCCCAAATTCCGAAACCTTCTGAAAATTTTAAACCAATAGAACTTTTTACTGGAGACTCCAAAAATCATGAGACCAAGTGCATTGGGATCCCCTCACTTGCCTACAACACCTATTTTTGGCCCAACTCGTTTTGACCACTTTGGTCATCACCGGTCCGACCGCCCCACATGGCCGGTCCGACCGATTTGGGACCGGTCGGACCGCCGTGCAAGGACCGGTCGGACCGCCCCTGACCAGAAAACCTGTAGCTTTGTCGAAAACACGTGAAACGACAAACCGTAAACGCCATTGCCAATTGTCACATCATCCTAAGATCTGGAACTTATCCCCATGAAATCCACAACTACCGATATCCCAAACATAGCAGTTTTATATCAAACATACACGCATGCATAATAGATTTTTACAAAAAGAAGTACAATAATTAAAATAGTAGGATCAACATGGTCAAAGGGGGTGCTTGTCTTGATTTGGTTGCTCTGAATATGAACTCGAAGGGTTGTCGTGAAATTCGTTCTAATAATCGATGTCTAATCAAAAGAGTCAGAACCAAATTAATTATAGCAAAATAATTTCAACAGAAATAAAGTCCAAATATTTTTTGAATATTCATGTAGAGCCTAATTTTAGGTGAATTTAGAAAAAAATAATAATAATATCATTTGGAATTCTTATGCAAAAGTCATTAATGTTTTAATTTGGTTCAGTTTGAAGATTTTAGAGAAAAAGAAAAGGTGACGTCGAAAGTGTATTTCCCGAGGTTTATGCTTTCCAACGGAGAAAACGTATTATCCTTTGAGCTTTACTGAGCTTTACGCTTTCCAACAGAGAAAGTGTATTCTCCTCAGAACTAAAAGCGCTTTTCTATTCTCTTCTGATTTTTCATTAATCTTACGGGTGGGGCCTACCTATCAATGACTCATTTACTAAACATGTTTAAAATTAGATTTTTTATTATTTTTAGCCGGTCCCACATGTCATTGACTTAGTGATTTTAACTACTGTCATTTAGGGCTAACTATCGTTTTAAATCTGTGGGTCCCACTGGCAGAGAGAGAGAGAGAGAGAGAGGAAGGGAGCTGTTGTGCGCGTTCATGGCCGCGAGGGAGAAAGGCTCGCCAATGGTGAGGCATGCGCAGAAAAGCTCGGTAGAGCCCGAAAATGGATAGAGGGTACTCATGAGACGCTAAATGATGTAAAGTTGGCCAGAGAGGAGGCATAAATCGGCGGCACGACAGCGACGAGCGGAGGTGCTCCTCAGGTCTACAATGCATTTCACGTTTGGGGCATTCCTTGGGCAAATTGAGTAGTGCACTGCACTCAGTGAACCTTTGTGTTGCTAGTGGTTCAGATACGGGGACCTAGGGTCACTGGAGGCACGCTAGCGGCATGCAATTGTGGCGGTGCCATACTGGCTAAGGGGAAAGCTCACTAGGGACTCGCATTTGCCAACTTAATATGTGTGTGAGGTTCGGGGACTCACCATGATCACAATGGTGCAGAAGATGAGTTCGGAGGGGTTCTGGAACAACTTGTCGACGTTGAGCTGCGGCGGAGTAGAGGGGGTCCATGTTGGTAGCTCACCACAGCAACGGAGATGCTACAAGAAGCTTTGCGTTAGGTTACTAAAGTGCTGAGGAGGGTGTAGATGCGAGGAATTGGAGTGAGGCTCACCGAGCTTCGAAGAAGAACAGAAATGGAAGCGGTGGCCATGAATGAGGAAGATGAAGTGTAGCTCGGATTCAAGGCAAGATTGTCTGCATTGAGTGGGGGTAAAGCGTCAGTAGGGTATGGAACAGGTGATGACGCAGTTGTCTTGAGCTTAAACTCACCAGAGAGACTAGAACACGATGGTGAGCTTGAGTGCACACCAGTGCTGAGGACGAAGGTGGTCGGAACCATGATACAAGACTCTCGGGGCTGCATCAAGCAAAGAGAAGGAGTGAGTGAAGCACGAGGATCATGGTGATACAGACGTCGTGGTTGAGGAATCTCACAAGAGAAAGAACAAGGTGGAAGCGTGCTCACCAGCGTCGAGAACGACACACATGTTCCAACAAAACTAAGGAGCTGTGAAGCTCGGTCTAGCGCAAAATGGAATGGGGGCGAGCTCAGGAAGATGGTGCGAGTGATGGGGCTTAAGTAGGTGGGACAATTTCACAAGAAGAACGACAAGATGCTGGCAGCCAGTGCGAGAAACTCGTGCCCCTATCTTCGGCGTCTCTGGCAGAGCGGGGTTGGTGTGGCATTATGGCTGTAGATAGCGTGGGTGGAGTCATACGGAGGTGATGGGGTGGTTGAGTGGCGAAAACCGTGGGCAGCGAGGTGAAATGATGGGCGAACGGGTAGTGCTGGCGTGGGCGAGCGGAGGTGTAAGAAAGGTTCTGGCTAGCTAGGCCCACCTGCCAGTGAGCGAAGAGAGAGAGAGAGAGAGAGAGAGTAACTCTAGTTTTTGAAAAGAAATGACTAAGGTTTTAGGGAATTTTTAGACATCGAATTATAGCTCTACAATTTTTGAAAATTTTAGGAGAGGCTCCTGACATAGTGCAGATTATTGTGTAATTTTTCCATGATTTTATTCATTCCAAAATTTTCTAAAAAATTCTTACAAGTTTCTGTTTGCATGCATTATAGCTCTACATATTTGAAAATATTTCCCCTTTTTATTTAACTTAATAATTACACAAAGTTTGGACTTTTAATTCTCATATTTTGTTCCAATTTATTTTAAATTCTTTAATGAGTTTGTATTTCCAAAATTTGATTCTTAATCTCCCAATTAGGCAAAAAGTCTTACATGAAAAATCTAGAAAATCGAATATCGATAAAATTTATCCAAAAGTTTTTAAAAGATTCACATTTTCACACATTTTGATAATGAGCCCAATTCTTGGAATGTTACAGGGTCGACGTCCGGATATGTACGATAGGGCGTTTATCGAGCAGAAGTACGTGTTGAACTATGTGATACGAGCCGAGATCTTCAAACGCTAAAAACTTTACGTGCAGACTTTCTTGAAAAGGTACGGAGGAGCCCAGAAAGTGGTCTTTGGAGGACCCGAGCAGAAGTCGAGTATGATCGCCCGAGTGCACGACGCACAAGGGTAATGCTCCTACTACTGGGATCGGCGGCTGTCCTAACGCTCCCTGTCGCCCGGGCGTTGTCCGGATAAAAAATGTAAGTTATGTTAAGTTTGGATCCTAATTATTAATTTGGTCTACGTTATGCTATCCTAACATCACTCAACCGTCCAGCTCGTCTCGCAGATTATACCTAACTTCGAGATTGACCACCGCCTCAGGCAGTTCAGAGGCAAGTGAAAGAGACCGTTGGGCCACCAGGGCTGATCGATTTCATTCCAATCAATATTTTTTTGATTCCAAAAAGGTGCACATGTACCGTAGGTGTATTTCAGTTTACTGATTCGTGCATGTTTGTGTTTGTAATGTACGTAACCAAACCTAGCGCGCAATCTAATTCGCAATTAAATTATGAAGTCTTTCAAACTTAAATCTCTTTTCCCAAATATTTCTACTATTAAATATTATGTAATCTTTTCCCGAAGGAATCGATTCCACGAATAATACAATCGAGACAACAATGCGCATGACAACCCTAAACCCAAATATTTTTTTCCATTACGCTTAGAAGGGGGCTGTTTGTGCTATTGCGCCGCCGAACTCGTGTTCCAAATTGCGCAGCTGATCTCGCATTCTCTACTTCATGCTTTGTTATCTTCTCCAATTTTGGATTCCGAGCTACGCGGATACTTCATGGTATTACCAAAAAACTATGTGAAATGCACTAAATCTTTTAGCTGAATTCTCTACACATAAATAAAATTTTTAAATATAGGACTTGTCTCCATTTCCAATTGGTGATGGGTTTCTATCGCCAATCCAATTGGTGATGGGTTTGTCTACCCTCCTTAAACATGTTGGTGCATAAGAAATGAAATGAGGAGAGAATGAGCATAAGATAAGTAAGCGGACAACCCTTAGACAATAATTCCTATTATGAATGCATAATCCTAGAACCTTGCAACTCAAGATCCAAATGGGTGTACTAAGGCTCAAGGCCAGTATAAGATTCAATTGAACCACAATTAGTTTCCGATATAGTTGCTATACATGCTGCGTGTAGGCGATGCGCAACTATTTGGAAACAAAAGAGACCAACTGACCACATTACAAAATCCAGTGTCTACAAGCTAAATAAATATAATTAGGGTATATATAATCTAAGGATAATCCCTAAATTAATCCTAATTTTGTGGGAAGACAACATCTTCTCGTCCTGTCACCATTGCCCTCACCAATTGACTACTTAGTGTGTCTATTGTTGGAGAAAAGAGATGAACAACGGAGAAAATTTGCTTTGCACAAATCAAATGAATTGTGAGATAAGAATTAGATGCTAGGATGGGTAAGAAAGAAAAGAATCATATTACTTACATTTTTGCCCAATTTTTGCTAGTTTTGAAAATACTTTTTGCAAACCAAATTCCTAACATCGTCCATTGCTACGGCTTTAACCTACAGTCAACACAGCTCTGATACCAACGCTGTGAGGACCCCAGAATATTGGAGGTTTGTATCGAATTAATAATCATACCAACAACATAATTCTTAATCAAGAACAATCAAGTCTTAATTAAAAATTATACTAGAAGCACAATTCTTAACAAGATACAAATCCAATATTCAGGTTCCCGGATATGCCTCTCATGTTAGCTCCCAGGATTAGCTGCTAACATAAGCATATCCTTACAACATGATATCACAAGCATACACGGTTGAAATACATTAGTAAAAATTTACAGCGAAAACATCGGTGTTTTAGAACCGATCTTACGTAAAGATTGTTTGATTCGGGGGGTCTCCTAGAGATGAAATCACGCAGAGCGATTGACACGGGATTTTTATACAGGTTCAGGCCTTCTCCGGGGAGAATAACAACCCTACTCCTGTGTATGTGTGGTATTGACTGTATTCTCAACAATCAAGTCAGAAACTGAGACTATTACAAAGAACAGTACTTGTCTTTCTCCTTGATTGTCCTCGATTGGCTCTTTTTTTTCCTCCCCTTTGTCCTCCTGATTGATAACTTTATATAGTCGTGAAGGAGTAGCCGTTTTCCCCTGCTGAAGAGGCGCCTAATCAAGCCAGTAATGGGCACATGATGACAATAATTACCGGTGTAGTGGCTCCTTCACGTCGTTTGGCAGTTATCTTTCAGAGGTAATGGGGTATTTAAGCACTATTACTGCGCAGAATAATAGTGCATGTGGACCGTCTGGATTCCTTAATCAATTGGACCCACTCGCTTGTAGGTTTTATTGATTATAAGGTGGTCGTGGTTGACTTGGTCGTAGCAGGACTTACGACTGGGTACAAGTCGTAGCAGAACTTACGACTGGATAATAATCATAGAAGGACTTACGGCTAGGTACAGGTCGTAGCAGAACTTATGACTGGACAATAGTCGTAGAAGGACTTATGACTGGGTAATGGTCGTAGAAGGACTTACGACCAGGTAGTGGTCGTAGAAGGACTTACGACCATGACATAGTCGTAGTAAGACTTACGACTATGGGGGTGATTGTAGGAGAACTTACAATCACTTGGTAGGCCTCTCCCTTATAAATATAAGGGGTACTTCTGGGGACTACATGACATCATATTTACCCATAATAAGAATTATAGATAAAAGATAAAATGAGGATTATCAGATCCTCGTCAATTAGGTAAACCAAACATGGAAAATGAAGTAATAAAACAAACTTCCGAGTGGAGCGCCACAACCCAAGGGCCACTTGACTGGGATTAAAGCCGAAGCATCAACGTAACCGCATCAACTTGAAATATTAACTAGGACGTTCTTTACCTGCAACAAGTGGACAATTCCACTGAGTACGGAAGGTACTCAACAAGACTTACACAAACTAAATAAAAGAAAGTGTTTGAGAGGTCCTATACAAAGAATTAGAATTGACATATGCATAAGGTTAACAACAGGAAGGTTATAATGGTTCAATTTTGTGTAAAGCAATACATCTTAACCTACACTTGCTAAGTTTTGACAAAGTAATTTTATAAATCAATTTGGACTAAAGCTTTGCATAAAAGGAAATGTAATCAAGAATAATAACAATTCTTAAGTGGCGGCCGGCCACTGACTCCTCATATAAATATTTATTAAACCGAAAACATTATCCAACAAGTTGTAATTCAAAACCTATACAAAGATATATTCAATTCAAGCGTTGTCCGTAACCGTGGACACGGCTATTCAAATAGTTTTAATCCCTGCAGGGGTGTACATCTTTACCCACACGACTTAGTTAGCCCGCAAGCCTCCGGAATAATAGCACACTGCCTTTGGTATGCCGGCCGGGTAAACTAAGATTTGGTATTTTTCAACAAGTTGACACTATTGGTGGAATACCCATGTGTGGTGATCACTTCGATTCAAGTTACTAGTAGAACTCGCTTAAGCGGGGCCCACATGTTGTGCCGGGAATGCCGATTCGAACAACAGAAATTAAATGACAGAAAGTAGAGCTGTGCTAGCTGCACATATTAATTCGCAATCGGAGCCCTTAAGGTACATACATGTGATGGAACGCATGTACGGCCTCACCCTCCTAAGAACATATGATATAGATACGAAATCAAACACATATGTCCTTACTTTTCTGTTTTCCAACTCAATAGCATTAACCTTTTACTTAATCAAACAACACCCATACACTGCGTGTGGAAGTACGTTGGGGCTTGAATTGTCCAGTCAATGTTCAGTCCTTAATCAATCCAGACAAGACAACCACATTTCCCAGTCTCGTGCACTAAGGCACCCTCACTAGCATCCACTTGTTCAGATTTAAAATCAGTGTGAATAAACAAAATCTGCTTTCATTTCAGATTTAAATAGACTGAACAAAGAATCAAAATAAATGAAATTCATTTAATGTTTCCAAGTTTGGTAAAATAAACTTGACACACTACAGACTGCATGGCTAAGCAATTCATGGAATAAGTATTTTAGTATAGAAGCGCTACCTTAAGTTTGAGTGTATGATCTGATTAAAGGTAAGCCTCAAGTGTTAGGTAGTAACTAACTATTGACCGATCGCAAATAAATTTTTAGAAACTAGCATGCAATGATTGTCCTTTGTTTTTAGAAATCTCTGATATGAAAATTAGGATCAACATGGTGCAAAGAGGATGCTTGCCTTATTGGATGTCCACTTGTTCACTCTCGGAGGCGTTATTGTTCACGTCGCGCAATTCGGGATCTAAAGAGAAAATACAAAAGCAATAAACATCGATAAAATCGAGAAATCCAAAATTCTCAAAAATGTATGATAATTACATATTAATGAGGTTACGATTCTAGATACATTTAGGTATAGATTTTAATTTAATAAAAATCAATTTCTTATGGACTGGTTAAAGTTAATTCAATTTCGGGTGGAATCATAACGACTGACGATACCTAGAGTTTAGGTGATGTTGTTTTCCTTAACAGGACATCTAGTAGTCACAAACACTCTCTCCAGGCATTCTATGTATACATCCACGATGATCCTACAGTCAAAATCAATCATCTTATATGCTCTCTTCTTTCGGCAGACTTTGATGGTGATTGTGTGCACATCTATTATCTGTAGTCGCAGTGTTTGATTTAATTAATCTATTTTGAATAACTTATAACACATCAGGTCGTTGTATTTTATCGGGTGAATTCTAATGGCGGTCAATTCATCCCTAAAGTCTCAGATTAATTTATATACACTTCGCTTGATTTTATTTTCTAAGAGTCGATTTACTGATATTTAATCGCGTGCGACTTATACTCTGATCGATTTTAATATTTATATGGTATTAATAGTCCTTACTAATTAACGTCAATTTAAACAGCTAAATCTATAGCCATTACTATATACTAAAATGTATTTGTACTATTCCTTTAATTCCAATTTTTATTAATCACTTAATCCCTAATGTCTAACCTTAACCCTAATCCCCCCTCTCTCTCTCCCTTCCTTATTCTTCGGCCGACACTCATCCTCTCTCGGCCGACGCTCTCCCCTCTCTCCCTTGCTTACCCCTCTGTCGACGCCTCCTCCCCTTATATCCTCTCGCTCCCTCACATCTCTCTCTCGGCTCTCCCGTCTCTCTCGGTCTCTCTGCCTCTCCCGATCTCTCCTCCCTCTCCATGGCGCGCTTCCTCCTGGCGCCTCCTCCGCTCGGCGCTCGGCTGCGCCTCCGGTTCCTGTCTTGCCGCATTGCTCTCCGGCTCACTTTGCACGGCTGCCGTCCCGGGCTCCCCTCCGTTCGCCCAGATCTCGCGTGCTCGGGCTGACACTGCTCGGCCTCTCGACCGTCGGCCGCTTAGGCCACGCCCGGCCCTGCGCCACCTCGGTTCCTCTGCGCTGCTTCTCCCCCTCAACTGGCTTGGCGCTTGGCGCCGCCGCCGCCTCTGGCTCGTACTCCCCGGCTCGCCCTACTCCAATGCTTCGGCTTAGCCGGCTCGGCCTCCGGCCGGCCATATGGCTCCTTCGGATCTGCCCTCTCCTGCTCGGCCGCCCGCTCTCGACTCGGCCTGCTACTGGACTTGGTTTCCCCCGTTCCATTTTGGGTTTTAGTTAATTGATTCTTAGTAAATCCCGTTGATTTCACTATTAATGCTCGTTGATTATTTATGTATGCATGCTTATGGAAGTTGATCTGAGGTGGTGAATGCTACTGATGGTGGAGGTGGGTGTTGGGTTCGGTTTCCACTGAGGTAAGTCCTCATCTGATCTCCCTCTACTCCTCTCCCTATTGCTCTGTGATGATGATGAACTGAGAGCTACCAGATTATTCTACTGAGATCTAGTGATTTGTGTGAATGATTTGGATGAGTGCAATGCATACTGATGTGCACCTCTTGATGATTCTGGGTTGGGAGGAGAGGGTGGCAGTGCTAGTTTTGTGCTGGTGCTCCCCTCTTCCTCTGCTTCCTGGCTCCCTGATGCCTCTGGCCCTCCGAGCTCTTGTCGGCCTGGCAGTGCCCAGATGGTCGTCGATGGATCACTGCTGTCGCCGATGGCGTCCACGCTCCGCCGGTCTTCCCCATCACCTTGAGCTCCTCTGCTTCGGTTGCTCCCTGTGGGGCTTGTGGGTGACGGTGGTGGTGTGCTGGTGCTTTGGTTGCCTTGTTCTTGGTTTCCTTCGGTGGTGCACTGAATGGGACTTGGCTTGTGTCACTGGCTTTGCTGGTTTTGCAGTGGGTTGGGAAGTCTTTGGAAGCGGCTGTGCTGTCCCTCAGTGCTTCGCTGGGCTCTGCTCGGCCGTTTCCTTTGGCGGTGCCTTTGTGGTGCTGCGGTGGTGCTTGGCTTGGGAGGTGAATGGTGTGAGGCTTGAATAGGAAATGCACCGGTGGGGTTGTATCATTGCATTTCCTTTGTGACCCATGAATTTCCCTTTTGCCCTTGTGTTTATCTGAATGGCTTTGCAAGATATGATTGGACTATGGTTATTTTGGTTCATTGGTTAGCAATTCATTATGCAAGGTATTCGCTGCAGTTGAGGCAATTCATTGTATATGGGTGTTGGATTTCCCTAAACGCCGAATGATGAGAACCTATGAAAATAAGACGGTGCCGATTTACTAGGTTGGCCTAGGTATCATGGGTATCCCGGTGCCGACTAATCTGGGTTAGCCTAGGTGACTTGAAAAATCAAGATGCGGTTAACCTAGGTTGGTGTGGGTAGTCTCGATACTTAGGGTGCCGACTAATCTAGGTAGGCCTGGGAACCATAATGATTCCTATGGTACACTGACGGCAATTTATTTTATGCTAACTCTATTATATTGCTTTATGAACAACTAATTGCCTTTTGATTGGTTGGCGGACTATGGAGCTGCGAATGGTATTTCGGATTGGGTCGAGGAAGACGGTTTGACTGGACAACGATGGACGGGCAAGATTTTAAGGAATGCTTTTGGCGACATGCAAAGCAAGTTTTATTTTAACATTTTGTAAATTACTCAAAGTTGTAAAACATAATCTGCTCTGATGTAAATAAATTATTGTGTCACTTGTATTGAGAAGATTTTTATTCACGATAAACATTGTAAGGTTTAATTAAATTATTTCCCAAAGAATTTCATAAGTATTTATTGTTGTCTCTCTTTGGAGCTTGGAGTTACATGTTAGACTTTGATTAGGATATTTACAAATACAATAATTTATGCAATGCTTCAGAAATAACAATTATAATATAAAATGCATATAATTACTGTTTATTAAAATTGGGGCTGTTACAGTATCCCTATCGCTAATTGAACTGACAAAATTGTCCTATCGTTTGTCTAGTTGGCGACAAGAACCTCTCCGCACTATTCCATTTGATGATAGGGATACTGTCGCCATTTGGAATTATGACAGAAATTTTTTCCATTCTAAATAGCTACGGTGACCTATTTTTGTTATTTTTTTGTAATTATCTTGTAAATTAATATTATTTTAAAAAATTCATCATTTTGGGACACCATTGTGCTACTGTACCTGTTATTATACCCGTGCTGTTTGAATTGAGATTTAACGGTCTCTATGTTTTATTTTCTAATAATGCAAAAAAATGCACAACAAATTTCAATGTGCAGTTTGGGTGCAAAAAGAAGACATAATATCACACCAAGATAGTGCAAACTCCAGTTAGCAATCAGGTATGGAAGTCAAAGATCGAAAGCAGTAGTTGGCGCAATAGCCAACCACACTCGGCGCGACGAGTAAGTAAACTGTTGGACCGAAACGGCGACTAGAGGGGGCTGAATAGGAGCACGATCTCTCTTTCACAAAGATCGGATTCAATACGATTTTCACTCCAATAGCTATGAGATCTATGAAGATCAATATACAAGCACAGCAGAAGTCTTGTATTGAATCCAATATAAACCCCGGAGCTAAACAACAAAAAACAACCAAAACTCGTTTTTCAAGTAATGGGCGATCTGACCTCTATGTTAATGGCAGTTAGACCGGTCACCTTGGGCGGTCTGACCTCCAGCCTGATGAACAGTACAATCAGCCAGAAAAATGAAGTTGCAAATTGATGTAACTTTAGATCTACAACTCCAAACTCGATGAAACTTGGAACACACCTTCTCTAAGATATCAGTAGACCGAGTCCAATCTTCACGAAGCAGTTCCATGCTTCGCCACGTGTAGGTTGATCAGCGGCTCTCATCATGTCGGCATGTCTCTCCCATCCGGCTCCAACCGAAACCACTATGACACTTGCAGGCCGCGCAGCAGTGCAACCCGTCGCACGAACTTTCTATTTGGTCATCCTTGTCCATTTTGCGCCTTTCGAATCCAATGACTTCATCGGCATCGTCGATCGTTCTAGACCTCAACTCTCCAAGCCTAGTCTCGATCATCCTCGCCGTTGACCTCCAAGCAACCTGCACAACAATAGACCAAGAAATCGATTCCTGGAACAAGTTCTTCTCAACTTGACCCACGTTAGTCAAAACATGCATCATGCAACACATATGCACTAAAACTCGTGAACTTGACTCAACCAATAAACATCGTCGCTATGAAAGTCGACGAACCAAGTGAAAACCGGTATGACCGCCATTCAATGGCTAGTCTGACCGCCCTCTGGCCGGTCTAATCGCCGCTCTGGCCGGTCAGATCGCCCAGTAGGGACTTAGCCGATTTTCAGCCCCTGAAAACCAAAAGCTCTTTGGACATTTCAAACGAATAGAACTTTTGACTGGATACTCCAAAAATTATGAGACCAAGTGCAATAGAATCCACTCTCTTGCCTACACCCTCTATTTTTGGCCCAGCTCCAAAATCCACATTCTATATTTGCCGGTCTGACCCCCGCCTATGGCTGGTCCAACCGCCAGGGGTGGCCGGTCGGACCGCTAGGGGTGGCCGGTCAGACCGATTATGGCTCGACAGGCTGAAACTTAAAAAGCGTGAATCGACAAACCTTCAACGCCATTGTCAATTGTAACATCATCCTAAGATCATGAGCATATACTCATGATATTCACAATCTCCCCCTTGATGCACACATTGGCAATTTTTCAAAAATGTAAGTTTTAAGGTTTGAAAAGTAAAGTACTTGGCGTTTCGCACAAATGCCTGACTTGGTCCAAAAGCAGAGAAAGCAATGGAAATGACCAAGTTGGCTTCAGATTAGTATAGGCAAGCGAGATAAATCAAAAGAAAGTAAGAAAGCTTCAATTTCTAAAGAATAGTAAAAAATCTCACTTAAGGTAAGCTTCAATTTCTAAAGAATAGTAAAAAATCTCACTTAAGGTCCATTTGAAAGAACAATTGTTCAAATTGACCTTTGATCATTGTGAGGTTCCAAGAATTGCAATTCAAGTTCAGAAATTGCAATAAGATGATAAGAATGCAAATTAAAAGCTCCCCCTCACTTTGATCATCATTTTTTCAGAAAATATCATTTTCTCCAAATTCTTCAAATAGCTCCCCTTTTAACATTTTTGCTACTTCTTCTCCCCCTTTGACAATGGAGATGACGAGGATCTAATAATCCTCATTTTATCTTTTATCTATAATTCTTATTATGGGTAAATATGATGTCACATAGTCTCTAGAAGTACCCCTTATTTTTATAAGGGAGAGGCCTACCAAGTGATTGTAAGATCTTCTACAATCACCCCCATAGTCGTAAGTCTTACTACGACCATGTCATGGTCGTAAGTCTTTCTCGACTACTACACGTCGTAAGTCTTTCTCGACCATTACATGGTCGTAAGTCCTTCTCGACTACTACAGTCGTAAGTCCTCCTCGACCGGGTAAACCCGACCACCTTATAATCAAGCCTACGGGCAAGTGGGTCCAAGCGATTAAGGAATCGAGCGGTCTACACGCACTATTATTCCGCGTAGTAATAGTACTTAAATACCCCATTACCTCGAATGATAAGCGCCAAGCGGCGAGAGAAGCCAATGCGGCTGGTAATTCACGCCATCATCGCCCATTCTTGGCTCAATTAAGGCGCCTCTTCATGAGAACAAAGCGGCTACTCCTTCACGACTATATAAGGGCATCAATCGGGGAGGCGAGGGAGGAGGCGAGAAAAATAGAAGCGAGTCAAGGAGAAATACAAATACTATTCTGTAATAGTCTTAGCTTCTTACTTGATCATCAAGAATACCACACACACAGGATTAGGGTTATTATTCTCTCGGAGAAGGCTGAACTGTCTAAACATCCGTGTCAACCACTCTGCGTGATTTCACCTCTAGGAGACCCCGAATCAAATAATCTTTACGTAAGATCGGTTCTAATACCAAGCGGTTGGCGCCGACCGTGGGGATCTTCGGTAATCTCTTGTCAACATACTCTTTTTTTCCAAATCTCATGCAATCATGGCGGGAGAATGGAGCGAGGAGAAGCTGGTTTGACTTGGCGGTTCTGTGACGTCGACATGGATCGGTTTCGACTACGAGCGAGTGATGCATCCGTGATGGTGATGTTGCCTCGGAGATTATTCTCCGAAACCATCCCATCAATGGAGTTGAGGAGGATCCTTATCCCCACAACGTCGTCCAACGGAGGAGCCAATTCCCTCAAAGGACAAGGGTCAATCCGACCGAACCGCACCGGGAGGACCCACAACACGGCGAGTTTTTCCTCCAAGTGTTCAAGTCCCCTAAAGCGGTCCGACTTGGTGAGACAATTTAGGAGCCACCATTCCGGGACTCCACGGCATCTAGTGATCCTCTCTCTTAGGGTAACTCCAGAGAGGGTGGGATCAAGCATGCTTTTCCGCAAATTCGGCCGTCTCTCCGCAGATCTCATTTGCCAGCGAGACGATTATAACCGGAGTTCCCCTACGGAGGATTACTCCAAGTCGCGAGATGGTGTCTCTCGAGCACTCCTCAAGCGGGAGGCCTCGGCGCAAGTGAGAATCATCAGCGGAGGTCTTCGTCCTTCCCTCAAATCGAGTCGACCTCATGGAGGCGAGATAAGAACACTCCCGAAGATCACACTGCTGCGCCCCTCGTGGTAATGGCAAGGGCACCACCGTGACAGACCAGAACCAACACTTTGATGACGCGAGAAATCCTTGACATTCTCGCACTCCACTGAGAAGGCCTCAAAGACCTGATGAGGAGGATTTTGAGGTCGTCAGAAGAAAGAAAATTGCAGCCCAGAAGAAGCTGCCTGGGCGCATTCAACATTAGTCGGAGGAGGTACAAGAACTCCGGAGATCAGCGACTTGCTCGAGAATCCCAATCAGAGCTTGCTCAAGCGCGGTATGATCTCTTTCTTTGAAGAGATTGCGCAAAGGCTTGATCGTGATGACAAGATGGAATTACCTCGTCGACAACATTCGGTGTAGTCGTAGCAATCGACTTCCTCGGCTACGATCAATCGAATATTTCTCGTAGGAATCGACACGGCCATAAGTCGAATCGATCCCTATTGAGAGAAATATATTTCGATCGGTGATGATCAAGCCCCTCGGAGTGATCATTCACCACGCCGACAAAGAAATTCTAGCGGGTGGAGTGAGAAGTATTCCCTCGTAGAGGCGAGACCTACTACGAGCAAGTCGACTGTTCTTTGGGTGTCGTCGAATCGATCACTGGTGATATTAACCCTTCTTTCTTACAAAGAAGGCGTCAAGAAGTGATTCTGGGATCGGGCATTTTCGCGACCTTGAGCGATTCATTTGGCCACCTCATTTCGACCGGTGAACATGGAGAAATTTGATGGATCTCAAAATCCCATCGAATTTCTTGAGATCTATCTAACAATTGTCAGAAGCGGCGGGAGGAGGAGAGCATGTAATGGCAAATTACCTTCCGGCGTGCTCGAAGGATCCGCTCGATCGTGGTTATTAAACCAACCACTCGAGTCGATCTACTCTTAGCAACACCTCTGCGATCTTCTTGAGCGAATTTCCAAGGCACATACAACCATACTGGAAAGGAAGATGACTTGCACCGGATAAAGCAGAACAACAACGAGACTTTGCGTCAATTCATCAAGCGCTTTAGTCAAGTTAAGTAACTCAATTCCAGAAATTTCTGACTCCTCTGTGATCAGGGCTTTTAAGCAAGGAGTCCGTAGTAGAAGGATAACAGAGGATATTGCTTTGAATCCTCCCAACACTGTTGCCGAGCTCTTCGAGATGGCCGATCGATATGCAACTGCTTCTGAGGCAGTCGAGTGGAACAACACTATCGATCGAGAAATGTACACTCCTCGAGAGCCAGGTGAAGTTGGTAAGGACAAAAAGCAAAAAGTCCAAGAAGAAAATAAAGAGTCAAAACCACAAACCCGGTGGTTTCAAGGAGGTCTTAGCCGTGAAAGATAGAGAGCCCCAAACCACCAAGTCGTACCCTGATCAAGGCAAAGGTAAGCGCCCTGATCGTAGGACCGACAAACCAAGGTGGTGTCCTTTTCATAAAAAGGAAGGACATGACCTCCGCAACTGCCGAGTTTTCCAAAGAAAGCTCGAGGACTACTACAACGGCAAAGCACCACTCCCTACTCTCGAGCAGGTAGGACATACGAGTGGCCAAAAGTCGTCAGATGATGAGGAGATGCCGTTCCAAGATCCGCAACATACCGTTGAGCACATCTGAGAGGATCATCGGCATCGACTCCAAGCGACAACTTAAAGGCTGCGGACGAGAGGTAAATTCCATACATGCTCCTCTCGTCAATAATTTACGAAGTGGTGGAAGTTACCATCTCTTTTGAGAAGGATATTTGCCCGATCCTCTACGAGTTGATCAGTCGATATCAATTGTGGTGAACCCACCATCAACAAGCTGTCGGGTCAATCAGTGTTGGTTGATGGTGGCGATTCCTGAACATACTATTTACTAATGCCACGGGACGAGATGCAAGTACCCAAGACAAAGGTAAGGCGATGCGATACTCCTTTCATGGAATCGTACCGGGGTCTTCGGCCAAACCCATTGGCCAAGTTTCTCTTCCTTTAACATTTGGCTCGCCAAGTAATTTCGGAGACGAGAAAGTCTCCTTTGATGTGGTCGATTTCGATCGGCATATAACGCCATACTCGGACGACCAACTTTGGCAAAATTCTTAATGGCTACTCATTATGGGTATCAATGTCTTAAGATGCGAGTCCCAAAGGGTGATCACAATTCAATGTGACAAAAGATGGCGTATAGGCTGCGGCCGTCGATCCTCGAGATGGTTGGTCAAATACCAACTCGAGATGAAAGTCGACCCGACTAGCAAGTCGAAGCCTAAAAAGTCGCACCAAAGCCGAACGACCAAGTCAAAGAGGTTCCTCCGGACTTGCAGAGGAGCCCTCAAGACTGCGCATCGGGAGACTTCCGACCCCAAATAGGAAGGCGCCCTCATTACCTTCCTCAGAGCTAACGCAGATGTCTTTGCGTGGCAAGCATCCGACATGCCCGAGTCCCTGTGGAGGTGATCGAGCACGAGGCTAGCTTTACGGCTGATAAAGTACCGTAAAACAAAAATTACGGAGATTTGCCCGATCGACGAGATGCTATTAAATCGAATTGGATAAGCTACTTAAAGCGGGCTTTATAAGAAAAGTCAACCACCCAGTGGTTGGCTAACCTGTAATGGTCAAAAAGTCAAGCGGCAAATGGCGTATGTGCGTGAACTTTCTTGATCTTAATAAAGCTTGTCCAAAAGATGATTTCCCTTTACCTCGTGTCGATCATTTGGTTGATTCTCTGCGGGTTGTGAGATATTAAGTTTTTAGATGCATATTCGGATACCACCGGATCAATATGTGTCTAAGCGATGAAGAAAAGACCGCATTCATTACTCCATTTGGTACCTTTTGTTATGTCAAAATGCCATTTGGTCTAAAGAATGCGGTGCTTCTTTTCAACGCCTAATGCAATCGACTTTTCATATCAATTAGTAGAATTTGGAAGCCTATGTTGATGATCTAGTCGTAAAAGCATTAAGAGACTTAATCATATCAGCGACCTACAAGAAACATTCGACAACCTCGAAAGCACCGCTTAAAACTTAATCGAGAGAAGTGTGTGTTTGGAATTTCTTCAGAAAATTGCTTGGATTCCTAGTATCTAAGCGAGGAATCGAAGCAAATCTGAAAAAATAAAGGCCATCCTCGGATCGTCCACCAACCACAAAAAGGAAGTCGAAACTCACGGGATGCATGGCGGCTTTAAGTCGTTTCATCGCACGACTAGGAGAAAAGGACTACCTTTCTTTAAACTTCTCGGGAGACATGAAGGTTTTGAGTGGTCGAGCGAGGCAAGCAGCGCTTTGAGGATGTCAAGAGGTACCTTCGAGTGCTCTGTTGCGGTTTCGCAAAGCGGAAGAGGCGCTCTTAATTTACCTAGCCGCCACGCCACGAGCGACAAGCGCGATCTTGGTCGTAGAGCGTGGCGTACAACGACCGGTTTACTACGTTAGCGAAGTTTTACACGCCTAAGGGGCGTTACCTCGGTCCAAAACTTCTATATGCCCTCCTCATGTCTTCGAGGAAACGGCATTATTTTCAGCGCACAAAATAGTTGTGCCGCGTCGAGTTTCCTTTGGGAGCAATCCTCCATAATAAGGAAGCAATGGGGACGCATGGCAAAATGGTCATCGAACTTGGGAGTTCGACCTCCATTCGTGTCGAACGGCCATAAAATCGGATCTTGGCGGACTTTGTCGCCGAATGGACAAATCTGAACTGTTCGGGATCCCGATCTGATTCCACGACCGATGGATGATGTACTTTGACGGGTCACTTACTTTAAGTGGCTCGAGGGTGAGGTGGTCTGGTATCTCCTACCGGAGAAACCTTAAAGTATGTCATACAATTAAACTTTCAGACCACTAACAATGTGGCAGAGTACGAAGGTTTGCTAGCTGGCATACTGTAACACCCCAGCCCAACACTGAGCCTAGAATGCCACCACACTACACTTTAAACTGATAATTAATGACACACTATAAAACTACATCAAGAAATCATCAATAATTATATCCATGGACCACAATCTAGCAAGTATAAATATGGATCAAACGATAATCAATAAGCAAGGGGAATAAAACCAGGTAAATAATCCAAAGTAGCATCAACCAAATAATCCAAATTAATAAAGCAAACAGTCTAGTCCAAATGATGTCCTAAACTTTATTCAATAACTAACATGCTCATGTGTAAACCAATATTGAGTGAATGATTATCATGGCGAATGATCATGTGATGTCCATGTGCTCTACTCGCTCTCAATTACGGCATCCTCGAAGATCACCTAAAAACAACAGTAGAGCAAGGGTGAGTCCACGACTCAGCAAACACATCATATACAACGAACAATAATAAATCAACAGCATTCAATAACTTCATTATCATCACGTGCACTTCCATTCACATTCTCATTCATTAATCTCAAATATCAATGCAACTCTATTCTATATGTCCACATGCACTTCTTTTCGCAGATATCACGGTATAGCGTGAGTGAATGCTCGCGACAACATTCACTCTCAAGCCCGTTCCTCCATAAGGATCGGGGACCTCCTCCACTCCCGTGGAGTTGTGATCAATCATGATCACCTTCTCTTATGCAAAGATGCTTATGAATGCAAACATGCAAACTCCATCATAAACATCATATCCAACTTTCCATCATGCTCATCAACAAAGATATAAACATACCAATTATTTGTTTGCAATTAAACCAAATAAAAGCACAACAATAATGGTAATAGAAGATAAAGAAAAAGCGTGATCGATCATTGATCATTTGTCTACCATGCACTTGCCTTTACTAGTTGCGACGCACAATTTGACTCGAAGATGGCAACAAGTACGACGCTTCTCCTACATTAAATACACACATCTCAATACAAGCTACAGCATCATACGAATAACAATCAATATACATCGCTCCTATACGTCCCCAAATATACCACATTACGCCGGTACCGAAAAACTACCCATTGCTGTCCGGTTACTAAAAAGAGCGTAACTTTTGACTCGAAAGTCCGATCACAACAAACCACCCCATTCTGGATTCATTATAAAATTCTCCACATTTTCTTAGATTACGAAGACTTCTAATTAAATCATCTAACCCTCCGTTTTTAGCCCGGAAAGCCGATCTGTCCGCTTCGGAACAGCGATCTTCCAAATTTCATAACTTCTGTTTTACTCATCCAAAATGCGTGTTCTCAGATCCTACAGAACCATTGGACAATTATCTACAACTTTCATGTAGATCAAAAACTCTAATTAAGCCATTTACTATTTTTAGTTTACAGTCTACCAAAACAGCGCCTAAAGACGACAACCCTAAAAACAGCGGCTTTCTCAAAATCATAACTCGAAATCTAATTGTCCGATTGACAAAATAAAATATGCTAATGAGAGCTATCGACAATATCTACAATTAACTAGTAGATGACAATTCCAAAATACGCCATTAAGGTACCCGAATAAATCGTACACGGAACAGCAGGCTAAACCGATCCATTAATCGTCCCCTCGATTAGAAATTCTAAAACATCTCTAATTAATCTCAATTCTAATCTTCAACTAAATTAGCAAAACAGAGCGGAAACAAAATTATAGATCACTACCCACAAAAACCCGGATCCTAACGTCTTTCTTCTAATTTTCTCTTCTGCTGTTTGATAGCTTCTCCCTTGACTTTAACTCTCACGTAATGAAGCCTCATTAATTGTTTTCCTTGACATCACCGTAACATGCATTGAACTAGCAACATTGCATTGCCTGCATGCGGCTATCTAGAAGAAACATCAAGGAGTCTTGTACACGGCCGTCGGTAGAATATGCGAGTTCACGCAGCGGAAAGCGGCAGCGAGCCTTGGTGTTTGGTTGCGGCCAAGATTTGGCGGCAAAAGCGGCTGAGAGAGGTTGGTGACCGGCTCATTCTTTGTTTAATTTGGAGAAAAAGCGGCGCATGCGGCATAGAATGAGGAGGAGTGCGGCGTCAGCGTATGACCTTGCGCAGGCGGCCCGGCCAAAGACAAGCGACAATCTCCACGGGGCCAAACGTTCGGCACTTGCTTCCAAAGCAGCGTTCACCAAGCGTCACGAGGGCGGCTCCCACCGGCGAAGACAGCGCAAAGCGAGAGCGGCGGTCGCAGATCGGCTCCCCTCGGTATGCAGCGCTTGGCCGAGTAGAAGGCGCAGTAATTTGGAGCAATCGCGTATACAGGAGAAGATTTGTGGAGACGGCGCGGCTTGGAAACCAAAAAGAAAACTAGGGTTTTCTAGAAAGCCTAAAACTATTTATATAGCTCAAAGAAAATCCTGAAAATGCTATTTCCCACGAAATCTTTTTATTTAATTACACCCAGGCCCTTAAGAGGCTAATAATTAATTAATTATTGCTAGTATTTAATTAATTACTCTCCGACCATTAAAACGCGATTATTAAAATTAATATTATTTTCAGGGTATTACATTCTACCCCCCTTAACGGAATTCGACCCCGAATTCTACTCGTCGTTCTACTCAAATAAAAACTGCACAACTGAAATTAAACAACAAATTAACACGTACCCGACGTGAACAACTCCGGGTATTGCTCGCGCATGCGAGACTCCAACTCCCAAGTCGCCTCTCTCTCAGATTGATGCGTCCACAGCACCTTGACGTATACCAACGTCTTGTGCCTCAGCACTCGCTCCGACCTTTCCAAAATGCGCGTCGGACGCGACTCAACTGTGAGGTCTTGCTCAATAGTCAACGGCTCTAATGAAATCTTATGCTCTGGATCCCTCAAAAACTTTCTCAACATCGAGACGTGAAACACATTATGAACTCCACGCATGGACTCAGGAAGGTCCAGACGGTAGGCTAACTTTCCAATTCTTGCAATAATCGGGAACGGTCCAACGTACCTCGGGCTAAGCTTCCCTTTGGTACCGAACCGAACAATGCCTTTAGTGGGAGACACTCTCAAGAGCACCTGGTCACCCACTGCGAACTCCAAGTCACGCCTCCTCAAATCAGCATAACTTTTCTGTCTACTCTGAGCTGCTAACAGATTCTGCCTCACCATGGCCACACGCTCAACGGTCCTCTGAATCCAGTCCGGACCTAAAATTGCCTTCTCTCCAACTGCATCCCAACAAAGTGGCGATCTGCACTTCCGCCCATAGAGAACCTCAAATGGCGCGGCTCTAATACTGGAATGGTAACTATTATTATAAGCAAACTCTGCAAGTGGCAATGGTCCTCCCAACTACCCTTCAAGATAGAACACAAGATCGCAACATATCCTCCAAAGTGCAGATAGTGCGCTCATTGCCCATCATACGAGGATGGATGATTTGTACTAAAGGCGGATTTGTGTGCCCAATGCACTCTGCAGACTCTCCCGAACTTGGATACAAACTTGGCGTCCTGTCGAGAAGCGATGGTCTTTGGCACACCATGCAGTCTTACTATTTCACGCACATAAATAGGAGCTAGATCACTCATTTGAATTTGTCGTGCGAATAGGGATGAAGTGTGCAGACTTGCTGAATCGGTCAACCACTACCCAAACTGCATCCTTCCCTCGCGGCGAACGAGGCAACGCCACCACAAAGTCCATAGAGATATCGTCCCAAGGCCACTGGGGTACCTCCAAAGGCTGTAATAACCCTGCAGGACGCTTATGCTCAGCTTTCACTTGCTGACAAACACCACAAGAAGCCACATAATCAGCAATATCCACCTTCATTCTCTTCCACCAAAAATTCTGTTTCAAATCTCGATACATCTTAGTCTCACGGGATGAGCGATTATGCAGTGCGATGTGCCTCCCTCAAAATATCATCCTTTACCTCCGCCTTTTGTGGCACGCAAAGGCGACCTTTAAATCTCAAAGTACCAGAATCATCCATACTGAAATCACTCTCTTTACCCTCATCCAGACGCTTCCTAACCTCCTGTAATAACCGGTCACTCTGCTGTGCCTCCGCACTGATGCGGAATAGTGACTCAAGAATCAACTGCGTCTCAACATGTGACGTGCCCGCATAACAATAAGATATACCCATGCGATCAAAATCAGCAATGAGGCAATCTAGAGTAGCGGGAGTCGCCTTGCGACTAAGAGCATCAGCAACTACATTGGCCTTGCACGGATGATCTTGAATAGTGAGATCATAATCCTTGATCAACTCAACCACCTCCTTTGCCTCAAATTCAGATCCTTACGGTGAAGATATATTTGAGACTCTTGTGATCTGTGAAAATATCACAAGGCTCGCCGTATAGATAATGCCTCCAAATCTTGAGAGCAAAAACAACCGCGACCAACTCCAAATCATGAGTGGGATAATGCGCTCGTGCTTCTTTAAGCGCCTCGGCGCATAAGCAATTACCTTACCGTCTTGCATGAGAACACAGCCAAGACCCACTCGAGACGCATCTGAAAAGGCGTGAACCGCTTTCGGCTCGGGAAGAGTGAGAATAGGAGAGGTCACCAACTTTGTCCTTCAAAATCACGGCTCGCGCTCACACTCATCGATCCACTGGAATCTCACACCTTTACGAGTAAGTGAGACATCGGCAGCAATGATAGAGAAATCCTGCACAAAACGCCGATAATATCCAGCTAACCCCAAGAAACTCCTCACCTCCTTCACACTAGTCGGCCTCTTCCAATCCACCATTGTAGAGACCTTACTAGGGGCACGACAATACCACGAGGTTAATCACATGACCCGAAAACCCATACGAAATCCGAACTCACACTTCTTCAACTTAGCATAGAACTTGTGCTCTCTCAAAGTATCTAAAACCAGTCTCAAATGACGCTCATGGTCCTCATTGGTCTTGGAATAGATAAGAATGTCATCAATGAACACCACCACGAAATCATCTAGATACTCGTGTAACATGTTGTTCATGGTCTCCATAAAAATAGCAGGTGCATTAGTCAATCCAAAAGACATAACTTTATACTCATAATGCCCATACACGGTGGAGAAAGCGGTCTTCTCAACATCTGCTCACGCTACGGATTTGATTATACCCGGCGGAGATCAATCTTGGAGAACACTTGAGCTCCATTCAGCCGATCAAACAAGTCCTCAATGCGGGGCAATGGATATTTATTCTTGATTGTGGATTGCATTAAGCGCCACGATAATCAATACACATCGCCAACTCCCATCCTTCTTCTCCGTGAGCGAGCGAGAGCTCCCCATGGCGATACACTACGCTGATCAACCCTTTAGCCAACAAATCATCCAATTGCTTCTTCAACTCGTCATGAAACGGACGTGCTAATCGATATGGAGACATCGAGATGGGACGAGTACCCGGAACAAGATCAATGCGAAACTCCACGTTTCGCGCAGGTGGCAAACCCGGAAGCTCAACTGGGAACACATCTGGGTAATCACTAACCACTGGAATCTCTTCAATCTGCGAAGCCACACTCGGTTTTCGGCAAGAGCTAAAGAAGTCGATTTTCTTTGCCGCGGCCGGAAACAATCCGACCAACATCGAAAGAGAGCGCGGGCGCACTCCTGAAAAGTCAAAGTCTCCCAGGCGAAGTGCACTGCAGAGCGTTCTCTGAAACAAGATATCACAGCTCGATAAGAGTGCAACCAATCCATACCCAAGATAACGTCGAGCGGCTCCATTTGAATAACTATCAAATTCGCGTGAACTCCTCTCCATCAACGACAATAGAACACCCGGGACAAGCGGTAGAGCTAGCAATAATACCCCGGAGAACTAACCAACACCGGTGAAATCCTTTGCATACTCAAGTTCGCTCTCCTAGCAAACACCGTCGACACAAGCGAAAAGGTAGCCCCGAATCAAAAGGACTAAAGCATCAAATGAATCCACAAGCAAAGTACTGTCACCACGTCGGGGCGACCCGCGAACTCTGCGATGGGCATGGCGTACACTCCAGTGGCGCCATGGTGAAAGAAGGCGATCTCGCGGCGGCGAGCCCTAACAATCTTTGTGGCGGTGCGGTAATGCGGTCGTGCGGCCAAGCGGTGCGAAGGTGGCGGGCGCGATGAGTACCTACTGGGCGCCCAAAGTGAAGGAAATGGCATCGTTGGAGGAGCGATCATCATCGGAAAGATCCTCGGCGGGACCCAGAAGAAGAAGATGGCACGGGCTCCCACTTGATCACGCTAAGCGGGGTTACGGCGACACACCCGCTCCTTGTGACCCGATCGGCCACTGCGGCGGCAATCACCCGTCCAAGTGCACTCGGCGACCACGGTGTCCATCACGCACTTAAAGCAAAGCATGCCCGCAGAGCAGAGACGAAGAGTGGAGTACACGCAAAAGGGCGAGGCGCCAAGAAGAGAACGGCCTCGACTGCTTAGACCTGAGAGACTGCAGTCCTCCCTTGAATTTCTTGAAAGCAAGTCGCTGAACAGACCCACTTCCCTCACTAGAGCTCCTCTTACGGTCACCACGAAACAACGATCCACGAGGCTTGCGCCTTTGTGGTGCATCTCCATCTCCATGCCCCTGGCTTGCTCCACCTGAGCTGTAATCACGGAGTGGAGTAGCTCCCAACACATGTCGGTACTCGGCATTGAGACCCAGCGGAACCTCTTAACTACGGAGATCATCGTTCGCTCTTGAAGGGACAAAGCGAACCAAGTTGTTGAACTCGACCTCATACTCGGCAATAGACCTCTTCCCCTGGGCAAAGGCCGTCAAGGCAACCTCCATCTTCTCTACAAAAGAGTAGGGGTAGAACTTCCCCTTGAACTGATCAACAAAGTCCTCCCAAGTGACTGGACCTTGAGTGGCGGTCCTCGAAGACAACACGACCTCCCACCAAATATCCTTTGTTGACGAAGAGCACGGATCTCTCCCACCAACTCTCTCAACAAGCGGGGTTTCATCACGGACCCCAAGCAGAGGCGGGTCAGCAACAACCCCTCGACTCTCGACTCATACGCGCTCTGGGAGGTGGCTCCACGGAACCTCTTCCGCGACCCCGACCTCCACGACCGCGGCCACCACGACCACGTCCTCTACCCCTCGGCATAACTATCAACCACAATCAACAATACACAATGAGCTCAAAGCTCAAAATAAACTCATCCATCAATAAACAACATAGCAGGCGTAAAACTATATTCGTACCTCTCTCTAACCTCATGCACTAGTGTGTCAAATTTTAGGTTAGTTAACCATTAGCAAATTTTAGTTGATTTACTAACTAAAACAAATTTTAACAATTTTAGTTTGCCTAAGTTGTTAATCTATTCACCACGGACCTAAAGCCGCTCGATACCAAGCTGTAACACGACCCAACACCGAGCCTAGAATGCCACCACACTACACTTTAAGCGATAATTAATGACACACTATAAAACTACATCAAGAAATCATCAATAATTATATCCATGGACCACAATCTAGCAAGTATAAATATGGATCAAGCGATAATCAATAAGCAAGGGGAATAAAACCAGGTAAATAATCCAAAGTAGCATCAACCAAATAATCCAAATTAATAAAGCAAACAGTCTAGTCCAAATGATGTCCTAAACTTTATTCAATAACTAACATGCTCATGTGTAAACCAATATTGAGTGAATGATTATCATGGCGAATGATCATGTGATGTCCATGTGCTCTACTCGCTCTCAATTACGGCATCCTCGAAGATCACCTAAAAACAACAGTAGAGCAAGGGTGAGTCCACGACTCAGCAAACACATCATATACAACGAACAATAATAAATCAACAGCATTCAATAACTTCATTATCATCACGTGCACTTCCATTCACATTCTCATTCATTAATCTCAAATATCAATGCAACTCTATTCTATATGTCCACATGCACTTCTTTTCGCGTATACCGGTATAGCGTGAGTGAATGCTCGCGACAACATTCACTCTCAAGCCCGTTCCTCCATAAGGATCGGGGACCTCCTCCACTCCCGTGGAGTTGTGATCAATCATGATCACCTTCTCTTATGCAAAGATGCTTATGAATGCAAACATGCAAACTCCATCATAAACATCATATCCAACTTTCCATCATGCTCATCAACAAAGATATAAACATACCAATTATTTGTTTGCAATTAAACCAAATAAAAGCACAACAATAATGGTAATAGAAGATAAAGAAAGCGATGATCGATCATTGATCATTGTCTACCATGCACTTGCCTTTACTAGTTGCGGCGCACAATTTGACTCGAAGATGGCAACAAGTACGGCGCTTCTCCTACATTAAATACACACATCTCAATACAAGCTACAGCATCATACGAATAACAATCAATATACATCGCTCCTATCGTCCCCAAATATACCACATTACGCGGTGCGAAAAACTACCCATTGCTGTCCGGTTACTAAAAAAGCGTAACTTTTGACTCGAAAGTCCGATCACAACAAACCACCCCATTCTGGATTCATTATAAAATTCTCCACATTTTCTTAGATTACGAAGACTTCTAATTAAATCATCTAACCCTCCGTTTTTAGCCCGGAAAGCCGATCTGTCCGCTTGAACAGCGATCTTCAAATTTCATAACTTCTGTTTTACTCATCCAAAATGCGTGTTCTCAGATCCTACAGAACCATTGGACAATTATCTACAACTTTCATGTAGATCAAAAACTCTAATTAAGCCATTTACTATTTTTAGTTTACAGTCTACCAAAACAGCGCCTAAAGACGACAACCCTAAAAACAGCGGCTTTCTCAAAATCATAACTCGAAATCTAATTGTCCGATTGACAAAATAAAATATGCTAATGAGAGCTATCGACAATATCTACAATTAACTAGTAGATGACAATTCCAAAATACGCCATTAAGGTACCCGAATAAATCGTACATGCGAACAGCGAGCTAAGCAGATCCATTAATCGTCCCTCGATTAGAAATTCTAAAACATCTCTAATTAATCTCAATTCTAATCTTCAACTAAATTAGCAAAACAGAGCGGAAACAAAATTATAGATCACTACCCACAAAAACCCGGATCCTAACGTCTTTCTTCTAATTTTCTCTTCTGCTGTTTGATAGCTTCTCCCTTGACTTTAACTCTCACGTAATGAAGCCTCATTAATTGTTTTCCTTGACATCACCGTAACATGCATTGAACTAGCAACATTGCATTGCCTGCATGCGGCTATCTAGAAGAAACATCAAGGAGTCTTGTACAGGTGATCGGTAGAATATGCGAGTTCACGCAGTTGAAAGCGGCAAAGAGCCTTGGTGTTTGGTTGGTGGTGCCACGGTGGCGACAAAAGCATGAGAGGTTCGGTGACTTCGCTCGATTCTATTGTTTGGTGGAGAAAAAGCGGCGCATCGCAAAGCGATACGCAGGAGGCGGTGCGGCGTCGCGGCCGCGACCTTGCGCAGGCGGCCGGCCGCAAGAAAGCAGCAATCTCCACGGGGCCAAACGTTCGGCACTTGCTTCCAAAGAGCGTTGATAAGCGTGCGGGGCGGCTCCCACCTGCGGCCGCAGCGCAAGGGGCGAGCGGCGGCGAAGGCGGATCGGCTCCCCTCGGTGCGGCGCATGCGGCCGAGTAGAAAGCTTGGCGGTTGGAGCAATCGGTATACGGAGAAGATTTGTGGAGGCAGCGCGCGGCTTGAAACCAAAAAAGAAAACTAGGGTTTCTAGAAAGCCTAAAACTATTTATATAGCTCAAAGAAAATCACGAAAATGCTATTTCCCACGAAATCTTTTATTTAATTACACCGGGCCCTTAAGAGGCTAATAATTAATTAATTATTGCTAGTATTTAATTAATTACTCTCAGAGCCATTAAAACGCGATTATTAAAATTAATATTATTTTGAGGGTATTACACATACGAGTGCAAAGCACTCTCAATTAAATCGACAACTCGTGAGAGGAGACTCTCAACTAGTCGTGAATCAAGTCGGGAAGAGTACGGTGCTCTGGCTCGACAATGTCTCGATACTTATCGAAATGCATAAGCTAGAAAAGCATTTTTAGGTTTGAGGTACAATTCATCCCTCGAAGGATAATTTCCTCATGGACCAACTTGCTCGGATGGCTTCTTCCGATCTACGGTACCAAAAGGAGTTTTCTTGGAGCAACTCCAAAAGGCTGTCTCAGTCGAAGAACAGAGACACCTCCTATTGAGATGGCCTCATTAGACTACGAGGATACTGGATGACTCCCATCTACGAGTATCTTCGCAAGGGTTCCGTGCAGAAGATGATCTTGAGGCGGATCGTTTATCGAAAAGCCAAAATGTATACTTTGGTGAAGGAGTCCTCTACAAGCGAGGAACCAAGAGATACTCATGCGATGCATTCGCAAAATGAAGGAATAACACTCCTTCACGATATACAGTGGCATCTGTGGGACACATGCTTCCTCTGAGAACATTGGTTGGTAAAGCCTTTCGACAAGGTTTTCTTGGCCTCTGATACTGTATGATGCTAAGGAGGTGGTTAAAAAGTGTATCGAGTGCCAATTTCATAGTGAGCAGATACACCAACCCGGCTCAAGCATTACAAACAATACATCTTTCTTGGCCTTTTGCGACACAGGGTCTTGATATCCTAGGACCGTTTCCCAAAGCTCCGGAGGTTTGAATTACTTTTATGGCTATTGACACGTTCACAAAATGGATTGAAGCTGAACACATGGCGGGATAACAGCAGGCGACAAAAGGTTCATGATGAGATGCGTAATTAGCCGATTTGGAGTTAAGTCGGATAATTACGAACAATGGTAAACAATTCGCAAGTGCAAAATTTCAAGAATTTTGCGACGAGTTGGGTACCAAGTTATGCTACGCTTACATTGCACATCCCCAAAGCAGCAGGCGGTCGAGCGTGCAAGCGACCAAATAATGTGAGAATTAAAACCGAGTCTTGACCCGACTTGTTAGCGCTCGGGGCTTGGGTACAAGAATTACCTTAGTATTATGGGCGGTTAAATGCGACCACCGATCGAGCAACGGGAGAAACACCATTTTTCTAGTGTTGGGCCGAAGCCATGCTTCCTCGGAGCTAAAATGCGGTCGACACGAGTTGAAACCTTCAACAACTCGGACCGGGAACAACCGAGCGGATGATATTAACCTACTCGAAGAAAGGAGAAACCTAGCCTTAATCCGTTCGCGGTCTACCAACAAGCCTGCGCGAGATACTATGATCGTAGGTCCAACCTCGCAGCCTTCTTTGTAGGTGACTTAGTATTGAGCTCGCCAATCCAAGTCTAATCGAATAAACTTTCCCCAAATGGGAAGGTCCTTACGATGATCGAAGTAACTCGGCGAGGTCGATACGACTAGCGATGGAAGACAGACGAGTTCTCTCAAACTCTTGGAACATCGACGATTCACGCAAATTCTATGTGTGACCAATTTCTCAGGCAATAAAAGTCCAGATTCTTTCTACCTCTCTTGCCTTATTTTTGAGTAGTGCTTTTTTAATCTTTCGACTATGATTCAAAAACACCCAGTTTTCTTTACACTGGTCGAAAAGCGAGTAACGTCATCTAGTCGAAACTTCTCCTCTCTGCATGTGGTTCTGCCCACGAGAAGGAATTTCCTAGTATCGACTCGTTACTCATTTTCTTGCCAATACAAAGAGCTCGGTTTCTATCCGATCGAAATGTTCTCAAAGCCAACTCTCTCAATCTTAGTTTATTTTTTCAGTAATTTCAAAAATATTCTAAGTAGAGTGCACTTGATATATTTATTCGACCACCTTTGATGTACTCGTTTAGTTTTGGTAGTGAAGGAAGAGACACACCTAGTCGAATTCTTTCCTCTCTGCATGTGGTCCTACCCACTAGAAGGAACTTCCTAGCGCTGCTCAGTCTCCTACTTTTTGTTACTGGAAAAGACTTATCGAGTCCAGCAGAAAAGGGAGAACGAATTATTAAAGTCCTCTAGGCGTTTGCTTAACTCAAGTTCTTTGTTCTTGGTTTGATTAAACTAGTCGGAGATGGTAACATCACCTAGTCGAAGCCTTTCCTCTCTGCACGTGGTCCTGCCCATTAGAAGGAACTTCCTAGTGTCGAGCCGTTTCAACTCTTTTGACCAAGTGCTTGACAACCATAACAAAACTATAAGTTAAACAAACCTCTCTGTTTTGAAAACCCATTTCAAACACTATTTACTTAGATTGTCTAAACAAGCTAAGCAAATAGTCGGGGGCTAGGATAAATTTATTAATTTGACTTCAATTCTTAGTCTTTCATTCGTTTATTATCTTTTGAGTTACTAACAACTCGACAAGATGATTTTAGAAACAAGATGGATCGTATATTACTCATCAATGAAATTATGCGCCTTACAAAGTAGTTACAAGATTACTCGAAGGGGAGAGCCTAGTTGCATTTCCTCATACCTTTTTGCCAACCGATTGCATTTCCTCAATCAGACGATTTGCCTCGATTGAGCAATCGAACTCGGCTTCAATTGGTTGCACATTAAGGTGGGGTCTTGAGCTTTAAGTTTTAAAGCGTAACTTACTCCGACTTCATTGCCTCCTTATTGATTGACTTGATTAGCCTTGAGTGGTCACCATTTCTTGCAAGTTTCGACTTGTTCCCCAATGGTACTTATGTGAGCAGACTCAGTATCTTCTCGAGGAGTTTTTCCTCGAATGTAGCTCACTAAGCACATTGTTGGGGCGTGATGTTGCCTTGAAGACTAGTCTTCATCGACTCCATCTCTGTTGGGTACAAGTCGAAGCCTCATGAAGTTTCTTATTTTCGACCACTTGTTACGAAAAGAATAAAACGGTCAAACAAAAATAAACTTCTAGAGGAAGATAACACAAAGATAATTGTAGGTAAAAGCATTTCTTACCTACTAGTTGAGAATCGGTTCTTAACCTCTTCTTGATGGGAAGCAATGGTTTCAGCGTGCTTTTTCTCCCATGCTCTGATGTCCTCTGCATTCATCTTAGCAATGCGGACGGACTCATTGTAGATCAAGGTCTTCTCTTGGATTTCAGCCTCGAGGCTTCTCAATTGGCGACAATTTCGAACAAGAAATTGGCATTAGAAAAGGGAAAATGCTCGAAAAGGACAACAGGTAAAGAATTACTTACCTGTTACTTGAGTTCTCAGACCCTCGAGTTCTTGATCCTTGTCCTTGGTAATGCGAGAAAACTCCTGAATAACCAAAGCTTTTTCTTGAACTTCGGTCCGGAGCTTCCGCATCTCATTTTCTTTATCTGGAGAAGAAATGAGAGTCGGGTAAAGGTTAAAGATCAAAAGCAGTCTTAAGTTCAGCACTTACTGTTTATTTTTTCCTGCAATCTTTTAGATGCAGAGACAGCCTCTCGAAGTCTATCCGAGAGAACTATTATTTCCTCCCTTAGCTTTCTCGACTCCTCTTTTTCGTAATCGAGTGAGTCAGCTAAGGTCTTCGTGTCACTATTTAACCTACAAAGAACAGAAACGGAGATAAACATCAGCCGATTGGTTGTAAGTACTTCTACAACCACCGACCTAGTCGTAAGTTTTTCTACGACTATGTCATGGTCGTAAGTCTTTCTACGACCACTACCTAGTCGTAAGTAGTCGTAAGCTTTTTACGACCAGTACTTTGTCATGAGTTTTTTCCATGACTATTCTCGTAAAACACTATACGAGTAGTTAAGTCAAAAACAACTATGAATAATAGTGACTTACCATCTCTCTGCCTCTGCACAGAGTACTTCTTTCTCCTGTCCAAGCTCTAAAAGTTGTCGATGGTACTCACCGACAACAGCAATTTGCTCCAGAGCTTTCTGCAAAAAGAAAACAGTGAGAAGAGAAGGAAAGCCACATATATATAAGTATTCTAAAAATACTTACATTCATAGTCGACCTAGCAAAGATCGAATATACAAAATCCGGGTTCTTCAGCTTATCTATCCTCGCGACTTTATCCCACCACACCTCCTCGAGGCGCTCATTATCGAAGGTATTTCCCCTGTTGGGAATATCTTTGGGATGGGGACTTCGGTCACGAATACAGGGCGAAGACCCTATGATGAGGCGGGCCCAAAGAAGTCACCACAGAAGTTGAAATATTCTTCTTCTGATTCTGTAACTTCTCTTTGGGTAGGGGAAGGAACGCCTCCTACGATTTCCTTCCCAGAACGGTGCACAAGCTGGTCACCACCTTGACCAGAGGCTTCCACAGCTGCCCCTGTTGTTTCTACGACCTCAGTAGTCGCAGCTGCCACTTCAGCAGTAACAGCCGCTACTTCAAGGGTCGTAGCTACAACTTCAGCAGATGTAGGAATCACTCTGGGAGTCTCAACTTCATCGGCCACAGGCCCAGGGTGATGCTTGACCACCTCCATTGATACCTCTCTAATAGCGAAGGGGTGGCAATGGGCTTCTCAACGGAAGCATTCAGAAATTTGAAGGAGTTAAATCTTGAAATAAAGAAAAGCAAATCAGGTTGTGAAAAAGAAAAAGGTAAATATTGTTCTTACACTTTAGTACATTTCACATACCTCTGCACCCTGGTCTTAACTAGGAATTTTGGAGCAATCCTCCCAACGGAGGACCTCTTCTTCTCCACGACCACGTCTGGTCGAGGTTCAACAATTGGCCCAGCTACGACCACGTCTGGTCGTAGAGTTTGGACAGGAACCAGGGCTCTGGTTTCCTGATTCTCTGGATGGCCGAGATCAGTCTCGACCATTCCAAGAGCAGCACTGCCCTCAGCTGCAGGTTGTGCTGGTGCAGCATCGTCCTTCATAAAAGACACAAAATCTTTCCAGTTCTCCTTTTCCAGTTGCCTAACAAAACTAGGAGTGGCAGAAACTGCGAAAGATTCCTTGTCATAATGGAAGGGTACCTTAGCCTTGCGAGGTTTGCGCTTAAGAGATCAATTGCCTCGGCCTCCTCGGCCGATAGCTACGGCCTCGTCTTGGATATAGCTACGTTTGCGCGCGAGCCTTGTAGAAGGTGCGGTCGAAAGACCGAGCTCGAGCTTGCTCCTCCTTGTTGGTAGATTTTACAAGTCGGCGTCTCTTAGAGGAGGAGCGAGCCTTTGTCTTCGACAACCCAGCGCCAATAGTCATCGATCACGACTTCTTCGTCGTCCGGCGATTTTCCATGCCTACTTTACGTAAAGCAAAATAGAAAAGAAGAATCAGCGATCGATCGTAAGTTTTTCTCGACCGGTGCCAAGTCGTAAGTTTTCTCGACTCTTTCTTGATCGTAAGATATTCTCGATCACCATTAGTCGTAAGTATCTTCTCGACTATAAAGTCCTAAAGAAGGAATCAACTTTTTGATTACCTTTAGGCGCTCTATCCTTTCATCTGCGGACAAAGCCGCGATGATTTGAGGAACCGCCACTCGGGTGGCGGAGACTTCTCACGAGATGAGTCGACTCTAGAGTCAACCTCGGCTGTGAAGATGCAATAATAAGCAGATAAGAATATTAGACAATGTTGAAGAGGACCAAACCGAGAGCTAAGTCGATGATTACTTACCCTCGTCGTAGTCTCTGGTTGGGTCTCCTCTCCCGAGTATCTCCACATAGGAGATGCTCGCTTCTTCAAGGGACTAATTCGGCGTGTGATGAAATCCTTTACCACATGCCATCCGGTCAGCCCTTCTTCCTTCAAGTCCTTAATGGCTTGAATATAAGGGCTAATCCATTTGATATCTTCGAGAGTTGAATCCCATGAAGATTTCTTTTAGCGACCATCCCATGAAAGAAAGGTGTCTTGAGGTGACCTTCGATAAAACCACCTCTTCCTCGGCCCGACCACGAAGACCGGGTGAAACTCTGAATATACTCCTTTGACTTGAGTCGTGGAGCTTGACCGCGACTTCCGGCGATTCGGTTTGTCGAGCCATCCTATAATAATATTGGAGCAACTCGAGATCCGCGGAATCCCAGTCACGCCTCACATAGATACGAACACACTCAACATGGTAATGGAATTGGGACCTAAGTTCACGGTTCCACCCCAAAGTGTTCGAGTACCCTGTAAGAAATGGGTGAAGCGAGGCAATCGAAGGCGCTTTCGCACACGCTTGAAAGGCGGGGATTTGCCCATTTTCCCCGATGGCGATCTTTGCCCGATAGCGAGAATCCACTTTACGAACTTTCTGGAATCTTCCCGACATCGACCAAGATTTTGATCTTAGCCGCATCCATCTCCGATTCTTCCCATTCGAAACTCTCTTGGCCATTTCGCTCGAAGCAAGAAGTTTTTGATTGGGTTAGCGGAGAAGATGAAACCTAGTCGAGGACGGAGAAAGCAAACTCGAAGAACGGCGGAGTGATTTGAGGAAAAGGTAAAAACCCAAGTCTACCTCCTGGTAAGTTTTTATAACCGGACGATCTCCGTCGCTTCGGAAACCGTCTCGTCTATAGGTCTGGGGGAGTTGGTTGTACCGCTTCGGGAACCGCTTCATCGGACAAGTCTGTGAGAGCCGGTTGCAATTCCCCAGATGGTCCGTTCGAGAAAAATTAGGTGCGTATTATCACCCCCAAGCGAAATTACTTTCTTGGCCAAATCTTTTTGGTCGAAGGAAGTATCAATCGGAAAGGTTTTTTCTCCGATTCCCCTACTACGACCACCAGACGGTCGTAGGGGTTTTTACGACTTTTTGATAGTCGTAAGCAATCTTCACGATTGCAATCGCTTCGGGAACCGTCTCATCAACAGATCTGTGGAATTCGTTTGCAATTCCCCAGACGGTCTGTTCAGGAAAATTAGGTTCGTTTTGTCACCTCCAAGCAAAATTACTTTCTTGACCAAATCTTTCTGGTCGAAGGAAGTATCAATCGGAAGGGTTTTTTCTCCGATCGCCCTACTACGACCACTACACAGTTGTAGGGGTTTTTATGACTTTTTGATAGTCGTAAGCAACCTTCCTGACCAAGCAAATTCCTGGTCAAAGTAACACTCAAATGTCGAAGAGTTTTTCCTTCGACTATGGTTCTACGACATTTTTCATAGTCGTAAGTCCATTTACGAATCCTTCACTAAGTAAGTTACTTTCACTTGAAGCTGGGGGGCTAGATGACGAGGATCTAATAATCCTCATTTTATCTTTTATCTATAATTCTTATTATGGGTAAATATGATGTCACATAGTCTCCAGAAGTACCCCTTATTTTTATAAGGGAGAGGCCTACCAAGTGATTGTAAGATCTTCTATAATCACCCACATAGTCGTAAGTCTTACTACGACCATGTCATGGTCGTAAGTCTTTCTACGACTAATACCTGGTCGTAAGTCTTTCTACGACCATTACATGGTCGTAAGTCCTTCTACGACTACTACCTGGTCGTAAGTCCTCCTACGACCAGGTAAACCACGACCACCTTATAATCAAGCCTACAGGCAAGTGGGTCCAAGCGATTAAGGAATCGAGCGGTCTACACGCTATTATTCCGCGTAGTAATAGTGCTTAAATACCCCATTACCTCGAATGATAAGCGCCAGACGGCGTGAGAAGCCAATGCGCCGGTAATTATCGCCATCATCGCCCATTCTTGGCTCAATTAAAGGCGCCTCTTCCGCAGAACAAAACGGCTACTCCTTCACGACTATATAAGGGCATCAATCAGGGAGACGAGGGGAGGGAGACAGAAAAATAGAGCGAGTCAAGGAGAAATACAAGTACTATTCTCTGTAATAGTCTTAGCTTCTTACTTGATCATCAAGAATACCACACACACACAGGATTAGGGTTATTATTCTCTCCGGAGAAGGCCTGAACCTGTCTAAACATCTCGTGTCAACCACTCTGCGTGATTTCACCTCTAGGAGACCCCCCGAATCAAATAATATTTACGTAAGATCGGTTCTAATACACCGACAGGAGTCATCAAGGAATCACGTCTTCCCTCATCCAGAGATAATAAATATAGAAATGAGGAAGAAGCATAAGAAAGAGCATGCGTGAAGTGCAATGGAGTGGCTTTTTTTTTTGAATTTTGCATATTTTAGCACAAGAAGCTTTGAAGATTACCCAAAAGAACAGGCTAGCATTTCTATAATCACACAATACATATTAAGCTTGAAAGCGCTAGCAAGATCATGTTAAGGCATATATATCAAAGCTAAGCCAGAAGGCTCAATGTAAAAGCGATGAAATGTTACAATTTAAGTAAAACTTTAAAACTAGCAAGTTCATCAACAGAGATCCTAAAGTGATAACGGCCATATCAGAATGTCAATGTGAGATTAACAAGCTAACAAAGACCATCCTAGAGACAAAAAGTCCGGAATTGAATCATTTTGCTCAAATAGCTTTAGTCACCCATTTTTACCATAATTTTTCATTTGCAATGAATATTGATGTTAATTAAAGGTCTATCTTAGTGAAGAAGATGTTAGACTAGGAGCCATTCATAAACTCTTCCTAAGCTTCAACCAAGATAATTTAACAGTCTATCTTAGTGAAGAAAATACTGGACTAGGAGCCATCTACAATCCCTTCCTAAGCTTCAACCAGGGCGACAAATCTTGAGGTTCATGTCAATTTTGACAAGCAATCCCCATGAGATCGTCTGGATCATCAAACTATCTCCAAGTTCTTGTTTTTGACAAGCAGTCTCATGAGAATAGTGTGGATTTCATGGGGATATGTCCCAGATCTTAGGATGATGTGACAATTGGCAATGGCGTTAACGGTTTGTAGTTTCACGTGTTATCGACAAAGCTACAGTATTACGGGCGAGGCGGTCCGACCGATCCTTGCACCTGCGGTCCGGCCGGTCCCAAATCGGTCGGACCGGCCATGCGGGGGCTGATCGGACGGCGATGACAAAGTGGTCAAAATAAGTTGGGCCAAAAATAGGTGTTGTAGGCAAGTGAGGGATCCCAATGCACTTGGTCTCATAATTTTGGAGTCTCGAGAAGAAGTTCTATTGGTTTAAGTTTCGAGAAGGTTTGGCTTTTGAGGGTATGAAATTCGGCTAAGTCCTTGGTGGCGGTCCGCCGGCTCACGTGGAGCGGTCCGACCGCCATGGGCGGTCCGGCCGCTCACTGGAGCGGTCGAGCCGGTTTCTACTTGAACGTCGGCCAACCGTGGCGATGTTGTTTTGTTAGGTCAAAGTCATTGGTTTCATGGCATATGATTTGCATGATGCATGTTTTGACTAACATGGGTCAAGTTGTGAAGAACTTGTTCCCGAATCGTGTTTTCTTGTGCGTGGTTGTGCGGGTAGCTTGGTGGTCAACGACGGTCAGCGGCGAGGAGAATCGGGACTAGACTTGAAGAGTTGAGGTCGAGCGATCGGCGATGCGGGTGAGGTCAACGACTCAAGCGTGACACAAGATGGACAAGGGTGACCTATTGGCGAATCCATGGCACATGGTGAAGCGGTTTAGGTCAAAAGTTAAAGACGGCGCCGCGAAGCGTGCGTGTGTGACCCGCTTGTTAGTGGGCCTTAACGGAGCCCAATTAAGTCAAACCCTAAGAGTTTTAGGCCTCCACTATAAATAGGAGGAGATGGTGGTCGCACCTCTCTCTCTCGCCTTTTATGTTTCAAAACCCTAATTGTCTTTAGGGAAGTTGAGGTGGAGGCAAGGGCTCTTGATGGTTTGTGGTGAATTTCGTGATCTTTGATTGTCCACGATCCATGATGGTGTGGATGTAATCCGGCAACAATCACGAAATCAATCTATGCAAGGTTTGCTTGAGATAAGTCTCTTTTCGTTCTTGCTTTCAATTTCGTGTTTTTAGGGCTTTCTTTGATCCGCGAGTTTGTGATTGATTCCTTCACGTGAATTAGCTTGCTGTGATATGTGTGAATCTATCTAGCATCATCTTGATCATCAATCCTCACGAACAAGCTTTAGGATCAAGTTTTCGTTCTTGCGGTTTTAGACCTTCATTAATCAATTGGCAATTGCTCAAGATCGTTCCAAGAATTATCATAATATTCGATTGGAATAGGTCCTCAATAGCATATAGAAGGTGTGTGCAAAGTTTCATAAAGATTGGAGTTGAGAATCAAAAGTTTCACCTAATTGCAACCGTCATCGATTTGGTTTTCTTGTTGCGGATCGGTTACGAGTCGGCGGTCGGACCGCCGTCATCACCGGTCGGACCGATTTTGGAGCGGTCCGACCGCGACTAACGCCGGTCGGACCGCCCGGCTATCGGTCCGACCGATTGGTTCCAGTGATCGACCGCTGCGTCTTTGTGAGTCTTTGCAATCTTAGTTGATTTTGTTATTTTGCTTAGGGATTTAATTGGATTCAATACTAGTCTTCCACAGATCTTGGTATATTGATCTTCATAGCTTTCTAATAGCTCTTGGAGTAAAATTGTATTGAGTTCATAATTTGTGAAAAAGTGGCGTGCTCCTATTCACCCCCTCTAGTCGCCTTTACGGTCCAACAAGTGGTATCGAGCCGGTTAGTTCAATCTTGATCTTAACGGTCCACCGAACTTTGGCGATGGATAAGTTTTCTACTAAACCGCATATCTTCGATGGGCACGACTATGCCTATTGGAAGAATCGTATGCGCGTCTTTCTTGAGAGCGAGGACAAGCTATTTGGGATGTTGTTAGAGCCCATTGGTTATTCTGAAATTGCTACACCTGCTTCGCAATTCTTTTGGCTAACAACAATAAGGCTAAGAATCTTTTATATGGTGCACTTGGTAGACAAGAATATGATCGAATTTGTAATCTTTCAAACTGCGCATGAAATTTGGAACACTCTCGAAACATATCATGAGGTTCGTCCCAAATCAAAAAGTTGCGCCAAAGCTGTTTACAAGCGTGAATACAATAAATTCGAGATGCGTCTGGAGAGAGCATCGATGACATTTTCGATCGCTTTAATAAAGTAATTAATCAAATGAAAGTCGTTGATATTGAATATTCTCAATCTGAAAATACCACCCATCTCTTGGCCGCAATCAACACCAAGGAGTGGGAGATGAAAGCTCTTGCTATAGAGGAAAATGTTGATCTTTCAAGTCTTACTTTAGAATTGCTTTATAGTAAACTCAAGACTCATGAAATTAAAAGAGTTGATCATCCCAAGAAAGATAATTTAGCTTTGGTAGCAGATCCTCTCAAAAAGGCTTTTGATGACTCTTTTGAATCTTCTTCTGGATTTTCATTTGCTTGTTTATCTGCTATTCATGAAGAGGAGCTTGAAAGTATTCCTGAAACAGAGTTAGCTCTTTTAGCTAAAAAATTCACACGGGCCTACAATAATGTGAGAAACAAAAGAGAGGTGGTCCGGTGACATGCTATGAATGTGGTGAGCTCAATCATATCCGGGCAAATTGCCCCAAGCTGAAAGGTAAGAGCAATTATAAGGAAGGAAAGCCAGCTTGGAAGAAGCCTCCTTTCAACAAATCAAGGTATGAGGCGAATAAGCTTGTGAAGGCTGCTCACCGGGTCCTTGCCGCTTTTGAGGATCAATCCTTGAGCGATGTGGATACCGGGAGTGAGGAGGACAAGGAGGAGGAGATCCTCAAGGCAAAAGAAAGGGAAGGCCAAAGACTTCACCGGCATGTGCTTCATGGTCGACACCAAGCGACATTGATGATGATGAGGTATCTTTTTCTTATGATGAGCTTTCTGCTAAATATGATTCTATAGTTGAGCAATTGCTTAGTCAAGATGAAGCGCTAGAATTTGTCATGACAAAGAATAAGAAATTAGAGTCAAAGATTAACAAACTAAAAGTAGAGCTTAAAAATGCTAAGACTCTTGAACTCGATGAATGTTTATCTTGTCATGCTATGCATTGAAATTACCAAGTTACAATCTGCTCATAATATTTCGTACAACAACTTGAGAATGCTAGATCTGAACTAAATGAAATTAAAAGTGCTCCTTGTGAAAAATGTTTAGAATCTAGTAAATTGATTGCTTTTGATGTATTTGAATCTAGCCCTTGCACTTCATGTTTAGAAAAGGAGCGTGAAATCAAAGATATCTTAGAAGTGCTAGAGTCAAATATGCTAAGCTTAAGGACAATATTGAAAATACTACTTGTGCTTCATGTTCCGCTCTTAAGCTTGAAATTGCTTTGTATAAGGAGAAATCTATGAATAAAACTTGTGATGCTTGTGTTAACTTGAGAAAGAAAATGCTTACCTTCATGATACATTAGAGAAATTTTCTAAAGGTAAGAAACAATTAAACATGATTCTTGACAAGTCTAAAACTCCTTATAAGAAACAAGGTTTAGGATTCAATTCTTTTCAAGAAAATTCAAACCCAAAAGTCATTCAAGTCTTGGAAAAAGGTTTAATTGAATTCAAAACCCAACCTGCAAAAACATCTTTTAAATCTGCAGGCTTTGCTCAACCTTGTATTAATTCAAATGGTGCTTCTTCTAGTGGTACCAAATACCATTGCACTTATTGCAAGAAAGGTGGACATTTGATTGAATTCTGTTGGCGTAGGTTGAAAAATGATAGGAAAAATTTTGATAGAATTTCATTCATGCAACCTAGAGCTTCTATGAGACATGGTAACACTGAAAAGAATAAACCTGGATTAGGATTTTTCTCTCATGCAAATCATTATGTGTCTAGATATCCTAATTCTAAAGTTTATCAGATGGTGATCGGCCATTGGTGGTCACCGGATCGACCGTTTTGGTCGCCGGTCGACCGCCTTCAACCCGGTCGACCGCCCATGGACAGTTCAAGTCTCATTTAATTTAAACATTGCTCATAACCGAATGTTAGATGAAATCAAGGATAGTACTTACGGTTTGTATACTCCTTGCAGAGCGTGTGTCTCGATCTTTGGATTCCTAAATCATGTTTATCTAACCCCAGTATTGAGACACATCGTTCTTTTGTCCCTTGATTTTCAGGATTACCGCGAAAAGGGGAAGAACACGTGGTTCGTTGACTCCGGATGTTCACGCCACATGACCGGAAACTCAAAATGGTTCACCTCTTTCACGCGGCAGCGGTGGTGACTTCATCACCTTTGGAGATGATACACAAGGGCGAATTGAAGGAACAGGATCAATTAGGGTGAACAACAAATTCATTCTAAAGGATGTCGCTCTTGTGGACAAGCTTAGGTATAATCTCCTTTCTGTTTCTCAGCTTCTTGATGATGGCTATGAGACAGTTTTTAAGAAAAATGCTTCTCGTGTGCTTGATTCTCTTGGTGAGCTTGTGTTTGGAATCTCTAGAGTTGGTAGAATTTTTGGAGTGATTTTTCGAATCTCTTCTTGGATCTCTTAAATGTTTGCTTACATCTTCTTCGATTTACGGCTTTGGCATCGACGTTTGGGGCACATTGGTTTTGATCATCTGACACGAGTTAGCAACCTTGATCTCATGAGAGGTTTGCCCAAACTCAAAGCTGTCAAGGATGCTGTATGTGCGCCCTGTAGGCATGGCAAACAAGTTGCCGCCTCACACCCTTCGTGACTATGGTTATGGTAGACGGACGGAGACGGTTGCTTCATATGGATCTTGTTGGTCTGCTAGAGTCCGGTCAGTCGGTGGAAAATGGTATATTCTTGTCATAGTTGATGATCTTTCTAGATATACTTGGGTGTTCTTTCTTACTTCAAAGGATGAAGCTTTTGGTTATTTTCATGACCTTGTTCTTCGTTTGGCTTCTGAGCTTCCTGGTGCTTTAAGAGCGATTCGCAGATGATAATGGCACGGAGTTCAAAAATACTTCTTTTGCTTCTTTTGTCTTTGGCGTGGTATTGAGCATCGTTCTCCTCTCCACACGTCCCTCAACAAAATGGCGTGGTGGAAAGGAAGAATAGGACCTTGGTCGAAATGGCTAGGACGATGCTAGATGAGTATAGCACACCGAGGAGATTTTGGGCGAAGCTATTGCTCTCGCTTGCCATATTGCAAATCGTGTCTTTTGAGACCTTCTTTAGGCAAGACTCCTTATGAGCTTCGTTTTGGTAGAAAACCCTCTGTTTCACATTTTGAGTTTTGGATCAAAATGTTTTATTCTTAAGACAGCAACTTAGATAAATTTGAATCAAGAACTTTTGATGGGTTATTTCGGTTATCCCGCTCATTCGAGGGTTTCGGGTTTTAATCTGAGACTAACATTATTCAGGAGACTTGTAATGTCACTTTTGATGAGACTAGCCACGAGCTAGATCTATTGCTCTGAGATGATTTACAGTGGTGAGAGTATTTTTGTGGAGGAAGATGAGGACGGCTAATATCATTCCTTCATCTGCTGCTCTCAAGCGCCCATATCGATACAAGAACTCGCTACGTCTACTTCACCTTGATTGAGGCTCTGCTGCATCTTCATCATCAGTGATACTGCGGAGGTCGAAGAAACGATATCTCACCCGGCGCCCACTTCGCATTCAGAGACAGCATCCTCCGGAACAGATAATATGTAATCTACATGAGCGAGTCACTCGCTCCAGGTATAATGATCCAAATCTCTACTCTCATTCGGCTTTTGTTGCTTCTTTTGAACCCCGCGATATATCACATGCTTTATCCGATTCTAGTGGGTAAATGCCATGCATGAGGAGTTAGAGAATTTTGAAAGAAACAAAGTTTGGAACCTAGTAGAACCTCCTAGTGGTCATAATGTTATAGGAACCCGTTGGGTGTTTAAGAATAAACAAGGTGAGGATGGTTACGTGGTTAGAAATAAGGCGATTGGTAGCTCGGGGTTTCACCAAGTTGAGGGGTTAGATTTTGATGAGACATTTGCTCTGTTGCTAGACTAGAAGCCATTCGCATTCTACTTGCATTTCTTTGCATCAAAAGGTTTTAAATTATATCGGATGGATGTTAAAAGTGCCTTTTAAATGGTTTCATAGATGAGGAAGTGTATGTTAAGCAACCCCTGGTTTTGAGGATCCTAAATATCCAAATCGTGTTTTCAAGCTATCTAAAGCATTGTATGGTCTTAAACAAGCCCCTAGAGCACAGTATGATAGACTTAAGACCTTCTTGCTTAAAAATAATTTTGAGATGGGTAAAGTGGATAAAACTCTATTTATTCTTAGGCGTGACAATGACTTCTGCTTGCTCAAATTTATGTGGATGATATTATCTTTGGTGGTTCCTCTAATGCTCTTGTTTCCACTTTTTCGACACTATGTCCGTGGAATTTGAGATGAGTATGATGGGAGAGCTTAATTACTTTTGGGACTTCAAATCAAGCAATGCAAGGAAGGAACTTTCATCCATCGACGAAGTATACTAAAGATCTACTCAAACGCTTCAACATGGGTGATCGCAAGCCAATTTCCACTCCCATGGCAACATTCGATTTTGGATCCGGATGAGGAAGGAGAAGTCGTGGATCAACGCGAGTACCGCATGACATGATCGGCTCCCTTCATATCCGTGACCTCGAGACCGGACATTCACTTCACGGTATGTCTTTGTGCAAGATTTCAGCGTCTCGAGAACTTCCCATCGCCAAGCCATTAAGCGCATATTCGGTATTTACACTCTACCCTCTTATATGGCATTTGGTATTCCTACTCTTGACTTTGTCCATTAGAGGTTTTTGATTCGATTTTGCGGGTGTCGGTTAGATAGGAAGAGTACCTCGCACTGTCACTTCCTAGGCACTTCTCTTGTATCTTGGTCTTCTAGAAGCGGTCTTACATTGCACAATCCCTTCTTTGAAGCGGAGTATGTAGTCTGCGCTAGTTCTTTGAGCTGATTTTGTGGATGACATCCACTTTGAAAGATTATGGGTTAAACTTTGCTAGTGTTCCTCTTTTCGTGATAACACGTCGCTATTAATATTGCTAAAACCCGATTGCAACATTCTAGGACTAAGCACATAGACATTCGCTTTCACTTCCTTAAAGATCATGTTGAAAAGGTGATATTGTGATGCACTTCAGAGAGTCCAAGCTCAATTGGCGGATATTCTTACCAAGCCTTTAGATCAAACAGATTTTCCTCCTTAAGAAGCGAGTTAGGGTAATTTATCCTTATGGGTTGGTTTGAGGGGAGTTTGATCTTTTCTTATCTTTTCTTGTTCTTTTGATCTTTTATTGTTCTTTTACGAACTTAGTGATCTTTTGAACTTTTTAAGTTTTTAGGCTTTTTAATTGCATCTCATTGTGTCATATTGCATTCATATGAAAAATCCAACAAGTGGTTACAACAAATAGTATGAAAAATCCAAAAAGATGCATTGTAATATAAGATTTTCTGCTTATTTTTAAAAATTGATGAAGCTTTGCCTATTACCCTTTAGAGCTTTTGTATTTCAATTCTTGCTCAATGTCATGTCTAGTTCTTTGACTTGCTAGAATTATCATGCTTTTACATGTGTAGCTAAGTCTTTGCTATATGAGCTAGAACCTTTTAAACAACTCAAACTAAGAAATTGCAATTTGTGGATGTTTTAGCGAGTTGCGCAATTAATGCTCCTCTTGTGACATTGGCCCTGTCAGAATTGCTTTGTTAGCTCTTTGATCTAAAATTGACCATTACTTGAGCTTTTGTGTTCTTGAGATTCTAAAAATGCTCTTGTGAAAAAAATAAAAATCAAGATTGTCTTATGCTTAAATTGTGCCAAACTATTCTTACGAGAGGCGCTTGTCAAATGACATGAACTTGGAGATAGTTTGATGAACGAGACGATCTCATGGGGACCGCTTGTCGAAATGACATGAACCTCAAGATTTGTCGCCCCGGTAGAAGCTTAGAAAGAGTTTGTGGATGGCTCCTAGTCCAGGATCTTCTTTACTAAGATATACCTTTAATCAACTTTTGGTCGAAGCTTAGGATGAGTTTGTGGATGGCTCCTAGTCCAGGATCTTGTCACTAAGTTAGATCATTAGTCAACTTCAATATTCAATGCAAATGAGAAAAATGTTGACAAATGGGCGTTTACAAAATATTGAGCAAAATGATTCAATACGGGACTTGATTGACTCTTAATGTGGTCTTTGTTAGATTTTTGATCTCACTTTGACATTTTGACATGGCCAATTTCACTTTAGGATCCTGTTGATGAACTTCTTTGAATTTGAAGCGTTGCTTAAATTGATCAAATCCATTGCTTTACTTTTGAGCCTTTGTGCTTAGCTTTGATATATATGTCTTACCATGATCTTGCTATTTGTCAGCTTGATATCTTTGTTTGTGCAATATTAGAGATACTAGCTTGTTCTTTTGGGTAATCTCCAAAGCTTCTTGTAATCAAAATTTAAAAAAAAAAACAAAAACAAAAATTGAAGCCACTCCATTGCACTTCATGCATATTCCCCTTTATGCTTCTTTTGTTTCTGCTTCTTCCTTTATTCTCTATTTATTATCTCTGGATGAGAGGAAGGTGTGATTCCTTGATGAATCCATTGTCAAAGGGGGAGAAGATGTGTTAAATGAGAAGAGAAGATGTGTTAATGAGAATATATTTCTTTCTTTGGGGAGAAGTTTGTACAAAGGGAGGGCGAAAATTTGAAAATTGAGGATCATAGTGAGGGGAGTTCTTGAGTTGCATTCTTATTGTCTTATTGTATATTATGAACTTGAATTGCATTCTTTTATCCTCACAATGATCATAGGTCAATTGAACAATTGTTCTTTCATATGGACCTCATGTGAGAATTTTGACCCTTTTCTGGAAATTAAAGTTTTTATGCTTTCTTTTGCCTTGTCTCACATGCCTATACTATTCGATGCGGCTTGGTCATGTTCATTGCTTTTTCTTGCTTATGGACCAAGTTGTGCCTTTGTCAAAGCTGCGAGTAAACTCGTTTTCAAACCTCTTACTTACATTTTACGGATAATTGCCAATGTGTTCATCAAGGGGAGATTGTGGATTTCATGGGGATATGTCCCGGATCTTAGGATGATGTGACAATTGGCAATGGCGTTAACGGTTTGTAGTTTCACGTGTTTTCGACAAAGCTACGTGTATTACGGGCGAGGCGGTCCGACCGATCCTTGCACGGCGGTCCGACCGGTCCCAAATCGGTCGGACCGGCCATGTGGGGCGGATCGGACCGACGATGACCAAAGTGGTCAAAATAATTTGGGCCAAAAATAGGTGTTGTAGGCAAGTGAGGGATCCCAATGCACTTGGTCTCATAATTTTGGAGTCTCGAAGAAGTTCTATTGGATTTAAGTTTCGAAGGTTTCGCTTTTGAGGGTATGAAATTCGGCTAAGTCCTTGGTGGCGGTCCGGCCGCTCACGAGGAGCGGTCCGACCGCCATGAAGCGGTCCGACCGCTCACTGGAGCGGTCGGACCGGTTTCTACTTGAACGTCGGCCAACCGTGGCGATGTTGTTTTGTTAGGTCAAAGTCATTGGTTTCATGGCATATGATTTGCATGATGCATGTTTTGACTAACATGGGTCAAGTTGTGAAGAACTTGTTCCGAATACGTGTTTTCTTGTGCGTGATTGTGCGGGTAGCTTGGTGGTCAACGACGGTCAACGGCGAGGAGAATCGGACTAGACTTGAAGAGTTGAGGTCGAGCGATCGACGATGCGGGTGAGGTCAACGACTCAAGCGTGACACAAGATGGACAAGGGTGACCTATTGGCGAATCCATGGCACATGGTGAAGCGGTTTAGGTCAAAAGTTAAAGACGGCGCCGCGAAGCGTGCGTGTGTGACCCGCTTGTTAGTGGGCCTTAACGGAGCCCAATTAAGTCAAACCCTAAGAGTTTTAGGCCTCCACTATAAATAAGAGGAGATGGTGGTGCACTCTCTCTCTCTCGCCTTTTATGTTTCAAAACCCTAATTGTCTTTAGGGAGTTGAGGTGGAGGCAAGGGCTCTTGATGGTTTGTGGTGAATTTTGTGATCTTTGATTGTCCACTGATCCATGATGGTGTGGATGTAATCCAAGAACAATCACGAAATCAATCTATGCAAGGTTTGCTTGAGATAAGTCTCTTTTCGTTCTTGCTTTCAATTTCGTGTTTTTAGGGCTTTCTTTGATCCGCGAGTTTGTGATTGATTCCTTCACGTGAATTAGCTTGCTGTGATATGTGTGAATCTATCTAGCATCATCTTGATCATCAATCCTCACGAACAAGCTTTAGGATCAAGTTTTCGTTCTTGCCGGTTTTAGACCTTCATTAATCAATTGGCAATTGCTCATGATCGCTCCAAGAATTATCATAATATTCGATTGGAATAGGTCCTCAATAGCATATAGAAGGTGTGTGCAAAGTTTCATAAAGATTGGAGTTGAGAATCAAAAGTTTCACCTAATTGCAACCGTCATCGGCCGGTTTTTATTGCTTGGATCGGTTCGAGTCGGCCGGTCAGACCGCCCGTCATCACCGGTCAGACCGATTTTGGAGCGGTCCGACCGCCAGCACAACGCCGGTCAGACCGCCTGGCTATCGGTCCGACCGATTGGTTCCAGTGGTCAGACCGCCCGTGCTGTGAGTCTTTGCAATCTTAGTTGATTTTGTTATTTTGCTTAGGGGATTTAATTGGATTCAATACTAGTCTTCCAACAGATCTTGGTATATTGATCTTCATAGCTTTCTAATAGCTACTGGAGTAAAATTGTATTGAGTTCATAATTTGTGAAAAAGTGAGCGTGCTCCTATTCACCCCCCCTCTAGTCGCCTTTACGGTCCAACAAATAGTTTGACACATATTTTGATATTTGATTTTTCATTTTGCACAAGAGCAGTTTTAGATTCGTAAGGAAACAAAAAGCTCAAGAGATGTTCAATTCTAGATTCAAGATCTAACAAAGCAATTTTGACAGGGCCAGTGTCACAAGAGGATCATTAATTGTGCAACTTAGCTAAAAGATCCATAAATTATAATTTTTTAGTTCAAGTTGTCTTAAAGTGCTAGCTCATTTAGCAAAGACTAAGCTACGCATGTGAAAGCATGATAATTCTAGTAAGTCAAAGAACTAGACATATATTGAGCAAAAATTGAAATACCAAAGCTCAGGAGGGTAATAAGCAAAGCTTCATTAATTTTAAAAGACAAAAAGTAAAGCTTATATTACAATGCATCTTTTTGTGATTTTCATATGAATGCAATATAATACAATGAGATGCAAGAAAAATCTAAAAGCCTAAAAAGGTCAAAAAGATCAACAAGTTCAGAAAAGAACAAGGAAAGATCAGAAGAACTATGAAAGTTCAGAAAAGAACCAACTCCCCCTCAAACCAACCCATATGGGTAAATTACCCCAACTCACTTCTCAATGTGACAAACCTAGTTGGGTCTAAAAGCTTGGTGAGGATATCAGCTAACTGAGCCTCGGACTCCACAAAATATTGCACAATATCACCCTTTTCTACATGGTCTCTAAGGAAGTGATAGCGAATATCTATGTGCTCGGTACTAGAGTGTTGCACAGGGTTCTTAGCAATATTAATGGCAGAAGTGTTATCACAAAGAAGAGGAACACTAGCAAAAGATAACCCAAAGTCCTTAAGAGTAGACACCATCCACAAAATCTGACTGTAACAACTAGCAGCAGCTACATACTCAGCTTCGGCAGTGGATTGTGCAACAGAGGACTGCTTCTTAGAAGACCAAGAGACAAGAGAAGTGCCTAAGAAGTGACAAGTGCCCGAGGTACTCTTCCTATCTAACCGATAGCCCACAAAATCAGAATCAGAAAACCCCCGAATGGACAAAGAAGAAGAGCAGGAATACCAAATGCCATACTAGAGGGTAGAGTGAAGGTACCTGAAGATGCGCTTGACGGCTTGGAGATGTGAAGTCCTCGGAGACGCCTGAAACCTCGCGCAGAGGCAGACCGTGAAGTGGATGTCCGGTCTTGAGGCCGTCAGGTAGAGGAGAGAGCCGATCATGCTGCGGTACTCGCGTTGATCTACGGCTTCTCCTTCCTCATCTGGATCCAAAACAGTCGAAGTCGCCATGGGAGTGGCGATCGGCTTGCAGCCACCCATATCGAAGCGTTCAAGCAAATCCTTAGTGTACTTCGTCTGATGGATGAAGATCCCTTCCTTGCACTGCTTGATTTGAAACCCCAGAAAGTAGTTGAGCTCTCCCATCATACTCATCTCAAATTGCCTGAACATGGTCTCAGAAAAACTAGAAACAAGAGCATGAGAAGAACTACCAAAGATACTATCATCTACATAAATCTAAACAAGCAGAAAGTCATTGCCATGCCTAAGAATGAATAGAATCTTATCCACTTTACCCATCTCAAAATTATTCTTCAGCAGGAAGGTCTTAAGTCTATCATACTAGGCTCTGGGTGTTTAAGACCATACAAGGCTTTGGATAGCTTGAAAACATGATGTGGGTACTTGGGTTCTCAAAGCCCGGGGGTTGTCTAACGTACACTTCCTCCTCTATGTAACCATTTAGAAAGGCACTCTTAACATCCACCTGATGCAGCCTAAAACCCTTAGATGCAGCAAAAGCAAGCGGAATGCGGATGGCTTCTAATCTAGCAACAGGAGCAAATGTTTCGTCAAAATCTAACCTCTCAATGTGGCTGAAACCCTGAGCTACCAATCTAGCTTTATTTCTAACCACAGAACCATCCTCACTTTGTTTATTTTTGAACACCCAACGGGTTCCTATCACATTATGACCACTAGGAGGTTCTACTAGGTTACAGACTTTGTTCCTCTCAAAATTCTCTAACTCCTCATGCATGACATTGACCCAGCTAGAGTTAGATAAAATATGTGATATATCACGGGGTTCAAAAGGACCTAAAGAACATAGATAGCTACAAGTATTAAAATCGATTCCATGCAAGTATAATCACATAGCAGGTGCATAGCAAGTCATAATCTGTCTTAAGCATTACTATCCAGGTTCACTAGACACTCGGAACTAACACTTCATTACAGATCATTACCCCCAATGGTACAAATGAAATAAGAAAAGCAGTTACTACATCCCGGACAGAAATTTCACAAAGCTCATGATTTTTCTAGCAACTAACGTTAAAAGCGACCCATGAGATTCACACGGTGGGATCGGATGCTAGCCGCAAGCTTAGGTCCAACCGGATTTTCTCCCTGGGGCGCAGGTTCAAACGGGCTGAACACAACTAAACCCATAGGCTGCCGCATACAAGCCCTATAGCAACAGTCTTATTATTTGTATTGAGTCTTCCTCCCCAAAGAGTAGTCCAATGGGTGAGGTCTTTCGCACACTTATAAGTTGTGTTTTTCTTCCCATAATCAATGTGGGACTATTCCCAACATTCTCTCCCTCACACATCGCAGTTGTGTACTTCCACAACCATAAAGTCCGAGGAGATGTAGATTCTTGGGATCTGATACCAATTGTGGGATCGGACCTTAACCGCTTACCTAGGTTCAACCGGGTTTACTCCCTGAGCCACATGTCTAAACAAGTTGAACACAATTAAGCCCACAACTGCCACATAAAAACCCTATAGCAACAACTTTATAAGTGATATTGAACCTTCTCTCTCCCAAAAGGCTAGTTCAATAGGTGAGGTCTCCATTACACTTATAAGTTGTACTTATTTCCTTCGTACAACCAACGTGGGACTATTCTTAACCCACACTAATGCCGCCTTTACTTTCCTAGACATCATGAGGACGTGAAACTGCACAAAAAACAGGTAAAAAGTGTGGCTCTAGTGAATTTCATATTGTTACTATACTTAATAGCTGTCATGGACAATAATCGGAGGGTTATACTGCAGCCATTTCCCAGCAAAGCACATACTTAGTTGTTCTAGCAATCTTAATCTTGGTGCTGAGACAAGCACTCTCATCATTCAAGGCAACTAACTGAATGTATTGTAATGGTGGGAAAAGCTAGCAAGCAGTGATTGGGTCATTTCATAGAGCTAGGGTGAGAGAAAGTGGTAATGTGACAATCAGGGAAACGTTAACAAACGAAAGCAACAAGGTCATTTCAAATTGCCAATTTTTATTTTGTTTTTTTTATTTCAGATCTTAATTATTATTTATTAGAATTCGTATAAAAATCTAATTGCTAATTTTTTTATTTTTTTGTCCCGAATTATAGTTATTTATGGATTTCACATTTGAATTCGTATTGAAATCAAATTGTAAATTTTATTTTATTTTTATTCCGAATTTAAGTTTTTTAATTTGTATATAAATATAATTACCTTTTTTGAATTATATTTATTTAGAGATTTTACTTAAGAAATAGTAAGGAAATCAAATTATGGCTTGTTTGCTTGCTATGCCATTATCGTTTTTTTTTTTTTGGCTCAGCCAGATGCGCAGCATGTGGTAGTTAATGTTGAACATGAACAGGAATAGCTGCCCGTTGCCGTTGCCGCAGTAGCCGTCCTCGTCGTGGAAAACTCGCAGGCCTTCTTTCTAATGGGTTTCGGTAATTTGAGTACATGTAAAAATAAAAGGAAATTAATGACCGAAAATGCGTGGGAGATAGCAAAAAGAAAATAAAATGGGAGATAGTAAACTAAACGAGTTTTTGAGTGATAATTATCTAATTTCACATTCTAAGTGGTATTCTTCTAATAGCAACGTTTTCGGGTTGCATATATTCAGTTTTCATATATAAAACTCGCATGGAGCTTGCTAAACAGGCATGAATGCGCCACAGACCATGCCATACAGCCATGGCAACATCAACATGTATATTAATTTAGTCCCACTTTACCCATGCAGGTGGAAATAAAAACATTACTTGCATCCGCATGAACCATATCTATAGCTAATTAGCTATGCTAATATTACAGTCATGTGTATATATATACTAGTGCAGTTGCGATCTAATTAGTAATCAGTAGCCGAAGAAGCCGCTGCTCTGGCTGTGCCGAGAAATTGTTGGTGGCAGAGGCAGCTGCTGCTGACCAAAGTTGTAGCAATGGTCAAGCACGTTCCCGGCCGCTGCCCTCCTCTTGTAGTTCTCCTTGAAGCACGCCTGTCTCAGCTTCTTCGTCCGCTCCGTCAGCTCGATCGCCGGGTCCTCCTCCATCAGCGCACAGTACATCTCTAGCGCCGCCAGCTCCCGCTGCATCGCCACCGGCGGCATGCCCTTACCCATCTCCTGCACGCATGCATTCATGCAACATTTTGATTAACATGCATGATGATGGATTATGGATGGATACTAAAATGGAGATATAGTGCTGTGCTGATCGATCACCTGGACGTTGCGGATGAGGGACTTGAGGCTCTTCATCTTCCGGTGAGGCCACCGGGCGATGCCGAGCTCGCGGCACCGCTTCTTGAGTACGGTGAGCCCCACGTTCATCTCCCTCGCCGCCTTGGTGATCGGCATGTAGAAATACCTCTTCAGCTCCTCGAACCCGATGTGATCCAGTCGAGTTCTCCCGGCCGGAGTAGCTGATCCGTTGTTGCTGCTACTCACGCGCCGCGCTGGCACCGCCGGTGGTCTCGCTTGCTGCTGCTCGGTATATCCCACGCCCGTTTCATAGCCCGTGACGACGATCATGGAGTCATCGTTGTGGTCATGGACGAGGACGCCGCGTGCTGTATTCTGTTGTTGCTGGTTGATAATGTCCATCGGTCGCGCGTACTGCGCCCCGACCACGAAATGGTGATCCACCGGCAAGATCGCCGTGTCGGGAGGTCCGGTCTTATGCTCGTCGACGACGTCGCCGAACGCGTCGAGGTCGATATCGCTGAACGGCAGCAGCAGCAGCGTGTCGTCGAGGTCGGCCGTCTCGCCGTCCGCAGGCAACGGCGGAAGGACATCAAGCGGGTAGCTGTAGTGGTCGTCGGTGGCAGCCGGCGCAGGGCCCATAGGCAGGTAGCCCGTCGCCTCTTCCTCCCTGATCAACCATCCCGTTCGACGCGCGCGCGAAACAATCAAGTATGCACGTGAGAGTGAAGCAGATAAGCAATCACGTAGCACCGAAACCACAAGCTAGCTGATGGAAGATGGAAGGAAGAACCCGAGCACCTCAGAAGGAGAGCTGACGAGCAATCTCCAAGGGCGGCATGATCGTCAGCAGCCGCGGCGGCGATGGGTAAGCACTCGTGCTGGCTGGCGACAGCAATGTCAATGCAATTTGCAGGCTTTGTCAAGTGTCTGAAGTCTGAAGCGACTAATTTCGATCGGCCTGGGCTGTTAAAGCGATTCGTCAACGTAACTGACCTCATGAGGAGCGGCGACGGTGAGTACAACGTGGGGAACGCGGCGAACGGGTGGTACGACCAGTCACCATCGCTGCCGCCGTAAAACCCCTGCATATCCATGGACGAGCTCCGAAGAAACCGGCCCCCAGCAAGATGAGAAGGCAGAGAGAGATGGCGATCGAGAAAGATGCTGAACAGTACGCCTATATATATAGCAGCAGAGAGAAAGAGCAATGATGGATGGATGTAGTATCTGCAATCAGCGTAACAAGAGATAAGAGAAGATTGCAGCATGCAACGCATGATGGGAATTGGGAAAGGGAGACGAGCAACAGTAATTGCGTGGATTTGGTGGATCTATCTAGCCGGACACGAAACCGATGCGCTATTAACTGGCCACGCGCGCACGCCATTATTTTGGCTTAAGTGGGCGGGGGACGCGCGTCCGCGGTTTCCCAAAGCCGGTGAGCGAATTCATTCATGGCCGCGCGGCGCCGGCGGCGCATGCACATGCGGTGAAAACGCTTTCAGATCGTCATCATTAGCGGGTGCAACCGAGCACTGAGTAGTAACTGTATTTACACGCGCGCGCTCATCTCATGCGTCGTGGGTGTCATTCAAGTGCTATGTCGGTACTCGGTTAGCCTTTCAATATCAACAAAATGTTAATTGAAAAATATAAGAGTGAAGAGAAATTATCTTTTCCTCAAACAACTATTTCTACACATAAACTAAGACAAAACAAGCAGTACATATGAGAGAGAGGCAAAGGAGTGAGAATATTATAAATTTGATAGAAATACTAGAGACAATTTGGTAGAGACAACTTATTGGAAGTGCTGTCTCTAAATCTGTCTTTCGATAACGTGGGGTTGATATAACAAAAATTAACGACGACACTATTGAAGGTGCTTTTGGCGGCCGCATCGACCGATTTGATGAAGCGAAACGTATACGAGTACAATGGAATATATGCATGCAAATTGATTAACTAACATGCATCAGAGTCATATCTACTATCAAATTCTACCGCACCGAGATCTGCATATATAGTACCATGGTATGTAGTACCACAGGGATCGCGCATAACAATTATATTGAATTCACTGTCATAAATGGTTTATTTCTTGAGTGTTTACATATTTATCGAGTGTTCGGATGGAAGACCATAAAACACTTGGGATGGAAATTTAGAACTCCGTAAAAATAGTTTTCCATGTAGAGGAGAGAAAGGGCAGTCGAGCTGCACCTTTTTTTTCCGTGACGAGCGCCCTTTCTTTCGCTACTAGGTGCTAACCCTACACGATCGCCGATCCCCGCAGCCGGCTCCCCGTCCTCCTCTTGCTTCACCCTCTCCACCAGCGCCGCCTCCCCGTCCTCCTCCTCCTCCCTCGCCGATCCACCGCCTCCACAGCAGCCACTCCGTCCTCTCCTTCCCCCTCGCCACCGACGCCGCTTCCCCGTCCTCCTCCTTCCCCCTCGCCGAACCACGGCCTCCCCCTCCTCCACTGCGGTGCCTCCTCCTCCTAGTCTCCCGCCGCCAGACCCGACCCCGCCGTCCCCCTCCTCATTTGCTTCTTCCCCATTCTATTTCTTCCTCCCCTCACCCTTTTTCCTTCTTCCATTCTTTCTCTCCCCTGGAGCTTTTTTGCTTTGGCCCAAAATTCTCCTGGTGCCGCCTCCCCCGGCCCCCCTCGTGCTCCTGCCGGCGCGCCGCCCGTGCTCCTCCCCGTGCCCGGCTCCCTCGGCCCTCCATGGCGCCGCCGCCTCTGGCCGCCCGGTTCCGGCTTGGCTCGGCCCTGCCGGCTGTGCCTGGCTGCCGGCTCGCATCCCCTGTGCCTCCACTATGCTCAGCCATTGGATGCGTGGATATACATGGCTTTCGTGTCATTGGTTGGGATATTTTCCAAATGGATTCTAACTCTGGCTGGTACCTTTCTTGTAGGTTCTGATGAAGGCATCTATGCTTGGGTTGCGGCAAACTATGCTCCTGGCACACTTGGCGGGGATCCTCACAAAACCATTGGAATAATTGAACTTGGGGGTGCTTCTGCTCAGGTTCTCTGGTGAACACAGACATAGTCTTGGTTTTCCTTTGCTTTTGTGTCTTGGATCGTTTTTAACCATAATACATGCTAGTAAGATACTAATAATGTAGTTATACATCAGAAAAGACTCACATACCAGATGTGGTGATTGCTACTAGCTCTGTAAATTGCTTCGGTGATGAGGAATAGCCAAATTCCACTTATACTTTCTCAATGTCAATACACACAATAGCTTAATGTCCTAGCTATATCCCAGGTAATCTTAATTTTCTGCTAATGTAATTACTGCTTTTTTTTGTTTCAGTTGACATTTGTTTCTGATGAAGTACTTCCTCCAGAATTGTCAAGTAATTTTACTTTTGGTGAAACAACATACATTCTCTACAGCAACAGCTTTGTAGACTTTGGACAAGTGAGTTATTTGTACCCGTTGAACCCTCTATTTTATGGATAATCATGTAAAATTCTAGAGTACATTAACCATATGATAACTAAGGAATTCAGTATCTGATGGATGAAGGGAACACCGAGACCCTGAAAATATACCCCATAAATGGGAATATTATAAACAGAACCCCACTTAGCTGTCCTTATGTTACTTAGTCAATGTAATGTCAATAAGTAATATAACTATTCTGGTGTACAAAAGTACAAATGTCCTAGGACTGCAGTTCAAAGCAACAGTTGTCATATTTCAAGTTTGATGAATGCTGGGTTATATCAGTTTTACGATACGCTTGGTAACAGAACAGAGTGCAAAGCGTGTATGAAACCAGTGGGGATAAAGAAATTATTTTAATAATTCCATTGATTAGCTTACAGAACTACTTGCCTGCAAGTACCAAGTACCTACCAGTGTCTCATCATGACTCATGTGATTGCAGACTCTTCCAAAAATGTTACAGTTGTTGATCCTTGTGCTCCTAAAGGATACTCTTGCAACGAAGAAGTAATAGTGAGGACAAGCGGTGTTTCAAGATCAAAATTAGAGAATCAATATGTTGATAATGGGAATGGAAACTTCACGGAATGCGGATCTTCTTCACTGATGCTGCTGTAGAAAGGAAAAGGTAAGAAATACATGTGAACACTTTGTTCCCTTTTTATTTATTCCTGAAGGTGTTGTTGCCGTTGCCGCGTCGCACTGAGGTAACAACTTTACTCGCTCTATCCCACTCCCTCCCCTTGCTCTGTGATGAATTGATTGGATGATGATATGGCTGTGGGTATGGGGTGAGCTCTCTGTGATGGACTTGGATGAATGACCAAACTTGCTTGTGGAAACATGCTTTAGGATGGACCAAATCTTTGTTAATCTGGCGCATATTTCTTGTCGTGGCCGATTTCTGATTCCGCCTTAGTTACCTTGGTGCCTAATGCCGTTGTTGTTTCATCTAGTGAGTGAGACCAAAGAACAGAAAGGAGAAGCATCCAGTGTCATCTATACTTACAAGCATCATTATGACAAGGGACTTGATATCCATGAGATCTTTGTTAAGAAGAGCAGAACCCGGGTTCTGTTGTCATACGACGGTGTCGTTTTCCTTCTTGCAAATGTCTGCCAATCATTGCTGGCAAAGGTATGTTTCTCTTGTAAATCACCACCAGATATTACTAGGAGGCTATGTTAATGAGGAAATTTTTATCTGCTATTTTAAGGCCCTGTTTGTTTAGGCTTTTTCTTTGGCTTATAAGCAAAAAAGCCTAAGCCTAAACAAAGGGGTGGCTTTTTTATGCAGCTTATAAAAAGCTTAAGCCTATTTAAGCCTAAAAGCCATAAACCAAGGAAGAGGTGCTTTTTTTGGCTTTTGCGGAATAGAATAACTGATTACCACTAAAGTTCGCTAAAATTACCCCCAAAATGCCATTCAGTATATAAACATGAATCTCTTTTTTTCACTACACAATTTTATCCGAGATAGTGCTTTACGTGATGAGATTTTCGAGAGATGTGATCTTAATGAAGATTATGACCCAAGCGATACTTTATTATGATATGATCGGATATTATTTTGTTTGGTTGGCTAAAATATGTCTTTCTATATTAATTTCTTTCATTACGCAATGTCCATAATTAATATATGCACGAACAAGCAAAACTTTTTTTTGTTTCATATGTACACTTGCACGTATCGTCATAGTTACAAATCCCATGAAAAAATAAGTTTAAATTCATCCTTAAAAACATCCTTCAAACCCTCAAGAGCAATTCAGACTTTTTATCCTTCACACACAACTCAATAAGCCAACATCCTATAAAAAGCCAGATTACCAAACACCAAAACTTGGCTTAAAAGCTGGGGGGCTTATAAGCCAATTAAGCCAAAAAGCTGGCTTTAAGCTATAAGCCAAAAAGCCTAAGCCTAAACAAACAGGGCCTAAGAGCACTCTAGTTAACATTCTCTGGTTGTTGCTTATCTAAGGGTTAGGTTCATCAAATTGTAGACAAAGCTGGAAGATATTTATTTTGCAATACAAACCTGTGAAGAAAGGTGAATCCTCTGTCGAGACCCAAATATGCAAATATGGACCCTCTGTGTATTCTGCACTAGTCTAGGATCACGCTAGTGTACACAGTGTCAGCATTGATGAAATGTCAACTCCATACAACGAAATATTAAATAAACGAGTAATTTGAATAACAAATAACTGTTGTGACCTTAAGGTCGAGTTTTACAATTATTAAGCCATGCAAGGCTGACAATAATGAAATAAACTGCAGCGGAAACAAAGTAAACTCCAGTGGACTCCCATCAATTTACCACATGCAACTGACTGGGATCGAGACCCTAAAACCTTCGTAGAATTCCTCTTCAAAAGTTGGTGACGACTCCTCCACTTCTGTTGATTTGTTTAGCAAGAGTGAGTACACAACCGTACTCGCAAGTCATACCACAGAATGCAATTATACGCTTATTCCAAAGGAGTTGACTTCTATGGTGGTTATGCAGAAATGCAACTCTTGCAATTGAATACAAATATTAGATTGAAAACATAATTGAAAACAAATAAAGCATAATAATTTAACATTTGATTTCACAAAGGACACACAGTCTAATCAAGTTATTCATACAGCTGTACAAGTTATCCACACAGTTGACCCTTCCCAATTGTTTTATGAAAATATACCCCTCGTGTGAAATTCCCAAGCATATCTATGATCGCGGACGCGACTATTTGAATAGATTGATTTAAACACTCTGCAGACGTTGTACACTTTACCTACACGATACAATCAGTGTAGCTAACACTGACCATAACAAAACCTTTCAAAGACTTCATCTCAAGCAATGAACACTCCCGATGTGCTTTCCTGCTGGCTAACCGATACACACAGCGTTTGGTTACGATACACATCGTTGGACAGGGATGCAGCGAACCGTCCCGCAATGTGACATATCATACCTTCAGCCCATCACACAGCTTAAAATACAACCTGAGTTGTCAATGTTAAGACTCCATAACTTACTAAGTTAGGCTTAGCCCATATTAGACATGTGGTTGTATAGTAAGGCACAGTTCAATGGCGCACAAAGTTAAGTCCTTAATTGACCAAGGCAAGACTTCCAGTTTTCCCTAAATTCACAAAGTTTAAAGTTCCAGCACACAGCTCCACCATTCATACAGAATCCACCACTTGCCTCAGTCTAAATCTTTTTTCACCCTGTTGATTAAGTGCAATACATGCCATCAACGAGTAACAGCACACAACACACACAGTTTCATAATCACTTAGTCAAGTTTATAATTGCAACTCAAATTAAATGATGACTCGTGGCATGGCTAAGCAATCTACTCGTATCTAACCAACCCATGTTGGTGCTATATTATTACCAACTAATAAGGAACCAATCTAGGGCGACAAAAGAATATGCCATACAATTGACAAGGCGGACATAACAAATTGGATTATTAACTACAACCAAAATCATTTAAATACATACTTGAATTAAGATGCAATAATTTGAATCAAAGTAATTTGAAAACTAGGTGCAGTATGGTCAAATGTATAACTTGCCTTGCTATAACAATGTGGTCTTTTTTATCTTCAATCTTCTACTTCCTTGATCTCCAGCTCCTTCAGACTATTCTGGGATTTTAACGTCTAACGAGAAAGAAAGGGCAAAGACAAACTAAATTCAAAAAGGCAAATCAAATAAACTCCAAATTGAAATTGAAACATAATAAAAAATAGATATTGAATTTAGATGAATGACATGTGGGCCACTGGTTTATGGACCAGGTCCACGGAGATATGCTAGTCCACGGTGGACCAAACTCATGGAGAAGCGTTGATCAAGGGTTGACTGACATGTAGGACCCGTATGTAAGAGAGATAAACAATTAGGGTTTTAAATAGGTGGATGACATGTAGGACCAGTATGAGAGAGAACATATACATACATACATATACATACGTACATGCATATATACATACATATATATACATACATACGTACACGCATATACATACATGCATACATATACATACGTAAATACATACATATATATACCTGTATATATATACATACATACACATACATGTATATACATACATACATATATATACATACATGGGCTTGGATGGTGTGGATGACAAATGGGTCCATATATTATGAAGAGGGAGAGTTAACAGAGAGGAAGAGATTGATGTGTGGTTTGGATTGACTCAATGACAAAGGACCAATTCTTCGAGAAAAAAAGAAAGACAGAGATAGGCTTACGATAGCGGTAAGCTTCAGAGAACATGTACAAAAAAGACATAGAAACAGGAGGCGTAGTCGGCCGGCCAGTTCCTGGTGCAGAGTGGCTTCGGCTTGGTACTGGAATGGGAAAGCAATGAGATAGTGAATGGACTAATAGAGAGATATTGTAAAGGACGTCACCAAACTGTGTATTATATATGTGGACAGTGCATATAGATGGCATGCGCATAGGATGCAAAAGCAGGAACCGAACCCAAAGATGACCATGTACATGTACAACATGTACATCTGAACAGTACACAGGGTTCATGGCGCACAAGGTCTGAGATTTTAATTGAGATGATAAGAATTGGCACAGACACAAAGTAAGGATTAGGAAAATAAACATGGAAGAGAGAAGACACGAGAGAACAAGACTTGTATTGTACGGGATGCTAGATGTATGTGAACAGTGCACAGGGCACGGCCGGTCATGGCGCCTGGTGGAAGGAGATCTCCAGAGAAGAAATCAGTATCCAAGTTAGACATGAATAGGAATTGCAAATTTCTGCATATGGCAAAAGCACACATATTGCATTACATTGTTTACAGATATATAGAGTACATCAGTTGTACGAAGCAACAACAGAAAGCTCCACGTGTGGATTGGTAAACTGAGTATGCGCTAATGCTACTGAAGAATAGGTCTTGGCAGTGCAGAAACATGCAGGACGGCAATGCTCTGGACACATGCACTCATGTATACTGTACACACATACACGAACCGTGCACAAGATGGTTTTGGCGCACGACGCGGCCGGTGGACGACGGCGACGCGGAGGCGGCGAAGGGGCAAAACGGAAAGGAAACGACGAGCGGACGCGATGGTGCGGTCGGATTTTGGAAATACTCATCGAGTAAGCGAGAAACGTGAAGAATACGGTTCGGGTGCAATGGATGGCGGAACTCCGGCGATCGTTGGGTGAAGGGGCTAGCACCATGACGTAGAGCACGACAACGTGAACCCAACGCCGTAGACGGTTCGGCCGGCGGACGTCGGATGGAGGAGAAACTCGTCGGAGAAGACCTTTGGGAGGAACTCCGTATTCTGCGAACTACGACAAAAATAGATCTATTAGGAGGAAACCAAATCAAAGGATTGGAAGAGGACGTCAAGACAGACGTGTGGGCGCAGACGGCTCACATTTATATGCACCGAGGAGAAAGATATGAAAGTTTTAATTTCGAATCAGAAACGCGTACGCGCTGGACTCGATAGTTCGGCTCGGGATTCAGCAGAAAATTCGAATGTGAATAGTAGCCACATGGTACTGTTCACATGGAGGAGAGAGAAAACAACAACTGATTTTTAAAATTTAAATAAAAGGCAACAAATCAAGAAGATAAAATAAATAACAATTAAATCCAGAAAAATCTCTAAAAATACCCGAAAATTCTTGGAAACTTAAGGAAGCCAAATAAAATAGATTTTAATTAAATTGATGTTTAGATTAGTCAAATTAAATATTTTTAATTTAGAAAAATTCTAATTAAGCTTTATTAATTCAAATAAAATTGGTGAAATTTTTCAGAGACTTAGAGTACTCAAAAGATTTTGAAAAGCCAAATTTTGAGACGTTACAAACGTTTGTAATGCCCCAAAATTTGGCTTTAAAAAAAATCTTTTAAGTAGTTTAGGTCTCTAGAAAATTTCACCAATTTTATTTGAATTAATAAAGCTTAATTGGAATTTTTCTAAATTAAAAATATTTAATTTGACCAATCTAAGCATCAATTTATTCAAAATCTATTTTATTTTGTTTCCTTGTGTTCTCATGAATTTTCTGGTATTTTTAGAGATTTTTCTGGATTTATTTGCTATTTATTCTATCTTCCTGATTTGTTGCCTTTTATTTAAATTTCGAAAATCAATTATTTTTTTCAGTCTTCTCCACGTGAATAGTACCATACGGCTACTGTTCACGTCCGAATTTTCAGCCGCGAGTCCTGAGCCGAACTGCCGAGTCCAGTGCGTATGCGTTTCTGATTCGAAATTCAAACTTTCGTATCTTTCTCCTCAGTGCATGTAAATTGGCTCGTCTGCGCCCACGTGTCCGTCTCGACGTCCTCTTCCAATCCTCTGATTTGGTTTCCTCCGAATCAATCTATTTTCGTCGCAGTTCGCAGAATACGGAGTTCCTCCCAAAGGTCTTCTCCGGCGAGTTTCTCCTCCACCCGACGTCCGCCGGCCGAACCGTCTACGGCATTAGGTTCGCGTTGTCGTGCTCTACATCATGGTGCCAACCCCTTCGCCCGAAGATCGCCGGAGTTCCGCTGTCCGTTGCAGCCGAACCGTATTCTTCGTATTTCTCGCTTCCTCGGTGAGTATTTCCAAAATCCGACCGCACCATCACGTCCGGCTCGTCGTTTTCTTTTCGTTTTGCCCCTTCGCCGCCGCCGTCCGTCGGCTGCGTCGTGCGCCAAAACCATCTTGTGTACAGTTCGTGTATTGTGTGTACTGTATACATGAGTGCATGTGTCCAGAGCATTGCCGTCCTGCATGTTTCTGCACTGCCGAGACCTATTCTTCAGGAGCATTAGCGCATACTCAGTTTACCAATCCACACGTGTAGCTTTCTGTTGTTGCTTCGTACAACTGATATACTCTATATATCTGTAAACAATGAAATGCAATATGCGTGTGCTTTTGGCATATGCAGAAATTAGCAGTTCTTATTCATGTCTAATTTGAATACTGATTTCTTCTCTGGAGATCTTCTTCCACCAGGCGCCATGACAGGCTGTGCCCTGTGGACTGTTCACATACATCTAGCATCCCGTACGAGTACAAGGCTTGTTCTCTCGTACCTACTCTCCTCCATGTTTATTTTCGTAATCCTCACTTTTTGTCTGTGCTAATTCTTGCCATCTCAATTAAAATATCAGAACTTGTGCGCCATGAACCATGTGTACTGTTCAGGTGTACATGCTTTACATGGTCATCTTTGGGTTCGGTTCCTGCTTTTGCGTCCTATGTGCATGCCATCTATATGCACTGTCCACATATATAATACACAGTTCGGTGACTTTGTTTACAATATTTCTCTCTGATAGTCCATTCACAATTTCATTGCTTTCCCATTCCAGTACCAAGTCGAAGCCACTTTGCACCAGAACTGGCCTCACGACCACGCCCCTGCTTCTATGTCTTTGTACATGTTCTCTGAAGCCACTACCGGTATCGAAGCCTATCTCTGTCTTTCTTTTCTTCTCGGGGAATTGACCCTTTGTCATTGAGTCAATCCAAACCATATATCAATATCTCTCTCTGTTAACTCTCCTTCTCCATAATATATGGACCCATTTGTATGTCATGTATGTATATACATGTATGTCATGTATGTATATACATGTATATATGTATATGTATATGTATATGTGTATGTATGTATATATATGCATGTACGTATGTATGTATGTATGTATATGTTCTTTCTCATGTTGGCCCTACATATCATCCACTTATTTAAAACCCTTCTCCATGAGCTTGGTCCACCGTGGACTAGCATATCTCCGTAGACCTGGTCTATAGACCAGTGGCCCACATGTCATTCATCTAAATTCAATATCTATCTTCTATTACCTTTCAATTTCAATTAGGAGTTTATTTGATTTGTCTTTTCAAATATGCTGTTACTCATTGATGTCATGTGTTGCACTTAATCAACAGGGTGGGAAAAGATTTAGACTGAGGCAAGTGGTGGATTCTGTGTGAATGGTGGAGCTGTGTGCTTTAAACTTTGTGAATTTGGGAAAAACTAGAAGTCTTGCCTTAGGTCAATTAAGGACTTCACTTTGTGCGCCATTGAACTGGGCCTTACTATACAACCACATACTTAGTATGGGCTGGGTCTAACTTAGTAAGTTATGGGGTCTTACATTGACAATTCAGGTTATATTTTAAGCTGTGTGATTGGTTAGAGGTATGTTAGAGGTATGTTATTCATGCTTTAATGGGCGTGCACAGTCACAGTGCACCAAGCTCAATCATCGCCTTGCCCTCTAGGGAGGATGGTACTAAGGCAGCTACGATGATGAGCGTCAATGACCGGGTTAAGCAACTCATACGACCACTGCGCAACGTGTTCTGGGTCCGTCATACCTAAAAATTTAGTGCATACATCGTAAAAACTACGAAACATATACAAAAACTAATAAGAATGCACAAATAGAAACCAAATTTAAGTTTAGATTGTTTTGATTAAGCTATAAAAACCCTACTAACCTACTCTGCAATTTCTGCAATTTTTATAGTTATTTCATAGGAATGTTGTTATTTCCTAAGTTTAAAATGTATTTTCGGCACTAATAGAATGACAATTAAAATAATGTTAGGATTATTTTGATTAGACTTTACAAACCCATTAAGCTACTTTGTAATTTTTACAGATTTGTAATAGGTTTCTCTATACTTTCCTTATTTAAAAAGTGTCTTCACTATTTTTTTAATACTACTGTGTGCAAATAAAAACATAAAAAGAAGTTCATAATATTTCAATTCAGCTTTGCATAACCTACGTAGTAACTATGTAGTTTTTTTTTTACAAATTTTAGATGTTTTATGCTATTTTTCATGTTTAAAAAGTATTCTCAGCTCTAACAAAACAATTTATGTGCACAAACGGAAATCAAAATTACATTCGGATAATTTCAATTAGGCTCTTAAAACTGTACTAAGCTACTATGCAATTTTTACATATTTTTAAAATATTTGCCATGTGCAAATGGAAACAAAAATATACTCTACTTAACCTATGTAGCAACTCTGATTTTTTTTTTAACAATTTAAGATGTGTCATGCTATTTTAAAGAGGTACCTAGCTATTCTCCGAGGTTTCTTCTTATTTTTGCAGATTTATTATAAATCGTTTGAGTACCACAACAAAAATAATATCTGCATGATGAACTAAAGTATATACAACTCAAATGATGTACTACATAAAATAACTAGGTTGCTTAGTCCCGACATGCACAGATAGTACCACTGGGGGCTATTTTTGGAATTTTGAAATTATCGGGGATATTTTTGGAATTAGTCCAGAATTCCATTTTTTTGCGATATCCAAACTTCCGGATGTTGGTTCTCCTTCATACGAACTCCAAATCCGTCGATTCTTGTTCCTAAATCCATATAAATTAAATATATATCTTCCAGAACTAAAATTATTTAATTTAGAGTTTATTTGTATTTTATTTTTAATTTATTTGTATTTTTTATTCTTGTTGTATTTTCGCGTATAGATTTCGATGACTCCGACAAATTTGAGGCAGTTGAAGAAGAAGAATTTGAGCAAGGCAAGTTACATCTTTCATCATATTTGATCCCATCATTTTAAATTATTTTAATTTATTTTAAATTATTATTGCATGATTATTTATACTCAAGTTAATTTAAATCTATGTTTTAAATTTATAGCTATTCCTAATTCCTTTGTACATCCTATTTTGACATTGAACCAGACATAATAAAAATAAAATCAAAAACTGGTTTGGAGTTGGGCAAATTGGACTGTTGGTGGGTGCAGGTTTATGCACGAGCTCAATTCGGGAATGGTTGAGGCCTAGGGGTTATTTTGGAAGTCGCCTAAGTTGGTTAAGGACCGGTCTTTGAGTCGTATCTTATGGGCAGGACTAGGCTAAATAATTTGCAATATTTCATTGTTAGTTGTGCCATGTTGATATGTGAGTTTCGGTTAGATAGTATTCCTACTTGGCACAAGAGGGGGCTTCCGGCGGGTGGTTATCCCAATAGAAGTGAAACCTTAGCGGAGCAAGAGGGGGCTTTTGGTGGATGGTTAGTCCATAGAAAGTGAAACTTCAGCGGACATGACTACTTTGGAATGTCGCATTGTAAAGGCCTTCTGATAATCACTTAGTCGCACACCTTCGAAGTGTGTCAAACAGACATTAAAAGTGGATTATCTCTTATGGATAAAGTTGTACAACCTCTGCAGAGTGTGAAATTATTCGAATAGCCATGTCCACGGTAATGGGCATGCTAAGCAAAACCTTTCGAAGTTAGACTTTGTGTGGATATCATGGGGATATGCTCCAGATCTTAGGATGATGTGATAATTGGCAATGACGTTAACGGTTTGTCGTTTCACGTGTTTTCGACAAATTTTTAGAACTGTCAGGCATTAACCGGTCAGACCGGCCAGGGTGGCGGTCAAACCGGTCCCAAATCGGTCCGACCGGCCTTAGCGGCGGTCGGACCGGTAAACTTCAAAAGTGTTGAATTGAACTGGGCCAAAAATAGAGGTAGCAGGCAAGAGAGGGGATTCTAATGCACTTGGTCTCATGATTTTTGGAGTCTCCAGTAGGTTTGATAATTCCAGTAGGTTTCGGTTTTCCAGTGAGGAAAAATGGCTAAGTCGGTGGCGGTCGACCGCCCCTGTGTGGCGACCGATTTTTCACTTTGATCGTCGGTCTTTGAGGCGACGATATTCGTTTGTTAGGTCAAAGTCATGAGTTTCATGGCATATATTTTGCATGATGCATGTTTTGACTAACATGGGTCAAGTTGTGAAGAATTTGTTCCCAAATTCAGTTTACTTTTCTATTGTTTTGCAGGTTGCTTGGTGGTTAATGACAGTTAACGGCGAGGATGATCGGGACTAGGTTTGGAGAGCTGAGGTCCAGAACGATCGACGATGCCGGGTGAGGTCAATGTACTCAAGCGAGGTGCAAGATGGACAAGGATGACCTATTAGCTAATCCGAGGCGCAAGATGGCGTAAGGTGTAGCTAGTTAGGTCAAGATGAGATAAAGACGGCGCTTTAAAATACGTGCGTATGTGTCCCGTTTGTTTTGGGCCTTAACGGGAGCCCAATTGAGTCAAACTTCTAGAAGGTCTAAGCCTCAACTATAAATAGGAGAGGGTGGTGGCTGCACCATCTCGCCTTTTTTGCTATTTTGTAAACCCTAATTTTCTTAGGGAGGGCTTTTGTGGAGGCTAGGGTTCTTAATGTTTTGATGTGATTTTCGTACTCTTGGATTGAGCATTGTCCTCCATTGATGGAGTGGCTGTAAGCCCATATCATATCAATCAATCAAAGGAAAATTTGATCAATGTTTTGTCTTATTGCGTTTTTCCTCTATATTTGATGATTTTGGGTCTTTATTTGATCCGCGAGTTTTTGATTGAATTCTTCACGTGATGTAGCTTGCTGTGACGTGTGGGAACCTATCTAGGATCATCTTGATCATCAATCACCCACGAGCAAGATCTTGGATCAAGTTTTTGTTTTGACCTGGTTTTGAACCCTTTTTTGATCAAATCGAAAAGGATCGCTATTCTTCCAAGAATTATCATAATCTTCGATTAGAATAGGTTCTTGATATCATAGAGAAGATGTATTCTGAGTTTCATCAAGTTTGGATTAGTAGATCAAAAGTTTCATTTAATTTCATCTTCGCTGCGTCTGGCCGATCTGTTTCGTTCTTGGTGCGTGATCGGATCGATTCTGTGTGGCCACCGGTCCGACCGGTAGGAAATCGGTCCGACCGCCCTTGAGCCAGCGGTCTGACCTGCAGTGCTTTGCTTTCCTTAATCTTTGTTGATTTTATCTTATTGTTTAGGAGTTTAAATTATATTCAATATTAGTCTTTCGCTGTACTGATATACTGATCTTCATAGCTTCTATAGCTACTGGAGTAAAAGTTTTATTGAATCAATTATTTATGAAAAAGTGAGTGTGCTCCTTTTCGGTCCAACACTTTGGTTTTGATTTCAAAATATTTTGACAAATGATTTAGGATAGTTTATCCAATTAAAAAATTAGGCGGATAGTCATGTGATAGGAGGGTATCCATCACCATATTTCATATGGAGGTTATCCTAATATAAAATTTGAGAATGTGTTAAAAAAAATTAGTTATAGAATGACTGCTTTGGAACTTAGTGCAAATATTTAAAGAAAACATTGCATTATGCAAATTTAACTTATAAGCCTTCTGTTAATATATTCATGCATGCATTATAATCTGTTATTGGGTGTAACTTACGGAGCACTGTTGTTTTTGCTCACTCTTGCTTAATGTAAAAAAAATTCAGAAGAGAAGGACTTCGCTACCAGTGTGGATCTCGACGACTAGGACGCTACCATAGTCGATTTCTTATGCAGGTCAGCTTTACTCTAGTACTTTTTCATCGTCTTCCGCTGTGTTCTTTATTGTTGGTTTGTAAACCTTTCTTGTAATCAACTATGATTAATAATAAAGTTGTGCGATTTATGGATGTTATCATATTTGTTTACTGTGTGAACTAGCTACTGATTATGGGACTAGTTCAGAAATACATAGAGGATTTGGGGGAGTTACTCTCGGGTCCGACAAGGGGGCTACGGGAAGTGGCATGCACCACAACCTTAGCTGACAACCACCCAAAGAATGTAGTCCAAAGGGTGGCACGACTGTATTGCATTAGGAAACTACCCTCTGTAGTCAAACGGACGGGGTTGCGTTGGGGTGGGCATTGTAAATGCCTTGTGATAATCCTCTTAGTCCCACACCTATGGAAGCGTGTCATGGATAATATAAGTTGATTGTCTCTTGTGAGTAAAGTGTACGAACTCCAGAGAGCAAGAAAACTATCTGGATAGTCATGCCCACGGTCATGGGCGGTGCCGAGAACTTGCGTGAAGTAGGTTTTATTTCAATTTTATAAAACAATTTTATGAGTGGAATGAAATAATTTATGAGTAGAATGAAAAGATGGGTTGAAGCCCAGAGATTTGAGATGGCTTGGTCGAGGACTAGTGAGAAGTGTGGAATGTGACCCGAGAAAAAATATAAGCATTGGGTAGGTGGAGCTATTCAATGGTATAGGAGGTTGGAACTTCCACTAGTACTTTACAACAAAACTCATTTTTATCAAAACTTGAGTTAGTTAAAATGCTAATTCTTAGGAATTGCTTACTAACTATTCTAATTCAAACTTAGCTTTGTGCAAATAAAATAACCATGAAACTCCCTTTGATTAGCCTTGAATATATAATAATTGCTTTCTGTGTAACACCTCAGCCCAACACTGAGCCTAGAATGCCACCACACTACACTTTAAACTAATAATTATCGACACACTATAAAATTACAGCAAGAAAACGTCAACAAACATATCAATGGACTACCAAAAAGGATATGCATAATTATGGATCAAAAGACAATAAATGAGCAATGGAAATTATAACCAAGTAAATAATCCAAAATAGCCTCAACCAATAAATCCAAATTAATAAAGCAAATAGTCTAGTCCAAATGATGTCCTAAATATTATTCAATAACTAACATGTCCAAGTGTAAACCAATATTGAATGAATGATTATCATGGCGAATGATCATGTGATGTCCATGTGCTCTACTCGCTCTCAATTACGGCATCCTCAAGATCACCTAAAAACAACAATAGAGCAAGGGTGAGTCCACGACTCAAAGAAACACATCGATATACAACGATAATAATAAATCAACAAAGAATCAATAACTTCATTATCATCACATGCACTTTCATTAATATTCTCACCATTAATCTCATTTATGAATGCAACTCTATTCTACATGACCACATGCACTTCTTTCACAGATAATCAGGTATAGCGTGAGTGAATGCTCGCGACAACATTCACTCTCAAGCCCGCTCCTCCAAATGGATCGGGACCTCCTCCACTCCCGTGGAGTTGTGATCATTCATGATCACCTTCTCTTATGCAAAGATGCTTATGAATGCAAACATGCAAACTCCATCATAAACATCATATCCAACTTTTCATCATGTCCATCAACAACGATATAAACATACCAATTATTTGTTTGCAATTAAACAGAATAAAAGCACAACAATAATGGTAATAGAAGATAAAGAAAGCAATGATCGATCATTGATCATTGTCTACCATGCACTTGCCTTTACTAGTTGCGACGCACGATTTGATTAGAAGACGGCAACAAGCACGACGCCTCTCCTATATTAAATACACCAACTTCAATACAAATTACAGCAACAAGAATAGCAATCAATATACATCGCTCCTACACGTCCCCAAATATACCACGCTACTCCGGTACCGAAAAGTTACCCATTGCGGACTTAGCACTAAAACGAACGTAACTTTTGACTCGAAAGTCCGATCACCACAAACCACCCCATTCTGGATTCTTTATAAAATTCTCCACATTTTCTTAGATTACGAAGACTTCTAATTAAATCATCTAACCCTCCGTATTTAGCCCCGAAAGCCGATCTGTCCGCTTCGGAACAGCAGGTCTTCCTAATTTCATAACTTTTGTTTTACTCAACCAAAATTCGCGTTCTCCGATTCTACAGAACCATTTGACAATTATCTACAACTTTCATGTAGATCAAAAACTCTAATTAAGCTATTTACTATTTTTACTCTACAATCTACCAAAACAGCGCCGAAACACGACAACCGTAAAAACAGCGGCCTTCTCAAAATCATAACTCGAAATCTACTAGTCCGATTGACATGATAAAATACGCTATAGAAAGATATCGAAATTGTCTATAATTAACCAGTAGGTGAGATTTCCAAATTTTGCCATTAAGATACCGAATAAATTGTACAAGCGGGACAAAGAAAGCTAACGGATCTATTAATCGACCTCTCTATTAGAAAAATTAAACCTCTCTAATTAACCTTGATTATAAACTCTAATCAACAACGTCTAGCAAACCAAGAAAACCTGCAACAAACCTCCACGCGACGACGGCGACGCACACGCGGCAGGAGGCAAGTCGGTTGGTCGCCTCGGCGACGTCCACCCGGCCAAAGATCCACGGCCGGCTCCCACGCCTGCGGCCGGCAAGCAGCGAAAGAAGACAACCGCTCGGTGGCGCAGAGATCGAGAGCGCACAGCAAAGGCAAATCTTGCGGCGAAGAAGCAGTAATGCAGATGCAGCGGCCGTCGGCGCAGATTCAACGCGAGGCAATCGGCAAGCAGAAGCAATTCCAGCGAGGGAAAGCAAATGGCAAAGAATGGACGCCTGCATGGCGGCAAGAATAGAATGCACACCGCCGCGGCAAACCTGGCGGCCTTGCAGATCAAGAAGACGAGGACGACCACGCGCCATCTGGCGCTGGGGCAGCAGAGCAGCGATGCAATCCAAAGGCAGGGCGCGATCTTAGCTTGGCACGAAAAGCAACGCAGAGGCAAAGAGATCCGCGGCGGGCAGAGATGCAAAGAGCGCAATGCAGCAGCGAGAAGGCAATCAAGCGCATGCCAGGGCTCACCACACGGCGAATTTATGGTGGCGCAATCTCCAGAAAAGAGAAAAAGCAAGTACTGGAGAAAATGTGGATGCGCGGCTCGGAGGAAAGAAAAAACAAAAGAAAAGCTAGGGTTTTCAAGAAAATCCAAAATCCATTTATATATCATAAAAAATATTCTGAAATATTCTATTTTCACAAATTTCTTTTATTTAATTACACACAAGCCCTTAATTCTTTAACTAATTAATTTAATTACACTCCGACCCTTAATACGCGATTAATAATATTAATTTTATTTTCAGAGTATTACATTCTACCACCCTTAACAGAATTCGACCCTGAATTCTACATCGCCGTTCTACACAAATAAAAACCACACTGCTGAAATTAAACAATAAAATAACACGTACCCGACGTGAACAACTCCGGGTATTGCTCGCGCATGCGAGACTCCAACTCCCAAGTCGCCTCTCTCTCAGACTGATGCGTCCACAGCACCTTGACATAAACCAACGTCTTGTGCCTCAGCGCTCGCTCCGACCTCTCCAGAATGCGCGCTGGACGCGACTCAACTGTGAGGTCTTGCTCAATAGTCAGCGGCTCTAATGAAATCTTATGCTCTGGGTCTCTCAAAAACTTTCTCAGCATCGAGACGTGAAACACATTATGAACTCCACGCATGGAATACTGGAATGGTAACTATTATTATAAGCAAACTCGGCAAGTGGCAACTGGTCCTCCCAACTACCCTTCCAAGATAGAACACAAGATCGCAACATGTCCTCCAAAGTCTGAATAGTCCGCTCTGACTGCCCATCTGTCTGAGGGTGAAACGCTGTACTAAGGCGAAGTTGTGTGCCCAATGCACTCTGCAGACTCTCCCAGAACTTGGAGACAAACTTCGCGTCCCTGTCAGAAACAATGGTCTTTGGCACACCATGCAGTCTTACTATTTCACGCACATAAATAGGAGCTAGATCACTCGCTGAATTTGTCGTGCGAATAGGAATGAAGTGCGCAGACTTGCTGAATCGATCTACCACTACCCAAACTGCATCCTTTCCTCGCGGCGAACGAGGTAACGCCACCACAAAGTCCATAGAGATATCATCCCAAGGCCACTGGGGTACCTCCAAAGGTTGCAATAACCCTGCAGGACGCTTGTGCTCAGCTTTCACTTGCTGACAAACACCGCAAGAAGCCACATAGTTAGCAATGTCCACTTTCATTCTTTTCCACCAAAAATTTGCTTTCAGATCTCGATACATCTTAGTCTCACCAGATGAACGATTAGTAACGGAGTGTGATGTGCTTCCTCAAGATATCATCTTTAACCTCGCTTGTGGCACGCAAAGGCGGCCTTTAAACCTCAAAGTACCAGAATCATCCATACTGAAATCACTCTCTTTACCTTCATCCAGACGCTTCCTAACCTCCTGTAATAGCCGGTCACTCTGTTGTGCTTCAGACACGATGCCGAATAGCCGACTCAAGAATCAATCGAGTCTCAACATGTGATGTGCCCGCATAACAATAAGATATTCCCATGCGATCAAAATCAGCAATGAGGCAATCTAGAGTAGCGTGAGTCGCCTTGCGACTAAGAGCATCAAGAACTACATTGGCCTTGCTCGGATGATCTTGAATAGTAAGATCATAATCCTTGATCAACTCCAACCACCTCCTTTGCCTCAAATTCGATCCTTCGAGTGAAGATATACTTGAGACTCTTATGATCGTGAAAATATCACAAGGCTCGTCGATAGATAATGCCTCCAAATCTTGAGAGCAAAAACAACCGCACCAACTCCAAATCATGAGTGGGATAATTGCGCTCGTGCTTCTTTAATCGCCTCGACGCATAAGCAATCACCTTACCGCCTTGCATGAGAACACAGCCAAGACCCACTCGAGACGATCTGAAAAGGCGTGAATCGCTTTCCGGCTCGGGAAGAGTGAGAATAGGAGAGGTCACCAACTCGTCCTTCAAAATGCGTAGCTCGCGCCACACTCATCACCCACGAATCTCACACCTTTCTCGAGTAAGTCGAGACATCGGCTTGGCAATGATAGAGAAAACCTGCACAAAACGCCGATAATAACCAGCCAAACCCAGGAAACTCCTCACCTCCTTCACACTAGTCGGCCTCTTCCAATCCACCAATGTGGATACCTTGCTAGGATCAACAGCAATGCCCTGAGGGTTAATCACATGACCCAGAAAACCCACTTCTGAAATCCAGAACTCACACTTCTTCAATTTAGCATAGAACTTGTGCTCTCTCAAAGTATCTAAAACCGACCTCAAATGACGCTCATGATCCTCATTGGTCTTGGAATAGATAAGAATATCATCAATGAACACCACCACGAAGTCATCTAGATACTCGTGTAACATGTTGTTCATGGTCTCCATAAAAATGGCAGGTGCATTAGTCAATCCAAAAGACATAACTTTATACTCATAATGCCCATACCTGGTGGAGAAAGCAGTCTTCTCTACATCGTGCTCACGCACACGGATTTGATTATACCCTGACTGGAGATCAATCTTGGAGAACACTTGAGCTCCATTCAACCGATCAAACAAGTCCTCAATGCGGGCAATGGATATTTGTTCTTGATTGTGACCGCATTAAGCGCACGATAATCAATACACATACGCCAACTCCCATCCTTCTTCTCGTGAATAGAACAGAGCTCCCCACGGCGATACACTACGCCTGATCAAACCTTTAGCCAACAATTCATCCAATTGCTTCTTCAACTCGTCCTGAAACGGACGTGCTAGTCGATATGGAGACATCGAGATGGGACGAGTACCCGGAACAAGATCAATGCGAAACTCCACGTCTCGCGCAGGTGGCAAACCCTAAGCTCGGTAGGAAACACATCCGGTAATCACTAACCACCGAATCTCCTCAATCTGCTGGCCACACTCGGTTTCTCAAAGAAGAGCTAACAGAAGTCCGATTTTCATCGCACGACGACCCGAACACCCAAACCAACATCGAAAGAGAGCGCGAGGCGCACTCCTGAAAAGTCAACGTCTCCCGGACGGGTTCGCATGCAGACCGCTTTACGTAAACAGGATATCACGGCTCGATAAGAGTGCAACCAATCCATACCCAAGATAACGTCGAACGGCTCCATTTGAATGACTATCAAATTCGCCGTGAACTCCTCTCCATCAACGACAATAGAACACCCAGGACAAACAGTAGAGCTAGCAATAATACCCCCAGGAGAACTAACCAACACCGATCGAGAAATCCATCGTGATACTCAAGTTCGCTCTCCTAGCAAACGCCGACGAAACAAACGAAAAGGTAGCCCCGAATCAAAAGGACTAAAGCATCAAACGAATCCACAAGCAAAGTACTGTCACCACGTCAGACGACCGCGGACTACTGTGGGCATGGCGTACACTCTGTGGCGCCATGGCGAAGAAGACGATCTCGGCGGCGAGAGCCCCAACAATCTGCGTGGCGGTGCGGGTAAGGCGGTCGTGCAACCCGGGCGGTCCGAAGGTGGCGGCCGCCGAGAGTACTACTTTGAGGCGCCCAAGTCAAGGAAATGGCATCATTGGAGAAGCGATCATCATCCGGAAAGATCCTCGGCAGACCCACTTAAGAAGAAGAAGATGGCACAGCTCCCACTTGATCACGCTTAGCGGGTTACGCGACACACCGCTCCTTGTGACCGTCGGCCACACCGACGGCAATCTCCCGTCAAGTGCACTTTCGGCAGTCGCGGTGTCCATCACCGCACTTAAAGCAAAGCATGCCCCGCTCGAACAGACGAAGAGCCGGAGTACCGCAAAAGGACGAGGCGCCAAGAAGAGAACGGCCTCGATCGCTTAGACTCGAAAGATGCGGTCCTCCTTGAATTTCTTGAAAGGTGTGTTGAGCAGACCCACTTCCCTCACTAGAGCTCCTCTTCGGTCACCACCGAAGCAACCATCCACCGAGGCTTGTCGCCTTTGTGAGTCGTGCATCTCCAACTCCATGCCCCCGGCTTGCTCCACAACAGAGTCAGAGTCACGGAGTGGAGTAGCTCCCAACACATGTCGGTACTCAGAATTGAGACCCCGACGGAACCTCTTGGCTTTCTGAAGATCATCGTTCGCTACTGAAGGGACAAAGCGAACCAAGTTGTTGAACTCGGCCTCATACTCAGCAATAGACCTCTTCCCCTGAGCAAAGGTCGTCAAGGCAACCTCCATCTTCTCAACAAAAGAGTAGGGTAGAACTTCCCCTTGAACTGATCTACAAAATCCTCCCAAGTGACTGGACCTTGAGTGGCGGTCCTCGAAGACAACACGATCTCCCACCAAATATCCGCCTGTTGACGAAGAGCACGGATCTCTCCCACCAACTCTCTCAGCAAAGCGGGGGTCTCTTCTTGGACCACAACCGGAGGTGGGTCAACAAAGAACCCCTCACCATCGACTCATCACTCACAGGAGGTGGCTCCACGGAACCTCGCACGGCCACGACCTCCACGATCCGCGGCCACCACGACCACGTCCTCTACCCCTCGGCATAGCTATCAACCACAATCAACAATACACAATGAGCTCAAAGCTCAAAATAAACTCATCCATCAATAAACAACATAACGGAAGCGTAAAACTATATTCGTACCTCTCTCTAACCTACTGTGCACTAGTGTGTCAAATTTTAGGTTAGTTAACCATTAGCATATTTTAGTTGATTTACTAAACTAAAACAAATTTTTAACAATTTTAGTTTGCCTAAGTTGTTAATCTATTCACCACGGACCTAAATCCCGCTCTGATACCAACTGTAACACCCCAGCCCAACACTGAGCCTAGAATGCCACCACACTACACTTTAAACTAATAATTATCGACACACTATAAAATTACAGCAAGAAAACGTCAACAAACATATCAATGGACTACCAAAAAGGATATGCATAATTATGGATCAAAAGACAATAAATGAGCAATGGAAATTATAACCAAGTAAATAATCCAAAATAGCCTCAACCAATAAATCCAAATTAATAAAGCAAATAGTCTAGTCCAAATGATGTCCTAAATATTATTCAATAACTAACATGTCCAAGTGTAAACCAATATTGAATGAATGATTATCATGGCGAATGATCATGTGATGTCCATGTGCTCTACTCGCTCTCAATTACGGCATCCTCGAAGATCACCTAAAAACAACAATAGAGCAAGGGTGAGTCCACGACTCAGCAAACACATCGATATACAACGATAATAATAAATCAACAGCAATCAATAACTTCATTATCATCACAGGCACTTTCATTAATATTCTCAGTCATTAATCTCATTTATGAATGCAACTCTATTCTACATGACCACATGCACTTCTTTCGCGTATACCGGTATAGCGTGAGTGAATGCTCGCGACAACATTCACTCTCAAGCCCGTTCCTCCAAAAGGATCGGGGACCTCCTCCACTCCCGTGGAGTTGTGATCATTCATGATCACCTTCTCTTATGCAAAGATGCTTATGAATGCAAACATGCAAACTCCATCATAAACATCATATCCAACTTTTCATCATGTCCATCAACAACGATATAAACATACCAATTATTTGTTTGCAATTAAACAGAATAAAAGCACAACAATAATGGTAATAGAAGATAAAGAAAACAGTGATCGATCATTGATCGCTGTCTACCATGCACTTGCCTTTACTAGTTGCGACGCACGATTTGATTAGAAGATGGCAACAAGCACGACGCCTCTCCTATATTAAATACACCAACTTCAATACAAATTACAGCAACAAGAATAGCAATCAATATACATCGCTCCTACACGTCCCCAAATATACCACGCTACTCCGGTACCGAAAAGTTACCCATTGCGGACTTAGCACTAAAACGAACGTAACTTTTGACTCGAAAGTCCGATCACCACAAACCACCCCATTCTGGATTCTTTATAAAATTCTCCACATTTTCTTAGATTACGAAGACTTCTAATTAAATCATCTAACCCTCCGTATTTAGCCCCGAAAGCCGATCTGTCCGCTTCGGAACAGCAGGTCTTCCTAATTTCATAACTTTTGTTTTACTCAACCAAAATTCGCGTTCTCCGATTCTACAGAACCATTTGACAATTATCTACAACTTTCATGTAGATCAAAAACTCTAATTAAGCTATTTACTATTTTTACTCTACAATCTACCAAAACAGCGCCGAAACACGACAACCGTAAAAACAGCGGCCTTCTCAAAATCATAACTCGAAATCTACTAGTCCGATTGACATGATAAAATACGCTATAGAAAGATATCGAAATTGTCTATAATTAACCAGTAGGTGAGATTTCCAAATTTTGCCATTAAGATACCCGAATAAATTGTACAACGGGACAGCAGGCTAACGGATCTATTAATCGACCTCTCTATTAGAAAAATTAAACCTCTCTAATTAACCTTGATTATAAACTCTAATCAACAACGTCTAGAAAACCAGAGAAAACATGCAACAAACCTCCACGCGACGACGTCGACGCACACGCGGCAAAGAATCGGTTAGTCGGCTCGGCGCGCGTCCACCGGCCAAGAATCCACGCGCCGGCTCCACGCACAAGCAATGGTGCAAAGAGACAAGAAGAACTTCGCTCGGTGGCGCAGAGATCGATAGCGCGCAGCAAAGGCAAATCTTGCAGCGAAGAAGAGTAATGCAGATGCACGGCGGCCGTGCGGCGAGATTCAACGCGAGGCAATCAGCGAAGAAGAATTCCAATAGGGGAAAGAATGGCAAAGAATGGACGCCATGGGCGGCAGCAGAATAGAATGCATGCCGCAATGCACAAAGAATGGCGCAGCAGATCAAGAAAGACAGGACGACCACGCGCGGTCTCGGCGCTGGCGGCAGAGCAGCGATGCAATCCAGCGCAGGGGCAGCGCAGTCTTGGCTCGGCACAGAAAAGCAACGCAGAGGCAGCAGATCCGCAGCCGGCAGAGATGCAAAGAAATGCAATGCAAGATAAAGGCAATGGCGCGCGCATGCCAGGGCTCAGCTACACGGCGAATTTGGCTGGCGGCGCAATCTCCAGGAAAAGAGAAAAAACTGGCGGCTGGAGAAAATGTGGATGCGCGGCTCGGAGGAAAGAAAAAACAAAAGAAAAGCTATGGTTTTCAAGAAAATCCAAAATCCATTTATATATCATAAAAAATATTCTGAAATATTCTATTTTCACAAATTTCTTTTATTTAATTACGCACAAGCCCTTAATTCTTTAACTAATTAATTTAATTACACTCCGACCCTTAATACGCGATTAATAATATTAATTTTATTTTCAGAGTATTACATTCTGTGTATTGGCTCGTGAGTACGATTGTGTACTCATGTTCGCTCTTTATATTCTTTTAGTCGGTAAGTATAAAAGAAGGCTACATAGACAATTATGAGTATTGGTCAAAACTGAAGGTCAAGAAGGCCAAGAACTAGGTCGTGGGCCCCAGTCGATTGCTTATGGGTATATCATGAGAGTTCCACATGGTGTACTTTTATTCTGCATCCGCTGCTGATTTTTTAAAGGTATTTGGCCTAATCGGCCATTCTGAAAGATAAAACACCGTAAGTTATGTTTATGCTTTGTTTATTATTATTTAGTAGCTTTACATTTTTGTGATATATGTTTGATGTCTAATGACGTAACTGTGGGCACTAGCTACTGATCCAGGGACTAGTGTTGTAAACACAGAAGATTCTAAATTTCAAATTTGGGGTCTGAGAACATAAAAAACTAAATAATTTATAGTAGTAGCTACACTGGGTCAAGAGCCGACACAACAATTTTCGTAAATTTTGGACTCTGTTTGCTTGGTACAAAAATCCAGCAAGCACCCATCCAGAAATAAGAAATTCAAAAACTATTTTTGAATTTCCCTCTCTGCTTCGGGCCGAAACTTAGCCGACCCATTTTCGCTCACTCAGCTGCAGTCCGTGCCAACCTCGCTCGCTCTCCATCGTTGACGTGTGGGCCCCGCTTGCCAGAAGTTGTCTTCCACCTCGCTTCGCCAGTGCACACCCCGCCTGCTTCGCCCGCTCGCTTGTGGATTCCCAATCGCTGCTCACAGTTTCGCCCCTCACCTGCCTCCATCACCTCTGCCTGCCCTCGCCCATGCCATCTACCCCCTTAATGGCGCCTAACCGACACTCTAGCGGAGATGCCGAAGGTGAGAGCACGAGTTCTCGCCACAGCCGCCTTTTTCTCATCACTCGTCTCGTGCTTACTCACTCCTACTTAGCCACATCCTCGGTCATAGACATGTTCGGAGATTTTACACGAATGGTAGATTTTTATAACAATTGAGAGGGACAATTGTGTGAAAGAATTGATTAGGCTATGTGAGTTTTGTGAAATACCTGTGAAATTATTATAGTTATTCGTTTTCAATCCATTATTTATATTCAACTGCAACTGTTGCTTTTAGCAAAATAACCATAGATGCAATATCCTTTGGAATAAACTATCATCTATAATTGCATTCTGTGGTACAACTTACTAAGTACTCTATATACTCATTCTTGCTATAAACAATGTTGTTCAGTGGTTGAAGACTACATTAGTTTATCGTTAGTAAATAAGGTCTACTTCAAGGATCACACTACCCTAGTCAATCGCCTATGGGTATATGTATGGGCTTTCACTAAAGCTACTTTGTTTCCTTCCGTTTTAGCTTAATTGAGATATCCACCTTTTGAGATCGTTATTATGATAATTATTGTGCTTTGCCTATTTCTTAGTTATCTTTGCATATGGAATGATATTTTATCGATATTGCTATTGTGTTCACTAGCGTGATCTTGGACTACTGCAATATACACAGAGAATCCAAATTTGCATATTTGGGTTCTGACAGCGAGTCTCCACAATCCCTCCGCATCAATGATCTAGAGAATCAGGTATGACCTGCCCTTCTACCTTTCATCCCCGTCTCATCTAGCAGTACAACCCCTACCTGACATACGCCGCAGACACAACTGGCACCGAGGAATTGTTCTAGCCAACACATGTAATTGTGCAAACCCTAATTAATTCATACCAAATTACTGTGTTTCTAAGAACAAACTAAGGGCTCAAACATGATTTGGACAACATAGACACATACTAAACCTTGCGTCCTCCTCTGGCGTAGGCGATCTAGAGCTGGCTGCCTCCTTGGATGGCCTTTTATAGCATGTGAGCCTCCAATTCCTACTAAACCTTGTGTTAATCAAATCCCTAGGTTGTAGTGTGTTTTCAATGCTCCAAGTACCTTAAGTCCTAACGAACCTCCCAAAATAAACTTACGTTAGAACATTCACGTCCGAACTCCAAATGACATGATTCAATAGTCCAAATTATAGCATTCGATGAGATCTATAACTTTATAGTTGTGCACTTATTCATTTGAGCTCATCTTGCACCCGAAAAATGTGTTAAAAGGTCTGAACACCGTTTTCCGGTTCAGTCCCATGTTGGTTCTAAAGTTGATATTTGGGCTCGGGGGATTTAGTAAGGCGTCGTACCTGCATCATAAGACATGGAAAATAATAAAAACAACTTTTATAATGATTTACAATGTATGAGCGATGGTACGGAGCGAATATGCAAAATGATGAAACGATGGATAAATATAGAAATAAAGTAAAAATACAATTATCATGCAACGATGCTTGCTCAAGCGGCGGGGAGTAGGAGGTAGCGGCGTCGTAGGAGAGAATTAGAATGAAAAGGACACGGTGCGGTGAACTCGAAATGGCGACACGACAAGGGAAGAATGTCTTCGTCTCTGCCTCTTCTGCGTACACTATCGATGCCTCCCCCTCCCTTCCCCGGCGCCGCCGCTTCTCCTCCAAGGTACCACCTCTTCCTCTCCTCCCTTCCCTCCCGGTGCCTTCTCCCGTCCCTGATGCCGCCTCCCCTCCTCGTTCCTCCTCTTGTCACCGGAGCTACCTCCCTGCACCGCCGCCTCCTACACTGTCGGATCGGATCCCCTCATCTTCGTGCACGCCGCCGTTGCACCCCGCGTATTGAGTGCCGGAGGGGGTTGGGATCTCTGAGGCACAAAGCAAATGTTGGACGGGCTCAGGTGGTGAGTCATGGCGCGAGATAGGAAGGAGTGGGACAGCGATAAATTTCGGTTTGTATATGTGAAGAAGAAGTAGAGCATCAACAGTTTGGATGGTTGCAAAAGAAGTGGGGGCATAGATACGCTTATAGTCACGGGGTAGTGGGGCGAGACCTTGTCCCTGTCAGGTTATGTCCACATATTGGTGCCCCTTGATGAGTAATTTTGGGAGGGGTGGGAGAGGCTAACAGTGCACATAAAAGAAAGGACATTGTTCCGCTGCGTGAAAGTAAACTCCTTCTTTCATTAGTTTAGATAGATTAGCCGACCGTTTTCGTTGCAACCGTTGGGCAGAAGAAAAACCGTTGGCCATCTAGTCCTTACCGATAGTAAGGCATTGACACTCGGCAAAAGTTAGATTTCTAGTAGTGATTAAGGTAATTGCAAACATCAAGAAGATGCCTAAATGTCAGCATTTAGGCCCTGTTTGGTACAGTTTTCACTCTCAGCTTCTCATTCGATTTTCGTGGAGCCGTACCAAACACCCTGATTCTCAAAATCACTAGCAAGGAGCTACCTCGAAAATGAACTAGCAACGAAAAGCAGCCTCCCAGCAGATTCTCGTGAGAATCCAACCTTCAGAAACGAAAATACCCTTTGAAGTTGAAGGTTTTTACCCGCAAATGGCACTGAGTTACACAAATACAATGGAAGTATTACACACAGGGGTGACATGGTCTATTTGCCTCTGATCCTCCCTCGTATGGTTTTTGGAGCCAACCTACCAGCCAAACGGTTTCAACAGACAGCTCCAGATGCTCCGAGAAGTGAATTATCAGAGAATCAGGAGCGGAATCTGAAAAATAAGAATATAAAGCTGTACCAAATAAGACCTTAATAGTGCTGAGTGAAACTGATACCCAGGGTAGCCTCTTCTTAAAAACGGCCTTCCACCATGAAGGGCGGGAGTCAAATTTTCATTCTCATAACTTACATAAAAATGTTTGTACGCTATAGATAGGGCTTGATTTGTGGATTTTACAAGCATTAACTTTTGTTTCCATGCATGTAAGCACTACTATGAATGATGAATCAAGTCTTTTTTGTTTCCATGCATGTAGGCACTACTATGAATTTTGGTGTGATCATGTAAGCATGGGCGGCATTCTGTTTGACGGTGCGGTGGCTTTTGAAAAATATTTTTTTCCCTACCTTTAGATGCAAGAGTTGGGAGCAATAACAATAAAATCGTACTATAGTATGTAAAATTTTCTATAGCTAATTAGATTTCGTAGTGCAGCATATCACAATGTTGTGTAACCATAGAGTGTCCGGGATACACGGTACAAAAACAACCAAATTCTCTGCCTCACTGTTGCTTTTGTGTCATTGGCATTCTGTCGGCGCCGCCGCCTCCACCTCCACCTCCATGTTGCCAGCCCACTTCATTCCTCTCCGGCGCCGGCGCCGCCGCCTCCACCTCCACCTCCATGTTGCCAGCCCACTGCCGGCGCCGCCGCCTCCACCTCCACCTCCATGTTGCCAGCCCACTTCATTCCTCTCTAACGGTGTTACCACCGACATCGGATATGCTGCCTCGTCTGGTCACCAAAATTCCTCCCTAAAGCCATCGTCACTGTCATCGGTCATTAGGAGCAAAAAACTTGTCGCAAATTCACAATGATAGAGTTGGTTGATTTCAAAAAGATAAATGGCCAAATCTATATATATTTTCAAATTACATCTTTCGTTTTGGAGACATAGAAGATCCCAAAATAATTCTTAAATTAGAAAAAAATTCTGAAAATTCTCTCATTAATCGAGAGAAAGAAAGAAAAGATTTACATCACCCAGTTTGGCAGAGCTATATTGTAACGGTACAAATTAATCGTGTACAACTGTATAACAAATACAATTATATTTTAGAAGGCAATATAGTTATATAAAAAAAATGTTGTAATATCTAGTTGTACAATTATGCAGAAAATTTCAATTTTTATAGTTTAATATCAAAGGAGAGAAAAAGATACGGGTCCAAAATCTTTTTTTTTATGTAACATGAGATTTATGTACTACATGTACCAGGTGCAGTACTTCCAAATCCCAAGTACTAAACAGTTCCAGTTCCACACAAGGAAGTGAGCAACGAACGACTATGAGCCTACGAGTGTAGGACGAAAACGGCGACATATTGTGTGCATATGTATTATTTCATAGGTATATGTATATGAGATATTTGAGCTATCTATTCAGCGATCCACGACCGTCTTTGCACTCATTCCTATTTATATCACATTTGCTAAAACCCTCTCGCCCGAAATCTGATTAGGAGGGTTTCTTTTTTGTAAATGTGGCATAAGTGGAAGGTGGATACGAGGATGAACATAGATCACTGGGTGAACGAATCGGATGTTTTATATACATATGTTCACAAAATAGTGCATACACACACACGATACGTATTCGACGAAAACGGGGCGAGTGATTAGCAGCGAATGATGTGACGTGGCGTCCCAGGAAACGGCCTCAGCCTCAAACGCTATGGCCGAGGCAGAATTTTGTTTGCGGTGCCGCTGGCCTCTTATCCCTCCAAACTCCAGAGTCCAGCGGGAGAAATAATAAATCTCACGAGGAAAAAAAATCAGCACCAGTCAGAAGTCAGAATTCAGAAACCACATGGCGCTGCTGAGCCCGCGTGTGCCGCGGCTGCCGCTCGCATCCTCCGCCGCGGGCGCCGGCGCCGTCGCCGTTCGGTGCTGCGGCCGGGGCGCCGCCTCCGCGGCGCGGTGTCACGCGACGGCCGCGGGCAGCGTGGCGGCGGGCCCGCCGTCGTCGGAGCTGGAGGTCATCCGGTGGGGCAGCACCAAGGTGCAGGGCGCCCGCGACGAGATGGAGGACGAGGTCGTCCTCCGACCCGGGTCCCTCCTCCACGGCTTCTCCTTCGCCGCCGTCCTCGACGGCCACGCCGGCTTCTCCGCAGTCCAGTTCCTCAGGCACCCACCGATCAACTGCTCTTGTTTCCGCTGCAATTTCACACACTTCACGGCCACTTGACCCGTAATCTTCTTGGAGTTGCAGGGACGAGCTGTACAAGGAATGCGCGGCCGCGTTGGACGGGGGCTCCGTGCTGAGCTCCAAGAATCTTGACGCCATCAAGGACTCCATTCAGCGTGCCTTCGCCACTGTCGACGCTAACCTCTCTGCGTGGTCAGTCAGTAGGATTTCATTTACCGGTTTTTCTTGCCTTCTGCTTAGACTAGCTATGTTCTGACATTTTACATGTCGTGTCGTTGACTCTTCACAGGCTTGAGCAAATGGAAAAGGAGGACGACTCTGGCGCGACGGCCACGGCCATGTTTCTGAGGAACGATGTCCTTGTTGTCTCGCACATTGGCGACTCCTGCTTGGTACTAACATTTCCTTCTACATGTCTATCACCCATTTATCATGTCTAGCACGGTGATAATGAAACTAAACTCTAAAATTGATGCTTACGTGAAACTTAATTTTCTTGTGATGATAAGGTGGTATTGGATCTTGATTAGCAGGTCATATCACGCGGTGGAAGACCTCAAGTTGTGACCAACTTTCATCGACCGTATGGGAACAACAAAACGTCCCTTGAAGAGGTTAAACGGATTAGAGCAGCAGGTGGATGGGTCTGTTTTCTCTGTTGAATATACCTGGCATTCTTTGTACCTTCATAAACATCATTTTGCTCTGTTAATATAGGCCGCTTACAAAACCCTGCCCTTGGCTCTTTATCTCCCATTTGCAAATAACATGTTCCTTTTCCCGATACAAATTACAATTTTTTTTTGCCAAATATGTGCAACAATCAACACAAAAATGTCCTAAGAAAGAGAACTTTCATAGGGTGCAATGGTGAGCACACAAGGTTGTGAACCCAACCACTTAAGTTTGAGTCTCACTTCTACCTTAAATCTAAAGTGTGGGGGGAATATTCTAAGAAAAAAATCTAGCACATGTAGGAGCTTGCCCTGTTTGGTTGGTAGCACCACTTTAGTGGTGAACAGATAGTCCATTGCAAGTGTGGCAGACTTTGTCAATAAGTTGTGTCTATGACAGGTGGACCACACGGCTAAGAAAGCGTGACATGACACAGACTTGGCCACCAACAAATCATGTCATTATTTTGCAGCATTCTTTCTAATATTCATGGTACCTACGTTTTCCAATGGGTACAACTTGAATTTGACAGAAGGACCTTCACATTCTAAGTTAATTATTACCAATTATGTCATACTATTTCAGCAAAAAATTTGAATGTTGCAATCACTGCCATGATTTGCATGTTGTCCATTTGGGCCCCATCTTTATATAGTTTTACAGAGAATAAAATGGTTGGGATTAAGTAGCCAGATTCAGTTTGGTGTCGTATGCTGATGTTTCTCTATTCAATGCTTGAATATAGTAGTCTCACTCACTTGTCGACCCTTGTTTTCGCAATTTCTACATTTTTATGCAGATTGTTGATGGACGCATATGTGGAGACATTTCTGTATCTCGTGCTTTTGGAGACATAAGATTTAAGACACGGAAGAATGAGTTCGTTTCTTGTACTCTCTGCTGTGTGTGTGTGTGTGTGTGTCCACGCATTGAACCTTCCTTTTGCTACATTATTTCCCAATAAAAACTCCTGCTAATTTTTAACATCTCATGGTTTTGTGCAGGATGCTGGCAAAAGGAGTTAAAGAAGGAAGATGGACTGAAAAGTTCATCTCACGGTAGAGAACTCAATACTTTTAGTCTGTATGGGTTTTCATAACTGGCTGTGTTTCTATTTCATTGTTGTTGTATTGATAAGTTCTGATACATCTGAATTCTCAAACAAACCGAGGTAGGCTGTTCTAAAGTTACAAGTTGTCTTCTCTTTCAATTATATGTTAAATACACAACAGTGATAACACCATGCCAGTGGTTTTTAATTATAGGTTGAATCCTTAATTCTTTCATGATAACCACATATTGGACCAGGAATTTGATGAAATACCATGAGTTATCTATTCTCAGTCAAATCCAGCTTTTAGAAGTCTCTTTGGTTGCTAGTGCTGCTGCTGCACAACATGAGATGTCTCGTATGATGAGTGGATGTCATGTCTAATTGGGAAGCTTAAAATTCTTGAACAATGGGACAGATAACACTACCATGTTTGATGATTGAGAAGATAATATCAAAATGTAACTCTTGGTAGAAATATAAATTGTTGGCAAAGATGAGCTTACTGTGCTTTACAGCACTTTTGATGTATGATATATGTCTCTTTTCCATTGTAAATGTAACAATTTTAATTATCCAATCTCTTTATGTGCAGAATACAATTTAAAGGGGACCTAATAGTCTCTTCACCTGATGTATCTCTGGTGGAGCTTGGACCAGACGTGGAATTTGTTTTACTAGCAACCGATGGTCTTTGGGATTACATTAAAAGGTCTATCGATGTTTTCTTTTCTTATTTTTAGCTGTCCAGACTTAAGTTTGTTGTTCGTTCCCACCTCCTGAAGACATTTTACTTAGCTATTCAACATTTTGACATGCATAATTGACTATCTTGTGTAGCACTGAAGCTGTAGCTTTTGTTAGAGATCAACTACGTCAACATGGTGATGTCCAGGTTTGCAGTTTTGCTCCGCTCAAAAACTAATACTAACTATGCTCCATTTTGCGACTCATTTTCTATGCTTGCTTATTGCCGATTTGGTTTGTGTAGCTGGCCTGCGAAGCGCTTGGTCAGAAAGCTCTGGTATTGTTATCTGCCACCTTCATCTTTTCCATTGACCTTTTTCTTATCTCCTGGAGCTATCCTAGATTAGGTGATCATTTGATAAAAAATGTTGTTTAAATTTTCTTTATTTTATTCTCAATTGCAGGATCAACGGTCACAAGACAATGTTAGCATAGTCATAGCTGACTTGGGGTACTTGTTCTTAAACCTTTCGATTGGAAGTTTGGTTAATTTGAATTACATACGTTTGTGCATGAATGAAGTACCTGCTCATATCATAGCAAAAAAACCCTTAATCAGGCTGCTAATTCTCCCCCATTTAGAGGTCTGCTTGGATTGTTTCAACAAATTATCAGATAAAACATTTTGTACTCTGTGGTCCTTTTCCTTTTATGACTGGAATTTCTATGCATGGGAAAACTCTGGTCCTTGTTCTCCATCTCTTTGTTCAACATCCATTATAAATTTTGCTTATAATTCATCTTTTTTTTTTTTTGGCAGGAGAACAAATTGGAAGGAGTTGCCCATTCAAAGGCCAAACTTGTTCTTGGAACTAAGTCAAGCAGTCGCGACTGTAGGGGCCGTCTCAATAGGAATTTGGATTTCATCGTTTCTTACATTGCAGTAGACCTAGTTCAGTTCAGGTGTGTATAGTACGTACAGTGTTACATCTTCCGGTCCTAGCTACAAATATGTATACCCTTATAAGGTCAATCAGTAGGGTAATCTGTTGGATAGTATCTGAACTTCTGAAGGACTGAAAATCGTATACTTAAGCTACTTGACAGCTGAGTGGCTGAGTGCAATGAGGACAAATGAATTGCGACGGAGAAGCATCTTATGCCAGTCCGTCTGGACTTATTTTTGTTCCTGTGATACTCCAGCTACATTTTTTTTTTTGTTTCTGTGATATTGAGGGATCGAGTGCTTTAAAGAAAATCGAGAATTGGGACAGAGAAACATTTGATACCATTGGAGAACGAAAAATCTTCTAAAAATGCCACTTTGATGCCATTGGAGAAGGAAAAAATCTTCTAAAAATGACACTTTGATGCGGCTGTGAATCATCATTTCGCCCTTCCCAAAAATTGGTGCCACGAAACAATTTTTTCATGGCATGGCATGGCTGAATGCTAGGGGGGCTTCCTAGATATAAAACGACCGGTTCCTACAGGAACTTCACCGCGACTTTTTGGCTTATATAACACTATTGCAGGGTGTAATATCAAAATTAGTTCCCTCATGATCATCGTAATACAAAAAATTAGTATTACAGACGATCGATACATAGCAGAATCTTGTTCCTGAGGAGCTGGACTTCATCTCGACTGTGCCGGACTCCCTCCGTGTGTCATGTGTCTAGTCTGATCTCCCGAGCGCTGGACTATCTCGGTGACCCTGCAGGCACTGTCCTTCCTAGCTTTGCCCATGCGGTGACCCTGCTCCTAGCTGCCAGTGCATGCAGAGCAGTACGCATAAACTAACTAGCAAGTAGTGTGCATGCATGGTGACTGGTTCATGTGAGCGTGCATGCCTACTGTGGAACTTCTAATTTATACTTGTTTTATTAGTTTGCTATGTATGCTAACTTTGGTAGTTTTTGCTGTTTTCTATGTTGCTACGGAGGAAGACAAAGTTGATGTTCCATTATATTTTACAGTCAACATCACTCTGCTAGCCCCGGCCGGATGTTCCATTTTTTAATCGCTGGTCACTCTCGAGCTACGGAGGAATTTTGATTTAGTAGCTAGAACTGTATTTGATGTCTAAATTTAATTTACTAAAGAAGGTGACCTCGTCTACTACAGGGTATCTATCTATCTTATATTCCTGGGCTTCGTTTATCCGTAGGACTACGGCTCACATCTCACCTGTTTCCCCAGGACTACGGCTCGGCAGGGAGGATGGTGGACACCAACGACAGCCTGCGCCTGGAGATGCACGCCATCTCCCAGCAGCTGTCCCTACCCTGGCTGCGCCGGCATCGACCTCCTGCAGGCCCACAGCTTCGACCTCCATTGCTTCCAGTCCCTCTCAGGTCCACACCACCTTTTAATTCCTCCATAGTCGCCGCTGGTTGCTTAGTATAGCATTCTGCTCTGCATTTTCTTGGTGGTTGAAAGTTTCAGTACAGTTCGTGGTTGAGGTGGGGTGGCTTATACTTTTGTTGTGTCATGGCAGGCCAAGTGTTACATGTACGCTCTGAGCTTGCTTGTCCTGGATAGTGGAAAGATAATCTAATGCCGATGCGAGGTGTGTAGCACCGATACATCATACATATGGTTGAGGCCCGGCTGTACAGAGCTGGGCTTGCTGTTAAGCTAATGAGGCTTGATTTACAAGCTTGGCATTTTATTGTGAGCTTATGCCTTTTGAATTTAGGTGACTGAATTAGTTTTTGTGGTATGTTTAACTTTTAGGGCCTTTTCCTACCATCCTATCCATGGTCAGCGTTGTAATCGTTCATTTTGTTCATTTATCTCTTTCATTTGTGTAATGAACACACATCACCTTCATGATGAATTGAGTGACATCATTGAATACTTTTGCTCTATGTTGGCAGCAGCAAGAACTCTATTTGCAGGGCCTGAGACTCCGAGCAGTTTCCCTGAAGGACAAAATCTATTAATAAGGACCTGTTAGGCCAAGCTTAATTTCTCCAATTGGCCAGCTTACTGAGGCTTCTTATAAGCCTGTGAAATCCCCAAGGCACTGGCTTCAGCATGATTTGATAACAACTTAAAAATGACAAATATGAAATATCTAGTTGATCAAAATATTTGTTGACAAAATTTGCTCGCTTGCAAATGTATTGATCCACTTTGATCTGCTTTATATATGTATGCAGTGTGTTCTTGACATATTGCTGGTATTTTGTTCATTGGTCGACAAACTATTATCATTCACCATTTTATGTTTTGGCACCCGGTGGATCACTGATCTGTCTGATCACTTCGCTTGCTCCAGGGACCAAGTTTTTTGTTGTATGTGAAACTGGTGCTCAAAACAAGGAAATTCTGCTGAAAGTGATCTACGAGTTGTACACAGATTATGTTTTGAAGAACCCGTTCTATGAGATGGAGATGCCAATTAGGTGTGAACATTTTGATCTCAACCTAGCTCATGTGATTCAGAAGGAGAGCGTTGCGCTTCATGGTCGGCGATTGTGTCTTGTAATGTTTGGATTTCTCATCCGTGATAATTGATAGGTTTAATGTTGGGCTGCGAATCTGTAAATCTCATCCGTGATGCTGAGTTGTAGCGTTTTGGAGACAGAATATGTTGTCTTCACATCACTATTTGGTAAACAGCTTAGGTTCAGCTTGGAGCTTGAGCATGCGAATATGGCATTTTCTGTTGCATATCATTATTGCAGTTATTAATTAAACATGATAAATCATATTTACTTGTTACTTAAAAGAATAAAAAGTGACGAAAAACTAGAAAAGCTGCGGCAGTCTCTGATACCAATCGTCAGCCGTGCCGGCTTCTATTCCCGCGAAACGCATGGACACCAAGTCGACAGAAGTGAACATCAGACAAAGTAATTTTTGTGCTGCTCCAAAACTGCCGCAGATTTTCTAGTTTTTCCGTCACTTTTATGTTCTTGTAAGTAACAAGTAACTGAAGACTAAATGCTTTAGCTATGATCCCATGACCAGCCATGATAACTAGCGTCATAACTAATGCGTAATGTTACAAGACATAAAAAACACTAAACGTGATTAACCAACATACATTCTATAGTTAATATATTACTCTCTCTGTTCAATAATATATAACCATTTGGACACCGACACTGTCTGCAACATGAAACTTTGACCACTACTTTTTATATGAATATATTCATAAAAGTATAAAATTATCATGCAATGAAAATATTTTCCATGACTAATCTAAATATATATATATATATATATATATATATATATATATATATATATATATATATATATTCAAAATTTAAAAAGTTTGATGCGCGCTTTCAAAAATGTTATTTATTTCTGAATGGAAGGAGTATCTGTTACCCACTGCCAATGATTGTTTTTCACAACACTGCCCCATGTATTTCATTCCTTTTGAGTGAGTTAGGCGATGCTTACCCCTCCAGTCATTTAGGGGATGTTGGTTTGTTGACACACTTTGCCACAATTAAGTTATGAAAGTTTGGTATATACCTTGCCCATTTGTCATAGCCTCACGCATGGATACACATTCTGACAAAATTTAACCTAGCTTGTTCATTGAAATAAGTATGGCTTGTCACACTTTGCTACAACTAAGCATGGCATGACACATTGCGGTAGCTAACCAAACATGCTTAGAGGTGGCTAGATGGGCCATGCCGGCCAGGCCACCCTGAGGCACGGCATTGTTGGCTCAGTCCAGGCACGGCACGTCGCACACTATTCATGGAACGGATCGGCACAGCACGACAACCCAGGCTGTACCTAGGTCCGCACTCTAGCACGACATGAAGATTATCAGGCCATGCCAAGCACGGCACGACGTCCCTACTGTGGAGAGGGTGAGGAGGAGGGGGTAGGGTCAGCAAGGCTGGCGCCAACGGTGAGGAGGAGTAGGCCGGGGTGGGCATGCAGCTGGCACAGCTGCAGCGAAGTGGGGTCGACGCCAAGGAGGAGGTGACTGGCGTGGAGGCGGTGGGGCAAGGCGATGCAAGCACAGTCGCACAGCCGGCGCAGAGGGAGAAGAAGAAAGTGCGGGAGGAGACAGGTGGCCGACGTGGAAGCAGCGGGGCGAGGCCAGTGCGTGTGTGGGTGCATAGCTGATGCGAAGGGTGAAGAAGAAAGAGCGGAGGAGACGGGCATCTGACGAGGAGGGAGAAGAGGGGACAGGTGGTTGGCCTGGAGGGAGAGGAGGGCGCAGGGCGGGAGGCAGGGGCGGCGTGGTCAACAGGCCATAGTGCCACTGCAGCACTGCTGTGTGCGGCAGGCACACGGGCGCAAGGGGGATATGAAGGGGACAGGGGAGGCAGGACGTACTCGGCACGACACGACACGACATGGGGAGAAATGCCCATTGGAGCACGGTTAGGCATGGTGGGACATACCTAGCATGGCACGGTCGGGCGAAAAATAACCGTTGGGGCTTGTTTGGCACGGTGGGTTGTGTCCGGCACGACATGGCTCATTTTTTGCGTTTAGTCTCGTAACGTTTGGATTTTTAAAAAATCCGACCGTTTTTCGATCTTTTTGGTTTTTAAAAATAGCAGATAAAAATAAAAATAAAAATATCTTGAATTTTTTTTCTATAAATAGCCATCATACCCCCTTATTAAGAACCCATCAATTCCTCGTTCTCTCTTTCGATTTCTGTTGTGCAAATTGAGATTGCTTGTGAGATAATTTGGCAAAATTTAAAAAAATTATGCCAAATTTGAAAATTCCAAATTCCGATAGCAAGTCAGCAAAAGAGGTACAATGGTATTTTTTTTTGCATATTTTTATTGTCATTATTTGTAATGCTAAGTTTTAAAAAATAATAATATAAATCTTGATTTTTGCAGTTTTTGTTATGTAAAAATAAGACCGCTTTGCTCTTTGTGATTACAGACTTTCACCAGAGGAAATTTTATCCAAGTATAATTCCGCTGCAGCTGCCTCGAACCAAACGGAGTTGTTGTCGGAAGGGAAAGAGGAGTTTCGTCATCTGGCACTACAACAACATCTTCTTCGGCGACCATCGGAGCAAAGAGGTCGAGGTCGACTATGCTGGGAGTCTGGGAGAGTTTTGACAGGACAAGCAAGCCAGACGCACAAGGAAATCAGGTACCATATGGTGTTTGCAAAATTTGTCATCATGAATTGTTTGCAAAGTCTACAGGTGAACAGGGCACTTGCTTAGACATGCTACAAGATGTAAGGCCAATAAAGGATTAGTGATGAGGCAAACACAGCTGTAGTATAATTTTGACGGTGCGGTACATAGGTGAGACTACGATCCTAAGGTAGCCCATCAATTTATCTGTCGTTTAATTGCTTTTGAGGATTTACTGTTAGACTTTGGGGAGTCTACTGTTTTCCAAACTTACATTAGGACTGTGCATAATCATAGCTTTCTTCCATTTCTAGACAAACAATAAACTAGGGATCTGGTAAAATACTACAATAAATACCATGATAAATTAAAGGATCTATTTAGTATGCGCACATTTTCGGTGACCCTAACCTCAGCCATATGGAGGATTATCTTAGTGTAGTTGCTCATTATGTTAATGACGACTGGGTAATGGAGAAAAGAATTATAGATTTCAAAATAATTGATGTAGCACACATAGGTGAGAATATTGCAGACTGTATTATCAAAGTCGTGGAAGACTTTGGTCTTAGAAACAAAATTTTCTCAATTACTTTAGACAATGCTACTTCGCACTCTAGGGTCATGGATATTCTTACTACAGTGTTGAGTATATACGCCAACTCATTTTTGATACATCAGCGTTGTACTTATCATATTACTAACCATAGTTAAATGCGCTATAGTTAAATGCGGTTTGAAGAGGTTGGCATTGTATGTTAAACCTTTTTGCGATGCGATATCTTTCTTGAATAATTCTAACGTAAGAATAACATAATATAAGAACTTCTGTATGGCAATGGTTGTACATCCAAGAAGGTTTGGTTTGGATATGCCGATAAGATGGAACTCTACTTACTTGATTCTTAAGAGTCTTTTACTATATAAGAGCATTTTTCTGTTTTTTATTCAAATGCACTACCAGTGCACTGATAGCATTGTACTATTGACTGAGTAACATTAGTTCATTGCTGAGAAGATACTTCAGTTTTTAGAAAAAAAAATTATGAGACCACTATTGCTTTGTCTATTGTCTATTATCCAACATCTCATATTATTATGCATAGTATTTTACAGATTGCTAGTCAATTAAAAATATATGAAAATGACATAGTTTTACGAGATACTATTGCTGCTATGAAAAGTAAACACTTTAAATATTAGAGAGAAATCCCTTTCCTATATGCATTTGCATGTATTTTAGATCCTAGAGCTAAAATTCAATAATTTGCTAATGTCCTTGATCTTCTTAATGATGCTAGAAGGCTAGACTATTCTAGCTATTTTGCAGATGTTTGTTGTCGATTACATGAGATTTTTCAAAGGTATGAAAATAAGTTCCAAAGAGTCCACTTGCAATGACCTGCACTAGTATCCACCGCAAGTAACAAGACAAATTTGTGGGGCAAAATCCGATTTAGCACCTATCTTCAAGTCCAGGTCTTCTTCTTCTATAGTGGCACCTTCTTAACCAAGACCAACCTCTCACCCTAGGAGTGGGGAACTATCCGCCTACCTGGACATCGATACGGTGGATTTCAACTCAGAAGGATTCAAAATTTTGCAATGGTGGCATAGCCATAAGTTAACATATTCTATGCTGTCCATACCTGCATGTGATATGTTAACTGTTCTTGTCTCGACTGTTTCCCCCGACTCTGCTTTCAGTCTTTCTGAAAGAATATTGGAGAAGAGAGAACACATCTCACGAGTGAGATAGTGGAGATACTTCTAACTGATGAGGACATGACCCCTATGTATACAATCATATTTGTTATGCTTGTTATTCCAATTACAAGAGCTTGTACGCTTCACTTGAATTATCAGGTGAGCTCGTTTTTAGGAGTATATTTATATTACACGAACTATTTGATACTACCTAATGATGAAAATATATATTTGTACAATACTATGCCACTTTTTGTACGAGCTAAACAAGAGATCAAGTTGAAATCTAATTCGGCCTCCGGAGACAGTCTCAACTTCAAACGAGCATAACTTTCACATACAGACTCCGTTTAAGGTCCACGAGTACTTGATTGAAAGCTTATCTCATCCTCTTTCCAATGGATCTAGTTTCACCTTCAAATTCCATTTGTGCACGATGTAATCATAAAAAGAAAATGCTACATCACCTATTTAGGCCAATTTGGGCCTTGTAATCGAACCAGAATTGGCCCATACACTGGCTGGCCACCGAAGGGAGCTCATACTATTCACATAAACAGAACCACCTCCATGAACAGTACATGAAAAGTACCACCCCCTATTTTATTAGCTATGTGCTGCTCCCCTGCCCTATTTAAGGTGGTCGCACCCCTCTAGTTTTTTTGGATTTTATTTAGTTAAAAGTTAGCTTCATTGCAACTTCGTGTATTAGCTTGTGTCGATTAGACCAACCATAATACCGCTATAGAATCCCAACTTTATCAAATATTTCAATCCTATTTGTAATTTCAGATTGTTTATTATCTTGTTCTTACGTGTTCTTCGATTGCATGCAGGATTAGACCTTTGTGGTCGCATCACTAACTGTGATGGACTGGGAATAAGCTAATTCATGAATACAACACTCTATGAAAAATTCAGAGTTGTTAGAGGTGTTCGAAAATCTGTATCTATACAACGACACTTGGAACAAGGATGTGCGTAGAGCTATAAGTTGTACTCGTTTTCCTTGGCTAAGGTTTTCTCATATTGAGTTTTTACTTGGCAAATGTTTTACTACTACAGAGAGGGTCATCACAGATGACTCTAAACCGTTATCATAGACGATTTTTAAACCGTATGAATTTATGTGTTTGTGATGGTATGAGGTCATAACAGACAGTTTTTGAACTATTTGTGAAAAAGCTATCACATATGGTTCTAAACAATAACCATATGTGAAAAAAGCTATCATAGATAGTTTTGAACAAGAACCGTCTGTGGTAATTGGTTATCATAGTCAGTTCTTGTCCAGAACCATCTGTAATAGATTTTTTTCACACACGGTTATTATTTAGAACCATCCGTGATAGTTTTTTCTATTTCAAAAAATTAAATTTTGAGCCAAACCAATCAATTGCTGGATAGTTGGACCCGAGTATCTGCATGTGGTTGATTACATAATCTGGAATGAAAGAAAACTAAAATTGGATGGCGAACGAATGACAAAAATGGATGCTGAAACATCGGATACCGTTTTGACGACCTAAACGACCTTTTTTGGGGGTTTTCACTTTGTCTAATGCCTCTCGAGGCTTGTGAATGAATCTGATGTGGGTTATGGTTTTCGGATTGAACTTTTCATTAGCTTTCCAACGAGCTAAAGAATGTCGCAATACGAGTTCGTATGCAAAAGTTATGGATGTTTTACCGAACAATGTGTGATCTGAGGTGGAGGCGGGGGCGACTGTAACATCCCAAATATGGATTTATGTTTCAAATGTAAGAAAATGAGAAGAAATTAAAACTTTTCTTGCATCTCGAAGTCCTTGAGCATTTCTGAAATTCTTGTAAAGGAATTATGGAAATCAAGATCAAGATCCTCAATTGACCCCAATCAAAAACCTCCTTGGCAAAGATCTTGTGCCAAACCTATGTAAACATTTTCTCTGAGTTCTAGGGAGGCTTGGTAACACCTCTGAATTATCTCATGATTTTTAGAAATTATTTGGTAATTTTTTGGGGCAAGTCAAAGCTTGGTCAAACCTTAATTCACACCTTCTGAAATTTTTGAAGAAAAATACAGTGCATGAAAATCTCTAAAATTTTTATGAGAGGTTCCTCCTGCAATCAGCCATTTCCAGTTAAAATTTCATAATTTTTGGAGCTTGTTTGCTACCTTAAACAAATTCCCCAAAAATCAGCTGTTTAAATTCAAACCCTAACCGGTTTCCACTGTTCATTGGGTTCGAATCAGACTCGGGCTCGAGCCACTTGACTTGATTTGATCAACTAAATGCATCGACTCAGTCGATTTGGCGCGAGCGTTGTGAGCCGTTGGATCGGCATCGAACGGCCCACGATCGCGCGAACGTTCGGACTAATCGCGCGCTGATTCATGTGGACCGTTGGATTCTAAATCAAAGGCCCACGATCGCGTGAACGTTCGGACCGTCCGAACGCCTCGCGCAACGTGAACCGTATGATCCAAATCAATGGCCCAGGTTTGAGCGAGCGATCGAATCGTTATAATAACCCCGTTCTATTGGAACCGTTTGATCTTAATCCAATGGTAGAAAAGTCGACTCCTTCCTCCGGTCAGCGCGCGTGTCAGAGTCGGCAATGGCGTGAGCAGAGGAGAAACGAGCAGCGTGCAGTCACCTCCTTGGTCGACTTTAAACGGCTATCTCTGCACGCATTAAATGCCCGTCGTGCTCCTCCCTCAGACGTCCGTGGTTCAACTGCTCCCGTCGCTCTCGCGCGCTCTAATGGCAGTGTTGACCCGAGAGGAATATCGCCGTTGCTCACTGCCTTTCTCAGCTATTTAAGCTCCATTGCTTCACCCTTGGCTTCCTTTAGCACTTCCGCAACTCCAGCTAGCCCTCACGAGCTTATTGGAGCTACAATCGTTCGAAATCCTTTCGGCCGCCATTACTGAGTTTTGAGCTTCGGTGAAGGCGGTACAGCAGGGGTTCTCTCCTTTCAATTTTCGCTCCCTCTGCTCCCCCTTTACTCTCTGAAACTTAACCCTCACTCAATTTGGTTCTTTTTGTTTAGGGTTGGACTGAATTCGGATTTCCCCATTTTCGGCCGAAACCCGCATTTCTCTTCACCCGCGCAGATTCGACCCTTTTCTGTGCGTTCTCTGGGCTCAGGTAACTTCTTATTAGTCTCTAGTTGCTTGGCACCCGCTCCCTTGGACCGCAGCTGAGCTCAATCTCGTTTTTCATTTTCGGTCATTTTGAGTCATCTCGGTCATCTCGGTCATCTCCGGCTTGCCGGCGTTCTAGGCCACCGCAGCAAAAAATGTTGGTACCTTTGGGTGCGCAAGATTGTTAGGAACCCATTTTGGTCATTTGCTCGCACCGCCACGGCCAGCGTCGCCGGTGACGACCATTTCTTCCCCGTCGTTTTGTCGGATGAAAACAGGGACGAATGTTTGAACGTTATTCGATATGGACCGTCGATCCCTAGATCTACGGCTCAGAATCGCGCGAGAGTTTGAATTAATCGCACGCTTTGATCTGTGGACCGTTGGCTCCAAGATCAACGGTCCCTCCTCGAGTCCGCATGGGTCGTTGGATCCAAGATCAACGGCTCATGTACGTGTGAACGTTCGGACCGCCCGAACGTCCTGATCCACGTGAACCGTTGGATCTAGATCCAACGGTGAGCGTTTAGGGTTTGTGAGTTGCGCGTGCGCATGTCATCCCGTGAACTGGGACCGTTGGATCCAAGATCAACGATCCAAGTTCGTCCACGTTATTTTAATTTCTGATTTTTCCCGAAAGGATTATTTGTCAACTGAAAAATATGGTAACTTGTAAAATGCATAACTATTTTATTTTAATTCCTTTTCGGTTGATTCAAATTTTGTTAGTTATATTTTTAACTAAACTTTAATCTAAAAATGATTCTAACCTCAGTATATCTCTAGAAATTTTTTATAAAATGTTAGTGCAATGAATAGTAGCATTTTTGATATTTAAGGCTGAGCAAAATTGTTTTGCTCATATATTTTGCATTAAGAATCCAAATCAATTGGTTCTTATTGCTAAATTCCTTATAAATCATGCTCTTGCTACTGTAAAATTTGCAGAATATTTAGAGAAAGTTTGCTGTTGAGTCGTTGTGTTTTCTTCGTTCTTATCGGTTCTTTTCGCTTTCTCGTTATGTTCCGAAGAGCACGTTGATATCATAATTGATCCTCCGCAACACCTTGACCCACAGAAAACAGGCAAGCAGTTTGATCATGTTAATCCCAGTATTTTTCAAGTCTAATATATTGATTTCAACTTGTATGTATGCATTGCTATTTTTTGTTAAATTATGGTTAGTATCCTATAGTTGCATAATCTGTAGGAATTGATTGTCCTCTACTACGATGAGCCTAGGTTATTTTCTGTGATTTGAGTTCGATGGATGAGCTCTTGTCACTTAGTAGATTGCGAATTGAAATTGCTTAGAAATGCTTAGTTTCGGTAGTAATGGGCGATCATCGATTTTAGTCGATGATCTTGATCACACATCTAATTATTATTCCATTATGTCCAGTACTTGTGCTTTGTTACTTTATAAAGTCAAAAAAAAACTGAAAATAAAATTGTTTTAGACTTGGGCACAATGGTAGGATGGTGTGATCTGTTGGTGTGAATGGAATGGTGCCTAGGTCATCAAGAGCCGAGTTACTTGTGTCACTAAGCCAAGCGCTTATGCGTGCTAACCACGCGAGAGGGATATGGGACCTCTCTTGACTAAGTACTTTGGCGTGTGTTATCTCCGAGTCGCAGGAGGGGGTTGTGTGTGTTGTGTGAAAAAGGATATGGGTTCTTGTGTTGGGTGCGCGGTGGTGGAGATTCCGGGTAGGCTCTCCACCTCGAGGAGCATTGTAGTTGTCCAAGGCTTTACCTGAGACGGGTAGTTGACCGAGGCTTTACAATGACTCCGACACAACGTATGTGTTTCTATCCATACGGGCGGCTCGTAGTTAATACACAATATTGGAAATGTCTCGTAGGACTTAGCCTTGCCGGCATACCAAAGGAAGTGTGCTAATCATGTGGCAAAAAGGCGGTCTGGCGTGTGGGTACATTGGTACACCCCTGCAGGGTATAAAACTATTCGAATAGCCTCGTCCTAGGTTATTGACATGCTTGGTAAGGTCGTGCAAGAACTAGACTTCAAGCTTTTAAATTAAAATTTAGCATGGTTGGTATGAATGGGTAATTCATGCTATTGTTGTGGTGACTAATGGGTTAGTCACTTCCAGGATTGTTGTTGTCATCTATCTACTGTTATATTGTTGTCATTTACGGTTATTTGAACATTAAAAACATGTTTGTCAACTTGCTTTTAAATGTACTACATTGTTGCAAATAAAGATTGCTTTGTGCTGAAAATGAAACATACAGCCTCCACTTAAATAAGCTTGCATGTAGCATATGTATAGGTCTGTTACTCCACACGTAAGTCTTGCAGAGTACAATTTTTGTACTCATTTGCTTTGCTTAACTATTTGTTGCAGGGGAGGAAGGTGAGCCCCAAGGGCCTCACTTTTGTGAAATGTGCTGCGGGTTCGACGACTAGCTTGGCGGTCCGGTCGGTTGCCTTGTGGGTTAAAGGCACACTGATTGGCTCTTTTGGTTTATAGCCATCTTATGGCACTTTTGCTTCCGCTGTCTATTATTCTTGTATTTATTGTAATTTGGCCGGTTGGCCTCTCTTTTGTAATAGCTATCCTTTAATTATTTTAACTGCTGGTTTGTTGCTATGCTTTGGTTCTATGTGAATGAATGGAATTGATGCATGAATTTTGTAAAGGGGTATGTATACTGCACTTCTGGGAAGTATAAATGTCTCGAGTCTCGGGTTATCTGATTTGTGATGCTGGGGCCAAATGGATGGTTAAGCATTACAAGCTCGATAAGCTGGGGTCTCACAGCGACGTTGTCGAGGGAGGCTGGGGGTGACAAGGTTGGGGGAGGCCGGCAACGACGAGGCCAGAGCGAGGTGGAGGAGGTCGGGGCGACGAAGTGGAGGAGGTCGAGGGTGACGATGTCTGGGGAGCCCATGCGCTATGAGGTCGGGGGAGGCCGGCTACGACGAGGCCGAGGCGGGGTGGAGGAGGCCATGGGCGACGAGCTCGGGGGAGGCCGGGGCGCAAGGTCAGGGCAAGGCAGCAACACTCGGTTAGAGAAGAGATGGCAGAGGAGGGGATGGATGTGTGAGGTGTGAGGAGACTCGGTTAATATAAAGCGAGTATTGGCAGCCCACTCATTAAGTCCAAATTTCTGTTTCCCCACCCAGCAAAACAAAAGTATGAGAGACGATTTTTTTTAAATAACCGTATGTGATATGATTATAATCACTGACGGTTTGTGATAAAAACCGTCTGTGACGATTCACAGAGGGTTTTAAATACAAACCATCTGTAATATTCGAAGACATCACAGACCATTTGTATTTAAAACCATCTGTGATGATTCACAGACGGTAATTAACAAGAACCGTCTGTGATAATTATGTATCACGAATGGTTCTAACCATCATAACATATCACATACGGTTCTTATTAAAAATCGTCTGTGACAAGTATACCACATACGGTTCCAAAGGAATCGTTTGTGATGAGACATCCAGTATGACCTGTTTTGTAGCAGTGTTTTAACGAGGTAACCATTTGAACATTAATAAAACTCTTTATTACATTTTCAATATGCTTGTATCCCTTTACAATTTTCATATGTATTTCTGAATTCTACATATTTTTATACTTTTTTAATTTTTCGGGTTTAAACGTGCTAAGTGGGCCGGTACGAAGTGTTGGCGGATCGTGCTGGGCGGCTCCTCCAAAGACGTGGGTGGCATATAGTCGGGACCGAAAATACATTCGAGAACCCTCTGTGTATTATGAACTAGTCCCAGATCAGTAGCTAGCTCACACAGGGAACAATGATGAAATACCATCCATTTATTCGATTTAACTAGAAAGATCTCAAAATAACAAATAATAATAACTGGACCTTATGGTCAATGTTTACTTAACTTGCCATGCAGGGCTAAAGAAACAAATAAACTCTTGCAGCGGAACGAGAAACTTGGAAAAGCCAATCAACATGCCCACAGGCAATCGAGTGGAGAACGCATCCTAATCCGCAAAACCTTCATAGTCTTCCTTCTGAAAGAACTCCTGTGCAGCTTGATATTCTTCAACTGATCAACAAAGGCATGAGCCGTGAGTACATAAAGCACTCAGCAGGCCGTAGGGAAATGTATGCAAGTAGTATTCATACAAGGCTTACCAAAGGTTGGTTGTATGGTTCTTTTGCAGAACACAACATTTATGACAAATACAATAAATAGATTGAAATGCGTAATTGAAAAGAATAATAAATACTTAAACAATTTCTTTGAAACAACCAGCGAACTAACCATTCACTTCTCAACCAAACCAATAACAAGTGAACTCCCCATTCACCCGTCGACACAAAACACCAAGTGAATTACCCGTTCACCGAACAAACATTATATTCATCAAGTGAACTTCCCATTCACACTCCGACATATTTTTAGAAGAAACTCTATCTCTCGTGTGAAATCCCCGAGCACGTCCATAACCGCGGACACGGCTATTCGAATAGTTTTACACACTCTGCAGAGGTTGTACAGCTTGACCCACAAGACACGACTTCTCTAGTTGGTTTGGCATCCGTCGATACCATCGCTCACTACCTTGGGTAAGGTGCTAGAGCACGTGACAAAGCCTTTACAAAGCTCCTTCTTAACCCAGTTCTGCCCGCTAAGGTTTCAACACTGAATGCCTCCATCCGACCAGACAGGGCCCCCCTCTTGCGCCATAGTGAGTACGTACCCCGTAACTCACTCTTCCAAGACAGAACCAGAAATAAGATATTGCTAATTAATCAGCCAGGTCCCGCCCATACAGGACATGTGGTTGTACGGTTAAGGCTCAGTTCAATGGCGCACAAGATTAAGTCCTTGACAAGTTACTCAGGCGATCTTTCCACAAACCCACAACGTGTTAAATCCACACCCTCAATTCACCATCCACTCGCCTGAGTGAAAACCATTTTGTTTAAAAGAAACCAATGACATCCCCTGTCATGGTACACAAGTTTTAACAACAGTGGCTAACCACCACAATTCCATATATCGTTAAGTCAAGATTAATCATTATGACACATGTGATGATGAACCCATCGAGACTAGGCTTGACTAAGCACTAATACGATACCCATGTTGGTGATACAAATATGTCCAACTAAAATTATCCAAACTAGGGTGATAAAGGATTCATGGCATTCAAATGTTCAATGGAGGCATAATGACAACATGTAATAACTAAACCCAAAACAGTTGATAAAAAGATAGCATGCAATTGTATAAAACAATATACTTTTGAAATCATAGGATCAATATGATCAAAGGACTACGGTTTGCCTTGGAATAAATCCTGGGATTGATCTTGATCTTGGTGTATTTCTCCTTGTTCACAACTTCCCGAAGTAGCAACGTCTACTCGCAAAATAAGCAAATAGAATAAATAAATACCAACCAGAGATAAAATTAACTCCGAAAATTAAATAAAAATCATAAATAAATAGAGCTCGAATTTAGATGAATTTACAAATTTGAATGGGCTCAATCGGAGTTCGGATGCAAAAGATATGGGCTTTGGAAGATTGGAAATAAATCAAAACCCTAATTTGGATTTTAATTTAATTTCCCGATTTATTTTTCAATGGAAAAAATCGATTTATGACGTCGGCTGACGTCAGCGAGGAATTACCGCCAGAAAATAAAATAAAAAGAAATGGCCTGACAGGTAGGACCCACTGTCAATGACTGGTGCACCGTGGACTGAGTTCAAGAAGGTTTGGCTCGGGAGGGGGGTTCGGGTGTACCACGTGGCAGCCAATAGGGAATCGACGAGGCGCCACAGGGGACACAGCTTCGAGGTGGTTACTGGTGGCGCTGACCGCATGCACAAAGCAGAGAAAAGCTCGTCCGAGGACCTTGCCGGCGGCGGCGACGGCGAGCGGCGGCGAGACGGCGGTGGCGGAATAGCAAAACGGAAAGCCGGGGAAGTGGCGGTGAGGAGTGGTGGTGGGGTCGGCGACGACGGCTCACCGTGGCGCACGACAATGGCGGCGGCGGTGGAGAGGGCGCGTTGACGAGGCGACAACGGCGGAGGAAGCACCAATGAGCGGCGAGCGGCGAGCGGGTGAAGTTCCGCTATTGCGCACTTATTGGCAATAGTCGCGCGGTCGAGGGAAGACTGGAGGTGACGGAGGGCGGCGGCGAAGAGCTTCGGCCGGCGGTGGTTGCTCCGGCTATTGCTCGCTCGGGAAGACGAAGGAGCGTCCGGCGCTTTGGTGGTTTGGAGGAGGGAGGAGGGGCGAGGGATTTGGTGAGGGTCTTGGGTATTTTTATAGCCCCGGGGAAGGGGAGTCCCAGCTGGAGACGGCGGCGTGCGGCGTGCGAGAGCAGGACTCGGAGACGAGTCCGGGTTGAAGACGAAGAAGACGTGGCGTCTACCGCCCACCGCAATGGGAGAAAGCGAGGCGCGATCTTGGCTTTGGCGGTCCCCTGCAGCGAGAGGGAGAGAGCGGCGAGCGTGTGCAAAGCGGTGCAGTGCGGGAGGAAGCGGGCCGAAGCGCGGGAGTTGGGCCGGAACAGTGATTGGGTTTCGGCCCAGTTACTGTTTCGGAAAATAGAATATGTTTTCTTTTTAGAAAATAGCAGAAAATCCAAAAGGCCAATATAAATTAGCAAAAGAACTTAGAAAAATTCTAGAAAATTCTATAAAACATATCTAAGCCCATAGAATCCAAATAAAATAATTTTGATAATAGTTGATGTTGGAATTAATCATGTTAAATTGTTCTTGATCTCTGAAACTTCAAATTAAGCTTTAACTTGAGCAGAAAAATTCAAATGGTTATTTTTCTTTTAAAACTTTAAAACCTACTAAATTTTTGAGATGTTACAGTAGCCCAACCTGATAACTTCTCGGGCATTAACAGACTGTGTCTAAATAGATCGTGCTGGCACAGGTCTAAATCGTACCACACATTTGGCCACCAGTAAACATACTCTTAAAGTGCGATAACGGGCATGTTCAAATTGCTGATGTGTGCGACAATGACCATTTTACTATTGTAGGAAAAAAATAAAATCTCACGAGTTGGGCCAACGTTGATGATTCTTATGGGGTGTTATCCCAAACGTCCTTAAGGGATCCAGTGGTAGTCTCCGACTCTCTTGGATTTTCTGTTGAATTTAGGTACCTGTAAACATGGTTCGGAAAACTGGTGGTACTGCCCGGTAAATTGGAAACGGAAAGGTACCGTTTTCGGTCCCTCGGTTTTCGGTCCAACCCCAAAAAAAACTCTTTTAAATTCATTTTTCATACGAAAGCTTATTGTTACATCTAGTTTAATTATATACCAAACTTCAAATATGCAAAATGAAATTTTTCGAAAAAAGTGGCCAATTTTAGCTGGTTTTCGACAAGAAATAGGAACCGGATGCCCTCCGGTTTTTTGGCAAAAAAAAAAAGGTTTCTTAAACCCTCCCTGTAAACTTTAGTCCATCATGAGATACTCCTAGCTAATATATATGGCGATTATGTGAATATAAATATTACATCATTAACCTTGCCATGTGACAGCAAATTTGGCTCCCAATTAAGCAAGGATACTTTGCTGTTCAGCTGGTAGCAACTTTGTCTCCCCAATTTTGTTTTTAAGATATACAGTTCTGTACTAAATAGTAGTAGCAAACCTTGGAAAATAAATCTTCTGGAGGGGCCTCGGCGAGGGTCCTCGCATCAGTCGTCCATTCGCTACAGTACGAGGGGGTGTGGGATGATCCAACCCAGAGAATTTGCTTCCCAAACCTTGCTGTGTGAGCGCTAGAAGCATTCTGTCTGACTAAGAAGTGATCAAGTTACCAAGTAGCTACGATGACCTCGAGCATGATGATTGATGACTAGAAAGCCTAAAGGCTCGAACATATGGCCTTTAAGGCCTTAGCAACATATATCTTGCAAGAGATATTTAGCAGACAAAACAATTGATGATTGAGGAATAAACCAAATGGCGCAAGCTTGGAATCAAATTGAATTCCGATTATGATATAGCTTGTGGAAATGGAACAGGAAAGGCTGCAGTGTTGCAGCTAAGATAATGTAACTTGACGATAATGAGAATATATAAACAACAAAAAAGAAAAAGATTCTCCCACAAAATTTTCATATCGCTCAACATCAATGACTGTTCATTGTTGCTACTAAGGATAGCCTGAAAAAGAAAAGCAAATGGGATAGGAACATCGAATGAAATATATATATATATATATATATATATGTACCGTCAAGAAAAGAATCCATCAATCACTTGCTTTTTTTATATGTAAACGTTTTTTTCAGACAGTTGCAAGCAAATGCTCAGGATTGGCAAATGGACAGTGGTAGCTATCAGTAAGCAAAGTATTTGGGTTTCTTAGCAGGATATATAATATAGTAGGATTGAGTAACTAGAGCTGCGAGCAAGCCAGCTCTTCCAGGTGAACTATTGGTCATGATATTGATTTTTTACAAACATAGATCGATCCTTTCATCGAGTTAATTACCTATGAAAAGGGGAAAATAAATGTTGTAAAATGTCGAAAAGAACAGAAACCTGGTTTCGGGAAAACTAGATTCCGAGGACAATGATAAAAGGCTTTTTAAGCAAATCAAACAGGTATTATATTAACTGCAGAAAAATTAGTACCAGTCGTCTAGCGGTTACGTAAACAAACAAATCCTAGCTAGGATAATGCATTTAAAGCTACATGCAGACCGGAGTATTTCTTCGCGGTTACGGTAACATCATCCTTAAAATCCTCTCAATATCTAGTCTACCGTGAGGTAGATTCACGCATGCAAAGCATCTCACTTATATTTTTATCAACGTTTTATATAAAAGTATTAACATGAAAGTGTTATGTTTAGATCCAACATACATTATATACTACAAACTCACTTTATATAAGCAATATGAGACTAATCCTACCATATAGCTTCACATGTGCCATATAGACCGCACTACAAGCAGACCAGAATATTACATTTACCCCTTTAAGGGCTCACACCCTCGGTAGCATACTGCATACACGACAAATGCTCAGAACCACCACTCGGTACACGTTTGTGCATCTAGTGCCAACACATATGCCATGCTGTGTGTACACTTCGGGCCCACATACATCATGCGTCATGTGCCCGCACCCCTATCCTGCACATGCCCGTACAGCCAAGGTTGATGCTCTGATACCAGCTGCAACACCCTGATGCAAAATCCGCTCAATGTCCAGCCCACCGTAGGGTGGACCTCCGTACACATAGCACCCCACTTATACTTTCGTACTCGCTTTGTGTAAAAAAGTTATCCCAGAGGTATTACATTTGGACCAACAGATATTATATACTACTACAACTCACTTTAGATAAGTAATGTGAAACTAATCCTACCACACAACTCCACATAAATAACATGATTCGCACTACGAGCAGACCAGAATATTACAGTTATTATCCCTAACCTCCCTCTCAATGTGTAGACATCACCATGACGGTGATTCATGGATCAAGGAACAATATGTTGCTCCAATAATGGAGCTAGGGAGGCAGAGGAGAAAGATGAAGATAGATAAAGGAGAGGTCAACCAGGCGCACCGCAAGATTCCATGCGCGCGCGCATAAGCTAAGCTAAACAAGGCAACCGCACCTGTCACACCACAGAACCTCCCATCCGTCCGTCCATTCATCCTGACCAACGTGGTCGATCGGTCCTGCAAGTGGGCATCCCATTCCCAATCTGTAAAGCCGGGGGACTCGGGGCATCATGGCATTGGCATCTCTCTTTCAATCCGATTCATTCCCATTTCCCATCCTCTCCCACTATATACACAGCTAGCCTCAACATTTTATGCACCGTTAGTTATTCCCTATATTATATGTGGAGCAGCCCTTTGTTTCTTCATGTTTTGCGTGTTTTCTCCATTTTTCTGCCATGCATCCCCTTAAGAAACAAATGCTTGATTAACCCACGCAGTTGTTACTAACTAAACAAACGTCCCTCCTATCTAATCCAACCCAAGTCACTACGGGAAACACGTGATTTGCCGAGTGCAAAAATCTTTGCCGAGTGCCAAATTTCGGGCACTCGGCAAAGACCTGCTTTGCCGAGTGCCGCACTCGGCAAAATATGGCACTCGGCAAAGAGGCCTTTGCCGAGTGCCTCGCACTCGGCAAATACCTACACTCGGCAAAGAATGTCTTTGCCAAGTGCCAGGCACTCGGCAAAGGACGACACTCGGCAAAGATTGTAGGGGGCCTAACGGCATCCAGCGGTATCGTCTTTGCCGAGTGCAAACCGTTTGGCACTCGGCAAAGTAATAAGTTTGCCGAGTGTCGTGAGCCGACACTCGGCGAATTTAGTCTTTGCCGAGTGCCTAGGTTGGCACTCGGCAAAGTAATAACTTTGCCGAGTGTCGTCGGGCGCACTCGCAAAGTAATAACTTTGCCGAGTGCGATGGCCGACACTTCGGCGAATTTAGTCTTTGCCGAGTGCTCGATGGCGGCTTTTCGACAAACTAATTTTTTTGGTTTTACCTCAATATTTTTTGAAGCTTTAGTACACTACCACAAACAACATGTTTAAATTTGGGATATTTTCATTGCCTTTTGGCATATTTCTATAGTTTATTTTGTTTTGTTGAATTTTTCCAAAAAACGTAAGTTTGAACTGCAGGTGCATCGAATAATGGATTACATTCGTTCAAAAAATGTTATCCTTGTTTCTGAGTGTAAATTTAGGCTAAATCCAGGAACTGTCTCAAAATTTCGATCAACGTGCTCACGGGGCAACGCCGCCAACTTGCGTGGGAGTGGTTTTTTAATTGTATAAAATGCGAACGAATTCCAAAAATCATGAAACTTGTCGAGTTGTCGCCGTATCGTATGCGTATGCCGTGGAAAAAATTTGAAAAATTTTCGAGCACAATGTCACGTACGATGCTCACAAACCAGGAGATATCCTATGTTTGTGAGCATCGTACGTGATCACATGTGGATATCTCCTGGTTTGTGACCATCCTACGTGACAGCGTGCTCGAAAATTTTTCAAATTTTTTCCACGGCATACGCATACGATACGGCGACAACTCGACAAGTTTCATGATTTTTGGAATTCGTTCGCATTTTATACAATTAAAAAACCACTCCCACGCAAGTTGGCTGCTGTTCTCGTGAGCACGTTGATCGAAATTTTGAGACGCCTCGGATTTAGCCTAAATTTACACTCGTAAACAAGGATAACATTTTTGAACGAATGTAATCCATTATTCGATGCACTGCAGCTCAAACTTACGTTTTTTGGAAAAATTCAACAAAACAAAATAAACTATAGAAATATGCCAAAAGGCAATGAAAATATCCCAAATTTAAACATGTTGTTTGTGGTAGTGTACTAAAGCTTCAAAAAAATATTGGAGGTAAAAAACCAAAAAAAAAAAATTAGTTTGCCGAGTGCCTAGGGTTGGCACTCGGCAAACTAATAACTTTGCCGAGTGCCGTCCATCGGGCACTCGGCAAAGTAATAACTTTGCCGAGTGCCAGATCACGGCACTCGGCAAAGTTATTAGTTTGCCGAGTGCCAGATCACGGCACTCGGCAAAGTTATTACTTTGCCGAGTGCCGCAGATCTGGCACTCGGCAAAGTTCTCTTTATCCCTACCCGCGGGCGCGCTCTCTCTCTTTCTCTCATTTCCCTCTCACCTCTATCTCTCCCTCGGCCCGCGCCACGCCTCGCCCGCCGCCGCCGCTCCAGCTCCCGCGCCGCCCGTGTTCGCGCAGCCACTGCACCACCCGCGCCGCTGCGCGCCCGCCCGCCCGCGCCGCCGCGTGCCGCTCAGCGCCCGCGCCGCGCCGTTCGCGCCGCCGCGCGCCACCCGCCCGCGCCGCCGTACCTCTCCAGCGCCGCGCCGCCGTACCGCGCCACCGCCGCGCGCGCCGTGCCGCGCGCCGCCGCCGCCGCGCCGTGCCGCTCCAGCGCCGCGTCTGGCGGCTCGCTGCAGGCGTCGTGGCGCGGCTGCTTCGCTTCTTCTGGCGGCGAGGCCTCTCGGCCCGTTCACGGGTTATGCGGCGGTGCTCAAGGGTCCGGTTCTTGAGGCCCGCGCAGCACCGCCGACGAGATCTGCGCCGCCTTGGTGGGCGCGGAGGGCACCAGGTCGAGCGCCGACGCCGGCGGGAGTTACTCCTGCCGTCGCCGTCCGCGGCGCAGCTCCACGGACATCGGCGACCGGCGTCCGCGGCGGTGTTCCGGAGAAGAAGGCCAAGCTGCTCTACATGCAGGAGGAGGTGAGCCTGCCAGTTTTATACGTACGTACGGGAATTAATTAATTCATTGTACGCCACTAAGTAAGCTCCATATGTATATCGCCGTTGTCACTTCTGAATTGCCATGTTAGTGCTGCTACATGTTTTGCAATATGTTATGTGTGTGAGTATGCATGTGCCCGTGTTGGACCGTGTGGTGATTTCATGCTATATGTCTTATAATTTTGCATGTTGTCACATGCATTCTCTGTAGATCGATGTAGTACAATCGGTAACATTTTCATGCTTGCAGTGCTGTAATATGAAAGGGCAGGAATTGGTTGCTGCTCCTCTTGTCAAAGCTGTTAATTTGCCGAAGAAACTGCTACCATATATTCTTCCCGACCTGCCTGCCTAGCTGTCTAATGTTGCTCCTACCATTTCTCTGACATCAATATATGCAGATTAAATCAACTGTCATAGCACCTTGTTTTCTTCTATGTGACTGAGATTAGCATCACTCCCTGTTTGGACCTGTTTCCAAATTGTTGTGTTCGAATCGTTCTGATTTACCTGCTGCCTTTTTGGACTTCCTTAGAAGTTGCAGCGTATTAATGAAGAGGTCATATTCACATTTGTTTTTGAGAGACAGAATAATCTTTCCAAAATTTCAGTGGGTGCTTATCCGTCAAGCTACTGGACTCATCAGGTCATCATCCTTTTAATATCCTCCAAAAAGAAAGCACTACTTTTCCATCAAGGAATTAACGAAGATATATACTGTGATCGATATTCTTGTTCTTAAGAAAAGAGTAATTTAATCTTGAGGCAATTAGAGATATTGAAATATCTAATGCTCGACCAAAGCAATAGCATACGCTTGTGATCGATTTTTATGTATTCGTGCGCATATATATAGCAGTTTGCATGCAGGAGTGAGGATTACGTACCTGCGACGGGGATCTCGACGGCGAACTCGGTGTAGCAGTTAAACATCAATTTTTGCATTTGTGCATTTTTCAGGCCTACTGCCTTCTGTAAAGTTTTTTCGGGTCAAGGACGTTCAATTTTTTGTAACAGTTAAACATCGCTTGCTTATTTTTACTCCAAAAATCGGCCTTATACTCAATTTTTTATACTAAGGAATGCATGTACTATATTGTTCTGCTTATACCCTTTCCGATCTGCTTCTCTGTTTAGATTTTAGAGTGATAGACTATTTAATTTATGTTGACTTCCCACATTCTAGGCCGTCGGGTATAAAAGAACAGAGAGAGTAAATTAGATAGGCAAATAGACTTGCTAGACCACTGCAATTTTTGAAAGAAACTTTTGTGTTTACCTATTATGGCTATTTGAATTTCAATTTGAGATGCATAATTTCAACAAGTACCTATTTCCTTGTGTCAGTACCACTGGATCTTTGTCATGTATAGCAAAAAAAATTTGTTGACGCCTACATTGCATTTTGGCGGCAGGTGGGTTACACTACCAGGTGGCCAGCTGGTTGACTTTATATTGACAAAGCAATAGACAGTACCAGGTGGCCAGCTGGATCTTCTGTGGAGGTGCTATCCTAAATAGCTACGTGTTGCGAGGTATTTGCTATCTGCTACTTTAAACTTCCCATTCTTCCATACAATGCAAGTAATCCTCTGATTGGTCGGCCCAGTTTATTCTCTGGTTAGGCGTAACCTAGTTAGGCGTCTCCCGTTCGAAAGAGATACGGTTGGAAATATGCAGATCTTTGCATATCTATAACCGTATCTGTTTCGAATTGTCCACGTTTTTTGGACAGCCCGAGGATGCGTAGATGGGGTTAGTTTCCGTGGTCTACTCCGATCCGTGACAGAGTTTCGGCAGCATCTCCCTGTTGTTCTCCGGATACACAATCTCCCTGCCAGGACGTGTATTTGGAGAACAGCGGGGAGGTGCTGCCGAAATTCTGTCTCGGATAGGAGTAGAGCATGGAAACTAACCTCATCTACGCATCCTCGGGTGGGATTAGGACCTATCTTCACCTATTAGATAGGAGAAAGATCGTGTAGATGCATTTGATTCTTATATTACTCCCTGATATGTTAGAGGATGGATGACCGTCATTGGATGTACACGGGCCGGAGAAGTCAGAGTGATTACACCACGGAATGGATGAACAAGACCGATGCTTTCTTGAACCGTGCATTTGGCAAGGCTGCTAAAGGACATTGTCTAGTTTTGTGTCCCTGCAGCAAATGTGGAAACAGGAGAAGGGTAAACAAGGTGGACATGGGTAAACATCTTTTGAAGAATGGATTTACGCCGGACTACACCCGGTGGGTCCACCATGGTGAAGCCCATCGTATGAGAGAGGAGGTGGTGAGACCACGCGTCGAGGCTTATGATGTCGATGCCGGGTAGCGGACATGTTAGATGACTTTCACCAAGGACATTTCGATGAGGGACGTGAGAAGGAGGAGATGGAGGGCCGACAAAGCGTTCTACGACATGATGGACTCGACACGAAACCCCTTCACGATCGGTCAACGGTGTCTCAACCGGATGCCATTGGACGCTTAATGGGGTTGAAGTCCGAGTTAAACTCGAGTCGAGAAGGCTTCGATAAGATGTTGGCCGTGATTGGCACCGCTCGGAGGGCCACATTCGCCAAAGAGCATGTACGAGTCACGTAAACTCCTTCGCACTTAAGATGCCGTATGAGCGGATACATGCTTGTTCGAAGGGGTGCGTCCTATTTAGGAAAGAACACAAGGATGCAAAGTATCGTCAAAGTGTAAATCCTCCGTACTGGAGGTAGACTCGTGATGGCCGAAGAGGCGACTACGATCCCCGTGAAAATCCTCACGGTACCTTCCGTTCCTCCGAGGATCCAACGGCTATACATGACCGAGGAATCCGCGAAGCAGATGACATGGCACGTAAATGGCAAGCGGTACAATCTCGACAAGATGGTACATCCATCCGATGGTGAAGCATGGACCCGCTTTGATGACAAACATCGTGAGAAAGCGGATGAGGCTCGCAATATGCGTGTCGCTACGGGCAGCAGATGGGTTCAATCCTTATGGATCGATGGCGCCCCATACACATGTTGGCCCGTGTTCGTTATCCCCTCAATCTCCCCGGCGTCTCCTTTCAACGACATAACGTATTCTTGTCGTTGATAATTCCTGACACGGGGAGTAATATGGGTGTGTTCATGGAGCCGTGTTTGATGAATTGGTCCGTGCTTGGGACGAAGGGGTATGGACATACGACCGAGCTACAAAGACAAGCTTCAAAATGCACGCTTGGTACCACTACTCCTGCATGACTTCTGGCGTATGGGTTATTTCTACCTGGTGTGTTCACAGGAAGTTCCCATGCCCAATATGCAAGGAAGGTGTGAGGTTCATTTGGTTGCACAAGGGTGGCAAGTACTGCGTGCTCGACGGACATCGTCAATTCCTCCTCTTGACCATCCATTCGGACAAGACATCAAGAACTTTACGAAGGTGTCGAGTGACGGACCCTCCACCGCGGATGATGATAGTGCCGAGGTTCATGCTCACATAGATGCTCTCGTGCCCAATCAAGAAGGTGGTTTGTGGGATATGGTGAGCAACATATGTGGACTCATAAGTCGGGCTTGACTAGGCTCCCTATTTCGATGACCTTCTTACGCCACATAACATTGATGTAATGCACACCTGAAAAGAATGTCGCCGAGGCACTTTGGGCAACACTCATGGACACCGAAAAGTCTAAGGACAACCCTAAGGCTAGAGTGGACTGCAACGTTATGCGATAGACCAAATCAAGAGATCTGACCTCCTAGTCGCGGCAAGACATGGAGAAGGCCTAAGGCCGATTTCGTCTTGAAAAAGGACCAAAGGAGGAAGTACTTGAATGGATCCAGACGCTAATGTTCCGGATGGGTATGCGTGAATCAAGAGGGAGTGAACTTAGGCACTCTGCGAATCAGCGGGATGAAGAGTCATGACTACCACATATGGATTGAGCGGCTTCTTAGGCGATGGTTCGAGGCTATGTCCTCGAGCATGTCCGGCAAGTGCCGCAGAGTTGAGCTATTTCTTCCGCTGACTTTGTGCCAAGGAGCTATCTCGGACCGTCATTCTTGACTTGGAAAAAGTGGCACCCGTGTTGCTCTGTAAGTTGGAGAAGATCTTTCCACCGGCTTTTTCTTGGCGATGCAAAGATTTGATTGTGCACCTCCGTATGAGGCACGTATGGGGGGCCCGTGCAAAGGTTGGTGCTATCCAATCGAGAGATGTCTCAAGACTCTTCGCAAAAATGTAGAAATAAAGCCAAAATTGAGGCTTCCATTGCGAGGCATACATTCCGAGGAGGTGTCAAACTTCACAGAGAAATACTACACCGAGAACCTTCCTAGTGTTTATAATCCACCCCTCGTTATAATGCTGGCGAAAATGAATCGAACCTCAGCCTTTTCCAAGGGCAACTTCGAAGCGCAAGTGCATCGAGCACTAAGCAATTGAAAATGAAGAGTGGCGCGAGATCATGCTATATGTGTTGACCAACCTTGTCGAGGTGCAGCCGTTCATTGGGTAAGTTTTCAACGAACTTGTTTCAATACGCCGTCACTCCTTGTTTCTTCGTCCAACCCCCTTGTTTCTCGTTGGTACAGGGAATTTCTTCGTCAATCCTGGCATGAATCAAGGGATCCTACCCCGCAGGAAACTGATACCCTTCTTTCACAAGGTGCGGGACCAGGGAGCCCCGATTTTATTTCTTGGTTCAAACAGAAGGTACTGTCCAATTTAGCTCGTACTTAGTTCGACATTCCAAGTTGATCGTACGTTCGAATAATATAACGATATATCCTGCTTGTGCTTGCATGCCCAAACCGATGCGTCTATAAGTGACGAGTTGAGACAAAGTTGCAAACGGTACGTGTCGTTAGGGTCAAGTCATTTACGGTTATGACGTGAATGGATATCGTTTTCACCGGCAAGCTACGAGCGAGTCCCAATCGAAAAACCACAAACAATGGAGTTTTTACACGGCGATGGCCTCGACTATTATGGAAGAATTGAAGAAATCTACGAACTTGCATTTTATGGTTCCAAACCTCTTAATCTGTCATATTCAAATGCCCTGGTTTCATCTCGAGTAACGAGACGAACCCTAAGCTTGGGCTAGTCGAGATTCGACAGATTCCGCCTATCCAGAAAAGATGTCTACATTGTGGCTCAACAAAGCCGTCCGTGTTTATTATATGCCATACGCGTGCCAAGACAAAGAGCATCTTAAGGGTTGGGCTATTGTGCACAAGGTATCGCCACACGGTAAACTACTCGTCCCAAACGATGAAGATTACAACTTCAACCCAAACACATATGATGGAGAGTTCTTTCAAGAAGAGGGCTACAAGGAGGTTTCAGATAGACTTAACAAAGCGATAGGAATGGAAGTAGACAATGAAAGGGTTGATGACGAGGACGCTGGAGACGAGGTGCGAAATGTGAAGGACTTACAAATGCTTGAGCGATTACGTTTAGGCAATGACAATGAAGACAACATTCCTCCTTGGATAGTGTTGATGATTTGGACAATGTTGATAGTGATGACGAGACCTATGATCCAACTAATCCCAATCATGAAGATTATTTCTAATACATGTAATACTATGTTTTTGTAATTATGTTTTGTTCTTTTTGCATCTATTTCTAATACATGTATTACTATGTTTTTGTAATTATGTTTTGTTCATTTTGCATCTATTTCTAATTACGTCTTGCTTATTCTTTTTAATTGCGGTGAGTGAACAAAGATGGCGAGGCACCGTCGAGGGCCGTGTCCTCGCTTTACTGAGACCACGACCTGCGGAGGAGGAGGCGGAGGGTCGGACAGAGGAGGAGGAAGAGGACCGCCGGCCGCGGAGGGGCCGTCTCCTCCCACGCCGCGTGAGGAGGTCTTTGGAGGAGGAGGTGGCGCCCGTGGGACGAGTTGGACGAGGAGCCGATTCGCAGACGGCCGAGGAGGAGGTGGCGCCCGTGGACGAGTTGGACGAGGAGGTTCGTTCGGGCAGACGGGAGGAGGAGGGGCGACGAGGACGACGACGAGGCGGTAGGCACGGGTTCCGCTTCCTCCTCTTCCTCTTCGAGTGTCTACTTGCGAGGTCCCGCGAGCCTCCTCTCGAGTCGTGATCCTCACCAACGCCCAAATGATTCGCCCGAAGGGCAAAAGTAAGTAACTTTAGATGTTGTCACCACTACTTCATATGATATGTTGAAAAAAGAGAAACTAATAATTTTTCTTAATCACTTGTGCAGGCGGGTGGTTGTGTCGGTGGTAGCGACGCTCCGCCAATGGCATCCTGGGTCTTCATGCAGCAACACTACCCCGCATTGTCACGCAGGGAAGAAGACGAGCCGCCTACTCGTTTGACCACTACGCCGCCGCCCCGATGCGGAGTACCCAACAAGCGGCGCGGGTGAAGGCGGAGTTTTGGGTAAGTCTCCTCGCACAACATTGCTCAATACATCGCATTCATTGGACTTTTCTTGAAATAATGAATGGATACATCGCGTTTGTATGCAGACCTATTTCAGATGCGATGAGGGATTTGAGGCCAGGGCGGACCAGGTGGCTACCAAAGCCTGTAAAAAACTCATCACCGACATGCATCACGAGGTGCGCATCCAGGCCATCGTAACCTACCACGGGTCGAAGCTTGGAGAGAAGGTCACCAAGAAAGACGCAAGAAACATGACGCTGACCCGGGACCAGTACCTTGAGGTAGATGAAGAACATTAATATTGATTCGTTTTGAGATTAAGTACGTTTAATTTGATCTTCTTATATGTCAAATACTTGATGACGTGTAGATGATTCCCTGGTGGTGCCAATCGTATCCCGAGTCTTTGGCGATGATCGTGGACAAGTGGTTCACTGAGGAGTATCTCGGATGCACAATGATGCCGGGCCCGCGCTTGATGATGCAAGGTCCAGCACACCATCAAGGCAGCCGCAGCCTCTCCGCATACAAACAAGCATGGGTACACGAATTCATTTATCTATTGTGACGCTCAATTCTGCCTGATTTCTAATTATCTTGCTGTCTTTCTCGCAGTCGGCGTCACATAGTGGCCAGCCTTGCTCGGACTTCCAGGCATGGTGTATGGCCCACAAGGGCAAGGCGACGTCCGACGTCTCCTTCAACCTGGAGGACCCGCCCCAGGCGTACACGAACCCGAGCGTCCACACCCGCATCAGTGAGTACACGTCGGCGGCAAGGTCGGTCCATGGGCCAGACCATGATCCGAGCACCCAGGACTTTGATGGAGAGATCGTCATGAGGGTGGGACAAGGCAAGAAGCATGGGCGGTTCTGGCTTGGCGACGGCCTCATCGACACGGCCTCTACTCCATCTCTCTCCCAGATCCGAGCACGAGCACGAGCGAGCCCGCCATCGCCCACGGCATCACCGACAAAGACCGGTCGACGACTCGAGGTTATTCTGCTTTACTCGTCGTACATTGATCTTTACACCTTAATTAGCTTTGCATTACTGAAACATTGGAGTGAAATATTGCAGGCCCGGCTGGAACAAGAAATGAGGCAACGTCAGGAGCTGGAGGCCGAGCAGCAGAGGATGTCGGCCCAGCTGGAGGCTGAGCAGCAGAGGCTGGCGGACATTACGGAGTTCCTACAAGGTCTTGGGCAACATACGGGCTTTCTTTGTGCCGGTGGGTCGTTGGCTCCACCTCCGCCTCCCGTCCTGCACCGCAGCTACTCCTGTGAGTATGAAAGTTTTTTGCTTTCGCTTGTGCTTTGCTTGTATGACCTTTACCTTCCTAGATTAGGTATCTAATGTAATCTTGTCTCACATGCAATCTCTTCTTTTTTGTGCAGCCTCAATCGGCGGGTTCAAATAATCCACCTCATGCGCCTCCGAATGATGGAGCTTTTCCTTCTCCACAGTCGCAGTGGCCACCTTCGAGATGAATGATAGTTGTATTTTCATTTGTTGTTTACTTGATGATGGACTTGTGATATACTTGTGATGCACTTGTCGACTGTGATGAACTTGTGGATTTATTTGGATGGACTTGAGCACTTATTGTTATATATGTGATGGATGAGATATATATGTGATGGATGTGATATATGTGATGAATGAGATATATATGTGATGGATGTGATATATGTTTGGATGGATTTGTTTGTCGTGATGGAATGTAAAAAATAAATAAAAAATGCAGTTTTGGGTCACTTTGCCGAGTGCAACACTCGGCAAAGGACCCCTTTGCCGAGTGCCTTGACCATGGCACTCGGCAAAGCTGGGAAACTGGGGTCCTGAACCCCAGTTTCCCAGCTTTGCCGAGTGCAATGGTCAAGGCACTCGGCAAAGCTGGAATATTTGCCGAGTGCCTTGACCATTGCACTCGGCAAAGCCGAATCTTTGCCGAGTGCCTTGGTCAAGGCACTCGGCAAAAAGTCGAGATTTGCCGAGTGCCTGACCATTGCACTCGCAAAGATTCCACTTTGCCGTGCCTTGACCAAGGCACTCGGCAAGATTCAACTTTGCCGAAAGTGCCTTGAGCAAGGCACTCGCAAAGAAATTTTCAAAAAAAAATAAAAAATCTTTGCCGAGTGCCGGCCGGGTTGGCACTCGGCAAAGAGGCCGTCAACGGGGCCGGCGCCGTGACTGTGTTTTTTCTTTGCCGAGTGCTAACTCGGCACTCGGCAAATCCTTTACCGAGTGCCCGACAAAAGGCACTCGGCAAAGGTTGCTTCGCCGATAATTTTTTTTCCGAGTGCCCTTTGCCGAGTGTCGCACTCGGCAAAGCTTTTGCCGAGTGCAAATGGGCCTTTGCCGAGTGCCTGAGGCACTCGGCAAATAACCGGAATCCAGTAGTGAGTGTAAGATATGTGTAAGGCATCCACGACTAGCGCATAGCTATCAGTTTTACCATGGTGTTATCGACATGATTTATGTGTTCCGTTTCTCTTTCTACAGGAGCGGACTCAACGTGCGCAGCCGAGGTGAAAGCACCCTCTCGGGTTGGACCCTGAGTACCCTGTAGCATCACCATTAATCGATCATTAGGGAGATAGTGTGGTCTAGAGTAGAAGAAGACTAGATCCCATAAGCACCCTCTTCATTTTATTCCTGGTCTACCACTGCTTTTTAATACATGACTTAGTCCGTCATAAATAGGGAAAAACAGTTGGGCATGTGAAAACAGAAAAAAAAGCTAATCTCCTTTTTTTATATCACTCCATAAACACTTCTTCTCACTTTGTGCTCTCTTTGCATGATCGATCAGCCGCATCCCATGCTCTCTAAAGCCACACGGCCCACACCTACGAACCTTAGATAATTCGCGTGCTTCTGCCATCTGCTAGTCCCTAATTGGTGCAGCTCTTAATCTATTATCTGTCGTGCATGTTAGCCGGTATATATGAGTCACCGAATCAATTAAAACTAAAGGCCCTCCACGCACGTCAAAGTCAGGATCCGTCAAATTAACGCTACACTACCAGAAACAGGTATTTTTTTTTGAGTACTCTATACACTCGGGAAAACCAATAAAACACTCGGGACATACTTTCCCGAAGGTCAACACTTGGGAAATAACACTCGGGATAGTTCAGTCGGGTAAATCAGTATTTCCCGAGAGTAACACTCGGGAAACTAAATTGTGCCGAGTGTCAACATGTACACTCGGGAAACATATGACACTCGGGAGAAAAAACTGTCCGAGCACCGTAGTCACCGTAACGGAATAGTTTCCCGAGTGTTGACACTCGGGAAAGAAACTGATATTTCCCCGAGTGTCAACACTCGGGAAATCCACTGATAATTCCCCGAGTGTTGACACTCGGGAATAAGAGAAAATAATATTTTGTCAGTATTTTGCCAAGACGTTTATCCCCGAGTGTATGTAAAATAAAACACTCGGGAAAGTCACTGTTTATTCCCCGAGTGTTGACACTCGGGGAATAAGAGCAAATACTGATCTCCCAGGTCGCTTTTCCCCGAGTGTATGTCGAAGAAAACACTCGGGAATATGGGTTCCCCGAGTGTATGGCGAAGAAAACACTCGGGAACATGGGTGAAACAGGCTGTACCCAATTTATTCGTATGCACAATTTGCAATTGGATTTCAATCAAATTCAAAAATACATTCCACATCCAGATTCAGCAATACATTCACAATCAGATTCAACAATATTATCATATATATGAAACAAATATTGACATAATTCTCAAGTTCACAACATTCAAGTTCAAATTGAAAAGATACATATAATAGTTCAAACATAATTCTCAAGTTCACAACATTCAAGTTCTGCATCAACAGGAATATTGCGATTGTAGTGAAGAGATGGCCTTCTCGTCTGAGCTTCTTCCCATCCTAAGCGATGAACTCAGACCACTGCATTGTCATGAAGAGAACAACTCAGTTAGTACTCAACATAGACAAGATGAAACTAATAAAATTCGTAAATGCAGGGTAAACAAACTACTGCAATTCAGTTTACATTATATATTTTTTGAGTACGCATGGAGTAAATGCTACATCAACACAAGAATGGAGTGAAGTATGTTCATGTTTGCACGACAAGATCATGAAAATGGCAAGCACCTGGTGGTGGCCTCTCGATGTTGGACTCATCCACATGATCTTGGTTTGGGCAGCTAACATGTGTACACTACTACAGAACACGTCATCACAGACGGTTCGGAACCGTCATCACAGACGGTTTCGAACCGTCTATATCTATACGTCGTGATAACAAAAAGTTACCACGAGCATTTGCTCAAAACCGCTCGTGATAAGTCTTATCACGAGACGGTTTTTAACGTAAACCGCCTGTGATAACCAATAATCACGACGGTTTACGTTAAAAACCGTCTGTGATAACCAATAATCACGACGGTTTACGTTAAAAACCGCTCGTGATAATCACTTATCACGCGGTTTCGTTAAAAACCGTCTGTGATTATTGGTTATCGCGCACGGTTTTAAATAAAACCGCTCGTGATATGTCTAGTATCACGCATTTGTTTATTTTTAAAATCGTCTGCGTGAAGCTATTACCACGCAGCGGTTTTATGTTGAAACCGCTCGTGGTAAGTTTCACGCACGGTTTCAACATAAAACCGTCTCGTGGTACCGTGAGACCCTAGCTACATCGCTTCTTCGTTTTTGGCCCTCAGAATTGCTAGCCATGCCCTCGAAAACAAGCATGTACAAAAATGATACATCGCAGATAATCAATTGTTGACAACTCAAATTGACCATTACTCAAAATAAATTAATAAATAAATTAATAAAGATCGAATTTGTTGAAGTATTTTTGCTATAGTTGTACAATTGGATTACAATTAAATCAATTGTTTGCGTGAATCTACGGGTCGGCGATGGAGTGAAACTCTCCTTTGTTAACTATTTCGTCATGATAAAGTTGCATAGCTGCCTCGAACTTCCGCGAGCTCTGCGCAACGAGTCCATATAAATCTATTATCAAACCACCCGCTAGGTCAAGAAAAAATGGTAAGGATATATATTTGAATTTACAATTACAAAAAATTATTTCGAGATTGACAAACCTCCGATTCTTCATCTTAGCACTAATGATTTGTCGCATATGATGGCAAGCGAGAATGCACATAGCTCATCATTTTTTCTTTGTGACCGCAAAAATAGAATTACATATGTACGATAGTCATTGAAGACAAATTTTATGAAGTATGATATATATAGGATTATTGTGTTGTAGCGCTGCATCGAAATTTCGTCCCGTGTGTTAGTTGGTATTTGGATCCATGTATCTTCCTTGTTGGCTAACATAGGAGATGAACGAACTACATAATTGAAAAAAGTTATCCTCGGGCATTTCAAACGAAGGAAGACTACAATAGAGTTATGTATGGAGGAAATGATCATACTTGTCGAGTATTGCTTTGCACGTCAAGTCGTGATTGTTTCGACTAGGAATCAAGATATATCACGTTGTTCCTCTTGGGTATAATGACTAAAAGGATCCAAATGGTACCTACTCATGTATGTCGCTATAACTATTAAACCTAAGTACAAATGAAATTTGAATAGCAAATAGTGAAGCACTTACCCACGGTTGTAGGGCACCAGTATGTAGTCCTTGCGATTCTGAAGAAGCAATGCCGTCGTTATATAGTTCTCGACGAAGGTCGCGTCTGCTTGGATGGTTTGCATAGATACCACGTGTGGGTCGAGGAAACCCACCGGTTCTCGCCGTTCCCGGGCATTTTTCATCATGTATCTATACATAAGCAATGAGTTGCGATATTTATCGGTATTACATGAATGTAGAACTTGATTGTACACACTTACAAATGTCCAACATCGAGAAGCGGCGCCGAGGGCTTCGAGATTGAATAGGTTGAATAAGTCGTTGAAGCCCACCACGAAGTTGCCCGGCCCGTTGAAGAAATGCTCATCCTTGTATGCGACGGTGATTCCAGTATCGCACCCCTTCTTTGCGGTATTCCGCAAGTACCAGGCATGCAATGCCTGACAAGCAAATCCAGCGTGGGCTAATTGTGCGTTAGGGCACAACGGTTTTCCGATGGAGTACTTCCGTGCTTCAGGACTTGGGAGGCGGTTTAATGTTAAATCGATGTCGATTTGGCCTTCACGATTGGCGGCGTCTTCTCGCGAGACGACTCGGGAACCGATACGGTAGCACGCTTTTGTTGTTCCTTCGGCGTCTTCTCCACGGGAAACGATGAGGTGGACTTCTGAGGAGAAATATGAGGTGGAGTCATGGAGGGTTCCGTTGGAGAGGAATGGTCCTGTCGAGATTGCGGATCGCTGGGTCCGGGACGATGTCCGTCTTGGGCCATCGGATAAAAGCGTACGGCATCCCCTAGTGTTGTGATCTCTTCGTTGGGCGAATGTCGGCGGACGGCCATGAAATGTTGATGTACCATGTCCACCTCCACCCTTGCGTAACCATGCGCCACACCGACACCGTCTTCGCATCGCTCCTTCTGGTATGGATGCACCATCCCTTGACCTCAATAGGAATGGACCCAACTAACCTCGCTTGGAGTTTGCGGGCCGTCGGCTCCTACAAAACGATACGCAATTAGCTAAGGCGCCCTATAGGTCTATCTTTGGTGCATTCCATAGATGTACATTACCTTGATGCGGTCTATCGGTAATTGGTCGTCGTCACGCTCAAAATTATGCGTGGACGCCGACACTACTCCGATGTCGAGGAGGACCGGTTCCCGCAATAACGGGCGGCTTGCATCGGTTGGAGTACTTGATTGCTTGATCCCGCAAACTTGCTATCCGCCCTGAAATTCGCCTTTAGCGCTTCCAAGCGATTGTCGTACTCGGCCTTGGATCTCTTCCTACTTCTATACATGAAGTAGTCGTCATAATCCATGTACCCAAGGTACGTTAACCCCCTTGCTCGCGTATGCACCCGGTGCTCCTTGTTTCCTAGGGCCGTAGATAGTATATCCTTCTCCTCGTGTTCTTGGAAGGAGCCTTGGAAGTTTGGGCAATCAATTCACGCCGCAAGAGGTCATCATGTTATTATAGTCACTATTAAGTTATGGACTTGTAAACAAGTAGGTAGTTCGACATATTTACCACACGCTGGGACACTTCACGTCCGCCGGGTTTGGGAAAGTGACGCTGCCATCGACGAGACTTTGCCTCGCTTTTAACCGTGCACGGAACGCGGGTGTGTGATATCGTGAAATAGATTCTCCTCCTCCGCCTCCCATTGCGCTGGATTTAGCCGCGCACCAGCCGTGCCGAGTCCGTGGGGTGAGTGTTTCGTGCTGGATTGCTTTGTGCGCCGCACTTTGCTCCTTAAATTCATCCGTCGCCTTCATAGCCACAAAGGCGTTCCATGTTTCCAGCGCCAAGAATGGAAACTTCGTGAAGGGCGCCTCACTCTTGTTCACGATCGCGTGACAAGAACGCTCTTGAAGGTCCTCCACGCGTGACACATGGAGAGCAAGGCATGCCGCTCGACGCGATTCATGTGTGTTTCGGGATAGTGAACCCGCTTGAAAGGTCTTCCCACAAAGACGCGTCTCGATCTTTTGTCGAGACTTCCACTTTGGTATGGTGATAGGACCTTTTCCTTGCAAGTATCCGCAGATGGTCAGGAATCTCGCCACGATGTCGGGACTCATAGGGACCCTAACGCCACCGACCTCCGTGATGGTCGGTCGGCCACACAGCAATTTCGATATTCCTCTACCATCTCTCTTATGTATCTGCGGCGTCGGTGACGGGCGGCGAAGACAGCGTCTCGCCATGTCCGGCGGCGGTGACGGCGGCGAAGACGTGCCTCCGCCATCTCGCTTACTTCCTATCTATATAAGTTACGACGCAATTATTACATAGTATATAATATATGGGAAATTGCACAAAAACACAAACACCGGAAAAAAGCGTGATTAGCCAAGTTACGTACCAATTTTGTCATTTTCATGGCGTATATTTAACAATAATAAAGTGTTGCTAATTAGAAAGTTTCAAATAAAGTGTGCTCACTCATGTCATGGCTCTAAAAACCGTTACTAGAGTTATTATATTCAAATAAAGTGTGCTCACTCATGTCATCAATCTCTTTTTGTGTTTTTAGCTATATTTGATTTTGGAGTGGCAAATAGTTGATGTCCATAACCACCAATGAAGTACTACTTGACTTAGTGATTTAGTTGTCTCTTTCCTTCTTTTAGGTTTCAGATTTCTAACTTTTATCACTCTGTAGGTTTCGGACATGTTCATTCCAAATATTGATGTACATGTGATCGCTTTGTTGAGCAATTTGAGTGCCTGTGGTATTTAATTACATTGGCAAGGTACTTGACTTTTTTTTCCTTTTTTAATGCTTCATGTAGTTGTGATCAATTGCACTTATCATTTCTTTTGGAGATGAATTGGACACTTAGGCAACACCTTTGAACGCATCCTGAAAACTTAAATTGTTTTGTTCTTGAATGTCTGTAGCTAGATGTACCACAATTTTTTTATATGTTGGGATGAAAATTCACTTTCTCTTATAAATATTGCCAGAAACGAATATGGATTAATTGTTTTTATTACTTGCAGATTCAGGGTGTGTAAATCGAACATATATATGTATTCAGCGTGTGTAAATCGAGTGCAAACATTCAGGGCAACGAAAAAGGGATAAAGAACAAACATATCTCACAAGCAGAAAATAATATTGAATCTTTTTTTAGAGAAAAACCATTCGAATCTTAAATGTGATCCTTACATCTATTTTGCATGTTATCCCTCTGCTTAAGAGATCACAAAAAAGACACCTCAATGGCCAATTGAATAGATATATAGAGGTAGCGTTGCATTTGGAAGTGTAGCATGCAAAAGGAACACCTGAGATTAATTCAAGCCGATTTGACATGATTACAACTTGCAAGAAATTGTACTATTTAGTCTTTAGGTATAGGCCACCATGTAAAAGCATAACCTATAAATAAGCAACACCTAGCTGGATTGCCAGAAAAATATGCTGGGTTACCTTCGCAACAATTCAATAATCAATGAAAAAGAAAAGGAACAAAATCGATGCAATCAATTACAGAGTTCATAACAACTATACGTTGCCTAAAACGGAGGAACTATTGGTCAATAACACCATCAAGAGAAAAGCATTGTTCGTGACTCTAGATATTTTCACTTGTGCATACATGGCGGCCACCTATTGTAATATGATGAAGTCTCTATAAATATGGAATTGGCCAAAAAAAAAAACTAAGGCAGCACAGATTGAAAAACCTTTTTTTTTGTCGCAACCTATTGTAACATCATGAAGTCTTTATAAATATGGAACTGGCCAAAAAAAACTAAGGTAGCCATACTATCAAATAATCCGTAAGATACATGGTATAGACCTAATACATTGTGTCATCGTTTTAGACAAGTGCAACTTATGGATTAAATACCGCTTATATGGTTGCAAATCAATAGTTCTACTAAGTGTGGTACTTGATTGAATACCGGGAGGCGCCGGTCGGGAGGAGGTGCGCCTGGTCGGGAGGCGCCGGAGGTCGGGAGGCGCCGGGTCGGGGAGGAGGGGCGCTGGGTCGGGAGGCGCCGGGTCGGGAGGCGCCGGGGTCGGGAGGAGGGGCGCCGGTCGGGGGAGGCGCCGGTCGGGGAGGAGGGGCGCGGGGTCGGGCAAAGTGCTCGGAGACGAGGCGGCCGGGATCGGGAGGCGCCGGGTCGGGGAGGAGGGGCGCCGGGTCGGGAGGCAACAGAGGGGCGTTCAGAGACGATAGGGTTAGAAAAACCCTATCGCCTCGAACCATACCATATAGGCAACACGCATCACGCAGCGGTTCTAAAGGGAAGTCCTCCCAATAAGGCAAGTCCCAAAAATTGACCGCTTCTTCCGATGTTCTTCTCACGGGTTCTTAATTTACGTCCCTTCCCAAGCACAACATCGATATCCTTAACCATATCATAGACCTCTTTCCCACTAAAAGCCCTTGAAGTGAACCGCCTTCCTTATTTCCGTCGAATTGTTTCTTCATCTTGCGGTATGGGTGACTCTCGGAAGGAACCTACGGTGACGATATACACGCTTTATGCTGAGTTGTTCACCATACACTCTCCGTAGCATCTAAGCAAAGGCGGACGGGCTTTGGCTCCTTTTGTAATCAAGCCCGACAGTTACCAAGGGCGGGAAAATCATTGATGGTGCGTAACAACATGGCGCGTAAAGTGAAGTTCTCTCGCTTGTACGCATCCCATACCTGCCCCTTCGCTCCACAGTGTCACAAGATCTTCCAAAGAATGGTGCTAGGTACACATCAATATCATTCCCGAGTTGCTTCGCCCTTGGATAAGTAGTGACATCAAAATGTACTTCCGCTTCATCAGAGCCAAGGAGGAAGGTTGTACATACATAGATTCACGGGCCAGTGCTATGTCACGCTCATGTTACCGAAAGGATTCATTCCATCCGTACTCAACCCTAACCTTATGTTCCTCGGTTCGCACCGAACTCTTCAAGCTCCGATCAAGTTTCTCCACCGCGTAATCGCCAGGTGTCTTAGCTTTCCATCTCTCTTACGCTCCTCACGAGTGCCAACGCAGCAATCTTGCCTCCTTTGGGTTCGCAAATAAACGCTTCAAACGTGGGATTATAGGTAGATACCACAACATCTTAGCAGGAGGTCCTTGCTTCACCTTAGCAGTATTTTGACGCTTGTATCGGGATGCTTTGCACACGGGACAATAATGCATGTCTGCATACTCTTTACGGTAGAGGATACAATCGCTCGGACATGCATGTATTCTTTCTACTTCCATTCCCAATGGGCAAATAACCTTCTTTGCTTGATAGGTGGTTTGGGCAACACGCTTCTCCGGAAGGATGTCCGCTAGAGACCTAACAACGCCGTGAAACTCTTATCGGACCAACTATTGCTTGCCTTCAATTTCAGTATTCAAGCACGGTTGACAACCTTGTGTATTCCGCTTGCGGCCGGGAACAAAGGTCTCACCGAGTCCTCCCTTAAGCCCTCGAATTTACAAAACACTCTCTCACCTGTAGTTCTTCTCGCATCGCGTAGCATCCGATCCGATTGTCATCGTGCCCCTATCCTCATCAAAAGCATACCACATCCGCAAATCGCTGACTTCCTCGGCGATGTCGCCATTATTAACTTCGTATAATCGCTCTTCACCGTGGATGGTCCAACATGTATACCCTTTTTGAAACCCTTCAATCAAGTGCGCTCGATCTGCGCGCGTTGTTAAACATCTTGATTACGCAATCAATGCACGGACAAGACATAAAATTTATCCCTTCTTCAACATATCCTTTCGTCGCTCTTCTAAAAGCAACCACGCCATTAATGTAATCTTGACTCACGGTTCACACCGCACATCCGCCGATCCATCTACAATACGCATGTAACAAATTAGTGTCAAATTGATTAGCGATTAATTTATAGCAAACGAAAATGTGCAATATAAACTCATTCTCCAACATTTGTATCTAAGGTTATTGAAAGAAAACTCTTCACTAGTTATGTACCACACGCGGTGGCATAGCGTAGCCATGCCTCACGGCCACAACCATGATCCCTACCTCTCGACATCGATATCTATCTCAATTGAACAATCATGCAACCCAAATATAGGCATCACCTCATACAACACTTATTAACCTAAAATAAGGAATCGTAAATGCAATATTGCTTGATCCAAATCCCACCGCATCGTGAAGTACCGGTGTAAATTTTATTTTTTAAGCCAATTAATTATCCTAACTCAAATTTTAGTGATTATTAGACCTAATTCAATTTTATAAAGTTACCACTCCTAAGTCAAATTTTAGTTCATTAGTTATAAGGTTTCAAAACTAAGATTTGCGAGGGCTAATATTATTTATTCCAACATTGACGGTGCAAGATCATGTGCTCATACCAAGATAGAGGAGGAGCCGCAGGTGGAGGAGCTAGGGCAGGAAGTGGCGCTGAGCGTAGACACAAATGTGATGAGGAGCTAGGCAGGAAGTGGCGCAGTTGGAGGAGCTAGGGCAGGAAGTGGCGCTCGAGCGGTAGACACACAGCATGAGGAGCTAGAGGCGTGGAAGTGGCGCAGTTGGAGGAGCTAGGGCGAGGAAGTGGCGCTGGAGCGGTATACACAGCAGCAGTGAGGAGCTAGGGCAGGAAGGGAAGTGGTAGACACAGCCAAGAGGCGTGAGAGGGATGTCTCGGCTCAATTTATATGAATCACAGAAATCACTGCACGGTTCTATTTCGTAACCGCTCGTGATGGGCAATTATCACGCACGGTTACGAAAATAGAACCGTCAGGAACATCACGCACGGTTCTATTTCGTAACTGTCAGGATATCGCTGCACGGTTCTCAAATAGAACCGTCGTAACATCACGCACGGCTCTATTTGAGAACCGCTCGGTATCGCGCACGGCTCAAATAGAACCGTCAGTAACATCGCGCATTCGCTCTATTTGAGAACCGCTCAGGATATTGTTTCATCGCTGCACGGTTCTATTTCGTAACCGCCTCGTGATGGGCCCGCCGCGTAAAGATAGTTTCAGCATATTTAATACGCACGGTTCCAAAGGAACCGCCTGTGATGGGCCGTCGCTATAGCCTCTTTTGTAGTAGTGGTACCATTTTCAAAGATCAAGACCAAAGCGTTTGGATCTCGCCATTGATCCCGTCAGATCTTTGAAATTTGATTTGAACGAAACACTAAAAACATTAGCAAGAATGTTTTGTATGCAAAGTCAAGTTGAGTCGTGAATGTTTGGTAGAGTAGTGCCGTGGTCCCGCCGCAGATTTGTATCCTAGTCCATCAATGTCTAAACTACTCCATCATTTGTATGGAAGAATATGGAATATACAATGCAATACTTGTAAATTAGAAAGAAAGAGTGAAATATAACATACCAAATATGATGAACTTTCACTTGACTTAAGGTGCAATCCATCGTACTTTAATCAAATTAAGTTGAAGATTAAGGTTATAGAACTAGAGCTTTCCTCTGTGTTATGTTTGAAGGTTACGGTTGTAGTACTAGCTAGAGATTTCATTTGTGTGTTGAAATCAATGCATATTGAAATTGATACAGCACATACCACACCTACACAACATTGTCATTTCCTCCAGAGATTAAGTATGACAAGAATCAAGACATGGAATAAAGTGAAGAGTACCACATGGGATCAAGGACAAGCGACCTACAAATATATTAACAAGCACTCTCAAAACAACCTAGTGTAGTGGCATCAAGTGAGCTCTCAAGCACTCGTAAGAGACTAATAATATAATAATAAGTGTCCAGTTACTAACCGGATTAGAAAATGTAGGCAGTGGTGCCCCTGGTGTAGTGGCGTCAAGTCGAGTTTGAAGTGCCTGCATATTTGTTTATTTCAGTCATATGGGGTGAGAATCTACTAGTAATGTTAGCTAATGGTAACTAAAAAAGGGATAGTGCTCGTACTAACATCTTATATGAATTGAAAACAAAAATATCAAGGTAAGCTTGTGGAAATAAATGAATTGCAATTTGCATCGCATATGGGGTTCAAGTCCAAACTCGATCATCCGCTCCAATCACGCCTAGCCTCGATTTCATCTTGTAGCCCGCCTCGAGTGAGAAACCTCACACCGATGGTCGACTCGCCTTTGAGGGTGTACATCATCCGCTGATCCGCATTTGTTGTTCGGACCTCGAGAGGGTGGTCGGTGTGCTAATGTAGCCAAGACCGATCAAGAAACGCCATGTTTCTTCCCCTTTTCACTTCCATACGCTAGTGAATGATCCATGGTGAATTCATTACGTCAAGTCCCGCCATGAATCTCCTTAGCAAGATCAAGATATGCTTCCTGTTGGACAAAATCATAAGTGAGCGAATATCATTAGGGACAAAATCATAGTGTAGAAATGGTACCAAGTTCTGTGTTGCGCTCTGGCTGCATAGGGTGCCCTCCTGATCACCCCTCCTAGCTTCTACATATGCCTCTACATCGGAGATGTGCCTCGCTTCTTCTTTTCCCGCACCCAAACACTGGAGGTATATGTATGTGCAACATTCAATCAATATGAACATGTTGACCTACCAAGTGCTTCTTGTAACGAGCCATGGAGGAGCCTTGGCGATGTGTGCCCGCCCATCAACAATCTCCGCTCCCTAGCAAAGACGGAGGCCTCTAACCACTCTTCGTTACACCACCTCTTCGGGCAATCACGCCATGCATCTTCACACCTCTGGGACCACCAAGGTATTGCCTAATTTAACAAAGTGTTAAATATGAATAAACTAGAATTGATTGCAAACTAGAACCCACAGGAAGCAATGGCATGAACGAATTATGATTACCGCATGTACTCCTCCAAAGTGATATGCTTGGCAAGCCTCGGCCCTATGAATTTCCTTTCCAAGGACTTGGGTGTGGTAATAGATCACCGCTTGATGCGTGGTTCATAGATCATCTGTGGGATCACTTTTTAACAACATTACGCACCACTCTCCTAGAATCAGCTTCCTGTCCATCAGCCATCTAAACCACCACTAGATAATAACAACATAATGTGTAAGATTAGCAAATAACAAGATAATCTGTGTGTGTATGCTGAGAAAAGCAACTAGGATCCTTGCCACTTACCCAAAAACTTTCCTCCACCCGCTGCAAACAATTGTCAAATTGTATTTCTCCTTCGCAATGCAGTATCTTGGCCGCCTTGTAGTGGCGCCTAAGTCCATGCAGCTCCCGCCTTCCTCTCAGATGACCAAGCCAGGAAGTGCCATCGAATCAGCACGCCAATTATGCCGTTTGGAAGTCTACATTTCTCAGCCCCTCCTTCTTCTCGCCATTGCCTGCACATTAGTTTTTTTGAGGTCTGCAAGCAAGTGGGCTAGATTACTGAAAGTGATAACAATTTCTTACGTGTCGCCAACAGGAACGATGACAGTCTTCTCCTCTCGGGTTGGTTGTGGTGGCAAGTTCGCAGGTCCTCGCAACCAAAAATCTTGTGTTGTACTGTCTTCCGCCTCAGTGTACTCATCCTCTTCACCCTCCTCCTCACTAGGATGCTGATCATTATCCACATGATCAAGCCACGCGAGGATCGGGGGTAGAGGTGCCTGATCTAGATGTAGATCCCACGCTGCCTCCTGGAGGGGCCGCGGCTGCCCCTCTGCCTCCTGGAGTGGCCGCCACTTTGGAAGACAAGCGTCTACCTCAACTAGAGTATGCCGCCCCTTTGATGCCACTCATTTTTGGTGTCCTGAAATGAAATGAAATGAAATAAAATTAAATAAATCAATTAATATAGCGTAATCAAGTAAGCTCATACAAAAATTAAAAATATGCAGCAAGTACATGCAAGACGATAAGAAGATCATGCTTAGAAGTAGTCGTCTACAATGGGATCCTCCGCAGATGGGCCCTCTAAAAGTCATCGCCACTCTCATGAGGTGTTGACTCGACCTCATCCCTTGATTGCCATGAATGTCTAAACGACAGTACTTCCAAATCGTCTTCGCTGACAACCTCCTCAAAGATCGATTAGAATGTCTTCTATGTGATCGTCCCCTTCGCCAATTATTATTTCAAAAGTCCCTGGGAGCCCATCTTCTTGGAAGAATAGGTCAACACCATTGTTGGTCTCGATGTTGTAGTCCTGCTCACTAGGGGTAGGTAGTTTACCATATGGTTGCACCTTATGTACTACCCACCAATCCACTAGACTACGCATAGTTTTGCATGGGTACGGGATGTAGTATACTTGAGTGGCTTGCTGAGCCACAATAAATGGATCATTGCCTGGTAGGACTGATTGATGTGCAACTTCAACCAGCCCAAGTGATGTGTTCCGTCTGACTCCCCTAAACGGATGGAACCAATGACATTTGAATAACATAATTTTGAGAGGTTTGCTACCATGGAAATATAGTTCAATTATTTCTTCAATTACTCCATAGTATTCAACAGTTGTATTGCTCCCATCCTGCCCTATAGTCACCAATTCACTATTAATTGTTGTTGCATTAGGCCGTTCACGCTCATGTGTCGATGTTCGGAAGCGGTACCCATTCACATCGTAGGTACTATACGACAGCACCCGAGTGTGGCATCCTTGAGCAACTTGTCTCAATTCGCTGCTCATAGACTTGTCCTTCAAGCTCTACAGGATAAATAGAAAGGGTTTCATGTGTCAGTTCATCTGTACTTAGCAAATGTTATGTGCAAGGGGGACTAGCTAATAAGGAAGTTACTTTTTGATAGAACTAGGATGGGAAATTCGGTTTGCAATTCCCAGCACCCTTCCTAAGAAGGGTCTCAATTTGTTTTTCGGATGGATCTCGACGTTGCTTCCACTCGTTCCTAACAAATTCCCTACATGCAACAAGACAAGTACATTAAAACACTCATGCATCAATTGTACGGAAAATATAATTGTTGCATACCTAATGTAATCATCCATCGGTTTTGCACTGGTCCCCCCATCCTAGCTTCATAGGGGAGATGAAGAATCAAATGTTGCATTGGATTGAAGAAGGCAGGAGGAAAGATCTTTTCCAACTTGCAAAGCAACACAGTACTTCACGCTCCATAGTTGACATCATCATGGGATCTACCTCTTCGCACATAGTCGCCGATAAAAGAAGCTCAACTCCGCCATCACTTGCCAAACACACTCGGGGACATAGCCACGAATCATCACAGGCAAAAGGCGTTCCATGAATATGTGGTAGTCATGGCTCTTTAGGCCATTGATGCGCATGGTAGCTAAATTCACTCCTCTCCTTAGATTTCTGCATACCCATCGTGAAACTTTAGGTCTCAAACCATTCCAAAATCTCCTTCTTCCGAACCCTAGTTAGGCAAGAATTAGCTCTTGGCTTCTCCCACTTGCCAAGAGTCGGCTTGTGGATCATATTCACCAAGGCCTATTGCAAAGCTCCTCTTGGTCAAGTCGAGCCTTGATATTGTCCTTCGCTTTGTTTGGAATGTCAAAGAATGTGCTAAATATAGCTCTCGCAACATTCTTCTCATTGTGCATTACATCTATGTTATGCGGAAGAATGAGCTTATGGAAGTATGGTAGCCGCCACAAGCTTGGAATGTGAGTCCAATTGTGCTCCTCGCCATATTTCTAACCCATCTCCATCGTCAAGGGGCTTCAAAGCATCTAGCGGTGCACTAACCTCCACACCGCCACCGACGGGTGGTCCATCATGACAAAGCAATATTAGCCCTAAATCCATTTGTGTCACTTCTAAATTCGTGGTCAATTGGAAGGAATTGACGATGACAATCGAAGAAGGAATGCTTGCGACCATGCTTTAGCCAATGACCACGCAACGCCTCCCGCAGATTGGGCATGGCATCTTCCCATGTACACACCACCTACGTAATATCCCTGACGCAGGAAGTCATGCATTGATGTGTGGTACGCGACCGCATGGTAAAGTTCTGTTTCACGACCGATCATATGTTACTATGTCTTGTTCCCAAGCATGTAACAATTCATCCACCACCGCTCCATGAATACACTCATATTCTTCCCGGGTATTGGGACTGTGGATTATCAAGGAAAGGAATATGTTTTGCTTCGCATGCAAACGCGGGTGGGAGGTTAAGGGAATGATAAATACAGCTAACAAATATGCACGGCGACCCCATACCAAATGGGTTAAACCCATCGATTGCGATTGCAATTCAACATTCCGAGGCTCATGGCGAACTCTACATAGTCTCGATCAAATTGCTTCCATGCTTCACCATCGATGGGTGGACCATCTTGTCAAGATGGTACCGACGACCATACTTGTGCCATATCATTTGTTTGGCGAAACCTCGACATGTACAACCGCTGGATTCGTGGCACAAATGGTAGATAGCGAAGTATTTTTTCGCCAAGAGGAAGTCGCCTCTTCCGACCATCACCGAGTCAACCTCAACAAACCTAGACTCACCACACTTATCACGGTGATCTTTGTGCACATTCTCATTCCTAAATAGCATGCAATGATTTGGACAAACATCAATCTTCTCATATGGCATATTTAGTGCGCTTATCAATTTTTGGCCTCATACAAGTTAGCGGGCAGTTTGTGACCATCAGGAGAAGGGTGCTAAACACGCTTAAGAATGCATCAAAGCAAGCAATGCTTGTGCCGAATCGACTTGACAAAGAAGTAGTCGTGTGACGGCATCTAGTTGAGACACTGTGTTTGCCCATGAAGTGGTTGACTCATTGCGGACAACATATCAAAGAAAGCCCTTGTTGCGAGCTCGGTTCTTCCTCTACAGTGCTTTACATACGCATCACGCACATCATCTAGCATGTCTTCGTCCTACTCTCATTGTGGCGCCATCGTCCGCTTTCTTCCCTTAGCACATATGATGTACTACGTTGTGACTCGCCGTGATAGACCCACACGGTATACCCCGCCGAATCCGTACTTGCACAAGTGTGCGATCATTGTTGCCCTCATTTGTGGTCGTGTGTTCGAACAACGAGAACAAGGGCACAACACACCCCGTCCATTATGCCTAGCAAATGCTCGATCCACAAAATTGGATGTCTTTTCCATCCATTCTTCGCTACAGTCACCCATCTCTCTACGCCCAGTGTACATCCAACTACGGTCCTCAGTCATCCTAGTGTACAAAACATAATGCATATATTAATCCGACTTGTTATTTATGTCAAAAATAACAAATACGGAGCTAGCTACAAGCTACTATAGGATACATGCCCTATACATGTACAGAGCATAAAAACACTTTCTTTCAATATAAAGGAGTACCATTATAAATGAATACAATTATTTATTAACACGTTAATGTAGCATTGTAATGACAGCATATCAATCCACCATAAATGGACAAAACTGAAGAAAATAAGTAACCATTATTATTTTTCCACTTATCCACTACCTTCAAGACTTTTTGGAGCCGAGGAGCCAAGGAGCAGAGTGGGGAAGATGGTCGCAGACTATGTGTTTGGAGGCAACAATGCACTGCAGACAAATGAGGCAAATTAGAGCATGCATAGAATCATTAGGACAAAAAAGAACAGATACTAATCATAGACTTCAAAAGCTAATACACAAATTGCTACCACAGTTATCCCTAACGAACATTGAAGATCATTCCCACCTCCTAACAATCATGATCCGCAAGTACTAAACAAAAATTGTAGTGATATATGCAGCTTTAACAAAATTTGAAATAATCCTCGCATACAATTTCAGAAATAATCCTAGCATAATTAAATAACATTAAAGCATAATTCCAACATAATATAAATGCACTTGGGCAAGATCGAGCAGCGAGGCGGCGCGGCCGAGCGCACGGGTAGCATCGAGCAGGGCGGCGGCGGCGACGTGGGCAAGATCGAGCAGAGGGCCGAGCGGCGGTAACGGCAAATGAGGGAGGGGAGGGGAGGCATCGGAGAGGGCCGACGACGAGCGGCCGGGCGCGGGGAGACGACGGGGCGGTGGCCTTCGACGGCGAGAAGGAGACCAATGGTCTGAAGCGTCGGGGCGACGGGCGGAGGGAGCCGGAGGACGCGGTGCCGAGGAGGGAGCCGGGAGGAGGGAGGCGGGCGGAGGAGGGAGCCGGGAGGAGGGAGGCGAGGAGGAGGAGCGAGGCGGGAGGAGGGAGGCGAGGAGGAGGGAGCCGAGGGGAGGAGGGGAGGGGAACTCACCGAGTTACTGCTGAGGCGTGGAGGCACGAGAGGGCCGGCGACGAGCGGTCGGGCGGCGGGGAGACGACGGGGCGGTGGCCTTGGCGGCGAGGAAGGAGACCGGCGGTCGAGGAAGGCTGGGGCGAGGGGGAGGGAGCGGAGGACGGCGGTGCCGGAGGAGGGAGCCGGGGAGGAGGGAGGCGGGCGGAGGAAGGAGCGGGGAGGAGCGAGGCGAGGCGGAGGAGCGAGGCGGGGAGGAGGGAGGCGAGCGGAGGAGGGAGCCGGGGAGGAGGGAGCCGGAGGATGGCGGTGCCGGAGGACGCTGCGCCGGAGGAGGAGGAGGCGGGCGGCGCTCGGGAGGAGGAGGCGCGGCGGCGGGAGGAGGGTAGGAGAGGAGGCGCGCGCGAGAGGGGGAAATTAGGGCGCAGGGAAAACGACGCCAGAGGAAAAACGCGCGGGATGGTGTTTTCTCTCCGAGTGTTTTAATTTTAAAACACTGAAAATATTTATTTCAGTGTTTTGTATAACACTCAGGAGATTTTTTCCCCGAGTGCTTACAGCCCTTACCGAGTGTCTTCCTAAACACTCGGGACCTTCCCGAGAGTTTCTATATAGACACTCGGTAAAAATATAGACACTCGGGAAAAAACCTGTTTCTAGTAGTGCTAGGCTCGTAGCCAGCAGAAATATCATGCTCCGATTTTGTACCGACAAATTCATAGAATTTTTTTTAAAATAATATTATTTTAATAAAAATTACAAAAAATAGTCTTGTTTTAATACAGAAATGGGCTACCGTCGTCATTCCAAATTGTGAAATTGCACTCCCGCCAATTGGAATGGCTACAAGAGCCCTGTCGCTATTAGAATAGTAGTACCGCCATTCCAAATGGTGGCATTGGTGAATTGGCGACAGAAGGCTATCACCATTTGGAATGGTGACAGGACCAGACAATTTTTTTATAAAAGAAAACTAAAAGTAACGGCAAAACATAAGTTACACATTACAATTCAACGCACGACATATTAATAAACAGAAACAAAAAGTAATAAGAAACAATATTAGCACAACATATTTTAGCAAAACGTTACCATGTAGTTGGCTGACAAATCACAATTATATTACAAAATATTTCCGCATGATGTTATGACATAGTTTATCGATAAATCACAATGATGTTACAAAATATTCAGCACAACATATTTCAATAAGACAAACCATTCCCGTGGCCGCGACCTTAATGTCCGTCAATGTCGACCTCGAGTGGGGCGATCAAATGAGGTCCCTGCGGCGCCGTCTGGACTGTCGACCTCTCCTTCATCCCGTGCATTTCCCGTAGGGCATTTCTTGAAGGTATACCTGGAATCCATGCAAATTGAGCACTTCTTCATACGACGCATGGCTTCTGCTTTGTCCATGTCATTCCTAACATGCCATACCTACAGCCGGCCAACCTTTCCCTTCAGCCTCGCAATGTTAGCGACCCAGACCAGTTGTTCCCAGGTAGAATGGCCAGTGAAATATCAACCATGCCGTAACCATACAACTCTGCATTCCAGGTTTGCATCACCTCTTCCTTGGTGAAATATTTAAAAAGGTATTGACCGGGATGCTGTGCCACTGTCGAACATACGGCCATGACATGTGAGCATGTAACACCCTGGCTATTCGGAAGCCAAGATGCTACCTAAAGATACAACATACAAACCAAATGCGGACTAAGATTCAATAGGTATCTCACCAATTAACAAGAACAACGTAACGACGTGTAAAATAAAACAAGTCATCAATGTTGAATAATCAAGAAACTAGTCAAATAACGACATGACAATAAGTCTAAATGTTACTTATTACAGTTCATCTCTCATCAAAGAATAACAAGGTTGAATTCATTATTAAATATATAAAGTAATGATCTGTGTGAGACGTGCTGGACTACTCCCTCCCAAAAGCATCAACATCAACGTGCATCACCTAAATAACATTGAAAACAAGGGTGAGTCGAAACTCAGCAAGTACAATAATCATTTAATCATGGCATATTTGGACTAGATAAAAATTATACGGTCCGTGCACCAATCATCAGAATTTTATGAATTTGAATGAAATGAATGTATGCACTGAAAGGAAATGGACTACTCAACTGCTTATATCGGTATAGCGAGTGATACACCCGTCGGTGTTCACTTAAACCCGCACTTATCAAAGTCCGGGGACCCAAATACCGTATGAAGAATGTTTCATATGGTTGTCCGAAACCGCCCACATTGGAATGGTGGGTCTTACGTGCCCATACTGGAATTGATGGGTCTTAGCAAATTCCACTCCCGTGGATGGAAATTGAATAGTATATGAATGGAATGGAACAATCGATATGAATGTCAGTATCTTCACTCACAAGATTTATCAATTTGAAACGAAATAAACATCATAGACGAATATCAAAGACATACACAAAGGTAACACATCATCATGCATACAATTGAAATCAACATATTTTAACATATGGTACTTGCCGTCCGCGATTGGTCGTACTAGGTGGCAAAGATGGCGCGCCTACACTCGCCGCCTCACGGCCTACACCAGAAATAATTGAAATAAGAATAACGCGATGCGACGACACTACCGGTGAACTACAATGACTCCCGGACCACCCGACACAACTCATGGACCTAACGTTAGAACATGTGTTTCCCCTGTTTACTAAAATTCTGGATAGCGGCACGGAAAAATTCGTAACTTAAGATCTGGAACTCGGAATGACCTGAGACCTATGCCAAAACAAACTTAATAGATAAAGCTTCAAAACACTAGGAGACAAGATTTCATAATTATGCCCACACATAAGTCTAATCTGCAGTTGAAAGTGCCTGACAGACCTCTATCCCGACAGTAGACTAGTAGCAAAGAAATTAGCATAACTTTTAATCTATATGTTCGAATTGAGTGCTCTTTTCCAATCTGGAATCATGAAAAATTTACCCACAGAAACTGTTTTGGGTGACCGACCTGATTCTGACTCTAACGGGGTCAAATTTCATTCACAAGTCTACTGATAAATATCGTTAGGATTTTCAGAACAGTACGAAAGAAATTATCATAACTTTTGAACCACAGATCGGAATTGGGTGATCTCGGTGGCTATGGAAGGCTAAGAACCTCAGATAAAAAACTCTAGGAGACCAAAACTCAAGATTTGGCCTCTAAAGACCCGCAACTAGACGCGCAGCAAACTGATCTAATCTGGAAATACTGGAACAACAATCTGATTCGACCCTATTGATCAAACCCGCATCCAAGACAAATCAAACAATGAGTTAGATCAATTGTTACACTCGAAGACTCGCTAGAAGATGGTGATCAATCTCTCAAAGAATCCCCGCCTCTTCCCTCTCCCTTTCTCCCTTTATGGCCGGCCACCTTGGAACCAATGAGAGGAGTCGGCAGGGAGAAGAACAGGGAGAAGGAGCTTGGAGCCTTGGGAGTCGACGTCGGGGATCACCGGGGACAGCACCCAGGGGAGGAGGAGACATCAGGGAGAGGACGAGGCGTGGCTTGGGAGAGGGGAAGGTGGAGGTGGCGGCTCCCAGGGGGGGAGAGGAGGGAGTGGGGGAGGCGGCTATGGTTGGGCGTCTCCCCCCTTGGCCGGCCCCCCCTTAGGCCGGCCTCCCCCTCTTGGGCCTCCTGGGCTGCGGCCCGCGGCACAGGTTGTCGAAATTTTACAAAAATCCACTCTCTCAATAAGAAATTACATTTCTTTAATTGCCTTTTCGTCCCCGGCTTCTTTTAAAATCTCCCGATTCGATTCCGAGATATTACAGAGCATGGCCTATGCAAAAAAGAGGCTTGTTGCAAGTGCATATGCAAGTAGCGTGGCGTAGCGTGCCCTCATGGATGATCCGCTTGTGGTTCATCCCGCGGTGTCCTTTCTCCCTATACATTATCTTGAATCAAAACTCCTTTGTGCCCATCTTGAATGTCCGGTGCATATCTAATTCTTCTTGCTCTTCTCTTCCATGTACTTGGTGATCATGGCGAAGTACAGTACTATATCATTTGCAATGGAGAGCATCACGTTGTTGCTTCGGACAACAATGTACTTTGTGGTACGACAGAGAATTACATCTACAATAGCAATCAAAGAGAGGCACCTAACACTACGTATGATCCAATTGTACACCTCAGCTAGATTTGTTGTCATGACACCATATCGAGCACCATCCTTGTCATGTAGCAATGATCACTTCACGTTATGCTCATTCTCAATCCAGTCGAGAAGCATTTCACCTACCCCCCATCTTCCTTGTCACACTAGGACCGTCTGTGGGTAACTCTGGAATGCCTCAAGGATATTGTTAGTGCTTGCAATTGACTTTTTCGCTGCCTCCCTTCTATCCCACCCGCTCGTCCAGAAATTTCCAGAGTGCATCGAATTTTCTCTACAGGCTCTGGTTGCACAGCCGTTTGAGCAGGTTCATCAAGTCCTTTTTGTGGAATTGCTTGTACAAATTTACACCTAAGTTCCTCATGGACCACCTGCGCTGCAGATCCACCCACGGAAGTGGCTTGTTTCCCCCTGTGGTAGATAACTTATTGCACTCAGCAGGCTGTATGCCGAACATGTATGATGCATACGTTTGGACGGCTCTGTACAACAGAAATCTTCACGTTCCATAGAAAACCACAACCAATTGTTCATATTCTCACTTTCAATGAATGCGAAGGCCACGGGAAGAACCTGATTGTTCCTGTCTGTCACAATTGCCTAAATTTTAATATTAAAAAAATCACCCCGCATGCCGAACCCCACCTCTACAAAAGCTCATCCAACCAACTAAACTCTAGCCCTTTCTCTTCTCATCTACTTATACTTGTCTGAGAACTGTACTCGGCGCCACGTCTCAGTCGCCCAGTCGAAGAGTGGTGGCACTGGCGAATGCAAGGCGCGTGAACTGCTCGAACTGTGGCATATATGCAAATGTATTTTGCTCCAACACTAAAGAAAATAGGTGGCGTGTGTTCTACAATTGTACGTATTTTTTGGTGAGTTCAATTTTTGTGAATGTTGGTATTTGCATTTTGGGTTTCTTTGTCAATTCTTTTCCACTATTTGGTGGTTGTCTGTACTTTCAGTGGGCAAAATCTGTTGGTGCCGTGGTGAAAAGAGAAGTTGAACATTCACCGGTAGTTCCATATGGTCCAATGATTAATATGCCACCTGCAGATGAGCGTTTGGACATGATTCTTGACCACCTGAAGTGGCTCAAGAAACTTATGTGTGTTTATCCTACATGTAGTGCATTCAATATGCATTAATTAGTAGTCATTGTATGCATAACAGATTCATGTATGAAAGATTGTAGGATCAAGGATGACCAACTAGTGGGGGGGGGGGGGTTGAATAGAATGTTTCTAAAAAACTCATCCTCTAATTAACAATACTAACAAGTATGGTCTAATTTGAGAATTCTAGCACAACTCAAGAGATAAATTCTAAGATCATTAAGTCACCCCAAGACTATGTAAATACTAAATACAATTCTAGCTAAGCAATTCTACACAAATAAGTAGCTAGAAATGTAAATACGGAAAAATTAAAGACAAGAGAGAAAACCGCAATGAAGACAATTAATGTTTTTTTCCTGTGGTATCGAAGACTTGCCGGTCTTCACTAGTTCGCATTGAGGTAAGCCTAAACGAATTAGACTGTCTCCACAAATTGAGCCTAATGAACCTCAATTCCACTTGGGTTGCTTTTCTTCCACTTTGGAGATGGCGAGCACCAAACCAGTCACAGGTGGTGCTGGGTCTCTTCACATCCTTCTTGAAGAGATCATCACACAAAATTCCTCCAAGCCGTCTAGGTTCCAGCAAGCACCAAGAGTAATAAATCACAACCCTTGCTTGAAGATTATAAAGTGCCAAAAGATCAACAAATGATGCAAATACACTTCAATGCTCTCAACTACCTCAAAATGAGAAATATGAGGAATTGAATCCTTTTGAGAGTAGAAAATATTGAAGACGCTCATACCATGTTCTAGGAGCTTGTTTGAGACCCTAAAACGCCTTGGAGAGTTTATACACATGATTTAGATTATTTGAGTCCACAAAACTGGGTGGTTGTTCAACAAATACATGTTTGGATATTTTACTATTTAGAAAAGCACTTTTAATATCTATTTGAAATAATTTAATATCGAAACAAGATGCAAAAGCAATTAAAATATGAATGGACTTAAGTCTAGCAACGGGAGCTAAAGTTTCACCAAAATCCAAACATTTGACTTGAGTGAATCCTTAAGCGACTAATTGTGCCTTGTTTCTTACAACCATTCCACTTTTGTCTTGTTTATTCCTAAAGACCCATTTTGTGCCGATGACGTTTTGTTCGTTGGGTCTTTCCACTAATATCCAAACATTATTTCGGGTGAATCTATTTAGTTCTTCATGCATTACATTCAACCAATCCGTATCATCGAGTGCTCCATCTACATGTTTTGGTTCAAAAGAAGAAACAAACTAGTAATACTCACAATAAAAAGCAACACGAGATCGAGTTTGGACTCCCTTACTAACATCACCCAATACTTGGTTATTGGATGATCTTTTGTAATTGCGTTGTGGATCTTTGGGGGTAGGTTTGGTGGTTGTTCATCTTTCTTGTCATCCACTTCATCAATTTTAATTTGATTCATCGTGGAAGAGGTAGGAGGTTCAACTTGGATGGAGGATGGTGAGTCATTTAAATCTTCTTTTGGCTTGATGTCACCTATTTTCATCTTCTTCATTGCTTGCCATAATTCTTCGTTACCTACATTATTCAAATTTTCTTACTCTTCTTGAGAGCCATTAGCTTCATCAAATTATACATCATGAGTCTCTTCCACTAAACCAGAGTTTTTGTTGAAGACACGATAAGCTTTACTATTTGATGAATAACCAAGTAAAAAATCAACATCACAACGACTTTAATATTTTGAAAGATGAACACATTTCCTTAACATATCACATTTGCAACCAAAAATACAAAAATAGGAGATGTTTGGTTTTCTTCCAATGAGAAGCTCATAGGAAGTCTTTTTCAACAACCGGTGCAAATAAAGACAATTTATGGCATGACAAGTGGTATTTATTGCTTCCGCCCAAAAGCTTTCGGATGTGTTATACTCATCAAGTATTGTGCTAGCCATTTCAATTAATGTTTGATTTTTTATTTCAACAACTCCATTTTGTTCCAGAGTGTAGGTTGTGGAAAGTTCATATTTTATTCCAAGTTCATCACAAAAATCTTCAATTTTAGAGTTCTTGAACTCGGAGCTATTATCACTACGGATTCTTAATTTTGAAATCAAATTCATTTTGAACCATTTTTGCAAAACTTTTGAAAATGCCATAGGCTTCGGCTTTGTCAAATAAAAAGAAAAACCCAAGTGTACCTTGAGTAATATTCTACAATGACTAAATAATAGCTATTGCCTTCGATGCTCTCATAGGTTTTTGGCCCAAATAAATCAATATGTTGGAGGTTTAATGGCCTAGAGGTTAATATGATACTCCTGGAAGGATGATAGTTTGCAACTTGCTTTCTGGTTGGCAAGCGCTACATAATCTATTTTTCTCAAACTTCACATCTTTCAAGCCAACCACTAAGTCATGTTTGAAATTTTTTTTGACTTGAATCATACGTACATGAGCAAGCCTTCCATGCCAAAGCCAACCTAATGATATTTTTGCAATTAACCAAGTTTTTAAACATGAATTATTTGAGGAAAGATCTAGCAAGTAGAGATTACTAAATCGAAATCCTTTGAAAGCCAAAGAGTTATCCTTTTCATTTGAAATAGAAACACCTTCTCGAGAGAATGTCCAAGTTAAACCAAGATCACAAATTTGAGCTACCGATAGCAGGTTAAAATTTAGTGATTCAACTAGAGATACATTAGAAATTGAAAGGTCATTGGATATAGCAATTTTACCAAAACCATGTACCTTTCCTTTTCTATTGTCACCAAATGTGATCTTGTCATTATTTCCTTTTCTGTTTTCGAATGTGGTGAACATTTTTAGATCCCCGGTCATGTGTTGGGTACAACCGCTATCAAGTACCCAATGTTTTCTACCAGTCTTGTAGTTCACCTACAAAACAAAAATTAAGTTATTTTAGGTACCCAAATTTGTTTAGGTCCTTGGATGTTAGTAACTAAGGCTTTGGGCACCCAAATAGCATTTTTTTGCACATAAAATTGAAGTGCCAATAAATTTAGTTACAATGTTATCATCCTTAGATTTTTTAATCATGTTGCATGAATCATAAATGCTATAGGATTTAGTTTTAGCAGTGGAGCATGTTTTTTGTAAATGTCCTACACTACGACATTTATTACAATATTTTTTATTTTCCTTTATAAACCTTGTGGGCATGTAAATTTGATTCTTACCTTTCTTGGGAATAAATCCAAGTTCTTCATTATTGAATGGGCACCTTTGCTTAATCAATAACTTGTCAAGAGTAGCCTTTCCCTTGAAACATATTTTCAAGCTTTTGCTTAGCTTGGTGACTTGCTCTTTCAATTCATTGTTTTAAACAATGAGCAATGGATCACATGACTTAGCCATAAAAGAATTATAGTCAATTTTAGAGCAACATGGCATGGCTAACAAATCATCACATGAGGTAGAAGTAATAGACATAGAAATGATATTAGAAGCAATTTCTTCACTAGGTATATCATTTATAATGTCACAAGTAATTCCTATGTTTGAATGAGATTTGTTAAGATCTTTTAGAAGGAGTGGGTCATGATCTTCCTATAGCTCCTCATAAGAATCCTTTATAGAGAGAGATATTCTCTCTCTAGGACCTTAAATTTTGACTTTTTTTTTCCAAGGTATTCATTTAACTCTTCAAACATATCCATTAATTCATCGTAAGAAGGCTCATTATCTTTAATGGATTTTACCTTGTCTCCTTTTACCATGAGGCATTTAGGGGTGGAGAAGAGTGATGGAACTTCCTTGATAGCAATGCCAACAAGTCCCCTCTTTTTGGAGGACCCATCATCATCGGAGTTGGAGCCAGAAATACTCCTCACAGGAGTTCCATTCTCCAATATATGCTTCATTCTTACTATCTTTGTGAAGCTTCTTAAAAAATTTCTTCTTCCTATTGAATTTCTTCTTCTTCGATGACTTGGCCTTGTCATCCTTCTTTCAATGAGAGGCCATGTGCCCCTTCTTATCGCACTCACATCAACGAATATTGCTATAACACTTATTGTCGTTGGAGAAGTGCCCCTTTTTGTTCTTGTTTAAATTTGCACTCCGGCTTGAGCGCCTTCTCATAAATTTCTTCATTCTCCTCACAAGGAGAGCGAACTTCTCTTCGGAGTCATCTTCTTCATCATCCATTTCATCACTTGATTCCATTTTTGCTTTGAAAGCGGTAATCTTTTTCTTGGAGGAGGGTTGCTCCACAAGCTCCTCCTTGTCTTTCTTATACAATTCAATGGTGATGAGGTTGCCCAAGAGACCTGTTGGTGTCATCCTTGATAACTCGGGTGAGTTGAGGAATAGAGTCACCAACGTCTCATATTACTCCGGTAGAGCTCTATGAATTTTGAGGACAACATCAACATCGGTTAAATTAGTGCATATGCCCTTGAGCTTATTTACAATATTGTGAAGTCTAGAATACATCTCGGTGATGTTTTCATGAGACAGAAAATATAAATATCTCATATTTGATCCGAAGACTATGCAATTTGGCCTATTTGACTATGGATGTTCCCTCTTGGATTTCCGAGAGTGTGGTCCATAGCTCTTGAGCGGTTTCCAAGTTGCTCACTCGATCGAACTCATCTGCGTTCAAAGCTCCAAAAGAGCATTCATCGCTTGAGCATTGAGGTGGGAGTTTCGCTCCTCAAGATCTGTAGGGTGGTGGATCAAGTGGTATAACGAAACCCTTACTTACAATTCTCCATAGGCTTGGGCTCATGGCCTTTAAATAAATAGACATCCTAATTTTCCAATAAGCATAATTTGATCCATCAAAAAGAGGTGCTTTGCCTATGGACATACCCTCACTAGCCATCCTTTCTCTCTTAGACGTTTAAGCCAAAAAATAAACAAAGACCTCGCTCTGATACCACTTGTAGGATCAAGGATGATCGACTACAGGGGTGGTGGATATGAGGTTTCTAAAAAACTTGTCCTCTAATTAACAATGTTAACATGTATGTTCTAATTAGAGCATTGTCAAGAGATAGACAATCGATGTTTTTCCTGTGGTATCGAAGATTTGCCAGTCTTCACTAGTCCACATTGAGGTATGCCCAAATGAATTGGACTGGCTCCATAAATTGAGCCTAATGAACCTCAATTCCACTTGGGATGCTCTTCCTCTACTCCGGAGATGGCGAGCACCGAACCACTCACAACTGGTGTCGGGTCTCTTCACAACCTTCTTGAAGAGATCACCGCACAAACATTCTCCAAGCTATCTAGGTGTCGGCGAGCACCAAGAGTAATATTCACAGCTCTTTCTTGAAGGTTATCAAGTGCCAAAAGAACAACAAATGATGCAAATGCACTTCAATGCTCTCAACTACTTCAAAATGAGAAATGTGTGGATATCGTGAGGATATGTGCACGATCTCAGGATGATGAGTCAATTGGCAATGGCGTTGTTGGTTTGCAAAATCTCGCGTTTTCGGGTTTGCTCCAAGGCTGTCAGACCACAGGCGGTCTGACCGGTGGTGTCGGGCGGTCAGACCGCCCGTGGAGGAGTCCGACCGGCCATGGTGGCCGGTCCGACCGCCAAAATGAAAATAGGTTTTTGGAGCTAAGCCAAAAATAGGTTGTGTAGGTAAGTGAGGGGAGTCTCCTGGATGTGGTCCCATCATTTTTGGAGCTCCCAGTCAAAAGTTCTATTGAGTTGAAAATTCCAGAAGGTTTCGGATTTTCACGCTTGATTTTTGGCTAAGTCTTTTGACCGGCCCGACCGCCCGTTGTGGAGCGGTCCGACTGCTCGAATCGGTCGGACCGCCTTGTGGGGCTCGGACGAGTGCAATGGCTTGGAGGTTAGCCAAGGTTGCATTGAGTTAATTTTGATTGAGTTTATTGTATGAACTACAATGCTTTATTGTTGTATATTGCATTGCGGAGCTAACGTGGCTCAAGTTGTGAAGAACTTGTTCCCGCAAACGGTTTGTTTGTCTATTGCTGTGCAGGTGGCTTGCAGGTCAACGACGTCAACGGTGAGTGGATCGGGACTACGCTTGGAGAGCTGAGGTCCAGAACGATCAGGGATACCGGGTGAGGTCGTGTGACTCAAGCATGGTACAGGATGGGCAAGATGGATCGAACGGGTGGTTCGGTGCAGCTGGTTGGATCAGGTGGTGCGGATATCAGTGCGAGTCTCTGGAAGGTTCCGATGGGATTCGGACAAGAGAGGCTTGGCGACATGATGAGAACCGCTGATCAACCTACACGTGGTGAAGCAGGCGATTGCTTCAATAGTTATGTGTGTGGGTCCCATGTGTAAGTGGCCCCAAAAGTGAAACCCTAGCTCTCTAGTATAAATAGAAAGGGGGGAGATGGAAAACCCTCTTAAGCACTCATTTGGCATTCCTTCTCTTTTTCTAGGGTTTGGAGGAGAGGAGAGGAGAACTAGGGTTTGAAGAGTTTGGAGTGTGCTCCTTGTGTGAGCTCTTGCCCTCCTTGTTGGAGAGGCTTTGTAAGCATCTAGTGTGATCAAACTATCTTGTGATGCTTAATTGAAAGATCATTTGCTCCCTTTGTGTTCTTCTCCCTTTTTGGATGAGTTTGGTGCTTCCTTGATTCAAGGGTTTATGGTTGGTCTCTTGACCCATTTTGTCTTGCTTTGATGTGTGGGAATACTCCTAGAATCATCTAGACCATCAATCCCCACAAGCAAGTCTTGAATCAAAGATTTTCACATTTCTAGGGTTTGTGCACTTCCTTGTTAAATCCTTGAGAGATCGATTATGCGAAGTGGATCCAAGGATCGCCGCTAGAAATAGGTCTCCAATATCACTAGGGAGGTGTGCTCAAATTTGGTCAAGTTTCATTGGTTGAATCAAAAGTTGGATCAAATTTCATTTTGATGTGGATTTCTTTTTCAAGATCGGATGAACGGTCGGATCGGTGTTTGAACGGCGGTCCGATCACCAGATATTCGCATCATTGCTCGCGGTCGAATCGCCCACCGTCCGACCGCCTTGATTAGTTCGGTCGGCCGATCATTGGTTGACCGTCGGTCCGATCGCCGTGGTAGCCGGTCGGACCGCTGTGCCCAGATTTGCCCGTTGAGTTTAAGTCTCCACTTTTGTGTCGTGTGGTTGTCGGGGTTATCGACCAAAGACAAGGCGTCCATTGTGTGCTTATCGATCTTCTTAGCTTTCATAGCTAAAGGAGTAAAGTTCGTGTTGAATTTGACTTAGGCGAGAAAGTTGTGAAAGCGCCTATTCATCCCCCCTAGTCGCCTTTTCGGTCCTACAAGTGGTATCAGAGCGGGTTAGCTCTTCTCATAGATCTTAACCGGTCTTTGGAGCCATGGCGACTGACAAGTACTCAACCAAGCCACACATTTTTGAGGGAGTTGACTTTGCATACGGGAAGGCTCGTATGCAAGCATATATCGAGGCTCAAGGGCACGCTATTTGGCTAAATGTGAAAAATCCTTATGTCGTGCCAGCCGATGACGATATGATCACTCCAGATGTGGAGGCCAAAAGAAGGCTCTAATTATTTGATCCAAGGCCTTAGTCGATCCGAGTTTGAGCGTGTTGCTCACTTGCGGTGCGCTCACGAGATCCGCGACTCTTTGTGACTATCATGAAGGGTCCACTGCGATCAAGGAAGTGAGACAGAACCAGCTCAAGAAAGTATACTCAAAGTGTTGGACCGAAAAGGCGACTAGAGGGGGGGGGGGTGAATAGGAGCACGCTCACTTTTTCCCAAATAATGAATTCAACACAATATCACTCCAATAGCTATGATGAAGCTATGAAGATCAATAAACCAAGACAAATGGAAGACTAGTATTGAATCCAATTAAATCCCCTAAGCAAAATAACAAAATCAACTAATATTGCAAACTCACAGCACGGGCGGTCTGACCGCTGGACCCAACCGGTCGGACCGATTGCCGGGCGGTCGGACCGCTGTTGTGCTGGCGGTCGGACCGCTCCAAAATCGATCTGACCGGTGACGACGGACGGTCTGACCGCCGACTCGTAACCGACCGCAACAAGAAAATCAGCCGATGACGGTTGCAATTAGGTGAAACTTTTGATTCTCAACTCCAATCTTTATGAAACTTTGCACACACCTTCTATATGCTATTGAGGACCTATTCCAATTGAATATTAGGATAATTCTTGGAACGATCTTGAGCAATTGCCAATTGATTAACAGAAGGTCTAAAACCGGGCAAGAACGAAAACTTGATCCTAATGTTTGTTCGTGAGAGATTGATGATCAAGATGATGCTAGATAGATTCACACATATCACAGCAAGCTAATTCACGTGAAAGAATCAATCACAAACTCGCGGATCAAAGAAAGCCCTAAAATCACAAAATCGAAAGCAAGAACGAAAAGAGACTTATCTCAAGCAAACCTTGCATAGATTAAGAACATGATTGTCGCTGGATTACAACCACGCCATCAAGGATCTGTGGTCAATCCAAGATCACGAAATTCTCCTCAAACCATGAAAAGCCCTAGCCTCCACCTCAACTCCCCCTAAACCAATTAGGGTTTTGCAAGCAACAAAAGAGATGAAAAACAGCGAGAGAGAGGGGTGCAGCCACCACCTCCTCCTATTTATAGTGGAGGCCTAGAACTCCTAGGGTTTGACTCAATTGGGCTCCCGTTAAGGCCCACTAACAAACGGGTCACACACGCACGCTTCGCAAAGCGCCGTCTTTAACTTTTGACCTAAACCGCTTCACCATGCGACATGGATTTGCCAATAGGTCACCCTTGTCCATCTTGTGTCACGCTTGAGTCGTTGACCTCACCCGGCATCGTCGATCGTTCTGGACCTCAACTCTCCAAGTCTAGTCCCGATTCTCCTCGCCGTTGACCGTCGTTGACCACCAAGCACCCTGCACAACCATAGACAAGCAAACATGAATTCGGGAACAAGTTCTTCACAACTTGACCCATGTTAGTCAAAACATGCATCATGCAAAACATATGCCATGAAACCAATGACTTTGACCTAACAAAACAACATCGCCACGGTTGGCCGACGCTCAAGTCAATATCGGTCGACCGCTCCATGTGAGCGGCCGACCGCCTCTTTGGCTTGATCGGACCGCTCCTCGTGAGCGGTCGGACCGCCTTGGGACTTAGCCGAATTTCAAACCTCAAATTCAAACCTTCGGAAATTTTAAACCAATAGAACTTTTCTTCGAGACTCCAAAATCATGAGACCAAGTGCATTGGGATCCCCTCATTTGCCTACAACACCTATTTTTGGCCCACTGCGTTTTGACCACTTTGGTCACCACGGTCCGACCGCCCACATGGCCGGTCCGACCGATTTGGGACCGGTCGGACCGCCGTGCAAGGACCGGTCGGACCGCCCCTGTCCAGTAAGCCTGTAACTTTGTCGAAAACACATGAAACGATAACCCGTAAACGCCATTGCTAATTGTCACATCATCCTAAGATCTAGAACATATCTCCATGAAATCCACACAAAGATTGAGCAAAGGCCTGGTGAGTTTTTGGATGAGCTGTGGGGAAGATTCTCTAAGAGTCTTCATGATCTTCGCGCTGTTGACTTGATATTTTCTGAATTTGAAAATGCACGCCAGCTTCTGGGTGCTCTTGATGTGAAGGTCTGGGAAATGAAGATCACTTCCATCAATGACAACACTGTCATGAGTGAGCTTACCATGGATAAGCTTTACTCGAGGTTGAAGACGCATGAGATTGATTTTATCTCGCGTCTCCCCAAGACAGAGTCGATGGCATTAGTGGTCGACAAATCCAAGGGTTGTTCTTCAGAGTCTCTTGATTGTAGCTCATCTGGTTTTTCATTATCTGCTTTACATTCTTTAAGTGATGAGCAACTAGAGAAACTGCCCGAGGATGACTTAGCCCTCCTTTCCACCAAATTCACAAGAGCGTATAAGAAGGTGAGGAATAGGAGGAGAAGTGGACCTATCACGTGCTTCGAATGTGGTGAGCCAAACCACATTCGCTCCAGGTGCCCCAAGCTAAAGGGCAAGGAGAAGAAGGAGACACGAAGACATCCCGTGAGAGGGATGTTAAACCCAAGAAGACAAACTATCGCAGTTTGTCACCGGTCCTTGCCGCCTAGAGAATGTCAATATGAGCGATGTGGACTCGGAAACAGAGGACGACGAGAGTGACTCTCGTGGCAAGAAGAAGGCGCGTGACTTCACCGGCATGTGTTTCATGGCCAAGAACAGTCACGACAGCGACTCCTCCAACGATAAGGATCCTTTTAGTGATCCTGATGAGGTCCGTCGTGCGAGGAAGGAGGACATATGGCTTGTTGACTCCGGGTGTTCTCGACATATGACCGGAGATTCTAGATGGTTCTCCTCCCTCACACGTGCATTCGGCAACGAATTGATTACATTTGGGGATGCTTCTACTGGGACCGTGACTACAAAGGGTACTGTGCGCGTCAACGACAAGTTCATGCTAAAAGACGTCGCTTTGGTAAGTAAGCTGAGGTATAATCTTCTATCTGTTTCTCAGCTGCTTGATGAGGGTCTAGAAGTGAGGTTTAAGAGAGGTGAGTGTAGAGTTCTAGATTCCTCGGGTGAGCTTGTTTTTGAGATCTCCAGATTTGAGAAGATCTTCTGTGCAAATTTCAGATTTCTTGATTTCAGTCCTAGGTGTCTTGTAGCCTCCGATTCTCATGACCTTGTTTTGTGGCATCGTAGACTTGGGCATATAGGTTTTGATCATTTGTCTAGAGTCGCTTGCAAGGACTTGATTAGAGGTTTGCCTAGGTCAAGGTCATTAGAGATCTTGTGTGCTCACCTGTAGACATAGTAAGATGGTGTCCGCTCCCACCCACCTCTTACTTTGATAATGACTGATGGACCAGGACAACTTCTTCACTTAGATACAGTTGGTCCTTCTAGAGTTCAGTCAGCTGGTGGGAAATGGTATGTGCTGGTGGTTGTGGATGATTACTCCAGGTATTCATGGGTTTATTTTCTTGCTTCTAAGGACGAAGCATTTGGATTCTTTAGAGATTTGGTCCTCGAATTGTCGTTGATATACCCGAGCTTTGAGAGCCATTAGGAGTGACAATGGGACAGAGTTCAAGAATTCTTCTTTTCTACCTTCCAGACCGATAGGGAATTGAGCATCGTTTTCTTCTCCTAGAGTTCCTCGTGAGAATGGTGTTGTAGAAAGGAAGAACAGAACCCTTGTAGAGATGGCTCGGACCATGCTAGATGAGCATTCTACTCCTAGGAGATTTTAATGAGGCGATCTCATCGCTTGTTATATCTCCAATAGGGTTTTCTTGAGATCTGTGGTTGGAAAGACTTCTTATGAGCTTAGATTTGGTCATTCTCCCAAAGTCTCTCATTTCAAGATTTTTGGTTGCAAGTGCTTCATTCTTAAAAATGGCAATCTTGATAAATTTGAGTCTAGATGTTTTGATGACATATTTCTTGGATATCCTGCTCATTCTCGTGGCTATCGTGTTTTTAATGTTGATACTAAAAAATTGTTGAGACTTCATGAAGTCACTTTTGATGAGGCTAGTCACTGTACTAGACCCGATGCTTGGTACAGTGTTCCCGAAATTCAAGGAAGTATTTTAAATCGATGATGACTCGAGGATGAAGAACCAAACCATCCTCCGGCTACCTCGAGAGGGTGGAGAGCACTGCTACTACTACGTCGGGCCAATTTGAGCGACCTCCTCCTATCCCCACCGACGATCTCAGTGGCTCTGTTCCTACCTCCACAACTCATGAGGTAGAGGCCACTACGCACCAGAGCACCTCTTCGCATCTGGCGACAACATCCACCGAAAGCGGATGATTGGGGATCTTCAAGAGCGAGTCACTCGCTCGTGTTTATTTCTCCTGATTCTCATGCACATTCTGCTTTTGTCGCTTCTTTTGAACCCCGAGATATCACCCATGCTTTATCTGATGCCTCTTGGGTCAATGCCATGCATGAAGAGCTTGAAAATTTCGAAAGAAACAAAGTCTGGTTTTTAGTTGAGCGACCTTCTGATTCTCATGTTATTGGAACAAAATGGGTTTTTAAAAATAAGCAAAGTGAGGATGGATTGGTTGTTCGCAATAAGGCTAGACTTGTAGCTCAAGGTTATTCCCAGGTAGAGGGCTTAGACTTTGAGGAGACCTTTGCTCCAGTAGCTAGATTGGAGGCCATTCGCATTCTTTTAGCATTTGCAACATCCAAAGGTTTCAAGCTTTTTCAAATGGATGTTAAAAGTGCTTTCTTGAATGGCTTCATAGAAGAAGAGGTCTTTGTCAAGCAACCTCCTGGTTTTGAAAATCAAAAATTCCCAAATCATGTTTTTAAACTCTCTAAAGCCCTGTATGGATTGAAACAAGCTCCCAGAGCTTGGTATGACAGGCTTAAGAGTTTCTTGCTTGAAAATGATTTCAAAATGGGAATGGTTGATAAAACCTTGTTCACTCTCAGGCATGGCAGTGATTTCTTGCTGGTTCAGATTTATGTGGATGATATTATTTTCGGTGGTTCTTCTCATGCTTTGGTGTCTAGATTTTCAGATTCGATGAGCAGTGAGTTTGAGATGAGCATGATGGGAGAGCTGACATTCTTCCTTGGTCTTCAAATCAAGCAACTGAAAGAAGGCACCTTCGTTCACCAGAGTAAGTATACAAAGGACCTTCTTGGCGCTTCAATATGGGAAGCGAGAGGCCAATGTCTACTCCCATTGCTACAACCACCGTCTTTGGACCACGATGAGGATGGAGAGTCTGTGGACCGTATGAGTACCGCAAAGATGATTGGCTCTCTCCTCTATCTTACAGCGTCGAGGCCGGACATACAATTCGCCGTATGTCTGTGCACTCGCTTTCAGGCTTCCCCTCGTGCTTCTCATCGTCAAGCGACGCGCGCATCTTGTGTATCTTCAAGATACGCTTGACTTTGGACTCGGTATTCTTCTTCTTGGCTCTTTCAATTCGAGCATTTTCGATCTTGATTTCACGGATGTAGAGTGGATAGGAAGAGTACTTCGGCACTTGTCATTTCTTGGGCACATCTCTTGTTTCTTGGTCTTCTAGAAAATAGTCTTACATTTGCATCCATACCGAGGCCGAGTATGTAGTGCGCCGATGGTCGCTCTCGAGTTCTCTGGATTTTATCCAGCTGCGGGACTATGGGTTATCTTTGGGAAGTGTTCCTCTTTTCGTGACAACACTTCGCAATTAATATTGCCAAAACCCGATGCAACATTCCAGGACTAAACACATTGATATTCGATTTCATTTTCTGAGAGACCATGTTGAGAAAGGTGATGTTGTGCTTCACTTTGTAGAGTCCGAGCAACGACTTGCGGATATTTTCACTAAAGCTCTTGATTCTTCTCGCTTTCTTTGCTGCGGGAGAGTTAGGGGTTATTAGTCCTATTGGGCTGTTTTGAGGGGGAAGCTGCTCTTTTTGCATTCATTGTATCATAATGCATGTTTCAATTCATTTGTCTTGCATTGTATAATAAAATTAGTGGAGCTTTGATTATTATCCTTGTATGACTTGATTTCATCTTCTATACTTTGTCATATCAAGTGATAGTCTGCTAGACTTCTTTTATGGCTCTTCATGTTTGGCTTAGCTTTTGCCTTGCTAGCTTTATATCTGTGAGCAAATTGAATCAAATCATGTCTTGTTGGATCTTGTGACTAGTTTTGTTCTAGTGATCCTCTTATGACTCTCGCCATGTCTTACAAGTTGAATTGAGTCTTGAACTTATTTTGAGATGAAAAATGAGCTTTTTAACTTCTTAAGTCAAGCAAAAAGAAGAAAATCTCTGTGCGAAAAAACTGATCTCACCAATCCTTTCTCATGAGACGGCTTGCCATTGCACTAGGCATGAACTCAGGGGGAGTTTTGGATGACCTAGACCACTCTTTTAAGCTTATCGCTTGAGATGGTCGCGGCAATGCTTGAGATCTAGCACAGTAAAAAAGAGAGAAAAAAAAGAAAAATTGCCCAAAAAGGGCCAAGTGCTTGAGCTTTGCTTCAAAAGAATTCTCTTAATGCTCAAAATGCCTCAATTCTTGTTTTGAGTCTCTTTTACTTATAGACATGGCTTGACTCATTTTTGGTTGCTTTGAGTGAATCTATGATATTGAGCAACCTTTCATGATTTTAATTCTGTTAATCTCGATTGTTGCTATCTTGGTTTTAGCTTTAAAGACATGTTTTGCCATGATTGAATATAGTGTCTACTCTTTATATGGCTTGGTATAATACTTGTCTTGTCTTCATGTATAATGGTCATGGCTCCTTTTTACTAAAGTTTAAAATAAAGTCATTCCTTCATGCTCTTTCTTTTCATGCATCTTGATGAATTCATTGTCAAGGGGAGAAAGATTGTGAAGAAAATCTTTGTTGGAGCTTTTGGTTTCATACTTAAGGTTTAATATATAAGAACTTCATAAAATAAAAATTGAACCTTTTGAAAATTTGTGATCATAGTGAGTTAAGTCTTATGGTTCTATTGCCTTTTCCGATTTCATTTGCATTTGACGAAGACTCATAGTGATCAAAGGTCAAATAGAAAATTGTCTTTCATTTGGACCTAAGTGAGATTTTTGGCTACTTTCTGGAAATTGAATCCTTTGGTGCTTTCATTGCCTTATCTCACTTGCTTATACTATTCTGAAGCCAGCTTGGTCGGTTCCTAGGCTTTTTCTTGCTTATGGACCAAGTTGTGCCTTTATGCGAAAACGGCGAAGTTTTTACTTTTCATTTCGAAAAACCACATTTTCTTGAAAATTGCCAATGTGTTCATCAAGGGGGAGATTGTGGATATCGTGAGGATATGTGCACGATCTCAGGATGATGAGTCAATTGGCAATGGCGTTGTTGGTTTGCAAAATCTCGCGTTTTCGGGTTTGCTCCAAGGCTGTCAGACCACAGGCGGTCTGACCGGTGGTGTCGGGCGGTCAGACCGCCCGTGGAGGAGTCCGACCGGCCATGGTGGCCGGTCCGACCGCCAAAATGAAAATAGGTTTTTGGAGCTGAGCCAAAAATAGGTTGTGTAGGCAAGTGAGGGGAGTCTCCTGGATGTGGTCCCATCATTTTTGGAGCTCCCAGTCAAAAGTTCTATTGAGTTGAAAATTCCAGAAGGTTTCGGATTTTCACGCTTGATTTTTGGCTAAGTCTTTTTGACCGGTCTGACCGCCGTTGTGGGAGCGGTCCGACCGGCCTGAAATCGGTCGGACCGGCCTTGTGGGGCGGTCAGACCGGCAATGGCTTGGAGGTTAACCAAGGTTGCATTGAGTTGATTTTGATTGAGTTTATTGTATGAACTTCAATGCTTTATTGTTGTATATTGCATTGCGGAGCTAACGTGGGTCAAGTTGTGAAGAACTTGTTCCCGCAAACGGTTTGTTTGTCTATTGCTGTGCAGGTGGCTTGCAGGTCAACGACGTCAACGGTGAGTGGATCGGGACTACGCTTGGAGAGCTGAGGTCCAGAACGATCATGGATACCGGGTGAGGTCGTGTGACTCAAGCATGGTGCAGATGGGCAAGATGGATCGAACGGGTGGTTCGGTGCAGCTGGTTGGATCAGGTGGTGCGGATATCAGTGCGAGTCTCTGGAAGGTTCCGATGGGATTCGGACAAGAGAGGCTTGGCGACATGATGAGAACCGCTGATCAACCTACACGTGGTGAAGCAGGCGATTGCTTCAATAGTTATGTGTGTGGGTCCCATGTGTAAGTGGCCCCAAAAGTGAAACCCTAGCTCTCTAGTATAAATAGAAAGGGGGGAGATGGAAAACCCTCTTAAGCACTCATTTGGCATTCCTTCTCTTTTTCTAGGGTTTGGAGGAGAGGAGAGGAGAACTAGGGTTTGGAGAGTTTGGAGTGTGCTCCTTGTGTGAGCTCTTGCCCTCCTTGTTGGAGAGGCTTTGTAAGCATCTAGTGTGATCAAACTATCTTGTGATGCTTAATTGAAAGATCATTTGCTCCCTTTGTGTTCTTCTCCCTTTTTGGATGAGTTTGGTGCTTCCTTGATTCAAGGGTTTATGGTTGGTCTCTTGACCCATTTTGTCTTGCTTTGATGTGTGGGAATACTCCTAGAATCATCTAGACCGTCAATCCCCACAAGCAAGTCTTGAATCAAAGATTTTCACATTTCTAGGGTTTGTGCACTTCCTTGTTAAATCCTTGAGAGATCGATTCTGCGAAGTGGATCTGAAGGATCGTCGCTAGAAATAGGTCTCCAATATCACTAGGGAGGTGTGCTCGAAATTTGGTCAAGTTTCATTGGTTGAATCAAAAGTTGGATCAAATTTCGTTTTGGATGTGGAGTTCTTTTCAAGATTGATCGAACCGGTCGGACCGGTGTTTGAGCGGCGGTTCGACCGCCGTATATTCAGACATTGCTCGCTGGTCGAACCGTTATCCACCGTCCGACCGCCAGATAGTTTGCGGTCGATCATTGGTTGACCGTCGGTCCGACCGCTCGTGGTAGCCGGTCAGACCGCCTGTGCCCAGATTTGCCCGTTGAGTTTAAGTCTCCACTTTTGTGTCGTGTGGTTGTCGGGGGTTATCGAATTCAGCACAAGGCGTCCGCTGTGTGCTTACTGATCTTCTTAGCTTTCATAGCTAAAGGAGTAAAGTTCGTGTTGAATTTGACTTAGGCGAGAAAGTTGTGAAAGCGCCTATTCACCCCCCCTAGTCGCCTTTCCGGTCCTACAAAATGTGAGCAATTGAGTAGTAGAGAGTGCACCAATGGCTCAAATGTATTCAACGAGATTAGGGGTTTTTGGCTTGGTGCTGGTGAGGGGGTATTTATAGCCCCAACCACAATTTTGACCATTTGGGGCAAGATTCCTAAAAATTCAGTAAGTGCGGTACTCCCGCCATGTATCGGTCGGTACTACCGCACCTAGGGTTCAACTGTAATATGTTGTTCATTTAATGCTTCTAAATTAGTTGTTTTGGTCGGTTGCAGTACTACCGCACTAACATGGGCCGGTACTAGCTCACGGCAGTAGTACCACTTGGCTCATTCGGAACTACCATTTTCTAGTGGAGGAAAAACACCACAAAACATGCTCTTTGGAAATAACGTACCGCCAACTAGAAATCGGTCCAACCGTACTGCGGTACTACCGCTTCTCAGGTGCGGTCATACCATTTTTACTGATCTTTTTTCCAAATGCCGTTCTAAAATATAATGCATAACTCTTAGTTGATCAATGTGGCACATCATAAGATTTCAAGCTACTAGCCATGATCATTCTTTATAGTACAACGTCTAGCCTATAAATCTGGTCTTTCCACTAAACACCGAGACTAGTAAACACTATAAAGGGTCCTTAGGCTACAAAATACCTTTGCTATGAGCCTTGTCAAACCTTTATCGTCTTTGCATTGCCATTTCAATGTTGTCATTCATAATCCGGGACTAAGCCTTTAAAACATCTTAGCACATACGTTAGTCTCTTAACATATTATTGTCATTAATTACCAAAATAATTTTTAGGGGTCTAGATGCTTTCAACGATGTTGTATGCTTTTTTATGAATTGCAAGATGTCTTTAACTTTTGACAGCTGGATCTATACGAACGTAACATGACAAGGGATAATTGCATTACAAAATAAGAATTCAATACTACAATGAAATTAAACTTTGTACTAGGTTCATATCAGATGGAAAAGTCCACACATCACCACCACCTTTTGCAAAGCGAGATGACCACACTCTGCCACACTACCTTTTCAGACCAAAAAGACTGCACCCTGTCATGCCATACACTGGCACCTTTGCATACCGAAATGACAACACACATACCACGTTACCTTTTCAGAACGAAATGGCAATACTCTGCAACTTCATCTTTTTAGACCGAAAAGACCGTGCCCTGTCACACCACACACTGCCACCTTTTGCAGACCGAAATGATAACACACTGTGACGCTACCTTTTTATACAGAAATGATGACATTCTACCATGCCACCTTTTCAGAACAAAAATAATGCACCCTATCATTGCACACACTACTATGTTTTGCAGACCGAAATGATAATGCACTATGATGCTACCTTTTAAGACCGAGATGATCACACTCAACCACATCACCTTTTCAGACTAAAAATACCACATCATGTCATGCCACACACTGCCATATTTTCTAGACCAAAATGACAACGCACTGCGATGCTACATTTTCAGACCGAAATGACCACACTATGCCACATTTTCTAGACCGAAATGACAATACACTGTGATGCTACATTTTCAGACCGAAATAACTACACTCTACCACACCACCTTTTCAGACTAAAAATACCACATCGTGTCATGCCACACACTGCCATATTTTCTAGACCGAAATGACAACGCACTGCGATACTACATTTTCAGAACGAAATGACCACACACTACCACCTTTTGCAGACCAAAATGACAACGCACTATGACACTACCTTTTCAGACAAGAATGATGACACTGTCACACCACCTTTTCAAACCGATGTCTTGTATCTTCTCCCTCCACCCTCAGCTCTACACCCTATCTGCTTATAAATGGAGGGAAAAGAGAGCTGGAGGAGAATACTACACCACCAGACCCAACACTTCACTCTAACTTGTTTCACCGAACAGAAAGGATGCAGGTGCCGGACTTCTATGCGAAGATACTACAGACAAGGGGAAGGATACTACTAGTGAGATCGACAGCCATTGTAACATCCCAATTTTCGGAACTCTAAAAATCTTTTGAATAGTTACTAGTTGGAAAATTCACCATTTGAATTTTTATTGATTTTCTTTAAAGCTTAAAATGGACTTTTAATATCAAAATGATTTAATGTGATTAATCCCAACATCAACAACTGCCAAAACTATTTTATTTGGATTCTATGTGCTTAGATATATTTTATAGATTTTTTTTGGAATTTTTCCAAGTTTATTTTCTATTTTATAATTGCTATTTGGATTTTGTGTATTTTCTCAAATAAAAAACCTATTAAAAATCCTCTGGAATAGTGTTGGGCCGAAACCCAACACTATTCTCACGCGGCCCAGCACTGTGCGGCCCGAATTGCCCGCGCGCGCCCTGCCTCTCGCTGACAGTGGTCCCCACCTGTTAGTCTCTCTCCCTCTCTCGCCCGCGCGTTCCCGCCCTCAGCTACTGACGCGTGGTTCTGAGCGCTGATCGGACGCGCCAGGCGCCGCACCGTTTCACCTCGCTGCTAGGTGGGCCCCACGTCTTCATCTCCACCGTGTCATCGTCAACCTCGCACCGTCGCTCTCGCCGCCATTGCCATATCTCGAGCTCAAATCGGCAACGACGATTTCCCAACTAAATCTTCTGAGTTTTTGGCACCCAATCGTATCCCCGATTCTCCCACACCCTTATCTCCCGAGTTTTAGGTTTTTCGCCTGAGCTTCTTCTTAGGTGAATTGCGCCACCGTCGTTGCTGCCCTTGCCTCGCCAACTGCACCATTGTGATCAGCATAGCTCAGGCTACCTCGTGCGCCCCTCCTTATCGCCGGAGCGTCGCCGGAGCCTCCGTCCGACAAAAGCCGAAAGCCTCCTCTGCTCCGAGCTCACCGCCGGTCGCCACCATAGCACCCAGCTGCCCGTAAGTGCACACCTAAGTGCGCAATAGTGCAAGCTACCTCCTGGTACCACTCACCGCCGGTAGATCGCCACCGTTCGCTAGAACCATTGCGTTCCGAGCGCGCTCCTCGCCGTCGTCCACATCAGCCGCCACCTCAGCCCTAGCGTCAGCTCTCGTGCATGCGTGTCATCGGCGTGGCATCCAGTCAGCGCCCGCGTGTGTGCCTGCGTGGCCGGTCCGCTGCTCCAGTCTTTCTTCGGTTCTGTGCACTTAGTCTACCGTGAGTCGTGAGACTGATATGTGGGTCCCACATGTCAGATTTTTTTTATTCTTTTATTTTCAGAAATTCATCGCTGGCATCGGCGATTAGCAATAATCCGATTTTCCTTTGGAAAAATAATTAGGAAATTTCAGAAATTCCAATTTAGGGTATTTTCTTGAATTTCAATCTTCGAAAGCCCATATATTTTGCATCCGAACTCCGATTGAGCCCGTTCAAATTTCTAAATTTATATAAATTCAAGATCTATTTATTTATCATTTTTATTTAATTATTGGAGTTTTTTTGCCACTATTATTTATTTATTTCGTTTACGAGTAGACGTTAATTCTTCAGGAACTTTTGAAGAAAAAGGATGCCTCAAGATCAAGACTAGTACCTAGACCTATTCCAAGGCAAGTTATACCTTTGATCATGTTGCGCCCAGTTTTCAAAATTACTTTGTTTCAATGTATTGCATTTTATTTTAATTAATTATTTAAATGCTTTTGGGTTTAGTTATTAATCAAAATTGTTATGTCCACATTGTCTATTGTTATGCCTTGATCTTTTGTCTCCTTAGGTTGGTTCATTACTAGTTGGTATTATCGTAGCATCAACGTGGGTTGGTTAGATACGAGTATGTTGCTTAGCCATGCCACGAGTCATCATTTCATGTGAGTTGCAAATATAAACTTGACTAAGTAATTATGGAACTGTGTGATGAAACTGTGTGTGCTGTGTGCTATTACTTGTTGATGGCATATGTTGCACTTAACCAACAGGGTGGGAAAAGATTTAGACTAAGGCTAGTGGTGGATTCTATGTGATATGGTGGAGCTGTGTGATGGGAATGATAATCTGTGTGACTTCGTTAGAAATTAGAAGTCTTGCTTTGGTTAATTAAGGACTTAACTTTGTGCGCCATTGAACTGAGCCTTACTGTACAACCACATGCCTGATATGGGATGGTCCTAACTTAGTAGGTTATGGAATCTTGCCATTGACAACTCAGGTTGTAGGTTAAGCTGTGTGATGGGCTGGAGGTGTGTTTATTAAATCGCGGGACGGTTCGCCGCATCCCTGTCCAATGGTGTGTGTCGTACCCAAACGCTGTGTGTATCGGTTGGACGACAGTAAAGCACATCAGGAGTGTTAATATTTGAGATGAAGTTTCTGAAAGGTTTTATTATGGTCAGTGCTAGCTACCCTGATTGTATCTTGTGGGTAAAGTGTGCAATCTCTGCAGACTGTTAAATTGATCTATTCGAATAGCCACGTCCGCGGTCATGGACATGCTCGGGGATTTCACACGAGGGGTAGATTTTCATAAAAACATTTGGGAAGGGAGCTGTGTGATCTAAGTTATATGGCTGTGTGAATAACTTGTTTAGACCGTGTGTCCTTTGTGAAATCAAATGATAACTTAATACTGTTTATTTGTTTTGAATTATGTTTTCAATCTATTATTTGTATTCAATTGCAACTGCTACATTTCCGCAAAAGAACTACAGAAGCCATTCCTTTGGAATAAGCCATCATCTATAAATTGCATTCTGTGGTATGACTTGTGAGTACGATTGTATACTCATACTTACTATAACCAATCAACAGAAGTGGAAGAGCCATCGCCTGCTTTTGTGGAGGAGTTCTACGAAGGTGTTGATCATTAGGGTCTTGATCCCAGTCAGTTGCCTGTGGTGAATTGATGGGATTCCGCTGAAGTTCATTTCTATTCCGCTGCTATTATTTTATCTATTGTCAGCCCTGCGTGGCTTAATAAATGTAAACTCAACCATAAGGTCAAAACCATTATTTGCTATTCAAGTTAATTTTTTATTCTATTAATCGTCTTGTGTGGATCGATATTCATCTATGTTAACACTGTGTGTACTAGCGTGATCATGGACTAGTGAAGAATACACAGAGGGTCCATAATTATATTTTTGGGTCCTGACAACCATCCTAGCACCCGCCGTCGCCCGGGCGCACTCCCTATTGAACATGCAAGTTATGGTCAATTTGCATCCTAATTATTGATTTGGTCATACGTTCTGCTATCTTAACACCATTAATCGTCCAGCCCATTTCATATAACATGGCTGACTTCGAGACTGCCCGTCACCGCGGCAGTCCCGAGAGAAGGGGAAGGGACCTAAGGGCTGGCAAGACTAATTATCTTTATTCCAATCCACCTTTTTTCGATTCCAAAATGGCACACCTATATCGTAGCTATTTTTGGTTTATTTATTTGTGCATACTGTCATTTCTAACACACCTCACTAAACCACCATGTAAACACAATTAAATTATGAAGTCTATCAAATTTTATTCACAAATATTTCTTCTATTTCAAATTTTGTACTCTTTTCTGAAGGAAATTGGTTATGCAAAAAATACAATCGTGAGAACAACGCATGTAGTAACCCTAAACCCAAATATTTTTGTCATTTTGCCCCGAACGGGGCTGTTTGTATTATTGTGTCGCCGAACTCGCATTCCAAATCGTGCCACTGATCTCGCATTCTCTACTTCATATTTCATTATCTTTTCTAATTTTGTATTCTAAACTACGTGAACACTTAAAGATATCTCCTATAAACTTCGTGAATTCCACTAAAATTTGATGCTGAATTCTCTACATATACATATTTTTTTAAAAAAAAATTCTAGCTGCCATCACCATTTGAATTGGCGGTAGGAGCCTGTCACCAGTTCAATTAGTGATAGGAGCTTGTTACCAATTCAATTGGTGACTTAAGCCTCTCAGCACTGTTCTATTGCCTCTCAGCATTGTTCTAATAGCGAGAGGGCTCTTGTAATCATTCCAAACGGTGACAGGGCAATTTTGCCATTTGGAATGGCAACGGTTGCCCATTTCTGTAATTTTTTTCCAACACCTTTGGCTATGTTTGTTGGCTCCAACCACCATCTGAAGAACACCATATTCGGTGTCGCGCTACTCCGAGATGAGAAGGCAATATCCTTTGAGTGGCTGTTTACGATGTTCCAGACTTTCGTGGAGGGTAAGAACCCTATTTGCGTGCTAACTGGTGATTTTTTACTATTCTCGCATAATTACTTCATCTATGGAGTGTGTAACACCCTGTCTATTCGGAAGACAAGATGTCACCTAACAAGACAACCTACTATTCAATTCATAAGATTAACATCGCATTCAATGCTAAAGAAACGATTAACCATTATAACAATCTATAGCTTAATAACAGTTCATCTGTAAATTTAAACGAGAATTAACCAAAGCGATAGTAATGGACCTCCAAGTGACAATTATTACAGTCCATTACATTATAAATAAAACTGAAGAGATGTAGATAGAACTTTAACGAATGGATATTTTATTCATGTGCATGGAACGTGCTGGACTACACCCTCCCGCTAGCAACCGTTTCACTGGAATTCACCTAAAATTAAATAAAAACAAGAGTGAGTCGAAACTCAGCAAGCACAACATATACATTCACATAGAATACTGTATCTAAACAATCCACCAAGTACATCATTTACTTCATGAATTTAAGAAAGCACGGTATGAATGAATGAATGCATTGAAGGAGAATGGACTTTCCACAAGTTTATACCGGTATAACTAGTGACACACCCGTCGGTGTTCACTTAAGCCCGTTCTTAACAAAGAGCGGGATCCAAGTCCGTATGAAGAACGTTTCATACGGAATGTCCAAATCGCCTACATTGGAATGGTAGGTCTTACATGCCCATATTGGAATTAATGGGACTTAAACAAGTTTCCACTCCCGTGGACAGCAACTGAATTATGTATGCATGGAATGAAAAACATAACTTGGCATTCAGCTCAATGTATCATCGAATAAGGTATTGAACTCTACCACATCATACTCAAATCACAGGAATATTCATAATTTACCAAGTTAACATGTAATCAATGAATTCACACAAATTAAACATTTGTACTTGCCTTCCGTGTGGTGACGTGTTGTGAAACAACGAAGGTGTCCTTCCACCCACCGTCTCACCGCCTACACAAGTTTTACCACGTATTACGGATAATCGAATATGGCACAGCTACAAGTGTACTACGATGCTCTCTAATCAACCCACTCATCCCAAGGGTTCAATCTGACATCTACACCAAAAGTCCAGATTATCGCTCTACGGGCAGTTGCACAAGAAAATTCGCCATTAATTATCTGTAACTCTAAACGATCTGAAACCAGTGCTCACTGATTCTTAACTGATCAGGCTACAAAACCTTAGTTGGCGGAATCTTCTGATTCGGCCAACACAGAGGGGTAATTAACTGCTAAACCTAACCCATCTACGTCAGTCCAGAAAACAGATCAGCAGAAAAGAAAATAGTGAACTTTTAGCCTACTGATCCAAATGGAATGATCTTTATCAATTTGGAAAGATAATTTCAAGATCTACAATAACTTATTTGGGGGAGTCTTCTTATTCGGCCTCTATTTTGAACAAAAATGAGGGACAAAACTACTGACCACAGATTTCAGACAGATTGGACAGTTCGCATTCAAAAATTCATAACTCTCAAACTACTGGTCGGATTTTGCTCATCTTGGTGCCAAAAGAAATCTAACGAAACCAGGAACAAATCTCTAGAAGGGCAAAACCCCGAATTCGGCCTCTAAAGTACTGAAACAAGCCGCGCAACATTCTGATCAATTCTGTAAATTCTGGAACTCTAAACCGACGTGACTCAAATGATCTCTACCGCAACAAAACTTGATCAAACAAATAACCGGGGTGCTCGTTACCCTTGAAGACCCGTAGCACGACGAAGAACCACTCCCCGCTGGTCTCCCTTCTTCTTCCTTGGCCGGCCACACCACAGCGAACCACCGGCGAAGAAACGACCCGCCGGAGGACAGATCGGAGGAGAAGCGCCCGGGGATCTTGGAGACCAACTCCGGGAGCACCAATGGCCGGCCACCATGGGAGGAGGCGGCGCCCAACCAGGGGAGAGGGGAGGGGGTGGCGGCTAGGTGGGGAGGAATGGGGGCCGGCTAGGGTTTGGGGGGAGTGGCGCCCCCCCTTTTATGGCCGGCCACTTCATGGGCCGGCCGGCCCCCTCTTGGGCCTCCTGGTCGTGGGATCATGCCAGTTCTTGCCGAAAACGCGATAACCCCCCCTGCTAATTAGAATTTTTGACGAAAACTAATTCTTTTTCTCCCTCTGACTTCTTTCTTTTTACCGAATGCGATTCCGGAACTTTTAAATCTCGTTTTCGACTATCTTCCAACTATACGAACTAGCTGGATTTATGAGGTATTACAGAGTGTATTTATTTTCAATCGCATGTGTGTTTACTATGTTTCCAAAACTACGCTGATTTGTACTATGAATGTTGGTATTTACTATGTATCTAGACAACTTTTACTGCTTGATGTGTTTCCACCATAATTCATCCGCTTACTCCAAGATAATTCAAGAATGTGCGGGAGGATCTGGTGAGAGAGTACGACCTCAAGCAGAGCCATGCCATTGCTAACCTCTATGACATGCACGAAAGGTGGATCACGGTGTACTTCAAGGACGTGTACTACGGTAGGATGACATCCACATAGAGAAGTGATAGTATGAACAAGATGGTCAAATGAGACTTTGTGGATAACATGACATCGCTTCATCAGTTCACACGGAAGACGCACTACTCCATGGTACATAAAAAAGGGTTAACAGGACATTATATATGCATGTACTTCCTTTTTGTCCACGATTTACTGTTAAACTGACTTGATTGGTGCGTCTCGCACCCCATCCTTCTTCTACTAGAATGCATGTGGAGAATTACTTTATGTTATTTATGTGTCTACTACATGCGTAACCCGGCTTGGGTGCTCACAGGGCCAACCGGTGAGAGCCACTCGGTTCCCATTCGAGGAGCAGCTGAGTAGGGTGTACACACCTGTAGTGTTTAAAGTGTTCAAAGAGACCTACTTCTCCTGTACAACCTTCTGTATAAGGGTCAACACAACCCGAGATGGCCTATTCCTTGTGTCTCACGGGAAGCAGTCAACAACGTTCGCTTGGTCACAACATGATTTCAAGGTGGTAGCCAAAGAGGAATCGAGTAGCTACAATAGTGAATGCAAATGGTGGGAGTGCACTGGTACTTTTACTGTCTCGCATTGTGAAATTTACTATCCATTCTATTGTAATTACCCTGCTTCATTGGCATGATACAAAGAGTCTTTTTACTATTTGTATCTATGCAAATTGTTGTTAATCCATTTTCCGTTTACCCCGTAGGGTTGTTCTGCACGCATCTGGTTAGGGCGTTCACCTACTTGTAGGTCGAGAGTATCCCCAACCGCTACATGCTCCGTAGACACGAGGAATGCAAGGGTGGATGTGTCATATGATAGACACGACCTCATGTAGGTTAGTCCCGATGGGACGACTGAGATGTATCGACACTCCACATTACTGACAGAGGCTACAGGTGTGGTGAGGTCAGAGTGCAGATTGAGTCTCGCGTATGGTAGATCCTCAAGGCACTCTGGATGCTACAATAGATCCAGGTACTCGTCTTGATTTTGATGCACTCCTCCAAAATTCCCCGATGAACCAACGTCTACCCGCAAATGAATATTCAAAATAAGCCAAATTCAAATTAATATTCAAATTAAATCCAAATAAAATAATTTTAGTTTAGTTAGCTAGATTTTTAATTTATAAAAATTTAGAAATTTGATTCACCTAAATCGGAGTTCGTTTGAAGAAATACGAGCTCCTGGAAGTTTAAAAACTAAAGAAAATACTAAAATCAAATTTTATTATTTTTCCCAAATTATTTTTCTACAGGAAATTCGAGTAATTGTGCATTGTTGACATCAGTGTACGGAATTTCTGAATTTCATCCGATTTATTTTTCTAAAGAAAAAGCTATGTGTCACTAACATGTGGGCCCCACAATCATAGACTGGGTCCACGAAACGGTCAAAGTCCACAATGGACGCGGCTCACGGAACAGTGAACGGGAGGGGTGTGCAGGCGCAGTGCCTGACGTAGGAAACCATGCGGCGTTGACTCGGCAGCCACGCAAAGCGAAAATGTCGAGGTGGCGCTGATGTGGCCGAGCCACGTCGGCCTGAGGAACGGCGGCGCTTCGGTGATGGCCTCAACGGCGCTACGCGCCACGGAGAGGCACGGGAGTGGGCACAAAAGAATGAGGAGATGACGAGGAATCTGGTGTGCTACCTTGCGACAGAAGGGCGAGGCGGAATGGTCGTCGGCAACGATGTTTGGCGACGACGGTTTTGGGTCGACGGTGGAGCTGGAGCTTCGGTGTTTCTCCGGCGAGGAGGGTGTGCGCACAAGGTAGGCGACGGTCCTGCAATGCCGAGGGTGCGGTCGGGGCGGTCGAAGCGTGATTGTCGCCAACGGAATTGGCGAAGAACCGAGCTTCGGGGATCGCCGGAGAAACTCGAATTGCGAGCGCTAGAGAGAGACTGGAGTGAGGAGAGCCGGGGCGCTTGGTGGAGGAGAAGGATGCGCACCCAGGGCTACCTTTTATAGGGTGAGGGGAGACCGAGAGGCGGAGATCATGCGCGAAGGTCACAGCGGCGACGGCGAACGCCCGACGTAAATGTAACACCCTAGCTATTCGGAAGCCAAGATGTCACACAAAACTAATAAATACTAAGAATGTACGACAATAACCATTTAATCAAGCTTAATTAATAAGAATCCATAAGTATCAACGACAAACATTAACAGTATCATGAGAGGGAATAGAAACATTCATAATAAAAACGTACGATGAGCGATACCCAAACTGGATAATTACAATTTGGGAACTTAACGAATAGTTGACATGAATGAAGGATAACAATAATATTTCTTATTTGATAAAGGTGATGTGCAGCGTGCTGGACTACCCCTCAAAAGGACATGCCCTCCTCCTCATTTACCTAAATAAAACACACAAAACAAGGATGAGCCAAAGACTCAGCAAGTACTTAAACAAACGACAGAATCAAAAAGCGAACAAAGCAAACCACAATCTGTTTGTGCAAAACATCTTTGAACTCAAATGTATATGAATGAAATGGTATTATGCAATGAAGGAATGGACTGCTCATAACTTATACCGGTATAGTGAGTGACACACCCGTCGGTGTTCACTTAAGCCCGTACTTAACCAAGTACGGGGACCTCAAATACCGTATGAAGAACGTTTCATACGGGTGTCCAACATTACCCATATTGGAATGGTGGGTCTTACATGCCCATTCTGGAATTGATGGGACTTAATCAAATTTTCACTCCCGTGGACGGAAACGAAACATGCATGAATGGAATGAATCATGTATCACAAGAAACATAAATATTGAAACCTATCCACATCATGAGCACAACGCAATAGCAATCATAAATTCACTACATCGTCATGCATTCCTTTGAAAACAACACAAATTAACAAACAGTACTTGCCTTCCGTGCTGCGACGTACTAGGAAGCAACGAAGGTGTCCTTCCACCCACCGCCTCACCGCCTACATAAGTATTTACACGGAATAAGAATAACAAGGTATGACGTATCTACACGTGTCCTATCATACCCTCTAACCAACCCACACACCCAAGGGTTCGATTTGACAACTTTACCAAAAAGACCAGATTACTACTCTACTGGAGTTGTACGATAAAATTCACCATTAATTATCTGTAACTCCTAAAGACCTGAAACAAGTGCTCATCTTTTCCTAATGAACCAGGCTATGAAACTTTAGTTGGTGAGATCCTCTGATTCGGCCAAAATAGAGGACTAATCTACCCAAGAAGACACCGACAGAAACCTGTCCAGATTTCAGAACAGTCGTAAAGAAAAGTCTGTAACTTTCAGTCTATAAATCCTATGGAGATGATCTTTATCAATCTGGAATCATGGAGAAATTATATTCAAAAACCTATTTGGGTGGCCTCCCTGAATCTGTCTATATCTAGAACAAAACTGAAGAGCAACCAACAGTCTCCAAAATTTCTGACAGACAGAGCAGTGTTCGGTTAAAAATTCATAACTCCTAAACTACTGGGTGGAATCTCGTGATCTCGGTGCCAAAAGAAAGATAACGAAACCAGGAACATATGTCTAGGAGAGGTAAACCCGAGATTCGGCTTCTAAAGGGTCGAAACTGGTCATGCAAGGAGGCGGATGCGTTCTGAAATCTCCAGAAAAGAAACCGATTTAGATCTAATCCACCATTAATCAATAAAACCGAATCAAACTACCACTAAAAACATTCGTTACCCTTGAAGATCTGCAGGGAGACGTGGATCCACCTCCCAAGAACCACCCTCCCTTCTCCTCCCTTCCCTCTCCAAGACCGGCCACAAGATCGCCGGCGAACGGTCGGGCGGCGCATTTGCTGGAAGGAGACGGCTTGGGGAAGCTTGGGGGCGACACTCGGGATCTCCGCAGCAGCAAGACGCTATCAAAGAGCAGCAAGAAACACCGGGGAGGAGGGGATGGGGGTGGCGGCTCTAGGGGGGAGAGGAGGGAGTGGGGAGGCGGCTAGGGTTGGGGCTCCCCTCTCCCTTGGCCGGCCCCTTGGGCCGCCTCCCCCTCTTGGGCCGCTGGGCGCGGACTGCCCCAGTTGTCGTAAAAATGCAAAAACCCCCCTCCCCCATCAAAAAATTCTATTTATTTGCACTCTTTTTCATGCCCGACTTATTTTAAAACTCCCGACTCAAAACCGGGTATTACATTCTACCCCCCTTTAACAGGATTCGCCCTCGAATCTACGCATCGATCTATTAGAATGAAGAACGACTATAATTTAACAATCTTAAACATTTACCTGAAATGAACAAGTCAGGATATTGATCTCGCATACGAGACTCTAGTTCCCAAGTGGCCTCTCCCTCTGTTTGATGAGACCACAAAATTTTGACGTACTTTAGGGTTTTGTTCCTCAGAACCCGTTCTGATTCATCTAATATTTTTACTCGCCGGGACTCGATGGTAAGGTCTTATGCAATGATCAAAGGTTCCAAGGGAATAACCTGGTCTGGATCTCTTAGAAATTTCCTCAACATCGATACATGAAACACATTGTGAACCCCACTCATGGAATCGGGAAGGTCCAAACGGTAAGCTAATTTTCCAGTTCGTGCCACTATTGGGAATGGTCCAATATACCTTGGGCTAAGCTTCCCTTTAGTGCCGAAACGCACCACGCCTTTAGATGGCGATACTCTCAACAGAACTTCGCTTCCCACCTCGAATTCCAAATCTCGCTTCCGACATCCGCAGATAGCTCTTACGCGGCCTGAGCGACCAACAAATTCTGCCTAACTCGCCACTCTAGCCATCGCTTATTGAACCCACGGGACCCAAGACTGCCCGCTCTCCAACCTCATTCCAGCACAACGGGGACCTGCACTTGCGCCCATAAAGAACCTCGTATGGTGCAGCTCGAATACTGGTATGATAACTGTTGTTATAAGAAAACTCTGCCAAAGCTAAATGGTTTTCCCAATTCCCTTTCCAGGATAAAACACAACACCTGAGCATATCCTCTAATGTCTGAATGGTGCGTTCGGACTGACCATCTGTCCGGGGGTGGAACGCGGTGCTAAGACGAAGCTGCGTACCCAACGCACCCTGCAAACTCTCCCAAAATTTGGAAACGAACTTGGCATCTCGATCAGAAACAATGGTCTTTGGCACCCCGTGCAAACGCACAATTTCTCGTACATAGAGAGGAGCCAAATCGCTTGCTGAATTGGTTGTACGAATAGGAATGAAATGTGCAGACTTACTGAACTGGTCCACAATTACCCAAATAGCATCCTTTCCTCGCTGCGTGCGAGGTAAACCAACCACAAAATCCATAGATATATCGTCCCATGGCCAAACTGGTACCTCCAAGGGTTGCAACAGTCCTGCTGGTCGCTTGTGCTCAGCCTTGACCCGCTGGCACACCCCACATGATGCCACATAATGTGCGATATCAATTTTCATCCGTTTCTACCAGAAACTTTTCTTTAAATCTTTGTACATCTTGGTCTCACCAGGATGTACGGTATAAGGAGTACGATGGGCCTCCTTCAAAATCTCCAGTTTAACCTGATTCTCCTGTGGCACACAGAGGCGTCCTTTAAATCGCAAAGTATCAAATTTGTCCACACTGAAGTGACCTTGCTTGCCTTCAGCACAACGCTTCCTCACTCGTTGGAGCATCTGATCTTGCTGCTGTGCTGCTCGCACCCGATCTGGAAGAGCTGACTCTAAAAGCAACTGAGTCTCGGTCTGTGCGGTTGTAGGATCAAGGATAACCGACTAGAGGGGGGTGAATAGGAGGTTTTTAAAGTTTTTAACAAATTAACAATTTATCCAATTCAATGACTTAGTCTAAACAAGTTATGCTCCTAGCTAGGCAATTTAATCACAATAAGCAAGCTAGAAATATAAGTGCGGAATTGTTAAGACAAGAAATAACCACAAGACACAATGATGTTTTTCCCGTGGTATCGAAGACTTGCCGGTCTTCACTAGTCCACGTTGAGGAAGCTTGACCACTCAAGCCGGCTCCACGAATTAAGCCTTCCTCGATCACTTGGGTTGTTCTTCCTCCGCTCCCGAGATGGTGAACACCAACCACTCACAATCTTGCTCGGGTCTTCTCACAAGCTTCACTTGAGAAGATCACCGTGCTTCACCGCTAAGCCGTCTAGGAGTGCGGCAACACTCCAAGAGAATAGATCAACGATCCTCGCTGACTTTACTCAAGTGCCAATGAATCAACTAAAGATGAATGCACTTGATCTCCTCTTAATGAATGCAAGAGTAAATAGGGAGTAGAATTGAATGCACAATGCTCACAAGGGTTGAGATATCTTCAATGCCTTTGTATATATTGTCCCTTGTGCGTTGGGGAGGTATTTATAGCCTCCACCAAACAATTCTAGCCGTTGGGAAGAAGTTCGAAATTTCAAGACATATCGGAACAACCGCGTGTTAGCATCGGTACAACAACCGCTATACTCAATGCACAAGAACGGCTATTTTACACGCATTAAATGCACTGATATAGCCGTTGGATTTAGTTGCGGTTCATCCGCAGGCAAACACCCGGATCGTCCGATTTCAGGTTTTCTAAACCAGAGATTTTACATCTGTTCTGGTATTTTACAACCGCCAAATACATTTCGGAACATCCGCATTGCGGTTCATCCGATTATACGCTGATGTACAACCGATTCTAAAAGAGGTTTTCAAAGGAGATTACACTCGATCGTTATTTAGCAACATTGTAATATCATCGGAACAACGGGATGCGGTTCATCCGATTATACGCGCGGTACAGCCGATTCTCAAAAGCGGTTTTCAAAGGAGATTACACTCGTACTGTTATTTAGCAACCGCTGAAATATCATCGGAACAACCGCGCTTCGGTACAACCATTGCTAAGCCTTGGTTCATCCGATTCGAATTAAAGCATCAATTCATTCTAACTTAAATTCAAGTCTAATTTTAAATGCATGCATGATCCTAAGTTGATCCATATGGCACAAGAATAAGCTATCAAGCTATTAGTCGTGATCCCCTTAATAGTACGGCATTTATCCTATAATCCGGTCTACCAACCAATTCTCCTTAGACCGTAAAATAGAAAAGGATCCTAGACTATTTGTACCTTGACTTTAAGCCTTGTTGATCTTCACATTTTCCTTTAGCATGCATCCTTGCTTCATCATGTTCATCAAATGGAATTAACCTTGCACATTCTTAGTAAACTTGTTAATCCCATATTCACATATTATCATTAATTACCAAAACCATTTTTAGGGCCTAGATGCTTTCAATCTCCCCTTTTGGTAATTGATGACAACACACTTAATATGTGAGAAAAGTTGTTTTGAATATACTAAGAGTGTATATTCTTTTGAAGTCTTTGACAGTAAAATAATCTTTGCAATGAGCATAAGTAAATTTTGAGAATTATTTTTCTTGTCAAATCCAATTAAAAGAAAACTCCCCTAAACAAATGCATATGGATAGTGAATAATTTGCAAGCATATGTAAAAATTGAAAATTTTAGCGGAGTTTCTTTTGCATTTATGAACTTGAGGAAGCAATACGAAGATAAGATATGTCAAATAATTCAGATTGCATTGCATAAAAGATAATAAGACATAATCACATTCCACAAGTTCAACAAAAGTTACCAACTATTACAGGCACAAAAAAGATCAACAGTCAACCAGTTTTACAAAACACATATAAATCACATAAGCCCATAGCTCCCCCTAAAACTAAGTCTTCATATCTCCACAATTTCTCCCCCTTTGGCATCAAAGTACCAAAAAGCATCAAACAGGGGGGTCCTGAGAGGAAGAAGCTGGGTCTGGAGGGCGAGCAGAGCAGAAGAAGCAAAGAAAGTGAGCTGAATCGTGCAGGATCCGGAGAAGCTGACACAGATGGCGCGGGATCCTGAGATACTGAGAGAGTGGTAGGAGCTGGAGGAGGTGGAGCCTGAAACTCAGTAGGTGCAGCTGTCCTAGAAGAAGGACCTTTGGGCGACTGAGGAGGTCGGCGAACATAACGCTGAGGGGTCTTGAGAAAATGTTCTAAGTCATTTAGGCCCTCAGACAAAGCTGATAATCTGTTATGAGTCTCATCAAAGAAGTCATTATGGATAGCTGCCATCTCAGTAAGCTTATGACGAGTCTCATCCTGAAATGCAACTTGTTCAGCCTTCATTTCCTGCAAAGTGCTGATGATAGACTGCTGATTTTGAAGTACTTGCGCTAGAGCATTTGCATCAGGCATAGCAGCGGGAGGAGCATCAACCTCAGTGAGGGCATCCTCGAGACTTGTTGAGGAGGAATGGCATCTCGTGGTTTATATGGCTTGTGAGTAGATCCCAAACCACCACTAGACTCGATCTTTCTAACAATCAATGCCATGATGTAAGGAGCATAATAAATCCTTTTAACTCTGTCATTCTTGGAGGAGGCTATGCCTTGAAGAATAACATCCACTACATCAAATTTAACTCCCTCCACAATATGATCTATCATGTTCCAAACATGCCCCGTCATCGCATCGAAATTCCCACTCTTAGGGTAGAAAGTATGATTAATTATCCTGTTAATCATGCTCACTTCTTGCTTCAATCCAGTAACTGTCCCTAACTTGCATTTGACTGAAGAGTCATAATGCCTAGCCCAAGCAGCAACAAGTAGGGCTGAACTCTCAAAGATTTTGTCCCAAGAGCGGATCAATTCTCAATACTCTCGCAAATTCCTCTTTGGTGCTTTCCACATTTCGACACGATCGACCATCTAAAAGTCTTCAAGTCATGGGACATATGCGATGTGGCATAAAGCGTCGAATGATCTTGTCATCATAATTCTGTTTTATGCCCACAAGATCATGAAGACCCACATTGTAGAAAAGCTGATAGACTCCACTGTATTTGTCCAAGGTATTGATATTATGCCAGTTAATCCATTTATGATCGGCAAATTTCTTGTGCCTATTATATATTTGCTCATACACTTGCTCTTGAAAGATTGTGTGGAATTTTGGATTCAATGTGTCATTCTTCAGAAGATATTGATTGACATGGCGCTTGATGGCATAGTCATCTGCTGACAGAAGATGTAGGTCAGTAGGAGTCCCTGGAGGATCAACCAAATCATCATCTTCTGCTGTCCTTGGAGGAACTTCCTCTTCTTCTTCTTCTTCGGATTCAGTTTCCTCAGTTGATTCACTTCCTGAGCTATTTTTCGATTCGGTTGAGATTTGGTCTCTTTCCCTTTCCTTTTCCCTGCAGGGTCTGCTGTCGAACAGGAATGTCGGGTTGGACTCTTCCAATTCGCAGTGGAGGTTGAGGTGCCGAAGACCCTTGTCTTGACGATCCCTGAGACTTCTTGGATGTTCCTCGCATTCTAGGCATCTATGCAGAGATTGGAGTGATTAAGATGTCAAGGAACAGATTTGAATTGAATTGAATTGAAAGAAATGACAATTTACGGTTACTGTCGTCAGATAATCGGATCATCCGCCGTTATGTGGCCGGAACGTCCGAACTGCGGTCGTTCCGCCCTCAAGAACCGGAACGTCCGATTGTCCTGACCGAAAACTAGGGTTGATGAAATTTCGAGATTTTGATGGAATCTACGAGAGTGAGTACTAGAACTGGATGCGCAAGGGTCATAGGACACTAGTGAAGCACTTTTGCCCAATTAGATTGCTAGAAATCAACCGCATTAACGAAAACCCTAAAAACTACTCCGAGTGCTCAAAATGCGGTAAAACTCGAATCAAGAGATGTTTTACCTTGAGATTTGAGGAAGGAGAGCACTGGAAAAGCAAGGATCAACGAGGACTTGGAGATCCACCGAGAGAGTCACTCGATTTGAGAGAGGGGTTTTGAGAGGCGTTCGGTTGGAGAGAGAAGAACTCGAGCGGACTGAGTTGAGAAATGAGAACGGACGAGCCGCTGGAGTGATAAGGTCAAAAGGAAAACGGACGTTCCGCTATTATAACGCCGGATGATCCGCACTGCGGACGTACCGTTCGCATAACTCCGGATGTACCGATTGTCCTGGGATTTTGATAAAGCTCTGGATTTCTTTGGAATTTTGAATAATTGCAAATGATCCTTAGATTTACACTCAATAAAACACCGTCTAGGGATCATTATGCATATAATATACTGAAGATTATATATAAACATAGTTTTTATAAATATAGTAAATTTAATATGAGATTTGAGAAATTCTTTTACAAAATATTTAAATAACACCAAATAAAAACCACTGTAATAACAAAAATTTAAACAATGTTTGAATAATCTATGACATTTAATTCATTCCTCAATTTGCAAAAGCGGCCTTCATCTAATGGCTTGGTGAAAATATCCGCTAATTGGTCTTGGTTCTTATGTGGCTAATATCAATGTCTCCCTTGATCACATGATCTCTCAAGAAATGGTGGCGAATATCTATATGCTTGGTTCTTGAGTGTTGAGCAGGATTATTAGCTATTTTCACAAAGACTATCATTGTCACACAAAAGAGGCATTTTATCGGTTTTAATTCCATAATCCATCAATGTTTGCCTCATCCATAGCAATTGAGCACAACAACTTCCGCATGAAACATATTCGCTTCGGCGGTGGATAGGGCTACGGAATTTTGTTTCTTGGATGACCATGATACTAAAGATCTTCCTAAAATTGACAACTACCGAGGTGCTTTTTCTATCCACTTTGCATCCCGCATAATCGAGTCCGAATATCCAATTAAGTCAAATTTAGCACCTTTCGGAACCAAAGGCCAATGCTAGAGGAATGCTTTAAATATCTTAGAATTCTTTTAACACCATTAAATGACATTCTTTTGGATTTGCTTGAAAGCGAGCACACATACAAACACTAAACATGATATCGGGCCTAGATGCGGTAAGATAAAGCAAACTACCAATCATAGATCTATAAAGCTTTAAATCTACCGATTTACCTCCCTCATTTAAGTCAAGATGACCATTTGTTGCCATGGGAGTCTTGATGGGTTTTGCATCCTCCATACCAAACTTCTTGATCAATTCTTTTGCATACTTGGTTTGGCTCACGAAGGTCCCATCTTTGAGTTGCTTGATTTGGAATCCAAGGAAGTAGCTTAATTCTCCAATCATCGACATTTCAAATTCCTAGACATCATATCACCAAACTCTTTGCAAAAATCTTGATTAGTAGACCCAAAAATAATATCATCAACATAAATTTGACATACAAAGAAATCATCATCTATAACTTTAGTAAATAAGGTTGAATCAATCTTCCCAATTTTGAATCCTTTTGAGACTAGAAAATCTCTAAGTCGTTCATACCATGCTCTAGGAGCTTGTTTAAGGCCATAGAGCGCTTTAGAGAGTTTATAGACATTATTTGGATTTTTAGGATCTTCAAACCGGAGGTTGTTCAACAAATACAAGTTCGAAATTTTACCATTTAAGAAAGCACTTTTGACATCCATTTGAAATAATTTAATATCAAAGCATGATGCAAAAGCAAGTAATATCCGAATTGATTCTAATCTAGCTACGGGAGCAAAAGTTTCACCAAAATCCAAACCTTCAACTTGTGAATACCCTTGAGCTACCAATCTTGCTTTGTTTGAACAACCAAACCATTTTCATCTTGCTTGTTCCTAAAGACCCATTTTGTACCAATGACGTTGTGTTCCTTGGGTCGATCCACCAATGTCCAAACTTCATTCGAGTGAAGTTGTTGAGTTCTTCATGCATAGCATTCACCCAATCCGGATCTTCAAGTGCTTCTTCTACATGCTTTGGCTCAATACAAGAGACAAAAGAGTAATATTCACAAAAAGAAGCAACACGAGATCGAGTTTGAACACCTTACTTACATCACCCAATATTTGGTCTATTGGATGATCCTTAGCAATTGCATTGTGGATTCTTGGTGGTAAGTTAGATGGTTGATCATCTTCCTTATTGTCAAATTGAACTTGGTTTGTAGAAGATGTTGGTGGTTCAACTTGTGTGGAGGATGATGAATCATCTTGGGCTTGATGTCACCAATTTGCATATGCTCCATTGCCCTTCTCAAAGCTTCATTGCCTACATCATCCAAATTCTCATGCTCTTCTTGAGAGCCGTTAGTTTCATCAAATTGAACATCATGTTTTTCTTCAACTAAACGGAGTTTTTGTTGAAGACACGATAACTTTACTATTTGAAGAATAACCTAGCAAGAAACCAACATCACATCTACTTTCAAATTTTGATAGCCAACACCCTTCTTTAAAATATAGCATTTACAACCAAAGACACGAAAATAGGAGATGTTCGGTTTCTTCCTACAAGAAGCTCATAGGAAGTCTTTTTCAAAAGACGATGTAAATAAAGACGATTTATGGCATGACAAGCGGTGTTAATTGCTTCCCCCAAAACTATCTAAGTATTATATTCATCAAGCATTGTCCTAGCCATTTCAATTAATGTACGATTTTTCCTTTCTACAACTCCATTTTGTTCCGGTGTAGGTTGTGGAAAGTTAGTGCTTTATTCCAAGTTCATCACAAAAGTCCTCAACTTTAGTATTTTGAACTCGGAACCATTATCACTACGGATTTTCTTTATTTTGAAATCAAATTCATTTTGGGCCCTTTTGTAAAGTTTTGAAAATTCGGAGGTTTCACTTTTATCATCTAGGAAGAATACCCATGTATATCTAGAGTAATCATCCACAATAACCAAACAATAGCTATTTCCCCCGATACTCTTATAGGTTGTTGGCCCAAACAAATCCATATGTAAGAGTTCCAATGGTCTAGAAGTTGACATGATACTTTTGGAAGGGTGAGAATTAGCGACTTGTTTACCGGCTTGACATGCACTACAAAGTCGGTTTTTCTCAAACTTCACATCTTTCAAGCCAACAACTAAATCATGTTTGAAAAGCTTTTGAGTTGAATCATTCCTACATGAGCTAGCCTTCTATGCCAAAGCCAACCCAAGGAGGTTTTGCCATCAAACAAGTTTTTAAGCATGAATCATTTGAAGTGAAATCTACCAAATAAAGGTTTCCAAATCTAAATCCTTTAAAAATTAAAGAGTTATCATTTTCATTTGAAATTGTAACACCTTCTTTAGAAAAAGAACAAATTAGTCCTAGATCACATATTTGAGCTACGGATAACAAGTTAAAGTTTAGAGATTCTACTAGAGATACATTTGAAATGGAAAGGTCATTTGAGATAGCAATTTTACCCAATCCAATTACCTTTCCTTTGCTATTGTCACCAAATGTGATTTTGTCCATTCCTTTCCCATTCTCGAATGTGGTGAACATTTTTCTATCACCGGTCATGTGTTGAGTGCAACCACTATCAAGCACCCAATGTTTTCCACCGGTCTTGTAGTTCACCTACAAAACAAGAATCAAGTTCTTTTAGGTACCCAAATTTGTTTGGGTCCTTGGATGTTAGTGACCAAGGTTTTAGGCACCCAAATAGCATTCTTTTTAGCGCCTAAAATTGAAGTGCCAATAAAATGAGCAAGTATTTTACCATCCTTAGTCCTTCTAAGCATATAGCATGAATCATATATACCAAAAGATGCAATTTTACCTTTAGGACAATTTTGTTGCACATGTCCTATTTCCCGGCACTTATAGCAATACTTACCATTTTCCCTCACATACCTTGTGGGTTTATTTGCCGGCTTCTTACCTTTCTTAGGCACATACCCGAGACCTTCCTTGTTGAATGAGCACCTTTGCTCACTCAAAAGCTTGTCTAAGGTGGCCTTACCCTTAAAGCATCTTTCCAAACTTTTGCTTAGTTTATTGACTTGTTCTTTTAATTCATTGTTCTCAACAATAAGTAAAGGATCACAAGTCTTTGCTAAACTAGCAATTGAATCATCACTAGAGCAACATGGCATGGCAAGTAAATCATCACATGAAGTAGAAATGCTAGACATGGATTTTTCATTTAAAGCAATATCTACTTTAGACATCTCATTCATTAAATCACAAGTAATTCCAATATGTGAATGAGATTTTTCAATATTCTTTAAGATGAGAGAATCATGAGCTTTCTTTAGCTCCTCAAAAGAGTCTTTTAGAGAGAGATATTCTTTCTTCAAGACTTTAAATTTTGATTTCTCTTTTCCATTAAATTCATTTAATTCATCAAGCATATCCAATAATTCTTCATAAGTTGGTTCATCACTATCAATGGATTTTACCTTATCTCCTTTTGCCATGAGGCATGTAGGAGTGGAGAATAGTGAAGGAGTTTCTTTGATAGCAATGCCAACTAGTCCCTTCTTCTTGGAAGACTCATCCTCATCTGAGTCTGAGTCGCTTGATTCATCATTTGAATCCCACTCCAATGTGAGCTTCATTCTTGCCATCCTTGTGAAGCTTCTTGAAAAGCTTCTTCTTGCCATTATATTCTTTCTTCTTGAATGACTTGTCCTTGTCATCCTTCTTTATGGGCAACGAGATGAGATGTGTCCTTTTCATCACAATTATAGCATCGAATGTTGCTATAACTCTTCTTGTCACTTGAATATTGTCCTTCTTGTATTTGTCAAAGTTGTAGCTTCTATTGGGCGTCTCTTCATGAACTTCTTCATTTTTCTTACAAGGAGTGCATACTCCTCATCGGAATCTTCTCCTTCATCCTCATCATCACTTGATTCCGCTTTGGCCTTGAAAGCGGTAATTTTCTTCTTTGAGGAGGATGTCTCCACAAGCTCTTCTTTGTCCTTCTTAAACAACTCATTTGTGATGAGATTGCCCAAAAGGCCCGTTGGTGTCATCCTTGGCAATTCGGGAGAGTTGATGAAGAGCGCCACCAAAGTTTCATATTTGTCGGGAAGAGCCCTAAGCATCTTGCGCACAATATCAACATCGGAAAGGTTAGTCCCAAGGCCTTTGAGCTCATTCACAATGTTGTTGAGTCTTGAATACATCTCATTGATGTTTTCATGAGGCAACATTATGAATGTCTCATATTTAATCCGAAGTTTATGCAATTTGGCTTCTTTGACCGTGGATGTACCTCATGGATTTCGAGAGAGTTGTCCAAATAGCATGAGCGGTTTCCAAATTGCTCACTCTATTGAACTCATCGCGCTCAAAGCGCCAAAGAGAGCATTCATAGCTTGGGCATCTAAATGAGAGTTACGCGTGTCTTGATCCGTGGGTTCAAGTGGATTAAGAGGCATAGTGTAACCATCATTTACAATTTTCCAAATGCTTGGACTCATGGCCTTTAAAAGATTGACATTCTAATTTTCCAATAAGCATAATTTGTGCCATCAAAGAGTGGAGCCCTTCCTAAAGCCATTCCCTCACTAGCCATCCTTGCTCTCCTAGACGGTTAAGTCCAACAACGGAGAGACCAAGCTCGATACCACTTGTAGGATCAAGGATAACCGACTAGAGGGGGTGAATAGGAGGTTTTAAAGTTTTAACAAATTAACAATTTATCCAATTCAATGACTTAGTCTAAACAAGTTATGCTCCTAGCTAGGCAATTTAATCACAATAAGCAAGCTAGAAATATAAGTGCGGAATTGTTAAGACAAGAAATAACCACAAGACACAATGATGTTTTTCCGTGGTATCAAGACTTGCGGTCTTCACTAGTCCACGTTGAGGAAGCTTGACCACTCAAGCCGGCTCCACGAATTAAGCCTTCCCTCGATCACTTGGGTTGTTCTTCCTCCGCTCCGGAGATGGTGAACACCAACCACTCACAATCTTGCTCGGGTCTTCTCACAAGCTTCACTTGAGAAGATCACCGTGCTTCACCGCCAAGCCGTCTAGGAGTGCGGCAACACTCCAAGAGAATAGATCAACGATCCTCGCTTGACTTTACTCAAGTGCCAATGAATCAACTAAAGATGAATGCACTTGATCTCCCTCTTAATGAATGCAAGAGTAAATAGGGAGTAGAATTGAATGCACAATGCTCACAAGGGTTGAGATATCTTCAATGCACTGTATATATTGTCCCTTGTGCAGTTGGGGAGGTATTTATAGCCTCCACCAAACAATTCTAGCCGTTGGGAAGAAGTTCCCGAAATTTCAGCACATATCGGAACAACCGGCGTGTTAGCATCGGTACAACCGCGCTATACTCAATGCACAGTAACGGCTATTTTACACGCATTAAATGCACTGATATAGCCGTTGGATTTAGTTGCGGTTCATCCGCAGGCAAACACCCGGATCGTCCGATTTCAGGTTTTCTAAACCAGAGATTTTACATCTGTTCTGGTATTTTACAACCGCCAAATACATTTCGGAACATCCGCATTGCGGTTCATCCGATTATACGTGCGGTACAGCCGATTCTAAAGAGAGGTTTTAAAAGGAGATTACACTCGATCGTTATTTAGCAACATTGTAATATCATCGAACAACGGGATGCGGTTCATCCGATTATACGCGATGCGTACCGATTCTCAAAAGCGGTTTTCAAAGGAGATTACACTCGATCGTTATTTAGCAATCATTTGAAATATCATCGAACAACCGCGCTCGGTACAACACGCTAAGCCTCTGGTTCATCCGATTCGAATTAAAGCAATCAATTCATTCTAACTTAAATTCAAGTCTAATTTTAAATGCATGCATGATCCTAAGTTGATCCATATGGCACAAGAATAAGCTATCAAGCTATTAGTCGTGATCCCCCTTAATAGTACGGCATTTATCCTATAATCCGGTCTACCAACCAATTCTCCTTAGACCGGTAAAATAGAAAAGGATCCTAGACTATTTGTACCTTGACTTTAAGCCTTGTTGATCTTCACATTTTCCTTTAGCATGCATCCTTGCTTCATCATGTTCATCAAATGGAATTAACCTTGCACATTCTTAGTAAACTTGTTAATCCCATATTCACATATTATCATTAATTACCAAAACCATTTTTAGGGGCCTAGATGCTTTCAGCGGTACCCGCAAAGCAGAAGGAAATATCCATACGCTCAAAGTCAGCAATAAGACAACTGAGGGTAGGAGGTGTCGCCTTGCGACTCAAAGCATCGCCTACTACATTAGCCTTTTAGGGATGGTAATGAATAGTAAGATCATAGTCCTTGATCAACTCTAGCCATCTCCTCTGTCTCAAGTTCAAGTCCTTCTGGGTAAAGATGTATTTCAGGCTCTTGTGATCAGTGAATACATCACAAGATTCGCCGTACAGATAATAGCGCCAGATCTTCAAAGCGTGAATCACTGCAGCAAGCTCTAGATCATGAGTAGGATAATTCTGCTCATGTTTCTTCAACTGTCTCGACACATAGGCAATCACTTTACCATCCTGCATGAGTACACAACCAAGTCCAACTATGGACGCATCAGAATAGATAGTGAATCTCTTCCCAGGCTCAGGAAGAGTAAGAATTGGAGCAGTCACCAATCTATCTTTCAAAGTGCAAAAACTGCGCTCATATGCATCAGACCACTGGAACCTAACACCTTTCTGTGTTAACTGGGACATTGGACTAGCAATGGTTGAAAAACCCTCCACAAACCGCCGGTAATAGCCAGCTAAACCCAGAAAACTCCTTACTTCTTTGACATTGGTTGGCCTCTCCCACTCTACCACTATCGAAATCTTGCTAGGATCAACTGAAATACCCTTCTGATTAATAACGTGGCCCAGAAACCCAACTTCAGAAATCCAGAACTCACACTTCTTCAGCTTGGCATAGAATTGATTCTTTCTTAAAGTTTCAAGTACCAACCTCAGATGGCGGGTGTGATCCTCTTTCGTCTGGGAATAAATCAAGATATCATCTATGAATACCACAACGAAATCATCAAGGTATTGATGCAGCATACTGTTCATGGCTTCCATGAAAACTGCAGGAGCATTCGTTTGTCCAAAAGACATAACTTTATACTCATAATGACCATACCGAGAGAAAGTCATCTTCTCAATATCCGCGCCACGAACCCGAATCTGATTATAACCTGATTAGAGGTCAATCTTGGAAAATATCTTAGCTCCTTTCAACTGGTCGAAAAGATCCTCAATGCGAGGCAAAGGATATTTGTTCTTCACAGTCGCCTGATTAAGAGCCCGATAATCCACGCACATACTCCAGCTACCATCTTTCTTCTTAGTAAAAAGAACAGGCGCTCCCCATGGCGATACGCTACGCTGAATCATACCCTTGGATAGCAGATTGTCCAATTGTTTCTTCAATTCCTCCTGAAAGGGTCGAGCCAACTGGTAAGGAGACATGGATAAGGGTCGAGTTCCCGGAATAAGATCAATTCGGAACTCCACTTTCCGCACGGGAGGCATTCCTGGAAGCTCCACAGGAAAAACATCAGAAAACTCATTCACAATTGGAATCTCCTCTATACGCAATAAAGAGTCAATCTTCTCATTGAGAGACCAAAGCAACCCAATGGTTGACACTCTGCATCTAGGAAACAGACTAGCCAATACAAACAACGAATCAGACGGTGCGCTGCCTTGGTATACCAATTCTTCACCGGACGGGGCCTTTAAAGTCACCGTCTTCCAGAAACAACATATCTTAGCACGGTAGAGGAACAACCAGTCCATACCCAGAATAATATCAAACGGTGATAACTTGATCACCATCAAGTTGGCGGTTGAAACCTCATCATCAATAATAATGGAACAGCCAGGACAAACGGTAGAGCTGGAAATAAGACCCCCGGGAGAGCTGACTACCACAGACTCAGAAATAATTTGTAGACTCAACCCAGCCCTTCTAGTAAACTCTAGGGACACAAAATAATAAGTAGCCCCGGAATCAAATAGAACAAATGCTTCATGCGACTCAACTAGAAGAGTACCTGTCACCACGTCAGGACGCCCCACAGTCTCAGGAGTGGGCATGGCGTAGACTCCTGGTTGCGTCGGAGCAGAGGATGCCCCGACACTATGCGAAGGATAACCAGAACCCACTGCAGGAGGAACGTACGACGGAGGTGCAGACGGTACGGGGTTCCAATAGAACCCCGCGGGAGGTGCTGGAGTGAACGCTACAGGAGGCACCCACCCTGGAGGAAACTGTGGTGCTGAAACCGAGTCTGAACTGAGACCCGATGAACACTGGAGGAAGAAACTGCTGGGACTGGCTCCCACCTGATAATACTTGCTGGATTCTGCTTGCATACTGACGACTTGTGGCCTTCTCGACCACACTGACGGCATGTCCCCCTGAAGGAACACTTTGCAGCTCGATGCCCCTCACCACACCGGAAACACCTCATGCCCCGACTGGAACAGACGACCGTGGGAGGAAGATGAAGAACGTGGCGCCAAGAGGAAGGCGCCATCGCCGAAAGGTGACGCGAGTTGTGACCCCCGAAACCTCTTTGGAGTGGGTCAAATGACCCACCCCACTACCAAAACTCGCCGCCACCACCGGAACCACCGGTGACAGCCAGTAACCAATAGCGACTTGCCCTCGCGAAAAGGACCTTTCTCCAACTCCATACCTGCGGCTCGCTTGTCGAACCCGGAACGAAGGATCCGAATTCTCGTGTTCATACACTAGTCCAGATTTCCGGTGTACACAAATCGCAAAAATGTTATCACAAACATATCCAGCGTGTATTAATAAGCATAGAGTTTATTACAAGCTCGGGCCGAGGCCAAATAAAACATTAAGCGGAAGCAAAATAATAATGGTAAGCCACACGATACGCCACAGTAATAAATGCTGAGATCGCGCCTAATCGCCCCGCCTCACCTTCGGATAGCAGTCTTCTCCGAATAATAATATTCAGCAAGAGTGAGCACTACAACCGTGCTCGCAAATTACACCCAATACGTAATTTAGAATGCATGCATAAGTTATTCAAAGGAAGGTTGTAGGGTTTATTTGCATAAATCACCTTTTGGTTTAAATAGTTATACTAAGTTTCAAGGCACATTTTCATTACATAACTAAAATCAGATTTAAAATTGATCATTTTATAGTGGATAACCTCCATATGAAACATGGTGAAGGATACCTCCTATCACAAGGCTACCCGCCCAAATTTACCACAAGGATTAACCATCCTCAAATCATGTCCAAAGTTATTTTAAAACCAAAACAAATCTAACTTAGAGTGGCTTTGCTCAAGATGTCCTTGACCGTGGACACGGCTATTCAATAGATTTACACTGCAGAGGTTGTACAACTTTACCCACACGAGATAATTTGCTGCTATGTCGCCAATACACACTTCCTTAGGTGTGTGACTAGGCAATTATCACAAGGCTTCCAATGCACTACCTCAATACCAATATGCCCGCTAAGGTTTCACTTCCATTAGGCTAACCACTGCAGGAAACCCCTCTTGCGCCAAGTGGGAATAAAGTCTAACCGACACCCACACAACAAAATGGCATAAACAATACCGAGGTAATACAAATTATTAAGCCCTGGTTACGCCCATCTGTAACATGTGGTAGTACGGTGGAGCTTTTGCAAGATGCGGCTCAAAGGCCGGTCCTTAATCTACTTGGGCAACTTTCAATAAAACCCCTGGTCTCATCCCAACTGTGACAGGCCGTGCATAAACTCGCACTCCACCAACGGTCCATGTTTGCCCAAGTACAAACCATTTTCTTTTATTTTAAATTTTCAAAGACATTTGCAAAAGTCCACCATGACAAGGCAATGTCATAGTCTTTTTATCAATTTATGAAATTTTGGCTAAATTCTCCCAAAGTCAAATATTTCATGGTCTAAGCATTTGCTATGCATATATTTATTTTTAAATTCATTTGACTAAGGTTGCAAGGAATTGGTAATACAACAATCAAATTTGGCTATACAAAGGAATTGGAATAATTAAATATTTAAAACAGGAATTTAAAATAATTAAATACAATTATGCATGCAATAATAATTTAAAACAGGAATTAAATAATTTTAAATATTGGGGGCAAAATGGTCAATGGTGTAACTTGCCTTGCTCAAATTCCTGGTATTCTACTTCTTCAATAGGGTCAAGCTCTCCTGAGTCGTCAAAATCTATACGCGAAAATATTCCAAATTTAAACAGAATTCAAATGAACACAAATAAATTCAAATGAAAATTCAAATTAACTCCAAATTAAATAATTTTGGTTTAGTTAGCTAGATCTTGATTTTATACAAATTTAGAAATTTGAATCACCTAAATCGGAGTTTGTATGAAGAAATACGAGCTCTCGAAGTTTAAATCTAAATTTAATTCAAAATCGAATTTCGAATTTCCAATTAATTTTCTAAAGGAAAATCTATTTATTGCGCCAGCTGACGTCAGCAATACTGTTCACAGAGACTGACATGTGGGCCCAAACAGTCATGGACTGAGTCCACTGCGTTTTCCAAGTCCACGGTGGACTCGCCACAAAGACAAGACGGCGGTAGGCTGTCTTTGGCCTGGCCGCCCACGCTGGCGCCTATGTGGTCGCTACGCCACCAAAGTGCCCATGTGGCGCTTGTGTGGCGCCGACTTGGCCGCCACATCAAGACAGGAGGAGGCGGCGCCGGAACCAAGGTTCCGGCGAACGGCGGCGCGGCGAGCTCCGGTGAGGTGCGCAATAGATTCAGGAGACGATACTGAGTACGATGCGCTACCTGGCGACGCGAGAGCGTGGCCGGAAGATGGTCGGCGACGGCGAGAGGCGGTGGCGAGGTTCGGTCGTTGGCGGGGAGGGTGCTCCGGGGATCTCCAGGCGAGGACGAGGCGCGCACAGATCGCCGAGTATCTTCAAGCCGATGGTGCGGTCGCGGTGGCCGGAGAATGCTTGCTGTCGCCGGAATCGAAGAAGATGGAGCTTCGGCCGCTAACGGGGAAACTTCAAATGCCGGCGATTGAGAGCGAGCGAAGCTTCGGGAGTAGATGGAATGGAGTGTGGGAGAGAATGCGCAGCCGGGGGCACCTTTTATAGGCGAGGGGGAGGCCGGGAGATGGAGATCGTGGGCGGCAGTAATGGCGGCGGCGAGAGAGGTGGGGCGCACGGGCGAAATGATGGGGGGTAAAGCCGAGGATGAACGCGGCGTAATCGGTGATTTGAACGCGCGCAAACGCGGAGTAATGGGGAGGGAATCACGGAATTGAAGAAATCCCGAGGTGCGGTAATGGCGCGGCGCGCTGGGAAGAAGGAGGCGAGGAAGACGACATCATTGCAAATGGGCCCCACCGACACGAGAGAGAGAGGAGAGAGAGGCGCGAGCGATTGATTGTCGGCCGTCCGATTTTGATCGGACGGTCAGCGCTATTTCGCGCTGGGAGAGAGTGGGTCGAGAAGCGCAAAGGTCGGGCTTCGCCCAAGATCAGAAAGTGAAGAAATTTTTAAACCTTTTTCAATTGATTTAATTCCGTAAATTCAAATAAGTTTTAGAAAATAGTAAATGAAGTCCAAAAATTTTGAGAAAATTCACATAAATTCTATGAGGCATTTCGACTTAAATAAAATAATTCCAACTTTTAGTTGGTAATAGATTTTGCACATAAATTCTTTTAGCCTTAATATACTTTATTGAAAAGCTTTTAAAAATTCTAAAATCCACAAAATTAATAAATCTTATTTTTAAATGAAATTGAAATTTTGGGTGTTACAAACCTACCTCTTAAAGGGAATCTCGACCTAGATTGGACTTGGTCAAGAAAAGGTAGGGGTACTCGGCTCTCAAAACTTCTTCTCGCTCCCTGTAGCTTCTTCTTCGAATGATTGCTCCATCGAACCTTACAAGAACGAATGACTTTGCTTCGTGACGCTGCTCGCCACATCGAGAATCTTGATTGGTTGTTCCACATAGGTGAGATCTTCTCAAGATCGATGCTCTCGAGCTGTGTTTCTTGTTGGTACTCTGAGACATTTCTTTAATCGATACATGGAAGACATTGTGAATAAATGACAGAGATGCCGTAGTTCCAAGCGATAAGCAACTTCACCTCTTTTGCCAAAATCTTATAGGGTCCGACAAATGGGTGCGAGTTTTCCTTTAGTCTGAAATCTCTTCACTCCTGAGTGGAGTTACCCGAGATAGACAAAATCTCCCATCTCAAGGATAGTTCTCTCCGACGATTATCGGCATAACTCTTTTGTCGGGTTTGTGCTACTTTCAAACGTTCTCTTATTGCTTTTACCTTACTTTCACTTCTTTTATCAATTCCGTCCAAGAATTGGTGTTCTCCTACTTGATCCCAAAGGAGAGGGTTCTACACTTTCTACCATACAATGCTTCAAATGGCGACATCCGTAGGCTAGCTTGAAAACTGTTGTTGTAGGAAAATTTCTGATAGGGCAAATTCTTATCCCACTTCTTCCATAATCTATAGCACAAGCTCAAGCATGTCTTCTAGGACCCGATTTACACGCTCACCCGCCATCTGCTTGGGGATGATATGTCAGGCCAAGTTGAGTCTGGTTCCTAAAGCTTCATGTAGACTCGCCAAAATTTTGAAGTGAGCTGCGAACCTCATGGGACACAATTTTCTTGGGTATACCATGTAGACAGACGATCCTCGCCATGTACAATTCGCTAACTTATTGCTTCGTAAGTTGTCTTGATGGAATAAAATGAGCCACTTTGGTTAATCGGTCAATTATTACCCAAATGGAATCACAACCGATTGGGTCCTAGGTAGTCCGGTGATAAAATCCATACCAATCTCCTCCCATTTCCACTCGGAATTGGTAATGGTTGTAATAATCCGGGAGTCTCGATGCTCGCCTTAACACGACACACATCACAACGCAACAAACTCAACGATCTCTCGCTTCATACTCGACCCACCAATACTTTTCCTTCGATCTGGTACATCTTTGTACTCCCGGATGAATAGAGTAAGGTGATTCATGAGCTTCTTTCGTAATCGCTTGTCCGGTTTCATGATGTTTAGGTACACGATGCGGTTGCCAAACCATACTGCGGCCTCGCTCGCCTTCGTAAAATCTCGGGCTTTGCCTCTTCTCATGTTCTTCATGATTTCTTTGATGTCTTCGCCTTCTATTTGTTTTTTCTCGATCCGACTTTGTATGGTTGGTTGGACTTCCACCGTGTTGATCTGACCTTGACCGACAATTTCAGATTCGATGCTTTAGTTCTTCATACAACTCGTTGATTTTCTTGAACTAACACCGTGTTGCAAGATGCTTTCCTACTCGAGCATCCGCTACCACGCTGGCTTTACCCGGGTGATAATGAATTCCAAGGTCATAATCCTTTATCAGCTCTAACCATCTTCTTTGCCTGAGATTAAGATCTGACTGGGTGAAGATATATTTCAAACTCTTATGATCTGTGAAAATCTCACAATGTTACCAATGAGGTAATGTCGCAGATTTTCAAAGCATGCACAATTGTCGCTAACTCTAAATCATGAGTTGATAATTTCCTTCATGTGGCCTTAATCGACGAGATGCATAAGCCACAACTTTTCCTCCTCGCATCAAGACATCCTAGTTCTCAAGGGATGCGCCACGTAAAACTTCAAAATCCTTACGATATCCGTAAAACTAGCACTCGTGCAGAGACTAGTCTTTTCTTCAGCTCTTGAAAACTTTGTTCACAAGCATTTGTCCATTCAAATTTCTTTTCCTTCTTCAGAAGTTGAGTCATGGGTTTGGCGATCTTGGAGAAATTTTCAATGAATCTGCGGTAGTACCCACTAATCCGAGAAAACTTCTCACTTGTGGATCGACTTGGGTTGCTTCCAATCCATTCTGACTTCAACCTTTGAGGGTCTATGCAACTCCTCCTGCCGACACAATGTGTCCAAGAAATGCCACTTGATCGAGCCAAAATTCACTTTTGCCGAGTTTGGTATAAAGTTGGTGTTCTCAAGTTTGCCCAAAATAATTCGAGATGTTTTTCATGCTCTTCCATATCTCTTGAATAGATGAGAATATCATCTATGAATACCACTACAAACTTATCCAAGAATTCCATGAACACTTTGTTCATCATATTCATGAAATAAGCGGGGCATTTGTTAGTCCAAATGACATCACCGTGAACTCGCATACCCATATCCGTGGTGAAGGCCGTCTTTGAATATCTTCTCGTCGATTTTTAATCGATGGTAGCTCGATCTCAAATCAATTTTGAGAAAACATCGCTCCTTTAAGTTGATCAAACAGATCATCTATTCTAGGTAACGGTACTTGTTTTTGATTGTTACCTCGCTGAGTGATCTATAGTCCACACACATTCTCATACTATTGTCTTTCTTTTGACAAATAGTACCGAGCTCCCAAGGCGATGAACTCGGTTGAATGTAACCTTTACTCTGTAGTTCTTCGATCCGCTTCTTCAACTCGCTAGATCGCTTGCCGGCATTCTCGTAGGGTCGCTTCAAATTGGAGCCACTCGACTAAGTCAATTAAGAACATTATGTCCCGGTCCGTGGCATACTGTAAGTCCTCGGGAAAAACATCTGGATATTCTTGTACCACGGTATATCTTCTAGTTTCACTTCCTTTAAATCGGTCAAGATAGGACTTCTTTCCGTAGAAGTCTTGGGTTGGAACTCTCTCAAATCCCTTGTTCATTGGTGAGGTTGATAGATCTACTAGCACAATCTATCCCGCCTCGATTTTTGGCAAGCCACCCATTCCAAGAATTACGCCCAATCCTTGCGATCGCAAGACTATTAAGTTGGCCGAGAAAGTTACTCCGAGATTTCAAAGGTAAGATTTGGATGTAATAAACTAGCCCTCATTTCGAGAGCCGGGAATGGATTAACATGGGCTTAACTAAGGGGAGGTAGATAACCCATATTTTTCCACAAACTTATTTGACACAAAAGAATGCGAAGCTCCTAATCAAATAAAAGCGATCGGTAATCGAGTTGACAAGGAACGTACTCAAGAACAACATCCGTGTCTTTGATAGGCTTCTTCTGCGGTGACGTGATTCACACGCCCTTCATGAATTGACCACCGGTCTTGAGGGACCGCCGAGACCAAACTCCGGAGTTGGCTTGACGGGGTGATGATCACGCTTCTTGGGACACTTATTGGCATAATGACCCAACTCGTTGCGTGAAAGCAAGTGATTCTGTGGAAATAGTCGCTTCATTGAATCGACCTCCGACGTACTACTACGGAATCCGGAAGTATTTGGGCGCGAATCGGCCGAAACTCGGTGTAGTAGTCCGAATCTCCCACGCCGAGGTGGTTGAGATTGAGTGAAACGAGGCTTGGGCGATCCTCCCGAGTTAAACTTCGAGCCGCCATCCTCCGCTTGCGATTCTCCATTTCGATGTTTTCCTTCCGGCGATGGCCTTATTTACCAACCGCGAAAGTCGGTAAAATCTCGAGAAATCAAACGAACAGAGAGTTCGCTGCTTAACCCTTCCGTAAATCGCTCTTGCTCGCCTTCATCTCTCGCTACATCCTCAGGGGCATAGCGAGCAAGTTGATTAAACTTATGCAGATACTCGCCAACTGAACGGTTTCCTTGGCGAAGCGAGCGAAACTCCTTCTTTTTCAAAGTAATCATGCCAGATGGAATGTGAGATCGGCGGAAAGCTTGCATGAACTCATCCCAAGTGATTTCTTGGGCATTAGCATGGGACATACTGAAATTATCCCACCATTCTGATGCGGGACCAATCAATTGATGAGAGGCAAACAAAACTCTCTCACGATCGTAATCGAGCAATATCCAGTTTCTTTCCAATGGCCCCGAGCCAATCATCTGCGCCCATGGGTTCCGTGTTACTAGAAAATGTTGGCGACGATCCTCATGAACTCTGACAAAGTTACTCTTGCGGGAGGTGGAGGAGCATGATAGGTTGCTGACGCTTGGGTATTCTGATTGCTGTGAAGGGACTGGGCTAGCAACTCAATCAGATGAGTCTGATTGGCCATCATTTGGCGCCAGTCAGGAGCTTCAGTTGGAGGAGGTGGTGGCTGTTGAACTGGATTTTCTTGATATTCGGCATTCTCATTTCCTTGCCCTCTAGCACCGACATTTCCGTGCGGGTGGTCACCATCGATGAACTTTTCACAGATTAGATAAGAGAGATAGGAATTATAAGAGTATAGATCTAAAATAGCCCAAATTCAACAAACACAAGACAAGAACATTTCAGCAAAATAATTTATTTTTATTTTATTAATTCATTATGGCTACTACAAAGGTTTGGTAGCTCATAATTCGCAACTAAAGGAAAATTTAAGGTCAAATCTATGGTGTTATTGGGGTATAATCTGGCTCACTAGAACTAGCCTCGCCTTCCTTGTAAGAGACCGTTTTTTCTCGCACTCTTCAACTTTTCTTCGTGATCTTGTAACTTCACTTGCGTAAGAGACACTCATCTAGTGTATTCCCGTAGGCATAATCCATGGCTCTGGCCAGATCCACCTGATGAGTGAGATCGGGACAGTCTTCATCTCTAGTTGAGCGGAAAGCACTGTTATGCCGGGTTGGAATGTGCATTGGGTAATAGTGGAACCCAAAGGCCGTTGAGGCGATGATCGAGATGTAGCGAAGTCTGCGGGTTGCTTCCTCGGTGATCCTCGATGCCTTGGCGAAGGTGTCTCGCCGCATTGGGGCATCAAGACGTGGAAGTCCGTGTTCGGCGATAGATTGGAGTAAAGGATCACCTCTACTCTCCATCGCTCTCGATTTCCCACTTTATACTTGTATCCTTGATACGTCGGTCTTTCTTCAAAGTTTAAGTCTGCATCATCTTCCGAGAGAATGGCGCCCAATGACCAAAGAAGACTCCATGGGAAATGGCAATGGAACTTCACCATCTACAATTTTTGAACAGAGATGAGTTAGTAAATAATTTTTCAAGAGAAAAGTTGAGGATTGACTCCAGAAGACCAAGGTATTTTTAATTTTCAAAATAAGTCCTTAAGGGTTTGATTTCCTTCTAGGTCACGACCTACAGTCGATATGGCTCTGATACCACTTTTGTCGAACCGGAACGAAGGATCCCGAATCTCTCGTGTTCATACACTAGTCCAGATTTCCGGTGTACACAAATGCAAAAATGTTATCACAAACATATCCAGTGTATTAATAAGCATAGAGTTTATTACAACTCGGGCCGGAGGCCAAATAAAACATTAAGCGGAAGCAAAATAATAATGGTAAGCCACACGATACGCCACAGGTAATCGCCTCGAGATCGCGCCTAATCGCCCCGCTCCTCACCTTCTCGATAGCGTCTTCTCCCGAATAATAATATTCAAAGAAGAGTGAGCACTACAACCGTGCTCGCAAATTACACCCAATACGTAATTTAGAATGCATGCATAAGTTATTCAAAGGAAGGTTGTAGGGTTTATTTGCATAAATCACCTTTTGGTTTAAATAGTTATACTAAGTTTCAAGGCACATTTTCATTACATAACTAAAATCGATTTAAAATTGATCATTTTATAGTGGATAACCTCCATATGAAACATGGTGAAGGATACCTCCTATCACAAGGCTACCCGCCTAAATTTACCACAAGGATTAACCATCCTCAAATCATGTCCAAAGTTATTTTAAAACCAAAACAAATCTAACTTAGAGTGGCTTTTCTCAAGATGTCCATGACCGTGGACACGGCTATTCAATAGATTTACACTGCAGAGGTTGTACAACTTTACCCACACGAGATAATTTGTCTGCTATGTCGCCAATACACACTTCCTTAGGTGTGTGACTAGGCAATTATCACAAGGCGCTTCCAATGCACTACCTCAATACCAATATGCCCGCTAAGGTTTCACTTCCATTTGGCTAACCACTGCGGAAACCCCTCTTGCGCCAAGTGGGAATAAATTCTAACCGACACCCACACAACAAAATGGCATAAACAATACCGAGGTAATACAAATTATTAAGCCCGGTTCGCCCATGAGAACATGTGGTAGTACGGTGGAGCTTTTGCAAGATGCGCTCAAAGGCCGGTCCTTAATCTACTTGGGCAACTTTCAATAAAAACCCCAGGTCTCACTCCTAACTGAGACAGGCCGTGCATAAACTCGCACTCCACTAACGGTCCATGTTTGCCCAAGTACAAACCATTTTCTTTTATTTTAAATTTTCAAAGACATTTGCAAAAGTCCACCATGACAAGGCAATGTCATAGTCTTTTATCAATTTATGAAATTTTGGCTAAATTCTCCCAAAGTCAAATATTTCATGGTCTAAGCATTTGCTATGCATATATTTATTTTTAAATTCATTTGACTAAGGTTACAAGGAATTGGTAATACAACAATCAAATTTGGCTATACAAAGGAATTGGAATAATTAAATATTTAAAACAGAATTTAAAATAATTAAATACAATTATGCATGCAATAATAATTTAAAACAGAATTAAATAATTTTAAATATTGGGGCAAAATGGTCAATGGTGTAACTTGCCTTGCTCAAATTCCTGGTATTCTACTTCTTCAATAGGGTCAAGCTCTCCGAGTCACAAAATCTATCTGTGAAAATATTCCAAATTTAAACAGAATTCAAATGAACACAAATAAATTCAAATGAAAATTCAAATTAACTCCAAATTAAATAATTTTGGTTTAGTTAGCTAGATCTTGATTTTATACAAATTTAGAAATTTGAATCACCTAAATCGGAGTTTGTATGAAGAAATACGAGCTCTGGAAGTTTAAATCTAAATTTAATTCAAAAATCGAAATTTCAATTTCCAATTAATTTTCTAAAGGAAAATCTATTTATTGCGCCACCGACGCCAAGAATATCGCTCACGAGATCGACATGTGGGCCAAACAAGTCATGGATCGAGTCCACGGCGTTTTCCAAGTCCACGGTGGACTCGCCACAAGACAAGACGAAGCGGTAGTCGGCTGTCTTTGGCCGTCCACGCTGGCGCCTATGTGGCTGCTACGTCAGCCAAAGTGCCCATGTGGCGCCCAGGTGGCGCTGACTTGGCCGGCCACATCAGCACAGGGAGGGGGCGGCGCTCGGGAACCAAGGTTCCGGCGAACGGCGGCGCGGCGAGCTCCGGTGAGGTGCGCAATAGATTCGTGGAGACGACATCGAGTACGATGCGCTACCTGGCGACGCGAGAGCGTGGCCGGAAGATGGTCGGCGACGGCGAGAGGCGGTGGCGAGGTTCGGTCGTTGGCGGGGAGGGTGCTCCGGGGATCTCCAGGCGAGGACGAGGCGCGCACCAGGATCGCCGGAGTATGCTGAAGCTGATGGTGCGGTCGCGGTGGCCGGAGAATGCTTGCTGTCGCCGGAATCGAAGAAGATGGAGCTTCGGCCGCTAACGGGGAAACTTCAAATGCCGGCGATTGAGAGCGAGCGAAGCTTCGGGAGTAGATGGAATGGAGTGTGGGAGAGAATGCGCAGCCGGGGGCACCTTTTATAGGCGAGGGGGAGGCCGGGAGATGGAGATCGTGGGCGGCAGTAATGGCGGCGGCGAGAGAGGTGGGGGCGCACGGGCGAAATGATGGGGGTAAAGCGAGGATGAACGCGCGTTAATCGGTGACTTGAACGCGCGCAAATGCGGGAGTAATGGGGAGGAATCACGGAATTGAAGAAATCCCGAGGTGCGGTAATGGCGGCGCCGCTGGGAAGAAGGAGGCGAGGAAGACGACATCAAGGCAATGGGCCCCACCGACAATGAGACAGAGAGAGGGAGAGAGGGCGCGAGATGATTGAATGTCGGCCGTCCGATTTTGATCGGACGGTCCGCGTTACATTTCGTGAGGAGAGAGTGGTCGAGAAGCGCTGATCTTTGGGCTTCGCCCAAGATCAGAAAGTAGAAATTTTAAACCTTTTTCAATTGATTTAATTCCAGAAATTCAAATAAGTTTTAGAAAATAGTAAATGAAGTCCAAAAATTTTGAAAAAATTCACATAAATTCTATGAGGCATTCTGGACTTAAATAAAATAATTCCAACTTTTAGTTGGTAATAGATTTTGCACATAAATTCTTTTAGCCTTAATATACTTTATTGAAAAGCTTTTAAAAATTCGGAAAATCCACAAAAATTAATAAATCTTATTTTTAAATGAAATTGAAATTTTGGGTGTTACACTGCTCGACCATCGAATCAAGTCGCATGATTGCCGCCTCCCCAATTTGGCGATACTCCTGGTTGAGGCCCCGTCGGAACCTCTTAGCCTTCTCCCTATCGTCATTCGCCACAGCTGGTACAAAATGCACCAGATTATTGAACCCAGCCTCATACCCAGATACTGTCATCTTCCCTTGCACAAAAGTCAGGAGCGATTGCTCCATCTTCTCAATGAAGGAGTCCGGATAAAACTGTGTCCTGAATCTCTCCACAAATACCTCCTAAGTAGCAGAACCTGCTACTGAGTTCGGAAGACAAGACTCCTTCCCACAGATGTCACCGCCCTTGGTTTGAAAGACCACAAATCGCGCCTTCTGCGCGGATGTCAGCTCTAATGCTCCAAACTGACGCTCCATGTACCTCAACCAGTCCACAGCCTGAACTGGTGTGCCTGCTCCGTCAAAAGTGTCCAAACGAAGCGACATCCAATCACGGAGGCTCATTCTAACGTCGGGTGGAACGAAGAATAAAGAGCGAGTTCCGCCACGAGTGCAAAGAACCGCAGGAATTGCCGCCTGTAGTAGTTGACGGAGTTGCTGATTCTCTCTTATAAGGTTTTGAATAAGATCTGCTGTAGCGGCCGGTGGCTCAACGATCAAGGCGCGGTGAGGAATCTCCTCGAGCAAAGACCACCAACCTTTCGGATGAAGATGATGAAACAGCCGATCCGCGGCCACGACCATTACCACGGGTCGGTGGACAACCACGACCACGGCCTCTACCTCTTGCCATCTATGAACATCACAACAACAAAGCCAACCTTTAACTTAATGAGAATAGAAGTGCGAAGTAATTCAAGCATCAGAGTAATAGGTGAAAACCATCAATAGAAATACTAAGTATTAAATTACCTGCACTCCTCCTATGCGGCAAAGGTGTCAATTTAATATTTTTGTATTAACCACGGACCTGAAGCCCGCTCTGATACCAACTGTAACACCCTGGCTATTCGGAAGCCAAGATGTCACACAAAACTAATAAATACTAAGAATGTACGACAATAACCATTTAATCAAGCTTAATTAATAAGAATCCATAAGTATCAACGACAAACATTAACAGTATCATGAGAGGGAATAGAAACATTCATAATAAAAACGTACGATGAGCGATACCCAAAATGGATTATTACAATTTGGGAACTTAACGAATAGTTGACATGAATGAAGGATAACAATAATATTTCTTATTTGATAAAGGTGATGTGCAGCGTGCTGGACTACCCCTCAAAAGGACATGCCCTCCTCCTCATTTACCTAAATAAAACACACAAAACAAGGATGAGCCAAAGACTCAGCAAGTACTTAAACAAACGATGTAATCATAAAGCTTAACAAAGCAAACCACAACTGCTTGTGCAAAACATCTTTGAACTCAAATGTATATGAATGAAATGGTATTATGCAATGAAGGAATGGATCGCCACAACTTATACTGCAGATAGTGAGTGACACACCCGTCGGTGTTCACTTAAGCCCGCATTTAACCAAGCACGGGACCTCAAATACCGTATGAAGAACGTTTCATACGGGTGTCCAACATTGCCCACATTGGAATGGTGGGTCTTACATGCCCATTCTGAAATTGATGGGACTTAATCAAATTTCCACTCCCGTGGACGGAAACGAAACATGCATGAATGGAATGAATCATGTATCACAAGAAACATAAATATTGAAACCTATCCACATCATGAGCACAACGCAATAGCAATCATAAATTCACTACATCGTCATGCATTCCTTTGAAAACAACACAAATTAACAAACAGTACTTGCCTTCCGTGCTGCGACGTACTAGGAAGCAACGAAGGTGTCCTTCCACCCACCGCCTCACCGCCTACACAAGCATTTACACGGAATAGGAATAACAAGGTATGACGTATCTACACGCGTCCTATCATACCCTCTAACCAACCCACACACCCAAGGGTTCGATTTGACAACTTCACCAAAAAGACCAGATTACTACTCTACTGGCAGTTGTACGATAAAATTCACCATTAATTATCTGTAACTCCTAAAGACCTGAAACCAGTGCTCATCTTTTCCTAATAAACCAGGCTACGAAACTTTAGTTGGTGAGATCCTCTGATTCGGCCAAAACAGAGGACTAATCTACCCAAGAAGACACCGACAGAAACCTGTCCAGATTTCAGAACAGTCGTAAAGAAAATTCTATAACTTTCAGTATATAAATCCTATGGAGACGATCTTTATCCATCTGGAATAATTGAGAAATTATCTTCAAAAACCTATTTGGGTGGCCTCCCTGAATCTGTCTCTATCTAGAACAAAACTGAAGAGCAACCAACAGTCTCCAAAATTTCTGACAGACAGAGCAGTGTTCGGTTAAAAATTCATAACTCCTAAACTACTGGGTGGAATCTCGTGATCTCGGTTCCAAAAGAAAGCTAACGAAACCAGAAATATATCTCTAGAAGAGGTCAACCCGAGATTCGGCATCCAAAGGGTCGAAACTGGTCGTGCAAGTTGGCGGATGCGTTCTGGAATCTCCAGAACAGAAACCGATTTAGATCTAATCCACCATTAATCAATAAAACCGAATCAAACTACCACTAAAAACATTCGTTACCCTTGAAGATCTGCAGGAGACGAGATCCACCTCCCAAGAACCTCCTCCTTCTCCTCCTTCCCTCTCCAAGACCGCCACAAGATCGCGGCGAACGGTCGGCGGCGCCGCTGGAATGAGACGGCCGGGGAGCTTGGGAAGCGACACTGGGATCTCCGCGCAGAAGAAGACGCCACAAAGAGCAGCAAGAAACACCAGGAGGAGGGGATGGGGTGGCGGCTCTAGGGGGAGAGGAGGGAGTGGGAGGCGGCTAGGGTTGGGGCGCCTCCTCCCTTGGCCGGCCCTTGGGCCGGCCCCCTCTTGGGCCTTTGAGCCACGACTGCGGCCCAGGTTGTCGTAAAAATGCAAAAACCCCCCTCCCCCATCAAAAAATTCTATTCATTTGCACTATTTTTCATGCCCGACTTATTTTAAAACTCCCGACTCAAAACCGGGTATTACATTAAATGCGTGCAATAGTGGAAAGAAATGGCCGAGAACGGTTGCGGGAGTAGCCGACAACTTGAATGCGCATGATTACGCGGGGAGAGGTGGATGGAATCGCGGAATTGAAAAATCTCCGCTAGGGCGTTAATGGTGGACGAAGGTGCCGGACATGGAAGGAAGAAGGGGTCGGGGAGACCGCGACACTGTAGTACGGGCCCCACCTATCAGTGACATCAAGAAAGGAACAGAGCGGATGGTGCTTGGCCGTTCGATTTAAATTGGACGACCCATACGGATCGCTGATCGGATGCGTCAAACTGATCGTACAGGCCAAACTGATCGGACACGCCATACTGATTGGACGTGCCATTAAGATCGGGCCATTAAATTTAGATCAGACGGTCCACGGCGTTTGCGCACAGGAGAAGTGGTTGGGAGAAGCGTCGGCCGCTAGATTTAAATCGGACGGCCCGCACTGTCGCGGGCAGCGGAACGAGCCGAGCGGCTGCGAGGAATAGTGATGGGCTGGGGAAATTCGGCCCAGGTATTGTACGGGTGATTAATGATTTTCTAATTAAAATAATTCCAGTAATTCAAAAAAGCTTTAGAAAATAACAAATAAATTCCAAAAATAATGAGAAAATTCATTGAAATTCTCTAAGGTGTTTTGGATTTAAATAAAATATTTCAAACTTATTCTTAATAATATATTTTGTAAATAAATTATTTTGGCTTTAAAATAATTAGAAAAAACTTTTAAAATTTCAAAAAGTTCCACAAAAATAATTAAACTTTATTTTCAACTGAAATTTGAAATTTTGGGCTGTTACAAACCTACCCCCCTTAAAGGGAATGTCGACCCCAAGATTCAGATTTGGTCAGCAAAAAGGCGGGGATACTCGGCTTTCAAAACTTCTTCTCGCTCCTAGGTGGCTTCTTCTTCGGAATGATGGCTCCACTGGACCTTGCATGAACGGATGATTGTGCTTCTGGTGATGCGTTTCGCCACATCAAGAATCTTGATTGGCTGCTCCACATAGGTGAGATCTTTTTGAAGATCGATGTTCTCAAGCGGTGTTTCTTCTGTTGGCACTCTAAGACATTTCTTTAGCTAAGAAACATGGAAGACGTTGTGAACTACTGACAGAGATACCGATAGCTCCAACTGGTAAGCAACTTTACCTCTTTTATCAAAATCTTATAAGGTTCAACAAATCTGGGTGCGAGTTTTCCTTTAGTCTGAAACCTTCTTACTCCTCGGAGTGGAGTTACTCTGAGATAGACAAAGTATCCTATCTCAAAGCATAGTTCTCTCTGACGATTGTTGGCATAACTCTTTTGTCGTGACTGAGCCACTTTTATGTATTCTTTTATTACTTTTACTTTACTTTCGGCTTCTTTTAACAACTCCGGTCCAAAAAACTTACGTTCTCCTACTTGATCCCAATGGAGAGGAGTTCTACACTTTCTGCCGTACAATGCCTCAAATGGTGATATCTGTAAACTAGCTTGATAGCTATTGTTGTATGAAAATTCTGCATAGGGTAGAGTCTTATCCGAGCTTCTTCCACAATCTATGGCACAGGCTTGAAGCATGTCTTCTAAAATCTGATTGACATGTTCTTTCTAGCCATCTGTCTATGGATGATAAGCTGTACTGAAGTTGAGTCTGGTTCTCAAAGCTTCATGCGGGCTCTGCCAAAATCTTGTGGTGAACTGTGAACCTCTATCAGACACAATCTTCTTGGGTATCCCATGCAGACAGACGATCCTGGCCATATATATCTCTGCTAACTTGCTGCTTCTGTAGGTGGTCTTGACTGGAATAAAATGAGCCATTTTAGTCAGTCGGTCAATTATCACCCAAATGGAATCACATCCTGATTGGGTCCTAGGAAGTCCGGTGTTGAAATCCATACCAATTTATTCCCACTTCCATTCAGGAATTTGTAATGGTTGTAATAACCCAACGAGTCCCTGATGTTCCGCCTTAGTACGCTGGCATACATCACAGCGGGCAACAAACTCCGCGATTTCTCGCTTCATGCTGACCCACCAATATTTTTCCTTCAGATCCCGGTACATCTTGGTACTTCCGGGATGGATGTAGTAAGGTGATTCGTGTGCTTTTAAAATCAACTGTTTTGTTTCTTGATGATTAGGTACACAGATGCGATTTTCAAACCAAACTGTACCTTGCTCATCCTCTGAAAATCATGGTGCTTTGCCTCTTCTCATGTTCATCCTGATTTCCTTGATATCTTCATCTTCTAGTTGTTTTTCTCTGATCTGACTTTGGATGGTCGGTTGAACTTCCAATGTGTTGATACAGCCCTAGCTAACAATTTCCAGGTTCAGGTGCTTCAGTTCTTCATATAATTCTGGCTGATTCTCCTAAACAAACACAGTGTTGCAATAAGCCTTCCTACTCAGCGCATCTGCTACCACGTTTGCTTTGCCCGGATGATAATGGATCCCGAGGTCATAATCCTTTATCTGCTCTAACCATCTTCTTTATTGGAGGTTAAGCTCTAATTGTGTGAAGATGTATTTCAGACTCTTATGACCCGTGAATATCTCACAGCGGTAACCAATGAGGTAATGTCACCAGATTTTCAAAGTATGTAAAATTGCTGCTAACTCCAAATCATCAGTCGGATAACTTCCTTCATGCGGCCTCAACTGACGTGATGCATAAGCCATGACTTTTCCTTCCTGCATCAGTACACATCCAAGACCTTGACGGGATGCGTCGCAGAAAATCTCAAAGTCCTTATGAATATCCAATAATACTAGCATAGGGGCAGAAACTGGCCTTTTCTTCAACTCTTGGAAACTATGCTCACAGGCATCTGTCCATTCAAATTTCTTTTTCTTTTTTAGAAGTTGCGTCATGGGTCTAGCAGTCTGGGAGAAACCCCCAATTAATCTGCGATAATATTCGGCTAAACCAAGAAAACTTCTCACTTCTGTGACTGACTTGAGTTGCTTCCAATCAATTACGGCTTCAACCTTTCCAGGGTCTACTGCAACTCCTCCTGCTAACACAATATGTCTGAGGAAAGCCACTTGACTTAAACAAAATTCGCTCTTGCTGAACTTGGTGTAAAGCTGATGTTCCTTGAGTTTTTCCAAAATTATCTCGAGATGCTTCTCATGCTCTACTTCATCTTTTGAGTAGATGAGGATGTCATCGATGAAAACAACCACAAACTTATCCAAGAATTCCATGAACAACTTGTTCATCATATTCCTGAAATAAGTAGACGCGTTTGTCAAGCCGAAGGACATAACTGTAAACTCGTACAATCCATATCAGGTTGTGAACACAGTTTTGGGTATATCTTCTGGCCTGATCTTCAACTGATGATAGCCTGATCTTAAGTCAATCTTCGAGAAAACACAAGCTCCTTTAAGCTGATCAAACATATCATCAATCCTATGCAGAGGATACTTATTATTTATCGTCACCTCATTGAGTGATCTGTAATTCACACACATTCTCCTACTACTGTCTTCTTAATAAATAGTACCGGAGCTCCCCGAGGTGATGAGCTAGGCCGAATATAACCTTTGCTCTACATCTCTTCAATCTGCTTCTTTAGTTCCGCTAACGCGTTTGCCAGCATCCTGTAGGGTCGCTTCGAAATTGGAGCGCTCTCAGGGACTAAGTCAATTAAGAACATTATGTCCCTATCTGGTGGCGTCGAGGAGGGTGACAGCGGCGCGGTGCTTCACTGAGGAGAGCTCGCTCTGGTGAAGGAGACAGGGAGTGAGCGGTAGAGAGAGCTCAAGAGAAACCCACAGAGGGTGTGCAAGCAAGGAATCGACAAGAAGCTTACCACACCGGAGGTGGGGAAGGAAGGAAGCTCCGCGGCCAAAAAAGGAGCAAGCTTCTATCCCTCAGGCTCCTGTGAACCGATGGCTAAATTGAGTGAGGGGAAAGATTAACCAAGCCAAGGCATGCCCGGTGACACACTTAAGCGAGGATATAACTCACCGGACACGGGGTTGGCATTGCGGCGGCTCTGGGTGAGTGCTCTGCAGCAGCAGGGAGCTCAAGAGTGGACCAGGAGCTACAAACCAAGGCAAGGCCTCGCATTAGCAAAAATGGAATCGGAGAAGAAAGGAGATGGAGCAGGAGGAGGAAGCACGAAGCTTACCCGAGAGGGAGCCAAGTTCTTGCCTCCTTTCCCTCGGCCACCGAGAGGGAAAGTGAGAGCTTGAGGGTGAGAGAGACAGGGTTATAGGGCTCCCATGGCAGGGAAGGAAACGGCTTGAAGAGAAGACGCTCCAAGAGTGGTCAGCCGGGGCGGTGGATCCACGCCAATCAGGGCGCGCAGAGCTCCTCGGTAGCGTGGCGCTGTTTTTGATGATGCAGCGAGCTAGAGAAGATAGGTCTGACGAGCGGGTCCCGTGGTGTAAGTGACTCAATGGTGCAGTGTAGGAGTGGCTCAGTCCACGAGCTTGGGCCGTTCGATTGGAAGTGGACGGCATCAGATTCACAGGGAGAAATCTGGAGTGGTCCGAACGGGTACGAGACCTGGACCAGAGGATCTCCATCGAATGGCTCACAATCGACGCGGTTAGGCGGTTGGACTGAGCCAAGAGACTCAAGTCGGAGTCTGACTCGTGTCTGAGTCCAAGGAATAGCGATTCGAGATTTTGATATAAAAAGGCTGAGATCGTTTGGGAATTTCTAGAGGTAGCTCCAGAACTTCAAAAATTCTAAAATTTTTACTGAGTGATCCTGACTTCAAGGTAAACTGTGAGTAAGTTTCCCAGAATTTTTCATGCAGTACAGCTCTTGATAGAAAATTCACAAGCTGCTGGTCTATGGGTTTGACAAGAGAACCAACAGGTTTTACCAGCCCCTAAGAAATAGCAAATAATTTCTACAAATTATGAAATTTATCAGAGGGGTTACTAGGATGATCAAGAATTTAGGAAAAATATTTCCAGAGAATGATCACAAGGTTTGACTAAAAATCTTTGAAGTCAACAACTTTGTCGAAAGAATTCTCGAAATTCAATTAACAACAGGGATGCACAAAAAGTTTTAATTTATCCTCAAATTCATACATTTGGAACACAACCCCATATTTGGGATGTTACAACCCCCCCTTACAAGAATCTCGTCCCGAGATACCGCCTACATGGTAAAGAAGGATGGGTAGTCTGCACGCAAGCGATCCTCCCTTTCCCAGGTTGCTTCATCCTCGGAATGATTTGTCCACTGAACTTTAAGGAATTTGATGGCACAATTCCTCGTTCTTCATTCAGCTTCTTCATGGATGCAAAAGGGACGCTCTTTGTAGGTCAAGTCTTCTTGCACATTGAGACTTTCCAAAGGAGCTTCCTCGGTTGGAATGCGAAGACACTTCTTCAAATGGGACACGTGGAAAACATCGTGAACACCTTCAAGTGCAGCGGGCAATACCAACTTGTAGGCAACTGCTCCTTTCTTCTCAACGATGCGGTAAGGTCCAACATATCGAGGAGCTAGTTTGCCTTTGACGCCGAAACGTCGATGACCCTTCAGAGGAGAGACTTTGATATAAACAAAGTCATTAGGCTCAAAGCTCAACTCTCGCTGGCGACGATCCGCACAGCTCTTTTGCCTTGATTGAGCCGTACGCAGCTGGTCTCGAATCAACTGAACTTGACTTTCGGCCTCATTGATTGAGTCTGGGCCAAAGAATGGTCTTTCACTGGTTTCTAACCAATTCAACGGGGTTCTTGTAACACCCTGACCCAAAATCGGCTCAATGTCCAGCCCACCGTGGGGCGGACCCACCCTGTAACACCCCAGCCCAATATGAGCTTGGAATGCTACTAAAATAACAAGTTAAACATAACTAACTAAAACTCTTTACCAAATTCCGGCAGAACCTACTTTGTATAATTACTATACTGGAGGTTCCCACAAGCAAATATAACAAGACGTAGTCTTGTAAAAAAATGATTCAAACATAACCCACATAGGCTATTCATCTTTATCAAATAGACATCTGAAAGTAGATCATAAGTATTCAATTTTTAAACTCCTTTATTACAGTCTAATCCAATCAAGTAATGATCGTAGCGTAATTTTAGGTAATTCATCCATCTATCAATTAATTTTCTTTTTATTCTCATGTGTGTATATAGTGCGGCAGCAACTACCCTAGCCCTTCCTGCCTCCCATGCATGCCGATCTCATACAGTACCTAAAACACAACAAACAACAAGGGTGAGTCCAAAGACTCAAAGAAGCATTATAATTGGTAACAACAAAGATAAGAAAGAAACACATCAATTATACATCACAAATCTAATCACCGAATAAACCACATACACATGACATGCAACCTGCTCATATGCTCTTTATGCTCTTTGTCTTTATCTTTGTCTTTTTGTATTTTACCGGTAATGCAAAGTGCGCATCCGTCGATGCACACCCATGCTCGTGCCATCTGGCACAGGGACCTTTGTCCATACTTTGCAAGTATGAGGACCCTTGCCCATGCTCTTCAAGCATGGGGACCTATTGCCCGTCACGAACATGACGGGGACCCAACTCTAGCTTGATCAACATATGACCAAGACTTCAATAAACTACATGATGCATATGTATGAATTCTCCATTTGACATCAATATACATCCATAACAACATTACATATGAATATCCTACTCATACTACAAAACTCACAAACATAGTCCTTCCAACTTTCAATGCAACCATGATAAACACGTAACTCGTAACAATAGAGTCCATGCTCATTACCAGACATATGACCAAATCAGTCATGAATAATATAAATAACCATAGAATGTATCAGTCAAGTCATTCGATAATATCTAATATAACCATTATCACACTTGTCTTAACCGCGAGAGAACGTGGGACGTGCAGAAGGCGCTACCCCCGGGACCCGTCCACCACCTGAATAAATAGTTAACGCACACTAAGGCGACAGTAGCGAGCCAAAGCAAAAAATATATAACAACCTACTCGAACTCGCGAAAGAGTCTAACTCGATTCCAACCCCAAATCCTAAACGTTGATCTGTCCCCTCAGTGGACAGTCAACTTATAAAATTCATAACTTTCACTACCGGGATCCAAATTACGTGTTCTCAGACTTTTTGGAAAGGTAATTAAATTACCTAAATAAACTTAGTTGGGGAGCCCTTCTGATTCTACCATAAACTATCTCTACCAAGCCAATCTACAGAGTATCAATTTTTTACGTTGGGTTCTCTGGACAGAGCACCAAAACTACTATAACTTTTGCTACGCAATTCGGAACAGGGTGCTCTTGGGCTCTATGGAATCACGACAAAACTAGCTACAATAGTCTAGTTGGGCAAGTCCCTTGATTCGGTCTCCTACTAGTCCTAATGGTCAGGTGAAGATCTCTGTCCTAACAATCTGACAGACAGAAAACAGCGATGGTAAAACTTGCATAACTTTTGATTGGCAACTCTAAAAAAAATGTTATTTATCAACTTGGGAATATTACAGAATTATCTAAAACATTCATTTTGGGATACATTTCTGATTCGGCTTCTAAAAAATTCAAATTGGCCAGACAAGATAATATGCCAATTCATGTCAACCCTCCTGGACAGTCGCGGTAAAACTACCATAACTCCTAAACCGTACATCCAAATCAAATGATCTTGGTGTCAAAAGAAAGATACAGACGAGACCTACAACGTTCTAAGAAATGACCAGGTCAGAAAATGAACGCAACGTACTCTAATCTGATGAGCAACGGCGCACAGCAGGGAGAGGTGGAGAGAGTCGGCGGCTCAAGTGGGAGGAATGGGGAGAGGAGGAGGGGACCCCCCCCCCCTTATGGCCGACCACACTTGGGCCCCTACTGGGCTGCGGCCCAGGCCCAAGTTGTCGAATAAAAGAAGAAATTCCCCTTTCTTTTCAGGTATTTTCTCTTCTTTTATTGCCTTTTCTTCTCCCGGCTAAATTCCTAATTACACGATTAAATTCCGGGGTATTACATTCTACCCCCCTTTAACAGAATTCGACCCCGAATTCTATCCATGGGTAACGCATCGTACCAAAATTTACTAACACTTTACCATAATATCACGTATCTGAAGTGAATAACTCTAGATAAAGCTGGTGCATGCGGGACTCCAATTTCCAGGTCGCCTCTCTCTCAGACTGATGTGTCCACAACACCTTGACGTACACCAACGTCCTATGCCTCAGACCCGCCTCGACCTCTCCGAATGTGCACCGATGTGACTCAATCAGGAGGTCTTGCTCACTAGTTCGCGGCTCCAAAGAAATTTTATGCTGGGGGTTTCAAAACTTTCAAGACCAAGACATGAAACACATTGTAGCACCGCACATGGACTCAGAAAGGTCCAGGTGTTGGGCTAGCTTCCCAATTCTCGCTTTAATCAGGAACGGTCCCACGTACCTCGGGCTGAGCTTCCCTTTGGTTCCAAATCATAGAATTTGCACGTAAACACATGGAACCCTTGTTCCATCTCTCAGTCGATCTGTTCATCCTAACACGACAAACCTTCATTAAGTAGGGACACACGACACCACTTATTTAAACAGCTTTAAATAATCAGAACTCAACTGAAAACAAGGATTCACAATGCAACCCAACCTTAACCATCCTTCCTCTAAAGCACCCAGATCCAAAATCGAAGATTCATCAAGGAAACCTTTTCAGATTCCAACTAGGCCGTTGGCAAATAAACACCACATGGGCCAACAGAGAATTCATTCGAATGCCCAGATTAAACACTCCATTTACTCCCCTAAACCGGAAAGAACCACCTTGCTGATCATAAAGTCAACTCAAATTGCACATGATCCCCATCATAAAAACTCAATCAAACAAGCACCTCTCGCCGAGAAAACATTCTTTCCTCATAGGTTCTTTTAAGAAACAAATCCTTTTCCAAATCACAGGCTTCCAAATCATCACACTAATTCATTCTCTTAATCGACAATCCCACAACGGCCCCCAAAACGAAAGAACAACCATACTCATTTAGAGGGACTATACTAATCCACAGAAGGTTTCTCTAGCCTCCACCTATACGAATGGAATTATTCTGACAAGTGGTTTCCCACACCTCAATAAAACTGCTCACCATGGCCACAACACCTCATTCTCACTACGGATAATCAACTGGAACTTCTCAAAGACAATCTCATTTATTACATCAAAAGGGTTCTATCAAAGATCTTCACCCTATTGGAATCCACATTTTTTTTCTACTGCTACACATAGTCATCGAGCAACTAAGGGTCTAGTATAGATCACCAAACCAAAATTTCATCCCCAAGGCTCCTACAATTATGATTCGTTGTAACAGATACGAAACTGTCAAATCTACTGACTGAAAACTCACACAATCCAACATACTCAATCATTAGCACCGACCTGTAAACATATTATCGGCCCAATCAACTCTAGAAAGATTCTAACTTCCAGAGTATTACTCACTGAAACTATGTCATACTTAACAATGACTCCACAATTCCTGTTGTTTCTTTAACTTCCGTAATGATTAGATTACTCTGCTAATTCCCTCTCATTAAACCACACCATCATAAACCACCTACACAACCTCGTAAGTTCATTATCCATTTGTGATACTCTACTAAATCGATCAAGATTCCTATACTTTCGATAATTCCAACATTCCAGCATGAACGAGGGTTCCTGGATTATAATTCGCTTTGAGTTCCACTAGCTGCAACACTATCAATTGTATTCCAACGACAAACATTCCATGGATTCTCTCCAAAAAGTTATAGGTCAAAACTGAAGGACCGAAATGGCAACAGAGGGGGGGGTGAATGGTGCATTAAAAATTAAGAACTCCCCTTTACTGTATTTAAAACAACCCTACAAAGCCCTCTGGATATCTTAAGAAGAGTGAAGCAAAAACAGAGAATGAAAACAAACTTGATCGCTCGTCGAAATCGGAAGCTCGATTCTACGTGATAGTTCCGCATCGGTAGTTCCGGTCACGGAAGTTCCGCCAATGTAGATTCATTGTGGACAATCGGAAGTTCCGATTGTCCTGACCGAAGAACAGTGCGCTCGGGTTTTTCCCAAAAAACCAAAATACTAAATCTTGAATGCTCTTCTTAGGTCAAGTTTCACAGGACATCATCCTAAACAACATCTTGACCTCATGGAGAAGAATCGCAAACAAAGATTCATTAATCGAAGCAAAAATGGATTTCTTGAAGAAGGGGCAAGAAAGACCAAAAACCAAAATAGACAAGATTCTCAGATTCTTTGTTCATGAAACTTTGAGGATACATTAGCAATATCAAAACGACTCTAGATATGAAGTTTCATGCTATTTCATAAAAGAAATCAAAAGATACACAAAAACCCTAGATATTCAACATGAACAGAGAAGGAATAAAGAGAGGCATAAACAAGAAACCAAAGCCTTAGAGTTTCATTGATTGGAATCCAAAGATTACAGAAGAAACACAGAGGAATGATTACAAGAGATTTTCAGTTCATCCTCTCCAACTCAACAAACTCTCAAAAGCAAAACAAACCCTTTGCTAAGGCTAACCCTAATTTTCTCTCAAAGTCTAACCCTAACACTGTGGGTTCACCCTATTTATAGCCTTGGGTAATGGGCCTCCAACCCATTAAGCCCGCTACACCCGAACGGAACCGCCTCCACTTGTGCCGCTTTGCGAAAAGACCGCTTCGCCCTTGCACACCTTTCCGAAGCCTCCAGACGCCTTGCTGTCCTTGACTCGCAACCACCTCAAGATTCACGCCGCCTTCGACACATCCCGACCGCTTCGACCTCAACGCCGCGCGCTTAGTCCGGTCACCTTGTGTCTCGCCACGACTTCGCCTCGATGTCCCGCATCAACACGCACAAAAACACATCACATAGCATTGCACAATATCATAGCATCAACATTTGTACAAGACTCAAACTCATACAAACTCAAAATCACAAAATATACTTCTCGCGCGACTCGACACAATCGAAGTTCCAAGATTTTACCTTGCGGAAGTTCCGATTTTAACGTCCGCCTTTGTCAGATTATCGGAAGTTCGCACTTACCATTGCGGTACTTCCGATTATCTAACGTCCGCACTCCGCATTTTCACTTCCGATTTTCATCTCGGAGGAACACTCACGCCAAGATATCGGACACACGCGACCCTGTGGGCGGAAGTTCCGATTACTTCAACCGAACTCAATTCCCAGATTAATCGGAAGTTCCTATTTCCAACGCCAGTAGTTCGATTATCGAACTTCGCTCCATACGGCGGTAGTTCCGATTACCTTGTTTCAAAGACGAAACAAGACAAAACCGAGAGACACAACTCTCAACCTATTCAACAAGTTGTCAAATACTCATCACTCACAATGGAGGACCTCTCACATGGTCTCTCAATCTCCCCCTTGATGAGAATATTGACAATCACCGAAAAAGCATAAGATGAGTTTGAGTTTAAAGTCAACCACGGTCTAAACAAGTAGTAGAGAAGCTCAAGACCATGTTGACACAAGAGAAAGACTTGAGATAAGATGAAAGAGTAATTTTCGCAAAACTCAAGGCTTTTCTCCAGAAGGCTTTTTCTCTCCAAAATTCTCCCCCTTTGGCAATAAAATCATCAAGATGTAGAAAAGGGAGGAAAAGACTATATGATGTACATTTTAAGCACTAGGAGCCATGTAGATTATCCAAAATGACTATTAGAGTATTACACCAAGCCATAACACAAGAGAATGCTATCAAGATCATGATAATATATGTATAGAATAGCTAAGACAGAAAATCCATAATCTGATTAATGATCCAAGTCTTTAGCAAGTCAAATAAACCAAGATTGAAGTCTAGCTAAAGATATCCAAGGATGATACAAGCCATGTCAAATAATCTAAGTTGAACCAGGAAGACTCATATTGAACAATTTAGAGTGCTACCAGTTGAAGAAGGACTCATTTTATCCGTAACTTGGTCTTTTAATGATAAGCAATTTTAGCACATTTTTCTTTTTCAAAGCTCTTTATGGTTTTATCTCAAGAAGCAAGCTCGACTAGGTTCCATCCACAACCGCCTCCTAAGCTTCAACCAATTTTTCAAATCTTAACCATGTGCTAGATCCCAAGCCTTATCGACCACTCCAAGCAATGACTTAAGGAGGTGATCTTAGGTCATCCAAGGCTCCCCCTGAGTTCATGCCTAGTGCAATGGCAAGCCGTCTCATGAGAAAGATTTGGTGAGATCAGTTTTTTCGCACAAAAGAGATCATTTTTGCTTTTGAAGTTTTTAGACCAACGATTAAAGATAAGACATGTTTCTTAACAAACTGACATAGCTTACTCACAAGTTCAAAAGAGATTCAAGACTCAACTCAGCCTACTTGACATGGCGAGAATCATAAAAGGATAGCTTCAACCAGACTAGTCTCAAGAGCTATTATGACAAGATTTTAATTCAAGTTTAGCATTTTTTAATCACCTTAGCATGGAAAAGACTAAACTACACATAAAAAGTCATGATAGATCTAGCAGTTTAGCATAAATCATGGCAAGATGTAAAACAGTGAAAACAGATCATAAGGGATAATAAACAAGGCTCCATTTGATTATAATGCAATGCAGGATGAAATGCACAAATATCCAGATCCTCTTCAGAATGAAATGCATCTTTTAATTCAGGTTGAGTTATGACAAGTTAAGAACTGGAATATCCAAGATAAACTCCCCCTGAACCAAAGGAACAAAAATGAGAATCTGATAAGAAAAACAGAAAAGGCAGTCCTTAGAGCATAGAAAAGATATAGAGAAAACTATCACTCAGGCTGGTTCTTATCTACCCCATATGATTCCAGGACTATCAGCTGATCGACTAACACACTAAGGAGCAAACACTGTCCCTGTCTACCCAAGGGTGGCCCGACCCTTGCTAGAACCTATAAGAAGTGAGTAAGCTCTACTTAGAGAGAGAAGAGACAGCTAATAAGCAGCATCCTAGAAGCACAAGATAAGAATTTGCAGTCAAAGCAACTTGGTAAGAGAACCACTCTAACCTATGCTGGAAGGACTTAGACCCAAGTTACTCAAAAGAAATGCGACCAGAAAGGAGTAAGCATAAATAAAATATAATACAGTAGTAAAACATAAGCTCCCCCTCACAATAGTCCGTAAGGACAAACCACCCCAAGCTCTCCCCGCAGAGCTGAAAACCGAGAGCTGTCCAGAGGCTTGGTGAAGATATCAGCCAACTGGTGCTCACTCTCCACAAACTGGAGCACAATGTCACCCTTCTCTACATGGTCTCGAAAAAAGTGATATCTGATATCAATATGCTTGGTCCGAGAATGTTGCACTGGGTTCTTGGCAATGCAAATCGCAGACGTGTTACCACAAAAGAGTGGAACACTGTCGATCACTAACCCAAAGTCCTGTAGGGTCGAGACCATCCAAAGCACTTGACTACAAAGAATCGGCCGCAAAGAACGCACTCGGCCTCTGCAGTGGATCAGGCAACACCGGATCGCTTCCTTGACGACCAGAGACAAGAGAAGTGCCAATGAATTGGCAAGTGCGGAGGTGCTCTTCCTATCTATCCTCTGACAAATAAATCAGACGGAGAAGGCTCTAAGAGATAGACAAGAAGAGGAAGAGTACCAGATACCATAGGCAATGGTAGCTCGAAGGTACCGAAAGATGCGCTTCACCGCCTGACGGTGAGATACGTGAGGAGAAGCCTGAAACCGAGCACAAAGACACACAGAGAAGTGTATGTCTGGTCTCGAGGCTATGAGGTACAAGAGAGAGCCAATCATGCTCCTAAACTCCTTTTGGTCAACGGGTTCGCCGTCTTCATCTGGATCAAGAGCAGCTGTAGATGCCATCGGAGTTGATACTGGCTTTCTATCATTCATGTCGAAGCGCTTCAGGAGGTCTCGAGTGTACTTGCCTTGATGAAGAAATGTACCTTCACGAGTCTGTTTGATTTGGAAGCCAAGGAAGAAACTCAACTCGCCCATCATGCTCATCTCAAATTCCGAGCTCATAACATCAGAAAACTGAGACACTAGAGTATGAGAGGAGCCGCCAAAGATGATGTCGTCCACATAGATCTGGACGAGCAAAAGATCAGTGCCAAGACGGCGGATGAACAAGGTCTTGTCTATTTTACCCATTTCAAAACCATGACTTAGCAGATAGGACTTAAGTCTTTCATACCAAGCTCTGGGAGCCTGCTTGAGTCCATACAAAGCTTTGGAAAGCCTGTAGACATGGTTAGGGTATTTGGGGTTCTCGAAACTCGAGGTCAGCCTCGACATAGACTTCTTCCTCAATAAGGCCATTGAGGAAAGCACTCTTGACGTCCATCTGGTAAAGCTTGAAACCCTTAGAAGCTGCAAAGGCAAGCAGGATTCTAATGGCTTCAAGTCTAGCTACAGGGGCAAAGGTCTCTTCGAAATCTAGACCCTCAACTTGAGAGTACCCCTGAACACCCATTTGGTCCCAATGATATTGTGACCTTGTGGGGGCTCAACAAGGGACCAGACCTTGTTTCTTTCAAAGTTTTCCAACTCCTCATGCATGGCGTTTGTCCAAGACTCGTCAGATAGAGCATGACAAACGTCTTTAGGCTCAAATGAGGCAACAAAGGCAGAATGGAGACAGAAGAGAGACATGCCAGTTTTTGAACGAGTGACTCGCTCAAAAAGATCTCCAATGATCTGCTCTGAAGGATGGTCCTTTTGAATGTGTCTAGGAGGTCCAGGGTGACATGAAGAAGTGGCCTCTACCTCATTAGCAGATGAGATAGGAACAGAGCCACTAGCTTCAGAAGAAGCAGAAGGTAAGGGCTGATCTCCTCGAGGTGCCGTAGAAGAAGGCACCTCAAGAGGAGGAGGAAGAACTGGATCGGGTAGACAACTCTCATCTCCGTCTTCCTCATCGCCCACAAAGATGGACTCGGATCGCTTCTAGAGAACTCGAGATATCGTGCCTAGTCCCTGACCGCCTCATCAAGGTCACCTCCTGAGTCACTACCATTTTGCTAGACTCAGCCTGCACTCTATAGGCACGAGAAGAAGTCGAGTAACCCGTAAAGATCCCATCACAAGATCGTGACTCGAACTTATCTAGGTTCCTGCACTTGAATAAAACACTTGCAACTAAACACACGAAAATGCGAGACTGGTTTTCGCCCATATCTCAACTCATAAGAAGTGCGATGCAAGAGTGCCCAAGAAAGACTCTGTTGGAAACATGACAAGCGAGCAATGGCCTCACCCAAAACTTCCTAGGTGTAGAGTACTCATCAAGCATCGTCCCGCCATCTCGACCAAGGTACGGTTCTTCCTCTCCACAACGCCATTCTGTTGGGGGACGATGGAGACGAGAACGGTGCTCTACACTGCCTCACCACAGAACTCTCAAAGTAGGAATTCTTGAACTCGGTGCCATTATCACTGCGAATTGCTCGTAATGCACCGGGAGCTCAACAGAAAGCCTACTAAAAGACCACGAAAAGAGTAAACGCCTCATCCTTCGAGGCTAAGAAAATACCCAAGAGTACCTCGAGAAGTCATCGACCACAACAAGAATATACCACTTCCTCCCGCCGATCAAGACTCGAGCCGACCAATCAGTATCCATATGGAGCGCTTGTCCGGTGCATCACCATTGTCCTTTGGATCGAGAGTGAGAAGCGGCAACCATCTTGCCGTCTTGCAAGCATGGAGAGCAAACTAGATCCTTGACCATCTTGAGTTTTGGCAAACCACGAATGAGATCGTGGCCGCTGACTCGTGTCAAATGATCAAAGCCTATATGACCTAGTCTCCTATGCCAGAAGGTCAAATCACGGGATTCAGAAGCAATTAAACACCGGAGAGGATCACCAGAAGACTCAGAAAAATCAGCACGAAAGATCCTCCCATATCGAGAAATCCCGCAAACTAGGCTACCCGAAGAATCAAGAATTTTGCAATTGTTTTTCTTAAAGCTCACCTCAGAATCAGTCATCCAGAAGTCGAGAGACTGAAAGCAGATTATACTGCAGCTTACTTACTAAGGCAACATCTTTTAAAATAAAAGAATCATTAATGCTCACAGTACCTTTAGCGATGACGCGCCCAAATGAAGCATCTCCGAAGGTGATCGTCTCATCACCTCGAGCACGGGCTAGGGAAGAAAACCAACGAGAGTCTCTGGTCATATGACGAGAACACCCGGAGTCTACAATCCAAACCTTTGCCTTCCCAACCCGGCGACCCTGAGTCAAACAGAGAGTAAAGTCTCAGTACTAGGGTGAATCAATAGTGATTTGGGCACCCAATACTGAGTAACACATCGAACAGATGAAGTAGTCAAGCAAGACTGACCTCTATCTACCCTACGCTCTGTCACTCAACAAGCCGGAAGGTCTACGTGCAGACTGAAGTCATGGTTGAATCCGATCGCTATGGAAGAGCGAGTGAAATTCGCAACATGTCGATCACGCCATGGTAGCCATCTCGAAAGGGAAACCGAGATCTACCCTCAAAGCGACGGAAGTCACGATAAAAGGGAGCATGAGGACGAAAATCAGAAAACTCAGAAAAACCAAGTCCTCGATGTCGCCTAAATCACCAAATCAGATCAAACCTAGACCTCATGTTGGTCTTAGGTGCACTCATGGTCTCGGGCTGACCATGAATGCACCTAAAAGACTCAACATGGTCTCTACGCGATCTTGGCGCGCCAAGCAATGATCAACCAAATGTCCATCCTTCCGATGAAGGTGCAATGATACCGCCTTCAGAGAGGCCGGCCGCAGTGGAATCACTTGTCGTCGAGATCCTTTGAACAAAACCCCGATTTAAAATTGACTTTCTCGACCCGGCTTAGTTTTGATCACACCGGTGCTTTGGTTCGAGCACGACAGTGGATGCTTCCTCATATCCTCATGAAAATCATATCCTAGACCTTGATTAAATTTACAAATCTTGGATTTGTCTAGAATGAGATTTAGCTTCTTCTTGCCTCCTACAAATTTCTCAAGAGTGTTCATAAGATACCGACACTCTCAAAAAAGAGAGGTGCAAGAAGAGCGAGGGAAGAAGGAACAGAGAAGATAAGGGAGTAGAGGAAGAAGAACCAACAAAGATAGGAAAGATTGGCTTGTGCATGCACAACCGACTTTTGGGGGACAAATCCTATTGCTAGCGATTGGTTCACGTTGCTAGGCATCTCTACCAAACCCTTAGACTTCTTCCCAAAGACACACAATACAAGCGTAAGATTGTGTTTCTAGAAAGTCCTTAGTTAGCTTCACACATTTTTCATCCAAGGCAACCAAATCACATTTTAGTTTATTACATTGATTGCATGGTGAGCTAACAAGGTCCTTAGAAGCATCTTGAGCCGCTTTGTTATTGTAATCAATCATTTCTTGAAACCGCTTGGATCTGATTCTAGTTCAAGATAGATTAACTTAGGACAGCTTTTAACAAGAAACAATGGGCTCTAGTAGCGCGACTTGAATTCAACAATATTGTGATCCGCCTGCTTTAGGTTCATCTTGAGATTATTACAATTTTCACAAGTCTCGTGCAGATCAAGCAACATGGTATAAAGACCTCTAAACGAGTTGTCCTTAACCTCACATGAGGTGCAAGCGATAGCCTCAATGCAGTAGATGAAGGAGGTGCTACCCTACTCATCTCTAATTCAAGAAGAAGGCTAATGTTCTCTACTTTAATCATGTCTAGTTCGGAGGACACACTATCATGCAAGGTCCTTAATTTTTCCATGTCATTAAGCAAGGCACAAGATGTGTCACAATCATCACGGAGGGAGCGGATGTAAGTAAAGTAAGCTCCGTGATAGTCTAGCTACTTCCTTCTCCAACTCAAAGACACTTAGCCCTAGACTTAGCATGAAATCTACCTAGCTTAAGAAAAGCATCATTAAGCTAGTCGTAAGTGGGACTAACCTCATCGGAGTCGGAGTACAGCTCGTTGTCGCTCAGATCGCCCCCGAGGGCCATGAAGCACATGCCGGAGAAGTTGCCGTCGTCCTTAAGATCATGATCGTCCTTTCCATCATCGTCACTCCACCCCTCCACCTCGTTTGGTGTCCGGCCTGTCGAGGGCGGTGAGGACGCGATGGAACAGCTTCTTTGCCTTCCCAAAGTTGCGGAACTTCTTCTTGCCTTGGTCAGGTGCTGAGGGCTTCGTGTTGCGGTTCTTGTCGATGTAGTCACCTTTGCCCTTCCCCAGCTTGGGGCAGTTTGCTCGGATGTGGTTGGGGCCACCACACTCGAAGCAAATCACAGGACCTCCTCTTTTACCATCCCTCCTCCTCTTGTAAGCATGGGAAAACTTCCGAGCTAGGAGGGCTAGTTGCTCATCCTCAAGTCGCTCTAACCGATCATCGCTATGTCACAGAGAGCAGCTAGGAGAACCTGTATCGACTCGAGAAGAAGATCCAGAGGTGGGATCGGTGACTAAAGCCATCGACTGTGACTTCGACCTTTGAGACACAATGTCAATCTCATGAGTCTTGAGACGCGAGTAAAGCGCATCAAGAGTCAGGGTCGAGAGGTCCGTGCTATCCTTGATGGTAGTCACTTTCATCTCCCAAACACGAAGATCGAGTGCGTAAAGCATTTGTCGAGCGTTATCCGAGTCGGGTATGTAAGACCGACCGCTCGGAGGTTGCTTGAAAATCTTATGGAAGCGAAAAACACTCGTCAAGAGATTCACCGAGAAGCATCTCAAATTTGCTATATTCTCGCTTGAATCGGTCTTGTCGAACCGTCTTAATCTGGGTGGTGCCTCATGGTATGCATCGAGGGTCACCCGGATGTCGTAGCGTAAGGCAAATGAGAAATGTGATCGAACTCACTTCTGCTCAAACCCTGAATGATAATGTTCCTAGCCTTAGCATTGGCCACAACATCAGGCATGTTTCCCACATTGATGTTTTCATCGGCAGGAACGGAGAATCTAACCTTCACCTTTCTCCAGATGGCATACCCCTGAGCCTGGATGTATGTTTCCATTCGGCTCTTCTAGAAGGGTAATCCGTGCCATCAAAGACCGGAGGCTTGGTGGAATACTTGTCCGTTGCCATGGCTCAACAGACCGGTTAAGATCTATAAAGAAGAGCTAACCGGCTCTGATACCAATTGAAGGACCGAAATGGCAACAGAGGGGGGGTGCATGGTGCCTTAAAAATTAAGAACTCTCCTTTACTGTATTTAAAACAACCCTACAAAGCCCTCTGGATATCTTAAGAAGAGTGAAGCAAAAACAGAGAATGAAAACAAACTTGATCGTTTCTATCGTAAATCGAAGCTCGATTCTACGTGCGTAGTTCCGCGATCTGCGTAGTTCCGCCTTCAGTGGAAGTTCCGCCAACAGAGTTCCACTGTGGACAATCGGAAGTTCGATTGTCCTGACCGAAGAACAATGCGCTCGGGTTTTTCCCAAAAAACCAAAATACTAAATCTTGAATGCTCTTCTCAGGTCAAGTTTCACAGGACATCATCCTAAACAACATCTTGACCTCATGGAGAAGAATCGCAAACAAAGATTCATTAATCAAAGCAAAAACGGATTTCTTGAAGAAGGGGCAAGAAAGACCAAAAACAAAAATAGACAAGATTCTCAGATTCTTTGTTCATGAAACTTTGAGGATACATTAGCAATATCAAAACGACTCTAGATATGAAGTTTCATGCTATTTCATAAACGGAATCAAAAGATACACCAAAACCCTAGATATTCAACATGAACAGAGAAGGAATAAAGAGAGGCATAAACAAGAAACCAAAGCCTTAGAGTTTCATTGATTGGAATCCAAAGATTACAGAAGAAACACAGAGGAATGATTACAAGAGATTTTCAGTTCATCCTCTCCAACTCAACAAACTCTCAAAAAGCAAAACAAACCCTTTTGCTAAGGCTAACCCTAATTTTCTCTCTCAAAGTCTAACCCTAACACCAGGGGTTCACCCCTATTTATAGCCTTGGCTAATGGGCCTCCAACCCATTAAGCCCGCTACACCCGAACGGAACCGCCTCCACTTGTGCCGCTTTGCGAAAAGACCGTTCGCCCTTGCACACCTTCTCGAAGCTCTCAGACGCCTTGCTGTCCTTGACTCGCAACCACCTCAAGATTCACGCCGTCTTCGACACATCCCGACCGTTCTGACCTCAACGCCGCCTGCGCCTAGTCCGGTCACCTTGTGTCTCGCCACGACTTCGTCTCGATGTCCTGCAGTCAACACAGACAAAAACACATCACATAGCATTGCACAATATCATAGCATCAACATTTGTACAAGACTCAAACTCATACAAACTCAAAATCACAAAATATACTTCTCTGCATAGTTCTGGACACAATCGGAAGTTCCGCACTTTACCTTGCGGAAGTTCCGATTTCCAGAACGTCTGCACTTGTCAGGATTATCGGAAGTTCCACACTTACCATTGCGGTACTTCCGATTATCGGAACGTCCGCACTCCCAGATTTTCACTTCCGATTTTCATCTCAGAGGAACACTCACGCCAAGATATCGGACACACCGCGACCCAGTGCGGAAGTTCCGATACTTCAACCGAACTCAATTCCTGATTAATCGAAGTTCCTATTTCCAACGCCAGTAGTTCTGATTATCGGAACTTCCGCTCCATACACACAGTAGTTCCGATTACCTGCTTCAAAGACGTAAACAAGATAAAACCGAGAGACACAACTCTCAACCTATTCAACAAGTTGTCAAATACTCATCACTCACAATGGAGGACCTCTCACATGGTCTCTCAAAAACCAATCCACCCTCTACCGTTATTTACCTAAATTGGTTCATAAAACTTCACCACTACCATATACTTGTCCACCACCAACCAGTCTCATATGACACTTTATAAGACTTGGCAAGACGAGTTAGTTAAACCCTTGCTCAAAAGGAAAGAGACAAACATACACAAATTTCAACACACAAGAAAACGTTGCTCCTTGGAGGGAGCACGAGACCAAGAGAAACAGTCAAATAGTAATGATCTCAAAAACAAAATACGTGTCCACAGTTGAGTGCAAAAGTTCCACTAGATTCTCGAAGCTCCATAAATCATAATAAAATATTGCTATGAAAATCCAAGAAACTCTTAAGCTGTAATGATAGAAAAGTTGCAGATTACAATTCTTAACTCCAACCCCAATTACGTAAGGTACTTGTTTCCTGTTAGCAAATAAAGCAATTTTCTTTGGTTCCATCATTACTTGCGAACCCAAACAAGAGGTGCATTTAAAATCAAATCACATTAATCACTTAAGAACCAAATAGAACCTCCTAATACGTCATATTGCTCAAATTAATTTCATCTACTACATAGATCATGAACTCCCAAAAGACCATGAATGCCAAACTGCAAACATTTCATTTAGTCGATAATACGAAAGACCATTAACTTACTTTCTCTCTAGAGGAATCATTACCGCTCCAACGAGTCAGAATCTCTTGCAGACCATCTTACTAACATCAAGAATAATACCTTTTTTTTACAAGAGTCATTATCATCATCTCCTTCATTACAAAGCCCCAAGGGCTCACCAACAGTTCCATATTACTTGTATCATCTCATGCTCAATTGAGTGTGTACCAAATTCTTACACCCTCACTACAACAACCTCTTTAATGTAGAAGGAACCTACTACACACTTTAAAAGGTTACACCAAATCTCTATCATCAAAGGCATAATACTATCAAATAATATCACCATCACGCAAACATAGATCACCTATTAAATCCTATCATAAACCCTTCCGAAAGAAACACAATAGATTATTCCATAATACTTCTGTTATCTCAATAAGATTCCAGCGGTCAACTTGTTCTAGAGATTATCTGATACACAAACCACACTATCAAAGCAAACTTTACAAGGATATGCAGCCACAATTCCTCATCATAAAACACACGTGAGTAAATCACTTTCAAAAGGTCAACCCTTCACCTATTAGGAATGCTCACACCAATTTAGTACAAACTAGTTGCAATCTGGAGGTTATCATAGACCATTGGAGATTACCCAACCATGGATGAATTCATGGTCCTTTCTCTATTTGTATTCCCACGGACATACATAAGATCATCAAACAGCCAATCAAAGAAAATTCCATATCATTATCTACTGAGACAACAGTCGAGCAAATCCTTATATTTCTCATTCTACACAGTTAGTTTATCCCATCGAAACCAAATAATTCAACAAGTTTAGCAAACTACGCAATTCTAATGATCAACCATCTCACCAACGTTCCACTCTTTTAATAACTCTATTGATCCCAACCAAGTATAGTCGTACTCATAATCACAGCTCATCAAGAACTACTAGAGGACAACATCGACTTACTCGATTTCACTTCTAAGGATACCCGTTAGGATGTATTATGCACCACACTGCAGACCCAACTTGATATCCCATATCATATCCATTAATTTCTTTGATTGTAACCTCTCGCTTAACCATGAGAAAACATCGCTAAAGCATTTAACATTTTCTTTCATAAAAGAGAACCATTCAACTTCAACGCTCAGAATACCCAAAAGAGTTACATTGAGTCAAAACTTCCACATACTAAAAGACTTGCAAAAGCAAGCTTTCATTATCCAAATCATCAAATGAAATAAATAGGTCACGTTTACCATTAAGAAAGACAAAACTCCAATACAAAGGTCATCCTTGACAATTAACCAAGTTTACCATTCGTAAGGGTAATTCAACAATTGGTGAAACAAAAGTGGCTTTTAGAGACAAATTAAACCAATGGAAACACATCAACCTTTCTCAAATCGAACATCAACCGCAATGAACTAATAACCCAATGGAAATTCATCAGCCACAATTGGACCAGAGTTGATCAAATTTCAAATTCAACGAAGAGAGCAACTTTTCTACAGATAATCACTTTCAATGCTTGTACTAAGATATCCGAGGTAACCACTTCACTATTCTCTTACTACGAACGGTGGTGTAACCTGGTAAAGCCCAGGGTCACAACCACGACCTCAACCTTTCAACATCAGCCATCCTTACACATAACCCAAGATAATCAATTAATTAGCAATCATACTAAATTCATACCAGTAATCATCAATACAATATCACAGAAACGTAAATACAATGCTTTGCCCATTCCCATCTACTGTGCACCGTGTGTCAAGTTTTAAGTTAATTAACCATTAACAGATTTTAGCAAATCAAGTTATTTAAGTTACTAACCTATTTACCACGGACCTAAAGCCCGCTCGATACTAATCAGAAACTTTAAACCCAACATGAGCTGGGAATGCTACTAAAATAACAAGTTAAACATAATTAACTAAAACTCTTTACCAAATTCCAGCAGAACCTCATTTGTATAATTACTATACTGGAGGTTCCCACAAGCAAATATAACAAGAGGTAGTCTAGTAAAAAAATAATTCAAACATAAGCCACATAGGTTATTCATCTTTATCAAATAGACATATGAAAGTAGATCATAAGTATTCAATTTTTAAACTCCTTTATTACAGTCTAATCCAATCAAGTAATGATCGTAAGTAGAATTTTAGGTAATTCATCCTTCTACTGAATTATTTTTCTTTTTATTCTCATGTGTGTATATAGTGCGAGCGTGCAGCTACCCTAGCCCTTCCTGTCTCCCATGCATGCCGATCTCATACAGTACCTAAAACACAACAAATAACAAGGGTGAGTCCAAAGACTCAAGAAGCATAATAATTGGTAACAACAAGATAAGAAAGAAACCCATCAATTATACATCACAAATCTAATCACCGAATAAACCACATACACATGACATGCAACCTGCTCATATGCTCTTTATGCTCTTTGTCTTTATCTTTGTCTTTTTGCATTTTACCGGTAATGCAAAGTGCGCATCCGTCGATGCACACCCATGCCTGTGCCATCTGGCACAGGGACCTTTGCCCATACTTTGCAAGTATGAGGACCCTTGCCCATGCTCTTCAAACATAAGGACCTATTGCCCCTCACCAAGATGACGGGGACCCAACTCTGGCTTGATCAACACATGACCAAGACTTCAATAAACTACATGATGCATATGTATGAATTCTGCATTTGACAACAATATACATCTATAACAACATTACATATGAATATCCTACTCATACTACAAAACTCACAAACATAGTCCTTCCAACTTTCAATGCAACTGTGACAAACACGTAACTCGTAACAATAGAGTCCATGCTCATTACCAAACATATGACCAAATCAATCATGAACAATATAAATAACCATAGAATGTATCGGTCACGTCATTCGATAATATCTAATATAACCATAATCACACTTGCCTTAACCGCGAGAGAACGTGGGACGTGCAGAAGGCGCTGCCCCCGGGACCCGTCCACCACCTGAATAAATAGTTAACGCAGACTAAGGCGACAGTAGCGGGCCAAAGCAAAAAAATTTATAACAACCTACTCGAACTCGCGAAAGAGTCTAACTCGATTCCAACCCCAAATCCTAAACGTTGATCTGTCCCCTCAGTGGACAGTCAACTTATAAAATTCATAACTTTCACTACCAAGATCCAAATTACGTGTTCTCATACTTTCTGGAAAGGTAATTAAATTACCTAAATAAAATTAGTTGGGGAGCCCTTCTGATTCTGCCATAAACTATCCCTACCAAGCCAATCTACAGAATATCAATTTTTTACGTTGGGTTCTCTGGATAGAGCACCAAAACTACCATAACTTTTGCTACCCAATTCGGAACAGGGTGATCTTGGGCTCTATGGAATCACGACAAAACCAGCTACAATAGTCTAGTTGGGCAAGTCCCCTGATTCGGCGTCGTAGTAGTCCTAATGTTCAGGTGAAGTTCTCTGTCCTAACAATCTGACAGACAAAAAACAGCGATGGTAAAACTTGCATAACCTTTGATTGCCAACTTTAACAAAAATGTTCTTTATCAACTTGGAAATCTTACAGAATTATCTACAACATTCATTTTGGGAGGAATTTATGATTCGTCTTTTTAAAAATTTAAATTGGCCAGACAAGATAATCTGCCAATTCACGTCAACCCTCCTGGACAGTCGCGGTAAAACTACCATAACTCCTAAACCGTACGTCTAAATCAGATGATCTCAGTGCCAAAAGAAATATAAAGACGAGACCTACAACTTTCTAAGAGGTGATCAGGTCAGAAAATGAACGCAACGTATCCAAATCTGTCGAGCAACGGCGCACAGCACGGAGAGGTGGGGAGAGGCGGCGGCTCAAGTGGGAGGAATGGGGAGAGGAGGAGGGGACCCCCCCTTATGGCCGGCCACACTTGGGCCCCTCCTGGGCCGCGGCCCAGGCCCAAGTTGTCGAATAAAAGCAGAAATCCCCCTTTCTTTTCAGGTATTTTCTTTTCTTTTTTCTGCCTTTTCTTCTCCTGGCTAAATTCCTATTTACCCGATTAAATTCCAGGGTATTACACGCCCACACAGAGCACCTCACTTACACTTTTCGTCCTCGCTTCATGTAAAAGGGTTAACCCGGAGGTGCTACGTTTGGATCCAACAGGCAATTTATACTACTACAACTCACTTGAGACAAGCAATGCCCTTAAGGGTCGACGCTCGGAAGATACCTTATCTTGCTGCAAATGCCCGTAACCACCCTCGATACACGTCCACAAGCGCCCAAGTCTGCAGACATATGTCATGCGATGTGTCCACTCCGGGCCCACATATGCCATGCGCCTTATGCCTGCGCCCCTGTCCCACACGCGCCTGTGCAGCGAAGGTTGATGCTCTGATACCATTTGTAACACCCTGACCCAAAATTGGCTCAATGTCCAGCCCACCGTGGGGCGGACCCGCCCACACATAGCACCTCACTTACACTTTTTTGTCATCGCTTCATGTAAAAGGGTTAATCCGAAGGTGCTACGTTTGGATCCAATAGGCATTATATACTACTACAACTCACTTGAGACAAGCAATGTGGGACTAATCCCACTACACAACTCCTCATGGGCCACATGGGCCACGCTACAAGTAGGCCGGGATATTACAGTTCTGCACTTTCTCCCATATAAGGCCTCAAATGGTGCCATGCCAAGACTAGCTTGAAAGCTGCTGTTGTAGGAGAACTCGGCGAATGGCAAGCATTTCTCCCAATTCTTCCCGTAAGAGAGAACACAAGCACAGAGCATGTCTTCCAATACTTGATTGACTCTTTCAGTCTGGCCATCGGTTTGAGGATGATACGCAGTGCTGAAGGAAAGATGGTTCCCATAGCCTCTTGCAAACTATGCCAAAATCGAGATACGTCTTTGGTATCCCATGCAAACTCACAATGTGGGATACGTAGAGTTCTGCCAACAGACCAACACGAATACCAGTTCGCACTGGTAGGAAATGTGCCACCTTAGTTAGTCGATCAATGACAACCCATATGTCATAATTTCCTTTATAGGTACGGGGTAGACCGGTGATGAAATCCATGCCGATAGAATTCCACTTCCATTCAGGCACGGGCAAAGGTTGAAGCAAATCTACTGGATGTTGATGTTCGGCCTTCACACGACGACATACGTCACACTCGCCAACGAACCGTGCGATCTCTCGCTTCATTCGGTCCACCAAAATCTATGACGGAGGTCTTGATACATTTTTGTGGCCCCAGGATGGATGGACAGAGGAGAATCATGGGATTCGCGAAGGATGCCATTCCGCAATTCCATGACCTTCGGAACAACAAGGCACTTCCCGAACCATAGAACACCATTGTCATCTTCTGATAAGCACATGACTGATCCGTTCTTGATATTCTGCTTGATTCGGCTCACTCTTTCACTCGATTGCTGAGCAGCCTTGATCTGATCTTCTAAGGTTGGTCACACAACCAAGGCAGTGAGGGAACCATGCTCAACCACTCCCAAGTTGAGCCACCAAAATTCCTCATGGAGGGCGGGCTACTACTCCTTGAGCACCAAGGTATTGCAATAAACCTTGCGACTGAGAGCATCGGCAACAACATTAGCCTTGCCCGGATGATATTGGAGACCCAAATCATAATCTTTGATCAGTTCCAACCATCTTCTTTGTCTAAGGTTCAGATCTGGTTGGGTGAACAAATACTTCAAACTTTTATGATCCGAGTACACCTCGCAACGATTACCGATGAGATAATGTTGCCAAATCTTTAGTGCATGAACCACTGGAGCTAATTGCCAGTCATGGGTTGGATAATTGAGTTCATGAGGTCTCAATTTCCTTGATGCATAAGCCACTACCTTGCCCTCTTGCATAAGAACGCATCCGAGTCCTTGACGAGAGGCATCGCAATAGATATCGAAGCTTCGATGGACGTCGGGAAGAACAAGAATTAGAGCGGTGGTCAATATCTCCTTGAGTTCTTGGAAGCTCTTCTCACAATCAGCGAACCACACATACTTTTTGTCCTTCTTGAGCAACTCGGTCATTGGCTTCGCGATTTTGGAGAAATTCTCGATAAAGCGATGATAGTATCCCGCCAAACCGAGAAAACTCCTCACTTCGGTTACTGACTTGGGCTGACCTTGCTATGATCCACAGCTATGCCTCCTGCTGAAAGAATATGGCCCAAGAATGCTACTTCCTTCAACCAAAACTCGCACTGGCAAAACTTCGCATAGAGCTGCTGTTCGCGCAGTTTTGGCAACACTAGCTTCAGGTGTTCATCATACTCTTCATCATCCTTCGAGTAGATGAGGATATTATCAATGAAGACCACCACAAACTTGTTCAAATACTCCATGAATACCATATTCATGAGATTCATGAAAAGAGCAGGAGCATTCGTCAAGCCGAAAGACATGACTGTACACTCGTACAGTTCGTAGCGAGTAGAGAAAGCCGTCTTTGGAATATATTCAGGCCTGATTCGGACTTGATGATAGCCCAATCTCTGATCGATCTTGGAGAATACTCGAGATCCGGTCAATTGATCAGAAAGGTCATCAATCCGAGGCAACGGGTACTTGTTCTTCACCATCACTGCATTCAACGGACGGTAATCAATGCACAAACGCAGAGTCTTGTCTTTCTTCTTCACAAAGAGTGCAGGACAGGCCCACGGTGATGAGCTGGGGCGGATGAAACCCTTCTCCTGAAGTTCACCAAGTTGCTTCTTTAATTCCTCCAATTCATTTGGAGGCATCCGGTAAGTCCTCTTAGAAATCGGGGTGGTACCAGGTAGCTACTCGATGACGAATTCGATGTCCTGGACTGGAGGCATTCCATGCAATTCTTTCAGGAAACACATCCACAAAGTCACACACCATGGGGACTTCATGAATCTCCATAGCCAGCTTGCTTCAAGTGCACAAAGATGTAGTTCTTGCAGCTTCGGCGAGATTCCAACTTGCTCGCCTGATGAACTTGTGAGGGAGATGAATTTCTTAGCACAATCGATTTGTCCCAGATATTGGGACAGCCAATCCATGCCAAGTATCACATCCAAACCCGCTGAATTGAAGAGGATAAGATTTGCCAAAAATCACACTCTTCCAATCTCAACAGAAACATCCCAACATTCATTTTCAACTCTCATTTCTGACCCTGGAGATCGAAAAATCAAAGGAACATGCATAGGAATAAATTGAAGATCACTAAGTGCAGAAAAAGACTTTGATATAAATGAATGAGAAGCTCCGGAATCGAATAAAACGGTAGCAGGTCGAGTGTTGACAAGAAGCGTACCCAACACGACGTCGGGTGCCTCCTACGCTTCCTCAGCTGAGATATGGTTGACTCGGCTGTTTTCCACATTCTAGGCCTTCTGATTAGCCTTTTGATCTTGACCATTCCCGTGCTCACGTCCTCCATTAGGACGAGGGGCCGCTCCAGTCTTCTTAGGACAACTATTTGCATAATGCCCTTGGTTGTGGTAGGAGAAACATGTAACATTGGCAGCTGGATTGCAGAGGCCTCCTTGCTGTCCCGCAGGTGCACGTGGTTGCGACACGGCCTGCGGTGGGCGAGTTACAAATGCAAGTGGCCTCGGTGGTGCTGGAGCCTGAGAATAAGGCACCGGGGCTTGCCCGACGCGAGAACGGGGAAGATTGGCCCTTGCTGATTTTTGGACTTCCCACTTGCGCTTGAGAGAATCGCCTAGCGCTCTTCCCTTGTGCTCAGCGACAATAGCCTTGTCAACCAATGTCTGAAAGTTGGGGAAGTCGATGATAGACAGGTTGTCCTGAAGCTCCTCAGAGAAGCCATCCATGGACTTCTCCTGCTTGGCATCATCAGTGGGCACGTCCTCCGGGGAGTACTGAGAGAGATGGTTGAACTCATGCAAGTACTCAGTTACTGTCCTGCGCCCTTGCTTGAGTGCTGAGAACTCCTTCTTCTTGAGCTTCATCACGCCGGCGGGAACATGAGCCCGACGGAAAGCAGTACGAAACTCCTCCCAAGTGATGGCTTGGCCTGCGGGTTGCATGGCAAGAGAGTTTTCCCACCATGAAAGGGCTGCTCCCTCAAGTTGATGGGAGGCGAATAGTGCCTTGTCTTGGTCTTGGCACTGAGCGACATCGAGCTTTCGCTCGACTAGACGCAACCAATCATCTGCGTCGAAGTGATCTTCGGATCGCGAGAAGGTGGGTGGCTGCGTGCGAAGGAACTCCGAGAGTCCTCCCCTTTGATGATGACCACCTCCTCCCCCTGATCCGAAGGCACTGAAAAGATTAGAGGTATTTCGTGCAATTGCCTCAAGGATCCTTGTCTGGTCCATGCGGTTTCGCTCAATCTGAGCTAGAACCTCAGCCATGGTCGGAGGAGGCGGGAGCTCCTCATCCTGGCCAGCTGGCTGACCTTGGTTGTTGCGGGTTCTTCTAGCCATCCTATTTCATACAAGTGGGTTAGCAACAAAAACCCAAAAACTGGAGGCGGAAAGCAGAAGAAGAAAGGCTCTTAACTAGGGAAAAAGAGCTATTACCCTAACCCAAATACATCAAATAACCATCAAGAATTGAACCCCAAATATTTGCAAAAAGGCATAAGATCCAATGCAAAACTCATAAGTCACAAGGTTCAACTTCTCGGTACGACTAACTCGTATTGAAGGAATGAGCAACCATTTGAGAAGAAAAATTTCAGAACACAACTCAAATCTTAAGGCCTCTAAAGAACATGGTAAGACCATCTAGGGTGCTATAGACACTAACCAACTAATGCCACTTCTTACCCTTTCAATTCCCATAAGTTTCAGTTGAATTATCCTCTCATTTTAAGCCCCATTGAAGAACTAGGTGCTTGCTGTCCAAAATTTTGTATCTAAGCTCCAAGCTGAATTTTCCAACTCCAAATGCCTCTAATCTTCACCAAAGGACAGCCAACACTTCACAATCTCAACACCCATTGAACCCAAAACCGAATTTAATGGTAACCACAATCTTTTGAAATAAAGATGAGAGGAAACAACTTTTCAAATATCAATCAAGAACAAGGTAAGATGAGCAATCTAAGATAGGTAAGGAGTAAAATCTGAGAACTTACTTAAGTTTTCATAAACCATTTGATATTTTGAACATAAGTTTTTTAAACATCCTAAGGACGACCAAGCTAGGGGCTTCTACGGTCAGTATGGCTCTGATACCAACTTTTGTGAGAACCCGGGGTATTTAACTTGTAATACTTAACCATCAGAATGGTCCTAGCATTACAAATCAAATATCTCGATTCTCGGCGCATATGTACTTCCCAAAATTGCAGTACACGTACCCCATACAAAAATTAAGCATCCATTCCATACAAGTCATTTCAATACTTGGTCTACATGCTTACATCATAAGGGACATACAAGTTCATATTACAAAAGTAGGGCCGACCGGCCAAATGATAACCAAAGTAGCAGCGGAAACATAAGCCATAAGATGGCGATAAACAAAAGCTAAACGGTTTACCATTACCCACAAGGCAACCGACTGGAAACATTCAAGCTAGTCGTCGAGAGCAAATTCGAAGTCGGCCTCACAATAGTTAACCCCTTGGGGGTCAACTTCCTCTGCAACAATTAAGCAAAACAACTGAGTACAAAACGTACTCGCAAGACTTACGAGTAACAAGCATATACATAGCTACATGCAAGCTGAACCAAAGGAAGAGGTTATATGGTTCATTTGACGCGCAAAGCAATAATTCATTTGTAATGAGTAATAGATTGAAAGCAATTTGACAAATCTCTTTTTAATTGATTAAATAATAGCGAGATGACATTTATAAACATAAATAACATCCTAGAGGTGACTTCCCAACAACCACCACAACATAGGACGAATTACCCATTCGTACCACCCGAAAACATGTTTTATCGAAAACTGTTGAGTCTAACTCTTGTAGAGACTTAACCAAGCATGTCCATAACCAAGGACTTGGCTATTCAATAGATTATACCCTGCAGGGGTGTACCAATGTACCCACACGCTGGACCGCCTTTTTTGTAATACCCTGACTATTCAGAAGTCAAGATGTCACTCAATCTTAATCAAAACACTATGAACTAACATAATTATACGAATATCAATGAATATATAACAATACTTCATACGAAACTAATGCTGAGTAACAAATCTAGTGAAAGATAGGTAACAAATATTTAAAACATGAGCATAAGATAATCGTAACCAAGTTGGTTTATTACAATTCAACATTTATCAAATAGTCATTATGAAACGAAAATAATCAATGAATTTTGAATTGATATAAGTGGCGTGCATCGTGCTGGACTAATCCCTCTCAAGACTTGTTTTCTTCATCATTTACCTAAATTAAACAAAACAAGTAAGAATGTGCCAAAGACTCTGCAAGTACTAAACATGTTAAATCAACCACAAAGTGGACAAGCCAAATACAACCGTCAGATGAACAACTTTCGGAACACATACACGAATGAATGGAATGAAAGAATGCATTGAAGGAATGGACTGCTCAACAGCTTATACCGGTATAACGAGTGATACACCCGTCGGTGTTCACTTAAGCCCGCACTTATCAAAGTCCGGGGACCCAAATACCGTATGAAGAACGTTTCATACGGGTGTCCAATATTTCCCACATTGGAGTGGTGAGACTTACATGCCCATACTGGAGTTGATGAGTTTTTCAATTTCCACTCCCGTGGTCAAAACAAAAACGATGCGTGTATGGAATGAATCACATGCATTGAATATTTATCACATCAGAATGAATATACTAAGTTGCATAGCAACATGAATAGCAAGTCTTGCAATACATCCACACGTAATCATCAACATTCCATAAGAAAAGACAAAGTACTTGCCTTCCGTGTCGTGACGTGTTAGGAGGTAACAACGGTGCACCTCCACTCACCGCCTCTCTGCCTATACAAAAAATTATTCGAAATAAGGATAACATGGATTGACATAGCTACAGGAGGCCTACATTAACCCTTCGGCTATTCAACGCAATCAACGGAGTTAAAGCTAGCATTACACTATTTAGACTCCTGCCCATCCTACTGGACAGCGGTACTAGAAAAATCATAATTAATTATCTGGAACTCAAAATGACATGAAACCAGTGCCCATTGAAACTTAACGCATAAAACTACGAAACTCTAGTTGACGGGGTTTATCGATTCGGCCAAGAAAAATGGTTAATCAGCAGTTGAAACTGTAAGACAGGAATCTGTCCAGACCACAAGACAGCAACAAAGAAAATGGCATAACTTTTATTCTACAGATCCAATGGAGGTGATCTTTATCAATTTGGAAATATTATTAACAAGGTTACAATAATCTAGTTGGGTGGAAGTTCTGAATCCTAATTTAACAGGGTAAAAATTAAGGAACAAACAGACAGTTCCTTCTCGTTAGACAGACAGAAGAGCGCGCAAAGAATAATTCATATCTCCTAAACCGTAAGGAGGAATCTCGTGATCCCATTGCTTATGGAAAGATAAAAACCAGAACTACAAAACTCTAGGAGACAAAAATAACAGATTCTGCAGCTACAATGCCAAAACAGGGCGCGCAATACGACTGAACAGATTGGATCTACTCTGGAAATTGGCATACAGCAAGACGGGTTACCACTAATCGTTCATTATACCTCCACACAATATCAAACAGCGGGTGAGACTCCTCGCTAACCTTGTAGACCTGTAGGATGACGTTGATCCGTGCCCCAAAGATCTCCCTCCCTTCTCTATTCCCTCTCCAATGGCTGGCCACAAAATCGCCGACGAACGGGCGGTGGCGACGGCGGGAGGAGGCAATTTCGGAGGAGATCTTGGGGAGCAACGCCGGGGATCACTGGGGATGACACCACCGCAGCGAGACGGCGCCAAGGAGCAGCAAGGGGTGCCGGGGGGAGGATGGAGAAGGTGGCGGCTGGGGGAGGGAATGAGGGAGTGGGGGTAGGCGGCTAGGGTTTGGGGCGCCTCCCCCCTTGGCCGGCCGGCGGGAGGAGGCAATTTCGGAGGATATCTTGGGGAGCAACGCCGGGGATCACCGGGGATATGACACCAACGCAGCGAGACGGCGCCAAGGAGCAGCAAGGGGCGCCGGGGGGAGGAGGGAGAAGGTGCCGACTGGGGTTGGGAATGAGGGAGTGGGGGTAGGCGGCTAGGGTTTGGGGTGCCTCCCCCCTTGGCCGGCCCCCCTAGGCCGGCTATCCCCCCTTGGGCCTCCTAGGCCGCGGCCCAGATTATTGAAATTTTATGAAAACCCCCTCTCTCAACAGGAAATTATATTTCTTTAATTGCCTTTTCGTTCCCGGTTTCTTTTAAAATCTCCCGATTCGATTCTGGGATATTACATTTTTGCCATGCAATAGAGCACACTTCCTTAGGTATGCCGGCAAGGCTAAGTCCTACGAGACGCTTTCCAATGGATTGTAATAATTACGAGTCGCACATATGGGGGTTAACCCTTAGTGAATCGCCGTTACGGGCTCCCACTAAGGACCCACACGTTGAGTCAGACGCACTGGCCCAACCGAAGCAACTGCGGGTGCTCCTGGGTATGGCGAACCTAGAAAGGAACCCACCCCCTCATTCCAAAACAACACTTTCTTTTTCTTACCACCCGCGACTCAATAATTAATACCTCCTAAAGTACTTAGTCAAGAGGGGTTCCCAATACCCTCGTGTGGTTAGCACGCAAAAACGCTTGGGTCAGTGTCCAAGATGTCCGGTCCTTGTTTACTCGGGCACCATTCACACACCCAATAACCACACCATCAAACCAATGTGCCCAAGTCGAAAATATTTCACTTTCAGTTTTGGTTTTTCCAAATACAATTACATACATGAGTTTCTGACTCGAATAATTAGTGACGATAAAATTACCATCGCCGAGGCGATGATCGCCAATCTACCGTTCTAAGCATTTCTAAGCAACATCAACTTGCAAATTACAAGAAAATTAATTAGAGCCCATCTATCGAGCTCTAAATCACAGCGAATAAATCCTAGGTTCAGTGGTAGAGGATGAATATTTACCTACATTTTATGCAACTATAGGATCAACTACTCGATCGATAATTTGACAACAAAATAGAGCATGCATACATACACTTTGCAAACAAGATAACAAACTTTGAAAGTAATGGGTTCAATATGATCAAATGGAAATAACTGCTTGCCTTGCTGGAGATAACTTTCTTGCTGCAAAGGATCACTCGCATAATCAACAAATTCGTCGGAACCTATTTGAAAGAATCGAAAGCACAATAAGAACGAATAATACCGAAAAGACCTAAAAATAAAAATTCATCAAAAATCATGAACAATTCACAGAAGGTAGAGCATGATTTTAGGTGAATTTAGCAATAAAAATCAATTGATTTGCATGTTCCATGCAAAAGTTATGGCAGTTTGAAAGTTAGTTTTTCAGAAAATACAAATAAATTGCTAGCTATTACTATTCATCTAAAAATAAAAGTTTTGTTAAAAATTTCTAGAGAGGTGGTGCACATAAAATTTTTATGGTAGATATAGCACCACATGATATGAGCAATGAAAAATGATTCACCTCAGTCGGAGCTAAATGAATTTTCTATGATCTTTCGAAGTCAAGAAAGTAGTGCACAACATATATGTAGAATCAGATTTTTAGAGATGGAAACATGCTCAAAACATATTTTACAATAAATTACAGTAACAGAGGAAATTAACAAAAATGATTTTTCTAAAATTGGAGCTACAGAGAAATATTTATGCATTTTTGAAGTTAAAACAATTTTCAGTGCAACAAAAGTATTAAACCTAAAGTAATTTTGCCAAAAATGTTTTCTAGAATAGTAACAAGGTTCAAACCATTTTTATAATAAAGTACATACAAAAAGGAAACTATAAAAATTTGAATTATCAAATTTGGAGTTAAAATGAATTACTTATGCAATTTTGAAGTTAATGCATTTTTTAGTTCGTAAATAAAGCATTTCAGATTTCATAAAACATAAATTACTTTTTATATCCAGCTGAACCTAGCCACAGTCACTTACTCGTGGGCCCTCTGAATAGTGCCTTTTTCCATTTTTGAATTCCGAAAAGAAAAGCGGCCCGACATGTGGGTTCCACATGTCATACTCATGGCTCACAGAATAGTGCGTGGACCCTCTGGTCCAGAGCCGGTCCACGAGATTACAGCCGTGCACTAATCTCTATGGCCCACATGTCATATACTGAGACAACCAGGATTTAGCCCTCGCTTACTGTGCTTGGCCCCACATGTAAGTCACACCGAAACAAACCTTAAGACAATCATTAACTACTGAGCAATCATTAGCAGTTAATGAACGAGATGTAGCCTTAATGACCTTGCTACAGTGCGGTCGGAATCGACAACACCGCGCCCGGCCGCGAGCTCGTGGCGTTCTCGACACGCAACGCTTAGCCACGGCAGGGCGGGTGCACAATAGACTTGCGCACCCAACGGTGGTACTCACGGCGGCTGAGATGGCCCGAAGCAGTGGCGCACCGGAGAGAGGTGGCGGGGAGCTACGGCTAAACAACATGGCACGCTAAAGCTCAGCATTGTCCAAGGGAGCGGCTGCCACAGCATCTACAAGGCTCAGAGAGGCTACCTGAGCGATGGAGAGGCTCGGAGAAGAGAGAGCACAAGAGAAACCCACAGAGGGTGTGCAAGCAAGGAATCGACAAGAAGCTTACCACACCGGAGGTGGGGAAGGAAGGAAGCTCCGCGGCCAAAAATGGAGCAAGCTTCTATCCCTCGGACTCCTGTGAACCGATGGCTAAATTGAGTGAGGGGAAAGATTAACCAAGCCAAGGCATGCCCGGTGACGCACTTAAGCGATGATATAACTCGCCGGACACGGGGTTGGCACGGCGGCGGCTTAGGGTGCGTGCTCTGCAGCAGCAGGGAGCTCAACGGTGGACCAGGAGCTACAAACCAAGGCAAGGCCTCGCATTAGCAAAAATGGAATCGGTGAAGAATGGAGATGGAGCCGGAGGTGGGAGCACGAAGCTTATCCGAGAGGGAGCCAAGTTCTTACCTCCTTTCCCTCGGCCACTGAGAGGGAAAGTGAGAGCTCGAGGGCGAGAGAGACAGGGTTATAGGGCTCCAACGGCAGGGCAGGAAACAGCGTGAAGAGACGATGCTCCAGGAGTGGTCAGCCGGGGCGGTGGATCCACGCTGTCAACTGGGCGCGACAGAGCTCCCTCAGCGCGTAGCGCTCGTTTTCTGAGCACGCAGCGAGCTGGAGAAGATAGGTCTAATGAGCGGGTCCCACGGTGCCAGCGAATCAACGGTGCAGCGCAGGAGTGGCTCGGTCTGCGAGCTTGGGCCGTTCGATTGGAAATGGACGGCTCAGATTCACAGGGCGAAATCTGGAGTGGTCCGAACGGGTGCGAGACCTGGACTAGAGGATGTCCATTGGACGGCTCACAATCGATGTTGTTAGGCAGTTGTACCGAGCCAAGAGACTCAGGTCGGAGTCTGACTCGGGTCTGAGTCCGAGGAACAGTGATTCCAGATTTTGATATAAAAAGGCTAAGATGGTTTGGGAATTTCTAGAGGTAGCTCCAGAACTCCACACATTCTAAAATTTTTATTGAGTGCTCCTGGCTTCAAGATAAACCGTGTTTAATTTTTCCATAATTTTTCATGCAGTATAGTTCTTGCTAGAAAATTCACAATCTGCTAGTCTAGGGGTTTGACCAGAGAACAAACAGGTTTGACCAGCCCCTAAGAAATAGCAAATAATTTCTAAAAATTATAAAATTTCTCAGAGGGGTTACTAGGATGATCAAGAATTTATGAAAAATATTTCTAGAGGATGGTCACAAGGTTTGACTAAAAATATTTGAAGTCAACAACTTTGTCGAAAGAATTCTAGAAATTCAATTAACAACTGGGATGCACCAAAAGTTTTAATTTATCCTCAAATTCATACATTTGGAACAAAACCCCAGATATGGGATGTTACATAATGCCCCAGTTCGTTGCAATGGAAACAGGTCACCCCTGCTGCTGAAGAAGTCTGGTTCTTTTGCTGAAATTGGCTTCCAGATGAATTGCCACGGAAACTAGAAATGTTGGGTCGTTGCACTGGTGCTGGAGCTCTGGATGAGGAAGACTGAAATCTTCCGCGCCGAGGTGGCTGAGGCTGAGTGAAGCGGGGCTTGGGCAGACCTCCAGAGTTGAACATTTGGGCGGCCATCCTTCGCTTGCGGTTCTCCATTTCCTGATATTTGCCCTCTTGGTGAATAGCCTTATTCACCAACTGCTAAAAGTCATACAAATCCTAAGAGATCAGACGGACAGAGAGTTCATCATTTAACCCTTCTAGGAATCTTTCCTGTCTGACTTCATCCCTAGCCACATCTTCCAGGGCGTAGCGAGCAAGTTGGTTGAACTTGTGCAGGTATTCGCTCACCGAGCGGTTGCCATGGCGAAGTGAGCGAAACTCCTTCTGAGTTATCATACCAAAAGGGATGTGAGAGTGGCATAAAGCTTGCACGAACTCATCCCAAGTGATTGCTTGAGCGTTGGTACGAGACATGCTGAAATTGTCCCACCATTCTAATGCGGGACCAATCAACTGATGAGAGGCAAACAAGACCTTCTCGTGATCCGTGCACTGAGCAATGTCCAGCTTCTTCCCAATGGCCGGAAGCCAGTCATCGGCATCCATGGGTTCTGTGCTGCTAGAGAAAGTTGGCGGACGCATCCTCACAAATTCTATCATGGTTATCCTTGTTGGGGGTGGAGGAGCATGATATGTCGCTGATGATTGAGCATTCTGATTATGGTTGAGGGACTGAGCTAACAGTTCAATTAGATGAGTCTGATTAGCCATTATCTGTCGCCAATCAGGTGCTTCACTCGGAGGAGGTGGTGGTTGTTGGGCTGGATTCTCTTGGTAGTCAGCGTTCTCATTTTCTTGTCCCCTGGCGCTGGCACTTCTGGTGCGAGTAGTCACCATCTGCTGGGTCTTCCAAGGAATTAGAAGAGAGGAAGAAAGTTCCAAGGGAAATAGATCTAAAATCGCCCCAAGAACCAAACAAACATACAAAGTAAAGAACAACCTTTTCAAATAGCTCTTTTATTAATTTATTAATTTTATTAGGTATGGCTACCACAAAGGACATTAGTAGCTCATAATCCACGTCTAATGATGAACTAAGGATAATAGCTAAGGGGTAACTGGGGTATAGTCTGGCTTGCTAGAACTAGCCTCGCCTGTCTTGTAGTGGGCTAGCTCTTCTTCTGTGGCCTTCATTTTTGCTTTTGTATCTTGTAGCCTCTGCTGGATGAAATGCAGCTCATCCAAGGTATTCCCGTAGGCATGATCCATTGCCTTCGCCAGATTCACCTGATGTGTGAGGTCGGGGGAGTCTTCATCTCTGGCTGAGCAAAAGGTGCTACCGTGATGGGTTGGAATGTGCATCGGGTAATAGTGGAACCCGGTGCATTGAGGTCGTGATCATAATTGTAGCGGATTCGGCGGACTGCTTCTCTCGCTGCATCCTGGAGGCCTTCGGAGAAGGTGTCTCGTCGCATTGGAGCATCGAAGATGTGGAAGTCAGTATTTGGTGATAGGTTAGAGTAGAGTATCACCTCTACCCTCCAACGTTCTTGATATCCCACCTTGTACTTGTATTCTTAGTATGTTGGTCTTTCTTTGAAGTCCAGATGCTGCATCATCTTCCAGAGGACTGCGACCTAGTGTCCAGCAAAAACTTCGTGAGAAATGGCGTTCAGTACCTCAGCCATCTACAGTTTTTTGAGAGAGATGAGTTAGTAACCATTTTTAAGAGAAGGGTTGAGACAGGACACCAGAAGAACAAAGTATTTTTAATTTTCAAAATAAGTCCTTAAGGGTTTTAGCCATTCTAGACTACAACCTACAACCTACAGTCGAACGTAGCTCTGATACCACTCTTGTTGAACCCGGGAATGAAGGATCCCAAATTCTCTATGTTTTCCACACTAGTCCAGGATTTCTAGTGTACATAGTCCAACAAAAGTATCACCACAATCATATCACGCATTTATTTAATATGAAATAGAGTTTATTACAAAATGGGGCCTGAGGCAAATTAAAATAACATAGCGGAAAATAAATAAAAAGTAGACCACACGATGCGCCACAGACAATCGTCTAGAGGCGTAGTCCTAAACATCTGGATCCTCACCGTCTGGATAGAAGTCTTCTCCTGAATAAATATTATTCAGCAAGAGTGAGCACAACTACCGTGCTCGCAAGTTATACCCAATAAAGAAATATGATGTATGCATAAGTAAACAGGTGAGGCTGATAGGGTTTATTTGCGTAAAGCAGCATTTTCAGTTTTATAATCTATAGCCAAAAATTAGATTTTTTTAATATACAGTTTTATAGTGGATATCCTCCGTATGAAGCATGATGATCGATACCCTCCTATCACATGGCTAATTGCTCAATTTTACCACAAGGATTTGCCATCCAAAAATCATTTTATAAATCAAAAAAAAAGTTTAACTTCGAGTGGCTTTGCTCAGCATGTCCATGACCGTGGACACGGCTATTCGAATAGTGTTACACTATGCAGAGGTGATACAACTTTACATACAAGAGATAATTTGCCCGTTATGTCAGCCAATGCACGCTTCCTTAGGCGTGTGACTAAGCAATTATTACAAGGTGTTTCAAAAGTTCTACCTCACTGCTAATAAGCCCGCTAAGGTTTCACTTCCATTGGGTTAACCACCTGTCAGAAGCCCCCTCTTGCGCCAGGTAGGAATACTGTCTAACCAACACCCACTCAATAAAATAGCACATAAGACAACGAGGTATGACAAGTTAATAAGCCTATGTAATACCCCGGAAGTGAATCGGCTTATTAGAAGAAGTTTCAGAAGAGGGAGCTAATCGAAAAATCAGAATTTATCTTTTCATCGGGGGGTTTTCTGTGTTTTCATGGCAACCTGGGCTTTGGGCCACAGCCCAAGTGGCCCAAGGGGGGCCGACCAAGGGGGGGTGCCTCCCCCCAAACCCTAGCCGCCAGCCCCTCCTCCTCTCTCCCCCACTTGGCCGCCTCCACCCCTCCTCCTTGGTGCGCCGCCTCCTGCCCCTTCTCCTCCCCCATGCGCCTCTCCTCCTGGTCCAGCAGCGCCGCATCTCCCGGCAAGATTCCTTTCTGCTACCCTTTGGAAGGAAGAAGAGGAAGCCGCCATTGGAGGGCCGGCCAAGCGAAGAAGGGAGGAGGAAAGGAGGAAGAAAGAGGAGGAAGAAAGGAGAAGACGAGGGATCTTCTTTGTGGGGGATCAACTAGTGTCTCCCTAAGGTTCTACAAGGGTAACGCAATGCTCTCCCCACTGTTTGATGTTGCTTAGTTGTGAATTCGATTAAATTTTGGTTGGATCGAAATCTGTCCCTAGTAGATCTATTCTGTCCAGTCTGTTGCGCGCCCGATTTCAGCTTCTTAGAGGCCGATCTAGATGTTCTCACCTTCTAGAGATTTGTAGCCATGGCTCTTAGCTTTCTATAGCCACAAAGATCACTAGATTCTGATCCACGGTTCAAAAGGTACGATAGATTCTTTCCTGCTATCCTAAGAAACCTGACAAGAATTGTCAGTAAAGTTGTTTAATGAAATATGATTGGGTTAGGATCATATTCAGATTTGTCATCCAAAACGATTTCTGTAGATAATTTTATCATCCTTTCAGATTGATAAAGAACACTCTAATTGGACTTATAGATTAAAAGTTATATTATGTTCTTCGCTGCTGTTCTGTTCATCTGGACAGATTTCTGTTAGGCATATTCACGTACAGTTTAGCTAATTATTTTTGCAGAATTAGAAAATCTTGTCAACTAGAGTTTTGTAGGTTTTCTCGTTAAGTTTCGTTGGGCACTAGACTCACCTCGTTCTGAGTCCCAGATTAATAAATATGAATTTTGCCGTGCTGCTTGTCCTGAATGGTTGTCGGTTTGCTGACTGTAGTTTTGAGCCGTTGGCTAGGCTTTGTTAAAGGAAAATTATGAGTATCATGCCAACTAGACTTTTGAAGGTATTGTTCTTAGCTTTCCAGAATGACAAGAATCATGGATTTTGGTTACTTTTTATCAAAAGTTATGATTATTTCATTACTTCGGTGTAATTCTGCTAGACAGATTTTGTATTAAGACTATCATCTAAATGTTAGCCTAGGTTGTTGGCCGAATCAGAAGGTTCAACCAGCTAGGTTAATGTGGATATTTTTGTTACCTTTCCATAGGATATGAAATCACCCCTTTTCGAGTCTCAGAGCAAAAGATATGGTGTTTTTAGTGTCACTGTCCAGATTACCGTCCTGCTAGATAGTCAGTTTAATTAGGTAGATTGACTATGTGAACCTTGGGTTAGGATGCGGCGACTAAGCGTTTTGAGTAGCATCCTTTTTATGTTGTTACTTATTTAAATAATTAATTTGTGTAGGAGAAGGGAATTTGAGATTAGTGGCTTCGTCCTTGCCTCCTAACGCGTCGCAGTTCGAAAGGTAAGTATAATTGATTTGTCTTGTTTGTTGTTGTTCCACTTGATTGATGAATATAAAATGGGTAATTTCGGTATTCCTTGTTTCCTCTCATAGTTGATATACCATGATTCTTCCATAATAGGACTATGTTCATTATATTCATTCGTTCCTTCGTTCTAGTTCGCCCACGGGAGTGGGTAGTGAAGTCCCATAATTTCAATATGGGCAAGTACCTTGTGAGTCTTATTGTTGGTGAATGCTGAGTGCTTGTTGATTCATACTGTTATTTCTATGATCCAGGACAAGATTCGATGCTTCATGTTCTTTTCACATTCGTTAATCCATGTTTGATGAAATGATGTCTTTCATTATTCATAATTTATTCCATTCATTCATTGTTCATGTTTCGTCCACATGAGTGGAATGTAAAGACCCATCAATTCCAGTATGGGCATGTAAGACCCACCATTCCAATGTGGGCAGATTTGGATCCCCGTATGAAACGTTCTTCATGCGGGTCTTGGATCCCCGCATTTTGTTAAATGCGGGCCTAAGTGAACACCGACGGGTGTGTCACTGGCTATACCGGTATAAGCAGAAGTGGAGTTCATGCATTTCATTCATTCATATGATTTCATCCATTCTACCTTCAATTTCTATTCTGTGATGTTATGTTCATATTTAGTATGGATCGCTCTATTCCGTTGTACTTGCTGAGTCGTGGACTCATTCTTGCAATGTTTATTTGTTTTAGGTAACTATTGAAGACGACATGCATGGGAGGGCTTAGTCACCTGGATCACATCATTCACTTCACTTCACATTCTTTCTTTCACTTCACAATATTCAGTTTTTATTTATTTGAACTTGTCCTGGCCTTTCATTTGTTAAAGCTGAACTGTAATAAATAGGGTATGATGGTGGATGATATCATTCCCTATATTTTGGTTGATTAAATAACTGCTGGTAATTTCTAATTAGTCTAGTATTTGAATTATCTTAATTGATTCAGTAGACTTGGATATTTGGAATTTGTGTTATGTGGATGGATTCAGATTATATTCTTGCAATCATACAAATAGATGATGATCTTTATATGCTATTGGATTGAGGTATTGTTTAAATTCTTCCGCAATGTGGCTGTATGTTAGTTCTTTAGGTAATATTTTGGCTTCCGAATAGCCAGGGTGTTACAGTTGGTATCAGAGCGGGCTTTAGGTCCGTGGTAAATAAAGTATTAAAATGACACACTGTGCACAGTAGGTGGGGTTTGGGAAATATGAGGACCTCCGGGTTATTTTCGTAAGACCGAGGTTTACCTGGTCTTAAGGAAATAACTCTGGCCTCAAGTAAATGATTCCACCTTAACTCCATCCTAGTGAGGAGCCCAACCGAAACTAGAGTCCTGGTGATCATGCGCGTTGCTCCTCTGCAAGCACTACATGATTATCAGTTCTCCAAACGGCCAAAGCCAATGCTTAGACAAGTTAAAGTGGGATTCATAACAGCGAGTATGAGGTCGTGTTGGCTCCCAAGATCAGTGACCAACACGCTCATACTCTCATTCAACGTTGATCACATCCATACAACATCGTACATTAACAATCCAAAAGACATACAACATAATAGTTAAGTCTACAACTATTACATATTGGCCGACCAGCCAAATTCAAATAAGAGTGATAAATAACAGCGGAAGCAAGATAAATAAACCAAAAGGTCCAGCAAGGTATGCCCATAACCCAAGGCAACCGACTGGGGTTAAAAGCTAGCGCTACTCGTCAGTGCCGCCTAAACCGGCACTGGCGAGCTCATCGGGCTCGATATTGTCCTCACCTGAAAAGGCCATCAAATATCTGGCTGAGTACAAGTGTACTCGCAAGTCTTACATAAAGTAAAATTAGTTATGCATATTGGGCATTCAAAGGAAAACAGTAGTGGCTTAGTTTTGCAGAAAAACGCAACCACTTTCAACCTACACATACTAGTTTTCCAATTGCCATTTAAAAATCAGATTTGAAGTAGAAGTGTGTAATAAAGGGATACATTTGTAAACAAAGTGAACAAACAAATACCAAAGTGGCAGCCCACTTTGATAAACCAAAGTTGTAACCATCAATTTTATTTCAAAGTCTAACAATAGTGACTCCCGAACTCAACCGTTTGTCCATAACCGTGGACACGGCTATTCGAATAGATTTAACTCTGTAGAGGTGTACTACTTTACCCACATGACTCGATTAGCCCGTAAGCCTCTGGAATTTACACACTTCCTATGGTGTGTCGGTCGGGGAAATCTAGATTCGATATTTTTCGGTAAGAAAAGTTTATTGAGTTAGGCCACCCATGTGAGAATGAATCCCAACTTAGACATAAACATATAGCAAATGCTAAGCGGGCACACATGTTGTGCCGAAGGTGAGCCAGTGTACGTTGTTAGTATGTTGGTTAACCGCCAACATAGAAATCATGCTCACCTGCACAGTATATATTACACTAGGTTCCTAAGGAACATAGGATTTCACGGTCGCTAATGTCCTCACACAACCTGCGGTCCAACCCTATAAAACCCTCCCTCTACTTGACCGACCGAGTCCCACCCCGCGTGTGGCAGCACGTGCGTACTTGAATTAACGACGTCACCAAAGTTCAGTCCTTGTTGGTCCAGACAAGTCATCTACATACCCGATCTTGTGCACGAAGGCACCATCACTAGCAACCACTTGTCCAGACCCAAATCCCTTTTTAAATAACAAAATCTAACTTGGGAAACATATACGAAGATCTGGAATAAAAAGATAATAAGAAATTTGTGTCTCCCATGATTATCGGGTTATTCCCGACAATCAAACTACCGGACTAGACTTGCATGGCCAAGCAACTCTAAATAATATATTTCACACAACCTAACTTAAGCATGTATGTACTGAAAATAATTCAAGGATAACCTCATGAATATGATATAACTAACTACACATCACAAAAATAGCGACATAACCAAAATAAGCATGCAAGCAATTGTCATTGCATCTAACTGATCAAAACTGGGAGCAATATAATGCAAAAGAAAGTTCAAATGATGCTTGCCTTGCTGGTATTCAATTTGTTCAGCCTTGGTGGCGTACGAGTCAATATAAATCGCTTTGGGATCTAAATAAAGATAATACCGAATAAACATCGAGAAAAAGGCACAAAATACAAAAGGCACAAAAATGTGTGAGATTTTTACAGTGGTTATAATATGATTTTAGATGAATTTAGGTGCAAGAATGATTCCATTTTCATTTAGTATGTGAAAGTTATGGCCATTTGAATTCTATATGTCCCGAAATGCATTTTATTTGATTTAGAGTTTTAGCAAAAATTTGTAGAGCAGTGAGTAGGCCAAAGATTACATAAATAAATTGATAATATTATTATAGGCCCACTGCAACTTGGTTCATTCCAATTGGAGTTTCTATGCAAAAGTTATGAATTTTTCAAAGCTATAACCCTTTTTCTATTGTAAAGATAATAAATTAAATGCTCATTTTCTAAAACTATACTTTCAGATACAGAGAAAAATGTACATCCTATTTTGAAATAAAGTTCATCCAAAATTAAAATTACCAACACTGATTTCATCCAATTTCGAGTTAAAATGAATTAGTTATGCATTTTTGAAGTTAATCATTTTTTTCAGTTTATAAATAAATACATTCTGATTTTATTAAATGGATTTATAATTCTCTTACCGAGCTGCACCTAGCCACAGTATACAGTGTCGTTTCTCATTTACCCAGGGTTTTAATTTTCTCGGCTGACAAATGGGTCCTAGTCAGTGACACGCTCTACCGCATAGTGCGTGGACCACAAGTCCATGGCCGGCTCACAGCACAGTGAACGTGCGTTTAAGTGGCTAGGCCCACCTGTCAGCCGCAGCTTATCCAATCCGATTTCTGTGCATGGGCCCACATGTAAAAGACGCATCACTTACTTAAGATATCATTTACTATAGTAAGCAAACATTAGCCATTAAATGACCGGATCAGCACCTTAATGGCTTTGCTACAGTATTGTCATTAATCCGATAATACTGAGCTGCATTCCCCGGCGTCTTGCCGGCGATTCCGTCCACGGCTTCGCCGGCCAAGGGCTGCTACAGCTGCGCGATAGCCATGCGCATCTTTGGGTGGCGGTGGCGACACGTGAGGTGGCCTGTGCCGACGGCTCGTCAGAGAGGAGCGGCAGCGCACATACGGCAACGGTGCATGCGCGATATAAAGCTCCGCAAAGGTCCAATAGCGGGTGCCTGAGCATCTACAGACTACTAGGGAGCTACCTGAGCGCTGGAGAGAAGAGTGGATGGTCAGAGCTGGTTTGGTGATGATGAGGTCCACAGCGGCAATGCGGTTCAACGTGGAGAAGACGCCCTGAGCAACCAGGAAGACATGGAAGCTTCGGGATAGCTCAAAGATCCCTAGGATGTGCTCTAGTAACGGAGAATTGACAAATGCCTTACCAGATCAAAGTGGGAGCCGAAAAGTTTGGTTTTCGGCCGAAAATGGACCAATCTTCAAATTCGCGAGCTCCTGTCGGGCATTGCCAAAATTGGGTGAGGGGAACTCATACTCGAGCTCAAAGACATGCTATGATGCGCGAGAGTTAGCAAGTATCTCACCGGAGATGAAGATAGAACAGCAGTGTCCTCGGGTGCACGCTCTGGGTGTGAACCGTAGCTGAGGAAGACACGGTCGCGTTCCGAGAGCTACAAACAAAACCAAAGCTGGGGCTTAGCGAAAATGGAAATGGCACCAAAGATAGAGAATATGGGGACCGGGAGCTCGAAACTTACGCCACACAAGGTGACTGCTAATCCTCGTCAACCCTTCTGAACAGTCACAAAGAAACCATCATAACTCCTAAACCGTAACTCCAAATGGAGTGATCTTTGCTCTTATAGAAAGCTAAGGTCGAGCACTACAATTTTCTATGATACGACTAGACCAGAAAACGCACGTAACCTACCCAAAACTAATGTTAAACGCCGCTATACCAAACCGATCTACTACTGACGGTATCAAAACGAATCGATTAATCTACCAAGCGATCGGGGATCCAGTTTACCCTCGATGAACCACTGGAGATCGAAGTATCGCTACGTGAACGCGCCCTTCCTCTCCTCTTCCTTCCTCCCCTTTCTTCCTCTTCCTTTCTTCTTCTTCCTTCCTCTCCTTCCTTTCTCCTCATCTTGGTAGAGCAACATGGAGGGGGGGCTACTATAGTGCTGGAATGCACTGTAGCTACTGTAACATTAGGGTTTTCCCCTCCTTTTATACGTGATCGGCCCCTCATGAGCCTCCTGGGCTAAGGCCTGAGGCCCAGGTTGCCGAAAAACTACAGAAACCTCCATTTTCTTATGTCAAATTTCTCTTTTGAGATTTTTCTTTCTTATAATAAATCGGAGTATTACAGGTCGACTGTATAAGGATTGCACATGCGTGTTCCACCTGGACTGGTCATGCGTAGTGGGCAGTCAGGGCGTAGAATAGCTATTCTATGCTTGACTACAGAGTATATATATATGCACTGTTATGTAGGTAAGCGTAGAATAGCCTATTCCACGTGCCAGCACATGCGCGCCCCACAGCGAGCTGCGCAGTCCATAGCAACAGTTTTGGGCCAGGGACGCCTACGCACAACACGCGTGCTATGTCGGGATGTGGTACTCAAGTCTAAAGAGGCATCTAGTAAACTCTCGAGTGCAGTAAAAACATTCGAATGCCTTCTAGTAAATGTACATTTGGCTTCCAGTAATTTTGCATGTGCATTGTAGTAAACATGCATGTGGGTTATATTGCCAGTAAATCTCAAATTGTTCTTTCAGTAAATTGTGATATTCCCTAAAATAAATCGTAATTATTTTTCTAGTAAAATTTCAATCTATCTAACCAAAGCAGTTCTTTTCCATGCACATCTGATTCATCTGGCAGGTCTTTTTTCCCATTCTACACAACTCGCACTGGTCAGTTTGCTGCTTTAATATGGTGCATAAGCACGACGAATCGTTGGAGTGGAATGACCACACAGAAAATGAACAAAACCGGCCGACCACCATAATCTAGTAAGTAGCAAGGTCATCCCATGTATTTGCTGTGTTGTCCTAGCCACGACCAGTGGTAAATTCCCTACCATTGTGCATTGGAGGATGTTCAACATGTAAACCCTGAAGCAGGTTCTCGAGAACAGCTGAACATTCTTCGTCACGAAGTTCTTGGAGTTCTTGGGACGGCGAAAGTTGGAAGCTTTGGCCACTGATCGAACCGGTAAGTAGTAATTACATTCATGTAGTATAGTAATAGGACATTGGATGTGTAGTAACTGACACACAACCTAATTAACCCGAATGCAGGACAAGGAGAATGAGTCCAGGGCTGAGCCAATGTTTTATTTGTTGTTCCACAAGGTCAACAATGTCAAGCCCCTCCCTGATATCCAGGATAAGTTCGGGCCGCACAACAAGTCAAGTAGCACCTCCCTAATATCTTTTTGTTTTTGTAAACATTGCAGTAAAATGTTTGATTATCATGCAGTAAAACCCACTTAAGCACTATAAGGCATTAGGCTATTATTTTTGGAACATTTGTACTTAGTCGCAGTACCTCAAAGTAGTTTTTTTGTTTGTTTTTATCGAACATTCAAGCAAATCTTTTTGTGTAACTATCCAGTAATATTCATTTTGATTTTATAGTAAAAGCGTTCGTAAGAAATTTTGTGTTTTTCTATGTACATATGCACTTAGTTGCAGCAAGTCACGCAAAAATGTGCACATAAATGCAGTAAATAACACTTTCTTCGATAGTAAAATATTGGACAAAAGTACATGTGTGGGGAAACAATAGTAAAAGAATACCTTCAATGCAATAAAAACTCCAAACATGCGTCAATGCAGTAATATTACACGTCATTACAGTAAGAGAGCACATGCAGAAGAGTAAAACAAATTCACCCTCTTACGATCGTGTATGGGACACCTAGTAACAATGATCAGTAATACGATGTGTCTTTTGCAGTAACATAGCCTTATCGAATAGTAAAACAACATATAAAGTTATGGTATCATTTTTTCTAGCACGGCAATAAAACGACGCCCCAGTGCAACGTGTGGATTTTACTATCGTTTTCGAAGAAATCGATTTTTACTGCCGATAGGGGTGCTCCCGTGCCATTTTACTACCAATCGCAATGCACAGCTGTAACATCGTAATTTTCTAAGCTTCTAAAAATCTTTTATTAGTTAGTAGTTGGAGAAATTCAACATTTGGATTTTATTTGAATTTTTACTTAAATCTTAATATGCACTTTTAGCTTCAAAACAATTTAATATGATTAATCCCAACATAAACAATTGTAAAAACTATTTTATTTAGATTATATGTGCTTGGATATATTTTCAAAATTTTCTAGAATTTTTCTGAGTTCATTTGCTATTTTCTAATTACCATTTGGATTTTTTGGTATTTTCTAAAATGATAAACTAATTTAAAATCTCGGAACAGTGTTTGGGCCGAAACCCAAACCCTATTCCCGCCGGCACATCACTGTGCAGCCCGCGTGCGCGCCCTGCTCTGTTAACATGTGGTCCCACATGTCAGTCTATTCCTCTCTCGGCGCCGCTCTCCCGTTTCGCTGGTTTTGGTGGGTCCCAAGACTGCATCGTCCTTCTCGTGCCCGTCTTCCCCACGTAGCTGACGCGTCCGTCCGCCATGGTTGGAGCTCAAGCTCCGAATGGCAACGGGGATTCTCCAACTAAAACCTCCAGGATTTCAGCGTCAAATCTTATCCCGTATCTTCCCGTATACAAATCCGGCCGAATCAAACCTCAAATCAGTTTCTATCTTTGGATTTCTGAATTTATTTTCATATTCAAAACGGATCGATTTGTGGATTCCTTATACTGGGCGTTTGAGCTCCCATAATGTAACATCCCTAAATTAATCAATGATGATTAGTATGCATCTCATTAACATGAATTTGGTTTTTGAATCCTTTGCATAGTGTATTGCTCTTGGAAAATCACAAAACAAATTAAACCCACAACTCAAATCTGAACTACCAAAACAAATCAGTAATAAAAACTTATGAACACCTTCTAGAAATAATTTATTCAAATACTATATTGATTATCATAAATTAATATAATTTGTTTTTCAAATTTTTGGACCTGAATTCAAACCTCAGAAAATTCAAACACAATCAATAACCTATTTCAAGTTTGAATTTGAATTAAGCAAATAACTCTTTAACAATGGGTTATCAAATTTTATTTGGGTACTAGGTCATCCCTAGAACACCCCTGATTTATTTCAGAATTTTTAGAATTTTAATTATATATTTAAAGCTCAAGTCAAACTGGATATTATTTGGTCAAAATCTGAAATTAAAACCTAGCACTATTCATCAGGCCTGAGCCAGGCACTGTTGCGCTGACCTGAGCCCAACGCGCCAATTAATTGCGCCAGACCTAATCGCCGCCCTACTGCTTTGACCATCCGATGTCGATCCAACGGTCCAGAGCACTCTACTGCATACCCCTTTGTTGCGCCGCTGACTTACCAGGCCCACCACGTCAACGCCTTCGTCTTCCCCAGGCAGGCATTGCTCAGGCTCTGTGCACCATGTGCCCGCAGCATGATGCGCGTCTCCATCAACAGCTTTGCCGCACTGCCCTTGGCAACCAGTAGCAGGTCATCACCCTCTCACGCTGCCTCCTTTTCGTCCCTCGGTTCGGCTTAAGTCGCCAGCAATGCCACCTTCTTCCTCACTTCTCCTCTCGGTGGCCGAGGAGAGGGGAGCTCATTTATGCATCTCCCTCGGGTAAGCTTCCACTGTTGGAAATATGCCCAAGAGGCAATCATAGAGATGATGATATTTCAATATGTTCATGATTTTGATAATATGTTATCGTGTTCCTTGAATGAATCTTTTGTTATAGATCAATAAATATGTGACTTACTGGTGGAACTCTTTAACTTATATGATGTCATTCTAAATGTATCCCTGGTCGGAGGTCACTGATCGGAACACCAGTGACTCTGTGACTAGCACATGTATTGATTGATGACCTGGTTTCACCGGTCATAGATATGAAGATATCGAATCAATAATGTGAACACATGTTAGAGAACATGGCGTTGGATAGACCCATCATTGAGATACTATTGAGATTGTTATGAATCTTTGTGTCATTAGTTGGTCTCAAGTAATGATAATGTATCCTACATGTGTAATAGCACTCCTAGGGGTTGCCAAACGCTACTCCGTAACTGGGTAGTTATAAAGGTATCTTTCGGGTATGCTATGAAATATACGGAGGAATGTGACTGGTCGAGATGGGATTTGCCCCTCCTAACATAACAGGAGAGATGTCTCTGGGACCCTCGTGGTGATCGGATAAAGAAAGTGCATGGCCATACCACTAGTGGTCGAAGTGTCGACCACATGATGTTATCCGACACTCGATCGAGAAAGTTTTGAACCGTCCATGGATGACATTTCATCTCATCTGGAGTTCAACCAGACATCGTGAGGAAAAGGGATAATGCATGAGTAGGTCGCTTAGTTCGATCGATTCTGAGACGATCGTATGGAGATACATCTTTGGTCGTAGGCGGTCGAACGTAATCACTGAATGGTAAGTACACAGTCGTAAGGAGTTCGAATCGTCGTGACCAAATACAACACAGTCGTATAGAATCTGAATGGTCGTAAGTGATGAGGACCTGATCATAGATCATATTACATCCAGGTTCGTCCGATATATTCAATGTGTCTTTGGGAATCGTTATGTGCTGCTAGGTACCGCTAGCGACAAGTGATCGGAAAAGATTTTGAGTCATAACCGATTACACATGAACCTGTGGGGTCGCACACTTAAAGGGTAAGGATCTATTTTGGATGGTGATCCGAATTCGTATAGGCCACGAGTTCCTAATGGACCTCATGTTCGAGACCCATCATGGATGTCTATATAAAGAGGGGCGGTGGCCTGGGGTAAGGGGTGAGGATGATCTTTGGAAGAACTCCAGAAACCGTAATAGCCAAGCCTTCTCAACTACGCTGCCGGTGCTAGCACTCCAATGCGTGGTGATCCTGCCCCGTACGTGTAGATACCTCGGATGTGTTGTTACGAAGCATCAGCACTAGGACGATCCGCAACTTCTGTTGATCACTGGAGTCAGAGAAGTCGCGTGGTGGGTACGACCACTTGAAGAAGCAGACGCGCGTCGAGTATGACTACTCGAAGTAGGAGACGCGTCGCGAGTACGACTATGACTGCATTAACTCGCTACAAAGACTCTACTTCCGCTACGAGTCGGCGCGTTAAGCGGTAATCTCGTGATCTATTACTTGCGGTGGTTCCTTAGTTGCGCGGTAAAATTTTGTGCTGTCTAGTGCCTTGCCGCGTTACCCAACATCCACCCGCTGTGTCCCTCGGTTCCTTCTCTCCCTACCTTTCCCATTTTCGCTCATGGGGGTGCTTGTCTTTGCTTGTAGGATCCAGGGCAAGCTCGTGCTCCCGCTGCATCTAGAGCGCGCCCACGGCTGCCCTTAGGTTATCATCGGCTCAGGTGAGAGTTTCTCTCGGTTAATTGCATCATCCCATGCCTTTGAGCCATCTAATGATTCCACCTCGACCAATTTGGTCGATGCATCACAGGGACATTTGAATTTGGAGCTCTTCCCATATTTTGGCTGACAACACTATTCCCTGTCCATTTTCAATCGGGTGAGTTGTTCATCAATTTCTTTTGGTAGTAGCATCTCCTAGGTCTACTTAAGTGCTTTCGATCGGTCTTTTGTTCTCTTTTTGCTCAGGTTGTCGTGCCTTCGTGAAGACCTTACCGCCGCCGTTCGGACACACATCGCCGGAGCTCCTCCGTGGGTCTCTGGTCATTTCTTCAGCTCATGTAGCTTCGCATTACCCTGTAGGAGCTTAGGAGTGATTTCGTTTGTTTATTGCATTGTCCGATCGGTGTGTCCTCTCGAGCCATACTTACGCCGCCACACTCTGTTGTCGCGCCGCCGCTACAGCCGTGTTGGGTAATCGGACTGCGCTTTTGTAGTGTGTGTTCTTGTTGACCGTTAGAATGCTATTCCATACCTAACTTGTTTTTGCAGGTTGATGTGAATAGTATGACCCATGATGTATGAGATGCATGGATGTGTGTAATGTTCATGACCTGCATGTCTTGTTTATTGCAGCCCAAGGCTGTCTATATTTGTATAACGGCCTGCGTGTCGACTTGTGATGCTAATTTACTCCTTGTATTTTTATCCGTTGTGCTGTTAGGAGTAATGGCTTAGTGGGAGTACTTGGAAGTTTTGGCAACATGGAGACATTGCGAACAAGATGCTTGGCGATGGAGATCACCACCAGAAAGGGTCATACTATATCACGATGCAATTTGATTGTCTGTGAATGCCCTTATATTCCTGTTTATTTATTTCTATGCATGTTTTAATTGCTTGAAATGCCTTTAACATGGTAGAAGTAATTTTCCCTCAAGTAATATTAAGTTAAATTGATGCCCTCCCAATTAGCTGTACCATCCATAGTCTTGTATTTTAATGGTAGGTCTTGCTAAAGCAGAGTGCCATTAATATTCCTTGACTAGATGGGTTTGTGTCGGACACTTACACGCAAGCGTTGGTCTAACTTGACAAGGTCATCATAACGGTTATGGACCTTGGGGCATAGGTTTGGGTGCCGAAGCATAGAGATGTTGCCCAACAACAAGAGTCATATAGAGATATGATTAGCAAAGGGTTGCTTACCATATTCACTAATCTTCTAGCAGTGATGCCAAAGCTCACTAGTAGATTAATTGATTGTGGGTCTTGAATCACTAAACGTCATAAGAGGGATATGGTATTCAATGGGAGTATCTTCATTAAATTGTTTAATAGAAGTTACTTTTCTTGAACATATGTCTTAGTGTTGCATATTTCTGTTGTAGATCATGGCACCATCTGCTATACCTACATCCAGTTTTGCCTTACGTTCGATACATGATAAAGAAAAACTGAATGGAACAAATTTTGCGGATTGGTCCCGCAACCTGAGAATTGTTCTTAGACAAGATAAAAAGGAACATGTTCTAGAGGAACCAATTCCTGATGTGCCTGATGAGAATGCTGCTGCAGCTCTTAAAACAGCCTATAAAAGGGATTGTGATGAATCCCTTGATGTTAGCTATCTCATGCTTGCTGCGATGAACTCAGACCTTCAGAAGCAGTTTGAGAACATTGAGGCCTACGATATGATCGTGACGCTCAAAAGCATGTTTGAGACACAAGCAAGGACTGAGAGTGATGAGGATATCCTGACTACTTATGAGGCTGTTTATAAAGCAAGAGCTACATTTCTCAAACAACAGGTCAATTGTTTCTTAACAAGTTTATTTGTGTTTTCCGTGAGAATTGGACAATACGTAAAAGCAATACTTTGTCCATTCTCAGGTTCGACAAGCTTAAGCTCTTTGGAACCGAGAGGGAGGCTGGAGCCAAAGCAATAGAGGAGCACAAGGAGGAGGGTAACCATATTTGTTGCCTACTTATGAAGAACAAGAAGGTCAAAGCGGTTGGGAAGGAGAAAGTCAAGCAGCCCATGCGGCTGATCAAGGAGGAAAGAAGCCCGTGTGATGGGAGAGCAAAAGGGGACTTAAAGCTCAAGTTTTGGATAAGATTTTCAAGCCCAATTCAGATCTCCCACATCCCCAACCGAAATCAAATTCGGATTCGGAATCAGCAGGATAGTCCGAAGTAAAACAGTCATAACTTTCACAAACGGAGTCCGATTTGGGTGTTCTTGGGATTGTTGGAAAGATAACTTCAAGCCCGATCTAACGGATACTCCCTAATTCCGAAATTACTCCTGAGTCAAAAGATATGACCGAAACAATATGATGGTTGAAAAATTAGACTTTCCTTTTTGTTTTAGATTGAGTCGGAATTGGAGTAGGAGTTCTAATTCCGAATTAGAGTAGGAGTAGGGCCTCATGGCCAGCCATGAGGAGGAGAAGGGCACTATATATTAAGTGTTAGACCCCCATTGTAACATCAGACCAGTTTATGCATAAGAATAGAAACATAGCTATTGCTTGTTCTTTCGAAACCAGAGTTCATGCGAGGACTTTGAGAGAGGACTAGGTGATCCATTGCTTCGTTCTACAATTCAAGGTCAAGCCGTCGTTCCATTGGGAATTGGGGACTTGGCGATCATCGTTCGTGGTCTCGCGACGATCAACTATCTTGTGTGTTTTGAGCGTATTCCAAAGAGTTGAGGGCTCGTGCATTGGCGCAAGTGTTCAGCTAGCGACATCATCTACTTCGCATCAGTTATCCACGGTTCCTCACCGAGAAGATCGGGCATCCCCCGTATCAGAGAGATATGAGATCTCAAAGAAATTATTTAGGTGTAAGCTAATTGAGGGTAGTCAGGTGAGCCCTCATGTGATCAAAATAGTTGGTTACACATAGAGCTTGGAAAAACTTGGTTTTCCACTTAGTCAAGAGTTGGCTACAGATTTGATTCTTGCTTCGCTTCCTGCAAGCTATGGGCAGTTCATTATGACTTTTCATATGAATGGCTTAGACTAAAATCTCACCGAACTGCATATGATGCTTAAGACTGTAGAGGACAGCATTAACAAAAGCACCAGTCATGTGATGATTGTGCAAAAGAGTACTAGCTTCAAGAAGAAGGCTAAAACTTGGGTCAAGGGTAAAGGCAAGGTTTCGGATGGGATCCAAGCTGTCAAGCCTAAACCCAAGACCAAGTCTGACCCGACTCAAGAGAATGAATGCTTTTACTGCAAGGAGACAGAGCCCTTTGGAAGAGGAACCGCAAGAAATACAGGCGATCCGAAAAGGAATGGTGGGACTAAAACTTCCACTTCAGGTATTAATGTTATAGATGTTTTTCTTGTTGATTCTTATGTTAACTCGTGGGTATTTGATACCGGATCAGTTGCTCATATTTGCAATTCGATTCAGAGTCTACCAAGGAGTAGGAGATTAACAAGGGGTGAGATGGATTTCGCGTCGGGAATAAAGCAAGAGTTGCTGCATTAGCCGTCGGACTTTGCCATTACTGTTACCTTCAAGATTTATTATGGAACTAAATAATTGTTATTACGTTCTAGCCATAAGTAGAAATATAATCTCTGCATCATGTTTGATGGCAGAGGGTTATAAGTTCATTATAGAGAACAATGGTTGTTCTATATATTTGAATGAAATGTGTTATAGCTATGCTCCCGTTTTGAACGGGTTATTTATTTTGAATCTTGATGATGCACTCATCTATAATGTTAATACAAAAAGGCTTCGGCCTAATGATACGAATTTCACATTTATTTGGCATTGTCGTTTGGGTCACATCAGTGAGAAACACATAAAAGGCTCTATAGTGATGGAATTCTAAACTCATTTGATTTGGAATCATTTGAAACGTGTGAATCTTGCTTGATCGGAAAGATGACCAAGACACCTTTCACTGGTCGGAATGAAAGGGTGTCCGACTTGTTGGCACTCATACATACTGATGTGTGTGGACCAATGAGCACGACAGCTAGAGGTGGTTTTCAGTACTTCATTACTTTCACCGATGACTTTAGTAGATATGGATATATCTATTTAATGAGACACAAATCGGAATCCTTTGAAAAGTTCAAGGAGTTCCAGAATGAGGTACAGAATCAACTTCGCAAGACAATTAAGTCCTTACGATCTGATCGTTCAGGAGAATTTTTGAGCCATGGGTTTGGTGATCATTTGAAACAATGTGGAATTGTTCTGCAGCTTACACCACCGGGTACTCTATAGTGGAATGGAGTGTCCGAGCGGCGTAATCGGACCTTGTTGGACATGGTTCGATCAATGATGAGCCAATCAGATCTGCCATTGTATTTTTGGGGTTACACTCTAGAAACTGCCGCTTTCACTTTGAACAGGGTACCATCTAAATCAGTAGATAAGACACGATATGAGATATGGACTGGGAAGAGTCCTAGTTTGTCTTTTCTAAAGATTTGGGGTTGTGATGTCTATGTTAAACGTTTGACTTCTGACAAACTCACACCCAAGTCGGATAAATGCTTCTTCATAGGATATCCTAGGGAAACCAAAGGATATTGTTTCTACAATCAAGAGGAGGGCAAAGTATTTGTTGCCCGAAATGGTGTCTTTTTGGAGAAATAGTTTCTTTCAAAAGGAGTCAGTAGGAGAAAGATGCAACTCGAAGAAGTTCGAGAAACATCTGAAAGTGTTTCAACTCCTACTGAAGCTCTACAGAACGAACAAAGTGTTGTTGAACCTGTAGAAGAGACATCAGCCCCACGTAGATCTAAAAGGCCGCGTCAATTGCCTATAAGGTATGGGCATGACGTATTATTGTTGAATAATGGCGAGCCTAACACTTATAAGGAAGCGATGATGGACCCAGACTTTGAGAAATGGCTTGGAGCCATGAAGTCCGAGATAGACTCCATGAGTGTCAATCAGGTTTGGAACCTGGTCGAGCCTCTTGATGGTGTTAGAACCATTGAGTGCAAATGGATCTATAAGAAAAAGATTGATATGGATGGAAATGTTCACATTCATAAGGCTCGACTTGTCGCAAAGGGGTTTCGACAAGTTCAAGGAGTTGACTACGATGAGACCTACTCACCAGTAGCGATGCTTAAATCTATTCGGATCATTCTAGCTATTGCTGCATATTTCGATTATGAGATATGGCAAATGGATGTCAAAATGGCTTTCCTTAATGGAAACCTAAGTGAGGATGTGTACATGACACAGCCTGAAGGTTTTGTCGATCCAAAGAATGCTAGTAAAGTGTGCAAACTTCAGAAATCCATTTATGGGTTGAAGCAAGCACCTCGGAGTTGGAATCTGCGTTTTGATGAGGAAATCAAAAGGTTTGGTTTCGTCAAAAACAAAGAAGAACCTTGTGTTTACACGAAGGTTAGTGGGACAACACTTGTAATCCTAATCTTATATGTGGATGACATACTATTGATTGGGAATGACATTCCTATGCTGGAATCCGTTAAGGTATCATTGAAAAATAGTTTTTCTATGAAAGACCTAGGAGAGGCAGCATATATCTTGGGAATAAAGATCTATAGAGATAGATCAAGAAGGCTAATTGGATTAAGCCAAAGTACTTACATTGACAAGGTGTTGAATAGGTTCAACATGCATGATGCCAAGAAAGGGTTCTTGCCTATGTCACATGGCATAAATCTTAGCAAGAATCAGTGTCCTTTGACCACTGATGAGCGAGACTGTATGAATAGTATTCCTATGCTTCGGCTATTAGATCTATTATGTATGCTATGGTTTGTACCCGACTAGATGTATCATATGCTCTAAGTGTTACGAGCAGATACCAGGCTGATCCCGGTGAATGTCACTGGATAGCTGTGAAAAATATTCTTAAGTACTTAAGAAGGACTAAGGATGTGTTCCTTGTTTATGGCGGTGATGAAGAGCTCGTTGTAAAGCGTTACACCGATGCAAGCTTTCAAACCGACAAAGGTGATTATCGTTCGCAATCTGGTTTTGTATTCATTTTGAATGGAGGAGCAGTGAGCTGAAAAAGTTCCAAGCAAGAAACGGTTGCTGATTCTACGACGTAGGCCGAGTACATTGCAGCTTCCAAAGCTGCAAAAGAAGGTGTTTGGATAAGGAATTTCCTTGCTGAGTTGGGTATAGTTCCGAGTGCCTTATGCCCATTGGATCTCTATTGTGACAATAATGGAGCCATTGCGCAGACTAAGGAGCCGAGATCCCATCAGAAGTCCAAACACATACTCAGGAGTTATCATCTCCTTCGCGAACATGTCGATAGAGGAGATGTTAAGATATGCAAAGTTCATACGGATTCAAATGTTGCTGATCCATTAACTAAGCCTCTCCCTCAGCCAAAACATGAGGCGCACTCAAGAGCTGTCGATATTAGATACGTGAAAGATTGACTCTAGTGCAAGTGGGAGACTGTTGGAAATATGCCCTAGAGGCAATCATAGAGATGATGATATTTCAATATGTTAATGATTTTGATAATATATTATCATGTTCCTTGAATGAATCATTTGTTATAGATCAATAAATATGTGACTTATTGGTCGAACTCTTTAACTTATATGATGTCATTCTAAATGTATCCAGTCGGAGGTCCTTTGGTGGAACACGGTGACTCGTGACTAGCACATGTATTGATTGATGACCTGGTTTCACCAGTCATAGATATAAAGATATCGAATCAATAATGTGAACACATGTTAGAGAACATGGTGTTGGATAAACCCATCATTGAGACACTATTGAGATTGTTATGAATCTTTGTGTCATTAGTTGGTCTCAAGTAATAATGATGTATAATCCTTAGAGCTGAGATCAGCATGGTTTCCTACATGTGTAATAGCACTCTTAGGGGTTGCCAAACGCAACTCCGTAACTGGTTATAAATGTAGCTTTCGGGTATGCTATGAAACATGCGGAGGAATGAGACTGGTCGAGATGGGATTTGCCCCTCCTAACATAACAGGAGAGATGTCTCTGGGCCACTTATGGTGATCTGATAAAGAAAGTGCATGGCGATGCCACTAGTGGTCGAAGTGTCGACCACATGATGTTATCCGACACTCGATCGAGAAAGTTTTGAACAGTCAATGGATGACATTTCATCTCACCTGGAGTTCAACCAGACATCGTGAGGAAAAGGAAGAATGCATGAGTAGGTCGCTTAGTTTGATCAGTTACGGACCAGTCGTATGGAGATACATGCGGGTCGTAGACTGGTCGAACGTAATCACAAAATGGTAAGTATCTGGTCGTAAGGAGTTACGAACTGGTCGTGACCAAATACAACCTGGTCGTATAGAGATATGAACTGGTAGTAAGTGATGAGGACCTAATCATAGATCATATTACATCCAGGTTCGTCCGATATATTTAATGTGTCTTTGGGAATCGTTATGTGCTGCTAGGTACCGCCAACGACTAGTGATCGGAAAAGAGCTTCCGAGTCATAACTGATTACACATGAACCTGTGGGGTCGCACACTTAAAGGGCAAGGATCTGTTTTGGATGGTGATCCGAATTCGTGTAGGCCACGAGTTCCTAATGGGCCTCAGGTTCGAGACCCATCATGGATGTCTATATAAAGAGGGGCGGTGACCTGGGGTAAGGGGTGAGGATGATCTTTGGAAGAACTCCTGAAACCCTAATAGCCACGCCTTCTCAACCACGTTGCCGGTGCTAGCACTCCAGTGCGTGGTGATCCTGCCCCGGACGTGTGGATACCTCGGAGCTGTTGTTGTGAAGCATCAGCACTAGGACGATCCGCGACTTGTGTTGATAACCGGATGTAATACCCTGGAAATCGAATCGGTAAATCACAGATTTAGCCGAGAGGAGAAAAGGGAATAAGAGGAATAGTAAAACATGAAACGACAGGGGGTCATCGATATTTTTCGCCAACTGGGCTGGGCGTGGCCAGAGAGGCCTCCTTGTGGCCGGCCAAGAGGGGGGGTGCCTACCCCAAAACCCTAGTGCCCCACCCCTTTCCCCCTTTTCCCCCTTTCCTCCCCCTAGCAGCCGCCGGCTCTCCCCACCCTCCCCCTGCGCCAGATTGGTTCGTAATATTTGGGTAAGTTCTGTACATTTTCTGATCTATCCACCTTTTAGAAAGTTGTAGCCCTTGATCTTAGCTTTCTTTTGGCACTGAGATCACCTGGTTTCGAGTTACAGTTAAGGAGATATGTCCGTTTTTGTGCCACTGGTCAGGAGAGCTGACGAGATTTGGCAGTCTGCATGTCTAGTCAGATTGTATTTTTTTGAGCCCGAATCTGAAGAGTCACCCCAAACAAAAGTGGAAGACATTCCAGTAAGCTTTCAGGATTGATAAAGAACATATTTTTTAGATGTGTGAATCAAAAGTAATTGAATTTTTACCGTCGTTGTTGTCTGATTGTCAGACTGAGGGAACAGCAAACTTCATCAGAACATTAGGATTATTAGAATGCTGAATCAGGAGTCTTACCCAACTAGGTTATTGTAGCCTGTTTAATAATATTTCCAAATTGATAAAGATCATCTCAATTGGATATGTAGAGTGAAAGTTATGCCATGTTATGTACTGCTGTGCTGTATTCTGGACAGATGTCTGTCAATGGTATTCAACGGTTGTTTAGACCACTAGTTTGGCCGAATCAAAGAACCCCACCAACTAGAGTTTCGTAGCCTACTACGTTAAGAGTATTTGAGAACTAGTTTCAAGTCATTCGGAGTTACAGATATTTAATTACGATTTTTCTCGTACTGCTGTCCCGGGAAGCATTATGCTAGACTGCCGGAAAATTTGGGTAGAACCTCTCTTTGAGTCATAGATCTTGAGGAGTTGGATTAAGGGGTGTAAACGGAGTCCAGCATTCATCGTATTTATTGTTACCGCTATGCTTGTGTATGAGGCGGAGTTCCAGAGTAGAGACACCAATTTTGCTTCCTCGTGTGTCGTAGCGGGAAAGAAAGAAACATGCAAGTGCACCTATAATGTGGTTGTTATGTGATTGTTCTATATGATGAATCATGGTAACATATGCTTGTTTCGCTGTACTTATTTATGGTTATATGTATTTGTTCATGATGGCTAGATTATTAAAATTCGATTACTGTCATTTTATTGTTCATCATGTGCACTCATGAATGCAAGTGGTGGACTTGCGACACCCACGGGAGTGGGTGGTGGTTGTAAGACCCACCATTCCAAAGTGGGCATTGTGGATCCCCGGTTGACTTGTTCTCAAACGGGCTTTGGATCCCCGCGTGTTGTAGAACGCGGGCATAAGTGAACACCGACGGGTGTTCCCTCGCTATACGGGTATGAGCAAAAGAGAAGCGCATGTGCATTCATTCATTCATTCATATGTTGATTTGATTCATGATGTTGATACACTGTTGGATAGTGAATGATGTTGTTATGTTTTGTATCATTGCACTTGCTGAGTCTTGGACTCACCCTTGTTGTGTTGTTTTTTTTAGGTACATCGGTTGTGGTCGGCATGCATGGGCGGGAGTAGAAATTATCACGGTTGCACACTGGCACTAATAAAATGAATAAAACATTTAAGTGATAACTTGGACTTTGAATAGCTTTATGTGAGGTTTACTTCCTTACGTTCTAAGTCGTGGACAATCACTATTGGAGATTGATAGCGTTTTATGGTTGTTTCTTTCATGAACATGTTTAGTACGCGCGTTCGGATATTTGCTTATTATTGTTGTTATTTGCGCGAATGTCCGGATAGTTTGATTTACAAAGGAGACTCTGCCGAAATTTAGAAAAAAAAATGTCTTAGTTCCATTTGTAGACTTGTTACGGTGATAGCATTCCAGGCTCAGGTTGGGCTGGGGTGTTACACCGGAGTCGGAGAAGAAGTCGCGTGGTGGGTACGACCACTTGAAGAAGTAGACACGCGTCGAGTACGACTACTCGAAGGAGGAGACACATCGCGAGTACGACTACGACTGCATTAACTCTCTACAACGACTCTACTTCCGCTACGAGTCGGCGCGTCAAGCGGTAGTCTCATGATCTATTACTTGCGGTGGTTCCTTGGTTGTGAGAGACAAGTTAAGCCAACTGAACCACATCAACTTCTCTCCAACTAAAACCATACATCGACCGTAATGAACTAATAACCCAAGAGAAATTCATCAGCCACAACTGGACAAGAGTTGACCAAAGTTTTCGCATGCTAAAGAACTCACCGAGATAGTTCACATTATCCAAGGTACTAAGCGAAAAAAACGAATCCTGTTTCCCAATAGGAAAAGCAAACCTTCACCATAAAAGGTCAACCTTGCGAATCAAAAATGCTAACAAGCAGTCCAACTCTCGTTGGTCCAAAGAACAAATAATTTCTTTAAGGAACCAACAAAACCAAGGAAAATGTCCAACTGTATTGAAACCATTAACCCAAGGAGATTAAATAACCACCAGCGGTTGGTCAGAAAATCCTAGTAAATCCCAAGGGAGTCAATAACCTTCCCAAAGGAATTCATGCTCGACACCTGGAAGTAGTTTTACCAAGGTAATCACTCCACTATCCCCATACCCTAACTGGCGGTACAACCTGGCCATGCCCATGGCCACAACCACACTCTACCTCTCGACATCGATTATCCCCACACATAATAATCATATAACCAAGTAATAAGCAATCATACTCAATTAATATCAGCAACGATCAATACGATATATCGGAAACGTAAATGCAATGCTTTGCCCATTCCCATCCTACTGTGCACAGTGTGTCAATTTAATTTTCTTTTTCTTTTCTAGCTACCACGGACCTGAAGCCCGCTCTGATACCAACTGTAACACCCCAGCCCACCATGAGACTAGAATGCTACTAAAATAACAATATAACAAATACAAATCTAAGACACTACAAAAAATTCATCAGAACCTCCCTTGTATAACTAAGTTTTATCGGAGATTCCAATAGATGCTTATAAAATTATCACTATTTCAACATCCAGGGTTCATCGAAGCATTCATAAACATTCTACTCAGCTAAAACATAAGCAAGCATAATTAAAATTTACCACTCTCATTATTACAAATAAACCAATGCATTCAAGTATAGCCAAAGTTAATCCTTAAGCAGTTTGCTTGTTATTAAGGTACGGTCTAAATGATAATTATCTTTTAAAGAATATGTGGTAGTGAGTGCAACCAAAGCAACCCTACTCCCTCCCATGCATGCCAGTCCATAAGCGAGGTACCTAAAAACACAACATCGGCAAGAGTGAGTCCAAGACTCAGCAAAGTACAAATAGTAAGACAATAGCCAACACAACTGTAATTAGCAACATCCATCCACATAACCCAATAAGAAATATGTCTAATGCTTATGCGATGCAAACTATTCCAATGCACTTTTCTTTCTCTCTTTTGCATATACCGGTATTGCGGAGTGTGCATCCGTCGATGCACACCCATGGCTGTGCCTTATAGCATAGGGACCTTAGCCCATACTCCACAAGTATGGGGACCCAAAATCCCATCATATTCATGACGGGAACCACAATTAATGCTTGGTCACCACGTGACCATGCCCCCAATATGATATCATGATGCACATGGTCAATACTTTAAATCATCATGCATACATGAAACTTATGCATACTTCTAGCATTTACGGGCATTAATGTCCATAACATTCGAGCATCCATGATTAACATAATATACTCATAACATAGTACACATGAACAAATGATCACACACAATTTACCACTACTGTACTTGCCTTAACCACGAGAGAACGAGGGATGTACAGAATGAGTGCTCCCTGCACGGTCCACCACGAATAACAGTTATAACACATGCTAAGACACAGCAACGGATCAAAACAACCTATATAACAACAACCATGGACATGCAAAACTCCTAACTCGATCCCGACCCCAAACTCCTAAACGTCGATCTGTCCCCTCGGTGGACAGTCAACTTCAAAAATGCATATCTATTAGTACAGGGGTCCAAATAAGATGTTATTAGACTTTATGGAAATATAATTAAATTCTCCAACTAAGTCTAGTTGGTGAGCCTTGCTGAATCGGCGAAAAAATATCCCTACCAGGCCAATTAAAAAAACATCAACTTCACGTTGGGTTTTCTGGACAGAGTACTAAAACTACCATAACTTTTGCTACACAACTCGGAATGGGGTGATCTTAGACTCTCTGGAATCATGACAAAACCAGATACAATAGTCTAGTTGGACAGGTCTCCTGATTAGGCTTCCTACTAATTCTTATATTCAGGTAAAGTTTTTTCTAAGTTTTCTGTCTCTGCAATCTGGCAGTTAGCAAAACAGCGATGGTAAAAAATTCATAACGTTTGATTGCCAACTCTAAAAAATATGTTCTTTATTAATCCTGAAGGCTTACTGGAATGGCTACAACTTTCGTGTTGGGTGACCCTTCATATTCAGCCTCAAAAAAATACAAATTGGCTAGACATGTAGACTGCCAAATCTCGTCAGCTTTCCTGTACAGTCATAGAAAAACGGCCATAACTCCTAAACTATAACTCCAAATCAAGTGATCTCAGTGCCAAAAGAAAGATAAAACTGAGATATACAACTTTCTTAGAGGTGATCAGGTCAGAAAATGAACATAACGTACCCAAATCTAGCAGTCGGCGCCTGCAGGAGGTGGGTAGAGCGGCGGCTCAAAGTGGGAGGAGGAGGTGGGAGTTTAGGGTTTGGGTGGTGGGAACCCCCCCCCCCTTTTTGGCCGTCCACCACATGGGCCCCTCCTGGGCTGCGGCCCAGGCCCAGGTTGTCAAGGATTTACGAAAAACCCCTTCTCTTTTCAGGAATTTCTACTCATTTAATTATCTTTTCTCCTCCCGGCTATTTTCTAATTACCGATTCAATTAGGGGTATTACAATGCCGATCCAAAAATGTAAATTAAATGACAGAAAGTAGAGTGTGCTAGTTGCACATATTAATTATAATCGGAGCCCTTAAGATACATACATGTGATGGAACGCATGTATGGCCTCACCCTCCTAAGAACGTATGATATAGATACGCAATCAAACACATATGTCCTTACTTTCCTATTTTCCAACTCAATTGCATTAACCTTTTACTTAACCAAACAACGCCCATACACTGCGTGTGGAAGTACGATGTGGCTTGAATCATCCAGCCGATGTTCAGTCCTTAAGCAATCCAGACAAGACAACCACATTTCCCAGTCTCGTGCACTAAGGCACCCTCACTAGTAACCACTTGTCCAGATTTAAAATCAGTGTGAATAAACAAAATTTTACTTTCATTTCAGATTTAAATAGACTGAACAAAGAATCAAAATAAATGAAATTCATTTAATGTTTCCAAGTTTGGTAAAATAAAATTGACACACTATAGACTGCATGGCTAAGCAATCCCAGGCATAAGTAGTTTAATATAGAAACACTACCTTAAGTTTGAGTGTATGATCAGATTAAAGGTAATCCTCAAGTGTTGGGTAGTAACTAGCTATGGACAGATCACAAATATTTCTTTTTAGGAAATTAGCATGCAACAGTATCACAGTGTTCTGTAAATCTACAGTTCAAAAATTGGGATCAACATGGTGCAAAGAGGATGCTTGCCTTGGTAGAAGTCCACTTGTTCACTCTCGAAAGCGTAATCGTTCACGTCGCGCAATTCAGAATCTCAAAAGAGAATACAATAGCGAATAAACACCGATAAAATCAAGAGATCCAAAATGCTCAAAAATGCATGATAAATACATATTAACGAGGTTATGATTCTAGATGCATTTAGGTATAGATTTTAGTTTAATTAGAGTTCAATTTCTTATGGACTGGTTAAAGTTAATTCAATTTCTGGTAGAATCATAATGACTGACGATATCTAGAGTTTAGGTGATATGGTTTTCCTTAACAGGACACCTAGTACTCACAAACACTCTCTCCAGGCATTCTACGCATGCATTCTCTCTACTTATTCTAAATTTTACAAAAATATTTTACACGATTTTATTTTCTATCTTCCATTTTCTTTCCTACCATTTCATTTCCTTTCCCTACTCTCTCTCTCTCTACCCTTACTCATTCGGTCGGCCGACTCTCCCTTCTTTCCCTTATCTTCTCTCAGCCGACACTCCTTCTCCCCTCTCCCTTGCTTACCCCTCTAACGACGCCTCCTCCCCTTATTCTCTCTCGGCCGACAATCTCCTCTCTCTCGATCCTTCTCCATTGCGCCGCATCCTCCGGCTCCCGCGCTGCCGCCGCTCCCGGCTTTACCTCCCCTCCGGCTCCTGCGCTCCCTGCACTCCGGTCCTCTACGCCTCCTCCTCCTCCAGCGCGACCGGAGGCCAAGCGCCGTCTCCTCCTCTCGACCTCCCCTTCGCTCGGTCCTGCTGGCTCAGGTTTGACCTCTCCTCAGCTTCCCCCTCCAGCCTAGCGCGCTTCAGCTCGGTCGGCTCGGCCTCCCGGCCGCCGGCCGCCTTGGCTCCTCCAGATCTGCCCTCTGCTGCTCGGCCGCCCTCGGCTCTCTCTCTATCTCTCTACCCGGTTCTCTACGCCGCCTCCTTCTTCGCCCGGCGCGGCCGGTAGGCCCGGCGCCGCCATGCACCACTGCTCCCAGCTCAATCTCCTCGCATCTTGCCCTGGTCCGGCATGCTTCAGCTCAGTCCGAAGCTCACCAAGGAACCTCCTGGCTGAGCCTACTACCAGATTTGGTTCCTCGTTCTCATTTATTCTTTAGCCAAGTTGATTTTTATTATATCCAATTGAATCAGTGTAACATCCCAAAGCTCTGGGTTTGTATTTCAAATGTATGAAAATGAGGATAAATTAAAACTTTTGGATGCATCCTTGTTGTCATTTGAAATCTCTAGAAATTATTCCCTTGATGTGTGGACTTCAAATTCAATTTGGTTTATTGACTTGAAGTGTTGCAATTCAAGATATTATAGTCAAACCTTGTGATCATCTTCTGGAAATATTTTTTTCTAAATTCTTGATCAACCTGGTAACCTTCCTGAGAAATTTTATAATTTTTAGAAATTATTTGCTATTTCTTAAGGGCTGGTCAAACCTGTTGTCTCCATGGTCAAACCCCTGAGCAGCAGCTTGTGAATTTTCTAGCAAGAAATTCACTACATGAAAAATTCTGTAAAATTTACACACGGTTGATCGTGAAGTCAGGATCACTCACTAAAAATTTCAGAATTTTTAGAACTGTGGAGCTACCTCTGGCAAATTTCCAAATCATCTTAGTCTTTTCAATTCAAATCTGGAATTACTGTTCCTCGGGCTTGAACCCGAGTCAGACCCCGACCCGGTATACTTGGTTCAGCCCAACCAACTAACCACGTCACGGGTGAGCCGTCCGATGGAGACTCTCCGGTCCAGATCGTGTAACCCTTCGGTTAAGTCCTAAAGTTGACCCCGCTGATAGGGAGCCGTCTGATGGAAACTCAACGGCCTGGATTGAAGTGAATGTTCGGACCGGCCGATCGCTCCACTCACGTGAACCGTCCGATTTGGAGAGAACGGCCTGGATTGACGTGAACGTTCGGACCGGCCGATCGTCCCTTTCACTTGATTCGTTCGATCTCGATCCAACGGCTCGTGCCAACCCCCTTTCAATATGTCTCTCTTGTGCGACTGAGTCACTGGCGTCGCGGGCCCCACCTGTCAGGGTCTTCTTCCACCTTGGGCAGGCGCTGCTCAGGATCTGAGCTCCACGCGGCCGTTGCATGCTGTGCATCTCCGTCAACGCCGTTACCGCACCGCCCTTGGCTACCAATTGTAGGGCTTCGCCCACTCACGCCGCTTTCTTCTCCGTCCTCGCACCTGCTCAAAACTGACCCTATGCCCACCTTCTTCCGCACTTCTCCTCTCGGTGGCAGAGGAGAGGGGTGCTCGTTTGCGCAGCTCCCACAGGTAAGTTTTCCACCGCTGCGTCCCTCGACTCCTACCTGTGAGACCCCGGCTTATCGGGCTTGTAATGCTTAACCATCCACTTGGTCATAGCATCACAAATCAGATAACCCGAGACTCAAGACATGTATACTTCCCAGAAATGCAGTATACACACCTCTTTACAAAATTCATGCATCAATTCCATTCATTCACATAGAACCGAAGCACAGCAACAAACCAAAAGGAAAATAATTAATGGATAGTTATTACAAAAGAGAGGCAAACCGGCCAAATTACAATAAATACAAGAATTGAACAGCAGAAGCAAAAGTGTCATAAGATGGCCATAAACAAAAGAGCCAATCAGTGTGCCTTTACCCCACAAGGCAACCGACCGGACCGCCAAGCTAGTCGTCGAACCCGCAGCACATTTCACAAAAGTGAGGCCCTTGGGGCTCACCTTCCTCCTCTGCAACAAATAGTTAAGCAAAGCAAATGAGTATAAAAATTATACTCCGCAAGATTTACGTGTAGGATAATAGACCTATACATATGCTACATGCAAGCTTATTTAAGTGGAGGCTGTATGTTTCATTTTCAGCACAAAGCAATCTTTATTTGCAATAATGTAGTACATTTAAAAGCAAGTTGACAAATCTATTTTTAATGTTCAAATAACAGTAAAAGACAACAAGATAACAGTAAATAGATGACAACAACATCCTGGAAGTGACTAAACCCATAGTCACCACAACAATAGCATGAATTACCCACTCATACCAACCATGTCAAATTTTTAATTTTAAAAGGATGTCCATAACCTAGGACGAGGCTATTCGAATAGTTTTATACCCAGCAGGGGTGTACCAATGTACCCACACGCCAGACCGTCTTTTTGCCAAGCTATTAAGCACACTTCCTTAGGTATACCGGCACGGCTAAGTCCTACGAGATATTTTCAATATTATGCATTAACTACGAGTCGCCCGTATGGATAGAAACTCATACGTTGTGTCGGAGTCATTGTAAAGCCTCGGTCAAGTACCCGTCTCAGGTAAAGCCTTCGACAACTACAATGCTCCTCGAGGTGGAGAGCCTACCCGGAATCTCCACCACCGCATACCCAACACAAGAACACATATCATTTTTCACACAACACACACTGATGAGGACATCCCTCCTTCGGATACACGCACGACACAAGACCCTCCAAATCTGGGTGCTGAACTACACGGTCCTATGACAAGAGCTAGAGCACGTCACTTAATCGATCAGGTAAAGTCGTTTCTAGGGCTGAGTATATCATTTGAGAACTCTACGATGCTGCCTAATGGAGATGATTTACTTGTACTCAGGAATCTAGGACTACGACCAGTTCAAGAAGGTCTACGACCACTGCAAGAAGATCTACGACCAGATAAGCGAGCACAGTACTCGTTGGACATAATCTACGACCAAAGATAGCATGGACTCCTCAAGACCACCCTAGGACCAGTCCTACAACCAGATCTTCGACCAGAAATACGCAACACAAGGTGCTGCGTCACCGTTTTGGAAACTGATAAGACTTTGTAAACGTAACGAGGTGGGAGTCCAGGTTGTGTACGCTTCATCCCACGGCGCACAACCCTAGGTCGACCTCCTCACGTTCCCTATATATATACTGATGAGCCGCCATAGTTTAGAGGCGGGTTTTCTTAGATTATACGCCAATTGCGGTTTCACCGATTATCGGTTTGAGAACCCCACTTGTAAACTTCATCCATATCCGCAATACAATTGATTGCATCTACCTTGTTCTTGTGAGTTGCTTGATTGCTTCTTTGGAACAATAACCTTCGTGGTAAGGTCGATCGCGTGCAAGCGTGGTCGATAACGACAGCGCGTCGGGTGTAGCGAATTGCGAGGTCACGATCGTTGGTCGGAAGCCTCAAGCGTCAACGCCCTCACGACGAACCAAATCGAACCTATCGGAAGATCGGGCGCCGTGACTCATCAAGTGGTATCGAGCAAAGGTTGCTGTTAGGTAATTTCGTTTATCCCTTTTGTTAGTTGTGTTCCTCACCTAGAGTCCGAAAAGCGCCCTACAAAAAGTTTTAGATCGTAATTATTCCATTGTCCAAACCACTTTGTGCCTTTCGCAATTTTGTTTTCAGTTTTCGCATTGTTGAGTTCGAGTCCATCGTCGGTGTCTTTGTTGCTGGTTTAGAGTAGCATTCTTGGTCTCTAGTCAGCACCGTCGCCCGCCGTGCCACCATCCATCCTGGACGCACGACCTCCTTTTTCGGGCGACACCCATTCGACCACCGCTCGGGATTTACCATCTGGTGAATCGAACATCTACTCGGATCCGACCACCTCTTGAGCAACACCCATTCTACCATCCACTCGGGAACTACCACTGGTGGATTCGATCCCTGGTGGATTCGTGAGTAGCAATGAACTAGCCCAAGTTCAGAGAGAGAGAGAGAGTATCTTTTAATTACCTATTTACCCCTGCTCTCTGGAAAAAAAAGTTTGTGACCCAATCACCTCATCGGATCCAGAAAAGGTAATAGAAGAATTTTGGGCTTGGGTCACGTTTGCAAAAAAAAACAAAGGAACCAAAAAGTGCAAAAGAAAAGAAGCAAAAAATAAAGGTGCAAAAGAAAAGAAGAAGAAGCAATTCGACCACCCCTAGTTGGTCTACGACCAGTTCCAGCCTTGCATCCTTTGGACTCCTTTGTATCGAGTCCTTGTTTCGATCAGTATTGTGCTAGGGCTAGGGGCACTTTTAGACCAAACAAGCGTGGCGAGTCTTGTGGGCTTTGGTTGACTTTGCTAATCTGATTTCATTATTGCTATTCCTTGCTACTAAACATTGCCTGTCCGAGCTCCACATACTTTCGACCCTCAGATTGGATCCTCGCATTCGCCTCCGCCGTGATCGTACATCCCACCTTCGCCGATTAGACCACCTGCTGCAATTTGGTAAGAAACTCATAAGAGCTTGGTAAGACGCTTGAGAGTGTGTGATTCCACCCTCCGACCACCTAATAGTGATAGGGATAATACCTTTGTGTTGTCTTTTGTCTCCTACTAACCATGTCGGTGAAGGATTGGATGCGCAAGAGTGTGTTTTGAGGGAAGAGCTCATGACGCTATTGGACGAACAACGCACTACCGTTAATGAGGACATCGACAGGAAGCTTCAAGCTACCACGATCACATTACAACGCTCAATCAACGATAGTATTGCGGCGCTCATGACACGCCTCGAAAGAATGGTGAACAGACCACCAAACGTTGGTCGTGTGGAACCTCATGGTGCAGCCCATGACCATGAGTTTGATAATGATAATGAGATGCACGACCACGACGCCTTTGATGCACGATAACGGAACCGACCGAACTTCAACCGTCAAGGTATGAGAGGTAATAATGTTCAGCAATATAATGCACGTGTTAATGATGATCCATATGCAAAAGTTAAGTTCTCTGTACCATCTTTTGCGGGTGCTTATGATGCTGAAATATATCTAGATTGGGAGATGACGGTAGAACAAAAATTGAATGCTCACTTAGTTCCCGAAGTGTATAGAGTTAGGCAAGCCACAAGTGAATTTAAAAACTTTGCCATCATTTGGTGGAATAGGGTATGCACCAAAGGATTAGCGCCTACTACGTGGGATGGTTTAAAGGTTGCTATGCGTAACAGATTTATCCCACCTTCTTTTAAACGTGATTTGCGTAATAAATTGCAACGCTTAAACCAAGGTAATAGATCCGTAGAAGAATATTATCAGGACCTACAAATTAGCATGTTGCGTTGTGATATTAATGAGGATGAAGAAGCTACAATGACACATTTTTATGGAGGATTAAGATGTGAAATTCAGGACATAGTGGATTACAAAGAATACGATAGCGTCCCTAGATTGTTCCAACTTGCATGTTTGGCAGAAAAGGAATTACAGGGATGACAACAGAGGCCAAGGAACAACTTTGGGAGCATGTCTATACCACGACCAGTGCCGGGGCAAGCCAAAACAGCCCCACCGTCAACTACACGGTCTGCTGCCCCCTCCACGAGTAGGGCGCGTTCAGCAGCACCTCCGACCACATCACATGCACCCGAGGTAAGTAAAGTTACTAGTGTGCAGGCACCAGCCAAGAGTTCTTCGTCGGTTGCTTCCACTGGTCGTACCACTGGGATTGTGTGCCACCGTTGCAAGGGAATGGGGCACGTCATGAGGGACTGCCCCAGTCAGCGAGCATACCTTGCCACCAAAGACGGTGGTTATGTAAGTACTAGTGATATTGAGGACGAATATGTACTTGCAGCTAACATTGCAGGTGGAGGAGATGAGATAGACAGTGATGCTGATGATATAGAGGAACAAGTAGCTGCTGTTGACACCGAGTATCATGTGAGCCTTGTTGCATAGCAGTCTTGGCGCACAAGTGGAGAGGCGGAGCAAAATCAGCGGCACAACTTGTTTGCAGCAGATTTCTCGTGAAGGACAGAGCTGCAGAGTCATCATTGATGGAGGGAGTGCAACAACCTTGCAAGCTCCGAGATGGTCGAGAAGCTTGGCTTGAAAACCACACAACCACACCACGTCCCTACTACATCCAATGGTTCAATTTGTGTGGTAAATTAAAGGTACACAAAGTTGTGAAAGTGCAATTTTTAGCAGGTAATTACAAAGATAGTTCTGACTTTGATATCGTGCTTATGCAAGCATGCTCTTTGTTGCTCGGTAGACCTTGGATATATGACAATGATGTTTTGCACCATGGTAGAGCAAATACCTACTCATTTTCACATAAGGGTAAGAAGATTAAGTTGTTGCCTTTGACACGGTGAGATTACGAAAGATGAAGAAGAGCGCTAAAAATGAAAGAAACACCGATAAGCATGATTCTAAAAATCAGCAAGTAGCAAAACGTGTTTTCCAACCCAAAAGAGAGAAAGTGACGTCTAGTCCTAAGTCCAAGGGAATTAAATTGAAGGGATGTGTTATGATTGCCACTAAATCTGAACTTGCTGGAATTTATAATAATGAGCTGCCATGCTATGCTTTGATATGCAAAAATGTCTTATATTCGCTTGAGGATATAGCTAGCTCTTTGCCTCCTATTTGTTGCTAACCTTTTGCAGAGTATGTGGATGTATTTCAACCGAGGTACCCGGGATTACCACCTATTAGAGGAATTGAGCATCAAATTGATTTGATCCGAGGGCGACTTTGCCAAACCGTGGCTGCGTATAGGACCAATCCAGAGGAGACTAAGGAAATTCAGCGACAAGTCCAAGATCTTTTGGACCGTGGAGTAAGAGAAAGCCTTAGCCCTTGTCTTGTTCGATTCTTTTGGTTCCTAAGGAAGGCGGTAGTTGGCGTATGTGTGTTGATTGCGAGCCATTAATAACATTACTATAAGGTATCGTCATCCTATCCCAAGGCTAGGCGACATGCTAGATGAATTGAGTGGTTCTATTATTTTCACAAAGATTGACTTGCGGAGTGATTACCACAGATTAGAATGAAATTAGGAGATGAATGGAAAACTACTTTTAAAACTAAGTTCGGATTATATGAGTGGTTAGTGATGCCTTCGGTCTAACTAATGCACCTAGTACTTTTATGCGTTTGATGAAGCGAGGTTTTCGTCCTTTCATTGGAAAATTTGTGGTGGTTTACTTTGATGATATCTTGATTTATAGCAAGTCACATGAGCAACACTTAAATCATATCGTCTGTTTTTAATGCTTTGAGAGGCGACGTTTGTTTGGTAACCTCGAGAAGTGCACCTTTTGCACCGATCGAGTTGCATTTCTTAGTTATGATTATGACACCACGGGGCATTGAGGTGGATGAGACAAAGATTGTAGCCATCCAAAGTGGCCGGCGCCTACTCTTGTGTCACAAGTGCGGAGCTTCCATGGTCTTCTTTGGATTCTATCGGCGCTTTGTGCGGGATTTGACACTATTGTCGCACCATTGAATGAATTGACAAAGAAAGGAGTCTTTCCAATGGGGACTGCACAAGAGAAGGCATTCAACTTGTTGAAAGAGAAGCTCACCCAAGCACCTCTACTCCAACTCCCCGATTTTGGTAAGACTTTTGAAATTGAATGTGATGCGATTGGGATTGGGATAGGTGGTGTATTGATTCAAGAAGGTAAACCGGTTGCATATTTGTGAAAAACTAAATGGGCCTAGTTTGAATTATTCCACCTATGATAAGGAATTGTATGCTTTAGTTCGAGTGCTTCAAACTTGGCGGCATTATCTATGGCCCAAAGAATTTGTTATACATTCGGATCATGAATCGCTAAAACATATTAGAAGTCAAGCTAAAGCTGAATAAGCGACATGCTAAGCTGGGTAGAATTTATTGAGTCATTCCCATATGTTATAAAGCATAAGAAAGGTAAGGATAATGTGATTCTTGATGCGCTCTCTAGACGTTATACCATGTTATCTCAACTTGACCATAAGATTTTTGGTTTGGAGGCCATTAAGAGTTTATATGTCACTGATTTGGACTTTAAGGAAGTGCTTGAACATTGTAAAGGAGGGAAGACACGGAATAACTATGTGCTGAATGATGGTTTGGTCTATCGTGCAAACAAGCTATGCGTTCCAGCTAGCTCTGTTCGTCTTTTGTTGTTACTGGGGAGGCACATGGAGGAGGTTTGATGGCGCATTTTGGAGCCAAGAAGGCAGAAGATGTGCTGGCCACCCACTTCTTTTGGCCAAAGATGAGGCGTGATGTCGGCGCCACGTAGCTCATTGCACTACATGCAACAAAGCTAAGTCCCGTATCCTTCCACATGGACTTTATATGCCTCTTCCTATTCCTAGCGCCCCTTGGGAGGATATTTCTATGGATTTTGTTTTAGGATTGCCTAGGACAAAGAGGGGGAGAGATAGTATATTTGTAGTAGTGGATCGATTTTCTAAAATGACACATTTTATATCTTGTCACAAGAGCGATGATGCTACAAACATAGCTGATTTGTTTTTCAGGGAGATCATTCGCTTACATGGAGTGCCCAATACTATTGTCTCGGATCGTGATGCGAAGTTTTTGAGCCACTTTTGGAGATCACTTTGGAATAAATTGGGGACAAAGCTGCTGTTCTCTACTACATGCCATCCCCAAACTGATGGACAAACGGAGGTTGTCAACCGCACGTTATCCACCATGTTGCGGGCTATTTTAAAGAAGAACTTGAAGATGTGGGAAGAGTGTTTACCGCATATTGAGTTTGCTTACAATAGATCAGTACACTCCACCACCAAGGTAAGTCCATTTCAGGTAGTGTATGGTTTTAACCCCCGTGCTCCTATTGATTTACTACCTTTACCGACCTCTGAAAAAATTAATCTAGATGCTAAGAAGCATGCTACATTTATTCTCAAGTTGCATGAAACCACTAAAAAGAATATAGAGCATATGACTGAAAGGTATAAGGTTGCTGGAAGTAAAGGTAGGAAAGTTGTAAAATTTGAACCAGGTGATTTAGTTTGGGTTCATTTAAGAAAGGATAGGTTTCCGGAATTAAGAAAATCAAAGTTGATGCCTAGAGCTGAAGGACCGTTTAAGATAATTAAGAAGATAAATGATAATGCATATCAATTAAAATTACCTGCAGATTTTGGGGTTAGCCCCACATTTAACATTTCAGATTTGAAACCATATGTGGGAGAAGAAGATGAGCTTGAGTCGAGGACGACTCCAATTCAAGAGGGGGAGTATGATGAGGACATCCCTCCTTCGGATACATGCACGACACAAGACCCTCCAGATCTGGGTGCTGAACTACACGGTCCTATGACAAGAGCTAGAGCACGTCACTTAATCGATCAGGTAAAGTCGTTTCTAGGGCTGAGTATATTATTTGAGAACTCTATGATGCTGCCTAATGGAGATGATTTACTTGTACTCAGGAATCTAGGACTACGACCAGTTCAAGAAGGTCTACGACAACTGCAAGAAGATCTACGACCAGATAAGCGAGCACAGTACTCGTTGGACACAATCTACGACCAAAAATAGCATGGACTCCTCAAGACCACCCTAGGACCAGTCCTACGACCAGATCTTCGACCAGAAATACGCAACACAAGGTGCTGCGTCACCGTTTTTGAAGCTAATAAGACTTTGTAAACGTAACGAGGTGGGAGTCCAGTTGTGTACGCTTCATCCCACTACCGCACAACCCTAGGTTGACCTCCTCACGTTCCCCTATATATACGATGAGCCGCCATAGTTTAGAGCGGGTTTTTCATAGATTATTACGCCAATTGCGGTCACGATTATCGATTTGAGGAACCCCACTTGTAAACTTCATCCATATCCGCAATACAATTCAGATTGCATCTACCTTGTTCTTGTGAGTTGCTTCGATTGCTTGCAGGAACAATAACCTTCGTGGTAAGGTCGATCGCGTGCAAGCGTGGTCGATAACGACAGGCGTGCGGGTGTAGCGAATTGCGAGGTGACGATCTGTTGGTCGGAAGCCTCAAAGCGTCAACGTCCTCACGACGAACCAAATCGAACCTATCGGAAGATCGGGCCGCCGTGACTCATCACACACAACCCCCTCCTGCGACTCGGAGATAACACACGCCAAAGTACTAAGTCAAGAGAGGTCTCATATCCCCCTCGCGTGGTTAGCACGCAAAAATACTTGGAGAGTGTGACACAAGATGTTCGGTCCTTGTTGACTTAGGCAAGACATCCACAAACCCAATAACCCACCATCCAACTACTTGCCCAAGTCCAAATCAATTTTTTATTTTTAGATTTTGTCTTATACAAAATAACAAAGCACAAGTGCTGGACATAAAGGAGTAATAATTAGATGTGTGATCAAGATCATCGACTAAAATCGATGATCGCCCATTACTACCGAACTAAGCATTTCTAAGCAATTTCAATTCGCAATCTACTAAGTGACAAGAGCTCATCCATCGAACTCAAATCACAGCAAATAACCTAGGCTCATGGTAGTAGAGGATAATCAATTCCTACAGATTATGCAACTATAGGATACTAACCATAATTTAACAAGAAAATAGCAATGCATACATACAAGTTGAAATCAATATATTAGACTTGAAAAATACTGGGATTAACATGATCAAACTGCTTGCCTGCTTACTGTGGGTCAAGATGTTGCGGAGGATCACTTATGTTATCAACGTGCTCTTCGGAACCTAATCGAGAAAGCGAAAAAGAACAGATAAGAACGCAGAACACACAAAGACTCAACAGGAAACTTTCTCCAAATATTCTGAAAATTTTACAGTAGCAAGAGCATGATTTATAAGGAATTTAGCAACAAGAATCAACTGATTGGATTCTTAATGCAAAAGATATGGGCAAAACAATTTTGCTCAACTTTAAAAATAAAAAATGCTACTATTCATTGCACTAATATTTTAGCAAAATTTTCTGGAGATATACTAAGGTTAGAATCATTTTTAGATTAAATTTTAGTTAAAAATATAACTAACAAATTTTGAATCAACCGAAAAGGAATTAAAATGAGATAGTTATGCATTTTACAAGTTACTACATTTTTCAGTTGACAAATAATCATTTCGGGAAAAATCAGAAATTAAATCGACGTGGACGAACGTGGATCGTTGATCTTGGATCCAGCAGTCCGAGTTCACGGGATGACACGCGCACGCGCGACCCCCAAACCCTAAACGCTAACCGTTGGATTTGGATCCAACGGTTCACGTGGATCGGGACGTTCGGTCTGGTCCGAACGTTCACACACACATGAGCCGTTGATCTTGGATCCAACGACCCACGCGGACTCGAATCGGGACCGTTGATCTTGGATCCAACGGTCCTCCGATCAAGGCATGCGATTAATTCAAATGTTTGCACGATCCTGAGCCGTATATTTAAGGATCGACGGTCCATATCGAATCACGTTCAAACATTTGTCCCTGTTTTCATCCGACAAAATGACGGGGAAGAGAGGCTCGTCGCCGGCGACTCTGGCCACGACGGTGCGAGCAAATGCCCAAAATGGGTTCATAACAATCTTGCGCACCTAATGGTACCAACGGTTTTGCCTGCGGTGACCTAGAACGCCGGCAAGCCAGAGATGACCGAGACGACCCAAAATGACCGAAAATGAAAAACGCAATTGAGCACAGCTGCGGTTCAAGGGAGCGGGTGCCAAGCAACTAGGGACTAATAAGAAGTTACCTGAACCCAGAGAACGCACAAAGAAGGGTCGAATCTGCGCTGGTGAAGAGCGATGCGAATTTCGGCCGAAATTGGGGAAATCCGAATTCAGTCCAACCCTGAACGAAAAGAACCAAATTGAGTGAGGGTTAAGCTTTAGAGAGTAAAGGTGGAGCAGAGGGAGCAAAAATTGGAAGGAGAGAACCCCTGCTGTACCGCCTTCACCGAAGCTCAAAGCTCATCAATGGCGGACGAATGGATTTCGAGAGACTGCAGCTCAAACACACTTGTGGGAGTCAGCTGGAGCTGCAGAAGTGCTAAAGGAAGCCGAGGGTGAAGCAATGGAGCTGAAATAGCTGAGGATGGTAGTGTGCAACGGCGATATCCTTCTCGGGTCAACACTGCTATTAGAGCGCGCGAGAGCGACGGGAGCAGTTGAACAATGGACGTCTGAGGGAGGAGCACGACGGGCACTTAATGCGCACAGAGATAGCCGTTTAAAGGTGACCAAGGAGGTGACTGCACGCTGCTCGTTTCTCCTCTACTCACGCCATTGCCGACTCAGACGTGCGCCCTGATCGGAGGAAGGAGACGACTTTTCTACCATCGGATTGAAATCGAACGGCTCAAATAGAACGGGGTGATTATAACGATTCGATCGCTCGCTCGAACCTGCGCCGTTGATTTGGATCCTATGGTTCACGTTGCGTGAGGCGTCCGGACGGTCCGAACGTTCACGCGATCGTGGCCTTTGATTTAGAATATAACGGTTCACTTGGATCAGCGCTCTCGGATGGTTCACGCGATCGTGGGCCTTTGATTTAGAATCCAACGGTCCACGTGGATCAGCGCGAGATTAGTCCGAATGTTCACGCGATCGTGGGCCGTTCGATGCCGATCCAACGGCTCACATCGCTCGCGCCAAAGCGACCGAGTCGGTGCAATTAGTTGATTGAACCCAGTCAAGTGGCTCGAGCCCTAGTCTGATTCGAACCCAATGAACTGTGAAAACCAGTTAGGGTTTGAATTAATAGCTGATTTTTGAGGAATTTGTTTAAGGTATCAAACCAGCTCCAAAAATTATGAAATTTTAACTGGAGGTTACTGACGTCCATTGAGGATTGGCACACATCAGTCCTAGATCCAAGGATAATTATTTCGAGAGGTTTGGCACAAGATCTTTTAGCAAAGGAGGTTTTTGATTGGTGTCAATTGAGGATTTTGATTTTGATTTCCATAATTCCATTACAAGAATTACAGAATTGATCAAAGACTTCAAGATGCAAGAAAAGTTATAATTTCTCCTCATTTTCTTACATTTGAAACACAAATCCACATTTGGGACGTTACACTACCTTCCATGGCCTCCCCATTTTCGCTCATTGGAGATTCTGTCTTTGCATGTAGGATCTAAGGCAGGCTCGTGCTCCCGATTTGTCCAGAGCGCGTCCAGAGCTACTCCTTCGGCCATTATCGACTCCGGTGAGCCTTTCTCTCTTTTTAGTGCGTCACCAGGCGTGCCTTGGCCTTCTTAATCTTTCCCCTCACTCTATTTTGCTATCGGTTCACAGGAGCCCACAAAATCCGAGTTTGAACCATTTTCGGCCACGGAGCCCCGTTCGTCCCCATCTCTGGTGTGGTAAGCTCCTTGCCGATTCTTTGCTTGTACACCATCTGTGGGTTGTGTTTGAGCTTTCTCTACCACTCTTTCTCTGTCTCCTTCACCAGAGCGAGCTCCCCACGGTGAAGCACCCCACCGCCGTCACCCTCCTCGTCGCTGGCTCAACTCCGACCTTCTTCGAGTCTCTCCCTCGCTCAGGTAGCCTCCCTGTGCCTTGTAGTTGCTTTGGCACCCGCTTCCTTGGACAATAAAGAGCTCGATCTTGCAGTGCACGATTAGCCGTAGCTCTCCTCCACTTCTCTCCGATGCGCGGCCGCCTCAGGCCAGCTCAACCAACGTGAGTGCCAACGTTGGGTGTGCAAGGATATTGTGAACCCATCCATGCCCTTAGCTAGCGCCGCCGTGGCCGGGAACGCCGGCGAGAGCTCGGTGAAGCCAGTGCGGTGTTGCCGGTTTTCCGACAAGACTGTAGCATCATCATTAAAACCAAATCTCGTTCATTAACTGCTAATGATTGCTTAGTAGTTAAAGGCTGTCTTTTTCGGTTTCTTGCTATCACTGATATGTGGGGCCAAGCACAGTAAACGTGGTGCAAATCCCGATTTTCGCAGTGTATGACATGTGGACCCCACCTGTCAGCCCGGAAATTCTCTTCGGTTCGAAAATGGAAAATGCACTGTTTAAGGGGCCCACTGGTCAGTGACCGTGGCTAGCATCGGCTGGGTATAAATAGTCATTTATGATTTTGAGAAATCCGAAATGCTTTATTTATGAACTGAAAAATGCATTAACTTTAAAATTGCATAAGTAATTCATTTTAACTCCAAAAACAGTGAAACCACTTTTGTTATTTTTCATTTTTAATAAACTTTATTATAAAAAATGTTTCAACCTTGTCACTATCTCAGAAAACATGTTTTGTGGAGAGTGCTTCAAAAAAAAGAATTATTAATACATTATAAATTGCTTTTAACTTTGAAAATGCATAACTAATTCATAAAAACTCCATTTGAGGTGAACCAAATTATTTTGGTCATGTAGTAATATTCTCTATCTATTTTTGTAATCCTCATGACAAGCACTACTCCAGAAAATTTCACGAAAGTTTTAGATGAGGTGAACAGAGACAGATTATAATTAAATTGAATTTTTCTGAAAACTGATTTTCAAATGGTTATAACTTCTGCATAGAACATCCAAATGAATTTATTCTTGTCGATAAATTCATATAAAATCATGGTTTTCATTCTGTGAATTTTTCATAATTTTTGGGTGACTTTGTATTTTGAGGTCTTTTCAGAGTGTTCGTTCTTACTGTGCTTTCGACTTCTTTCGGTAGGTTTTGACGATATTATAGATTATGAGAGCGCCTCTCTACAGCAAGAGGGTAATCCACAGCAAGGAAAGCAGTTTGATCATGTTAATCCTAGTATTTTTCAAGTCTAATATATTGATTTCAACTTGTATGTATGCATCGCTATTTTGTTGTTAAATAGATTAGTTGATCCTATAGTTGCATACTCTGTAGGTAAATGATTATTCCTCTACTACCTGAACCTAGGTTATTTGATGTGATTAGAGTTCGTTGGATGGGCTCTTGTCGCTTAGTAGATTGCGAGTCAATATACTTAGTCATGCTTAGCTATCTGTAGTTTGGGGCGGTCATCGACTTAGTCGATGATCTAGATCACACAAATCTTATTATTACTCTATTATGCCCAGCACCTTGTGCTTTGTTATTTTGTATATCTAAAACTAAAAATAAATTTGTTTTAGACTTGGGCATAATGGTATGTTGGTGTGATTGTTTGGTGTGACATAGAAAGGTGCCCGAGTCAATAAGGACCGAATTACTTGCGCCATTGATCCAAGCACTCTTGCGTGCTAACCACACGAGAGGGATATGGGACCTCTCTTGAACTAGTACTTTGGCGTGTGTTAGCTCCGAGTCGCAGGAGGTGGGTTGTGTGTGCTGTGTGAAAAAGGATCTGTGTTATTATGTTGGGTGTGTGGTGGTGGAGATTTCGGGTAGGTTCTGCACCTCTAGGGGTATCGCAGTTGTCCAAGGCTTTGCCCGTGAGGGGTAGTTGACCGAGGCTTTCGATGACTCCGACACAACGTATGGGTTTATATCCATACGGGCGACTCGTAGTTGATACATAATATTGGAAATATCTATTAGGACTTAGTCGTGCCGGCATACCTAAGGAAGTCTGCTTCATAGCTTGGCAAAAAGGCGATCTGGCGTGTGGGACATTGGTACACCCCTGCAGGGTTAAATCTATTCGAATATCCTAGTCCTAGGTTATGGACAAGCTTGGTTATTTCCCGCAAGAATTAGACTATAACCTTTGTTTTAAAACTTGACATGGGTGGTATGAATGGGTAATTCATGCTATTGTTGTGGTGATTATTGGGTTAGTCACTTCCAGGATGTTGTTGCCAACTATTTATTGTTATATTGTTGTTATTTACTGTTATTTGAACAATAAAAATAGATAGTAAACTTGCTTTCAAATGTACTATCTTATTGCAAATAAAGATTGCTTTATGCCGAAAATGAAACAAACAGCCTCCACTCAAATAAGCTTGCAAGTAGCATATGTATAGGTCTGTTATTCTACACGTAAGTCTTGCGGAGTATAATTTTTGTACTCATTTGCTTTGCTTAACTAATTGTTGCAGAGGAGGAAGGTGAGCCCCAAGGGCCTCACTTTTGTGAGATGTGCTGTGGGTTTGACGACTAGCTCGGTGTACCGGTTGGTTGCTGACGAGGATCTAATAATCCTCATTTTATCTTTTATCTATAATTCTTATTATAGGTGAATATGATGTCACATAGTCCCCAGAAGTACCCCTTATATTTATAAGGGGAAGACCTACCAAGTGATTGTAAGATCTTCTACAATCACCCCCATAGTCGTAAGTCTTACTACGACTGTGTCATGGTCGTAAGTCTTTCTACGACCATTACCTGGTCGTAAGTCCTTCTACGACTATTACCTGGTCGTAAGTCCTTCTACGACCACTACTTGGTCGTAAGTCTTTCTGCGACCAAGTAAACCACGACCACCTTATAATCAAACCTACAGGCGAGTGGGTCCAATTGATTAAGGAATCCGAACGGTCCACACGCACTATTATTCCGCGTAGTAATGGTGCTTAAAATACCCCAATTACCTCTGGAAGATAACTGCCAGACGGCGTGAAGAATCCAATGCGCCGGTAATTACTGCCATCATGCGCCCATTACTGGATTAATTAGGCGCATCTTCCATGAGACAAAGCGGCTACTCCTTCACGACTATATAACGCATCAAGAGGCGAGGGAGGGAGATAGCTAATCGTATGAAATAGAGCGGTCAAGGAGAAACACAAGTATTGATTCTCTGTAATAGTCTTAGCTTCTTACTTGATCATCAAGAATACCATACACACGGAGTAGGGTTATTATTCTCTCCGAGAAGGCTCGAACTGCCTAAACATCCGTGTCAACCACTCTGCGTGATTTCATCTTTAGGAGACCCCTCGAATCAAATAATCTTTACGTAAGATCGGTTCTAATACACCGACAGTTGGCGCCGACCGTGGGGATCTTCCGACGTCGACATGGATACCGGTTTCGACTACGAGCCGAGTGATGCATCCGCTGATGGTGATGTTGCCCCGAGATTATTCTCCGTAAAACCATCCCATCAATGGAGTTGAGGAGGATCCTTATCCCCACAACGACACGCCCAACAGAGGAGCCAATTCCTCAAAGGACAAGGGTCAATCCGACTGAACCGCACCTGTGAGGACTCACAACACGACGAAAGTTCTTCCTCCAAGTGCTCAAGTCCCCCTAAGGCGGTCCGACCTGGTGAGACAAGTTCTGGGAGCCACCATTCCAGGACTCCACCAACACCTGGTGATCCTCTCTCTCAGGGTAACTCCAGAGAGGGTGGGATCAAGCATGCTTTTCCGCAAATTCGACCGTCTCTCCGCAGATCTCATTTACGAACGGAGACAAGTTATAACCGGAGTTCCCCACCGAGAGGATTACTCCAAGTCGCCAGATGGTGTCTCTCGAGCACTCCTCAAGTGGGAGGCCTCGAGCGCAAGTGAGAATCATCAACGGAGGTCTTCGCCCTTCCTCAAATCGTGGTCACCTCATGGAGGCCGAGATAAGAACACTCCCGAAGATCACACACTGCGCCCTCGTGGTAATGGCAAGGGCACCACCGGTGATGCATGTAACCAACACTGATGAACGCGAGGAAATCCTCGACATTCTCGCACTCCACCGAGGAGGCCTCAAAGATCCGATGAGGAGGATTTTGAGGTCATCCGACGAAGAAAGTTGCAGCCCGTAAGAACTCGCTCGGGCGCATTCAACATCGATCGAAGGAGGTACAAGAACTCCAGGACATCAACGACTTGCTCGAGAATCCCAATCAAGAGCTTGCTCGAACGCCAGGGTACGATCTCTTTGTCAAGAGATTGCGCAAAGGCTTGAACCGTGATGACAAGATCGAAGTACTCGTCGACAACATTCGGTAGTCGTAGCAATGCGACTTCCTCACTACCGATCAATCAAATATTTCTCACGTAGGAATCGACACGGCCATAAGTCGATCGATCCCTATTCGAGAAATACATTTCGATCGGCCGATGATCAAGAAGCCCCGAGAGGTGATCATTCACCACTTCGACAAAGAAATCCACAACGGATGGAGTACGAGGAGTATTCCCCTCGTAGAGCTGAGACCTACTACAGGACAGGTCACTGTCGTTGGGTATCGTCGTATACGATCACCTAGTGACATTAACCCTTCTTTCTTACAAAGAAGGCGTCAAGAAGTAATTACCGGATGCCGGGCATTTTCGCCGACCTTGAAGCAGCTTCATTTGGCCACCTCATTTTCGACCAGTGAACATGGAGAAATTTGATGGATCTCAAAATCCCATCGAATTTCTTCAGATCTATACAACAGCTGTCCGAGCAGCAGCAGGAGGAGAGCATGTAATGGCAAATTACCTTCCGACTGTGCTTGAAGGATCCGCTCGATCGTGGTTATTAAACCAACCACTCGAGTCGATCTACTCTTGGCAACACCTCTCGCGATCTTCTAGTGCAAATTTCCAAGGCACATACAACCGCCCTGGAAAGGAAGACGACTTGCACCGGATAAAACAGAACAACAACGAGACTTTGCGTCAATACATCAAACGCTTTAGTCGGGTTCAGAACTCAATTCCGAAATTTCGACTCCTCCGTGATCGGCTTTTAAGCAAGGAGTCCGTAGTAGAAGGATAACGAGAGGATATTGCTTTCAATCCTCCCAACATCTTGTTGCGAACTCTTCGAGATGGCCGATCGATATGCGACTGCTTCTGAGGCGGTCGAGTGGAACAACACTATTGATCGAGAAGCGTACACTCCTCAAGAGCCAGGTGAAGTTGGTAAGGACAAGAAAGCAAAGAAGTCCAAGAAGAAAATGAAGAATCAAAAATCACAAACCGGTGGTTTCAAGGAGGTCTGGCCGTAAAGATAAAGAGCCCGACCACCAAGCCGCACTCGATCAAGGCAAAGGTAAGCGCCCTGATCGCAGGAACGACAAACCAAGGTGGTGTCCTTTCCATAAAAAGGAAGGACATGACCTCCGCAACTGCCGAGTTTTTTAAAGAAAGCTCGAGGACTACTACAACTAAGAAAGGGCCACCCCCACTCTCGAGCAAGTAGGGAATACAAGTGACCAAAAGTCGCTTGATGATGAAGAGATATCGTTCCAAGATCCGCAACATACCGTAAAGCACATCTAAGGAGGATCATCGACATACGAGTCGAAACGACAACTCAAAGCTGCTGGACGAGAGGTAAACTCTATAAACGCTCCTCTTGTCAATAACCTACCAAGTGGTGGAAGTTACCATTTCTTTTGAGAAGGGTGATTATCCGATCACTTGAATCGATCAGTCGATATCCGATTGTGGTGAACCCACCATCAACAAATCGTCGGTCAATCGAGTGTTGGTTGATGGTGGTAGTTCCTTGAACATACTATTTACTAATGCCCTGGACGAGATGCAAGTACCCAGGACAAAGGTAAGACCGGTACGATACTCCTTTCATGGAATTGTACCGGGGTCTTCGGCCAAACCCATTGGCCAAGTTTCTCTTCCTTTAACATTTGGCTCGCCAAGTAATTTCAGGACAGAGAAAGTCTCCTTTGATGTGGTCGATTTCGATACGGCATATAACGCCATACTCGGACGACCAACTTTGGCAAAATTCTTAATGGCTACTCATTATGGGTATCAATGTCTTAAGATGCGAGTCCCAAAGGGTGATCACAATTCAATGTGACAAAAGATGGCGTATAGTCTGCGACCGTCGATCCCTCGAGATGGTTGGTCAAATACCAACTCGAGATGAAAGTCAGCCTTCGACTAGCAAGTCGAAGCCTAAAACTGCACCAAAGCCGAACGACCAAGTCAAAGAGGTTCCTCTGGACGCAGAGGAGCCCTCGAAGACTGTTCGCATCGGGGAGACTTCCGACCCCAAATAGGAAGACGCCCTCATTACCTTCCTCCGAGCTAACGCAGATGTCTTTGCGTGGCAAGCATCCGACATGCCCGGAGTCCCCAGGGAGGTGATCGAGCACAGGCTAGCTTTACGGCCTGATAAAGTACCGTAAAACAAAATTACGGAGATTTGCCCCGATCGACGAGATGCTATTAAATCGTAATTGATAAGCTACTTAAAGCGGGCTTTATAAGAGAAGTCAACCACCCGAGTGGTTGGCTAACCTCAGTAATGGTCAAAAAGTCGAGCGGCAAATGGCGTATGTGCGAGACTTTCATCGATCTTAATAAAGCTTGTCCAAAAGAGAATTTCCTTTACCTCGTATCGATCGGTTGGTTGATTCTCTGCGCAGTTGTGAGATATTAAGTTTTTTAGATGCATATTCTGGATACCACCAGATCAATATGTGTCTAAACGATGAAGAAAAGACCGCATTCATTACTCCATTTGGTACCTTTTGCTATGTCAAAATGCCATTTGGTCTAAAGAATGCCGGTGCTTCTTTTCAACGCTTAATGCAATCGACTTTTTCATCTCAATTAGGCCGGAATCTGGAAGCCTATGTTGATGATCTAGTCGTAAAAAGCATTAAGAGACTTAATCATATCACTGACCTACAAGAAACATTCGACAACCTCAAAAAGCACCGCTTAAAACTTAATCCAGAGAAGTGTGTGTTTGGAATTTCTTCAGGAAAATTGCTTGGATTCCTAGTATCTGAACGAGGAATCGAAGCAAATCCTGAAAAAATAAAGGCCATCCTCCAGATGCGTCCTCCAACCACAAAAAAGGAAGTCCAGAAACTCACTGGGTGCATGGCGGCTTTAAGTCGTTTCATCGCACGACTAGGAGAAAAAGGACTACCTTTCTTTAAACTTCTCAGGAGACATGAAGGTTTTGAGTGGTCGAATGAGGCAAACGCTGCTTTTGAGGATGTCAAGAGGTACCTTACGAGTGCTCCTGTTCTGGTTTCTCCAAAGCCAGAAGAGACGCTCTTAATTTACCTAGCTGCCACGCCACAGGCAGCAAGCGCAGTATTGGTCGTAGAACGTGAAAACGTACAACGACCGGTTTACTACGTCAGCGAAGTTTTACACGGGCCTAAGGAGCGTTACCCTCAGGTCCAAAAACTTCTATATGCCCTCCTCATGTCTTCGAGGAAACCGCGGCATTATTTTCAGGCGCACAAAATAGCTGTGCCGTCTGAGTTTCCTTTGGGAGCAATCCTCCATAATAAGGAAGCAATGGGCGATGCAAAATGGTCGGTCGAACTTGGGAGTTCGACCTCCATTCGTGTCCCGACGGCCATAAAATCCCGTGATCTTGGCGGACTTTGTCGCCGAATGGACAAATCTGAACACATTCGGGATCCCCGATCGATTCCATGACCAAGTGGATGATGTACTTTGACGGTCACTTACTTTAAGTGGCTCGGGGTCGGGTGGTCTGGTATCTCCTACCGAGAAACCTTAAAGTATGCCATACAATTAAACTTTCGTGCCACTAACAATGTGGCGAGTACAAAGGTTTGCTAGCCGGCATACAGTGCGAAAGCACTCTCGATTAAATCGACTACTCGTGAGAGGAGACTCTCAACTAGTTGTGAATCAAGTTGGGAAAGAGTACCGGTGCTCTAGCTCGACAATGTCTCGGTACTTATCTGAGGCACGCAAGCTAGAAAAGCATTTTTAGGTTTCGAGGTACAATTCATCCCTCGAAGGATAATTTCTCATGAGACCAACTTGCTCGGATGGCTTCTTCCCGATCTACGCATTAAAAGGAGTTTTCTTGGAGCAACTCCAAAAGCGCCTCGGTCGAAGAACCAGAGACACCTCCTATTGAGATGGCCTCATTAGACTACGAGGATACCTGGATGACTCCCATCTACGAGTATCTTTGCAAGGGTTCGTGCACCAAGATGATCTTGAGGCAGATCGTTTATCCCAAAAGCCAAAATGTATACTTTGGTCGAAGGAGTCCTCTACAAACGAGGAACCCAAGGGATACTCATGCGATGCATTCCGCAAAACGAAGGAATAACACTCCTTCACGATATACACAGTGGCATCTGTGGGACACATGCTTCCTACAGAACATTGGTTGGTAAAGCCTTTCGACAAGGTTTTTATGGCCTCTGACTCTGTCACGATGCTAAGGAGGTGGTTCAAAAGTGTGTCCAAAGTGCCAATTTCATGGTAGCAGATACAACAACGGCTCAAGCATTACAGATAATACCTCTTTCTTGGCCTTTTGCGACTGGGTCTCGATATCCTAGGACCGTTTCCCAAAGCTCCGGGAGGTTTCAATTCCTTTTGTGGCTATTGACACGCTCACAAAATGGATCAAGTGAAACTGTAGAATCGGGATAACAACTAAGCGCAAAAGGTTCATGATGAGATGCGTAATTAGCGATTTGGAGTTAAGTCGGATAATTACGCATAATGGTAAACAACTCGCAAGTGCAAAATTTCAGAATTTTGCGACGAGTTAGGTACCAAGTTATGCTATGCTTCATTGCACATCCCCAAAGCAACGGCGGTCGAACGTGCAAACGGCCAAATAATGCGAGGAATTAAAACCGAGTTTCGACCGACTTGTTAAGCGCTCGGGGCTTGGGTACAAGAATTACCTTCCAGTATTATGGGCGGTTAAAGACGACCACCATCGAGCAACAGGAGAAACACCATTTTTCTAGTGTTCGAGTCGAAGCCATGCTTCCTCCGGAGCTAAAATTGCGGTCGACACGAGTTGAAACCTTCAACAACTCAGACCAGGAACAACTTCGAGCAGATGACATTAACCTACTCGAAGAAAGGAGAAACTTAGCCTTAATCCGTTCGGCAGTCTACCAACAAGCCCTGCGCAGATACTATGATCGTAAGGTCCAACCCCTGACCTTGTCAGAGGTGACTTGGTATTGAGGCTCGCCAATCCAAGTCTAATCGAATAAACTTTCCCCAAGTGGGAAGGTCCTTACACGATGGTCGAAATAACTCGGCGTGGTCTGCACGACTAGCGATGGAGGACTGATGTGTTCTCTCAAATTCTTGGAACATCGACCAGTTACGCAAATTCTATGTGTGACCAATTTCTCAGGCAATAAAAGTCCAGGTTCTTTCTACCTCTCTTGCCTTATTTTTGAGTAGTGCTTTTTTAATCTTTCGACTATAATCCAAAAACACCCAGTTTTCTTTACTTCGGTCGGTGCTTAGTAACGTCATCTAGTCGAAACCTCTCCTCTCTGCATGTGGTTCTGCCCACTAGAAGGAATTTTCTAGCATCGACTCGTTACTCACTTTTGCTGCCAATACAAAGAGTTTGGGTTCTATCCAGTCGAAACATTCTCAAAGCCAACTCTCTCAATCTTAGTTTATTTTTGAGTAATTTCAAAAATATTCTAAGTAGAGTGCATTTTATATTTATTCGACCACTTGGGATGTACTCGTTTCGCTTTGGTGGTGAAGGAAGAGACACACCTAGTCGAAGTCTTTCCTCTCTGCACGTGGTCCTGCCCACTAGAAGGAACTTCCTAGCGCTGCTCAGTCTCCTACTTTTTGCTACTGGAAAAGACTTATCGAGTCCATCAGAAAAGGGCGAACGAATTATCAAAGTCCTCTAGACGTTTGCTTAACTCAAGTTGCTGTTCTTGGTTTGATTAAACTAGTCGGAGATGGTAACATCACCTAGTCGAAGCCTTTCCTCTCTGCACGTGGTCCTGCCCACTAGAAGGAACTTCCTACTGTCGAGCCGTTTCTACTCTTTCGACCAAGTACTTGACAACCATAACAAAAACTATAAGTTAAACAAACCTCTCTTTGTTTTCAGAAAACCCATTTCGAATACTATTTACTTAGATTGTCTAAACAAGCTAAGCAAATAGTCGAGGGCTAGGATAAAGTTATTAATTTGACTTCAATTCTTAGTCTTTCATTTGTTTATTATCCTTTGAGTTACTAACTACTCGACAAGATGATTTTCAGGAAACAAGATGGCCTAGGATAAAATTATTAATTTAACTTCAGTCCTTGGTCTTTCATTCGTCTATTATCTTTTGAGTTACTAACTACTCGACAAGATGATTTTTAGGAAACAAGATGGATCATATATTACTCGTCAACAGAAATTGTCTGCCTTACAAAGTAGTTACAAGATTACTCTGAAGGGGGAGAGCCTAGCTGCATTTCCTCCGCCACCTTTTTGCCAACCGATTGCATTTCCTCAATCAGACGATTTGCCTCTGATTCAGAGCAATCGAACTCATCTTCAATTGGTTGAACATTAAGGCGGGGGTCTTGAGCTTTAAGTTTCGCCAAAGTGTAACTTACTCCGGCTTCGACTGCCTCCCTTATAGATTCAGCTTGATTAGCCTTCAGAGTGGTCACCATTTCTTGCAAGTTTCCGACTTGTTCCCCAATGGTACTTATGTGAGCAGCTACAGTATCTTCTCGAGGAGTTTTTCCCTCATAATATAGCTCACTAAGTACATTGTTCAGGAGTGTGATGTTGCCTTGAAGACTAGTCTTCATCAACTCCATCTCCTGTTGGGTGCAAGTCGAAGTCTCATGAAATTTCTTGTTTTCACCACTTGTTCAAAAGAATAAAACCGGTCAAACAAAAATAAACTTCTAGAGGAAGATAACACAAAGATAATTATAGGTAAAAGCATTTCTTACCTACTAGTTGAGAATCCAATTTTTGACCTCTTCTTGATGGGAAGCAACGGTTTCAAAGATGCTTTTTCTCCCATGCTCGATGTCCTCTGCATTCATCTTAGCAATACTGGACGACTCATTGTAGATCAAGGTCTTCTCTTGGATTTCACCTCGAGGCTTCTCAATTCGCAACAATTTCGAACAAGAAATTGGCATTAGAAAGGGAAAATACTGAAAAGACAACAGTAAAGAATTACTTACTCATTACTTGAGTTCTCGACACTCGAGTTCTTGATCCTTGTCCTGGTAATGCGGAAAACTCCGAATGACCAAAGCTTTTTCTTGAACTTCGTCCGAGCTTCCGATCTCATCTTCTTTCTCCGAGAAGAAATGAGAGTTGGGTAAAGGTTAAAACTCAAAAGCGTCTTAAGTTCAAGAATTATCGCTTATTTTTTCCTACAATCTTCTAGATGCAGAGACCTCTCAAGTCTATCCGAGAGAACTATTACTTCCTCCCTTAGCTTTCTCGACTCCTCTTTTCATAGTCGAGTGAGTCGATAAGGTCTTCGTGATCACCGTTTAACCTACAAAGAACAGAAACGAGATAAACATCAGCCGATTGGTTGTAAGTACTTCTACAACCACCGACCTAGTCGTAAGTTTTTCTACGACTATGACATGGTTGTAAGTCTTTCTACGACCACTACCTGGTCGTAAGTAGTCGTAAGCTCTTTACGACCAGTACTTTGTCATGAGTTTTTTCCATGACTATTCTCGTAAAACACTATACGAGTAGTTAAGTCGAAAACAACTATGAATAATAGTGACTTACCATCTCTCTGCCTCTGCACAGAGTACTTCTTTCTCCTGTCTTAGCTCTAAAAGTTATCGATGGTACTCACCGACAACAGCAATTTGCTCCAGAGCTTTCTGCAAAAAGAAAACAGTGAGAAGAGAAGGAAAGCCACATATATAAGTATTCTAAAAATACTTACATTCATAGTCGACCTAGCAAAGGTTGAATATACAAAATCCGGGTTCTCGACTTATCTATCCTCGCGACTTTATCCCACCACACCTCCTCGAGGCGCCATTATCGGCTGTATTCCCTGTTGGGAATATCTTTGGGATGGGGACTCGGTCACGAGATCCGAAAGGTAAGACCCTATGACTGAGGCAGTCCAAAGAAGTCACCACGTGGTTGAAATATTCTTCTTCTTCTAATTCTCAGACTTCTCTTTGGGTAAGGAAGGAACGCTCCTACGATTTCCTTCCCGTAACGGTGCACAAGCTGGTCACCACCTTGACCAGAGGCTTCCACACCGCCTCGTTGTTTCTACGACCTCGAGTCGTGTCGCCACTTCAACAAAGAATACCGCTACTTCAATGGTCGTAGCTACAACCTCGCAGATGTAGGAATCACAGGAGTCTCGACTTCATCGGCCACCGGGCCAAGGGTGATTCTTCGACCACCTCCATTGATACCTCTCCAAGAATGGGAAGGGGTGGCAATGGGCTTCTCAACTAAGCATTCCCTGGGTCAAGGAGTCTGATCAAATTAAGAAAAGCAAATCGGGTTGTGAAAAGAAAAGGTAAATGTTGTTCTTACACTTTAGTACATTTCACATACTCGCACTCGGTCTTAACCAGAATTTTGGAGCAATCCTCCCAACGGAGGATCTCTTCTTCTCCACGACCACGCCCGGTCGAGGTTCAACAGCTATTCCGGCTACGACCACGCCCGTAGAGTTTGGACAGAACTAGGGCTCGTTTCTCGATTCTCTGGATGGCCGAGATCGGTCTCGACCATTCCAAGAGCAAGATCGCCTCAGTGCAGTTGTTTGGTCAAAAGATCGCCCTTCATAAAAGACATAAAATCTTTCCAGTTCTCCTTTTCCAGCTTGCTTAACAAAACTAGGAGTGGCAAAGAATCTGCAAAGATTCCTTGTCATAATAGAAGGGTACCTTAGCCTTGTGAGGTTTGCGCTTAAGAGATTCACTTTCTTCAACCTCCTCGGCTCGATAGGCTGCGGCCTCGGGCCAGATATAGCTACGGCCGCGCGCAGCTTTGTAGAGAGTCCGGTCGAAGGCCAGAGCTCGAGCTTGCTCCTCCCTTGCCTGCAGATTTTGCAAGTCAACGCTTAGATGGAGGAGCGAGCCTGCGTCTTTCGACAACCTAGGCCAATAGTCATCGTAACGACTTCCTCGTCGTCCGACGATTTTCCATACCTACTTTCGTAAAGCAAAGCAGAAAAGAAGAATCACTAATTAGTCGTAAGTTTTTCTACGACGATTGCCAAGTCGTAAGTTTTTCACGACGCTTTCTTGATCGTAAGATATTCTACGATCTCCATTAGTCGTAAGAATCTTTTACGACTATAAAGTCCTAAAGAAAGAATCAACTTTTGATTACCTTTAGGCGCTCTATCTTTTCATTGCGGACAAAGCCGCAATGATTTGAGGAACCGCCACTCAAGTGGCGGAGATTTTCACGAGATGAGTCTCGACTCTAGAGTCAACCTCACTGTGAAAGATCTCAATGTAAACAGATAAGAATATTAGACAATGTTGAGAAAGACCAAACCAAGAGCTAAGTCGGCGCTACTTACCCTCCTCGTAGTCTCGGTTGTCTCTCTCCCGAGTATCTCCACATAGGAGATGCTCGCTTCTTCAAGGGACTAATTGGCGTGTGATAAAATCTTTTACCACATGCCATCCGTCAGACCCTCTTCTTTCAAGTCCTTGATGGCTTGAATATAGGGGCAATCATTTGATATCTTCGTGAGTCGAGTCCCATGAAGATTTCTTCTCAGCCCCTCCCGCAAAGGAGAGGTCGTCTTGAGGTGACTTTCCAAGAAACCACCTCTTCCTCCATCCCGCCACGAAGACGGGTGAAACTCTGAATATACTCCTTCGACTTCGAGTCGTGGAGCTTCAGACCACAGCTTCCGGCGATTCAGGTTTGTCGAGCCATCCCATAATAATATTGGAACAGCTCGAGATCCGCCTGGAATCCCCGGGTACGCCTCGCACAGGTACACGAATACACTCAACATGGTAATGGAATTGGGACCTAAGTTCACCAATTCCACCCCAAAGTGCTCGAGTACCACTGTAAGAAAGGGGTGAGCAGGCAGTCGAAGGCCGCACTCACAATACGCTTGGAAGACAGGGATTTGCCCATTTTCCCCGATGGCGATCAAGCACGCCCGACAGCGGAATCCACTTTACGAGCCTCTCTGGAATCTTCCCAGCATCGACCAAGATTTTGATCTTAGTCGCATCCATCTCCGATTCTTCCCATTCGGAAACTCTCTTGGCCATTTCGCTCAGAAGCAAGAAGTTTTTTGATTGGGTTGGCGGCGGAGATAATGAAACCTAGTCGAGGACGGAGAAAGCAAGAGCTCGAAGAACAGCGGAGTGATTTGAGGAAAAGGTAAAAACTCAAATCTACCTCCTGGTAAGTTTTTATAACCTCACGATTGCCGCCGCTTCGGAAACCGTCTCGTCTATAGGTCTGTGGGAGTTGGTTGCACCGCTTCGAGAACCGCCTCATCTGACAAGTCCGTGAGAGCTGGTTGCAATTCCCGGATGGTCCGCTCGAGAAAATTAGGTGCATATGGTCACCCCAAGTGAAATTACTTTCTTGACCAAGTCTTTCCGGTCGAGGGAAGTATCAATCGGAAGGGTTTTTTCTCCGATTCCTCTGCTACGACCACTCCACGGTCGTAGGGGTTTTTACGACTTTTTGATAGTCTTAAGCAATCTTCACAATTGCAATCGCCGGAACCGCCTCATCAACAGATCCGGAAATCGCTTGCAATTCCCCAAACGGTCTGTTCAGGAAAGTTAGATTCGTTTTGTCATCTCCAAGCAAAATTACTTTCTTGACCAAGTCTTTCTGGTCGAAGGAAGTATCAATCGGAAGGGTTTTTTTTCTCCGATCGCCCTACTACGACCACTTCACAGTCGTAAGGGTTTTTATGACTTTTTGATAGTCGTAAGCAACCTTCCTGACCAAGCAAATTCCCGGTCAAAGTAGCACTCAAATGTCGAAGAGTTTTTCCTTCGACCATGGTTCTACGACATTTTCATAGTCGTAAGTCCATTTACGAATCCTTCACCAAGTAAGTTACATTCACTTGAAGCTGGGGGGCTAGATGACGAGGATCTAATAATCCTCATTTTATCTTTTATCTATAATTCTTATTATAGGTGAATATGATGTCACATAGTCCCCAGAAGTACCCCTTATATTTATAAGGGGAAGACCTACCAAGTGATTGTAAGATCTTCTACAATCACCCCGATAGTCGTAAGTCTTACTACGACTGTGTCATGGTCGTAAGTCTTTCTACGACCATTACCTGGTCGTAAGTTCTTCTACGACCATTACCTGGTCGTAAGTCCTTCTACGATCACTACCTGGTCGTAAGTCCTTCTACGACCACTACCTGGTCGTAAGTCTTTCTGCAACCAAGTAAACCACGACCACCTTATAATCAAACCTACAGGCGAGTGGGTCTAATTGATTAAGGAATCCAAACGGTCCACGCGCACTATTATTCCGCGTAGTAATGGTGCTTAAAATACCCCAATTACCTCTGGAAGATAACTGCCAGACGGCGTGAAGAAGCCAATGCGCCGGTAATTACTGCCATCATGCGCCCATTACTGGATTAATTAGGCACATCTTCCGCAGGACAAAACGGCTACTCCTTCACGACTATATAACGGCATCAAGAGGCAGAGGGAGGGAGATAGCTAATCAGGGCGAAATAGAGCGGGTCAAGGAGAAACACAAGTACTGTTCTCTGCAATAGTCTTAGCTTCTTACTTGATCATCAAGAATACCATACACACACAGGAGTAGGGTTATTATTCTCTCCGGAGAAGGCCTGAACCTGTCTAAACATCCCGTGTCAACCACTCTGCGTGATTTCATCTTTAGGAGACCCCCCGAATCAAATAATCTTTACGTAAGATCGGTTCTAATACACCGACAGTTGCCTTGTGGGTTAAAGGCACACTAATTGGCTTTTGTTTATCGCCATCTTATGGCACCTTGCTTCCGCTGTTATCTTAGACTCTTTGTTGTATTTGGCCGGTCGGCCCTTTTTTTAATAACTCTATATTGTATGTCTTCCGAATTGCTTAGTCATTCTTTGGATTCTATGTGATGAATGGAATTGATGCATAATTTTTGTAAGGGGTATGTGTACTGCACTTCTGGGAAGTATATATACGCCGAGAGCCGTGATATTTGATTTGTAATGATTTAATCGTCTTGATGGTTAATTATTATAAGTTAAATACCCTGGGGTCTCACAAAGGTTGGTATCAGAGCCATACTGACCGTAGTAACCCAAGCTTGGTCGTCTTTAGGATATTTTGAAAAACTTAATTTCAAAATGTCAAATGATTTATGAAAGCTTAAGTAATTCTCATATTTTACTCCTTACCTATCTTAGGTTTCTCCTCTCATTTTACTCTCATTTGAGTTTTAAAAATTATTTACCTCTCCTTTCTTCAAAGATAGTTGTTATCGTTTAATTGGGTTTTAGGAACTAATGAGTTTGGCAAATTGAAGTATTGGCTGCCCTCTACAAGGTATTGAAGTTTCTGGAATGTATAATATTCGGCTAGAAGCTTGGATGCAAAACCTGGACAGCAATCATTCGATTTCCGGACAGCAAGCTCAAAGGTTCTAAATAGAGTAGAAAATTAGAGGTTAATCAACTAAAACCTGTGGGAATAGAAGGGTAAGATGTGATACTAGTTAGCTAAGTATCTAACTCTATTTTCACTGATTTAACCTTGCTCTTTAGTAGTATTAGATCTTATGTTGTATTCTGATTTTTATCTTCTCAATCAATTACCCGTTCATTCAATATGGGTTAGTTGCATTGGGAAGTTGAGCGTTGGTTTTGGGTGATTACTTGCTGTTTTTGGAATTTTTTTAGAAGCCTTTTAAAGTTTATCAACTTGCTACTTTTGGCTTTTGATTAGGGTAATATTCCATTCCCCTAGTCGTTAGCTTTTTGTTTTCTTTTCGGCTTGGTTTTTCGAGTCTAGATGTAATTCTTGGCATGGATTGGTTGTCTCAGCACAAGGGACAAATCGATTGCTCCAAGAAGTGTGTCTCTCCATCTAGTCCTTCCGGCGAGCAGGTTCGCTTTTCGCCGAAGCTACTAGTTCCGTATCTCTTCGCGCTTGAAGCGAAGCCCGCTCTAGATATTAGTGAACTCCCGACGGTGTGTGACTTCATTGATGTCTTTCCCGGTGATCTTCCAGGGATGCCACCAATTCGAGACCTCGAGTTTGTCATTGAGTGGTTCCCGGTACTGCCCCGATTTCAAAGAGACCTTATCGAATGCCCACAAACGAGTTGGTTGAGTTGAAGAAGCAACTTAGTGAGCTACAAGAGAAGAGTTTCATCCGCCCTAGCTCATATCCATGTGGTTGTCCTGCAATCTTCGTAAAGAAGAAGGACCATACTTTGTGCATGTGTGTTGATTACTGTCTGCTTAATGAGGTAACGGTAAAGAACAAGTGTCCATTGCCCCGCATCGACGATCTCTTTGATCAATTAAATGGAGCTCAAGTTTTCTCCAAAATTGATTTGAGAGTGGGATATCATCAAGTTCGGATACGACCTGAGGATATTCCAAAGACGGCTTTCTCTACTCGCTACGGCTTGTATGAGTACACCGTCATGTCGTTCGGCTTAACCAATGCTCCTGCCTTGTTCATGAACCTCATGAATTCGGTATTCATGGAGTATTTGGATAAGTTTGTCGTGGTATTCATCGATGATATTCTTATCTACTCCAAAAATGATGGGGAACACGATGAGCATCTGAGGCTTGTGTTAGGCAAGCTTCATGAGCACCAGCTCTGTATGCGAAGTTCAGCAAGTGCGCATTCTGGTTGAAGGAAGTGGCTTTCTTGGGCCATGTTCTTTCAGTAGGAGGTGTAGCCGTTGATCCTAACAAGGTCAGTGATGTTCTTTCATGGAGTCGGCCCACTTCAGTAACCGAAGCGCGGAGTGTTCTTGGTTCAGCGAGATATTATCATCATTTTATCGAGAACTTCTCCAAGATCGCGAAGCCGATGACGGAGTTGCTCAAAAAGGACAATAAGTTCTTGTGGTCCGATGCGTGTGAGGAAAGCTTCCAAGTACTCAAGAAGCGTTTGACCACCGCTCCCGTCCTCGTTCTTCCTGATATCCATCGAAGCTTCAATATCTTTTGCAATGCTTCTCGTCGAGGACTCGGTTGTGTCCTTATGCAGGAAGGCAAGGTAGTGGCCTATGCATCAAGGCAATTGAGACCTCATGAACTCAACTATCCTACCCATGACTTGGAGTTAGCTGCGGTGATTCATGCACTTAATATTTGGCGACATTACCTAATCGGTAATCGTTGTGTAGTGTATTCAGATCACAAAAGCTTAAAGTATTTGTTCACCCAACCTGACCTGAACCTCAGGCAAAGGAGATGGTTGGAGTTGATCAAAGACTATGACTTGGGTATTCACTACCATCCGGGCAAGGTTAATGTCGTTGCCGATGCGCTCAGTCGCAAAGCGCATTGCAATGCCTTGTTGCTCAAGGAGCTTCAACCCACCCTTCTGGAGGAGTTCCAGCATCTCAACTTGGGTTTGGTTAAGCATGGTTCCCTCGCTACCTTGGTTGTGCAACCAACCATGGTGGATCGGATTAAGATCACTCAGCAATCGGATGTTGGAGTAAACCGCATCAAGGAAAATATCAAGAACGGAACAACCAAGTGCTTTTCGGAGGATGAGCATGGTGTTGTGAGGTTCGGACAACGCCTTGTGGTTCCAAAGGACATGGAATTGCATAATTTAATCCTCCGCGAAGCCCATGATTCGCATTTGTCTATTCATCCCGGGGCCACAAAGATGTATCAAGATCTCCGCCATAGATTTTGGTGGACTCGAATGAAGAGGGAGATTGCGAAGTTCGTTGCCGAGTGCGATGTGTGTCGTCGTGTGAAAGCCGAGCATCAGCGTTCAGCAGGATTGCTTCAGCCTTTGCCTATTCCCGAATGGAAGTGGGATTCCGTCGGCATGGACTTTATCACCGGTCTGCCCCGAACCCAAAAGGGGAAGGATTCCATCTGGGTTGTCATCGATCGATTGACGAAGGTAGCCCATTTTCTGCCAGTACGGACAAACCTCAGCGTGAGTCTACTGGCGGACCTCTATATTTCCCGCATCGTCTGCTTGCATGGCGTGCCGAAGACGATCGTTTCAGATCGCGGTGCGCTTTTCACCGCCAGGTTTTGGAAGTGTTTGGAAGGGGCTATGGGAACCCGTCTTACCTTTAGCACGGCATACCACCCCCAAACGGATGGTCAGACCGAATGGGTCAACCAAGTTTTGGAAGACATGCTCCGTGCGTGTGTTCTTTCCTATGAGAAGAATTGGGAAAAGTGCTTGGCGTTTGCCGAATTCACCTACAACAACAGTTTCCAGGCCAGTCTCGGCATGGCACCTTTCAAGGCTGTTGGACCGAAAAGGCGACTAGAGGGGGGGTGAATAGGAGCACGCTCACTTTTTCACAAATTATGAATTCAACACAATATCACTCCAATAGCTATGATGAAGCTATGAAGATCAATATACCAGTACAGCGGAAGACTAGTATTGAATTCAATTGAAACTCCAAAGTAAAGCAACAAAATCAACTAAGATTAAAACATCACAGTGTACTGGCGGTCTGACCTCTGGACTTGACCGGTCGGACCGATTGCCGGGCGGTCGGACCGCTGTTATACCGGCGGTCGGACCGCTGCCAAATCGGTCGGACCGCAGAACTCGAAATGATCCAAGCAGTAAAAACAGCCCGATGACGAAGTTGCAATTAGGTCTAACTTTTGATTCTCAACTCCAAACTTCACGAAACTTTGCACACACCTTCTCTATGCTATTGAGGACCTATTCCAATCGAATATTATGATAATTCTTGGCTAGATCCTGAACAGTTGTCGTTTGAGTAAGAGAGGGTCTAAAACCGGGCAAGAACGAAAACTTGATCCTAATGCTTGTTCGAGAGTGATTGATGATCAAGATGATCCTAGATAGGTTCACACATATCACAGCAAGCTAATTCTCATGAAGAAATCCCTCAAAACTTCACGGATCAAAGAAAGTCCTAAAATCACAAAATTGAAAGCAAGAACGAAAAGAGACTTATCTCAAGCCAACCTTGCATAGATTAAATTCGTGATTGATGCTGGATTACACCCACTCCATCAAGGAACAGTGGTCAATCCAAGTTCACGAAAATCACCTCAAACCATCAAAAGCCCTAGCCTCCACCTCAACTCCCCCTAAGCCAATTAGGGTTTTGAAACATAAAAGAGGCGAGAGTAATGGTGCAGCCACCACCTCCTCCTATTTATTGTGGAGGCCTAGAACTCCTAGGGTTTGACTCTATTGGACTCCCGTTAAGGCCCACTAACAAACGGGTCACACATGCACGCTTCGCAAAGCGCCGTCTTTAACCTTTTGACCTAAACAGCTTCACCTAGCGCCATCTTGCGCCTCAGATTTGCTAATAGGTCACCTTGTCCACCTTGCATCACGCTTGAGTCATTGACCTCACCCGGCATCGTCGATCGTTCTGGACCTTAGCTCTCTAAGCCTAGTCCCGATCTTCCTCGCCGTTGACCGTCGTTGATCACCAAGCAACCTACACAACCATAGACAAGCAAACACGAATTCGGGAACAAGTTCTTCACAACTTGACCCATGTTAGTCAAAACATGCATCATGCAATACATATGCCATGAAACCAATGAACTTGACCTAACAAATTAACATCACCACGAAGTTGGCTGACGTCCATAAGTGGAAATCGGTCCGACCGCTCACTGTGAGCCGGTCGGACTGCCCTCTAGCCGGTCGGACCGCTCCCTGTGAGCCGGTCGGACCGCCACAAGGGACTTAGCCGAATTTCAAGCCTCAAATTCAAACCTTCCGAAATTTAAAACGAATAGAACTTTTGCTTGGAGGCTCCAAAAATTATGAGACCAAGTGCATTGAGATCCCCTTACTTGCCTACATACTCTATTTTTGGCCCAGCTCGTTCTGACCATTCTTGGTCACCGCCAGTTCGACCGCCGCACATGGCCGGTCCGACCGATTTGGGACCGGTCAGACCGCCATGCTATGGCCGGTCGGACCGCCCCTGTCCAGAAAGCCTGAACTTTGTCGAAAACCCTGTGAAACGACAAACCATAAATGTCATTGCCAATTGTCACATCATCCTAAGATCTGGAGTACATCCCCATGATATCCACAAAGGCCTTATACGGGAGAAAGTGTAGAACCCCGTTGAATTGGTCTGAGATCGGCGAAAGACCTTTCTTTGGCCCGGACTCGATCAATGAGGCCGAGAGCCAAGTCTAGCTTATTCGTGATCGATTGCGCACAGCTCAATCCATGCAAAACAGCTAGGCAGATCGCCGTCGTCGTGAGTTGAGCTTTGAGCCAAATGACTTCATTTATCTCAAAGTCTCTCCTTTGAAGGGCCATCAACGTTTCGGCGTTAAGGGCAAGTTAGCTCCTCGATATGTCGAACCTTACCGCATCATCGAGAAGAAAGGAGCTATTGCCTACAAGTTGGATCTACCTGCTGCACTTGAGGGAGCACACGATGTATTCCACGTGTCCCAATTGAAGAAGTGCCTTCGTGTTCCTACAGAGGAAGCTCCGTTGGAAACTCTCGATGTTCAGGAAGATTTGACCTATCGCGAGCACCCTGTTCGCATACTCGATGAGGCTGAACGAAGAACAAGGAATAGAACCATCAGATTCCTTAAAGTTCAATGGTCGAACCATTCTAAGGATGAGGCTACTTGGGAAAGGGAAGATCGTCTCCGTGCAGACTATCCATCTTTCTTTACCGAGTGAGCCAAATCTCGGGACGAGATTTTTGTAAGGGGGGTGTAACATCCCAAAGCTCTGGGTTTGTATTTCAAATGTATGAAAATGAGGATAAATTAAAACTTTTGGATGCATCCTTGTTGTCATTTGAAATCTCTAGAAATTATTCCCTTGATGTGTGGACTTTAAATTCAATTTGGTTTATTGACTTGAAGTGTTGCAATTCAAGATATTCTAGTCAAACCTTGTGATCATCCTCTGAAAATATTTTTCCTAAATTGTTGATCATCCTGGTAACCTCCCTGAGAAATTTCATAATTTTTAGAAATTATTTGCTATTTCTTAAGGGCTGGTCAAACCTGTTGTCTCCATGGTCAAACCCCTAAGCAGCAGCTTGTGAATTTTCTAGCAAGAAATGCACTGTGTGAAAAATTCTGTAAAATTTACAGACGGATGATCTTGAAGTCAAGATAACTCACTACAAATTTCAGAATTTTTAGAATTGTGGAGCTACCTCTGGGAAATTTCCAAATCATCTCAGCCTTTTCAATTCAAATCTGGAATCACTGTTCCTCGGGCTTGAACCGGAGTCAGATCCCGACCCGGTATCCTTGATTCAGCCCAACCAACTAACCGCGTCGTGGGTGAGCCGTCCGATGGAGATTCTCCAGTCCAGATCGCGTAACCCTTCGGTTAGGTCCTAAAGCTGACCCCACCGATTGGGAGCCGTCTGATGGAAACTCAACGGCCTGGATTGAAGTGAACGTTCAGACTAGCCGATCGCTTCACTCACGTGAACCGTTCGATTTGGAGAGAACGGCCTGGATTGACGTGAACGTTCGGACCGGCCGATCGTCCCTTTCACTTGATCCGTTCGATCTTGATCCAACGGCCCGTGCAACACCCTTTCAATCTGTCTCTCTCGCACGACTGAGTCACTGGCGTCGCGGGCCCCACTTGTTAGGGTCTTCTTCCACCTTGGGCAGGCGCTGCTCAGGAGCTGAGCTCCACGCGACCGTTGAATGTTGTGCATCTCTGTCAACGCTGTTGCCGCACCGCCCTTGGCTACCAATTGTAGTGCTTCGCCCACTCACGCCGCTTTCTTCTCCATCCTCGCCCCAGCTCAAAACTGACCCTATGCCCACCTTCTTCTGCACTTCTACTCTCGGTGGCTGAGGAGAGGGGTGCTCGTTTGTGCAGCTCCCACGGGTAAGTTTTCCACCGCTGCGTCCCTCGACTCCTACCTTCCATGGCCTCCCCATTTTCGCTCATTGGAGCTTCTGTCTTTGCATGTAGGATCTAAGGTAAGCTCGTGCTCCCGCTTTGTCCAGAGCACGCCCAGAGCTACACCTTCAGCCATTATCGATTTTTAGTGCGTCACCAGGCGTGCCTTGGCCTGCTTAATCTTTCCCCTCACTCTATTTTGCTATCGGTTCACAGGAGCCCGCAAAATCCGAGTTTGAACCATTTTCGGCCGCGAAGCCCCGTTCGTCCCCATCTCTGGTGTGGTAAGCTCCTTGCCGATTCTTTACTTGTACACCATCTGTGGGTTGTGTTTGAGCTTTCTCTACCACTCTTTCTCTGTCTCCTTCACCAGAGCGAGCTCCCCTCGGTGAAGCACCCCACCGCCGTCACCCTCCTCGTCGCTGGCTCAACTCCGACCTTCTTCGAGTCTCTCCCTCGCTCAGGTAGCCTCCCTGTGCCTTGTAGTTGCTTTGGCACCCGCTTCCTTGGACAATGCGGAGCTCGATCTTGCAGTGCACGATTAGCCGTAGCTCTCCTCCACTTCTCTCCGATGCGCGGCCGCCTCAGGCCAGCTCAACCACCGTGAGTGCCAACGTTGGGTGTGCAAGGATATTGTGAACCCATCCATGCCCTTAGCTAGCGCCGCCGTGGCCGGGAACGCCGGCGAGAGCTCGGTGAAGCCAGTGCGGTGTTGCCGGTTTTCCGACAAGACTGTAGCATCATCATTAAAACCAAATCTCGTTCATTAACTACTAATGATTGCTTAGTAGTTAATGGCTGTCTTATTCGGTTTCTTGCTGTCACTGATATGTGGGGCCAAGCACAGTAAACGTGGTGCAAATCCCGATTTTCGCAGTGTATGACATGTGGACCCCACGTGTCAGCCCGGAAATTCTCTTCGGTTCGAAAATGGAAAATGCACTGTTTAAGGGGCCCACTGGTCAGTGACCGTGGCTAGCATCGGCTGGGTATAAATAGTCGTTTATGATTTTGAGATATCCGAAATGCTTTATTTATGAACTAAAAAATGCATTAACTTCAAAATTGCATAAGTAATTCATTTTAACTCCAAAAAGAGTGAAACCACTTTTGTTATTTTTTATTTTTAATAAAATTTATTATAAAATATTTTTCAACCTTGTCACTATCTCAGAAAACATATTTTGTGGAGAGTGCTTCAAAAAAAAAGAATTATTAATACATTATAAATTGCTTTTAACTTTGAAAATGCATAACTAATTCATAAAAACTCCATTTGAGGTGAACCAAATTATTTTGGCCATGTAGTAATATTCTCTATCTATTTTTATAATCCTCATGTCCACCACTACTCCTAAAAATTTGGCGAAAGTTTTAGATGAGGTGAACAGAGATAGATTATAATTAAATTGATTTTTACTGAAAACTAATTTTCAAACGGTTATAACTTCTGCATAGAACATCCAAATGAATTTATTATTATTCCTGAATTCATCTAAAATCATGATTTTCATTCTGTAAATTTTTCATAATTTTTGGGTGAGTTTGTATTTTGAGGTCTTTTCGGTGTATTCGTTCTTATTGTACTTTCGACTTCTTTCGGTAGGTTCTGACACTATTATTGATTACGAGAGCGTCTCTCTGCAGCAAGAAGGTAATCCATAGCAAGGCAAGTAGTTTGATCATGTTAATCCCAGTATTTTTTAAGTCTAATTATTGATTTCAACTTGTATGTATGCATCGCTATTTTTGTTGTTAAATTGATTAGTTGATCCTATAGTTGCATACTCTGTAGGTAAATAATTATTCCTCTACTACCTGAATCTAGGTTATTTGCTGTGACTAGAGTTCGTTGGATGGACTCTTGTCGCTTAGTAGATTGCGAGTCAATATACTTAGTCATGCTTAGCTATCGGTAGTTTTGGGCGGTCATCGACTTAGTCGATGATCTGGACCACACAAATCTTATTATTACTCTATTATGCCCAACACCTTGTGCTTTGTTATTTTGTATATCTGAAACTGAAAATAAAATTATTTTAGATTTGGGCATAATGGTATGTTGGTGTGATTGTTTGGTGTGACATGGAAAGGTGCCCGAGTTAACAAGGACCGAATTACTTGCTCCATTGATCCGGCACACTTGCGTGCTAACCACACGAGAGGGATATGGGATCTCTCTTGACCTAGTACTTTGGCATGTGTTAGCTCCGAGTCGCAGGAGGTGGGTTGTGTGTGCTGTGTGAAAAAGGATATGTGTTATTGTGTTGGGTGTGCGGTGGTGGAGATTTCGGGTAGGTTCTCCACCTCGAGGGGCATCGCAGTTGTCCAAGGCTTTGCCCGTGAGGGGTAGTTGACTGAGGCTTTCGATGACTCCGACACAACGTATGGGTTTCTATCCATACGGGCGACTCGTAGTTGATACATAATATTGGAAATATCTCGTAGGACTTAGCCGTGCAGGCATACATAAGGAAGTGTGCTTCATAGCTTGGCAAAAAGGCGGTCTGGCGTGTGGGTACATTGGTACACCCCTACAGGGTTAAATCTATTCGAATAGCCTAGTCCTAGGTTATAGACAAGCTTGGTTATTTCCCGCAAGAATTAGACTACAACCTTTGTTTTAAAACTTGACATGGTTGGTATGAATGGGTAATTCATGCTATTGTTGTGGTGACTATTGGGTTAGTCACTTCCAGGATGTTGTTGTCATCTATTTATTGTTATATTGTTATTATTTACTGGTATTTGAAAAATAAAAACATATTGTAAACTTGCTTTCAAATGTACTATCTTATTGCAAATAAAGATTGCTTTATGCTGAAAATGAAACATACAGCCTCCACTCAAATAAGTTTGCATGTAGCATATGTATAGGTCTGTTATTCTACATGTAAGTCTTGCGGAGTACAATTTTTGTACTCATTTGCTTTGCTTAACTAATTGTTGCAGAGGAGGAAGGTGAGCCCCAAGGGCCTCACTTTTGTGAGATGTGCTGCGGGTTTGACGACTAGCTCGGTGTACCGATTGGTTGCCTTGTGGGTTAAAGGCACACTAATTGGCTTTTGTTTTTCGCCATCTTATGATACCTTGCTTCCGCTGTTATCTTAGCCTCTTTGTTGTATTTGGCCGGTCGGCCCTTTTTGTAATAACTCTATATTGTATGTCTTCCGAATTGCTTAGTCGTGCTTTGGATTCTATGTGATGAATGGAATTGATGCATAATTTTTGTAAGGGGTATGTATACTGCACTTCTGGGAAGTACATATACGCCGAGAGCCGTGATATTTGATTTGTAATGCTTTAATCATCTCGATGGTTAATTATTACAAGTTAAATACCCCGGGGTCTCACAATCAGTATTAATGCTAATGGTTGATTCATGTATGCATGTTCATGGTTACCGATTGGAGGTGGTGGATGATGGATGTTGGGTTCGGTTGCCACTGAGGTAAGTCCTCAGTTGATCTCCCTCTCTACTCCTACCCCTACTACTCTGTGATGATGACTGAGATGCCCTTGATGTTACTGAGGTCTGGTGATTGATGATGTGCAAGTGATGTGCATGATGATGGGTACTAGGGTTACCTCTTGGTGATATTTGGGGCTGGGAGAAGAGGGTGGCGATCTTGGCTTTGTCTTTGGTGTTCCTCCAGTGCGCCCTTCTACGGTGTTCCTCCTCCTCCCGGTTCCTTGGCTTCCTTCCTCCTCTTGCTCTGGCTGCTGCTTCTTGCTTTGGCTTGCCTTCTACCTGGTTGCGACAATAGATTGATGATGGTGATGCTGGTTTGGCTTGGCATGGTGATTTTCTCCTGGCTTTGCTTTGGTTGTCTTGCTCTTGATTTCCTTCGGTGGTGCACTGAATGATGTTGGGCTTGTGTGTGCCGGCTTTGCTGGTTTTGCAGTGGGTTGAGAAATCTCTGGAAGCGGCTGTGTTGTCACCCGGTGCTTTGTTGTGCTCTGCTCTTGTTTGCCTTCGGTGGTTCCCTGGCTGGTGCTTGCGGTGGTGCTTGGTTGGTGAGATGCATGTGCTGTCATTGCAATTTGCTAATGACGCTCAGGCATTTGTGTTTATCCGAATGGCTCCTAAGATATTTTTGGGATGGGCATTTTTGGTCCATTGGTTAGCAATTCATTATGCAAGGGATTTGCGACAGTTGAGGCAATTCAGTGTACGTAGGATTTGGATTTCCCTAAACGCCGAATGATGAAAACCTATGGAAATAAGATGGTGCCGATTTACTTAGGTTAGTCTAGGTATCATGGGTATCCCGGTGCCGACTAATCTGGGTTAGCCTAGGTGACTTGAAAATCAAGATGTCGGTTAACCTAGGTTGGTGCGGGTAGTCTCGATACTCAGGGTGCCGACTAATCTAGGTAGATCTGGGAACCGTGATGATTCCTTTGGTACACTGACGGCAATTTATTTTATTCTAACTCTATTATATTGCTTTATGAACAACTAATTGCCTTTTGATTGGTTGACGGACTATGGAGATGCGAATGGTGTTTCGGATTGGATCGAGGAAGGCGGTTTGACTGGACAACGATGGACGGGCAAGATTTCAAAGAAGGCTTTTGGCGACAAGCAAAGCAAGTTTTATTTTAACATTTTGTAAATTACTCAAAGTTGTAAAACATAATCTGATCTGATGTAAATAAATTCTTGTTTTACTTGTATTGAGAAGATTGTTATTTATGATAAACATTGTACGGTTTAATTAAATTATTTCCCAGAGAATTTCATACGAATTTATTGTTGTCTCTCTTTGGAGCTTTGATTGGAGTTACATGTTAGACTTTTATTAGGATATTTACAAATGTAATAATTTATGCAAATGCTTCAGAAATAACAAATATAATATAAAATGCATATAATTACTGTTTATTAAAATTGGGGCTGTTACAACGACAGTAACCTCTCTCGTGCCCTTGGGAGGCAGACTCGGCCTGGTCTTTGCTCTAAGGGCCCGGATTTCACACGTGACGCGCAGTATGTAGTCCGCCCCCAAGAGCACGATGGAGGCTGTTATTTTTGGTATTGAAATCGGAAGAACTAAAATTGCTATTAACGTTGTGAATAGTATCATGATGAAAAAAACTCCAGAAGCAAACACCCGTCCTTCCCTCAAATTTGTAGCTAGCTAGCAACGCACTGTTGAATCAAAAGCGCAAGTCTAAAATGGCTGGCATTTGTGCAAAGGCGGTGCTACTTGAAGCCTGTGAGCTCGGCAGAAGCCAAAACCCAGACGGACCTGCTCCCCTACTACAACAGCGTCGTGCTCCATGGCAACATGGCGAGTCGGCCAGGAACTCAATCCTTTCCAACCTCCTCCTCTCGCTCACGGCCGTCCCTCAAACCACGATACTAACAGTAAACGGAGACGAGCATCCTGGTTATTGGAGGTAAGCTCCCTCTCGTCTGTTGGAATTTTCCTTGATCCTTGCAGTACTACTTCGGTTCTTCAGAGAAGAAATCACACAGAACTGTTTCTTCCAGAGAAAACACAGCTGATTCAGAAAAACTTCGTACGCTTGCTTGGCTTCGTCCGGACAGCTCGGCTTTCCCGTGGGACCCATGAGGTGACTTCCCTGGTCTCTGACCTGACTGGGCTGGTGCAGCAGCGCCCCTGCGCCTCGCCTGGTTACTTATACGCGAAGGACAAGACCTCTTCTCTCTGAGCTCTGTATCTTCACAGGAGGGCAGTGCCTAGCAAAATCTTTTTGCTGGAGACGAGACATGCAAACCAAAAAAAAAACAACGCAGAACACTTGTTTATTTCGGGAGCAACGCCGCTCCTCTTCTTTTTTTTTTTCTGTATTGCTACATGCTATTTTGTGTAAAGGTCTGAGTATGGAAGTCGGCTCCAAAGTATATTGGGCTGCGCCATATTAAGAAATCACACAATTTTACCAACCTACCCCTCCATTAGCTGTATTGATAGCCCCCATCTTTCTCGTGTGAGTTATTCTCTTCTAATAACTACTCATGGAACCGAATATGTTGGTGGGACAGTAAAATTATAGGTGTACGATTCTATCTACTAGAGTTTAAATTTTGCTGTCTATCTTTAGGTACATGTAAAAATATTTTAGTAAAATTTTTGTGAGATTCTGAATTTATCTAAGACCTCTGTCAATCTAAGCTTGTGTTAAGGGTGCACTCGCGTGCATGTGCAATAAAAAATTAACTCCACTCTTATGCTCTATCCCTAACCACAAAATAGTGAAATATATAACAAATTAAACATAAATAAATGAGGAGGGAGTTTTTTTAAAAAAGCTGCTATTCACAACAAACATTTTTCATTTCTTTTAGAACCTATTGCGTGTGGCTTACTCCACACTTTTTGAGAAGCTGTCATGTTGATTTAATTAATGGCTAAATCAAAAAGGTCAGTACGATAATATCAAGCGGGGGTTTAGTTTCCACTAAGAAAAATAGGGTTTAATTTGCGTTAGGCATGCCCCATGTATGTTCATATAATTTTGAGATGCTGAAAAATATGCTTATGATCAAGATATATATTAATGATGAGGATGCATTGTTTTACATATTCTTTGTGTATTATTCTATTGGGATAGCGGGGTTAGATCAATTGTTTGGATTTGCGATGGCCGAGAGGAAGTCGGAACGACCTCAACATCAATATACATACGATGATATATATATGCTCCCAAAGTCCCAATTATTATCAGATAACTTGTTGGGCATAAATTTAACATGTATATAGACCATGTGGGTGGAGGGAGAGAGGGCCACACGCCAGGTGCACAAGCTATAAACACAATTCTTGTACCATGTAACTTAAAATAAAATTTTCACTTGGCCACCGGAGTGATTTTTCTCTTGGTATATGGCTCCTGCCATGTAAATTTTCTGGCTCCGGCCGCCTCTGCCAAGCGGTGTCCAATACAGATTGAACTTTAGAATCCTAGGCTCACAAATGATCAGTGTCCAATCCTACCTCAGCAGCACCCTTCAGTTTATCTCATCTAATCACCTCATCGAGATCTTTTCAAACAGGCATGCGGCAAGAATCTATATATATACACATATAGCTTGGGATTGGGGGGTGGGGTGGGTTGGGGATGGAGAGGTCGAAATCAAACATGAAGCGGCTATTGGTTTGAACTTTAAATTATGGAATGGGGCCAAACAAATTGGCTCAAGGGAAAGGAAAACGATGGAGATCGATCCATCGATCTATCCCCTTCCGACAGACAGAGCGGAGAGATTCGATTCCTTCGCACGTACACGCAGCATGTGAGATGCCAATGTCTACATGAGCGAACGAGTGAGCGAAACGCGGGGGCGCTAGCTTTAATCAAAGTCACACGTACATGAACTATAGTAATTACTAACATTAAAGTCCACGTCGCCCGGACCCGCGTGCGCCGTCGGATCGCGCGGCTCGCGACTGCCAAAGAACATGTATGCATATAGACAGCACAATCAATATCCCAGTACCGTTCTTGCCGTTGTATCAGTTCTTGGCGATGGCGGAGGATACGAATCCGTACCACAGAGGTGTCGATCGATCAGCGGCACGCCTGAGTGCGTGCATCTTACACACTAGATTACTAGGGGATTAACGGAAATATGTGGCTTCATGAGTGGTAGCTACCTACCCGAATCTTTAAAGTTAAAACTCGATATTTTTCCAGTTGAAAGTTGATTTTTTTAGATGAAAGTGGAAAATTTTGAGTTAGAAGTATTCTAATTTGAGATAAAAGTCACTGATTTCAAGTTAATAGTTTTCAACTACGCTATTGACAGTTTTCAATTTTTTTTGAATTGAAAGTTGAATTTTTTGAAGCAAAAGTGAGAAATTTTGATTTTAAAGCATTCAAAGTTGACAGGGAGAAGAAAGAATTAGGATTTTGATGCAAAGTTGAACAGTAGATACTATGTGGGTCTGGGCAGAAAATCCTGTCTCGGGGATTAATCGTGTGGACGTTACTGGATGGAAGGGGCATCCAAACGGCTGGGCCGGGCGTAGGGATGGACCTGCATGATTGTGGGCGGAGAGAATATGCAACCCCACATAAGACCTTCCTTGCATAGTCTCCCTACGTAGCTTTCCTGCATTACCAACATTTCGACACTACAGCCAGGCAGCGCGCTCGATCACCATCCATCAGGGCCCTTTCCGGCAAAGGTATGGAGATGGAGTTCTGGGAATCACATAAAGCCACCCGTATAATTCATCGTCTCACCAGGCCGGCATCAGAATGTTGCATGTAGCATACCGCATGTGTTTTACGCCATCGATCTCTGTCGCCTCGTCAGTCCTAGCAACTGGATGGCCGGCGGGCCACCTCCCCGCCGGCTGGCCGGTCTTAAAAATCGCGCCCTCGGTGTGGGTGATAACTGATCTTCGTTTGGCAAGGATTCTTTTTCCTCTCGGTGATGGAAGAAGATGGGAGATCGATCAGATCAGGGATATGTGCTATGCTCGAACTGAATGCACACATACTCGTCTCTCTGGATATTTTTAGCTAGTGTGTGAGAGGTATATACATATATTTTGCTATAAAAAGTTGCATTTATTGAAATTTTTCATGAAACTCACTTTGGGGGTATATAATAGTAATAATAGGAGTATACTCAAATTGATAAGAGGTATCATCATACGATTTAAGTGGTATATGAGAAGTGGAAGTACGTACTCCCATGAGTACCATACCATTTCACTACTACAGAAAAGCTCGTTATAGACGGTTCGTAACAGTCATTACAGACGGTTTTTGAACTGTTTGAAATTTTATGTCTGTGATAAACTGCATATCACCGACGGTTGTATTAACAAACCGTCTGTGATACTACAGAATCACAGACGGTTTCAACCAAGAACCGTCTATGATATCTGCCCTTCACAGACGGTTTTTAACGAAAACCGTCTGTGATAAGTCTTTCGACCTAACTAATTTTTGTCACATTTTTAGCTAGCCTCAGGAATTGCTAGCCATGCCCTTTGAAAACTAACAAGCAGAAACATATCACAAATAATTATTGACAACTCAAAGTGATCATTTAACTCAAAATCAATTACAAAAGAATGTATCAAGTATTGTCACTAGAGTTACAAATTGAATTACAACCAGTCAAAGTGAATTACAATCACTACTACAGAAAAGGTCATCACAGACGGTTCGTAACAGTCATCACAGACGGTTTTTGAACCGTCTGAAATGTTATGTCCGAGATAACAAAGTGTTATCACAGACGGTTGAAAACCGCTCAGTGATATTAATAATCGCTGACGGTTCGTGGTCGAACCGCTGCGTGATTATGTAGTATCACGCACGGTTCGTTGTTGGAACCGCTCAGGATATCGAATAATCACAGAGCGGTTCGGTAGCCGAAATGCTCGCGATTATGTAGTATCATAGACGGTTCGTTATTGGAACCGCTCTCGTGATACTACATAATCACGAGCGGTTCGCCCACCACGCAACCGCCTGTGATTATTAGTATCACAGATGGTTCGTAGTTGGAACCGCCTCGTGATAAGAAATATCACTGCATCGCTTCAACTACAAACCGTCTGTGGTTATTCAAGATCACGCACGGTTCGCTGTTAGAACCGCTCGTGATAAGTCCTTTAACCTAATTGAATTTTTTCGTATTTTCACTAGCCTCGTGAATTGCTAGCCATGCCTCTCGAAAACTAGCAAGTAGAAACATGTCACGATAATTGCCGACAACTCAAAGTGATCATTTAACTCAAAATCAATTACAAAAGAATGTTTCAAGTATATATTGTCGCTAGAGTTACAAATTGAATTACAACTACCAAAGTGAATTACAATATTGAATCAATCGCTTTGAGGTCGCTCATCGGTGTCGACGGCGTGAAACTCTCCGCTGGTGTTAACTATATCCGCCTTGATGAAGCCACGAGCTCCTCGAATGTGCGTGACCTGGTCCATCTCGAGTGCATTTAACTCTATGTTCAAGCCCTGTCGCTAGCAGGAGTAAAGTAGTAAGCATATATATTTAAATTTATAATTAGGAGATAATTATTACGAGATTGACAAACCTGGGGATCGTTCGTCCTAGAAGCAATCAATAGTCGATATGATGGCATACGTAGAATGCGATAGGTGATCTCGCTTTTGCGGCAAGATCGCAAAAATAGAATTACATATATATGCACAATCGATTCGAGACGCAATATTACGGAGTATGATATATGATTATTGTGTTGTAGCTGCATCGAAATCGCATCCCGTGAGTCGTTGTGGCGGCTCGTTCCTTGTATAAACCTCCTCGCAACATAGCCGATGAACGCCCTACATGATTCAAAAAAGTTATCCTTGTCCATTTAAAACGAAGGAAGACTACAATAGAGTTATGTGCGGAGGAAGACTACATACCTGTCGAGTATTTCTTTAAGAATGGTGAAGTCGTGATTTTTGTTGAGTAGAGAATCAAGGTACAATACCATGTTCCTCTTTGGCACAAGAATCAAGAATCCAATGGAACCTACTCGTATGTCACTATAGTCATATAAACCTATGTTGAAACGTAATTTGTATAGCAAATATTGAAGCACTTACTCGGTTGTAGGGTACCATTATGTACTCCCGTCGCTCGAGCAAGCAATCCCATTTTTATGTAATTCTCGACGAGGATGCGCCTTGGTTGATTGTTTGCTCAAAGACCACGTGTGGGTCGAGGAAACCCACCGGTTCTTTGATTCGACGGCACATTTCATAATGTATCCGTACATAAGCGATGAGTTATGATATTTATCGGTATCACGTGAGTGTAGAAATTGATTGCACACACTTACAGTGTCCAGCATCGTAGAAGTGAGGCGTCGAGGGCAGTTAGGTTGTATAAGTCATATAAGTCTTCGAAGCCCACGACGGCGGCTGTGCTCGTGGAGAAAATGCTCCCTCCCGTATCTGACGGTGATTCCAGTATGACCCCCCTTCGCTCCGGTCTTGCGCAAGTACCAATCATGCAAAGCTTGACAAGCTACTCCTGAGCTCTTTATTTCTGCGCCAGAGACCAACGGACTTCCGAGGGAGTATTTCACGGGTTTGGGAGGTGCCTTAATGTTCTTCGATTTCGATTTCTCCTTAACGAGGCGGCTGAGGGACGTCTTCCCGTGTGACGCCTCAGGGACCGATATGGTGACACGCTTTTCTTGTCCCTTTGTCGTCTTCTCGACGGGAAGCGATGTGGCGGCCTTCTGAAGCTTTGGTTGAGGCGGACTCATCGACGAGGGTCCTATTGGAGAGGCAGGGTCCTCTCGATATCGCGTCACTGAAGGGTCCAGTGCGATGTCCTTCTTGGGCCACTGGATAAAAGTGTGCGTGGCATCCCCTAGTGTTCGATTTCTTCGCTCGGGAATCTCGGTAGGATGGCTATGAAATTGTCATGGACCATGTCCACCGCACCTGGCGTAACCTCGCGCCACCGGGCACCGTGGTCGCAGATCGCCCTTTCCGGTATGGATACACCATACCCCGCCCAGCCTCAATAGGAATCGACCCTACTATCCTCACTTGAGCTTGCGGCGCGGCTCCTACAAAAGCGCACACAATTAGCTAAGGCGCCCTATAGGTCTATCTTTCGAGCACTCGAGAGATGTACATTACCTCGATGCCGCCGATCGGTAATTGCACGCCGTCATGTCCGTAATTATGTGTGGACGCGACGCCATCCGATGTCGAGCGTGACTTGCTCCCAAATTAACAGGCGGCTTGCGCCGCATGAGTTGATTTACTTGGTTCGCAAGTTTGTTATTTGTTCTTGAAATTGTGAAATAATCACATGTTCCAACCGAGCGCCGTCTTTGGTCCTTGGATCTCTTCCTACTCCTATACGTGTCGGAGTTGTGTGGAATCCATCCTCCAAGGTACGTAAACCCCAACTCCTCTCGTGCGACCGGGTGCTCCTTGTTTCCTGTGGTCAGAGGCAGACATCCTTCTCCCGCCTACTTCAAGGAACCTTGGGAACATGCGAAGTCAATTCTTCCCGCAAGAGAACATCATGTTATTGTAGACACCATGAAGTTATGAACTTATTAACAATTAAGTGGTTGGAAATTTACAGACGTTGAGACACCGCCTCGCTCGCCGGGTTTCGAGAGATGTTGCCCAAGACGTGGTCGATTCCTCGCTCTTAACGAGGATCGAGCGCCGTCCGAGATCATAGCAAACGGTCGTGCAGCTAGCCTCGTCCTCCGCCGCCCCATCGTGGCTTTACCGCTGCATCTGCCCGTGCCGAGTCTGTGGGGTGAGTGTTTTGTGCGTGGATAGCTCAGGCGCCGCACTTTGCTCTGAAATTCAGCCGCCGCCTTCATCTCGCACGAAGGCGCCCCATGTATCCCGCGACAAAAATTGATACGCCGTGAAGGGCGTCCACCCGTGTTCACGCATCGCGTGACAAGCGTGCTCTTGAAGGTCCTCCACGCGTGGGACATCGCCAAGGCGGCGCGTGCCATCGCACACGTGCTCGGTCCGCTTGAGGAAAGTGAACGAGGCGAAAGTTCATCCACAACCGGTCTCTCTGACATCCGTTAGAGACTTCGTGTTGGGGTGGTGATGGGGACCCGTTCCTTGCAAGTACCCCGCAGACGGTCCGAATCTCGCGGTGCTTTCTTGGGACTCGGCGATCCCGACGCCACCGACCTCCGTGATCGCCATGCGCCCGAGGGCAATTTGATATTCCTCGCGCTTCTCGCCACGCACCACCTTGATCGGAGATCCAGACGCATTTGGCGACGTCGATGACGGCGGCGAAGACGGTGCCTCTGCCATCTCGCTTACTTGCTATCTATATAAGTTACGTATGCAATTATTACATAGTATATAAAATTGAGTTTGTACTTCAAATATTAAAAATTAACTCGTTTTGATCCATAGACCAGAGTACAGACTATCTGTAAGTGAGTCATGCCAGTGTACTCCGTTAGATGATATTAAAGATAGTAGTCAATATTTGAATGTCCACAAAAGCATTCGGATCTCAGAACCATAGGACATTTGTGGGCAAGCAATGCAAAAAATTGTTTCATAAAAGGCATTAATCACCATATAAGAGAACGTTGATGATAAATACAATGTTATGCCCAACATTAACAGAAGGAGATCAACCATAAGGAGCATAATGTACATATGATTGATTATGGAGTGTGCTCTCAGAGAGAGAGTTGCAAAGGAACTAGCCTTTGCCATCTCAACCCCATTGTCAATAATCTTCATAAATTGAACTAAACAACACAAATTCACAACTTGAGCTCTAAATAATGCTTAACTACTCTGTCTAAAGATAGCAAAGCCAATAGACCACTCAATAAAATTATGATTAACCAGGAGATCAAGTTTGATCACGAACAATACTCCAATTCTCCAATTCTTATAATAATAGAAAGAATTATACTTTTATTTAAAACAGATAATTTATGTGTTACACACAACTGTGGAACATGCAACCCACACCGTAATAACATGTTAGAACAAATGAACTATCTCCAGCAGATTCTATATCCAATGCATATCTTTGTAGCGCCATACTGAATGGCACAAATGAACAAGGAGATCGATTGAAAACTCGAAGCTACCAAAGAAATGTATACATAATGAACCCCCAAGACATGCTATGGATGAGACTATGTAACAAACCAACAACAAGTACAAGTGTACTACAACCAAGAGCAATTACAAAACAATAGGACTTTTTCGGTGGCACATGAGTCATACTAAACATGCATGCGTACATCTCTCTCTGTGAGCCAAATAAATATGATATATCATCTCTCTCCAAATAAATAGCACTTCAGGAATTCTTCAATCCAAATCTCCAAAATTCTTGGAATTTAAGAAAATTTGAAGCGATCGTGGCATAGTGGGCCCTAACAAAATCATGAGTTCAATATCCGCAGAATTGTAAAAATATTTTCAAGCTCAATAACCTTGTGAGATACAAAAATCAAGATTTCATTTATTGAAATATATCGGTTCCTATCTTGTCTGCTCACAATCCAAGGTGCATGGATGTAAAAAAATTGTCAAATTAGGTACGATTTTGTCATAGCAATCTCTCTCCACCACGGCAATTTCTCTCGCCATAACCCAATTAAACACTATAGTCATTGGGCCTTCAACTACACGCACAAATCGAGCAGTCCTTAAAAGAAAAGGAGAAACTTAGTACCTCTTGTCAAGTTTGTAGTGCTATAGTTTCCACTGAATTGACACATAACCACAATAACACTGTCACAATCTTACATACACAATAACACCATCAAGTTTGTAGTGCTATAGTCCTAAAAAATCAAATACTGAGCACCAACAACAAAACAAAACAAAACAAAAACATCTTGTTGCTTGGTGTTACCTTACGTATGTTATGTGCAAACAAAGAGTAGGTGCAACCGGGTCTGGGAGGAGGGCCGGGTCGGGAGGAGGGGCCGGGTCGGGGAGGAGGGGCCGGGTCGGGAGGCGCCGGGTCGGGGGAGGAGGCGGGGTCGGGAGGCGCCGGGTCGGGAGGAGGGGCGCCGGGTCTGGGAGGCGCCGGGTCGGGAGGAGGGGCGCCGGTCGGGAGGCGCTGGGGTCGGGAGGAGGGGCGCGGGGTCGGGAGGCGCCGGTCGGGAGGAGGCGCGGGCCTCGGGAGGTGTTCGGGAGGAGGCGGCGCAGAGGACGACACCGATAGGGTTAGATCAAAACCCTATCGGTGTCGTAACCTTATATAATCAAGAGGCATCACAGACGGTTCCCTCAAGAACCGTGCGTGATGTAACATCACTGACGGTTCCCTCAAGAACCGCTCGTGATAAACATCCTGAGCGGTTCTTGAGAAAATGTCATGGATGTAAACATCATGAGCGGTTCTTGAGGAACCGCTCGTGATGTTTACACATCACGCACGTTCCCTCGATATCGCTGCGTGATGTGTAAACATCACAGATGGTTCTTGAGGAACCGCTCGTGATGTTTCCACATCAGGCATACTAGAATTTTGCAAATAAGCCCTCTGTGTTTTGTGAAATTACAAAGGGGTACTCAATTTATATCATTCAGGTCCTTGGGGCCAAAAATCTTTTAGATTAGACCTTAGAATTAACGCATTTTTGTTCTAACACATGGAAATCCTGCAAATTAAACCCTAGAAGAGTTCTGGTTTTGTTATTTAGTATTAAAGGATTTATTTAATCACTAGAATTTGTACTCGAATGTTACTATTTGAGTAAATTGTTTATATGTTGTACTCGAATGTTTTGACTCATGTGTCCTATTTATGAGTCAAATGTTGTTGTTTTGCATGATATAGACAACATGACTCGTTGCCAAGGACATGCATACCATCCTAAATAAAGATGGTATGCTTTTGCAGCAAACAAGATGGAATCAATTATTCTTGGTATCAAGTGTTTTTCTCATAAGTGGTATCGAGTTCGTACAAGTGGAATAAAATACTTGACAATTGTCATCAATTTAAAGATCATAAGTCCATAACACATTAACACATGATAATGGAATAAATTAGTTAATTACAATGGAGTAAATTCTTAATTAAAATATAGCCCTTCATGATGATCGACGCGCATATAGCTAGCTTCCTCACTGGGTTCTTCCTCGAGCCTGATGCCGTCTCCGAAAGGTGGCAACTCGTCAAATTGATTGTATTCTTCCTCGTCCACTACATTCTCAACTCCGACAATCCTCCTTTTTCCATGAAGAACTACGTGACGCTTCTTATTTGCCGGTCGGTTACATAGAAGACTTGAACAACTTGGTTAGCCAAGACGAATGGTTCGTCTTTGTATCCGACACGCTCGAGGTCCACGGTAGTGACGCCGCATTTGTCGACCTTCACTGTGGGAGATGGACCCAACGGCACCGAAATAGGGGATCTTGAAAAGCACGTAGTCGATCTCCCATATCTCCTCTATTTGCCCATAGTACGAGCTCCTCAACCCATCAGATCTTGAATGCATCTATGCGGACACCGCTGCTCACGACCGTGCTCTTCCTATCCCGAGTTTGCCGTATAAAATGTGTACCCATTTATGTCGATCCTTGCTATGTGACAATTGTAAATCAGGGCCCTCTTGCCAACCATAGCAACAGATCATCACTTGATGACCTCCGAGTGATTCGCGCTTTAACCATTCGTTGAACCGACGGTTGTGCTCTCCGTGATCCAAACCTCCGACCGGTGCGGATTACATTGGCGTACCATGTCTTTGTGCTCGTCGATGTACGGGGACACTTGGGTCATGTGTTGCAAGACCGTGAAATGGGCTTGAGCGCACGTATCGGATCGGGAGTGATTGATTTCTTCCGATGGTCCCGATACCATCCGGTCTCCCCTCATGACGAGATAGAGGCACACCAATCGGATCCACCGAGCCATGTAGTCGGCGTAACTCAATGACCTCTTCCGTTGCATAACCTTCGATGATGCCGCCCTCGGTCGAGATCGATTCCGCACGTAGGACTTGAGAATTCCCATGTACCTCTCGAACGGGTACATATGACGAGAAACACAGGTCGCATATCTTTATCTCTTTCACAAGGTGAACAATGAGATGGACCATGATATCGAAAAATGACGGAGGGAAATACATCTCAAGATGACACAGAGTCGTCACTACCTCGGCCTGCAGAGCATCTAGTCCTTGGGGATCGATGACCTTTTGAGCAATTGAGTTGAAGAAATAACACAGCCTCAAGATTGCCACTCGGACCTTGTTCGCAAGATACTCCTAATTGCAACAGAAGCATTTGTGTCATCAAGACACGACAATCATGCGACTTCATACCAATTAATTTGAAATCTTGCATAGAAACAAGTTTCTTAATGTTAGCGGAGTAACCAGACGGACTTTCACACCGCAAGCTCGCACGATTCATTTCTCTCGGCCTTGGACAGAGTGTAGCAAGCTGGGGGAAGGTACGTTCGTCCTGTATCGGTCTCTTTCGGTGCTAACTCGGTCCTTATGTTCATATCGACCAAGTCACGCCGTGCGTTAACACCATCCTTTGTTTTGCCACTAATGTTCAAAGAAGAGACCAATCAAGCTATCACATACATTCTTCTCTACGTGCATAACGTCGATGCGATGGCGAACTTCTAAGTACTCCCAATAAGGCAAGTCCCAAAAATTGACCGCTTCTTCCGGATGTTCTTCTCACGGGTTCTTAATTTACGCCCTTCCCAAGCACAACATCGATATCCTTAACCATATCATAGACCTCTTTCCCACTAAAAGCCCTTGAAGTCGAACCGCCTTCCTTATTTCCGTCGAATTGTTTCTTCATCTTGCGGTATGGGTGACTCCTCGGAAGGAACCTACGGTGGCGATATACACGCTTTGCGAGTTGTTCAACCATACACTCTCCGTAGCATCTAAGCGGTCTTGATGTGCTTTGGCTCCTTTTGTCTTGGTTCGATAGGTTACCAAGGGCGGAAAATCATTGATGGTGCGAACAACATGGCGCGTAAAGTGAAGTTCTCTCGCTTGTACGCATCCCATACATGTACCCCTTCATTCCACAAAGGTCACAAGATCTTCCAAAGAATGGTGCTAGGTACACATCAATATCATTCCTGTGTTGCTTGGCCCTTGGATAAGTAGTGTCATCAAAATGTATTTCCGCTTCATACGGTACCAAGGAGGAAGGTTGTACATACATAGATTCACGGGCAAGTGCTATGTCTCACGCTCATGTTACCGAAAGGATTCATTCCGTCCGTACTCAACCCTAACCTTATGTTCCTCGGTTCCGACCGAACTCTTCAAGCTCGATCGAAGTTTCTCCACCGCGAGAATCGCAGGTGTCCGAGCTTCCCATCTTTCTTACGCCTCCGAGTGCCAACGCATCAATCTTGCCTCCTTTCGGTTCGCAAATAAACGCTTCAAACGTGGGATCACAGGCAGATACCACAACATCTTAGCAGAGGTCCTTGCTTCGCCTTAGCAGTATTCTTCCGCTTGTATCGGGATGCTCGCGACACGGACATGCATGCATGTCTGCATACTCTTTGGTAGAGGATGCAATCGTTCGGACATGCATGTATTCTTTCTACTTCCATTCCCAACGGACAAAGAACCTTCTTAGCTTGGTAGGTCGTCCTTGGGCAACACGTTTCCCTCCGGAAGGATGTCAGCTAAGAGACCTAACAACGCCGTAAAACTCTTGTCGGACCAACCATTGCTTGCCTTCAATTTCAGTAGTTCAAGCACGGTTGACAACCTTGTGTATTCCGGCTTGCAGCCAGGGAACAAAGGTTTCCCGAGTCCTCCATTAAGCCCTCGAATTTACAAAACTCTCTCACCGTAGTTCCCTTCTGCATCGCGTAGCATCTGATCCAGATTGTCATCATGCGATCTATCCTCATCAAAAGCACATTCCATACCCTGCATATCGTTGACTTCCTCGGTGATGTCGTCATTATCGACTTCCCAGATAATCTACTCTTCACCGTGATCGCTCCAACATGTATATCCTTTTTGAAACCTCTTCAGTATTAAGTGAGCTTCGATCTGCGCGGGTTGTTAAACATTTTCATATTACCGCAATCAATGCATGGACAAGACATATATTTTATCCCTTCTTCAACATATCACCTTCGCGGCTCTTCTAAAAGCAAACACGCCATTAATATACTCTTCACTCACACGGTTCTCAATGTACATCCAGTTTCGGTCCATCTACACATTAGTGAGTACTCTATATTAATAAACCGCAAGTACCCTTTATAATGACCAAACACATTAGTGAGTACTCTATAGCAAATATAAAGGGTTACAGATCGATCGTTACCCTTCTCTCCAAAGTGGCGCAATGTGGGAGGAGGCAGCAGATCAGGTGCCGCAATGGGCCGGGGGAGGAGGAGGCAGGGGTAACAGCTCAAAATGGGAGAGGAGGAGGTACGGTAATACCAAAATGGGGAGGACGCAGCAGCAGGAGGGTGGCGCCGTTCAAATGGATTTAATAGAAATGGGACTGCGTCGGCAATGGACGCAGCAGCAGGAGGGTGGCGGCGGTTCAAATGGATTTCATAGAAATGGGGACCGCTTCGGCGCTACTTATAAGCTCGATATATCACGCACGGTTCTTTAAAAGAACCGCTCGTGATATGGGGCTATCACGCACGGTTCTTTTAAAGAACCGCATGCGTGATATGCTTATATCCTGAGCGGTTCGTTAAACAAACCGCTCGTGATACAAATATTATCACGAGCGATTCGTTAAACGAACCGTCGCGATATCATCACGAGCGGTTCGCTTAACAAACCGTGCGTGATGAGAAGAGTATCACGCACGGTTCGCTTAACGAATCGTGCGTAATATCCCGCACGGTTTGTTAAACGAACCGTGCGTGATATTTATATATCACGAGCGGCTAACGAAGAACCGTGCGCGATATTTATCACGCACGGTTCCTTTTGAACCGCTCGTGATGGGGTGTCTAGTATAGCATGTTCTGTAGTAGTGAATATTGAATCAATTGTTTCGAGGTCGTTCATCGGTGTCGACGGCGTGAAACTCTCCGGTGGTGTTAACTATGTCTGCTTTGATGAAGCCGCAGAGCTCCCCTCGAACGTGTGTAACCTGGTCCATCTCGAGTGCATTTAACTCTATGTTCAAGCCCTGTCGCTAGCAAGAGTAAAGTAGTAAGCATATATATTTAAATTTATAAATAGGAAATAATTATTACGAGATTGACAAACCTGGGGATCGTGCGTCCTAGAAGCAATCAATAGCGGCATATGATGGCATACGTAGAATGCGCATATGTGATCTCGTTTTTGCTGGCGGCACTACAAAAATAGAATTACATATATATGTACAGTCAGTTCGAGACGCAATATTACGGAGTATGATATATGATTATTGTGTTGTAGCACGATCAAAATCGTATCCTCGTGAGTCAAGATGGCGCTGTTCCCTTGTATAAATCTCCCTCGGCAACATAGCCGATGAACGCCCTACATGATTCAAACAAGTTATCCTTGTCCATTTCAAACGAAGGAAGACTACAATAGAATTATGTGCGGAGGGAATGAACATACCTGTCGAATATTCCTCTAAGAAGGGTGAAGTCGTGATTTTTGTTGAGTAGAGAATCAAGGTACAATGCCATGTTCCTCTTTGGCACAAGAATCAGAAAAATCCAGTGGAACCTACTCATGTATGTCGCTATAGTCATAAACCTATGTTGAAACGAAATTTGTATAGCAAATATTGAAGCACTTACTTCTGGTTGTAGGGCACCATTATGTAGTCCTTGTCGTCCAAAGCAAGCAATCCCATTTTTACGTAATTCTCGACGTAGGATGCATCTTGGTTGATTGTTTGCTCAGAGACCACGTGTGGGTCGAGGAAACCCACCGGTTCTTTCATTCGACAGGCATATTTCATAATGTATCTGTACATAAGCAATGAGTTATGATATTTATCAGTATCACGTGAGTGTAGAAATTGATTGTACACACTTATAGTGTCCAGCATCGTTGAAGTGAGGCGTCGAGGGCAGTTAGGTTGTATAGGTCAAATAAGTCTTCGAAGCCCACGACGAAGTGGCCAGGCTCGTGGAGAAAATGCTCCCTCCCGTATCTGACGGTGATTCCAGAAAATGCTCCTTCCGATATAAGTCTCACAGACGGTTCGTATAAAGAACCGTCTGTGATACGTCCACATCACAGACGGTTAACGAAGAACCGTCTGTGATGAGGCGTCTTCTATTGCCTATTTTGTAGTAGTGTTTTCATATATATATATATATATATATATATATATATATATATATATGTGTGTGTGTGTGTGTGTGTGTGTGTGTGTGTGAATTAGTACCAATTACCAATTTATATATAACGAGGATCTAATAATCCTCAATTAATTAAATTATTTATCTGTAATATTCATTATTATAGATGATAATGTCTTTTATACCCCTCAATATCAACAATGAGAGAGATTATAAACACCTAGTGGTCGTATTCTATGACAACCTTATATGGTCGTAAGTCATCCTACTACCACTTCATGGTAGTAAGTTCTTCTACGACTACCTATTGATTGTAAGTCCTACTACAATCACCGTATGGTTGTAAGTTTTACTACGACTAGATCATTACCGACCACCTTATAGTCGATAAGAACCACAAACATATGGACCCAATCGACTAGGGACCCCATACATTGTGTCTAATTATATAGTATAGCTAATATGTGCCATTGTTCTCTGATATAACTGCACATATTTATCTCTGTCTCTGGCATAACCACAAGGCGAACGTGGGGTGCTATAAATCTCTCTGACAATAATTGTCATCAATGTGCGTATTTTATCAACTGTTGGGCGCCTCTTGACATGGACAACTACCACCCCCTTAGACACTATATAAGAAGTATAGCACCAGTGGACAGAGAAAAAGATCATTATATTGGAGAAAGACAACAAGAAACAAAAGTTATCAAGCCCTAGTTTTAGTTACTTCCACCCTGTTGCAAACGCAATCAATATAACAGCACAGGAGTATGGTTATTATTCTCTTAGGAGAAGGTCTGAACCTATATAAAATTCTTGTATCCTTTTATGTGTGGTTTCGCTCTAGGAGAGCCCCAGCATTCATTCATAAAATTGGTACTAAACCATTGACAATATAGTATGCTGGATTGGCACTCGTGCGCCATGTAATACACATGTCATATATAATAGATTTGGGTAGTGTCGGGTCCTGGGCATTGAATACCTGAAGCCCTCGTCTACCTACCGTACTAGTCTCATGATCAGTGGCTAGTACACACAACTCCAACATTGATATCACATTCATACATTCATATGTACAAAGTAAAGCAAAAATGGTACATAACTTAAGTGAATGCAATAATTACATCATAAGGGCCCACCGACCAAATAAAAGCTTAAGTGTTAGAGATAACAAATATAACAATGGAAGTAAAAGATAATAAGAGTGTTAAATTACAGAGGCATGCCCATCCGAACCCTTAGGTAACCGACAAGAGACAAAGCCTAGATAGACCCTTCACTGAACCTTCTGTTTTCGGGTGCGAAGAAAGTGTCGTCTAACGTAGGCTCATCCTCGTACTCTGAACACTAATTTAAGCAAGATTGAGTACAATGTGTACTCAGTAAGACTTGTAGTCTGTCGCAAAATTTATATTATGCATGGTTAACAAGAGATGAGGCTCTAAGATACAATTTATTTTCAATATTAAGAAAGTTTTGTTTGCAATATCCATATGTAGTATTTTGCAACGAAAGTTTTAAAGAGCAATTAAATGTGTAAAGGACGTTTAGTAATGGAATAAACGGCACCACTCGCAACCCTCCTGGGCTGCAACAACATTTTCCTTTCAGCCATAGACATGGCATTTAACTTAAATATGAACCCACAAGTCATTTCTGATGTTTTTAGAACGAAATTATTTTTGTGAAAATCGAGACTATACCCGGCAATACTACACATAGCACGCACATCACCGCGAGCACGGCTATTTAAATAGATTTACACTTTTTATAGGGGTACAACTTTACCCACAACACACAAATTCTCTGGTTTGTTTGGCATCTGTCGACACCACCGCTCACTACCTTTGGTAAGCAGTCTAGAGAACGTGTTGAAGCCTAAATCATAAATCATCTAGTCCTACCCTTGCACTAGCCCAGCGAATGAATACCCTCACTTCACCCGGGTACACCCCCGTCTCAGTGAGGCATTCGCAGTTATGTCGGAAGGCTTTGTTCCCAACGCCTCGGTGAACAGAGCCCCTTCGGTCATGTCTACACCGGTCATGCCCGCACTGCTACTGCCTACCAACGTGTAAGGCTAGTTTTCAATGACTTGAGTAGCTAATATTGTCTCATACCAGCACATCTGGTTGTACTCTTACGCTAAGGCCAGATATACCGACATTAGGTCCTTAATTGACCCGGGCGAGAATCTTCCCCTATCTACTAGTGAGGTACACCCCTCACTTTTCTCATAATATAATATAACTAGTCCGTGTTGAAAAACTAGGTTTTGTATTTTTATTTTTCATACAAAATAAGTGAGGTACATCCCTCACTCTTCTCATGTTTATCATATAGTTATTTTATAGTTTTTAGGGGAAAACTACCGCTCTATCAAGCATTTGTGCGATAATCGCACTTAAAACTCCCATTTTGACATTATCTGTTGCCTAACCATATCCTAATGGCTACAATAGTAAGGGAATCAATATTTTAAAGGTAATCCATGCATCAATTAGGATTACAACTACCGTTATCCCAAATATAGCAAATAATTTTAATAAAAAACGTACACGCATGCATAATAGATTTTACAACAAGAAGTACAATAATTAAAATAGTGGGATCAACATTATCAAAGGGGTCGCTTACCTTGCTTTGGTTTTTCCAAATAGGAGGATGGATAGTCGTCGAAAATATTAATCGAACAATCAATGTATATTCTAAAAAGAGCCAGAAATAAATAAATTAAGGAAAAATAATTTCAACAATAACTAAATCCAAATATTTTGCATTTTTTTAGTAGATAATGACTTTAGATGAATTTAGAAAAAATAATCATCTCATTTGGAGTTTTTATGCAAAAGTTATTAAGGTCTTAATTTGGCTCGGTTTGAAAAATACTGAAAAAGAAAAGATGATGTCAACAACGTATTTCTCATTTTTTTACATTTTCTAGCAGAGAAAACATATTCTCTTCTACATTCTACTGATGTTTACGCTTTCAAGTAAAGAAAATGTATTATTCTTTTAACTTCATCGAGGTTTACGCTTTCCAACCAAGAAAGTGTATTTACTTAGAATTAAAGCAGTGTTTTCCATTTCTTGGGATTTTCATAAATCTTACATGTGGGGCCTACCTATCATTGACTCGTTCTATGTGCACAGTTCCTAAACTGGAGGGCCATGCATACTGTTCTGGTCCACGGGGTAGTCTATACTGTGCACTTAAGGTGGTGGGACCCGATTGTCAAAGACTCATATTCAAATCTAGTTTTAATTAGTTTCTTGTTAACTATTCCTGGGCCATGTCAATCTAACATAGATGCATTTAACTCAACCCTAATCATTTCTTTGTCCTAATTGACACTGATTTGGTATTAATGACTGAGCTACAGTGTCGGTCCATTTTGGGCAAGTGGGGCTGCCAAGATGGGTGCTCGTGGTGCTCGCCGCGAGTGAGGAAGCGATGGGGAGTTGGCGGTGACCACCAAAATGGGTTCCAGGTGAGCTAGCGAAGCTAAGGGAAGTGGTTTCACTACTACAGAAAAGCTCATCACAGACGGTTCGTAACAGTCATCACAGACGGTTTTTGAACCGTCTGAAATTTTATGTCTGTGATAACAGACGGTTATCACAGACGGTTGAAAAACCGTCTATGATAAGTCTTATCACAGACGGTTCCAACCACGAACCATCTGTGATTCTGTAGTATCACAGACGGTTCGTTGGAACCGTCTGTGATAATCTTTAGACCTAATTAATTTTTATCATATTTTCAGCTAGCCTCAGGAATTGCTAGCCATGCCCTCTGAAAACTAGCAAGCAGAAACATATCACAGATAATTGTTGACAACTCAAAGTGGTCATTTAACTCAAAATCAATTACAAAAGAATGTTTCAAGTATATATTGTCGCTGGAGTTACAAATTGAATTACAACCAGTCAAAGTGAATTACAATATTGAATCAATTGTTTCGAGGTCGTTCATCGGTGTCAACGGCGTGAAACTCTCCGGTGGTGTTAACTATGTCTGCATTGATGAAGACGCAGAGCTCCCCTCGAACGTACGTGACCTGGTCCATCTCAAGTGCATTTAACTCTATGTTCAAACCCTATCGCTAGCAGGAGTAAACTAGTAAGCATATATATTTAAATTTATAATTAGGAAATAATTATTACGAGATTGACAAACCTAGGGATCGTGCGTCCTAGAAGCAATCAATAGCTGCATATGATGGCATACGTAGAATGCGCATATGTGATCTCGTTTTTGCTGGCGGCACTACAAAAATAGAATTACATATATATGTACAGTCAGTTCGAGACACAATATTACGGAGTATTATATATTATTATTGTGTTGTAGCGCGTACCGAAAATCGCATCCTGTGATTCAGTGGGGCGCTCGTTCCCTTGTATAAACCTCTCTCGGCAACATAGCCGATGAACGTCCTACATGATTCAAAAAAGTTATCCTTGTCCATTTCAAACGAAGGAAGACTACAATAGAGTTATGTGCGGAGGAAATGAACATACCTGTCGAGTATTCCTTTAAGAAGGGTGAAGTCGTGATTTTTATTGAGTAGAGAATCAAGGTACAATACCATGTTCCTCTTTGGCACAAGAATCAGAAGAGTCCAGTGGAACCTACTCGTGTATGTCGCTATAGTCATAAACCTATGTTGAAACGTAATTTGTATAGCAAATATTGAAGCACTTACTTCTGGTTGTAGGGCACCATTATGTAGTCCTTATCGTCCAGAGCAAGCAATCCCATGTTTATGTAATTCTCGACGTAGGATGTGTCTTGGTTGATTGTTTGCTTAGAGACCACGTGTGGCTCGAGGAAACCCACCGGTTCTTTGATTCGACGGGCACATTTCATAATGTATCTGTACATAAGCAATGAGTTATGGTATTTATCGGTATCACGTGAGTGTAGAAATTGATTGTACACACTTACAGTGTCCAGCATCGTAGAAGTGAGGCGTCGAGGGCAGTTAGGTTGTATAGGTCAAATAAGTGTTCGAAGTCCACGACAAAGTGGCCAGGCTCATGGAGAAAATGCTCCCTCCCGTATCTGACGGTGATTCCAGTATGGCCCCCCTCCTCTCGGGTCTTGCACAAGTACCAATCATGCAAAGCCTGACAAGCTTGTCCTGAGCTCTTTATTTCTGCGCCGGAGACCAACAGACTTCCGAGGGAGTATTTCACGGGTTTGGGAGGTGCCTTAATGTTCTTTGATTTCAATTTCTCCTTAACGAGGCGGCTGAGGGACGTCTTCCCGTGAGACGCCTCAGGAACCGATATGGTGACACGATTTTCTTGTCCCTTCGCTGTCTTCTCGACGGGAAGCGATGTGGTGGCCTCCTGAAGCTTTGGTTGAGGCGGACTCATCGAGGGTCCTATTGGAGATGCAGGGTTATGTCGATATCGCGTCACTGAAGGGTCCAGTGCGATGTCCTTCTTGGGCCATTGGATAAAAGTGTGTGGCATCCCTAGTGTTCGATTTCTTCATTCGGGAATCTCGGTAGGATGGCCATGAAATTGTTATGTACCATGTCCACCGCACTGGCGTAACCTGCGCCGGTGGCACCGTGGTCTTTGATCGCCCTTCTGGTATGGATACACCATACCCCGCCCAGCCTCAATAGGAATCGACCCAACCATCCTCACTTGGAGCTTGCAGGGCGTCGGCCCCAACAAAATGGTACACAATTAGCTAAGGCGTCCTATAGGTCTATCTTTGGAGCATTCCAGAGATGTACATTACCTCGATGTCGTCGATCGGTAATTGCACGTCGTCATGTCCAATTATGTGTGGACGCCGACGCTATCTCGATGTCGGCGGGACTTGCTCCCAAATTAACGAGTGCTTGCGCCTGCAGGAGTTGATTTACTTGGTTCTACAAGTTTGTTATTTATTCTTGAAATTTTTCAATAATCACATGTTCCAACCGAGCGTCGTGCTGGTCCTTGGATCTCTTCCTACTCCTATATGTGTCGGAGTTGTGTGGGAATCCATCCCTCCAACGTACATAAAGCCCAACGCCTCGTGTGCGACCCGGGTGCTCCTTGTTTCCTAGGACCGTAGACAGTACATCCTTCTCCCTGTCTACTTCGAAGGAACCTTGGGAAGATGCGGAAGTCAATGCTTCCTGTAAGAGGACATCATGTTATTGTAGACACCATGAAGTTATGTACTTATTAACAATTAAGTGGTTCGACAAATTTACTAGGCGTTGAGACACTACCTCGTCTGCCGGGTTTGTGAAAGAGATGCTGCCCGAAGACGTGGCTGATGCCCTCGCTCTAACTGTGCTCGAGCGCTGTCTGAGATCTCGACAAATGGTCGAGGCAATGGTCTCGTCCTCCGCCGCCCATTGCGTGGCTTTACCCGCGTACCCAGCAGTGCCGAGTCTGTGGGGGTGAGTGTTTTGTGCCTGAATAGCTCTGTACGCCGCACTTTGCTCCTGAGATCTCCTCGGTATAGAAGGTACTTGGTCTCCAACAATTAACCTTGCATATCTTTACCAATAAGATGAAAATCTGCATGCTCTCTCTGATTGCTTCACTTGGGAAGAGATAGCAAAGGCAATTTGACACTCCCCGAACAACAAAAGTCTAGGACCAGACGGATTCACCAATGAGTTTTACAAGAAATTCTTGAACATTACTGTACACTACATGTAGCAAAGCAAGGAGAGAAGAACCGTAGGGTGGCGCCGGATCGGGGGAGGCGGCGTTGGGTGGCGCCGGATCGAGGGAGGCGGCGTTGGGTGGCGCCGGATCGGGAGAGTCGGTGTTGGGCGATTCTGGGAAGAACTAGGGCAAGTGACGGACCACTTATATAGACTAACATAGAACCGTCTGTGATGACTTATCACAAACGGTTCTATTAAACAACCGTCTGTGACAACTATAACATCACAGACGGCTCTTTAATAGAACCGTCTGTGATTATTTATCACAGACGGTTCTATTAAATAACCGTTGGGATAACCCTAAACATCACAGACGGTTCTTTAATGGAGCCGTCTGTGATGTGAGTAATCAATCCAGGACGTTGATATCCAAATCGGACAGTTCAATTGAACGGCGTCGGCGATCCGACGGCCACTCAATCGATCCGTTATCTCCAAATCGGACGGCTCGGATCCGGGGAGCGGAAGGCCCGAGTGGTCCGAACGGGTACGAGATCTGGACCGGAGGATCTCCATCGGACGGCTCACACACGACGCGGTTAGGCGGTTGAGCTGAACCGCGAGACTCGGGTCTGAGTCTGACTCGGGTTCGAGCCCGAGGAACAGTGACTTATCACAGACGGTTCTATTAAAGAACCGTCCGTGATAATTATAACATCACAGACGGTTCTTTAATAGTACCGTCTGTGATTATTTATCACAGACGGTTCTCTAAATATCACAGACAGTTCTTTAATGGAGCCGTCTGTGATGTGAGTAATCAATCCAGGCCGTTGATATCCAAATCGGATAGTTCAAGTGAACGGGGCGATCGATCGGTCCGATCGCCCACTCAATCCAGGCCGTTGATATCCAAATCGGACAGTTCCGGTGAAAGGGGCGATCGGTCGGTCCGATCGGCCACTCAATCCAGGCCGTGATCTCCAAATCGGACTGCTCGGATCCAGGAGCGGGAAGGCCCGAGTGGTCCGAACGGGTATGAGATCTGGACCGGAGGATCTCCATCGGACGGCTCACACACGACGCGGTTAGGCGGTTGAGCTGAACCGCGAGACTCGGGTTCGAGCCCGAGGAACAGTGATTCCAGATTTTGATCAATTGAAAGGTTGAGATGATTTGGGAATTTCCAAAGGTAGCTCCACAGCTCCAAAAATTCTGAACTTTTTACTGAGTGATCCTGACTTCAAGGTCAACCGTGTATGAATTTTCCAGAATTTCTCATGTAGTGCATTGCCCGCTAGAAAATTCACAAGCTGCTGGATAGGGGGTTTGACCAGGGAGACAACAGGTTTGACTAGCCCTTAAGAAATAGCAAATAATTTCTAAAAATTATGAAATTTCTCAGGGAGGTTACCCAGATGATCAAGAATTTAGTAAAAATATTTTCCGAGGATGATCACAATGTTTGATTAGAAGACCTTGAATTGCAACACTTCGAGTCAATAACCTTAATTGAATTTGAAGTCCACATTTCAAGGAGATAAATTCTAGAGAATTCAAATAACAACAAGGATGCATCCAAAAGTTTTAATTTATTCTCATTTTCATACATTTGAAACACAACTAATTGCCGGTCAGACCGCTAGGCCACAGAAGCAATGCACTCTTAACTTTGCTCAAATGACAAAACACATTTGCCCATTTGTGTGTATTTCTAATAAGGTTTCAAAGATGATATTCTGATACGGATCAACGTATGTTGATGCGTAATGTGGCCCAATCTTTCACGGTACTTGTATTTCAATTCTGAATGAGGTGAAACTCCCGCTTTCCTCTCTCTTGATTTGGCAAAATAGAAGAGCAAGTATATCTCCAAAGCAAGTAACACTTGGTTGATGTTGAATCAATCCGAAGAGAGAAACAAAATCAAACCGGAAGAACAACACCAAACCGTGAGCAATTTGAGGATGCTACGAATTGGTGAGATGATCCACAAGGAATCACGGATCTTGGAAGAACAACCTCCCTCCAATATTCACGCAATCACAAAACCCTAGATGGGAATTTCCGAAACGCATGTATTCATTTTGCGCCACATAAACTCGTGACTTTTCTCGTATTTTATTCAACTCGACTTGCTTACAATGGGGCTTTACCCCTAATATATATAGCCATGAACAAGAAACGCCGCCGGAGATCAGTAGCATGAATAAGATCCGAGTCGATTCTTGTAGCATGAACAAGAACCAACCTTGTTCTTGCTCATGAACAAGATCCGAACTTGTTTTTTTTATTGCAAACTCCTTTATTGAAATTTAAACTACTCTAATTCTGAAAATAGATTAAACTATCCTATTACAAGTAATTTATAATTAACTTCTTTTAAAGAATGATCCGAATTGGGCGCACCAATCCAAACCCATTTTGAATTCTTAGGTGAAAATGTATTGATTTGAATAGAGTTTGAATTTGGTTCTTCTGTCTTTTCTTGGCGGAATTCTCTTGTATACTTTGCAATATGCAAAGTCCTTTGTTGTTGTGTCTTCCCATGTCCGCTAATGCTCCCGGCCGGCATTCCTCCCTATCCTTGCTCTTTGTCGAACTCGGTTCTTGTTTTTTCTCCATTGATGCATAATAGGCTCAACTTGAGGCTTAATACATACTTGCCGCTTAGGGATATTGACTACTGTAGCGGATGCACTTAGGGCCTCATCATCCTCCCTTCTTGAAGCAAAACCGTCCTCGGTTTTAGTGTAGTCTTTACGGCCTTCTTCTTACTAACCATAACCAAATCACTCTTGATTTCTTCATCGATCTTTGACAAAGAAAGCATGGAACTTCGCCCTTGTGCATGAATGTATATCGGTTGGACCGTCCTTGATGTGTAGCATTCAGATCAAATTGCCACGGACGTCCCAATAGAATATGACCAAAGATGCATTGGTACCACATCACACTCCACTTTATCGACATAGCCATCAATAGTAAGTGGCACTCTCACCTTGTGTGTGATCTTGACTTTGCCGACGTTGTTGAGCCATTGGATATAATATAGTTTAGGATGCCTCCATGTGGACAATGAGAGTGATTCCACCACATTTTTGCCAATCATGTTGGTCGAACTCCCATTATCAATAATCAACTTACACACCTTTTCTTTGATCTTGCAATCGGTTTGAAAGATATGATGTCGCTCTCCTTCCTCACAATAACGGTGTTATCACACGCACCGTTTGAGCCATCAAGCTAATACCTTGTTCGGGATAACAAATGATTTGCTCTAGCTTCTCGATTCATCAAAAGGTTCAGATTTATCATTGTCGCTCTCATTGCATAGCCATCATGTGTAAGCAACACCGCCTTCATGTTTGGACAATCCTTCTTCATATGACCTCGGCCCTTGCACTTGAAACATTCAATGTTGCTAGTTCTAGCCGCAGAGAATGCACTCAAATCAGCATGTGAGGCATCTTTGCCAAGAATAATAATAGGTTTCAAGCTTCCTTGAATGCACTACGAACCGGTATAGTGGATGCAACGGTTTAGGAGTTGATCTGCATCTCCATCATGCGAAGTTGCACGCCTCAAAGTGCTATGAGTGGTACGCCAACCCTTGCTTGAGTGTCCTTCACCCATTGTTCAAGACGCCCGCTTGATGAAGTAATTCTTGCACGTTGTTATATTGCATTAAATCAACACGGTTTCGCACATCTTCATTCACCCTTCAAAGAACGTGTCATGGTCGCTTCACCGACTCACGCACACTTGTACGGATCATGAGCACTTGCATCTCTTTATAGTACTCGCCACCGCCTTAGCACCTGTGTAAGTCGTCGTAGCTTTGTATGCAAATGTCCTTGTATAGTATGCCGCACAAATCGCTCCCGCATAGCTTGTTTCATTACTTCCCAAGTGTTAGGACGTTCGCGACGATTCAATTGATCCCACCAAATAATAGCATATTCGTGAACTCAATAGAGGCAACACGAATCTTCTTCTCTTTGAGTAGTGGTGGTTGTCAAAAATTTGATTAACACGCATCTCCCACTCCAAATAAGCCTCCGGATCGATCCGCCTTAAACTCGGTATGGTGATCTTGATTCTTCCGATACCGCCATCTTCATATTCACCTCCATTATGACGATCACCATGTCCAAAGACCTCGACGATCAAAGTATTCACGTCGTGGACGTCGTTGATGTCTTTCACGATCATCGAAAATAGCCTCCTCCGAATCGAAAGATAGAAGTCATCTCGGCATGGCGTACAACACGTTGTGCACGTCCATGTTGTGGTTGGGGCAAGACGGTACATTTGCTCCTCGGGCGGTGGTAGCCTCTCCTCCAAGCGAAGGATAGCAAGATTGCACGGTCAAAACCTTCCATCATCGACGTTCATTTGCGTTGAGACGATCATTGATGTGTCTTGCACTCCTTGGATTTGAGCTTCAAGTTGATGGCGTAAAACCTTCTCGCGACGAAGAAAATAGCGGTAGTAGCATCAAAGCGAGCACGACGTCCGTAATAGTGTATCTCCGCACGTAGGCTCCTCATCCGATCCACCATTAGAACCATATTGGCTAGTTTTTGACATGATGATCAACCTCAATGTACCAAGAAGAAAAATTCCACGTACCGTGATCAACCACGCTCTGATACCAAGATGATACGGATCAACGTATGTTGATGCGTAATGTGGCCCAATCTTTCACGGTACTTGTATTTCAATTCGAATGAGGTGAAACTCCGCTTTCTCTCTCTTGATTTGGCAAAATAGAAGAGCAAGTATATCTCCAAAGCAAGTAACACTTGGTTGATGTTGAATCAATCCAAGAGAGAAACAAAATCAAACCGAAGAACAACACCAAACCGTGAGCAATTTGAGGATGCTACGAATTGGTGAGATGATCCACAAGGAATCACGGATCTTGGAAGAACAACCTCCCTCCAATATTCACGCAATCACAAAACCCTAGATGGGAATTTCCGAAACGCATGTATTCATTTTGCGCCACATAAACCTGTGACTTTTCTGTATTTTATTCAACTCTGACTTGCTTACAATGGGGCTTTACCCCCTAATATATATAGCCATGAACAATAAATCACGCCAAGATTGTAGCATGAGCAAGATCCCAGTCGATTCATTGTAGCATGAACGAGAACCAACTCTGATTCTTGTTCATGAACAAGACCGAACTTGTTTTTTTATTGCAAACTCCTTTATTCGAAATTTAAACTACTCTAATTGCTGAAAATAGATTAAACTATCCTATTACAAGTAATTTATAATTAACTTCTTTTAAAGAATGATCCGAATTGGAATTGCACCAATCCAAACCCATTTTGAATTCTTAGGCTGAAAATGTATTGATTTCGGAATAGAGTTTGAATTTGGTTCTTCTGTCTTTTCTTGGCGGAATTCTCTTGTATACTTTGCAATATGCAAAGTCCTTTGTTGTTGTGTCTTCCCATGTCCGCTAATGCTCCCCGGTCGGCATTCCTCCCTATCCTTGCTCTTTGCCGAACCTGGTTCTTGTTTTTTTCTCCATTGATGCATAATAGGCTCAACTTGAGGCTTAATACATACTTGCCGCTTAGGGATATTGACTACCGTAGCAGATGCACTTAGGGCCTCATCATATTCTCAACAAGTTGATAAATCTAACAAGTCCGCATTAACATCAACATTAGAGATGACAAGTCCATAACACATGTTAACATCAAATTACAATGGAATACATGCTTAATTGAAATATAGTCCTTCATGATGATCGACGCATATAGCTAGCTTCCTCACCGGGTTCTTCCTCCGGTCGATGCCGCTCTCGAAAGGAGGCAACTCGTCAAATTAATTGTACTCTTCCTCATCCACGACATTCTCAACTCCGACAATCCTTCTTTTCCCATGAAGAACTACGTGGCTGTTCTTATTTGCTGGGTCCGTTACATAAAAAACTTGAACAACTTGCTTAGCGAGTGCACGAATGGTTCGTCCTTGCATCCGACACGCTTGAGGTCCACAAGATTGACGCCTGCATTTGTCGACCTTCACGCCTGCGGAAGTTTAACCCAATGACATCGAAACAGGGGATCTTGAAAAGTACATAGTCGAGCTCCCAAATCTCCTCTGAACCCATAGTACGAAGTTCAACCCGCGTGCCCCAAAGATTGAACCCTCGTGAAATGCATCTATGCGGACACCGCTGTTCTAGACTGTGCTCTTCCTATCCTGAGATGCCGTATAAAACGTGTACCCATTTATGTCGTATTCTTGCCATGTCACAATTATAAATTTTGGTCCTTTGGCCAACCATAGCAGCGTTTCATCACTTGATGACCTCCAAGTGAATCGTATCTTTAACCATTCGTTGAACAAGCGGTTGTGTTCTCTCGTTATCCAAACCTCCGACCGATACCGGATTACATTGGCGTACCATGTCTTTGTGCCCGTCGATGTACGGGGACACTGGGGTCATGTGTTGCAAGACCAAGAAATGGGCCTACGCGTATGTATCTAGATCGGGAGTGATTGCTTTCCTCCCGATGGTCCCGATACCCTCCAGTCTCCCCTCGTGACGAGATAGAGGCACACTTATCGGTTCCAACTGAGCCATGTAGTCGACGCAGAACTCAATGACCTCTTCGGTTGCATAACCTTCGATGATCGCCCTCCGTACCGAGATCGATTCCGTACGTAGGACTTCAAAATTCTCATGTATCTCTCGAAAGGGTACATATGACGTAGGAACATAGGGCCGCATATCTTTATCTCTTTCACAAGGTGAACAATGAGATGGATCATGATATCAAAAAATAACGGAGGGAAATACATCTCAAGATGACATAGAGTCGTCACCATCTCGGCCTGCAGAGCGTCAAGTCCTTCGGGATCGATGACCTTCTGAGCAATTGAGTTAAAGAAATAACACAGCCTAAAGATTGCCACTCGGACCTTGTTTGGCAAGATACTCCTAATTGTAACAGGAAGCATCTGTATCATCAGCACATGACAATCATGAGACTTCATACCAATTAATTTTAAATCTTTCATGGAAACAAGTTTCTTAATATTGGCGGAGTAACCGGACGGAACTTTCACACCATGCAAGCTTGGACACAGTTCATTTCTCTCGGCCTTGGACAAAGTGTAGCAAGCTGGGGGAAGGTACGTTCGTCCTTTATCGGTCTCTTTCGGTGCTAACTCTGTTCTTATGTTCATATCAACCAAGTCACGCCGTGCGTTAACACCGTCTTTTATTTTGCTACTAATGTTCAGTAAGAGACCAATCAAGCTATCACATATATTCTTCTCCACGTGCATGACGTCGATGCAGTGGCGAACTTTAAGTGCTCCCAATAAGGCAAGTCCTAAAAAATTGACCGCTTCTTCCAGATGTTTTTCTGAGGAGTCCTTAATTTACGTCCCTTTCCAAGCACAACATCGATATCCTTAACCATATCATAGACCTCTTTCCCTCTAAAAGCCCTTGGAGCTGAACCGTCCTCCTTATTTCTATCGAATTATTTCTTCATCTTGCGGTATGGGTGAATCCTGGGAAGGAACCTACGGTGACGCATATACACAGTTTTGCACGAGTTGTTCAGCCATACACTCTCAGTACCATCTAAGCAGTGCGGACAGGCTTTGGCTCCTTTTATACTGAACCCTGACAGGTTACCAAGGGCAGAAAAATCATTGATGGTACAGAATAACATGGCGTGTAAAGTGAAGTTCTCTCGTTTGTATGCATCCCATACTTGTACCCCTTTGTTCCAAAGTGTCACAAGATCTTCCAGCAATGGTGCTAGGTACACATCAATATGGTTCCCAGGTTGCTTCGGCCCTTGGATAAGTAGTGACATCAAAATGTATTTCCGCTTCATACACAGCCAAGGAGGAAGGTTGTACATACATAGATTCACGGGCAGTGTTATGTCTACGCTCATGTTACCGAAAGGATTCATTTCGTCCGTACTCAACCCTAACCTTATGTTCCTCGGTTTCGCACCGAACTCTTCGAAGCTCCGATCGAAGTTTCTCCACTGGGAAGAATCAGCAGGGTGTCTGAGCTTCCCATCTTTCTTACGCTCCTCCGAGTACCAACGCATCAATCTTGCTTCCTTTCGGTTCACAAATAAACATTTCAAACGTGGGATCACAGGCAGATACCACAACATCTTAGCAGGAGGTCCTTGCTTCGCCTTAGCAGTATTCTTAAGCTTGTATCGGGATACTTTGCACACGGGACATACATGCATGTCTGCATACTCTTTACGGTAGAGGATACAATCATTCGGACATGCATGTATTCTTTCTACTTCCATTCCCAATGGACAAATAACCTTCTTAACCTGGTAGGTCATGCTGGGCAACACGTTTCCCTCCGGAAGGATGTCAGCTAAGAGACCTAACAACGCCGTAAAACTCTTGTCGGACCAACCATTGCTTGCCTTCAATTTCAGCAGTTCAAGCACGGTTGACAACATTGTGTATTCCGGCTTGCAGCCAGGGAACAAAGGTTTCCCCGAGTCCTCCATTAAGCCCTCGAATTTACAAAACTATCTCTCACCGTAGTTCCCTTCTGCATCGCATAGCATCTGATCCAGACTGTCATCATGCGACCTATCCTCATCAAAAGCACATTCCATACCCTGCATATCGTTGACTTCCTCAGCGATGTCGTCATTACTGACTTCCGGTATAATCTGCTCTTCACCGTGACTGCTCCAACATGTATATCCTTTTTGAAACCCTTCAGTATTAAGTGAGCTTCGATCTGCGTAGGGTTGTTAAACATTTTCATATTACCGCAATCAATGCATGGACAAGACATAAATTTTATCCCATTCTTCAACATATCACCTTTCGGCGGCTCTTCTAAAAGCAAACACGCCATTAATATACTCTTCACTCACACGGTTCTCAATGTACATCCAGTTTCGGTCCATCTACACGTATACGCACGTAACAAATTAATTAGTGTTAAATTATATTAATAAACCACAAGTACCCTTCATAATGACCAAACACATTAGTGATTAGTCTAGAGCAAATATAAAGGGTTCTGATCGTTACACATTAGTGATTAATCTAGAGTAAAATAAAGGGTTGGATCGTTACCCTTCTCTCCAAGGTGGCGCAATGTGGGAGGAGGCAGCAGAGGTGCCGCAATGGGGTAGGAGGAGGCGGGGTATGACTCAAAAGTAATGGGCAAGAATGTGCATGGAAGGAGGCGTGGCGCAGCAGGTGGCGAACGGGGAGGAGGCAGCAGCAGCAGCAGGGTGACCAATGGGGAGGAGGCAGCAGCAGCAGGGTGGCGGTGCCTCAAATGGAATGGAAAGGGGGCCTGTCGGGAGCATCTATTTATAGTGCTTGTATGTCACATACGGTTCTTTACAAGAACCGTCTGTGATAGGCATGTATCACAGACGGTTCTTTACAAGAACCGTCGGTGATAAATAGTATCACAGACGGTTCTTTATACGAACCGTCTGTGATACTTCACTATCACAGACGATTCTTTATACGAACCGTCTGTGAAGTATCACAGACGATTCGTATCTGTGATACTTATTTATCACAGACGGTTAACGAGGAACCGTCTGTGATGGGGTGTCTAGTATAGCATGTTTTGTAGTAGTATTTCATGGCTTAGGCTGCATTGTGGTAGCGCAATAAGGGCGCATAGCGGCCGACCGTGAGGGAAAATGGCACAACAGTGCTCGGGTGCTATAAGGGGCAAACTAGGGAGAGCACGATCATTAGGGGATCACATAGAGCTCGTCGGAGCTTTTGGTGGCAAAGGGGAGGTGCTGAGGCGGTCCGGCAATGTGAACCCAAGGCGTTGTAGGGAGCTCCACGGTGATGACGTCCTGGGGGTGCTAATTAACTCAAATTAATGGCAGGGAGAGTTAAGGGAAGTTGTGGAGATGCTTTGGGCGAGAATAATTGGACTGGAGCTCACTAGACAAGGAATGGCGACAGCCGAGGTGATTTCGGCCGTGCGCGAGGAAGAATAAAATGGCAGGGTGCTCCTGCGTATGAAGGTTCAAATTAATTGAGGGGAAATGTTCCTTAGGGGCTAGAACATGAAGTGAGTTCATTACAAAAAGGGCTCGCTGAGTTGGCCAGAACGGCAAGCTAAGGCGTGGCAACAGATCGAAGGCCACGGGTGAAGAAGAACCTCGCATTCTGAGTGCTTCGGCTGCAAGAAAAGAAGAAGATGATGAGGGGTGGAAAGAAAACATCGAGGAGGTCTTTAGGGACATGAAGAAAAGGGTCAAAGCCCGCCGGTGCGGCCGGGAAGCTTCGCGGCGGCACGGCCTTGGCCATGACTGACCTTCGGGTCTGAGCTCGAATTGAGCTCGAAGGAAGAGGGGGAATGGAGAAAGAAGTGAGGGAAATTGATAGGGAGTGCTTCGACACAGTGGAGAAGGCTTTATGTAGTGAGATGACGGCGAGAATGTCGACAAGACCAAGGTGGTCGTGTGAGTATCTTGCGGCTTTCTTTGCCGTCTCTGCCAGAGCGGGAAGGTAAGTGCCATTAAGGAGGTGGGCAGCATGGGCGGAGCCGAGCGAGGTGACGGGAGCAGTTAGGGTCCAAAACAGTGGGTGATGGGAAACCATGGGCGAGCGGGGCGGAGATCACGCGTAGTGATGGGAAATAGTAAAAGATAATCCATTTTATCCGATATTCGTATCCGAGAAAATGCAAATGTGGTAAGTAAAATCCGCATTCAAATGAAAAACAAATACTATCCAGAAAAAACAGATAGTATTCGTATCCGTATTCGGTGTTATTCGTATACGGGAAAAAACCGGATAGTATCCGAAAAAACGAATACTATCCAGAAAAAATGAATACAAATACTATTCATTTTTTCCTGGATACAAATACAAATACTATTTATTTTTTCTGGATACGAATACGAATACTATCCATTTTTCCCCGGATACGAATATGAATACTATCCCTTTTTTCCTGGATACGAATATGAATATTAATATTATCCGTTTTTTTCCCCGAAGTGTTTCTGTTTCAACGAGGTCTTGATTTGGTGCCGAATCTATGGCTGTTGGGTGTTGCTATGACTCGTGTAGACAGTAGACTGTTGTAACACCCTGACTATAAGAAAGTCAAGATGTCACCTACAACCACTACTCTTTAGAAGAATAACATCAAAACACATGTCAAGGTTAATCAAGTAGTAAGATTATACGGAAACAAGAATTCATCATCAGGATTAATCAATGGAATGGAAATAAACAATTCTGAGAGATAAGGTAGTTATGACCAAACTGGCTTATTACAATTCAATACAAGTCATAATTAACGACAGTAAAAGTCCTCAAAATGTTTGGTTTATAGTAGTGAGTGCATCGTGATGAACTACCCTCCACAAGATCATTCTTCCTTGTCATTTACCTAAATAAGACAATAAAGCAAGAATGAGCCAAAGACTCAGCAAGTAACTGTATGTAACAATCAAATATTCCATGAGCAATATATCACAATCATCATTTGAACATTTATCGAAACGAATTTATGAATGGATGAAGTGGAATGATGCATTGAAGGAAATGGACATATTGTGCATATATACGCAGATAGCGAGTGAAACACCCGTCGGTGTTCACTTAAAGTAATCGTATGAAGAACGTTTCATACGACCGTCAACGTGGCCCACATTGGAATGGTGGACTCACGTAACATGGCCCACATTGGAATGGTGGACTCATGTACCCATTCGGAATTGATGGGATTTTCAAGTGCCCATCTTTGGAATTGATGGGTCTTACAAATGTAATTTATGCATGTCATGATGTGATCCCATGGCAATATTGAATAGTACTCATAATTGAAAAGAAACACATGGCATTCATCTACAAGTACGAACAAGTATAATCATTCACTCACACATCACATTTTTGCATCAAACATAGTATACAAGGTACTTGCAGTATATCAACATCATGAACAAGGCACAAAACATTCATGTAAACAACATATCATTATGCATACAGTACTTGCCTCTTGCGTAGTGACTCGTTAGCAGGCAACGGAGATGTTCCCACACAGGATGTCTCACCGCCTACACAAGCATGTTCCCAAAATAAGAATAACGATATAACACTGCTACCGATGTTCTACAATAACCCCTGACTATTCAATATACCGCATAGACCCAAATTGAAAATAAACTATTCTGCCAGATTTCAGCCCTTATGAGCAGCGGTACGAGAAAAAGCATATTTAATTATCTGGAACTCGAAACGACACGAAACTAGTGCCCAGATTTTCTTAACGTAACAGGCTACAAAACTCTAGTTGATGGTAAACTCTAATTCGGCCAAAACAGAGGTCTAACCATCCAATGAAAAACTATAACTGTAGTCTGTCCAGAATTCAGAACAGCCCTAAAGAAAAGGCTCTAACTTTTAAACCACTGATCCAAATAAAGTGATCTTTATCAGCCTGGAAAGATGGTGAAATTATCTTCATAAACCTAGTTGGGTGGCCGACCTGATTCTGACTCTAACTAGATCAAAAACTAGGTGCAACCGACTATATCCAATAATTCTGACAGACAGACCAGCACGTAGTAAAACAGTCATAACTTTTAATCTACTGGGTGAAAATTCGTGATCCAGGTGCCAAACGAAAGCTAATGAGACCAGGATCATATCTCCAGAAGACCTCGACCTGAGATTCGGACTCTAAAGGCCTTCAATCTGCCGTGCAACCTACTGCTCTAAACTGGACAGATCTGGATTCGCAGACTAAACCAAATCAAACGAACAAAAGAGCAACAAAACTAATACAAACCGCGAATCGGAACCTTCGTTACCCTTGAAGACCCGTAGAACGACTATGATCCGCTGCACACGGCCTTCCTCCCTTCCCCTCCCTTCCTTCTCTTAGGGCCGGCCACCGGGAGACGACGAACGGGCGTCGACGGCGGCGGGGAACGGCGATGTTGGAGGGACCTTGAGGAGGAGCCGGGATCACGGAGATGGCACCACCACAGCGAGGAGGTGCCAAGGAGCAGCAAGGAGGCCGGCTTGGGGAGGGAGGAGGCGGCCAAGGGGGAGGGGAGGAGGCAAGGTGGCGGCTAGGGTTTAGGGGGGGAGTGGCGCCCCTTTTTGGCCGGCCCCTACATGGGCCGGCCGGCCCCTCTTGGGCCTCCTGGGTCGCGGCCTGCGGCCCAGGTTGACGTACAATAGCGTTTAGCCCCCCCGCTGATTGGAAAAATCCGCCTAAAGTTGTTTCTTTTACTCCCTCCGACTTCTTTCTTTTTACCGATTCGATTCCGGAAAGTTTTAAATCTCGTTTTCGAATAAAATTCCCAGACATTCGAAACGATACAACCTAGCTGGATTTATGAGGTATTACACTCTATCCCCCTTAGAAAAGATTCGACCTCGAATCTACACACCAATCTACTCGTAAGGAAACATCGTCTGGAATGAAACAACGATATTTTAAGCTTGGAATTGCTCAGATACTCGCTTAACACTCGAGCATACCAGACGATGCGTACTTCGTATAAGGATCCGAGACGGTCAATGCGATATGCTAACTTCCCAATTTCTGCAACCTTCTGAAACGAAGATAATCCAACTGGAAAATAGAGTCCTCATCGCATCCACGCAATGCTAACTCTCCCCCAAAAGGTTAGATTCTAAATTTGACAATCATCTCGAAAACAAATCCATTCTCCAAATAAGCAGTTTACAAATGAACACCACGACAACCAAAGGAGAAATCACTCGAACGCTCAAACCAAATACTTGCGGTTTGTCTGAATTTGGAAAGAATCAACACGCCAACACAGCGCCAACTCAAATTGCGGAAAATACAAGTCAACGACACAAAACTCAAACGAGAATCAAGAAAACACTTCATTATCCGATGAACATACCTTTCCACAGTTTCTCTCTTCTAGGAATAGAATTTCTCTCGAACCTTGAAATTCGAATTCACTGACTACCACATGAGCTAAAACCTCTTAGTTAAACATCCTCAAATTATACTCAAATTGAAATACATCCTCCACACCCGTGGGTGGCTCCATTGAATCCTCCAATACTCTATGCATCTCATTCTACTTAATCAACCATAATTTGATTGAAGGCACCCAAAGCGCCACAAAAATAGATCCCACTGTAACATCCTGGCTATTCGAAAGCCAAGATGTCACGCAAATACATTACCTCTAATTTTTCAAGAACAACTCAGAATCCTCAGTACACACGCTCATGTACTACATCAAAAAGGTTCTATCAATGATCATTCCACCGCTCAGAAACTCCTTTATTCCACTTTCTACACATAATCATTGTGTGACCAAAGGTCTAGCATAACAATGCAAACCCAGATTTAACCTCCAAGATCTCTACCACAAATTTCAATTATAACATATAGGGAAATCAACGGATTGACTCTCCAACATTTTCCCCAATTCTAACATACTCACTCAATTGCATACTTAGAAATTTCTCACCAAATCTCGCAACATTATCCAATTGCGTTGCTCTATAGAAGTAATCAAGGTTTCCATACCTTCGATAATCACCGACCATTCAATCATGAACTGAAGTTCAAGTTTCACTATACCATAGGTTCTACTCAGTCGTAACACTTTTCAGACTTACTTCGAAACCACACATTCCATGTGAATTAATTTTTTTTTTCCCCAAGAGATACAGATCAAAACCATTCTACATTCTACTACTCCTCCAGTAACTTGGTAGCAAAATTTCACCGCTACGATTACTCATCTACCACCAAACAGTTGCCAAACTTAGCCTTTGCAAACACTTTGCAACCCAAAACTGTGATCCTTTCTCAAAAGGAAGAGGCGAACAAAGATAAGTTTATTCACACAGAAAGACGTTGCTCATCACACGAAAGCAGAAACCAAAAGAAATATTCTAATAAAGGTGATCTTGGAAAACAAAACTGAGTTCATAAATGGAGGCACACATCCTCAAAAGAGAATAGCAAATAACAATGACTCGAAAGAAAGATATTACGCTTGAAATTCGCCATCTCTTGAGCGGAAAGAGCAACAAATTTAGGGACGCTTCAAATAACCACAAGATTTAATTAAGAATCGATAAGATCCTTCAACAAGCCAGCTTGCTCGAAACAGTTCATCTACTTGGGAAACACGAGATCCAAATGTTCTCAGCCATAAAACTCGAAACATTTCCCTTTACAGGATTTCACGGAAAGCAAACGGATTAACTTCGTCTCGAAGAGATCAACGAAAATTTTCTTTTATTGCAACCTCACTTTGCGAACTCAAACCAAGGAGCTTTTCGGACTAAATCACACGAAATCTTTAAGAAACAATAGGTTAATCCAATTCCACAAGTTACCCAAAATAATTTCAGTTACCAGTTGATTCACGAACTCCAAGGTACCGTGAAAGCTAAACTTGAAATATTCTTATTTGAACGATGTCACCAAAGGCGATCAATTTACTACAGGTATTAACATCAAGCCCATATCAACACTTAAAAACATTTCGGAAGACCCACGTGGAATGAATGGGTTGATTCCTTCTCGAAAGAAGAGGCAAATAGAAACGATCTTCACTGTAAAATCACATACCACCCGCAAGGAACACAGAACTCAGGGGAAAACCAATTAGGCAACGAACTCAGAAAATATATGGGAAGTCCACAGTTGAAAACATAGGCCTCACAAAAAAAATAGAATATCCGACCTTAACCGTTAGGAACAAACAGGTATTCAAGATCAAAACACCCGCATCATGGAAGAACTATTATAATTTTTTTTTCAACATATCGTTTTACTCGACAAACTATGTTTACCACAAAGAACTTGAATTCCCCAAAAGAGCATGAACACAAAACTGGAAATTTGATCATTTTAGAAATATTACGAAAGGCGAACAACTTTCTTTCTTTATAAAGGAATCAACATTGCCATCACATTACTGATCATATCAATAAACCTTCTAAAGGAACATGGCAAATCGCGTTATAGAAATTTTTCAGCATCAAATGGAATTGTAATAACAACTTATTCTAGAAAGGAAACTTAGTATGAAAACCACAAAGCTGAAACAAACCTCTCACATAACTCCACCATAACATTAGAAAAGGGGTTCGACATTTTTTTTAAGAGAGGTTCTAAACTCCAACATTCCAACTACTCCAAAAGAAACAAGTAGAGTCAAGACTTTCTTTGACAAACTTTGTAAAAGCTAATTCCCGTTCCCCAAAATACCAAGCAGTTAACGTGTCCCTTAATCAACAAGTGAGATAGGACCCTTACAAAAAGAATGATCTTGTCAATAATACCGTGTACAAGTAGCAAAGAGAGCTCAGCAATCAGAAAGACAAGAATTGTTTTGAAAAACATATAGGGACCAATAGGAACCCGTAGCCAACCAATTTATGTGATAACCATCTCCGACTTAATCACCACAAGGCACCCCCAAAAAGGGTTTTAACACTAATCCTCAGAAAAGAGATGCGTTAAACTTCAAGACACGGAATGATCCAAAAGAAATACATGGAGCCAATGCTTCCTCGTGTTAACGAACTTGCAACAGAAAACTCTCATTATACAAACTATCAAACCAGTAAACGAGTCGCTATTTTCCAATGAGAAGGAAGGAACAAACATGGAAATATCAATATTGCCAACTGTCGGAGATCATTTAAAATAAAAGAAATTCAACAACTGAAAAACAATAATATTTTTAGTGAACCATTAAAGACCTATTGGATCTCATCACTACCATGAATCATGAACCTAAGAGAAATTCATCAACTACCACCGGACAAGAATTTGTCAAAATCAGAAATCAAAGAAGAGAACCTCTGTCTAAAGCATCCCAAAAAGAAATATGCAAGATCATTGTGCACTTGATAAAGAACTTGTAAAAGAAATCGCCAATGCCCAAACCCCAAGAACACACGGGTTGAATTTTCCAACAGGGGTAAAACAGAACTTCCGTGAAAAGGTAAATCTTGCAATTTAACTGCGCTCACGTGGAGCAGAAATATCACAATAGTAGAAAGAACAATAATTGTTTCAAAGAACGATCAGAAATTTACTAGAGATTGCCCACTTCATTATAACCCTCCATTCAAAAGAAATTCACGATCTATCGAAACTACAACGTAAAAACCGGATACAAACTTGAGAAGGACAACAACTTCATCAATGAGCTCAGCTCAACACGTAACTATGGAGCAGGTAAGAACTTCTCTACTATTACAACACGAGCGGTGGTGTAGCACAGCAAAACCGTGTCGACAACCACGATCTCAGCTGCTCGACGACCGCTACCGATACGCATAACTAATGCAATCAATTATGAATATATAGGATCATCTCATGACAATCATAGAATAATTCATAGATATATAGGATATCGCATCACGTCATAGCTTAATAACAAGAAAGATAGTACAGAAGCAATTCTATACCATACAACCTAATGAACAACATCACTAGAAATGCGGAAACAATGGATTTCCCAAACCCCACCTACGGTGCACAGTGTGTCATTTTAATAACTTAATTACCACGGACCTAAAGCCCACTCTGATACCAACTGTAACACCCTGACTATAAGAAAGTCAAGATGTCACCTACAACCACTACTCTTTAGAAGAATAACATCAAAACACATGTCAAGGTTAATCAAGTAGTAAGATTATACGGAAACAAGAATTCATCATCAGGATTAATCAATGGAATGGAAATAAACAATTCTGAGAGATAAGGTAGTTATGACCAAACTGGCTTATTACAATTCAATACAAGTCATAATTAACGACAGTAAAAGTCCTCAAAATGTTTGGTTTATAGTAGTGAGTGCATCGTGATGAACTACCCTCCACAAGATCATTCTTCCTTGTCATTTACCTAAATAAGACAATAAAGCAAGAATGAGCCAAAGACTCGAAGTAATCAGATGTAACAATCAAATATTCCATGAGCAATATATAACAATCATCATTTGAACATTTACTGGAAACGAATTTATGAATGGATGAAGTGGAATGATGCATTGAAGGAAATGGACATATTGTCTGCATATCTGCAGTATAGCGAGTGAAACACCGTCGGTGTTCACTTAAAGTAATCGTATGAAGAACGTTTCATACGATCAGTCAACGTGGCCCACATTGGAATGGTGGACTCACGTAACATGGCCCACATTGGAATGGTGGACTCATGTACCCATTCGGAATTGATGGGATTTTCAAGTGCCCATTTGGAATTGATGGGTCTTACAAATGTAATTTATGCATGTCATGATGTGATCCCATGGCAATATTGAATAGTACTCATAATTGAAAAGAAACACATGGCATTCATCTACAAGTACGAACAAGTATAATCATTCACTCACACATCACATTTTGCATCAAACATAGTATACAAGGTACTTGCAGATATCAACATCATGAACAAGGCACAAAACATTCATGTAAACAACATATCATTATGCATACAAGATTTGCCTTTTGCGTAGTGACTCGTTAGCGTGCAACGGAGATGTTCCCACACGGATGTCTCACCGCCTACACAAGCATGTTCCCAAAATAAGAACAACGATATAACGCTGCTACCGATGTTCTACAATAACCCCGACTATTCAATATACCGCATAGACCCAAATTGAAAATAAACTATTCTGCCAGATTTCAGCCCTTATGAGCAGCGGTACGAGAAAAAGCATATTTAATTATCTGGAACTCGAAACGACACGAAACCAGTGCCCAGATTTTCTTAACGTAACAGGCTACAAAACTCTAGTTGATGGTAAACTCTAATTCGGCCAAAACAGAGGTCTAACCATCCAATGAAAAACTATAACTGCAGTCTGTCCAGAATTCAGAACAGCCCTAAAGAAAAGGCTCTAACTTTTAAACCACTGATCCAAATAAAGTGATCTTTATCAGCCTGGAAAGATGGTGAAATTATCTTCATAAACCTAGTTGGGTGGCCGACCTGATTCTGACTCTAACTAGATCAAAACCTAGGTGCAACCGACTATATCCAACAATTCTGACAGACAGACCAGCACGTAGTAAAATAGTCATAACTTTTAATCTACTGGGTAAAAATTGGTGATCCAGGTGCCAAAAGAAAGCTAATGAGACCAGGATCATATCTCCGGAAGACCTCGACCTGAGATTCGGACTCTAAAGGCCTTCAATCTGCCGTGCAACCTACTGCTCTAAACTGGACAGATCTGGATTCGCAGACTAAACCAAATCAAACGAACAAAAGAGCAACAAAACTAATACAAACAGCGAATCGGAACCTTCGTTACCCTTGAAGACCGAGAACGACTATGATCCGCTGCACACGGCCTTCCTCCCTTCCTCCCTTCCTTCTCTTAGGGCCGCCACCGGAGGCGGCGAGCAAGCGCCGACGGCGGCGGGAACAGCGATGTTGGAGGGGACCTTGAGGAGGAGCGCCGGGATCACGGAGATGGCACCACCACAGCGAGGAGGTGCCAAGGAGCAGCAAGGAGGCCGGCTTGGGGAGGGGAGGAGGCGGCCAAGGGGAGGGAGGAGGCAAGGTGGCGGCTAGGGTTTAGGGGAGTGGCGCCCCCTTTTGGCCGCCCCTACATGGGCCGGCCGCCCTCTTGGGCCTCTGGTCGTGCCTGCGCCCAAAGTTGACGACAATAGCGTTTAGCCCCGCTGATTGGAAAAATCCGCCTAAAGTTGTTTCTTTTACTCCTCCGACTTCTTTCTTTTACCGATTCGATTCCGGAAAGTTTTAAATCTCGTTTTCGAATAAAATTCCCAGACATTCGAAACGATACAACCTAGCTGGATTTATGAGGTATTACACTCTATCCCCCTTAGAAAAGATTCGACCTCGAATCTACGCACCAATCTACTCGTAAGGAAACAGCGTCTGGAATGAAACAACGATATTTCAAGCTTGGAATTGCTCAGATACTCGCTTAACACTCGAGCATACCAGACGATCGCGCATTCAGTATAAGGATCCGAGACGGTCAATGCGATATGCTAACTTCCCAATTTACGCAACCTTTCAAACGAAGATAATCCAATCGAAAATAGAGTCCTCATCGCATCCACGCAATGCTAACTCTCCCCAAAAGGTTAGATTCTAAATTTGACAATCATCTCAAAACAAATCCATTCTCCAAATAAGCAGTTTACAAATGAACACCACGACAACCAAAGGAGAAATCACTCGAACGCTCAAACCAAATACTTGCGGTTTGTCTGAATTTGGAAAGAATCAACACGCCAACACAGCGCCAACTCAAATTGCGGAAAATACAAGTCAACGACACAAAACTCAAACGAGAATCAAGAAAACACTTCATTATCCGATGAGCATACCTTTCCACGCTTTCTTCTAGGAATAGAATTTCTCTCGAACCTTGAAATTCGAATTCACTGACTACCACATGAGCTAAAACCTCTTAGTTAAACATCCTCAAATTATACTCAAATTGAAATACATCCTCCACACCCCTGTGGGGTGGCTCCATTGAATCCTCCGAATACTCTATGCATCTCATTCTACTTAATCAACCATAATTTGATTGAAGGCACCCAAAGCGCCACAAAATAGATCCCCTTTGTAACATCCTGGCTATTCGAAAGCCAAGATGTCACGCAAATACATTACCTCTAATTTTTCAAGAACAACTCAGAATCCTGAGTACACACGCTCATGTACTACATCAAAAAGGTTCTATCAATGATCATTCCACTGCTCAGGAAACTCCTTTATTCCACTTTCTCTACACATAATCATTGTGTGACCAAAGGTCTAGCATAACAATGCAAACCCAGATTTAACCTCCAAGATCTCTACCACAAATTTCAATTATAACATATAGGGAAATCAACGGATTGACTCTCCAACATTTTCCCCAATTCTAACATACTCACTCAATTGCATACTTAGAAATTTCTCACCAAATCTCGCAACATTATCCAATTGCGTTGCTCTATAGAAGTAATCAAGGTTTCCATACCTTCGATAATCACCGACCATTCAATCATGAACTGAAGTTCTGAAGTTTCACTATACCATAGGTTCTACTCAGTCGTAACACTTTTCAGACTTACTTCGAAACCACACATTCCATGTGAATTAATTTTTTTTTCCCCAAGAGATACAGATCAAAACCATTCTACATTCTACTACTCCTCCAGTAACTTGGTAGCAAAATTTCACCGCTACGATTACTCATCTACCACCAAACAGTTGCCAAACTTAGCCTTTGCAAACACTTTGCAACCCAAAACTGTGATCCTTTCTCAAAAGGAAGAGGCGAACAAAGATAAGTTTATTCACACAGAAAGACGTTGCTCATCACGGCGAGTAGGAAACCAAAAGAAATATTCTAATAAAGGTGATCTTGGAAAACAAAAACTGAGTTCATAAATGGAGGCACACATCCCTCAAAAGAGAATAGCAAATAACAGTCGACTCGAAAGAAAGATATTACGTTTGAAATTCGCCATCTCTTGAGCGGAAAGAGCAACAAATTTAGGGACGCTTCAAATAACCACAAGATTTAATTAAGAATCGATAAGATCCTTCAACAAGCCAGCTTGCTCGAAACAGTTCATCTACTTGGGAAACACGAGATCCAAATGTTCTCAGCCATAAAACTCGAAACATTTCCCTTTACAGGATTTCACGGAAAGCAAACGGATTAACTTCGTCTCGAAGAGATCAACGAAAATTTTCTTTTATTGCAACCTCACTTTGCGAACTCAAACCAAGGAGCTTTTCGGACTAAATCACATGAAATCTTTAAGAAACAATAGGTTAATCCAATTCCACAAGTTACCCAAAATAATTTCAGTTACCAGTTGATTCACGAACTCCAAGGTACCGTGAAAGCTAAACTTGAAATATTCTTATTTGAACGATGTCACCAAAGGCGATCAATTTACTACAGGTATTAACATCAAGCCCATATCAACACTTAAAAACATTTCGGAAGACCCACGTGGAATGAATGGGTTGATTCCTTCTCGAAAGAAGAGGCAAATAGAAACGATCTTCACTGTAAAATCCCTTACCACCCGCAAGGAACACAGAACTCAGGGGAAAACCAATTAGGCAACGAACTCAGAAAATATATGGGACGTCCACAGTTGAAAACATAGGCCTCACAAAAAAAATAGAATATCCGACCTTAACCGTTAGGAACAAACAGGTATTCAAGATCAAAACACCCGCATCATGGAAGAACTATTATATTTTTTTTTTCAACATATCGTTTTACTCGACAAACTATGTTTACCACAAAGAACTTGAATTCCCAAAAGAGCATGAACACAAACTGAAATTTGATCATTTTAGAAATATTACGAAAGGCGGACAACTTTCTTTCTTTATAAAGGAATCAACATTGCCATCACATTCTCGATCATATCAATAAACCTTCTAAAGGAACATGGCAAATCGCGTTATAGAAATTTTTCAAAGATCAAATGGAATTGTAATAACAACTTATTCTAGAAAGGAAACTTAGTATGAAAACCACAAAGCTGAAACAAACCTCTCACACAACTCCACCATAACATTAGAAAAGGGGTTCGACATTTTTTTTAAGAGAGGTTCTAAACTCCAACATTCCAACTACTCCAAAAGAAACAAGTAGAGTCAAGACTTTCTTTGACAAACTTTGTAAAAGCTAATTCCGTTCCCAAAATACCAAACAGTTAACTGAGGTCCCTTAATCAACAAGTGAGATAGGACCCTTACAAAAAGAATGATCTTATCAATAATACCGTGTACAAGTAGCAAAGAGAGCTCAGCAATCAGAAAGACAAGAATTGTTTTGAAAAACATATAGGGACCAATAGGAACCCGTAGCCAACCAATTTATGTGATAACCATCTCCGACTTAATCACCACAAGGCACCCCAAAAAGGGTTTTAACACTAATCCTCAGAAAAGAGATGCGTTAAACTTCAAGACACGGAATGATCCAAAAGAAATACATGGAGCCAATGCTTCCTCGTGTTAACGAACTTGCAATGTAAAACTCTCATTATACAAACTATCAAACCAAGAAACAGTCGCTATTTTCCAATGAGAAGGAAGGAACAAACATGGAAATATCAATATTGCCAACTGTCGGAGATCATTTAAAATAAAAGAAATTCAACAACTGAAAAACAATAATATTTTCAGTGAACCATTAAAGACCTATTGGATCTCATCACTACCATGAATCATGAACCTAAGAGAAATTCATCAACTACCACCGGACAAGAATTTGTCAAAATCAGAAATCAAAGAAGAGAACCTCTGTCTAAAGCATCCCAAAAAGAAATATGCAAGATCATTGTGCACTTGATAAAGAACTTGTAAAAGAAATCTGCCAATGCCCGAAACCCCAAGCGAACACACGGGTTGAATTTTCCAACAGGGGTAAAACAGAACTTCCGTGAAAAGGTAAATCTTGCAATTTAACTGCGCTCACGTGGAGCAGAAATATCACAATAGTAGAAAGAACAATAATTGTTTCAAAGAACGATCAGAAATTTACTAGAGATTGCCCACTTCATTATAACCCTCCATTCAAAAGAAATTCACGATCTATCAGAAACTACAACCAGAAAACCAGATACAAACTTGAGAAGGACAACAACTTCATCAATGAGCTCAGGCTCAACACAGAACTATGGAACAGGGGTAAGAACTTCTCTACTATTACAACACGAACAGTGGTGTAGCCTGGCAAAACCCAGGTCGACAACCACGATCTCAGCTGCTCGACGACCGCTACCGATACGCATAACTAATGCAATCAATTATGAATATATAGGATCATCTCATGACAATCATAGAATAATTCATAGATATATAGGATATCGCATCACGTCATAGCTTAATAACAAGAAAGATAGTACAGAAGCAATTCTATACCATACAACCTAATGAACAACATCACTAGAAATGCGGAAACAATGGATTTCCCAAACCCCACCTACTGTGCACAGTGTGTCATTTTAATAACTTAATTACCACGGACCTAAAGCCCACTCTGATACCAACTGTAACACCCTGACTATAAGAAAGTCAAGATGTCACCTACAACCACTACTCTTTAGAAGAATAACATCAAAACACATGTCAAGGTTAATCAAGTAGTAAGATTATACGGAAACAAGAATTCATCATCGATTAATCAATGGAATGAAATAAACAATTTCGAGAGATAAGGTAGTTATGACCAAACGGCTTATTACAATTCAATACAAGTCATAATTAACGACAGTAAAAGTCCTCAAAATGTTTGGTTTATAGTAGTGAGTGCATCGCGATGAACTACCCTCCACAAGATCATTCTTCCTTGTCATTTACCTAAATAAGACAATAAAGCAAGAATGAGCCAAAGACTCGACAAGTAATCAGATGTAACAATCAAATATTCCATGAGCAATATATCACAATCATCATTTGAACATTTACTGGAAACGAATTTATGAATGGATGAAGTGGAATGATGCATTGAAGGAAATGGACATATTGCTGCATATACCGGTATAGCGAGTGAAACACCCGTCGGTGTTCACTTAAAGTAATCGTATGAAGAACGTTTCATACGATCAGTCAACGTGGCCCACATTGGAATGGTGGACTCACGTAACATGGCCCACATTGGAATGGTGGACTCATGTACCCATTCGGAATTGATGGGATTTTCAAGTGCCCATCTTGGAATTGATGGGTCTTACAAATGTAATTTATGCATGTCATGATGTGATCCCATGGCAATATTGAATAGTACTCATAATTGAAAAGAAACACATGGAATTCATCTACAAGTACGAACAAGTATAATCATTCACTCACACATCACATTTTTGCATCAAACATAGTATACAAGGTACTTGCAGTATATCAACATCATGAACAAGGCACAAAACATTCATGTAAACAACATATCATTATGCATACAGTACTTGCCTTTTGCGTAGTGACTCGTTAGCAGGCAACGGAGATGTTCCCACACGGGATGTCTCACCGCCTACACAAGCATGTTCCCAAAATAAGAACAACGATATAACACTGCTACCGATGTTCTACAATAACCCCTGACTATTCAATATACCACATAGACCCAAATTGAAAATAAACTATTCTGCCAGATTTCAGCCCTTATGAGCAGCGGTACGAGAAAAAGCATATTTAATTATCTGGAACTCGAAACGACACGAAACCAGTGCCCAGATTTTCTTAACGTAACAGGCTACAAAACTCTAGTTGATGGTAAACTCTAATTCGGCCAAAACAGAGGTCTAACCATCCAATGAAAAACTATAACTGCAGTCTGTCCAGAATTCAGAACAGCCCTAAAGAAAAGGCTCTAACTTTTAAACCACTGATCCAAATAAAGTGATATTTATCAGCCTGGAAAGATGATGAAATTATCTTCATAAACCTAGTTGGGTGGCCGACCTGATTCTGACTCTAACTAGATCAAAACCTAGGTGCAACCGACTATATCCAACAATTCTGACAGACAGACCAGCACGTAGTAAAATAGTCATAACTTTTAATCTACTGGGTAAAAATTCGTGATCCAGGTGCCAAAAGAAAGCTAATGAGACCAGGATCATATCTCCGGAAGACCTCGACCTGAGATTCGGACTCTAAAGGCCTTCAATCTGCCGTGCAACCTACTGCTCTAAACTGGACAGATCTGGATTCGCAGACTAAACCAAATCAAACGAACAAAAGAGCAACAAAACTAATACAAACAGCGAATCGGAACCTTCGTTACCCTTGAAGACCCGTAGAACGACTATGATCCGCTGCACACGGCCTTCCTCCCTTCCCCTCCTTCCTTCTCTTAGGGCGGCCACCGGAGACGCGAACAGGCCGACGGGGCGGGAACAGCGATGTTGGAGGGACCTTGAGGAGGAGCGCCGGGATCACGGAGATGGCACCACCACAGCGAGGAGGTGCCAAGGAGCAGCAAGGAGGCCGGCTTGGGGAGGGAGGAGGCGGCCAAGGGGAGGGAGGAGGCAAGGTGGCGGCTAGGGTTTAGGGGGGGAGTGGCGCCCCCCCCCCTTTTTGGCCGGCCCCTACATGGGCCGGCCGGCCCCTCTTGGGCCTCCTGGGTCGCGGCTCATGCCCAAAGTTGACGACAATAGCGTTTAGCCCCACGATTGGAAAAATCCGCCTAAAGTTGTTTCTTTTACTCTCTCCGACTTCTTTCTTTTTACCGATTCGATTCCGGAAAGTTTTAAATCTCGTTTTCGAATAAAATTCCCAGACATTCGAAACGATACAACCTAGCTGGATTTATGAGGTATTACAACTGTAGACGTGTAGTCATGTTATATAATTTTGTTCTATCGAGATTTGTTGCAAAAGTTGGAGGATATTCACATTCGACCGAATTGAGTACATATTCGATTTGAATTTGTATTCGGCACGACATTCGATTTGTATTCGTATTCGTATTTGAGAATGTTCAAATTCGTATTCGTATTCAAGACTATTTGATTCGTATTTGATCTGTTTCCATCCCAACTCGCTCGAGTGTGTGCTGGTGAGGGGGAGAGTGTGGTGGAAGGAGTCTGGCAAGGAGGGCCCACTTGCCAGTGAGAGGAGAGAGAGAGAGAATTAAAATCAGGTTTTGGGATTAAAAGGCTGAGGCTTTGCTGAATTTTTGTACCAAACAAACCAGGTCCAAATTTTATTTAAATTTTGGTGAGAGCTGCTGACCTAGTATAGTTGCTTATGTAAAATTTTCAGAAGTTTGTCTTGTCTGTGATTTTCTCAAAAATTCATATAAGCTACTATTTTTAGGAAATGTATTGTTACCCTTGATGAAAATTCACAAAAGTTACTCAATAAATTTTTCCCTGAGCAAAATGCCCAAAATAATTCTCTTACCTATTCTCATTTTGTTTTCCTTAAAATTCTTTTAAGTGCGTGTTTGTATGAATTTCATTATTTGCTCTATACAAAAGTTTAAAAATCATGCATAACAAATCTTTCATACAATATAATCTCAAAATTACTTTCCCCTTTTTAATTATACTATGTATCCCCAAAAGGTGGATTTTGGGATGTTACAGGTAGATTAATTGCACACATGGAAAACCTTTTTGTGAATGCATGCATGCTTGGTTATTCTTATTCCAGCAGTTCCATGACAAAACAAGGCAAAGTTCTAGAATGAACGTATCTCACTTGGGTTGTTAATTCATTAGTATAATCGGCACTAATTACGATTTAGCTAAATATAAGTAGGAGTATAGAACAGCTAGCATATCAGCTGACGTACGGTAAGTAGCTAGCACTTATTGGGAAACCATGGAATCCAAATAGGATAACACTTTGGAAAATGTTTTGTTTTGCCTAGAAGCTCTAGGGGTTGTTGGGTTTGACACCACACATTGGGTTTTTGCCCTCGCTTCAACTAAGAGAGTTTGCTCAGTAGGTGTGTGGTTGCTTCTCCAGCCTCCACAGCATTGTATATATCTGAGAATAAATCCATTCAATGTGAGGCTTTGTTCGGCCAAACTAGGCCATGTTATATTACACTCAATATACTTTGAATTCAAATATGTGCATATAAAAACCAAGAGTTTGGAAGAGTTTCAATTAACCATTTTGTCGCATAAAAATCTAGAAAACAAAGAATTAAAAGTAAGAAAATTATCATTCGTAAAGAAGTGAAAGAGTTTATACAACTAAATACCTTTTGAATTTAAAAATTATAAAAATTGAAATCAATAACAGGGTTTACTAGGTGTGTTACATCATTTAGCTGTTATTAAAAAGGAAAACGTTGTTGTAGTAGTACTTCAATCAAGATGTCGTGGTAGTTTTGAAAAGAGGCAATGCAAATTTCATGTGTATGACTTGTGATTAATTCATAATACATTAAAAAAGTAGCATTAGGTTGCACTACAACAAACACCTTATGTAGACACTACGTAAATGTGTTTTTTCCCGAGTGTCTATATTTTTACCGAGTGTCTATATAGAAACTCTCGGGAAGGTCCCGAGTGTTTAGGAAGACACTCGGTAAGGGCTGTAAGCACTCGGGGAAAAAAAATCTCCCGAGTGTTATACAAAACACTCGGGAAATAAATATTTTCCCGAGTGTTTTAAAATTAAAACACTCGGGAGAGAAAACACCATCCCGCGCCCGTTTTTTCCTACGGCGTCATTTTCCCCCGCGCCCTAATTTCCCCCGCCTAATTTCCCCTCTCCGCGCCACCTCCACTCCTACCCCTCCTCCCACGCCGCCCGCCGCCTCCTCCTCCCGAGCACCGCCCGCCTCCTCCTCCTCCGGCGCAGCGTCCTCCGACACCGCCATCCTCCGGCTCCCTCCTCCCCGGCTCCCTCCTCCGCTCGCCTCCCTCCTCCCCGCCTCGCTCCTCCGCCTCGCTCCTCCCGGCTCCCTCCTCCCGGCTCCTTCCTCCGCCCGCCTCCCTCCTCCCGGCTCCTCCTCCCGCACTGCCGTCCTCCGGCTCTCCTCCTGCCCGTCGCCCCGCCTTCCTCGACTGGCCGGTCTCCTTCCTCGCCACCAAGGCCACCGCCCCGTGTGTCTCCCCCAGCGCGCCCGGCCGCTGTCGCCAGCCCTCTCCGTGCCTCCCGCCTCAAAGAGTAACTCGGTGAGTTTCCCCTCCCCTCCCTCCTCCGGCTCCCTCCTCCGCTCGCCTCCTCCTCCCGCCTCGCTCCTCCGCCTCCCTCCTCCCGGCTCCCTCCTCCTCCGCCTCCCTCCTCCCGGCTCCCTCCTCCGGCAAGACTGCGTCCTCGGCTCCCTCCGCCTGTCGCCCGACGCTTCCGAGCCACTGGTCTCCTTCCTCGCCGTCAAGGCCACCGCCCCGTCGTCTCCCCGCGCGCCCGGCCGCTCGTCGTCGGCCCTCTCCGGTGCCTCCTCCTCCCTCCACTGCCGTTACCGCCGCTCGGCCCTCTGCTCGATCTTTGCCGCGTCGCCGCCGCCCCTACTCGATCTTTGCCCCATGCGCTCTGGCCGCCTCTGCCCGATCTTTGCCTGCGTGCGCCACCGCCGCCGCCTGCTCGATCTTGCCTCGGCGTGCATTTTTATTATGTTGGAATTATGCTTTAATGTTATTTAATTATGCTAGGATTATTTCTGAAATTGTATGCTTGGATTATTTCTGAAATTTTGTTAAAACTGCACATATCACAACAATTTTTGTTTAGTACTTCGCCAGATCATGATTGTCAGGAGGTGGGAATGATCTTCAATGTTCGTTAGGGATAGCAGTGGTAGCAATTTGTGTATTAGCTTTTGAAGTCTATGATTAGTATCTGTTCTTTTTTGTCCTAATGATTCTATGCATGCTCTAATTTGCCTCATTTGTCTGCAGTGCCGCTAACTGCCTCCACCGACACATAGCTGCAGCCATCTTCCCCACTACTGCTCCCTTGGCTCCCTCGGCTCCAAAAAGTACTGAAGGTAGTGGATAAGTGGAAAAATAATAAAGGTTACTTATTTTCTTCAGTTTTGTCCATTTATGGTGGATTGATATGTTGTCATTACAAATGAAATCTCTAGCTAGTACTACAACAGTAACCTTCAAACATAACACAGAGGAAAGCTCTAGTTCTATAACCTTAATCTTCAACTTAATTTGATTAAAGTACCAGTGGATTGCACCTTAAGTCAAGTGAAAGTTCATCATATTTGGTATGTTATATTTCACTCTTTCTTTCTAATTTACAAGTATTGCATTGTATATTCCATATTCTTCCATACAAATGATGGAGTAGTTTAGACATTGATGGACTAGGATACAAATACTACAGCAGGACCACGGCACTACTCTACCAAACATTCACGACTCAACTTGACTTTGCATACAAAACATTGCTGCTAATGTTTTAATTTTTTTGTTCAAATCCAAATTTCAAAGATACTGGCGGGATCAATGGCGATCCAGTGCTTTGGTCTTGATCTTTGGAGATGGTACACATGTTAGCTGCCCAAACCAAGATCATGTGGATGAGTCCAACATCGAGAGGCCACCACCAGGTGCTTGCCATTTTCATGATCTTGTCGTGCAAATATGAACATACTTCACTCCATTCTTGTGTTGATGTAGCATATATGCATGCGTACTCAAAAAATATATAATGTAAACTGAATTGCAGTAGTTTGTTTACCCTGCATTTACGAATTTTATTAGCTTCATCTTGTCTATGTTGAGTACTAACTGAGTTGTTCTCTTCATGACAATGCAGTGGTCTGAGTTCATCGCTTAGGATGGGAAGAAGCTCAGACGAGAAGGCCATCTCTTCACTACAATCGCAATATTCCTGTTGATGCAGAACTTGAATGTTGTGAACTTGAGAATTATGTTTGAACTATTATATGTATCTTTTCAATTTGAACTTGAATGTTGTGAACTTGAGAATTATGTCAATATTTGTTTCATATATATGATAATATTGTTGAATCTGATTGTGAATGTATTGCTGAATCTGGATGTGGAATGTATTTTTGAATTTGATTGAAATCCAATTGCAAATTGTGCATACGAATAAATTGGGTACAGCCTGTTTCACCCATGTTCCCGAGTGTTTTCTTCGCCATACACTCGGGGAACCCATATTCCCGAGTGTTTTCTTCAACATACACTCGGGGAAAAGCGACCTGGGAGATCAGTATTTGCTCTTATTCCCGAGTGAAATATCAGTTTCTTTCCCGAGTGTCAACACTCGGGAAACTATTCCGTTACGGTGACTACGGTGCTCGGACAGTTTTTTCTCCCGAGTGTCATATGTTTCCCGAGTGTACATGTTGACACTCAGCATAATTTAGTTTCCCGAGTGTTACTCTCGGGAAACACTGATTTACCCGACTGAACTATCCCGAGTGTTATTTCCCGAGTATTGACCTTCGGGAAAGTATGTCCCGAGTGTTTTATTGGTTTCCCCGAGTGTATGGAGCACTCGGGAAAAGACCTGTTTCTGGTAGTGAGAGGCACTTTTCTATAGACCTTTTATTATTATTTATGTCTACAAATTGCCATATCGTATTGTAAAGATACTTTTTTGTGGCACTTTAGAAGGTGTCTTAAATGTATAGATACTATTTGAGACGTTTTTTTTATAAAGAACATGGAATGTGGATTGTAGGGACGTCCTTTTAGGCATATTGTAAAATGTCAAAACAAATATCATGTAGAGACATTTTTTTAGACACTTCTTAAATTGACCTTATCTTGTAGAAACGTTGTTTGAGGCACTTTTGATTCTCTAGAGATTTTTTTAGATGTATGAGACTTATTGTGTACTACTCATAATAATTACAATATGAATATAAACAAGTTATGTGAGGTTGGCTTGGTAAGTGGGGCTACTTGTTTTATACTAGGTCTTGAGTTTGAGGATTGGTTCCAACATATTTTTGGAATATATTTTTCATTTTGCTGTAGTGTGCTGTAGAGTATAAAGACATTATAGTGTCTTTTTACAAAAATGTCCTATAGAATGTAAAGACATTTTACCAAGTGTCTCTTCAGTCGTAGCGACAGTGCACGGAAAGGCACCATTGTGGCATTTTGAAAAACGTCTTCAAATCATATAGAGACTAAAAAGTATGCCTCTACCATACAATAAAAATTAATGCATCTACAAGATGTTTTTCCTGTAGTGTGTTCACCCTTACGACTTATAAAATATTTTTTCCTGAACTAGTGAGACATTGAATTGTCACAGATTATAACAGTGCAATATGGAAACCATGGAATTAATATTACAAATAACTTTCAAGTTTCATCATTAGTTTTTTTAAAAATATTATAATTTGTATAATTGTTGCAATCTCTTGATTGAATTAATGTTGAAACAGAGTTCACTCTTTAACAACTCTCCAAAAAATCATGCTGAAGTACAAAAAGTATTTAATTACTATCTTTATTTTAAATAGTGATGACCTGTGAGCTTACCTCATGTACATTTTAATGCTGGTATGTTATTATATAATACAAATGATAGGTTTTGAATTACCAACTCAAAACTTCTCTTGTACAGTGTATAAATAATACCATGTAACTGATTTGCTTGGTCAATTTTTTCCGTACAAGCGATAACTAAACCTATGATTAATGTGGGAGCTTATAAGAGAGCCTCTAATTACTAGATATAAAGAAAGATAGCGCGGCACATGCACGCACACATCCCATAATTGAACAAAATGGAATGCCTGATGGAGCTGGAGACCGGAGGAGGCAGGAGTACTCCCTGCTCACACTACTCCTCGGTGCATGATCTCCTGCAGAGAATGTATAGGTCCCATCAATCCTGGAGATTCCCCAGTTATGAGAACTGAAAAGGGGTGCATGATCGATGAGGTAGACAGGGAGCGCACACACTGACACATGCACTCGCACAGCAGCAGCAGCAAAGATGCATTATTCATCCATCGCTTCGGGCTTTGCTTGAGACCCAGCTAACTATCTGGCCTAGCTAGCTACTAAGCTCGATCACCACCTCTCTCACCAAACCCTATATAAAAGCCTGCGCCACCTAGCTTCCTCTCCAAACCAAGCCATCCATCGAGCACAACACAAGCAGCTGGCTGGCTAGCTAGCTAGAGCATTCCGTCTGCTACAGCTAGCTCAGCTGGCTTGCTTCCTCCTCTCATCTTCATCATCACCTACTCCTACATCTCGCGACCGATCGATCGTCGCATAGCTATATACATAGATTGCTAGACGGACAGATAGATAGACAGATAGATTGCTAGATAATTAAGTTTTTTTCCGATAGCAATGGAGAACGTGAACGTGACGAGCAGGAAGCCGGGCGACTGGAGCTGCCCCGCGTGCCAGTACGTCAACTTCTGCAAGCGGGAGGCGTGCCAGCGGTGCGGCGAGGCGAAGCTCAGCGTGGAGCGGACGGACTACACGGCGCTGGGCGGCAACTGGGAGGTCAAGCCCGGCGACTGGTACTGCTGCTGCTGCGGCGTCAACAACTACGCCAGCCGCGGCAACTGCTTCAAGTGCGGCGCCGCCAAGACCGACTCCAGCGCCGTCGCCCAGAACTGGGGATTCACCACGGCCGGCCAGGCCGGCTGGAAGTCCGGCGACTGGATTTGCCCAAGGTCCGGCGCCCCCCTAAACCAACTATCCCAGCTAGATTCTTCTTAGCTTCTTAGGATGCAGCAAAGCATATGTGCGTGCATGATGCATGCAGCAGCCATCAGCTTAGCGCCAGCAAATTGCTTAATAACTACCATTGGGAAAAATGCACAAACAGCCCTCCGCTTTACAAAAATGTCATGTAAAAAAAACTAGTGCGTGAAAATATACGTAATTAAGCCCTGCCTTGTTCAAAAGTGTCAAGTCAAGTCCTCGCGGTGATTCTGCCCAGCGGAATCATCCTGAGCTGCCAAATGGAATCTCTTGACGTGTCGGCTCAGCATTCCTTCTAGATAGTTCAATTAGCTGATCAAGTGTTTAATCTAAACAAACCACAGGGCTATATGTGCATATATCTTTGCCACTGCTTTTTTTATTCACAACTCTTGCTGCATGCATGTTTTGGCCCTGCAGGCTGGATTGCAACGTGCAAAATTACGCCAACAGAACCGAGTGCTTCCGGTGCAATGCGCCCAGATCAAACTAAGGTAAGCTCATTAAGATCATACTCTTAACTGCACATATATGCATGTCAATTCAACCCACATGGCACATTTACACTTGACAGTGACAGACTGATCTAGTGCTATGTATAATCTCATCTGATCCAATTTCCTACTTTTTCCATTTCTTTTTATCAGGTTGATCTAGTGGGCAAACTGGGAAAAAACATGAGAAAAAATAAACATACAAGATCGAAGAGCAACGGATGATATTGACCGGTCAACGATCGTGCGTCTTGAGGATTTTTCTTTTCTTTCCTTTCTTTTCTTTTCCTTTCGAAAATAACAAATCGAGGGTTAGTCTGTAACCAATGCTAAAAAAAGAGATAAGTGGCACAAAAGTGTGGCTGGTGACTGATCATCCTTCTCTTCTTTTTTTTTTCCCTCAATAAAAGCAGAGGTCAAGAAAGGAAAATGCGAGTTCGCTTGATTGGTCGACCAACTTTACTCTCGTTTTAAACTCTGTTCTTTTCAGTTCACTCCCACGCTACTTTGCGCGAAAATAAGGCTGGTTAACGTATGTGGATGGAGCATGACATGGATATATTATTCCTAATCTCTTGACTGTTGGTGCAATTCGGGCGGCGCATAAGCTCGCCATTCTATCCATAAATAGATGCCTTCCTTCCTTGTTAATTGCCACGTAGCATATGCAAAGCGGAATGCTTTATTCCTATTTTATTGCTGGGAGCAGGGAGGCGACAGCGAATTCACGCAGCCACAACCGAATGTTTCGATCGGCTTGCTAGGCTTAGCTGCATGCGCGATGTGACGACGTCTTCACGTCAGGGGCCCCTCCTCTCTCCCTCCGCCCCTCTTCAGTGATCACATTCCACTTGAAAGCAAACCTTCTCCTAGAGAGGTGTATGTATCTGTAGTTGGATAAGATTCCGGGAACAATCATGGCCCTGCTTTACTCGTAAAAGCGAGCCGGGATGCAGAGAGTTATTACCACTTTGGGCATCAATCACAACCTGAGACTCGAATGGCAGCAGCACATACACAATGAGAAAAAACGGAGGAAGCTTTTTTTTCCCTTCGATTAAATCGGAGCGACCGCGTCTTATCCTTCTCGTAGCATTTGTCTCCCCCATCCTTTCCTATCCTCTCTCTCTCTCTCTCTCTCTCTCTCTCTCTCTCTCCCCGTTCGGCTGAGAAGGGTATGGACGGTGAGCCGACGGCAGCACGCTCCTCCTTCACCTTCGGCTCCAGATCTGAGCAGTGGGGCAGTACTGCACCTTCGACATCGGGTCTGGTGGCGGCGTGGCGCGGAGCTCGGGGCAGAGCTTGGAAAAGAGAGAGATGGAGGCGCGGCACAAAGCTCAAGCATGGATCCAACGGCGGTGGCGGTAGTCGGGCTAGAGTTGGAGAAGAGGGCACGTCGGTGGCGGACGGTGTCGGGCGGCTTCATGCACTCCTACAAAAACACTAATACTAGACACCTCATCGCGGACAGTTTTTCAAAAATTTCAAACTATAGTAAAATCACAGAGTAAGGAAAATTGTAAGTCATGGTAAAATCGCATATTAAGAAAAATTCTGGTCATCACAGATGGTTTTTGTATGAAACCGTCTGTTAAGTATTACGGTCATCACATAAAACCGTCTGTGAAGTAGTCATCACAGACGATTTTTGTATGAAACCGTCTGTGATTCGCATTGCGGAAGGGCGAATTTTTTTGAATGCGTGCGCGGGAGGCAGAAAAATTTGGCGTTGTCCTTGTATATTATAGCTACCCTAGCCTTCCTCCCTCTCCCCTCCCAATGCCGAGCTCCGGCGACCACCCTCGATTCCCCGTCGCGGTTTGGCAAGGAGACACAGTCGACGAGGAGGAGGGGATGCAGAGGAGCTCCTTGTCTGCCGCAGAGGTAGATTGCCGTAAGGTATGTATATATCTTCAAAACATACACAATTTATTGGCTGTTTGTTGTAAAAAAAAATGATCTTAATTTTGTGTTACCCAAGGTCAGAGCGCTGCAGGAGGTTTTTGATCGTCTCTCCTTCCTTGCCGACGAGCTTGAGTCGAACTTGGATGACATGCAAGAACAGCTTGTGATATACTGGTGAGGTACAGAGAGGAGCCCACAAGACCAATCCATAAAGTCGATAAATTCTTCAGGAGCTTGGAGGCACAAATAGGTTCTAGCTAGTTTAACTTTGTAAGTTTATTCTCTTTTTCCCATTCAGAGGGGACGTTGTGAAAATTTTGGTTTTCCTTTCCTATAATGTGTTTGCCATCAGAATTTTAATTGGATTTTAGTTGTCTTGCTAGAGGTTGCATATGAAAACTACTGTATAGCAATTGATTGGTTTAGCTCAAAATCTGAATTTTTTGTAATAGAAAAAACTATCACACACAATGTTCTGAACAAAAACCGTTTGTGAAAATAGACTATCACAGACGGTTTTTGTTCAGAACCGTCTGTGAAAAAAAGACTGTCACAGACGGTTCTGAACTATCACAGACGGTTCAATAACCGTCTGTGGTAGCTTTTTCACAGACGGTTCAATAACCGTATGTGATGACCGCTTATATATTATCATAGACATAAATCCGAACGGTTCAGAAATCGTCTATGATGACGGTTTAAAACCATCTGTGATGGCTTTTTCTGAAGTAGTGATGGCGGCGTAGTAGTACCGTTGTAACCAGGTGAGCTAATTGGAACTAGCCGACACTCATTGAAACTTTTTAAAACTTTTGGTTAGAAGTTGATGAAACTTCTTAAAATTTTTGGTTAAAACTTGATAAAAAATTCTTGAAACCCTTCGGCTAAAGCTCGTTGAAACTTGAGTTCTAAAATCTTAAATTCATTGAAACTTAGCTTTGAAACTTTATTGGAGTCTTCTATAAACTTTTAGAAATGCACGAATTCATTGAAACATGAAACCTTTCAAATGCTATCACGAAACTTATTGAAACCGCATAAAATATGTTGCTATACCGTTGTCTAGTCGCTTCCCTTCACAATATGCATCGCAAGCCTCTGCCTGTAGCTACTACACATCCCAGATGCTGCCTCGAATACTTAAATCTGAAACATCACTGTGCTTTTGTGTATGCGAGCACATCTTCCTTTGTGACAAGAAAACCGAAAGTTTTTTTAGTGAGAGGGTGACCAAGAAGCATCAGAATATGTCACATCATATATCATAGTATTGTTTATTGCTTAGCATGAACAGAGGTTGGTTGGTCTTAGCCTAATGCCTGCCTTACCCTCAACACAGGTTAGTCAATTGGCGTTGCAGTGTCTGCCTGTGCTAGTTGCTTCTTTTTCTCTGGTTCCTGCGATGGGACAAGGGGGAGAGAGCAGCAGCCTCTTGTTAACTTGTTTGGTGTAGGGTAATATAGTCTTTTTTTTTCTGTCTTCAGGTCAAAATGACAAAAATGATATAGCAACAGATTAGACAGACGATATGTGTCTTCTACCGCACTCTCCGTCCACGAAAGCCACCTTCGGCAATCTCTGTCTGCGGCAGGCAGCCTGTCGCGCTCTCAGTCGACCGCAGGCCAACCGCTGCGCTCCCTGTTATATGGCAAGACAGTGCCTGCTCACGTAGCATGCCATATTGCCATGTGTTGCGCGGTAGGGGGCTGCTGCGCACGGGAAGTGCAGTAGTAGGGCTCCTGTGTATGGAGAGCGTGATAGAAGTATTATTTTTATCATTTCAGATGTAGATAATTAGATTTGTTATTATATTCCAAAAAGATGTCAAATGGGTCAATAACTCTACAGATAGCCTGAATCATTGCTCACTCATCATGCATACCTTTTGCAATCCCACATCCGCATAGAACATTCATGCCCCCTCTCCACACCAATGAACAGATTCTTTGGAATACCAGTGTGCAGGCCCCACACAGCTTTCCCAAGTCGAATGCGAGCACCATCACTGTTGCAACTCCTGAACCCGCCGACAATTTTGTTTCATGCTCTGGGATGCAATAGTAAGGAAAGATGGGTTGCAGGTGTTGTCTGAATGAATGTTCTGCAGAGTTTGCAATGGCTGCACCAGTTGCAAAGTATTCACCAGAGTATGAGGCTACATTCTTTCTAATTAATTTGACAATGCAGGACAATAGTACTTACTATGACTTCATATGTCAGGGCAGTTGATACTTATCCGAAAAAAGTGTTCTGCTTCTTCGCAGTTTAGATTCGCCGCCGATGTCTTTATTTGTTCTTTCTGCAAACTGATCCAGCGAAACATCATATCAGCTATTTGATTTCTAGATTCTTGTTTGCAAATTTCTCTGGGGTATCCATGCCACAGAAAAAAACTGACAAGATCTGAACTCACAAATGGAGCCAGCATCTTTGTTGAGTTAGCAGCAAGAAAAAGCATACCCAGCTCACAATGCATACAGCAAAAGCATACCCAGACCACAATGCCAACCACATTGAACTATTTTTTTTAACGAAGGGAGGAGAGCTGCTTATTATATTAATAAAGTAGAAAAAAGAGAAAAATAAAATGTACAGCTGATCCCAATAGAGGAAACACTACGGACGGGGTATGAACCCCTCTGGACACCTAGATGAGCAACCCAACACACAGGCTAGGGCTAATACCAAACTAGCCACGGCGGACTCCGATCAACTCCAATGCACCCAGACCACACACCTCAACCAAAGGACGGAACTACGCCCCCACCACCTAGCACGCTGAAGTTTCTATAATCAAGTTAGCATGTAGAGGTTCACCAACGCACAGTGCTTGAGAGAGAAGAGTAGAAGTAAAAGCATGGAGAACCAAAGCTGAAGAACCACAGCAAGCACTGCATCCAAACGAGATGACCTTCAAGCCCTCATAATGTAGTTGGTGAGGAAAGTGACCCCTCCGCTCGACGACGACGGTGGACGGCACGCAGAAGAGGGACAATAGCTCCGGCTCCTCTCCTCCTCCCACAGGAATGCCATCGGTAGCCTGCCTCTAGGTCCATGTCAGTAGTTCTATGTGGGGCATCCACCATGGTAGGCCTGCACCTCAGGACATCTACCCATCAAAAACACAAGCGCCCAAACTCTTTGGGCCTCCTCAACAACTAGTCTTTGACAACAACAGGAGTGACCTTATGCACTAGCAGGCAAGGACAGCAGAAGAAAGCTAATCCGGAGGGGAAGAAGGATGACAAAAAGACTTTGGCTCTAGTGGCAGGCTCTCGGCTGGGAATGCGAAGGCTGTGCCCCCTTCTATAGGGCAAGGAGTAGTCGGAACGTTGAGGATGTGCGCGGGCGTTAATGGCCGATGTAGCGGCGATGAATAAAGCGAGTAAAGATGGAGAAACGATCGATTGAGTGCGGCAGTGAGTGAAAGGTGATTGTGGTAATTATTGGGCACGATCTCGAGTGAAAATGGATGCATCAATGCGTTTTACGACCGGGATTGGCGGCGCTCTGGCTTGGACAAAGAAAGACGAAGGAGAGGTTGAAGATGACAGGTGGGGTCGGAGCGGAAGAGAAAGAGAAAGGAAATGCCTCCTCAAAGACGGTTGCCCACATTTTGTTAATTGCAACCCACGTGGAGAAGGAATTGGTTGTTACATCCGGAGACACAGCGGTCACCATGAAGGGACGCGATGATTGGCTTAAAGAGACATGACCATTGACGTGAAGATGCACTACTTCAATCAACTACTGATGCTTGTAGAGCTATAAAAGCATGGCCTATGTGCCATTGTAAAGATAGATCCCGATTCAATCCCTAATCCACGTGTATTTATAGTCATTTTTTCTATAATCAGAGCATTCCCTTTGCAATATACATCACCATTTTTAGTCCTTTGGGGAATAGATAGCAATCTCCATTTTCTTTTTATAATTTTGTTTGTCTGTTCTGTAACGAGAGTTCCAGATGTCGATAGCTGGTGCCGACCGTGGGGAGCGTCGTCATCATTTTCGCCGACTAAGTTCTAGCAATGTGTCCCGTGTTTTGTTCATGAATCAAAACTTACCAGTGTGGAGGGAAGAAAGCATCCTCAACGTTTCCGACTGCGATGATGACATGGAGGAAAACTTCATCCTCGTATCTGGCAACGCCCATGGTTCCTCCAGGGCCATTACTGAGGCACCGTTGCCCGCCGAGTTCGTACGTGCAGGCTCTACGCCTTCCGTGCATTCGGTCCACAAGCATCACTATGGACGTGTACTATCCCGAGCCTATCTCCCTTAGAGTAGGAGATTCAGAAGGTTCTTGGAGCCCAACATACCATGATGATCTTGCTGGCGGCCTCGACACAGAAGGCCTAGAGAGAACATCTGGGGAAAATCTTACCTTAACACTACAATACAACTCGTCCTCTTCCTTAGAGGACGATGGCATGTTCACCCCTTCCGCCTGTTTTGGCGGTCGTCAGGTCGTCGCCGTCGGTGACAATCAACCTAATCCCGGCGATAATCCCTAAGCATCAGAGCAATGCCAAGAACGAGAAGAACGGGAATGCCTCCAATGAGAGGAAGAGGCCTGACAAGCTGAGATACGTGCGCCACACAAGCGCACATCTCGCAGGTTCACGACCACTACTACCGAGATGCCCTTGGCTCCTCAGTGAAGGCACCACAACAGGCGATGCATACGCCACCGCCGCATGAAACAATGGTAATAGATCCAAATGCCTTACCAACCCCCATGCAGGAGGATTCCCCTGCAAAGTGCATTCACTACTTAGGAAGCGTCATTGCATACCCTCCGGAAGGATTAACTCCGGAGCAAGGAGTGTAAGTGATGCATGCTATCACACAAGCTACAAGATGCAGTGGAGAATATTTCCACCCGATCGCCCACTATGCTTTCCCAAATGGACTAACACCTAGAAGGTTCCTCGATTGGACGCCGAAGGCAAAGTAGAAATTATGGTGCTTCTAGCCGTTACGTTCAAGGCCAAGGTGAGCATGATATCATTTTTCAGGACGTGATAGATGTCCCAGATCTCCTGCTAGTCGAAATAATCGTCGTAATGTATGACAATATGTTGGACTTTATGTAGGTTTTAAGGCTTTCTTTCTCAGACTAAGAGATGTTACCCGGCCGGTGAAGTTCAAGACAGGAAATATAAAAAATTTTGACGGAACACAAAACCCGTCAGAGTTCCTCCAAGTCTATACTACTGCCATTCGGGCTGCTGGAGGCGATGATAAGGTAATGGTTAATTATTTGCCTACGGTTATAAAGGTTTCCTTTAGGACTTGGTTGTTCAACCAGCCTAAGGGATCCATACATAACTCGGAGATGCTTTGTAATACATTGCAAAGTAACTTCAAAAGTTGTTTTGCAAAATCAGGGAAGGAGGATGATTTGCATCGGCTTCGCCAAACCCTCGACGAAAATTTATGACAGTTTGTAAAGCATTTCATAGAAGTCCGTAATACTATCCTAAATATTTTTGATGATTCTATGATTCGAGCTTTTAAACAGGCGGTGAGATATCGAAGGTTTATAGAGTACCTGAACATAAACGTGCCTAGGTCTATGTCAGAACTTTTCGACATGGCCAATCGGTACTCCGATGCCAATGGGGCAGTGGAGTAGAACCGAATGGTGGACAAGGGGACCACCCCTCCTCAGTCAGGCCTCAGGGATATCCATGAAAAGAAATCCCAGAGGTCCGAAGGCTCCACGAGCAACAAGGGAAAACCTAAGAAGAAGGAGAAGGGGAGGTCCAAGCAATCCACTAAGGAGGTCGCAGCTGTTGACCTGCGACCACCCTACAACAAAAACAAAGGTCCTTGGACCAAGAGGAGGCAAGGAGGTCGTTCAAACGACCATACCGCCCCACAATATGCAAATACGTCTAGGAGCAATGAGTGATGGTGCCTGTTGCATAAAGTTCCTGGTCACCTCTGCAACTGTCGTACTTGGCAGAAGAAATGGAGGAAGATTATGATGGGAAAGGCCCAATGCCTGTCCCACTAGAAGAAAGCGGACCACCAGTGGTCCAAAACAACGATAAAGACATAGAGATGTCGTTTCAAAGGACGGATCACCATGCTAATGTCATTTACAGGGGTTCGGCCTCTTACACCTCCAAGCGATAGTACAAGGCGACATGGAGGGACGTCAACAACGTTGAGATCCCACCTGGTCGTCTACAATACCCCAAGTGGTCAGAGACCTCCCTAACCTTCACTAAGGAGGATGTCCCTAAAGGTATGTGTACTTCTCGTAAATTACCATTAGTAGTTTCTCCTACCATAAGTTATTGCAGGGTAGGGAGAATATTAATAGATAGCGGTAGTTCATTAGACCTGTTATTTATTAATACCTTAGATGAGATACAAATTCCTCGTTCTAAGATTAAACCAATGATAAGTACCTTCTATGGGATATTGCCAGGTATGTCTGTTACACCAATAGGGCAAGTAGTCTTACTAGTAACTTTCGGTATGGCTACTAATTTTTGAACTGAAATGATCACTTTCGAAGTGGTTGATTTTGAGTCAGTCTATAATACAATTTTGGGAAAGTCATCTCTAACAAAGTTCATGGCAGCTACACACCACGCCTACAAGAAGATCAAGATCCTTGGGCCAAAGGGCATAATTGTGGTGCAAGGTGATTAGGTTGTCATACTTTTCTATGATCGTAAGTCGCTAAAACTTGTCGATCAGTTACATCTGAAAGATCTTACTTTAGAGGATAAAACAGGAAAGGTCACAAAAGTCAAGGTTACTCCTTAGCCTAATGAGTAGGTAAACATAGTACCACTCAGCCCCAAAAACAAATCCAAGATAGTCTGGGTTGGTGCGGGATTAAGTGAGAAATAGGAAGACGAGCTCCTCACCTTCCTCCGAGCCAACTCGGATGTCTTCGCGTGGAAACCATCTGATATGTCTGGAGTCCCAAGGGAGGTGATTGAGCATGGGCTAGCTGTTTAGTCTGAGAGAAAATCAGTCAAACAAAGACTGAGATGCTTCGCCCTGTATCATCAAGAGGCCATCAGAGTAGAGCTCGATAAGCTCCTTAAACCTGGCTTTATTCGAGAGGTGGATCACGCCGAATGGCTCATGAATCCGGTCCTGGTCAAGAAATCTAACGGTAAGTGACGCATGTGCATCGATTTTACTAGTTTAAATATTTCTTGCCCAAAGGATGACTTCCCTTTGCCTCGTATTGATCAGTTAGTTGATTCTCGATGCTTATCCCGGATACCATCATATCAGCATGGCGAAAGAAGATGAAGAAAAGACTACCTTCATCACACCCTTCGGCGTCTACTGCTATGTCAAGATGCCGTTCGGGTTCAAGAATGCTGGAGCCACGTACCAGCGTTTCATGCAGAAAACCTTCAGTAGTCAGTCAGGGTGTAATTTAGAGGCCTATGTAGACGACCTCGTTGTAAAAAAGTAGTACTATGTATGACCATTTGAAGGATCTCACAGAGACCTTTGAAAATGTAAGCAAACATGGAATAAAGTTTAATCCTGAAAAGTGTACTTTTTGGGTTAATTCTGGTAAGTTGCTTGGTTTCCTTATTTTTTTCTCGTGGGATTGAAGTTAATCCAGAGAAAATTCATACCATTGAACAACTACGACCACCTTCCACTGTAAAGGAGGTCCATGCCTTAACTGGTTGAATGGCAGCTCTTAGTCGTTTCATTTCTCAATCAGGTGAACTTGGTGTACCTTTCTTTAAGGTAATCCACAAAAGTAACAAAAAGTTCCAATGGTCCGAAGAAGTTGATAAAGTCTTTGAAGGCTTAAAATCTTATCTTTTAAATCCTCCAGTATTGGTTTCTCCTTTTGTGAGAACCCAAGGTACTTAACTTGTAACACTTAACCATCATTGCTCCTAGCATTACAAATTAAATATCCCGCTCTCGGAGTATTGTATACCTCCCAGGAACGGTACACATACACCTTTATAAAATTTAAAGCATCAATTCCATACACAAATTATTATAATACCGAGTCTTCATAATTTACAACACAAAAGACAAACTAGAGTTCTTATTACACAAACAGGGCCAACCAGCTAAATAAACTGACAGAGTACCAAAACACAGTGGAAATAACAAGCCATAAGATGGCAATAAACAAAAGCCAACCGGCTACCCTTACCCACATGACAGCTGTCTGGAAACCCGCCAAGCTAGTCGTCCTGCACGGAGTCGGTCTCACAATAGTCGATCCCTTAGGGATCAACCTCCTCTGAAATTGCAGCAAGCGGGTTGAATACAAAGTTATACTCATAAGTCTTACAAGCAAAATAATATAAAGATGTATTCAAGTATCAAAGAAAATGCTACTACACTAAACAATTTTTAGTATAAAGCAATTTTCTTTGCAATAGTGTAATAGATTATAAAGCAGTTTAGCAAATCTATTTTTTAAATGTTTAAATAATAGTGGGACAACATTTAAGAACATAATTAACATCCTAGAGGTGACTTCTGTAACATCCCAGAAAGGGATTTGTGTTTCAAATGTAAGAAAAATACGAAGAAATTAAAACTTTTCTTGCATCTTGAAACCCCTGGTCATTTTTTGTAATTCTTGTGAAGAGAATTATGGAAAATCAAATTCAAATCCTCATTTGAATCTAATCCAAAACCTCCTTGGCAATAATCTTGTGCCAAACCCTTGAAAATATTTTCCCTGAGTTCTAGGGAGGCTTGGCAACACCTCTGAATTATCTCATGGTTTTTAGAAATTGTTTGATAATTTTTGGAGGCAAGTCAAACTTGCTCAAACCATAGTTCCCCTGTTCTGGAAATTCTGGAGAAAGTTTCAGTGCCAGAAAATCCCTGAAAATTTCAGGAGAGGTTCCTCATGCGAAGAAGCTCGATTAAAATTTCATAAATTTTGAAGTTTGCTTGCTACCTCAAAGAATTCCTCGAAAAGCAGATGTTAGGATTCAAACCCTAACTGGTTGCACTGTTCCGTAGGTTCGGATCGGACTCGGGCTCGAGCCACTTGGCTCGATCCAGTCCACTAACTGTGTCAACTCGGACGTTCGGGCGCTAGGGTCGTGAGCCGTTGGATCGGCATCGAACGGTCTTCGACCAGCCGAACGATGGAGTCGCTTTAAACCACCCGATCTAACTCAGCCGTTGGGTCGGCATCGAACGGTCTTCGACCAGTCGAACGATGGGATCGGTTCAATCCGCTCGACCTAGCCCAGCCGTTCGATTTCAATTCGACGACCAACGAGTCGTCTCCTTCCTCTGTCCGCGCACGCGTGAGCCCTGCCATGGCGTGCGCAGAGGAGAAAAGCAGTGGCGTGCAGTCCACTCTATGTCCACCTTTAAACGGCTAGCTCTGAGCGCATTAAATGCCTGTCGCGCTCATCCCTCAGAGGACCATGACTCAACTGCTCCCATCGCTCTCAAGCGCTCTCATGGCAGTGTTGACCCGACTGGAAAAACCCGGGCGTTGCTCTCTGCCATTGCTCTATTTAAACTCCATTGCTTCACCCTTGGCTTCTTTTAGCACTTCCGCAACTCCAGCTAGCACTCACCAGCTTGCTTGAGCTGCAGTCTCTCGCAATCTCCTCGACCGCCATTGTTGAGTGTGGAGCTTCGGTGGAGGCGGTGCAGCGGGGGTTTTCTTCTTCGAGTCCTTGCCCCCTCTGCTCCCCCTTTTTCTCTTTGGAGCTTAACTCTCACTCGGTTTGGTTCTCTCTGTGCCCAGGTCGCTGTGGCCTAGCGAGAACCTTACCACCGCCGTTCGGTCACTCGTCGCCGGAGCCACTCCGTGAGTCTCTGGTCGTTCTTCAGCTCAAGTAAGTTCGTATTGCCCTGTAGGAGCTTAGGTGTGTTTTCGTTGTTCTTTTGGTATGGTCGTTCGGAGAGTTCTCCCGAGCCATGCCTACTCGGCCGCACTCCGTGGTCGTACCACCGTAGCAGCCGTACTCCGACCAGTACTGGCCGCCGGTCGAACCGTTGAACTTTTAGACACTCATCCCTGACCTTGGCTGGCGCCGCTGTGGTCGGAATTCGACCGATCCCGTAGCAGTCGTTTCGACGGATGCGATGTACGATGGGTAAATAGACGTCGCGTAGTCCTCAGAAGTACCCCCTTAAATTTATAAGGGAGAGGCCTAAATAAGGGAGAGGCCTACCAAGTGATTGTAAGTTCTCCTACAATCACCCCCCTAGTCGAAAGTCATACTACGACTATGGCGTGGTCGCAAGGCTTTCTGCGACCATTACCCAGTCGTAAGTTCTGTCGCGGCCTATACCTAGTCGTTAGTCTTACTACGACTATGTTAGGGTCATAAGTTCTCCCACGACTTGGATTTAGTCGTAGGTCCGTCTATGACTGGAACCCAGTCGTAAGTTCTTCTACGACCACTACTTGGTCGTAAATCCTTCTACGACTTCTGTGCAGTCGTAGGTTCCGCTACGACCGGTACCTGGTCATAAGATTTTCTTTTGGTCGTATTTTTGGCATTAAGAATTCAAATCAATTGGTTCTTGTTGCTAAATTCTTTATAAATCATGCTCTTGCTACTGTGCAATTTTCAGAGTTTTTGGAGAAAGTTTGCTGTTGTTTTCTTTGTTCTTATTGGCACTTTTTCGCTTTCTCGATAGGATCCGAAGAGCACATTGACAACCTAATTGATCCTCCGCAACATCTTGACCCACAGCAAGCAGGCAAGCAGTTTGATCATGTTAATCCCATTACTTTCAAGTCTAATACTTTGTTTACAAATCATATGTATGCATGCTTTTGTGTCAAACTAATTTTCCCGATTAGAGGTAGTTATTCCTATTGCACTGTTGCCCTCAAATTGTTATCTCCTGCCACAACCTTAAGTTATTAACATCGCTGGTGGATTAGAGCCCGGTGATTTTATTATACTCTTTTACTGTCTTTTCGATGTCATGCTTAGAAATGCTTAGATGTCGGTAGTATTGGGCAGTCATCGACTTAGTCGATGATGTTGATCACACAAATCTTATTACTACTCCATTATGTCCAGCACTCTGTGCTTTGTTATTTTGTGAAGTCAAAAACTGAAAATAAAACTGTTTTCGACTTGGGCACAATGGTATGTTGGTGTGATCGGTTGGTGTGAATGGAATGGTGCCTAGGTCATCAAGGACCGAGTTACTTGTGTCACTAAGCCAAGCGCTTATGCGTGCTAACCACGCGAGGGGGATATGGGACCTCTCTTGACTTAGTACTTTGGCGTGTGTTATCTCCGAGTCGCAGGAGGGAGTTGTGTGTGTTGTGTGAAACATGATATGTGTTCTTGTGTTGGGTGTGCGGTGGTGGAGATTCCGGGTAGGCTCTCCACCTCGAGGAGCATTGTAGTTGTCCAAGGCTTTACCTGCGACGGGTAGTTGACCGAGGCTTTACAATGACTCCGACACAACATATGGGTTTCTATCCATACGGGCGGCTCGTGGGTAATACACAATATTGGAAATGTCTCGTAGGACTTAGCCGTGCCGGCATACCTTCGGAAGTGTGCTTAATAGCTTGGCAAAAAGGCGGTCTGGCGTGTGGGTACATTGGTACACCCCTGCAGGGTATAAAACTATTCGAATAGCCTCGTCCTAGGTTATGGACATGCTTGGTAAGGTCATGCAAGAACTAGACTACAACCTTTTTGAAATTTAAAACTTGACATGGGTGGTATGAATGGGTAATTCATGCTATTGTCGTGGTGTTGATGGGCTAGTCACTTCGAGTGTTGTTGTCATCTATCTCTTTGTTATCTTTGTTGTCATTTACGATTATTTGAACATTAAAAACTGATTTGTTAAACTTGCTTTCAAATGTACTATCTTATTGCAAATAAAATTTGTTTTATGCTGAAAATGAAACACACAGCCTCCACTCGAAAAGCTTGCATATAGTTATGTCAAGGTCTGTTACTCTACACGTAAGTCTTGCGAGTACATTCAAAGTACTCACCCGGCTTTGCTGGGCTCTTTGTTGCAGAGAGGAAGGTGAGCCCCAAGGGCCTCACTTTTGTGAAATGTCTTGTGGATTCGACGACTAGCTTGGCGGTCCGTCGGTTGCCTTGTGGGGTAAAGGCACACCGATTGACTCTTTGTTTATGGCCATCTTATGGCACTTTTGCTTCATTGTTTACTTCTTTTGTCTATGTATGTATTTGGCGGTAGGCCTCTCTTTGTAGCATTCATCTTTTATTTATGATATCTTCGGTTTGTGGTTTTGCTTCGGTTCTATGTGAATGGATGGAATTGATGCATGAACTTTGTAAAGAGGTGTGTATACTGCATTTCTGGGAAGTATACATGTCTCGAGTCTCGGATTATCTGATTTGTGATGCTAGGACCGAATGGATGGTTAAGCATTACAAGCCGGATAAACCGGGGTCTCACAACTTCCCAACAGCCACCACAATATAACACGAATTATCCATTCGTACCACCCGATTTTAAGTTTTAATGAAAATGTTGTAGTCTAATTCTCACGGGGCGTATCCAAGCGTATCCATAACCTAGGACGAGGCTATTCAAATAGTGCATACCCTGCAGGGGTGTACAACTTTACCCACATGTCAGACTGATCCTTTGCCATGCAATAGAGCACACTTCCGAAGGTATGCCGGCAGAGCTATCTCCTACGAGACGTTTTCAATATAATGTATTAACTACAAATCGCCTGTATGGATGGAAACCAATACGTTGTGTGAAAGACATCGGCCCAGACGCAGCAACTACCGATGCTCCTCGGTGTGGAACCTAGACAGGAACCTACTCCCGCACACCCAACACACAGAATATTTTTAACACAACATACACAACCTCATGCGACTCGGAGCTAACACATGCCAAAATACTAAGTTAAGAGGGGTCTCATATGTCCCTCATATGGTTGCACGCAAAATGTTCGATACGATGGCGCAAGTAATTCGGTCCTTGTTGACTTGGGCACTATCCACACATCCAATAACCACACCATCAATCAGTGCCCAAGTCTAAATCTTTTTGTTTTCAGTTTTAGTTTTTCCAAATACAATTACATACTTGAGTACCCTGACTCAATTATTTAAAGTGTTGATATAATCTTATCGCCGAAGCTATTGTCCCCATGCTATCGCTCTAAGCATTGTTAAGCAAACTGACTCGCATACTATACATATACATGACCAGAGCCCATCCATCGGACTCCAAATTATTAGCAATAATCTAACTTAGGCTCAGTAGAAATGAGAACATTTACCTACAGCTCATGCACCTATTTGGATTAACTACTCCTAATGAAAATTAACATCAAAATAGCACATGCATATATACATTTGCAATCAAGATAATTTTACCAAAAGTAATAGGAGCAATATGATCAAAGGGGGCTGCTTGCCTTGTTGGAGACACCCAACTCACTGCAAAGGATCACTCTCGTATATAATATAATCGTCAAAACCTAGCGAAAGAATCGAAAAGGACCAATAAGAGCAGGTAACGCCTAAATAAACTTGAAAATTCAAATCGTCCAAAAATCATGAAATTTACACAGAAGGTGGAGCATGATTTAATATGAATTTAGAAATAATTTTTTTTAATTTGGAGTTCATATGCGAAAGTAATAGCCTAAACCAAGCTTATTTACTTACAACCCCTCACAAAACTTGACAAAGGGTTTCGTCATTTTTTTTCAAAGGGAGGTTCTAAACTCCAACTACTCCAAAAGAAATGAACAGAGTCGAAATTTCTTCAATAAACTTTGTAAAAGATAATTCCCGTTCTCCAAAATTCCAAACGGTTAACCAGGTCCCTTTAATCAACAAGAGAGATAGGACCCTCATAAAAAGAATGATCTTGTCAATAATAACGTTTGCAAGTAGCAAAGAGAGCTCAGTAGTCAGAAAAACAAGAATTATTTTGAAAACCATCTAGGGACCAATAGAAACCCGTCGCCAACCAACTGGTTTGGTTACCATCTCCGACTTAATCACAACAAAGCACCACAAAAGGGTTTTAACACCTTTCTTCAGAAAAAAGATGCATTAAACTTCAACAAGCGGAATGATCCAAAGAATTACATGGAGCCAATGCTTTCTCGTGTTAACGAACTTGCAACAGGAACTCTCATTATACAAACTACCAAACAAGTAAATGAGTCGCTCTTTTCCAATGAGAAGAAGGAACAACCATGGCAATATCAATGTTGCCAATTGACGAGGATCACTTGTAGTAATAGCAATTCAACGGTCGAAAAAAAATATTAATAGTTTTAAAGAACCATTAAAGATCCATTGAATCTCATCAACTACCAGGAACCATGAACCCAAGAGAAATTTATCAACCACCACCGGACAAGAATTCGCCAAATTCAGAAATCAAGGAAGAGAACAACTTTCTAAAGTAACCCCAAAAGAAATATGCAAGGTCAATACACACTTAATAAAGAACTTGCAAAAGAAATCTCCCAATGCCTGAAATTCCAAGCGAGCAAATGAGTTAAATTTTCCAACAGGGGTAAAACAGAACTTCCATGAAAAGATAAATCTTGCACTTTAACTACGCTCACGTGGAGCAGAAATATCATAATAATTGAAAGAACACCATTTGTTTCAAAGAACGGTCACAGACCTACTGGAGCTTACCCACTTCATTATAACCCCCTATTCAAAGGAAATTCATGAACTGCAAGAAACTACAACCAGGAAACTAGATACAAGCTCGATAAAGGCAATAAATTCATCAACGAGCTCATGCTCAAGACAGAACTTATGGAACAGGGGTAAGAACTTCTCTACTTTCATATCACAAATTGTGGTGTAGCCTGGCAAAACCCAGGGCAACAATCACGAATTCAACTGCTCAACGCTCGCTACCGATACGCATAACTACTGAAATCAATTATGAATATATAGGATCATCTCATGACAATCATAGAATGATTCATAGATATAGGATACCACCTCATATCACAGATTAACAACAAGAGAGATAGTTTAGAAGCAATTCTACACAGTACAACATAATGAACCAAATCACTAGAAATGCGGATGCAATGGATTTCCCAAACCCCACCTACTGTGTACAGTGTGTCATTTTAATACTTAACTTACCACGGACCTAAAGCCTGCTCTGATACCAACTGTAACACCTTAGCTATTCGAAAGCTAAGATGCTACCTAAAGATACAACATACCATCAAATTGCAGAATAAGGTTCAATATGCCTCTAATCAAACAACAATACCATGGTAACGAGGTGAAAATAACTAATTCATCAATGGTGAATAATCAAGGAACTAATCATGGAACGACATGACATGAAGTGTAAACATTACTTATTACAGTTCATCTCTCATCAAAGATTAACATAGTTGAATCCATTAATGAAAATATAATGTAATGAACTGTGTGGAACGTGCTGGTCTACTCCCTCCCATTAACATTATTATCAACAAGGTTCACCTAAATAAACACAGAAAAACAAGGGTGAGTCGAAACTCAGCAAGTACAATAAACAATTGAACATACCAGGTTATGAACAAGTCAGTCACATTACGAATTAAGAATTAATCTCTGAAAACTTATGTATATGAATGGAATGAATGGGTGCAATGAAAGGAATGGACTAACACATGCTCATACCGGTATAGCGAGTGAGACACCCGTCGGTGTTCACTTAAACCCGTACATAACAAAGTCCGGGGACCAAATTTCCGTATGAAGAACGTTTCATACTGGTGTTCGAAACTGCCAACATTAGAATGGTGGGTCTTACATGCCCATACTGGAGTTGATGGGTCTTTACAAATCCACTCCCGTGGAATGCATATGAACAACACATGAATTGAATGAACATATACAATGAATTTTATCACTTTATTCCTCATGGATTATCAAATAGGAACAGAATGTACGTCATGGAATATGAACATGGATCATCAACTCATCGGCACAACAACCAACAGCGAGCGTTCCACAGAAATCAATATATCTTAACACATTGGAATTGCATGTAATGGAATATGAATATTGATTAACATCTTTGATTGAAAACATGGATTATAGAAATATTAACATAAACACAAACACACATCATTCATCAATGTAAGGAATTTCAATGTACTTGCCTTTCGTGTCGCGACGCGTTAGCAAGCAACGAAGGTGTTCCCACACGCGATGCCTCGTCGCCTACACAAGTATATATTTGGAATAAGGATAACGTGTCACGACTTAGCTACAGGAGACCTACACTAACCCTCCGACTAACCAACACAATTAACGGAGTTAAACTGACATTACACTATTCAGCCACCTGCCCATCCTACTGGACAGCAGTACAAGAAAAATTATAATTAATTATTTGGGACTCGAAACGACATGAAACCAGCGCCCAATGAAACTTAATAGATAAACCTTCAAAACACTAGGAGACAAGATTTCCTAATTATGCCCGTACATAAGGCTAATCTGCAATTGAAAGTTTCTGACAGACATCTGACCAGACTACAGAACAGTAGCAAGGAAAAATGCCCTAACTTTCATTCTACAGATCTAATGGAGGTGATCTTTATCAAGTTGGAAATATTATTTAAAGGGCTACAATAACTTAGTTGGGTAAGTCCCCTGACTCGGCCTTCTATTAACCCTAAGGTTCAGGTGAAGTTCTCTGTCTCATTAATCTGACTGTCAGAACACAGCGACGGTAAAAATTCTATAACTTTTTATTGCCAACTCTCAAAATTGTGTTCTTTATCAACTTGTAAATCTTACTAAATACTCTACAACATTCATTTTGGGTGGCATTTCTGATTCGGCCTCTAAATAATTCATAATGGCCCGACAAGACAATCTGTCAAATCACGTGAGCTCTCCTGGACAGTCGCGATAAAACTACCATATCTCCTAAACCGTAACTCCAAATCAGATGATCTCGGTGCCTAAAGAAAGCTAAGACTAGGGGATACAACTTTCTAAGAGGTGGACAGATCAGAAAACCTACGGAACTTACCCAAATCGGATGAACAAATCTGGCACAGGGGGAAGGAGAAAGTGACGTTCGGCAGGGAGGAGGGTGGCGGCTCCAAGTGGGGAAAAGGGGGAAGAGGGTTTAGGGTTTTTGGTGGAAGGTCATCCCCCCTTTGGCCGGCCCCCTCTTGGGCCACATGGGTCGTGGCCCAAGGCCCAGGTTGTCGGGAATTAGCGGAAACCCCCTTGTGATCACTGAAAATTATAATCCCTGTTTAATTCTTTCCCCCGAATACTCTCCTATTCGCCCGAATAAATTTCGGGGTACTACAATCAAGATTGTCAGAACATTTAACATGATGATTATCAACACATTGACATGGTTATCAGAATATTGAGCCAGGCGAGTTAATACTTTGATCATTTTGCACCTGCTTTTGAAATGCAATTATGTTGTTTTAATTATAAATTGCATTGGTATGTTATATCAAAATATGTTGGTTTAAGTTCATAGTTCAAACCTTAATGCTAATGGTGTATAAATTCCCAACCCTTAAACTTGGAAGTTATCCTTATCACCCTAGATTAATAGGATACCTGTTGGCCACTAAATACATACTAAAAGAATATTCTTACCTTTGCTTAGATATATTGTCATGCAGCATTAAATTGCCCGACATTATTCAATAACTTAAAAATGAATTTGGACAGCCGAGCCTGGAGCCTAGCTAGTATGTTAGCTAGAAAGGTTATGTTTAAAAACAAATGAAAACTTGAAAAACCGATTTCAACTTGGGCAACTGGAAAGTGTGGCTGGTGCCGGCGGCAAGACGGTGAGGTATGGGGAAGTACCGCCCAAGTCAATTAAGGACCGTGTTCTTGCGATGACCTCTCATGTAGAAACAGTACAACCATAAGTCTATAATGGGTATGACTTGGCTAACTAATTTGTTCACCTCGGCATGGCTTCGCTAGTAGTGGATGTGTGGTGTGGGTATGGGTAGAAGCCACAAATAAACCACACAGTGCAAGAGGGGGTCTCCTGTGAGCGAGGCTCAGGGAGGTGGAAACATTAACGCGCAAATTATGTTGAGGTGGGCCGTTGTAAAGGCCTCGTGATAATAAACTTAGTCGGACAACTATGGAAGTGTATCAGGGATATTATAAGTTGAATTATCTCTTGTGGGTAAAGTGTACAAACTCTACAGAGTAAAAAAACTATCTAGATAGCCATGCTCACGGTCAAGAGCGGTGCTAAGAACTTTCTTGTACTAGGTTTTATTTTTATAAAACAATTTGTGGGTGGATTGAAAACGTGGGTTGAAGCTTTGAGAATTGAGATGGCCTGGTCGAGGACCCGTGGTAAGTATAGGATGTGACCTGAGAAATGAATATGAGCATTGAGTGGATAGAGTCACTCAATTGTATAGGAGATGGAATCTCCACTAGTACCTTACAATAAAAACATAGTTTTATAAAACCAGTGTAAATTAAAATACTAAGTCTCGGGAATTGCTACTACATAATCTAATTCAAAATTAGCTTTGTGCAAATAAAAGAACCACGAACCTCCCTTGATGGGCCTTGCATATATAATAATTTCATTATGTATTGGCTCGCGAGTACGGTTGTGTACTCATGCTCGCTACTTACATTCTTTTAGTTAGTAAGCATAAAAAAGGCTTACATGGACAATTTTGAGTATTGATGAACATTGAAGATCAAGAAGGCAAAGAAATAGGTAGTGGGGCCCAGTCGATTGCCTATGGGTATATCGTGAGGGTTCCACGTGTTCTACTTCCATTCTGCTTCTACTACTATTTCTTTAAAGTATTTGGCCTTGTCGGCCATTCTGAAAGACAAACGCCATAAGGTATATTTAGGCTTTGTTTATTATTATGCAATAGCTTTACATTTTTCATGATATGTGTTAATATTCAATGATGTTACTATGAGAACTAGCTACTGATCTAAGGACTAGTGCTATAAACATAAATTATTCCAAATTACAAATTTGGGGTCTCACAACTTCCTTGACATTCAGCTCCTTCCAGCGATTCCGGAACAACATCTAACGAGAGAGAAAGTGTTAAAAACTCAAAAATGCAAATAAAATAAACTCTAAATTTAAATTTAATGGTACTAGATGGTAGGGCTTGATTTTATATGAATTTAAAAACTTGAATGGGTTCAATCGAAGTTCGTATGAGGAAGAACGAGCTCTCAGAAGTTTGATCGAAAAGAAAATGCTGAAAAGGGAAAAGGAGAGATAATGTGTGACTAATAGGTGGGGCCAAGGAATATTCCTGAAATCTTTTATTTCATGAATTTTGAAAAAGCTAAGAGAATGACATGTGGGATCCAGAGGAATTAAAAAGGATTTTCTAGAATTAATTTTATTCTAGAAAATAGGGAAGAGACTGACATGTGGGCCACTAGTCCATGGAATATGTCCACAGCACAAGGGAGAGGTTCACGGTGAACTGGGCTCATGAAGTTGGGTTGACCGATTGTGGAGCCCACTTGGTAGAGACATGGTTCATGGTGGATTGGGTCCACAATTTTTTACTGCCATGCAAGTGATGATGTGGTGAATTAAGCCAAGGTGGCAGGGAGATGGTGGTGATGTGGTGACACATGGCAAAGTGGAGTGCTAACGTGACAAGGACAAGGTGGCAAACCAGCTGCAGAGGAGGCTGCCATGCGAACATGACGAGGTGTACATGGTGGCGGAGAAGTGAGGTGACGGCTGATGAGGCAAGGACATGTCACCAGCGTGGACGGCGGCGCGGTTGCGCACGGAGCCCGATGACTCACTGGCGATAGCAACCATAGCAGAGGCGAAGGAAGGGCAAATGGGGGAGAGGACGGAGAGGCGAAGAAGATGACACGGGTGCGGAGGCCTGGGGTTGTCGGTTTTGGCCGGTGGAAAGCTCCAAGAGGCGGCAGTGAATTGGCTACGGCAGCGATGTGGTTTCGGTGTAGCTCAAACAAAGGGAAGGGAAGCACAGTGCAGAACGAGGTGCGAGGATGAAGAAGGTCAGGACGATGATGGTGGAGGATCAGCGGTGGTGGCACAATCAACCAGCGAAGGGTGGCGGACGAAGAAGAGAGAAAGAGATTATGTGAGTGCTCGATGGACGAAACGCAGAATTGAAAAAGGGAAAAGATAGATCGGATCTAAAACACAATGTGATGTTGTTAGATGCGCGAGATACTGACCAGAGTGATGGGGAACACGACGAAGGAGTTTCGGGTGTTGCGGGCATGGCTAGAGATGAAGAAGAAGATGATGAATATGGCGATGTGGTGCTCGAGAGCTTCAACGCGTAGGCACAACATGTAGAGGACATCAAGGTGGCAACGGTGAGGTGGATGAAACGACTCGAGGAACTTTGTTGGCAGAGAATGGGTGAGGACAGCGGTGTCGGACTCGGCAAAGAAGACCTCGGGGCGGCGCATGGTGGCTTTTTTGGCGACGGCGACTAGGGCATGGATGGCGATGGGGTGAGGGTCACGCAACGCGAGGTTGACCATTGCTTTTATAGCCTCGGGTAGCTTGTAGGGCACGGACACCTAGCTGGCAATTGGGCCCAGGGCGGAGGGAGGAAGCTACGCTCTAGCATGTGGGGTCCGGGCGTGCTAGGGCTTCGGCGGTTGTAGCTAGGGCACGGTTGGGCTAGAAGGTGGAGCTGGCGCCGGTTGGGCCGAGCGAATGTGGGCCGGGGAGTGGCGAGTTTGGCCAAGGCGAAGGGAGAGGGTGGCGGTGCAGGGAAGCTGGGGTGATGACAGGGTTGGCCAGGGTGGTTGTTAGGCCGAAAGGGAGGGAAGCAGAAATGGGCCAAGCCAATTTGGCCCACAAAGATAAAAAAAAATGATTTTCGGAATGAACAAAAGGCTAAAACCCAAATGAGCACAAATAAATACCAAGCGAACTCGGAAACATCCAGGGAAATTCTTTTGAACACAAGGAATCCAACTAACACTGATTTTGATTTAATTGAAGTTTACATTAATCAAATTAAATATTTTTTATTTTAGAAATTCCCAATTAAGCTTTATTGAACCAAGGAAAATTGGTAAAAAAAATTCCAGGGACCTAATCTACACAAAAGATTTTTGAAAACCCAAATTTTGATACATAAACCTCCCCCTTAAAGGAATCTCGACCCACATATTCAGGCTAACTAAGGAAAAGGTTAAGGAACTCAGCCTTCACGTCCTCTTCTTGCTTCCAAGCTGCTTCAAACTTGACACGATCGCTCTTACGAACACTTGGAACATCGCCTTGCTCCTTGCTGAACTTCTTGCAGCAACCAAAACTTGACGAACCGGCTTCTAGCAGTCAAGGACCTTCTTGCAACTCGATTGCTTCCAGCGGTGGCTACCTGGTTGGTGCTTCAAGACACTTCTAGAGTTGAGGGACTCATACTGCCGACTGCTAACTCAGGTTGACAAGCTACCTCTTCTTCAAGACACTTCTAGAGTTGAGGGACTTCTATGGTCCTTTTCCATAAATGCAATAGTTGCAATTGAATATAAATAATAGATTGAAAACAGATAACAATAATAATTTAACAAGTATTTTCACAAAGCACACTTATTTTAAATAAATCATTTCACACGGCTGCATAAGTTTATTCACACAGCTAGTCCTCCCAATTGTTTTATGAAAATATACCCCTCATGTGAAATCTCTGAGCATATCCATGACCACGGACGCGGCTATTCGAATAGATTATTTAACACTCTGAAGACGTTGTACACTTTACTAATATGGTATAACCAGTGTAGCTAGCACCAATCATAACAAAACCTTTTAGAAACTTCATCTTGAAAATTGACCGTCCCTATGTGCATACGGACGACCCCAACCTCACTCGTTGGTCTAACGTACACCATTGGACCTAGAGACGGCTAACCACCCATAAATATGACCCTACCGAGTAGTCCCCACCTCCACCCATCATAGAGCACTTAACCTATCCCCTGAGTAGTCACTATCAACACTCCATATCTTACTAAGTTAGGCATGTCCCATACCAAGCATGTGGTCATACCGTAAGGCTTAGTTCAATGACGCACAAAGTTAAGTCCGTAATTGACCAAGGCAAGACTGTCAATTTCAACTAAGTTACCAAAATTTAAATTTCTCAATCACAATTCTTTCCACTCGTCTCAGTCTAAATCTCTTCCCACCCTGTTGATTAAGTGTAACACATGCCATCAACAAGTGACAACATACAACACACTGCTTTTCACAAAATGTACCATAATCACTTAGTCGAGTATGAGATTAATATTTCAAAATGATATCAATGGCCTATTACAAGGCTAAGCATACTAATTGTGTCTAACCAACCCACGATGGTGCTATGATAATACCAACTAATAATTAACCAAACTAGGGTGACAGATGATCATGGTAATACAATTATCAAGGCAAGCATAATCAAATAGGTTGCATAGCTAATCCCAAGATAGTAAAATATTTAATAATTGAATTAACATGCAATACTTTGAAACAAAGTAATTTTAGAAAACTGGGTGCAATATTATCAAAGAACTACTTGCCTTGCTATAATAATGTTGTTGTTCTTTTATCTTCGATCTTCGACTTCCTTTACCTTCAGCTCCTTCTAGGGATTCTAGAACAATGTCAAACAAGAGAGAAAGCGCAAAAAATAAATAAAACTAAAAAATACAAATCAAATAAAATACAAATTAAAATTAAAATTTAATAGTACTGTAAGGGAGGTCTTGATTTTATATGAATTTGGAAACTTAAATGGGTTCAATCGAAGTTGGTATGAGGAAGAACGAGCTCTGAGAAGTTTGATTGGAAAGAAAATGCTGAAAAAGAAAATGGGAGAGAGAGTGAGTGACTGACGGGTGGGGTCAAGGAACATTCCTGGAATATTTTATTTTAGGATTTTTGGCAAAAAAATCTGAGAGATTGACATGTGGGACCCACAGGAATTAAAAAGGATTTTTAGAATTAATTTAATTCTAGAAAATAGCGAAGATACTCACATGTGGGCCACTAGTCAATGGACCATGTCCATGGCACAAGGGAGAGGTTCACGGTGAACCGAGCTCATGCAGTTGGGTTGACCGACATACAGGGCCCACATGGGAGAGACATGGTGCATGGTAGATTGGGTCCACAGTTTTTGACTACAATGCAAATAATGATGTGGCGGATTAAGCCGAGGTAGCAGGGAGATGGCGGTGATGTGGCGACACATGGCGAAGTGGTGCACTGACGTGGCAAGGACAAGGTAGCAAAGACGGCTAGCGAGGTGGCTGCCACGTGGAGATGACGAGGCGAACACAGTGATGGAGAAGTGGGGTGACGGCTTACGAGGTGAAGACACATCACCGGCGTGGACGGTGGTACGATTGCGCACAGAGCCCGATGATCACCGGCGATAGCGGCCACGGCGAAGGCGAAGGAGGGGCAAAACGAGGAGAGGCAACGAGGCGAAGGAGATGATGTAGATGCGGAGACCTAGGGTTGCCAGAGTTGGCTAGCGGCGAGCTCCAAGCAGCGATGGATTGTCTACGGCAACGAGGTGGTTCCAGCGTAGCTCTGGCAAATGGAAGGGAAGCACAGCATAGAACGTGGCACGAGGATGAAGAAGGTGAAGTTGATGAAGGTGGAGAGTCACCGATGGCGAGGCAATCAGTCGACGAAGGGTGGTGGCGCAATCGGCGGACGAAGGGCTCCGGCTGGAGAAGAGAGAGAAAGAGATGATCTCGGCGCTCGGTGGACGAAATGCGAAATCGAAAGAGGGAAAACATAGATCTGGGGCTAGAACATGGTGTGTCGTGGTTAGATGCACGAGATACTCATCGGAGTGATGGGGAACACGACAAAGGAGTTTCAGGTGTCGTCGGCGCTGTTGGGGACGAAGAATAAGTAGATGAAGACAGTGATGCGGTGCTCGAGAGCTTCAACGGGTGGGCACAACGTGTAGGGAACGTCAAGATGGCAACGGTGATGTGAATGCAACAACTCGAGGAGCTTTGTCGGCGGAGAACGGGTGAGGACAACGGCGCCGGACTTGAGGAAGAAGACCTCGGGGCACGCACGATGGCTTTTCCAGCAACGACGACTAGGGCATGGTTGGCGGCAGGGTAAGGGGTGCAACACGAGGTTGACCAAGACTTTTATAGCTTCAGGTGGTGTGTAGGGCATAGACAAAGAGCGGCGGCGGCGTGTTCGCATCGTGCACACGCGCGCGCTAGTGGCGGCGGCAATAGCTGGCAAGCTGGCCCAGGGCAGATGGAGGCTGCTGCGTACTTGAAGGACCAAAATGGCAACAGAGGGGGGTGAATGGTGCCTTAAAATTAAGATCCTCCCTTCTCAAGTGTGCACACAGCAATTCAAAACCTTCTGATAGACAAAAGACGTGAAGTGAATCAAATCCAAAGAGTTAAACAAAACTGGGCTGTTCTGTTAGATATCGGAAGTTCCGATTCTACCTAGCGGTAGTTCCGCACTGCGGTAGTCCTGTTCTTCCAGTGTGGAAGTTCCGCTTGCGGTAGTTCCGCCTTTTACAAACCGGAAGTTCCGATTGTCCTGACCGAAGAACAGCACGTAAGGGATTTTGCCAAAAATTCAAAATACTAACTAGTTGCTACTCTTCTTGGGTCAAGTCTCACAGGACATCATCCTAAACAACATCTTGACCTCATTGAGAAGAATCGCAGACAAAGATCCATTAATCAAAGCAAATCGGATTTCTTGAATATTTGGCAAGAAAGAACAAAAACCACCATTCGCAAGATTCTAGAAAGAACAAAAACCACCATTCGCAAGATTCTTAGATTCTTGGCTCATGAAACTTTGAGGATATGTTAGCAATATCAATAAGACTCTAGATATCAAGTTTCATGCCATCTCATAAGAGGAATCAAAAGTTTCATCAAAACCCTAGATATTCAACGTAGGAACAGAGAGAAGAAAAGAGGCATAAACAAGGAAGCAAAACATCATAGATTTCATTGCTAGGAATCAAAGATTACAGAGGCAAACACAGAGGAATGATTACACGAATTTCAGTTCATCCTCTCCATCTCAACAACCAAAACCAAAAAGCAAAACAACCTCTCCAAAAGCTCTTTTGCTAAAGCTAACCCTAATCTCTTTTTCTCCAAAAAAATTCTCACCAACAACCAAGGGTTCACCTCTATTTATAGCCCTTGGCTAACGGGTCTCCAACCCGTTACGCCGGCCAAACCCTAACGGATCCCGCTTCCACTTGTGCCGCCTTACGAAATTACCCTTTCGCCCCTCGTGCACCTTCTGGAAGGTCCCGCATTCCTTGTTGTCCACGACTCGCAACCACCTCGAGTACACGCCGTCTTTGACACATCTTTACCGTTCTGACCTCAACGCCGCCTGCGTCTAGTCCGGTCTCCACGTGTCTCGCCACGACTTCACCTCGATGCCCTGCAATCAGCACAGACAAGAAACATATCACATAGCATTGCTCAAGATAATAGAATCAACATTTGCATTTACCTCCAATCCATTCACAACTAAAAATCAAAACTATGCCCTCTCTGCATAGTTCTGCGCACAATCGGAAGTTCTGCATTTACCATAGCGGAAGTTCCGATTATCGGAACTTCCGCACTTCCAGGGTGGAAGTTCCGCACACCATCAAAGCAGAACACAATTGTCAGGATAATCGGAAGTTCCGCGTTCCCAGTGCGGAAGTTCCACAAATTACCACAACAGAACACAATTGTCAGGATAATCGGAAGTTCCGCGTTCCCAGTGCGGAAGTTCTGATTATCGGAACTTCCGCATTCCAGAAACGGAAGGTCCGCAGTACAGAAATACACTGGCAGCAGTGCAACGACAATGAATCCAATCACAAACTTTTCGACAACAGCGTCAAATACTCATCACTCGCAAGGGGACACCACTCACATGGTCTCTCAATCTCCCCCTTGATGAGTATATTGACAAACACGAAAAAGCATAAAAAAGGAGTTTGTGATGATGACCAAACACGATTTAAACTAGAAATCAAGAAAGCTCAAGACCATGATTGTCAAAGAAGAACGATTGAAGCTTGAAATGAAAGAGCAGATTTTTGCAAAGCTCTAGAAGACTTTTTCTCTACAAACTAACTTCTCCCCCTTTTGGCAATAAACACATCAAGAAGTATTAAAGAGTGGAAATGACTATATGATATTCATTTTAAGCATTAGGAGCCATGAAGATTATCCAAAATGACTATTAGAGTATTACACCAAGCCATAACACATAAGAATGCTATCAGGATCATGACAATTGATGTAGAGAATAGCTAAAACAAGAAATCCATAATCTGAGAATTGGTCCAATTCCTTAGCATGTCAACTAAACCAAGATTATAGTCTAGCTAAAGGTATCCAAGGATGATACAAGCCATGTCAAATACTCTAAGAGGAACCAAGAAGCATAATATTGAACAGTTCAGAGTGCTACAGTTTAAGAACGACTCAATTGAACAAGTACTTAGTACATTGAATATAAGCAATTTTAGCACATTTTTCTTTTTCGAAAATTCTTTATGGTTTTATCTTAGTAAAGCAAGTCTGGACTAGGTGCCATCCACAGCGCCTCCTAAGCTTCAACCATTTTTAAATCTTAACTATGTGCTAGATCCCAAGCCTTATGCGACCACTCCAAGCAACAGACTTAAGGAAGTGATCTTAGGTCATCCAAGACTCCCCCTGAGTTCAAGCCTAGTGCAATGGCAAGCAGTCTCATGAGAAAGATTTGGTGAGATCAGTTTTTTCGCACAAAAGAGATCATTTTTGCTTTTGCAGTTTTAGACCAAAGAATTGAAGATAAGTCATGTTTCTTAATGAACTGACATAGCTTAATCTAAAGTCCAATAGAGATTCAGGACTCAACTCAGCCTACTTGACATGGCGAGAATCATAAAAGGATAACTTCAACAGACTAGTCTCAAGAGCTATTATGACAAGATTTTAGTTCAAGTTGAGCCATTTTAGTCACCTTATCATGGAAAAGACTAAACTACACATAAAAAGTCATGATAAATCTAGCAGTTTAGCATAAATCATGGCAAGATGTAAAACAATGAAAATAGATCATAAGGGATAATAAACAAGGCTCCATGTAATTATATTACAATGTAGGATGAAATGCAGGATGAAAAGCCAGATTCCCTTCAGAATGAGATGCACTTTTTAATTCAGGTTGAGTTATTACAAATTTAAGAACTAGAAGAATCAAGATGAACTCCCCCTGAACCAAAGGAACAAAAGCGAGAAACTGATAAGAGAAACAGAAAAGGCAGACCTTAGAGCATAGATAAGATATAGAGAATACCATAACTCAGACTGATTCTTATCTACCCCATATGATTCCAGGACTATCAGCTGATCAACTAACACACTAAGGAGCAAACACTATCCCTGTCTACCCAAGGGTGGTCCGACCCTCGCTAGAACCTATAAGAAGTGAGTAAGCTCAACCTAGAGAGAGGAGAAACAGCTAATAAGCAGCATCCTAGAAGCACAAGATAAGAACAAGCAGTCAAAACAACTTGGCAAGAGAACCACTCTAACCTATGCTGGAAGGACTTAGACCCAAAGCACCCAAATGAAATGCAACCAGAAAGAAGAAATAGCATAATTAAGATATAATACAGGAGTAAAAGCACAAGCTCCCCCTCACAACATTCCATAAGGACAAACCACCCCAAGCTCTCCCTGCAGTGAAACCGAAGGCATCCGGAGGGTTGGTGAAGATATCACCAGCTGGTGTTCACTCTCCTGGCTGGAGCACAATGTCACCCTTCTCTACATGGTCTCGAAGAAAGTGATATCTGATATCAATATGCTTGGTCCGAGAATGTTGTACTGGGTTCTTGGCAATGCTAATCGCAGACGTGTTATCACAAAAGAGTGGAACACGGTCGATTACTAACCCAAAGTCTGCAGGTCGAGACCATCAAAGCACTTGGCTCTGAGGAACTGGTTGCGAGAACGCGTGCTCGGCCTCTGCGGATGGGTATGCAACACGGACTGCTTCCTCGAAGACCAGGAGACAAGAGAAGTGCCAATGAATTGGCAAGTGCCAGAGGTGCTCTTCCTATCTATCCTACAGCCAGCGAAATCTGCATCGGAGAAGGCTCTAAGAGATAGACAAGAAGAGGAAGAGTACCAGATACCATAGTCAATAGTAGCTCGAAGGTACCGAAAGATGCGCTTCACCGCCTGGCGGTGAGATACGTGAGGAGAAGCCTGAAATCGAGCACAAAGACACACGGAGAAATGTATGTCTGGTCTCGAGGCTGTGAGGTACAAGAGAGAGCCTATCATGCTTCTGAACTCCTTTTGATCAACTGGCTCGCCGTCTTCATCTGGGTCAAGAGAGGCTGTAGAAGCCATTGGAGTTGACACTGGCTTGCCATCACTCATGTCAAAGCGTCTCAGGAGATCACGAGTGTACTTGCCTTGGTGCAGAAAAGTACCTTCCCGAGACTGTTTGATTTGGAAGCCAAGAAAGAAACTCAACTCGCCCATCATGCTCATCTCAAACTCTGAGCTCATGACATCCGAAAACTGGGAAACGAGAGCATGCGAGGAGCCGCCAAAGATAATGTCATCCACATATATCTGGACGAGCAGAAGATCAGTGCCAAGTCGGCGGATGAATAAGGTCTTGTCAATTTTACCCATCTCAAAATCATGACTCAACAGATATGACTTAAGCCTTTCATACCAGGCTCTAGGAGCTTGCTTAAGTCCATACAAAGCTTTTGAAAGCTTGAAGAAATGATTAGGGTACTTGGGGTTTTCGAAACCTAGGGGTTGTCTGACATAGACTTCTTCCTCAATAAGTCCATTGAGAAAGGCACTCTTGACGTCCATCTGGTAAAGCTTGAAGCCCTTAGAAGCTGCAAAGGCAAGCAAGATTCTAATAGCTTCAAGTCAGGGGCAAAAGTCTCTTCAAAATCGAGACCCTCAACCTGGGAGTAACCCTGAGCTACAGTCTAGCCTTGTTTCGAATGACTACCCCATCTTCGCTTTGCTTGTTCTTGAATACCCACTTGGTCCCAATGATATTGTGACCTCGAGGGGGCTCAACAAGCATCCAGACCTTATTTCTTTCAAAGTTTTCCAATTCCTCATGCATGGCATTAATCTTTGGGCTCGAATGAGGCAACAAAGGCAGAATGGAGACAGAAGAGAGACATGCCAATTTTTGAACGAGTGACTCGCTCAAAAAGATCTCCAATGATCTGCTCTGAAGGATGGTCATTTTGAATGTGTCTAGGAGGTCCAGGGTGAGATGAAGAAGTGACCTCTATCTCATGTGCAGATGAGATAGGGACAGAGCCACTACCTTCAGAAGAAGCAGAAGGCAAAGGCTGATCTCCTCGAGGTGCGGTGGAAGAAGGCACCTCAAGAGTAGGAGAAAGAACTGGATCGGGTAGACAACCCTCATCTCCATCCTCCTCATCATCCACAAAGATGGACTCAGACTGCACTAGAGAACCTGAGATATCAAGCCTAGTCCCCGGACTGGCCTCATCGAAGGTCACCTCACAGGTTTCTACCATTTTGCTAGACTCGCAGTTCCAGACTCTATAGGCACGAGAAGAAGTCGAGTAACCCAAAAAGATCCCATCACAAGATCGTGACTCAAACTTATCTAGGTTCCCAGACTTCAGAATAAAACACTTGCAACCAAACACACGAAAATGGGAGACACTGGGCTTTCGCCCATATCTCAACTCATAAGAAGTGTGATGCAAGAGTGCCCTAAGAAAAACTCTGTTTGAAACATGGCATGCAATGGCAATTGCCTCAGCCCAAAACTTCCTAGGTGTAGAATATTCATTTAGCATCGTCCTGGCCATCTCGACCAAGGTACGGTTCTTCCTCTCCACAACGCCATTTTGCTGAGGGACGTGCGGAGAAGAGGCGGTGCTCTACACCTGTCTCACCACAGAAACTCTCAAAGTAGGAATTCTTGAACTCGGTGCCATTATCACTGCGAATTGCTCGTAATGCACCTGGGAGCTCAACAGAAAGCCTACTAAAAAGACCATGAAAATGAGTAAATGTCTCGTCCTTCGAGGCTAAGAAAAACACCCAAGAGTACCTCGAGAAGTCATCGACCACAACAAGAACATACCACTTCCCTCCTGCTGACTGCACTCGAGCTGGGCCAACTGTATCTATATGGAGCAGCTATCCTGGTACATCGGTCATTGTCACTGTGACTGGAGAGTGAGAAGCGGCAACCATCTTGCCGTGCCGGCATGGAGAGCAAACTAGATCCTTGACCATCTTGAGTCTTGGCAAACCACGAATGAGATCGTGGCCGCTAACTCGGGTCAAATGATCAAAACCTATATGACCAAGTCTCCTATGCCAGAAGGTCAAATCACGAGATTCATAAGCAATTAAACACCTCGAGAGGATCACGGAAGACTCGGAAAAATCAGCACGAAAGATCCTCCCATCAAAGAACGCACTCGGCCTCTCGCAGTGGATCTGCAACACCGATCGCTTCCTCAAGACCAGGAGACAAGAGAAGTGCCAATGAATTGGCAAGTACGAGGTGCTCTTCCTATCTATCCTCTGACCAACAAATCAGACGGAGAAGGCTCTAAGAGATAGACAAGAAGAGGAAGAGTACCGGATACCATAGTCAATAGTAGCTCGAAGGTACCGAAAGATGCGCTTCACCGCCTGGCGGTGAGATACGTGAGGAGAAGCCTGAAATCGAGCACAAAGACACACGGAGAAATGTATGTCTGGTCTCGAGGCTGTGAGGTACAAGAGAGAGCCTATCATGCTTCTGAACTCCTTTTGATCAACTGGCTCGCCGTCTTCATCTAGGTCAAGAGAGGCTGTAGAAGCCATTGGAGTTGACACTGGCTTGCCATCACTCATGTCAAAGCGTCTCAGGAGATCACGAGTGTACTTGCCTTGGTGCAGAAAAGTACCTTCCCGAGACTGTTTGATTTGGAAGCCAAGAAAGAAACTCAACTCGCCCATCATGCTCATCTCAAACTCTGAGCTCATGACATCCGAAAACTGGGAAACGAGAGCATGCGAGGAGCCGCCAAAGATAATGTCATCCACATATATCTGGACGAGCAGAAGATCAGTGCCAAGACGGCGGATGAATAAGGTCTTGTCAATTTTACCCATCTCAAAATCATGACTCAACAGATATGACTTAAGCCTTTCATACCAGGCTCTAGGAGCTTGCTTAAGTCCATACAAAGCTTTTGAAAGCTTGAAGAAATGATTAGGGTACTTGGGGTTTTCGAAACCTAAGGGTTGTCTGACATAGACTTCTTTCTCAATAAGTCCATTGAGAAAGGCACTCTTGACGTCCATCTGGTAAAGCTTGAAGCCCTTAGAAGCTGCAAAGGCAAGCAAGATTCTAATAGCTTCAAGTCTGGCTACAGGGGCAAAAGTCTCTTCAAAATCGAGACCCTCAACCTGGGAGTAACCCTGAGCTACCAGTCTAGCCTTGTTTCGAATGACTACCCCATCTTCGCTTTGCTTGTTCTTGAATACCCACTTGGTCCCAATGATATTGTGACCTCGAGGGGGCTCAACAAGCATCCAGACCTTATTTCTTTCAAAGTTTTCCAATTCCTCATGCATGGCATTAATCTTTGGGCTCGAATGAGGCAACAAAGGCAGAATGGAGACAGAAGAGAGACATGCCAATTTTTGAACGAGTGACTCGCTCAAAAAGATCTCCAATGATCTGCTCTGGAGGATGGTCATTTTGAATGTGTCTAGGAGGTCCAGGGTGAGATGAAGAAGTGACCTCTATCTCATGTGCAGATGAGATAGGGACAGAGCCACTACCTTCAGAAGAAGCAGAAGGCAAAGGCTGATCTCCTCGAGGTGCGGTGGAAGAAGGCACCTCAAGAGTAGGAGAAAGAACTGGATCGGGTAGACAACCCTCATCTCCATCCTCCTCATCATCCACAAAGATGGACTCAGACTGCACTAGAGAACCTGAGATATCAAGCCTAGTCCCCGGGTGGCCTCATCGAAGGTCACCTCACCGGGTTTCTACCATTTTGCTAGACTCGCAGTTCCAGACTCTATAGGCACGAGAAGAAGTCGAGTAACCCAAAAAGATCCCATCACAAGATCGTGACTCAAACTTATCTAGGTTCCCAGACTTCAGAATAAAACACTTGCAATCAAACACACGAAAATGGGAGACACGGGCTTTCGCCCATATCTCAACTCATAAGAAGTGCGATGCAAGAGTGCCCTAAGAAAAACTCTGCTTGAAACATGGCATGCAATGGCAATTGCCTCACCAAAACTTCCTAGGTGTAGAATATTCATTTAGCATCGCCCCGCCATCTCGACTAAGGCGGTTCTTCCTCTCCACAACGCCATTTTGCCGAGGGACGTGCGGAGAAGAAGCCGGTGCTCTACACTGCCTCACCACAGAAACTCTCAAAGTAGGAATTCTTGAACTCGGTGCCATTATCACTGCGAATTGCTCGTAATGCACCTGGGAGCTCAACAGAAAGCCTACTAAAAAGACCATGAAAATGAGTAAATGTCTCGTCCTTCGAGGCTAAGAAAAACACCCAAGAGTACCTCGAGAAGTCATCGACCACAACAAGAACATACCACTTCCTCCTCGCCGATCGCACTCGAGCCGGGCCAATCAGATCTATATGGAGCGGCTATCCCGTACATCGGTCATTGTCACCGTGGATCGAGAGTGAGAAGCGCAACCATCTTGCCGTGTTTGGCATGGAGAGCAAACTAGATCCTTGACCATCTTGAGTCTTGGCAAACCACGAATGAGATCGTGGCCGCTAACTCGGGTCAAATGATCAAAACCTATATGACCAAGTCTCCTATGCCAGAAGGTCAAATCACGAGATTCATAAGCAATTAAACACCTCAGAGGATCACCAGAAGACTCAGAAAAATCAGCACGAAAGATCCTCCCATAACGAGAAATCCCGCAAACTAGACTACCCGAAGAATCAAAAATTTTGCAATTGTTTTTCTTAAAACTCACCTCGAAATCGTCATCGGTGAGCTGATAGACTGAAAGCAGATTATACTGCAGCTTACTTACTAAGGCAACATCTTTCAGAATAAATGAATCATTAATGCGCACAGTACCTTTAGCAATGACGCGCCCAAACGAAGTATCTCCAAAGGTGATCGTCTCATCACCTAGAGCACGGGCTAGGGAAGAAAACCAACGAGAATCTCTGGTCATATGGCGAGAACAACCAGAGTCTACAAGCCAAACCTTTCCCTTCCCTGCCCGGCGAACCTGAGTCAAACAGAGAGTAAAGTCTCAGTACTAGGGTGAATCAACAGTGATTTTGGCACCAAATACCGAGTAACACGTCGAACAGATGAAGTAGTTAAGCAAGACTGACCTCTATCTACCCTACGCTCTCGTCACTCACGAGCCGGAAGGTCGTGGTGCGGCACTGTCAAGCATCGAATCCGATCGCTATGGAAGAGCGAGTTGGAATTCTGGCAATATGCTGATCTCGCCGCGGGTAGCCATCTCGAAAGGGAAACTGAGATCTACCCTCAAAACGATGGAAGTCACGACCAAAGGGAGCATGAGGACGAAAATCAGAAAACTCAGAAAAACCAAGTCCTCGATGCTGTCCTAAATCATCAGTTGTAGCAAACTTAGACCTCGTGTTAGTCTTAGGTGCACTCATGGTCTGGGGCTGACCCTGAATGCGCCTAAAAGACTCATCGCGATCTCTACGCGCGATCTTGACGCGCCTGAAGCAATGATCAAACAAGTGTCCATCCTTCTGACAGAAGGTGCAATGATACTTCGCCTTCTGAGAGGTCGAAGCTGCAGGTGGAATCACCTTGCTGTCAGAGATCCTTTGAACAAAACCCGCTGATTTAAAATTGACTTTCTCAGTCCTGGGCTTAGTTTTGATCACACCTGGTGCTATGGTTCTGAGCACGACAGGTGGATGCTTCCTCATGTCCTCATGGAAATCATATCCTAGACCCTGATTAAATCTGCAAATCTTAGATTGGTCTAGAATGAGGTTGAGCTTCTTTTTGCCTCCTACAAACCTCTCGAGAGTGTTCATAAGATACTGACACTCCCGAAAGAGAGAGGTGCAAGAAGAGCAGGGGGAAGAAAGAACAGCAGAGGATAAGAGAGCAGAAGAACCAACAACAGAGGAAAGATTTGCTTGTGCATGCACAGCCGACTCTGGGGGAACAGTCCTACTACTAGCCAGTTGGTTTACGTCGCTAGGCGTCTCTACCAAACCCTCATGCTTCTTCCCAACAAAGATCTCTCGAGATCTAAAGAAAGTAAATGAAGCAAGATCAAATAACAAAACAAGCCTCTGGCCGTTTCTTCAGAAATCGAAGCTCGGCCAAGATAAAGTTGGAAGTTCCGCCATGTAGTTCCATTGTATGGCGCGCAGAGTTCCGCTTTGCAGTATTTCGCTTTGTAAAATCGAAGTCTGATTATCCCGATCAAGAACGTAACGCCGGTTTTTGTCCAAAATCTAAACTACTTTTGATTTGTTGATCTTCTCCGTCAAGTTTCACAGACATCATCCTAAGCAACATCTTGACCTCATGGAGAAGAATCGCAAACAAAGATTCAACAATCAAGCCAAAATTGGATTTCTTGAAGAAGGGGCAAGAAAGACCAAAAACCGAAATAGACTCGATTCTTAGCTCATGAAACTTTGAGTATGTAATAGCAATATCAAAACGACTCTAGATATCAAGTTTCATGCTATTTCATAAGACGAATCAAAAGATATGCCAAAACCCTAGATATTCAACATGAACAGAGAGGGAATAAAGATAGGCATAAACATGTAATCAAAGACTCGAGTTTCATTGATAGAAGTCAAGAAATCACAGAGGAAACACAGAGGAATGATTACAAGTATTTTCAGCTCCCAACACACACATTACAAGCAGATGGTTGCTTCTCTAGAAGGTCCTTAGTTAGCTTCACATATTTTTCATCCAGAACAATCAATTCATATTTGAGTTTTTCACAGTTACCGCATGGTGAGCTAACATGGTCCTTAGAAGCAAATTTGGCCAATTTGTTATTGTCATCAACTAATTCTTGAAACTGTTTGGAGACGATTCAAGTTCTTCTGAGAAGTTTGGGACAGTTCACACATGAAGCAATAGGCTCAAGAAGGAAAGCTTGTAGTTCAGTGATTTTATGGTCTGCTCGTTTTAGATTCATCTTTAGATTATTACAGCTTTCACAAATCTCGAGCAGATCAAGCAACATGGTATAAAGACCTTTAAAAGCATTGTCCTTATCCTCACATGAGATGCAAGAAGTAGTTTCTACACTAGTCGATGAACTAGGTGCTACCCTACTTATTTCTAGTTCAGTAAGCATACTAGCATTCTCTACCTTAAGTTTATCAAGCTCAGAAGTCAGACTATCATGCGAGGTCCTTAATTTCTCCATGTCACCAATCAAGACACAAAGATGTATCACAATCATCACGGAGGAAGCGGATCTAAGTGAAGTAAGCTCCGTGATTGTCTATCTACTTCCTTCTCAAGATCACCAACCCTAGCTCTAGATCTAGCATAAAACTTTCCTAGCTTAAGAAATGCATCATTGAGTCTGGTCGTAGGAGGACCTACCTCATCGGAGTCATTTCAGAGCTCATTGTCACGACGCCGGTCCCGTTGGCCATGAAGCACATACCGATGAAGTCGTCACCGTCCTTGGGATCTTGATCATCCTTACCTTCGTCGTCGCTCCATCCCTCCACATCGCTGAAGTTGAGGTCGTCGAAGGCGGTGAGGACTCGATGAAAGAGATTCTTGGCCTTCCCAAAGTTGTGGAACTTCTTCTTGTCTTCAGCAGGTGCTGAGGGTTTCATGTTGCAGGTCTTGTCGATGTAGTCGTTCTTGCCCGAACCGCCGTAGTCGCCTTTGCCCTTCCCCAGCTTGGGGCAGTTTGCTCGGATGTGGTTGGGGCCACCACACTCGAAACAAATCACGGGTCCTCCTCTTCTTCCATCCCTCCTTCTCTTGAAAGCATGGGAAAACTTCCGAGATAGGAGGGCTAGTTGCTCATCAGCAAGCTGCTCTAACTGATCATCAGTTATGTCACAGAGAGCAGCTAGGGAGAAACCGCAAAGAGAATCAGAAGAAGATCCAGAAGTGGGATCGGTGACTAAGGCCATCGACTGTGACTTCGACCTTCGAGAGACTATGTCAATCTCGTGAGTCTTGAGGCCCGAGTAAAGTGCGTCAAGAGTCAAAGTCGAGAGGTCCGTGGTATCCTTGATGGTAGTCACCTTCATCTCCCAAACACGCAAATCAAGAGCTGCGAGCATCTGACGAGCATTGTCCGACTCGGGGTATGTAAGACCGACTGCTCAGAGGTTACTCAAGATCTTGTGAAAACGCGCAAAGCACTCATCAAGGGACTCGCCAGCGAGCATCTCAAACTTGTTGTACTCTCGCTTGAATTGGTCCTGTCGAACTGTCTTGATCTGGTGGTACCCTCATGGTAAGCGTCGAGGGTCACCCAGATGTCGAAAGCCGACGTCAGATGAGAGATGCGATCAAACTCGCTTCGGCTCAACCCTTGCATTATAATGTTCCTTGCCTTTGCATTGGCCTCAACATCGGGCATGTTTCCCATATTGATGTTTTCATCGGCAGGAACAGCAAATCTGACCTTCACCTTCCGCTAGATGGCATACCCCTAAGCCTGGATGTATGTTTCCATTCGGCTCTTCCAGAAGGGGTAATCCAGGCCATCAAAGACGGGAGGCTTGGTGGAATACTTATGCATTGCCATGGCTCACGCATCGTTAAAGATCTATCGAAAAGAGCTAACCAGCTCTGATACCAATTGAAGGACCAAAATGGCAACAGAGGGGGGGTGAATGGTGCCTTAAAATTAAGATCCTCCCTTCTCAAGTGTCCACACAGCAATTCAAAACCTTCTGATAGACAAAAGACGTGAAGTGAATCAAATCCAAAGAGTTAAACAAAACTGGGTTGTTCTGTCAGATATCGGAAGTTCCGATTATACCTAGCGGTAGTTTCAAGATCATGTAGTTCTGTTCTTCGGTCGCGGAAGTTCCGCTAAGAGTTCCGCCTTGTACAAACCGGAAGTTCCGATTGTCCTGACCGAAGAACAGCACGCAAGGGATTTTGCCAAAAATTCGAAATACTAACTAGTTGCTACTCTTCTCGGCTCAAGTCTCATAGGACATCATCCTAAACAACATCTTGACCTCATTGAGAAGAATCGCAGACAAAGATCCATTAATCAAAGCAAAATCAGATTTCTTGAATATTTGGCAAGAAAGACCAAAAACCACCATTCGCAGTATTCTTAGATTCTTGGCTCAAGAAACTTTGAGGATATGTTAGCAATATCAATAAGACTCTAGATATCAAGTTTCATGCCATCTCATAAGAGGAATCAAAAGTTTCATCAAAACCCTAGATATTCAACGTAGGAACAGAGAGAAGAAAAGAGGCATAAACAAAGAAGCAAAACATCAGAGATTTCATTGCTAGGAATCAAAGATTACAGAGGCAAACACAGAGGAATGATTACACGAATTTCAATTCATCCTCTCCATCTCAACAACCAAAACCAAAATGCAAAACAACCTCTCCAAAAGCTCTTTTGCTAAAGCTAACCCTAATCTCTTTTTCTCCAAAAAAAATTCTCACCAACAACCAGGGGTTCACCTCTATTTATAGCCCTTGGCTAATGGGTCTCCAACCCGTTACGCCGGCCAAACCCTAACGGATCCCGCTTCCACTTGTGCCGCCTTGCGAAATTACCCTTTCGCCCCTCGTGCACCTTCTGGAAGGTCCCGCATTCCTTGTTGTCCACGACTCGCAACCGCCTCGAGTACACGCCGTCTTCGACACATCTTTACCGTTCTGACCTCAACGCCGCCTGCGTCTAGTCCGGTCTCCACGTGTCTCGCCACGACTTCACCTCGATGCCCTGCAATCAGCACAGACAAGAAACATATCACATAGCATTGCTCAAGATAATAGAATCAACATTTGCATTTACCTCCAATCCATTCACAACTCAAAATCAAAACTATGCTCTCTCTGCACTGTTCTGCGCACAATCGGAAGTTCCGCATTTACCATAGCGGAAGTTCCGATTATCGGAACTTTCGCACTTCCAGGGTGGAAGTTCCGCACACCATCAAAGCAGAACACAATTGTCAGGATAATCGAAAGTTCCGTGTTCCCAGTGCGGAAGTTCCGCAAATTACCACAACAGAACACAATCGTCAGGATAATCGGAAGTTCCGCATTCCCAGTACGGAAGTTTGATTATCGGAACTTCCGCATTCCAGAAACGGAAGTTCCGCGACAAGATGCAAATACACCGCGCAGCAAGAACGACAATGAATCCAATCACAAACTTTTCGACAACAGCGTCAATTACTCATCACTCGCAAGGGGACACCACTCACATGGTCTCTCAGTACTGGCAGGTGGGGTCCAGGTAGCTAGGGTTTCAGAGGCTACAGTTGGGGCGCGATTGAGCTTGCGGGTGGAGCTGGCAATGGCTGGGCCGAGCGGAGGTGGGTCAGGGCAGCGGCGAGTTGGGCCGGAGCGAAGGGAGCGGGTGGAGGGGCGGGGATGATGGCGGGGTCGGCCAGGGTGGTTGCTGGACCGAAAGGGAGAGAAGGAGAAATGGGCCAAGCCAATTCGGCTCACAAAGATAAAAGAAAAAGAAATTTATTTTTGGAATTAAGAAAAGGTTGAAAATACAAATGAGCTCATATAAATACCAAATTAACTCAAAAAAATTAGGAAAATTCCAAAAAAATTAAGGAAATTCCTTTGAATACAAGGAACCCATCTAACACTAGTTTTAATTTATTTTAAGTTTACATTAATCAAATTAAATATTTTTAATTTTGGAAATTCCCAATTAAGCTTTATTAAACCAATGAAAATTGATGAAATTTTTTGGGTACCTGGTTTACACAAAAGATTTCTGAAAATCCGAATTTTAGGACGTTACAGATATTGATATGATGAATTCTTCTCTCAATCTCGAAATTTACATATTTGTTCGTCGGCACTCAAAGTGCAAACATCTACTACTGGCAAACCATGAGGGACCAAGGCATATCATGCTCTCAGCGTTCTTGCGCACAAAATGGTCTCTCTAACCAAAGCATCCACTGGGTCGATACATTTCTTCAGCAGCGGGTCATCATCAGGCAATATACCAACAAGGTCATCAGATGCAAGGATTATTGTATTGACAGCCCTCACGAGCAGAACCTGGAGTGCTATTCGCATTAGATTTATCGCGCCTTCCATGTCCCCTCTCCTACATGCACTGACAGCTGGTAACACCGTGTGCTCCATGGAAGCTTTATCTGGACAAAGTACCTCAAAACCCTGATGAGGAAATTTAAACAAAAAAAAATAACCATCTGCTGGCAATTGGATGAGTGAAGAATAGTACCAAGGAAAATGTCAACTAGAATATTTCAAGGCATCTCACTAGCATGACAAATTGGCAATGGACGAATTATTATGGAACTGGGAAATTGGGAATGGACAAGCTACAATAGGACATAAGACCTGCAGTTGTCAATCTTTTTGTAGCCTGAGCTTTCAGATAAAGGAATGTATCACAATGCAAAGTGACTGAAAAAAAATTCTGACCATCCATTACTGATATAGGAGCTGAGTTGTCTGGCTTATGGAAAACGCATATGCAGTGCTGTGGTGGTTGTCATACAGAAGTTTTCGAAGAAAGTCCTTGATTACAAGAAAATGCCTAAGCAGAGCAGCAAGGTAGAAAACAAACATTCTTTCTGCATCCTTCTTTTTTTTTATAAATATATCCACTTATGGAGAATATATACTTAATTATTTGTTTAAAGAGGAAAAATAGATAAATATATCATTAAAGAAACAATGATTAATGGAAAAAAACAGTTGTCTTACCTGCCTCTCCAGCTTATCTAGATAACAGTTAGTAGCCAAGGTATTGTCTGTAGCTAAAACTCCTACACGAACATTACTTCCATACTCAACAGGTTTGAAGTTTGCAGCTTTCAGTTCCTTTACAATGCAATCACCAACATGGAGGAAAGGAACCGAGCAACCCTGTGAAACTTCATCATGCCAGGCGTGTAAGAACTGGCATGGCATAACAATGCAGCATGCTCCGGATTGCTCCAAGAAGAGCCTCTTCTGCCTTAACTTCCCAAGAGCAATGCTACAGTCGGAAGTGAATTGGGAATTTTCAGATGACAATAACTCTTTCTTGACGAGCGGATCGTTGGAGACGACAAAGGGAGGTGTCTCTTCTCCATCTCGGGTACTCCAACACACAAGCTTCTCTAAAAATCTAAGGGAGGAAGTGCCAGATGTTCCCATTACTCCAATTGTGCCTGATAAATGACTAGTCGCACTATATGGTCCAGTTCTCGAAGCAGATGAACTCGCATCCAAACTCTTTGGGGCAGATGGATCGACGACACTGTCGGTCTTGAGAACGATAGGCGATGTTCTTGCACTATATGTAAAGCATGAATACTGGGATCTACACGAGATCCATTTTCTACTTGCACCACCCACACGATGCAATGGATAGGATAAGGAGCAACGAGGTGACATGGTTACGGTCCTGTAGAAACAGATTAAGCCATTCATTGAGTCACAACTGTGGCAGTCTTGATATATACACTAAATACTAGTAAACGCTAAGCTGAATTTCAAGAAGTAGCAGAAGCAGGTAGCAACTGACCTCTGTAAATAAATCTGAACCATGGCTGCCGAAGTCTGTGAAGTCTGAACACCAGTGTGTAAGAAGGCTGGGGGAGAATATGAACTGGAAATGAATTCTTCCCGGTAGAGAGATTAGGCTTGCAGAAGCTACAGATATTTTGTTTGTGGAAGGGTGGTCTTAGATCTTAAGCGACTTACTAGTAAACAAGAGCCACATCAAAGGCGCATGTATAACCTGGACAGGCTAACAATAACAATCATTATGACAGCAGGCAGAAGGAACATACACAGAGCGATCTCAATTATTGAAGTGGAATGAAGTTGATGTCTTATTTTATCTTTTGTTAGTTGGTAAATCTAACCAAGAGCACTGTGGAAGACTATGACTGATGACTTGGGAAACTGCCTCACATTTCAACCAAATGAGATTATCTCTTCAGCCCCTTACATACATCAAATCCATCGTCTCCCTGCCATTGTTGGGTTCTTCAGACGTATTAATCAGCTTCAGGCTTCAGCTGTTAAAGAGGGTTGATGAAAAGAATTACAGCTCTGGGTTGCACCAGAAGAAAAGGAAAGCAAGAGAGTGTATAAAAATACAAACAGTCCTAAGGGACAAAACTCACATGGGATCACGGTGGTGCTCAGCTCATCTCCTTTCCTCTGCTCTCATCATCAACCAGACATCAACAGAGAGCAATAGACAGGGGAAGAGCCACTTGCATATGCAGCCTTGATTCTTGCCGTTGTTACACAATACTAACATACAAATGCTAGGACTGCAGTACTGCACCGAACAATGGGCCACTTCTTAACAGGGCATACTTTTAGCAACTAAGTTTTGTCCTTTCCGTAGTCACCAGATTCACAACCTCTGCCTACCACGTACCGAATTCATCAATCTGGGTACGATTCGTGGGACATGATACACCATTTGTATATAATTTAGAAGAAAAGTGGTGCACCATGTTCTGCGACCCGTTCCTCAACCCGGACCCAGACCTGGACGACCCACATTCCTGGTGGCAATGGTTTCTTCTTTCCCTTGCTTTTGTTTATTTATTATAAGCTATTAAGAACTATTTCTTGCATAAAATTATAAATACAGAACAAAAATAGAAAAACATAACATCTATAAGATGTATCAACTTAAGATCATTGCGAGAACATACGTGAAACATCGCCCTAACAAAACAAAACAAAAATGCAAGAAAGTTCAGGTGCTAGTTTTCTTTTAGAGAATAATCAGAGAATTTAACCAGGCTTATATTGACAAAGAAAATCAACAAGTTATTTTGCATGGATGTCATGCCATGAGTCCAAGTACTTCAGAGATATAGCAAGCAAAATAGATGGGAGAAATGCCTCGTCCGAACTTGCAACAAGATAAAAGAACATCCTATCAAGTGTGGCATGTCGGACCCAAATTTCGTAAATCCAAATCCTCTGTAAAAACACAGTGTTAATCCCGAATCAGCAGATAGCACTCATAGATACATCACTGAATCATTTCATACATGATGAAAACTGAACCAACCATTATATTGCAAAACATCAGAGTGACATAGACCGCATCGGGTCGAGTTTTACAATAGAGCCGAACATGCCAAATGCTTACAATACATAAAAGCGGAAGCGACTACGGAAGCAAAATGGTAGAGCACATCTCTCCACAGGCAAGTGACTGGGAAAAACCCGTGTGCGTTCGATATTAACCAAGAACTTGGATAATATTGGATGCACGCAAGTACCAACGGAGTCAGCTAGATTGAGACGAGACCCAGACTACACGAACTACACTACTCTTCGTCATTGCCTTACCCATCGATATCTTGATCCTCATAGTAGGTGTAATCTCCAGGAGTTCCTGCTTCTAAGGGTTGGGGGAAAAGAGTGAGGATGAGCACAACTTCCGTGCCCGCGAGCCAACACACAGAATGCAGTAATAATACATGCAAGGCTTAACAAAGATGGCTCAAGTTCTTTTATTTACTTAAAGCAATATTTTCAACTACAGTATTTAGAAATTCCTATAACTTAGCAGTTTGACCAAAGCTCATTTTATTAAAGAGATATTGTGTGATATTTATAGCAGCAGAGGTTAACTCCACCTTATGCTATTTTGATTGTAGTTACCTCCACCTATTAACATCACTGGGTACAACGACCCAGGAAAAACCAAACCTCGGGTTAGGTGAGCCGACACTATAATCATCCCACCCACAAGGTTTTATAAACATAACTAACTCAAGTTAAGTTCTCATGTCCGCCTTTGACCGTAGGCACGGCTGTTTAAACAGTTTAGACTCTGCAGAGATTGTACATTGTACCCACAAGAGACAATCATACTCGTTTCCCCACATGATTCTTTAGTCACATAGTTCAGTGATCATCACAGTAACCTTTCAAATTATCTCACCCCTTCCACCATCTCACCCATATGGGTTGCTCTCATTTGCGGTGGGTCCCATAAGTTGTGCGGGATGTTCACCACAGACACTAACGCAGATGGACCATGGCTTTTCACAACGTCTAGCGCAACTGGCAACTTCACCATCCGTGTTCCATTCAAGCCTACACTTGCACTACTTCGTCCCTCCACCAGTGAGATGACTTTCAGAGTCCAATAAATTTACTAAGCCAAGTTGTACTTTATAGACTTGTGGTTGCACTTGTTTTTACACGAGAGGTCATGACAAGAGTAAATCCTTAATCCATTCGGGTGGTTCATACCACATACCAACCACTCTCGTACTCCGACGGCACCCACCACCATACCATCCGCCCAGATGAGTTAACAACAATTTAATAGAGTTTTTGGGGAACAAAATATATTACCACAACAGTCCAGTCATTTACCCACAATGACTACCCAAACCACTTTTATGATTAAAAAATGAAGATTGTGGCATTTAATGCCCCGATACTTAAGAAAGACTAGTATGTCGTTTAAGTACAACCTATAACTAGTAATTACCACATAGTTACTAGGGTGACATAGAATAGTGGATTCAATTGCCAAAAGACGGTATAATAATAATTAATTAATTATCAAATGGGTATTTAACTACCTTAAGGTTTAACATACATTTGATTAAAGAATTAAAGAATGTGATTTTGGTAATTTAAAGGAATATATGAGAGACCATGTGAGTAGGGTCCCTTTTTGAGTGATGAGTATTTGACGCTGTGGTGAAAAGTTTGTGATTGAAATCATTGTGTTTGCGTCCGCTTTGGTGCTTTTTGCATCGCGTGAACTTAGGTTTTGGAATTTCACAGAGAATCGGAAGTTCCGCCCCTGGGAACGCGGAACTTCCGATAATACTGACAAGTGTGCTCTGCTTTGATGATAATCGGAACTTCCAACCCGGGAGTGCGGACGTTCCGATAATCGGAACTTCCGCTATGGTAAATGTGGAACTTCCGATTGTGGGCAGAACTGTGCAGAAAGGCATAGTTTTGATTTTGAGTTGTGAATTGGTTTGAGTTAAATGTAAATGATGATTCTATTATCTTGAGCAATGCTATGTGATGCGTTTCTTGTCTGTGCTGGTTGCAGGGCATCGAGGTGGAGTCGTGGCGAGACACGTGGAGACCGGACTAGACGCAGGCGGCGTTGAGGTCAGAACGGTAAAGATGTGTTGAAGACGGCGTGCACTCGAGGCGGTTGCGAGTCGTGGACAACAAGGAATGTGGGAGCTTCCAGAAGGTGTGTGAGGGGCGAAAGGGTAATTTCGCAAGGCGGCACAAGTGGAAGCGGGCTCCGTTAGGGTTTAGCCGGCTTAACGGGTTGGAGACCCGTTAGCCAAGGGCTATAAATAGAGGTGAACCCCTGGTTGTTTGGTTGGACTTTTGGGGAGAGAAAATTAGGGTTAGCTTTAGCTAAAGAGCCTTTGGAGAGGTTGTTTTGCTTTTTGAGAGGTTGTTGAGTTGGAGAGGATGAACTGAAATTTGTGTAATCATTCCTCTGTGTTTTGCCTCTGTAATCTTTTGATTCCTATCAATGAAATTCTGAGGTTTTGGTTCTTTGTTTATGCCTCTTTTATTCTCTATGTTAACGTTGAATATCTAGGGTTTTGGTGAAACTTTTGATTCCCCTTATGAGATAGCATGAAACTTGATATCTAGAGTCTTACTGTTATTGCCAATATATCCTCAAAGTTTCATGAGCCAAGAATCGAAGAATCTTGCTAATTGTGGTTTTTGGTCTTTCTTGCCAAATATTCAAGAAATCCGATTTTGCTTTGATTAATGGATCTTTGTCTGCGATTCTTCTCCATGAGGTCAAGATGTTGTTTAGGATGATGTCCTATGAGACTTGACCTGAGAAGAGCATTAACGAGTTAGTATTTTGGATTTTTGGCAAAACCCCAGCGCATCTTGTTCTTGGTCAGACAATCGGAACTTCCGATTTGTACAAGGCGGAACTATGTGCGTAAACTTCCGCGACCGAAGAACGGAACTATGCGAGCGGAACTACCGCAAGGTAGAATCGGAGCTTCCGATATCTGACAGAACAGCCTATTTTTGTTTAACTCTTTGGATTTGATTCACATAACGTCTTTTGTTTAATAGAAAGTTTTTGGATTGCTGTGTAGACACTTGAGAGGGGAGGATCTAATTTTTTAAGGCACCATTCACCCCCCTCTGTTGCCATTTCGATCCTTCAATATAATTTGTGTAAAATGTAGGTTTAAAATGATCAAAGTGTTGACTCGCCTGGAGTAAAGGTGAGAGAGTCTTGAAAGTCTTGCGCTTGATCAAACTGAAGATCTCCCGCGTCTTCGAACTCTATTCGAACGAACACACCGGAAAAGAATATACAGGCGAAGAGAACAAAAAAATAAACAAGAAAAAGAACTCCAAATTAAATAATACCAAGTGCCCTTAGTAAGGTCTTGAATTTAGACAAATTTAGAAACAAAAAACACTAGAATCGGAGTTATAACGAATGGGAACAGAGCTTTTGAAGTTTCGCATCGAGTAATCGGTTGCCCGAAATCGCTCGCTTCGTTTAATCGTTGACTTCGAGTATTGTTTGTTTTGAGTACTGATCATTTCGAGTACCACTGGCTTCGGGTACTATTCGTATCGAGTACTATTTATTTCGAGTACTGTGACTTCGAGTACTGTTCGTGTTGAGTACTACTGGCTTCGGGTTGACTCGGCCGGAGGGAGCTTCGACTGCAAGACGTAGTTGAAAGTGATGAACCCTAAGGTTTGATTTGTTGGCCCGATCTTTCGATGAGAACGATAAGTCCAGAGGCGCCGCTCAACTCGACGATCCTCGCTATGAACACGCAAGGCTCAAACCACGCAATCGCCGAATCGATCGACAAGTCGTTATCAACCATGCACGAATACCTGCTGACTCGACCACGAAGGTCGATTCCTCGCATACACCAAGAAGCACGCAAGAACAAGATAAAGCAATCTGAAATTGCAAATAAAGATTGAAATATTAAAATTGGGATTTCAAAAGCGGTATTATGGTTGGTCTAGTCGACACAAGCCAATACACGGTTGCAACAAGGCTAACTTTTAACTAAACAAAATCCAAGGAAACTAGAGGGGTGCGCCCTCCTTAAATAGGGGATGAGGAGCCACAAATCTAAAAGAAATAGAGGGGTGGGACTAAAGGCACGAATTACTGTTCACATGAACAGTAATCACGCCCCCATGTGGGCCGGCGGCATATGGGCCAATTCCGGTACGATTACAAGGCCCAAATCGGCCCAAATTAGTGACATAGCACCTTCTTTTGACGATTCCGAAGTCTACAGAAGGAATTTGAGGTAAGGCTGGATCCGTTGGAAAGATATCGTCGTTAGCTTTCCAACAAGCCCAAGAACACCGAATCGGACTCCGCTTGCAAAAGTTATATCTGTTTTAAGTTGGTGTCACAGCTGATTCCGAACCGATCCGACCAAAATGTATCCATTTTGAACTCCCGCTGGCACATGTAGTAGCACCATGGCATGTACACATAGTACCATGGTATGTAGACGTAGCACCATGGCATGTAGACGTAGCTCGATCTAATTGGGTAATATGGCATTGCATTAGCCGAAAGTCCAATTGGAGAAGATGTTGGTGAAGTAAAGGAAGTAGAGGATGCAAAGGCAAAAGCAGTTGAAGCAAGTTGGTTGTATCCTTAGGGTCGATGTCCTCATCATCCTCCCTTTCTTGAATTTGAGTCGCCCTCGACTCATTTGTTTTCTCAAGTCATCACTCTCCGCAAAAGGTTAGTAGCAACAGGAGGCAAAGAAACATGCACTTCTTCTAATGGACACGAGTTTCTTTACAAATCATAGTATGACATTTAGATTCATGTTTTTCCATATCAATGGAATCAATTTTTGTAGCTAACATAACAGAGCTTTCAATTTAATTTCACTTGAGCTATAATCTTTTGATCAACTTGTGTCTTCTCCTTACTTGTTCTCGCAGCTTCTTTCTAATTCATCCTTTAATATAGCAAATAGGAGACATTGGAAGCAGAGTGATTTTTTTTCTTTATATGTGAAAGTATAATGATTAGATCTACCATGATGTTCAAGATATCTATCATATTGCCAAGGTCTACCTAATAATAATGAGCATGCTTGCATAGGTACGACATCACAATCAACATAATCATGATATGATCCAATAGAAAAGTGTACGCGACAAGCTTAGTTACCTTCAACTTACCACAAGAATTCAGCCATTGGATGTAGTAAGGATGAGGGTGTTGTGTTGTGGTCAAGCCAAGCTTCTCGACCATGTCTATGCTAGCAAGGTTGTTGCAACTCCCGCCATCAATGATGACTCTACATGAACGCTCCTTGATGACGAACTTGGATTGAAACAAAATGTGGCGTTGATTTTGTTCAAGAAGTTCCATTTGAGCACTTAGCACACGCTGAACAACTAGGCTTTGGTACATGTCGACGCCTCATGGTTTATATGTTCTTCCTCGCCATCACCAAAGATTGTTAGTTGCAACCAACACATGTTCTTCCTCAATATCGCTAGTCAAGTGTACTCACCATTGTCCTTGATAAGCAAAGCTCACGACTTGGGCAATCGCGCATCAAGTGCCCAAATCCTTTGCAACGGTGACATTGCACATCTCTAGATCGCCTGTAGAAGCAAATGTAAGAAGCACTTTTGTAAGGGCTTGTACTTTTAAGGTTTGCTTGCATCGTGGATATGTATAGGAGTTGAAGCAAAGCAGCAGGGGTGCACGGTCGAAGTGGAGGAGGATGCCATGTGATGTTGCCGCTTGGCCGACTCGCAAAAGTTCCTCCAATATTGCCCCCGAGCGAGATTGTCGACCAAGACTTCTCTCTCACTTTGCAAGCAATATGGAATAAACGGTTGATAGAATCATATTCTTTATAGTCTAAAATGTCCTGAATTTCACGGTTTAACCCTCCCAAAAATCTAGCCATCTTAGCATCCTCGCGCTTCTAAACCACAACGCAACAAACCGCTTTGCAATTCTTGATAATAGTCTTCACGTAACTACTACCCTGTCTTAAGCGTTGTAATTTATTAAGCAAATCACGTGAATAATATGAAGGTACAAACCTACGCCTCATTGCTCTTTTCAAAGCATTCCATGTTCTAGGTATGTCCCGATGAGTACGACCATATTCACTCCACCAAATAGATGCAAAATCTGTGAACTCACTAGTAGCACTCTAACCTTTTATTGTCGAAATTCATGGCATGCAAATTTTTGGTCCACAACTAACTCCCATGTGAGATAAGCATCGGATCATATTTACCAAAGAAAAGGAGGTATAGTGAATTTAATTTTACCAAGTGAATCATTATGGTCACGCACTCACGTGGTGGCTCTCTTCGCATACCTTGTCGATTGAAGCGTTGTTGTCGGTGATCACGATCATTAATGGGATTGAAATCACCATCGGACCGTGACAAGAACATATGGGTTCGCTTCATCTTCTACCTCATCGCCCATGAGCGAGCAACGGATGGGTTACGGCACGGTCGCAATGCCGACAAAGAATGGGCGGCAATGTAAGGTGGAGTTTCTAGTCGCTTCCACACGTAGCCAACGCGCAAGAAGTTTCGCTGGTGCGATCTAGAATCAACTCCATACGCCTCGAATGTTGATCCAAAGATGCAGAAAAGCGCCGCGATGATTTCTTTTGTGCGAGGACCGAGCGGTGCATCTTCCTCATTGTTGTGCTCGCTATGCTCCCCTTGTGACGATGAACCCGCCATTGTTAGTATCAAAGCAAAGAACAAATCACAGCAGTATATGTCCCTATCAACTACAAGGTTTCGAGGCTCAATCAAGTCACTCACACTCAAGCTTATACCTAGTTCTTACAAGTTCTTACCAATGCAAAGAAGGAAGTGGTACAACCGGTGGTCGGTTCGTGATACTCTCACTTGCGATCACCCAACGACATGCAGGAACCAGACCGCCGAGTTAGTAGGAAGTGGAGCTCTAAGGCTAGTATGTAGCAAAGGAATAGCAATTATTCAATTCAAGATGCAAAATTGAAAAGCAGCTCAAAGTACTAGTCACAAGTGCTGATCCTAGTCTAATCAAAGTTTAGCTAATCAAAGCCCCACTAAGAGATGTGTATGTACGCACACGCAAAGATAAATGTGACTTGATGTAAGCAATGGAAAACCTCACAACAAGTGCTGGGAGAGACGCTAACCAACTACTCAAACTTCTTTGTAGGGCACAAGATGGTTCACACGATGTAGAGCACAAAAATGTAATAACGTGCAACAGAAACAAACCCTTTAGTTTAAGCAGAAAACAATAGTTAGTCTCAAGAGATGAAAAAGCAAAGTTTTATATGGCTTATATATACTGCTTGAAAGGTTTCGATGAGATCTACAACTTTAAAGTTGAGACGGACCCCAAATTCGATGGGAAGACTAAAAGAAACGGCAAAACCAAACAAAAACTTGTGACGCGAATTCGAGCCGAAAATGACCGATTTTGGGTTCTCTCGAGGAGACTAGTGCATTAAGTGGAAAGTATGCGACTCGTTGTTAGCTTTCCAACGAGTCCAAGAACGCCCAAATCGGACACCATATGCAAAAGTTATGCCCGTTTTATCAAGGTCTCTAAACGGAATCGATTTGACCGAAACCGACTCGGTTTCAATCTTTAAATTGCTATATCTTTTGATTCCGTGGGCTAATCTTGCTGAAATTTTTGTGCAAGTTTGTGGCTATATGTAGAAGGGCTCCACCAGTTTTCACTGATTTTGGTGTAAGATTGTTTTTTCTTTTTTTTCTTTTTTTTTCTACCACGCTTTTGTTTTGTGTGGCGCCTCTTTCTCCTTCTATTTTTTTGCGGCTCTAGGGTTTTCCACAAGTCACGAATATAGCAAAGTATTCTCTCTTTTTTGGTGCAGATTAGAGGAGTTCTAACCCACGAATTTTCTGCTTTAGATGCAAAACTAAGAACCCTAAAAGAACGATTGCTTACGCAAAGGAAAAACACGAGAAGCAATCTAGACAACGACCAACTAGACAATAACTAGAACTAAAGATCAAGAACTAGACACGACAATGTAACTAAATATTCAACAAGCAAACCGAAAAGAAAAAATTGCAAAGGCTCAAAGGGCTTGGTATGGATGATAGATGCGAATTTTTTTTTTTGGCAATTTTCTCGACTCTAGGTATGAAAACGAATCTACTACTAGAAAACAGAAACTCTCACCAAGAATCGTAGCTCGATACCACTTGATGAACCCTAAGGTTTGATTTGTTGGCCCGATCTTTCGATGAGAACGATAAGTCCAGAGAGGCCGCTCAACTCGACGATCCTCGCTATGAACACGCAAGGCTCAAACCACGCAATCGCCGAATCGATCGACAAGTCGTTATCAACCATGCACGAATACCCGCTGACTGACCACGAAGGTCGATTCCTCGATACACCAAGAAGCACGCAAGAACAAGATAAAGCAATCTGAAATTGCAAATAAAGATTGAAATATTAAAATTGGGATTTCAAAAGCGGTATTATGGTTGGTCTAGTCGACACAAGCCAATACACGGTTGCAACAAGGCTAACTTTTAACTAAACAAAATCCAAGGAAACTAGAGGTGCGCCCTCCTTAAATAGGGATGAGGAGCCACAAATCTAAAAGAAATAGAGGGTGGGACTAAAGGCATGAATTACTGTTCACATGAACAGTAATCACGCCCCTGTGTGGGCGGCGGCATATGGGCCAATTCCAGACGATTACAAGGCCCAAATCGCCCAAATTAGTGACATAGCACCTTCTTTTGACGATTCCGAAGTCTACAGAAGGAATTTGAGGTGAGGCTGGATCCGTTGGAAAGATATCGTCGTTAGCTTTCCAACAAGCCCAAGAACACCCGAATCGGACTCCGCTTGCAAAAGTTATATCTGTTTTAAGTTGGTGTCAAGCTGATTCCGAACCGATTCGACCAAAATGTATCCAAATTTTGAACTCCCGCTGGCACATGTAGTAGCACCATGGCATGTACACATAGTACCATGGTATGTAGACGTAGCACCATGGCATGTAGACGTAGCTCGATCTAATTGGGTAATATGGCATTGCATTAGCCAAAGTCCAATTGGAGAAGATGTTGGTGAAGTAAAGGAAGTAGAGGATGCAAGCAAAGAAAGTTGAAGCAAAGTGGTTGTATCCTTAGGGTCGATGTCCTCATCGGGCTAGGCACAAATTGACACGGTAGATGAGAGTCTGACCGTGCGGTGAGAACCAAAAGGGCGCGGTGGCTGCTCGAACTCGGAGCTTGGGGCTTCTGGCAACCTCTGCAACACGAGCGAGAGTGCGGGAACTCGGAGAAAACAAAGGACTGCTCATGCTCTTCACTGGGGCACTTACCATAAGCGAAGGGGAGACGAGGGGAGACAAGGGAAGGCTCTGAGCTCCTTTTATAGCTAGCAGGAGGAAAGGCAGAGTCGTCTTCGACTCAGAGGCGCGCGGGTTCCCGAGGTGGTCGTGGCATGGGCGCCTTGGCCGAAGGGGACGGGGCAAGCGCGCATAGCAGGGAAGCGACGGGAGCGACGACTTGGGCGGCGACGCAGGTGGCGGGGCCAACACGAGTAGGCGCTGGCGATGAGACGAGGCTACGGAGGCGCTGGAGTCAAGGGCAGGTGGAGGGGAGCAGGTGGCGGCAGAGGGCCAGAAGGTGCAGGCGCGCGGCCATGACGCTGACACGGTGGCGAGACAAGCGACGGGACTGGTCGACGGAGGCGGCGACTTTAGGGGCCAAGCAGGTGGCGGGGTGACGGAGCAGTGGCGCCGCAGTCCGGGCGATGAGGAGGCGGGTGCCGAGTCCACGGCGGTGGACGAAGGGACAGATCCGCAAGGCTGGTCGATGGGATGTAGGGATGGCATCGGCGCGGCGGGTGCACGTAGTGCTCGCCCATACCCGCATTCGCGACCGAATTCCCCACTGTATACCCGCGAAGGACGACGGCGAAAAACCTCGCCATACCGCCGCGCTGGCATACCCGCTTACTACGCGAATAATGCATCACCGCCGTGGGTACCCATCGCCACAGACATGCTTGTTACCCACGAGCAATGCATACATCAAGTTCATCATAATTCACACATCAATGGTGCATCACGCATTCAACAACTAATAAAGTTCATCACAATTCACATATCATGTTCGACAAGACAACTAATCAAGTTTAACAAATAAAATACAAATACAAATTGACATAGTTTCTTACACATGTGGGTAGATCATGGGTAATCGGGCGTAAGTGCACGTGGAGCTTACCCATACCCATACCCGTACCCAATGGGTAAGAAATTGTGCCGTTTTCATACCAGTGGGCAAAGAAAGACGCCTGCACTCGCCCATTAGGGTATTCGGCCGCGGCACTTGTGGTGTCGGGCACAATTGTCATCCCTAGGGACAGGGCGACAGAGGTCCAGGGGGTGCACTAGCTCGACTGGGCCGGAGGGGAAAGGAGAGGATGGGTGGCTGGTCGAAGGAAAATGGAAGCTGGGCCGGGGGAGGAGAAAGAGGAGATGGCCTACGACCAGGAGGAAAAACGGCCAGCCCAAGGGTGAGGAAAACAGGCTAAGCCCGAAGAGAGGTTTTGAAATTGAAGTAGAAGCTACAGATTTGGAAAATACAACTTAAGTTGAAATAAAATTTTGAAACCAACTGACAAAAGTAAATACTATATACAATCCGAAAACGGACTGTTACATGGCACAATGCCAATAGTCTTACTCTTAACAATGTAAAGGACGCCTCAATAACATAACTATGGGTGAAATAAACATGAAGCTGCTTGCCATCAAAATTATAGATAGTGTTGAGTCTTCAGTACAAAGGAGAAAAGTAAAGGTTACAGTGTAGAAAGTTATACACAATAACCACAATTGGGTTTTACTTCAAACTGTCTTCAACAATCAAATGATGGAAATGAACTACAAGGATAAAAGGTTTCGACAAACTGACAACAAAGTGTCTACTTCAGTTTTGACTTGGCAGAACTTTGCAGTGGCTTAGAGATAGAAACAGTCTGACTACTTCTCACTGTCTTCTTTACATTGTAAGTTATTGACATGAATGCACAAATCAGTGCAATCAAAATGGTTGGATAGACATAAACTGATTTTGTTGGATCACTGTTCACGGGTTTCCCAAAGAGTGCTTCTTTCACTAGACCCCAGGTAACCAAAAGGGTACCGAACAAGGTCATCCTCCCAGGATTTATGATACCAACAAGTGCTCCAGCAACACAGAAATAGCTGCCAGCAAGTATCTGATTATGGAGAAAGAGAGTATAATGTAAAAAGTTGTCAGAAACATATGTATCAGAAAGAGTTGAACACCAGTTATAGAAAAGCACCTCTAAACGCTGGAGATCAATTACTGCTGAAGCATTCTTGGCTTCTGTCAAATTGTACATGTCGAACAGGTCACTCCACCTTGGAAACGTCATGCTTTTAATGAGGCTGCTCACTATAGCACTAGGGTAGAGCATGGCCTTCACAACAGATGGTGGAAATATATCATTTGAGACTAACTGCGAAGATGTAACTTGAATTGGTGTTGTGCATGTGCCTGCTCTACAAGGGACCCTGAAATGGCAGAAGAAGGTAAGCAAAATCTATGATGGAAGCAAATTATAACACAATCATCTAGAATCCATGCTCAGGAAAAAGAGGGGAGGGACTCAAGAGAAAGTAACTAGGCAGAGTACAGTTATGGAGAAAGAGTAAAACTGAATGATTGGACTCCTGGTCAAACCATGAAATATAAGAAAAGATTCAGAGGATTCCCTCTACAGACGTTCAATTAAAAAAATGAACCACAGCAACCAGTTAGGAGTGGCAACAATTTATCTATGATTAAAATTTAGTCATGGGGTTCCACAAAATGTAATCTAGCACAACTATATATTGTAATCAATAATCATGCACACATATGTACTAAAATCAAACCCGGCTGGCTGTCAGTTGTATATGCATACAGGGCTAAATATTGAATTAACCATGGTTCCAGAATCCAGATTATGAAATTGCGAGACATATGACTACTGTAAAATCCATATATGCACAGGGTTGCAAGAAACCAGTGAAAGACTACTGCTGGTTAAAAAATATACTTGAAGGCTGGGGTTTAAGGTGAACCGGGCTGGGACCTCATCAAGTCACAAACATATTTTTTTTCTGATTTTGTCAGAATATAAGCACAATTTTCCATTATGTCATTAGAGAACTGGATAACCTCAACTCTTCTTCTGGTTGTTTCCACCTGAGTTAATTTTGGGGAGTGAAGCCTAAAACTCTGCACATCCACAAACAATGTCTGTTCTAATAAGTTCTAAAAGTTTCCTGTCAAGAAGGGTATTTGCTGACATATGAGTACACTGTCAACCTTTCCGCCGTTCTGGAGCTGGCAATCACGCCAGGCACCGGCATCAACAGAGTTCGGCATGCTTGATTAGTAGTAGGATTTACCACAACAAGACATGGAAACAATACACACCTACATCGAATCATAAATATAGCATGCCACCCCCCAAGATGTAAACATAAAGTACAGGCGTGAGAACTAGTAGCGAATAATGGATCTGGCCCCTAAAGGTAAGCGCTGCTAGTAATCAGAGTTACTACGAAACCTCTCTTTCTTCTTCTTCGAATTTCGAAAGAGATTCGGAGAATTCTTGGAAAAAAACAAGCGTACTGTACTTACTGGTTCCTGGTGGGCAGATGGGAGGATTGCTGCTGACCTGAAGAGCGGGATCTGGAGGATGATGAGAAGGAAGAAGACGCGGGAGGCGTAGAAGGAAATCCGGCGGCTCGTCCACCCGCCGCCGCCCACCCTCCGACGCTGCACCTCGATCGCCCCCGTCGCCGCCGGCTTCGACGAGCTCGGCCTCACCTCCGCCGCCCTCTCTTTCCTCGTCGGTGGCGCCATCGCTCGCCTTGCTAGACTGCTCCGGTCAACGGCCACTCGTGATTTTTATCGATTAATTCATCGTCTTGACGAGGCGAGCATAAACTAGAGATTAATAAACCCATTCGTCCACCTCATCCCCAGCTGCGGCATCAATTTTTTATTGAGAACAAAATATAATTTTTATTTTAGCAGGATTGAGAAAATCTAACTAGGCTAGATTCACAGGCCCATGTAAAACCAAGTTTTGGGCCAACCTATCAATTTTGGGTTGGAGTTTACATATGCAATTAGTAAAATGCCACTTCAAAGAATTTATTTTTCAGTGAAACTTCAAAGTATCTATATGCCACTTAGAGATTGTTGCTTCAGTGAAATGCCAATTCCAGGATCCATTTTGGAAGAAAATAATTTATATATATATATTTAACAGGAAATTGTTTAATTCTCGTATCAAACATGGAAAAGTTGCGTGTTCCAAACGAGGCTCGTCGTTTTCTTGATGTGTTTTGCAGTTTTGGCTCATTGCCATCCCGTTCTTCTTCGGGAAAATTACTATACCACTCCAAAGAATGCATGGCTTGGGACGCCACTCCGAAGGTTGCCATCCATAATATACCACTCAAAATATATTTATATCCACATAATGCCATTACTATCCATTTCTTGAGTTTTCTTGAATTTTCTTCCTTCGACCCGTGCGAATTATCACTTTTGCCCCTGATGAGACTTGACTCGGATCGGACAAAACAAAGCCAGGTGCGATCAACCCATGTGGGTATTAGAACCCAGTGCGAGCCAAGCACAAGGCAACGGGAGAGTGCAGAGTAGTAGGGGTGGTTCTAATTCCTGAAGTCTGGATTAATTTAGCCTCGTTGCGTAATAAAAATTTCAAAAATAGACTCTATAATTACAAAATTCAAAAAATGGCCTCCTCATCATGCAGTGCCGCCGTCTGAATTGTTGTCGTCGGACGGCAAAGAATAAGTTGTTGGTCCCGGCGGCAAGATTTCTTGCCCCTTGTAGGGCCCGCGCAGAGGTGCGCAGACAGAAGCTCGCCGCGCCCCACCGGGCGGGCCGCCACGTGGCGGCGGCATCTTGTCTTCGCGTCCGGCGGGATAAAGATTTGTGCCGCCGCCACACATGGCGGCTTGGGCGCGTTCGGGCGGCGCGGCGCGCAGCCCGCGCGCGCAAGACACTGGTCGCCTTGCGCGCCATAAAGGGAGCCGTGAGTTCGCTTGCTCCCTCACTCGCTCCTGCGACGCGATTAGGGGAAAAATAATTTGTGTGCAAAAAACTCTACGAATGGGAAAAAAAATTCAGGCGCGAGAGCGAAGGAAAAATCACGAGCACCTAGAAAATAAGTTGTGTAGCATGCTGCGAGCACCTAGAAAAGGTAAGTGCCATTCACATCCGGTTATTATTATCGGTAGTTTTAGCAATGTGATTAGGATGCAATTAGATAAATTGTAGCAACAGAGTAGTTATAGTTGTGTAGTTAGTTTATTTTGAAGACTCAGTAGTTACAATGTCATTAGGCCGTAATTAGTTGACTTAACAGACCTGTTGCTAATAGTGTTGTAAATTTCATCTCGGCTATTTGCATAGTTTCATGAACTTAGTCATAAAATAGCAAAATATTTGGAGGTCGTTTAGCAAAATAGAAATAGCCCCACTGAACGCTTTGTATATGTACTCTTGATCGGGCATATTGCCTTCGGTGCATGCACTACGCAGTACACCGCTAGAATGAGAAACTTGACGCACCTCTCAGTAAGTTTTTATATTCGAAATTTAATGAAAAAGAATACCTTGTCGTAGACCTCGCATGTCTTTGGTGTAAGCTAGGTCTAACTCGGGTATGGAAACGTAGAAATGCAATAAGAATTTCTGAAGTGAATTATTTTTGCACTGTAATATCGAACTAGTTAAAAAATTCATAACTATATAGTACCACCGGAAATTTCTGAAGTGTAACATAGAATAGGCTATGTATTATTTATACTACAAATAATATTAGCTTGGACATTTCATTGATAGAAAAATCATACGAACTCCAATCGGGATTGAAAACATGTACGACAACACGATCGTGTACAGTGGGCATAACCAAATTTGTAGAAGCATTCATTCGGAAAAAATCCCACAAATAATTCGATGGTTTCATATGCACATGTGTTAGGTACTTTATGACGGAAATTCAAGATCTGTTCGTGTTCCACGTGGACGCTCTCATACATGACGGACCGTACGGCGTGGACCTGTCAAATTGTCACCGCACCGTGATCCGGGCGCCGGCTCTGAAGGACATGAGCCTCTCGGAGCTAAGGCGGTGCGTGCGTTCCACGTTCGATCGCGCCACTGGAAGGAAGAAGCTACGCATCGAGGCGTTATATGCCTCGGTGGTGGGTGGTGCAGGCGAGACCGTTTGGCAACTTATGAAGGTCACATGTGACGCTTCATGGGCCAACTACATGGGGGTTGTTTGCAACCCCGCTGCTGCGATATATGCGCGGCCAATGGTCTACGTTCAGTTCTTGGAGAGGACGGGGACATCCGGCGCGGGTGGTTCCGGTGAAGGTGAAGCTGCTAGTGAGGAGAAGCCTGCGTTGGTCTCCGGTGTTGGAGGAGACGTGGGCGATGGAGACCTGAGGAGGCGTGCGGTCAATTTTGAGCCCAACGAAGGAGCAAAGAGATGGTGGTCAGCCCGTATTGATTGTCAGAAGTACCTGGCCGACCAGGTGGATGAGGTGGAAAGCGAGGAGAACGTGGAAACAACTAGTTCGGAAGACGACGAAGATGGAGAAGCTCCTGCGGGAGGAGGTGCAGTTGGTGGTTTTGTGACCACTGACATTGCTTACGTCGCCTCACGATTGGACGACGTTGCGACGACATCGCTGGTTCTGCCACGTCCGGAGGGTGCTGAGTGGGGGTTCAATGAGGACACCCTGCTCCTAGGCCAGCGCTTTCCTAACAAGAGCGCCGCACAGCATGCTATTGCTAGATACGCCGTTAACATCGGTCGGACATATCGGGTGCAGAGGTCCAACCCCGACACGTACATCGTCAAGTGTGTTGATGAATCCTGTGCTAGCAAGGTCCGTGCGCAGAGGTTCACGGCCGCTACCATGGGTTTTCGGATAACGGTGCTGAAGGACCACACATGCGAGTTAGCTGAGCCGCTTCACAGGCACCGCCACATGACGTCCTCGTATGTTGCCAGCTTGATAAGCCACCTCGTTGCTGCAGATGTGTCTATTTCGCCAAAGCTCCTGCTGGCGGATGTTGCCAATATGGTGGGGTTCCCTGTCAGCTACAAGACGGTATGGCGTGCGAAACGCAGGGTTCTGGAGCGAATGTTCGACACATTCGAAGAGGCTTACAACCTAGTACCAAGATCACTGCATCAAATCGCGGAATCTAATCCCGGGACGTACGTAAACAAGCTTGAGCGGGTGCATCTGACTGAGGGGCCCAATTGTTTTGTTCTTGAAAGGGTCTTCTAGGCCTTCCGTCAGGCGATCGAATGGTTCAAGCATTGTCTTCCCGTGCTCACGATGGATGGCACCTTCCTATGTGGGAAGTACAGGGGTACCATCCTCACCGCCGTTGCGGCCGATGCGAATGACCAGTTAGTCCCCGTGGCGTTCGCAATTGTTGAGAGCGAGAACACAAAGAGCTGGTTGTGGTTCCTGTGCAATGTGAAGCAAGCGGTGGTCCAAGATCGACCAGATGTGTGTGTCATCTCGGATCGCAATGCTGGGTTGTTGTCTGCGTTGTGCATGAGGCAAAATGGGACGCAGCCGCCGTACCAGTGGAACAATGTTAGGAGCCGTTGGTGCATGAGGCATCTCGCGGCCAACTTCCACACAAGGTTTCGGAGCAAGGACCTCATGAAGATGTTCAAGAAGCTCTGCATGCAGAAACAAAGGAGGAAGTTCGAAGCGGTGTGGAGATAGCTCGATGAGGAGACCGGGAAGCATGTAAAGGACTCAGCGCATGCCGAGGCAGGGGCAGCGGTTAGAGGGTCCGCGAGAGTTGGGAGTTCACTAAGTGGGTTAACTCGCACGCACCTGACCTGGAGAAATGGTCCCTACTGCATGACACGGACGGTGCAAGGTACGGGATCATGACGACCAACATGTCGGAGGTGTACAACGGTGTGCTCAAGAGTGTCCGCTCCCTGCCGATCACTGCGATCATGGAGGAGAGCTGGAACTGTACCATCGGATACTTTGTTAACATAGCCATGATGGCCAAGAAGCATCTGGAGGATGGGAAGCAATTCTCCGAAGTAATGCATGCCTAAATGGAGAATAAGATCAGCAAGGCTCGATCGCACGCCGCTCGTACCATGGATGGCGTCAGGTAGAAGTTCGAGATCAGGCTCAGGGAGAAGTACGTGATGGGTCATGCTAGAGGGGATCGTAAGCAGGTCTGCACGATTGGTGAAGAAGCGTCGTGTACCTGCAACAAGCCGCAGCCTCTACACAAACCATGCTCCCATGTCTACGCGGCGTGCGCGGCAGGCCTCGGAGCGTTACATCTCCGAGTACTACGACATCCACCACATGTATGCAACTTGGAGTGCCGAGTTCCATTCATACGGGCTGGACACGCACTACAGGGACCTTTAGCTGGGGCAGGTGAAGTGGGTGCCCAACGACGCACTAAAGCACCCCAGCCGTGGAAGACGTCAGTCTCGACGCATCCGGAACAACATGGACGACAGCCAGCGCGGGCAACGGGTTCGCCGCCCCCGTTGCAGACTGTGCAAGACAATTGGGCACTCCATCAGCCGCTGCCCAAACAGACCCAGCATAAGCAGTGCACCGTAGCGAGGAAGATATAATTACTAAGTCATGATGTCGCTTGCTTATTTCAATATCTTTGATGGACTCTGTTGCTGTTAATACATGCCTTTATGAAGGATCGAAATGGCAACAGAGGGGGGGTGAATGGTGCTTTAAAAATTAAGATTCTCCCCTTCTAAGTATCCATACTGACAGACAATACCCTCTGATAATCAAGAGAAAAGAAACGAACCAAAATCAGAAAGGGGAAATAAAATCTGGGCTGTTATGTCGGAAATCGGAAGTTCCGGTCTTCCAGTGCGGAAGTTCTGATAATCGGTAGTTCCGCTCAGTCAGGTGGAAGTTCCGCAAGTCTCTGGGTTATCCTGACAACAATCGGAAATTCCAATCTCCCAGTGCGGAAGTTCCGGACTGCGGTAGTTCCGGACTGCGGTAGTTCCGATGTGTAAAATGCGGAAGTTTCGATTTTCCCAGACAGAAGAACGGAACGTATTGGAAATTTCCAAAAATCCAAAATACTCACAAATTGCTTCTCTTCTCGGGTCAAGTCTCACAGGACATCATCCTAAACAACATCTTGACCTCATTGAGAAGGAATCGCAGACAAAGATCCATGAATCAAAGCAAAATCGGATTTCTTGAATATTTGGCAAGAAAGACCAAAAACTGAAATTTTGCATGATTCTTGGATTCTTGAGTGATGAAACTTTGAGGTTAGCTACTTAATAGCCTATAGATTCAACATGCCAAGTTTTATGCCATCTCAAGAACGGAAACAAGATTTTCATCCAAGACCTAGGCACGGGAAGGAAGAACAGAGAAAGCCAAAAATCAAGAACTGAGATTACTGTTGATTTGCTCTTGGGAAAAGTCGATCAAATGATCTTGTGGCATCATTCCAACAAAGAGCAACTCATTTTGGCACTTCCCAACAAGAATCAAGCCAAAAATAAAATCTTAAGAATCAAGCCTTACGAGAGAATAAGAACATAGGCATGAACAGGAAAGTAAACAAGAGATTTTTCATTCCTTGAACCAATGGATTACAGAGACACACACAGAGAAATGATTACAAGAGACTCAATCCATTCTCTCCCTCTCCATCTCAAGAACACACAAAGGGACAAATGAGAGAGAGACACCAGAACAGAGGAACAGGAGAAGCTTATGAAGGAGCCATCTCTGCTCTCTTTCTCCCAACAACTAAAGCCTAAAGCCAAAACAACCTTCCAAAGCCACTTTTGACTCTAGCAAACCCTAATCCTCTCTCTAGTGACCCACCAACTAAGGAGACAGCCCCTCCTTATATAGGCACCAGCTAACGGGTCGCAAACCCATTACGCCAGACAAAATCCGAACGGAGCCCACTCCCGCTTGTGCAGCAATGCGAAAATACCATTTCGCCCCTCATGCACCTTTTGGGAAGCTCCCGCATTCCTTGTTGTCCACGACTCGCAACCACCTCGAGTGCACGCCGTCTTCGACACACCTTGACCGTTCTGACCTCAACGCCACCTGCGTCTCGTCCGGTCTCCACGTGTCTCGCCACGATTCCGCCTCGACGTCCTGCAACCAACATAGACAAGAAACACATCATATAGCATTGTTCGAGATAATGGGATTAACATTTGTACTTGTCTCAAACTCATACACGAACCACACAACTCAAAACCACAAATTATGCACTCACTGCTCAAATCTGCGCACAAACGGAAGTTCCGCTTTCCCAAGCCGGAAGTTCCGATGATTGGTACTTCCGCATCCCCAGGGCGGAAGTTCCGCACATTACAAAATCAAGACAGCAGCAGCACAACAGAAGTGAACCAAATCACATACTTTTCAACAAAAGAGTCAAATACTCATCACTCGCATGGGGACACCTCTCACATGGTCTCTCACTTTATGTAGTACTTGTTAAGTTGTCCAGGTTTGTTGTTAACTCATTATGGTCATGTTGTGTTGTTGAATTTTTTATCGTATGTTTTGCCTTATTTTCCTGTGCCACACAATATGTTTTACATGCGCAATCGACATGTTGTTTCCTGTTGGCGTGAGATGGCGCAGGCTCCATTGACGACGCGTACGAGCTGCTCGACCCATGCTGGGATGTGGGACACCGTTGCCGGGCGTGGTATGCCGGCGTCGGCCCTCCGAGCCTGGTCTTTAGCGCCCCCAGAGAGAGTTGGCCCCTTGACGAGCGGTACATCCCCAGGCTTCGGGAGACCGGGCTCCTGCCCCTTGCCCGGATGTTGGACCTCCCGCACATGCTCCAGTTTGACACGGCACTCCTGTCTACGCTCGTGGACCGTTGGAGACCAGAGACTCACACTTTCCACTTCCGATGGGGGGAGATGACCATTACTCTGGAGGACGTGGCTCGCATGTGTCTACCTTTGCGTGGTCTTCCAAAGAGTGCCCTCCGAGGGTAGTAGACCGAAGGTCCGCTTGGCCGGATGATTTGGTCACCCGATTGCTGCGAACGCGTCGGGTGTGTCACATTCTCGCCACGGCGAGACATGATCTCGCCCGAGCATGCGATCACGGAGGAAGTGAGTACACATTTAGTCGCTGCCTTTTGTTCTTGTTCGGATGGATCTCGCTTCCTACTACGCAGGAGATGCGCGGTACCCGAAGCTACATCCATCCGCACGATCTTTGGCGACGCCGCCCGAGGAGATTCCACAAGATGCTTGGGGCTCAGAGTGCTTTGCGCCACCTACCGAGGGTTGTGCGATGCTTGTCAGCGCAGCACGGGCGAGGAGCTAGTCCTCGCGGTATGCTATGCCCTGCTACAGTTATGGTCGTGGGAGCACTTTTCAGTCGGCCGACCGTACTTCCGCACCAGCGTGCACCCTTACCAGGTGACCACCGAGCTTTACAAGAACGCTGCAGGGGACGACCCCGTCGACGGGCCTACGATGGGAGCACGTTGGACACGTGCTACCCTAGGGTGGGTTAGGGAGAGACCGAGGCGCGTGTACCCAGAGTTCCATAACCTTTTCGAGACTCTCCACGAAGACGAGGTCATCTGGTGGCCATGGACAGCACAGTTCCTTCACGACACGACCCCCTACAATTATCGTCCCAGTGCACTCTGGACGAGGCACTCTGGATGACGACCTGCCACCTGGTCTTCTCGCACATGGTCGAGCAGTACAATCCGCAGCGGGTCATGAGGTAGTTCGGCCTTTACCAGGAGGTGCCACCGCCCGCGGGACGACCTCTCACAGAAAAGGCTCACCGGTATGTCATTCTTTAGTGTCATTTTGAGGGCATGTTTGAGTAAGATTTTCTGACATGTAAATTCAATTGCAGGCAAACGAGGAGAGAGCGGAGGAACGACGACTGGAGGCAGACGCAGCAGCCCTGGACGACGCTGTGGATTGACAGTTTTACGACGGACGTGGTGCTGGAGTTTCGCGGCTACGCCATCCAGACGTACGTTGCGTACTTGCGGTGGTACGTTCTGCGCACTAGGTGCAGGCTTACTAGGCCAGCGCTGCAGCGTCCAGTGCACTCCATGCAGGACGACGTCGTACTAGCTGGTCCGGATCGTCATCGGGTGGACCGCCTCGACGAGACGGTAAAACATTCTTCGCATAATTCTCGTCCGGCAACACTTTTCGCACTTACTATCGGTTTTCATGCAGTACTACCGCTTGGAGCGTATCCGCCATGAGACTATTGAAGCTATAAACCGTGGGAACAAAGAACACATTGATCGCCTCATAGGCGTGATGCGCGACGATACGCGAGGACGCATTTCGCTATTAGATCCAGAATTTGTGGTCGCCACAACGACGCTCAAGCACGATCGCTGCAGCGCGGGCGGGCACCTCCACCACCTCCGCCCTCGCACCTCCGTCTACACGACAAGACGCCGCGCCGTCGACCGGAGTCGTTGAGCTACGGCCGCCGCCTCGACCCGCCTCGGGCCTGTGTATGTCATCCATCAACCGGTTCTTGTCGTGAGTACCTTTTCATGCACTCATTTGGACGATTCGACATTACCCTTTGTTCTTGCGGCGATTGCGAGGAACAAAGACTCTGCGCAACTATCGTCATCACGGAGGGAGGCGCAGGACTGGACTTCCTCGCACGGCGTTCAATCACACCTACGCTAGCGCGACCAGTGGTTCGGCGACACGTACGGAGGGTACACCGTGCAACACTATGGCTCAGACTGGCCAGGAGGATCCTCGTCAACACAACAGCCTACTCAGGTACACGTGAACGTACTTACACCGATTTTCCCGTCGCACAAAACCAATGACTAACTCACCATGTACGCTTCCCGCGGGAAGAGCACCAGTGGGTTGACGATATGCTCAGGCCTCAGCCGGACCGCCACGATGAGATCACCCCAGATTCGCCTCCCAGACAGGGCCCCTACTACGGCCTTCGAGACGTACGCCGCTCCCCGGACAGGTTCACATTCCTTGAGGATCAACTACGTCGTCCCGGCAAGTGACACGAGGATGCGCCCTAACTAATTTTATGGTCGTGTAAAACTTGTTATGTAATGCCATTGCGCATCCCGCCTTTCTGATTTATGTAATGTCCTTGTGCGTTACGACTGTGAGATTTATGTAAACAAAATGTTCTCTGAAATATTTAGTACTAACAACAACTGTACCTCCCGATTTTAACTTACTAAACCTTAAAGACATAACGCAATGCTGCCCTACGATACCTCCTCGGCCCTGCTACCTCGTGGACGTGAATTTTCTTCAACCAAATTACAATTTACCCGCAGGCTATATATATGCATGATTTGGCTGTCATTCCCTTCTCCTTCCTTCCAGTCTTAAACGGGATGTCTACGGCCTCATCAAACTTTTGAGTGAGCAGGCAATTAGAAGCACTACGACAGCACTTGCATTGCCCTCGTTGTAGGGATTCGGTGAATGTGTTCACCTCCCATACGCCAACGAATCAATCCCGAGTGTTCATGAAGTGTTCAAATCTTACGGTAACTTGTGCCTGATCATCCCTAATGAACTTCTTTCCAAACATCATGTTTTTTCACTTGCAGTTCTAATTATTTTTACAGAACACAACATGTCGGTTCTGGCTGTGGGCTGATGCAGCTGTGCCAGAGGTTCGAGGTATTGCAATGCAAATTGCAGCCTTGCAAGAGGACACCCGTCGTGTGGCTGCATTTCGTCAAGTGCCTCGACCATCGGATCAACCGACGGAAAATAAAGATAATGTTATTAAAAGACTGGATGAAAGGATGGAAAGGGTTGAGAAATCGCTACAGAAATTAGTTAACATAGCCAGTTTGGTAATTTTTCTTCTATTATTTCTTGTTCTTGCCAAGTAGAAGTTCAGTTGTAATAAGATTGTAAAATCCACTCTTTATCTATGCATCCCTGCACTACGTGATGTATGTCTTTGCAGCATTGTTGTACTAGTTTGTATCATGTATGCCTCTGTCTAATTCCGTTATGAACACTTTGCGTCTGAATTAATCAAACAATAATTTCCAAATCAGCGCGGAACTACCGCCATCTAATTTGCGGTACTTCCCATTATCGGAAGTACTGTAAATTTCTTGCGGCACTACCGCTCTTAAATGAAGCGCAAAAAGACCCTCTCTGAAAAAAACGTTCCGCGTGAAAATCAGAACTTCTGCGGTGCAGTAGTTCCGCTCCCAACATGGCGGCACTACCGCGCTTGTAGAAAATCAGCTAAGTCCCAAAAGGGTGCTCTTTGAAAAAAAAATGTTCCGCGGGATTTTCAGAAGTTCTGCCGAGAGGTAGTTCCGCACTTATATCGTCGGAACTACCGATTATCCTAACAAAGCAGCAGATGGCTTTCAAAACAAGTTCAATTGCAAAATAAATTTACGAACTTAAGTGACAACACACGCTCGCTTGACTTTTCGATCGAAATGCGGCACTCTGCAGAGTAAGACATGACAACACACTGCCTCGCCAGCTTTTCAGATCGAAATGACAGCACTATGGAAAGTAAGACGTGACAACTCACTAACTCGCCAGCTTTTTAGACCGAAATGACAACACTCTGCAGAGTAAGACGTGACAACACACTGCCTCGCCAACTTTTCAGACCGAAATTACAGCACTCTGGAAAGTAAGACGTGACAACTCACTAACTCGCCAGCTTTTCAGACCGAAATGATAGCACTCTGCAGAGTAAGACGTGACAACACACTGCCTCGCCGGCTTTTCATACCGAAATGACAGCACTCTGCGAAGTAACACGTGACAACACACCGCCGCATGACTTTTCGCATCAAATGACATCACCTTGCAGAGTAAGACGTGACTCCTCTCTGCAAACCAGGACGAGAGAGGACTCTGCAAAGCAAAATGGGACAACACTCTGCCTCCCGAGCTTTTCCTACCGAAAATACAGCACTCCAAAAAATGGGACATGACTTCTCTCTGCAGAAAGATTAGACAACACTCTGCCAACCACACCATGCCAACCCTCTGGCTTATAAAAGGAGGTGCAAGTCATCTACGAGAGAAAACCACACAACCAAACCCAACGCTACACCAGAGCTTGCTTCGCCACGCTGGGATGGACAATCTCAGGAAGCAATGGGACGAGATCCGTGATCTAGCAAGGGCTTCAACGGCACAGGCCGAACAAGCTAGGGCTGCTGAGGCCGAATGCGGCAAGAGCAAACTTGCGTAATGGCGCTCTCGCAATGAAGCCCCGTGCAAAGAACCCCCGCGAACGTTCCAACCGAGCCTTCGCCGCAACACCCGCCGGAGGGGGAGACGTCGCCCCTCTGTTGGTGCAGGGACACATGCAAGATCTTCAAATCCAAGCACCAGCTCAGCCTCGGCATGCGTTACTGGGGTTGTCCTAACTACTCCTCTGACTATCCCGACTGTTGTTGGGATACGAGCAGCTATCGGTAGCCAGTAAAGAGTACTTACAGTAATTTATCGTACCAATTCTCTTTCAGAGTACGCACTAACAATCTCTCCCGTCTACCCGTAGTCCCCGGAGCCGCTATGTGACTTCCGCAAGTGGATCGACCTAGAGATCCACCCACACGACCAGTGGCAGCTCGACTTCGAGGAGTGGAATGCCAAAAGGGGACGCGAGATCCGGGAGGAGGATCGTCGGACTGAAGAGCACAACGAGCGTATCCGCCTGGAAACTCAGGCCCATCTCGAGGCGTGCAGGCGCAGGGAGCGCGAGGCACGCGAGAGGGGGCGCAAGAAAAAGCGGGAAATGGCGGCCGAGGCCAGGGCGGCAGGCGAGGAGTACAATGCCGAGCTCGCAAGAAAGGGCAAATGGCCCTGGTCCACGCAGTAGGTCGGGCCAGTCTGTAGTAGTCCCTCTCCTATTCGCCATGTTTTAACTATCCCCTAAAGGCATGCGTACTTACATGGTCCGGAAGCTCGTGTCGCAAGTTACAGTAGTAGTAGCATCCATAGTAAAGTAATTAGCCGAACCATCATACCATGTGACCACATGTAACGTGCTTCTGTCCGCGTGCGGACTGCAATGTAGTTCTGGTGCTGTGCCTCCGCTGAGCCATCAAAGTATGCCTCTTCTGGTGAAATTCCAGAGATAACCATTCACATCGGTATCGATTCTTCTATGTTTTAGGGTTTCTCCGTAATCGCAACGTTCTCAGCCCCTTTAGTTAAGTTAATTTCCGTACTCTGCTTTTTCGTACTCTACTTTCACAGAATAAATGTGATTGAGAACCATATCGGCCAAGACTAGTCATGTCGTACCAAACTTCGCACATTTCAAGTCACATGAAATCATGAAACCCTAATTTCTGAAACGTCTTGTCCTAATTTTTGAGACCTAAACCCTGAATTTGTCGAGATAATTTCAGAGCATGCAAAATTATGTAAAATTTACACAATTAAGTCCGCTATGTAGGGAGTCTGGAAAAAAATCATAATGTTTGGACCTCATTTGCTATATTAGAAAATTCCTACAAACATTAGACTTTAAAGAATTTTGGAGAAAAAATAACAATGCATAAAATTTCAAAAAAATTACACAAGTAGACAAACTATACCACGAGGCTCCACAAAAAATTTCATAATTGTTTGAGCTTATCTTGTATATTTAAAAAATTGTCCAACAAATATTATTAATTAGTTTTTTTTTAAAAAAATAGTTTTTTTTGCCCACGTGATGCAGCACCAAGGTGTCGCTCGGGACGACAAGACCTTGGTGTCGCCTTCCTTAACAGAAGAACTCGATTGTCGCCATCGAAGACAAGACATTTTGGAATTTTTGTGACGCAACGGGGCTAAAATAGTCCAGATTTCCTAATTCCTACCTAGCTCGTTCGCACCTATCTTGGGCCGGTTCGACCTGAGTCTGGTTTGATCAAGGTAAGAAGTGATAATTCACATGGGTCAAAGGCCGAAAAATTCAAGAAAATACAATAAATTATCGATAATGCATTACATAGAGTGGTACAGTTTGGAGGACAATCTTTGAAGTGGCATCCCAATGTTGGATTGATCTCAGCTAACTGTCGAGACCGAGTCTCACGGGGGCATTGCCCACTCGCGCCCTGATCGGGGGCGCAACCAACGAATTGGTTACGGTCCCGTTCTCCTAGCGCCACATAAAAGAGGTTGGACTCGGCAAGCTTTTGAGTAACGTCAAAGGCTACCAAAAGTTCTAATTCACAATCCGGTCTGTTAAGGGCATTGAGGTGTGCGAAGATCTAAAACCACCGTCGTCGCTCGACGCTCCAGTGCACTCATCCACAACCGCTGGTCGACCTGCGTTGCCATCTCGACTACACATCGCCTTGGGCCGACGCATCTGTGCAACCCCTCACATCTTCATCGACCCCGGCCAACTCTGAATCACGATGGCATCTTCAGGATCGGGTAAGGGTTTTCGTTTCCACACTAACGTTTTTCTAGGTGTTCATTTATGTGCTAGGATTGATCATGTTTCAGATCAAGTCATTAGCTTAGTTGTAGACTAACAATGGTATCAGAGCCACCCTAGTTCTTTTTGGACCCTATTAGCCCCAGCCGATCATGCCCCGCTTGGATCTAAACTTTTGTTGGCTCGAGTTAGCATTTTTAGAAGGAGGGGACTTAAGAATTTTGAGAAACCCTAACGAGACCCCGAGCATTCAAACCCAAAATTAGAAACCCCAAGTCAGAACCCGAAGAATCCTAAAACCTCAAACTCAGATCGAAAAAAGGGGGGTGGTGGGATACTCACCGTTTTTGGTAGATATGGAGTCCGCTCCAGTCTCGGGCGCCGCCGTAGCTCCACTCGACGGTGCCGCGCGAGACCTCGGTCGCACGCGCGTGCCGGTGAGAAGGGCTGCGAGGGCGCCACCTCTTCATGCCGCTCCGCCGCCGCCGCCGCTCCTCGCTTCCGTTGTCGACGGAGCTGAGGCCGCTACTGCCCTCGCGTGCGTCGCCGCCGCTGCAGCGCGGATTCTTCGGAGAGGAGCGGGCGAAAATAAGTTAGGTTTAGGGTTTGCGCCGCATCCGTCGGTTTTTATACGTCACGTTTTTCACTCGCGGCCGTACGATGGAATCCGACAGCTTGCATCGCTCGTTCGGCCAACGCAAGGCACAGACGATTGAACTCAGTCGTTCGTCTCGATCCGACGGCCATCAGTCTTCTCGGCCGAAATCAGCTGGTGGATGGGCCGGCATCGCGCACAATCGCGGCCCGGAGCGGGATGAAGGCCCAGGCCGAGCGCGGGTGAAGCTAGACCGAAAACAGGCCGATTACGGGCCGAAATCAGAAGTGCTGTGCTGTGCACAGTACATTTTCTTTATTTAAAAATTCTTCTTTTGTTTGATGCACTGTTTAATCTAATGTTAATAGCTCAAATATCAGTATGACATTGTCTCTAATTAAGGTTGAACCAACGAGATATTTTAATTAGAGATTTTTTATGTTTTATTTTGGTATTATGTATACACATGATTACATACTGACCAACGTTGTTTGTAGTCATGTGTTGCCACATTAATTGTTAAAGTTCTTTTTATTTTCTGCCCAACGGTGATATAAACTAGAACTGTAATTTTGCATGTTATTAATTAGACCAACGTAGGGTTAATTGCATGCAATACTTTTTATGTTATTTCTAATTTTTCCCTGTATTTTAATGTTCAGCAATGAATGCTTCAAATGTTGCCGCTACAATTGACAACATTGAGCAGTTTACGGGGAGCAACTTCTCCGCTTGGAAAGAAAGAATCTTAGTTGTCCTTGGAGTTTTAGATCTTGATTATGCATTAAGGGTGCCCGCTCCCGTTTCTCCCACCGTTGGTGAGGACAATTACGATGAGAAAAAGAAAATATATGATAATAATGCTAAAAAATGGGAGTGGTCCAACCGTCTATCACTAATGATTATGAAGACCTCTATCTCAGTTGGGATCAGGGGAGCAATCCCAGATTCTGAAAATGCTAAGGAGTATCTGGCTTCAGTAGAGGAGAAATTCAAAGGCTCCACTAAGGATTATGCCAGTACTTTAATCTAGAGGCTTATATCCACTAAGTATGACGGGTCCAGCATCATAAGAGAGCATATCATGATGATGACTGATATGGCTGGAAAACTCAAGGGCATGGACATGGAGATATCTGATGGTTTCTTAGTCTACTTTATTATGACTTCTCTTCCTTCTGAGTACACTGCTTTTAAGATAAACTATAATACTCAGAAAGATAAATGGAGCATGAGCGATCTTATCGCCATGTGTGTCCAGGAGGAAGAAAAGATAAGGACCGAAAAGAAAGATTTTGTGAATCAAGTTGGCGGTCCTAGCAAAAGGAAGTTCTCAGGGGACTTCAAATCCAATAAAAGGCTGCACTACTCTCCTAATTCAGATAAATCAGGGCCTAAGGTGCAAAATACAGCTAAGCCCAATGTTGCTCCTGCTAAAGCACCAAATGGGAATGCATGTCACTTCTGCAAGGAGCCAGGACATTTCCAAAAGGATTGTGTTGGTTTTCTAAAGTGGCTCGCCAAGAAGGGTAATGATTCTATAACGTTCGTTGATGAAACCCTTTATACTAATTTTTCCCTTAAATCTTGGTGGATTGACTCAGGTGCAACTGTGCACGTTACCAACTCTTTACAGGGATTCCATACCGCGAGAACACTAAGAAAGGGGGAGCGAAGTCTTAGAGTCGCGGATGGAAAAGAAACCGAAGTGGAATCAGTTGGTTCTTTTTCATTAGTTTTAGATAGTGGCTTCACACTTCGTCTTAATAATGTAGTTTTTGTTCCTTCCATTAGGAGGAACTTAATTTCAGTTTCTTTATTGGACAATGATGGATTTAAATGTAATTTTGGTAACAATAAATATGTTATCACATTTAATTCAGATGATGTTGGTCTTGCTGTTAGACAAGACAAGCTCTATATGCTTTCTCTTAATGAATCACCTATATCTTTGAATGTGTGTGATACTAAGCGTAAAAGGAATAATGAGACTTCGTCGAAACTGTGGCACTGTCGTTTAGACCACATTTCGAAGGGGAGAATGGAGCGTCTCATTAAGGAAGAGATTCTCCAACCATTAAATTTCTCTGACTCAGACCACTGCATTGATTGCATTAAAGGAAAATATGTAGAGAAAATAAAGAAGAGAGCAACTCGCAGCACATGACTATTAGAGTTAATTCATACTGATATTTGTGGTCCTTTTCCTGTGACATCAGTGGATGGTTTTGATTCTTTCATCACATTCACTGATGATTTCTCCCGTTATGGTTATATTTTTCCCATTAAGGACCGATCTGAGTCGCTTGATAAATTCAAGATATTTAAGGCTGAAGTTGAAAATCAGCACAACCTAAGAATTAAAGTGGTAAGATCGGACCGTGGGGGAGAATATTATGGGAGACATGCCCCTTATGGCCAAATTCCTGGCCCTTTCGCTAAATTTCTTCAGGAAAATGGCATTGTTGCTCAATATTCTACACCAGGTGAACCTCAGCAGAATGGGGTAGCTGAGAGACGCAAACGTACACTTATGGATATGATACGGAGCATGCTCAGCTATTCTAGTTTATCAACTGGTTTATGGATGGAGGCACTAAAGACAGCCGCACATATTCTTAATCGGTGTAATACCTCATTTATCCAGTTAGGTTGTATCGTTGTATTTGTCTGGGAATTTTATTCAAAAACGAGACTTACAACTCTTCGGAAATGTTTGGTAGAAAGAAAGAGGTCGGAGAGAGTAAAAGAAATTGTTTCATCGGAAAAATTCCAATCTTCGGGGGGGGTATATGTTATTGCCAGACAACCTGGGCCGCAGTGCGTGACCCAGGTGGCCCATGAGGGGGCCGGCCGGCCCATGAGGGGGCCGGTCGGCCCATGTAGGGGCCGGCCAAAAGGCCAAAAGGGGGGGCACCACTTCCCCCAAAACCCTAAAGCCTCCTCCTCCCTCCCCCAAGCCGCCACCTCCTTTCCCCCTTCCCTTCCTCACGGCGCAGCACCTCCTCCTAGGCGCCTCCTCCTCCGGTGGTGGCCGCCATTGGTGTTCTCCTGGAGCTGCACCCCCGATCCTCCACGTCTTCACCTTCGGTTCTTCCTTCGCCGGGCTTCCGCGGGGTTGCTGTTTTGGGGCTGGCCAAAGAAGGAGAGGGGAAGTCTTCGGGAAGTTGATCCTCGTCGTTCTTCGGGTCTACAAGGGTAACGAGAGACCCCATCGCTGTTTGATTGCGTTAGAGTTGTCGATTCATTGATTTTGGTAGTATCGCTTAATCTCTGTCAGTAGATTGATTCGGTACAGAAGGTTGTAGCTCGGTTTTGGGTGCCTTAGAGGCAGAATTGGATGTTTTCGCCTTCTAGAGTTTTGTTCCTTATTTCATTAGCTTTCTTTTGGCACCTGGATCACGAATTTTCACCCAGTAGATTAAAAGTTATGACTGTTTTTCTACGTACTGGTCTGTCTGTCAGAACTGCTGGGTATAGTCGGTTGCATCTAGGTTTTGATTTAGTTAGAGTCAGAATCAGGTCAGCCACCCAACTAGGTTTTTGAAGATAATTTCACCATGTTTCCAGGCTGATAAAAATCACTTTATTTGGATCAGTGGTTTAAAAGTTAGAGCATTTTCTTTAGGGCTGTTCTGAATTCTGGGCAGACTGCAGTTGTAGTTTTTCATTGGATGGTTAGACCTCTGTATTGGCCGAATTAGAGTTTACCATCAACTAGAGTTTTGTAGCCAGTTAAGTTAAGAAAATTTGAGCACTGGTTTCAGGTCTTTTGGACCTACGGTTTTTTATTGGTGAATTTTCTAGTAAAACTGCCAGATTAGGGATAATTGAAATGTTTGGGTAAATTGATCAAATTGAACTTTTATTTGGTTAGTTTGATTAGAGAGTGAGGGAGGACTCGTGTAGCATTGCCATATTCGTTTGCCCTTATTTCGATTATGTTATATTGTAGGCGGTGAAGCGGTGAGTGGAGGGTATCCCAATTACCTCCTAACCCTGCTGCCAGCGCACAGCAAGTAATTTGTATTCTATGATTGATGCCATGTATGATGTGTGAATGCATGATTACATTTGTTCGTATTTGTAGATGAATGCCATGTGTTCTTTTCATTTATGAGTACAATTCAATATTGACATGGGATCACATCATGACATGCATACATTACTTTTGTAAGACCCATCAATTCCAGTATGGGCACTTGAAATCCCATCAATTCCAAGATGGGTACGTGAGTCCACCATTCCAATGTGGGCCACGTTACGTGAGTCCACCATTCCAATGTGGGCCACGTTGAATGATCGTATGAAACGTTCTTCATACGATTACTTTAAGTGAACACCGACGGTGATTCACTCGCTATACCTGATATATCGACAATATGTCCATTTCCTTCAATGCACCATTCCACTTCATCCATTCATAAATTCGTTTCGAGAATTGTTCAAATTATGTTTGTGATATATTGCTCATTGTATGTTTGATTGTTACATACAGTTGCTTGCTGAGTCTTTGGCTCATTCTTGCTTTATTGTCTTATTTAGGTAATTGACAAGGAAGAATGATCTTGTGGAGGGTAGATCATCACGTTGCACTCACTATCATATATCAAACCATTTGAGGACTTTTACTGTCGTTAATTATGACTTGTGTTGCATTGTAATAAGCCATCACGGCCTTGACTACCTTATCTTTCTGAATTGTTTTCTTCCATTTCGTTGATTAAAACTGGATGATGAATACTTGTTTCCTTATAATCTTAATACTTGCTTCATCTTATCATGCGTTTTGATGTTATTAAATTTGAAAAGTAGTGGATGTAGGTGACATCTTGACTTCCTTATAGTCAGGGTGTTACAGTTGGTATCAGAGCGGGCTTCAGGTCCGTGGTAATAATATTAAAATGACACACTGTGCACAATAGGAAGGGTTGGGTAAACCATTATTTTTCCGCAATTGCTTGGTTATGTCCCCATTTATTTTGTTTATCAGTTAGTTGAGCTAAGTATTTGATTTTCGCTCTGTTGTGTTGTTCTTAGATGGCAAGAGGTAGAGGCCGTGGTCGTGGTCGTCCACCGACCCGTAGTGGTGGTCGTGGCCGCGGTCCGGCAGCTACATCGTCTTCGTCTGAAGGGTTGGTGGTCGGCATCGAGGAGATTGCCTCAGTGCGCCTCGGTTCTTGAGCCACCGCCGCAATACGGTGATCTCATTCAGAACCTAATCAGGGAGAATCAACAACTCCGTCAACAATTGCAGGCGGCCATTCCTGCGGCTGCTGCACCTGTGGCGGAACATGTGGCTGCTACTGTTCCACCCGAGGCTAGGATGAGCCTCCGTGAGTGGATGTCGCCGTCTGGACACTTTTGTGGAGCGGTACACGGTTCAGCCGCGGATGGTTGAGGTACATGGGCGTCAATTTGGAGCCTTAGAGTGGCATCCGCGCAGAAGCGCGATTTGTGGCCTTCGGTGAAGGGCCAGCCGACATCTGGTGGGAAGGAGTCCTGTCTTCGGGACTCGGACAGGTCTTGTTACTTGGGAGGTATTTGTGGAGAGGTTCAGTCACGGCTTTATCGACTCCTTCATCGAGAAGATGGAGCAATCACTCGACCTTTGTGCAAGGAAAAATGTCGGATCTCGAGTATGAGGCGGATTTAACAACAGTGCGCTTTGTCCCACCGTGGCAAGTGATGATAAAGAGAAGGCTAAGAGGTTCGGCGGGGCCTCAATCAGAGTATCGCGATTCGGGAGCAACAGTCTCACGTGACTTTAGCTCGGTGGTTGAGCGAGCTAGAGGATAGAGTTGGAAAGAGCTCCTTCGTCGCAAGGGCATGTTCTTTGGTGGTTCTGCTGCTATCGGAGGATCCGCGGTGGCGAAGCGGAGTTCGGTGGAGGTGGTGGGTCTTTTCACGACATTTGCTAAGAGGTTTCAAAGAACCAACACTCCGTCGATTCAGCGATGGCGATCTTCTTCTTGGCGCCACGTTCTTCATCTTCGCCCACGATTGCGTCTGTCCTGTGTCGGGGCATGAAGTGTTTTCGGTGTGGTGAAGGGCATCGAGCTTCAAAATGTTCCTTCAAGGAACATGCCAAGAAGATGTGGTCTGGAGGGCCACAAGTCCTCGATGTGCAAGCGTAATCCGGCTAGTATCATCAAATGGGAGACCGTCAGCAGACTTCTTCCTCCGGCTTCCACAGAGGTTGATTCGGACTGACGGCGGTTCATGCACCACAGTACCCTCCGGCATGGGGTCCACTGCAGCTTTTACTCGGCGCCTCTGCAGGTTCTATTGAATCCCGCACCATCCGCACTCCGTCGTTTGTCCCTCCAAAGCCATTTGTTTCCGGCTTTCCGCCGCAGAGTGTCGGTCGTCTTCCGCACCGTGCATCGTGGGTCTACGCCATGCCCACCCTCGAGACCTTGGGACGCCCCGATGTGGTGGCAGTACTTTACTTGTGGATTCGCATGATGCCTTTGTCTTTGTTTGATTCGGGGCTACTTACTCGTTCGTGTCTTTGGAGTTTGTTAGAAAAGTGGGTTTGAGTTTTGACTTATTTCGAGTCGGTGGTAGTCGGCTCCCGGAGGACTTATTTCTAGCTCTACCGTCTCATTCGGTTGTTCTATACTTATTGATGATGAGGTTTTCACTATGAATCTTATGGTTATTCAATTGGCACCATTCGATGTTATTCGGTATGGACCGTTATTCCAATACCGTGCCAAGATTTGTTGTTTCGGAAGACGGTGACCTTGCTAGCTCCTTAGGTGAAGAACCGGTATTCGAGCGCGCACCATCGATTCAAGATTTGTTCTAGCTAATCTATTCCCTAGCCGTCGTGCATCGACCATCGGATTACTTTGCTCCCTCAATGAAAAGACCGATTCTTTGCAACAGTATTGAGGAGATTCGATTGTGAAGGAGTTTTCCGATGTCTTTCCTATAGAACTTCGGAATGCCTCCGGTGAGGAAAGTGGAGTTCCGGATTGATCTTGTTCAGGGAACTCGGCCTTTGTCCAAGTCTCCTTACCGTTTGGCTCGGCCATTTCAGGAAGAATTGAAGAAACAATTGGACGACCTGCTGTCCAAAGGTATGATTCAACGTAGCGTATCGCCTTGGGAGCGCTGTTCTTTTATTAAGAAGAAAGATGGCGGTGGCGTATGTGCATAGATTATCGGGCGCTTAATCAGCGATCGTGAAGAACAAATATCCTTTGCCTCGCATTGATGATCTTTCGACCGGTTGAAAGGAGCTAGAATATTTTCTAAGATTGATCTCCAGTCGGGTTATAATCAGATTCGAGTTCGTGAGCAGGATATTGAGAAAACGGCTTTCTCTACAAGGTATGGTCATTATGAGTATAAAGTTATGTCTTTCGGACTAACGAATGCTCTGCAGATTTTCATGGAAGCCATGAATATCTTTGCATCAATACCTTGATGATTTCGTTGTGGTATTCATAGATGATATCTTGATTTATTCCAAGGCAGAGGAGGATCACACCCACCATTTGCGGTTGGTACTTGAAACTTTAAGAGAGAATCAATTCTATGCCAAGTTGAAGAAATGTGAGTTACGGATTTACGAAGTTGGATTTTGGGTCACGTTATTAATCGTAAGGGTATTTGATTGATCCTAGTAAGATTTCGACGGTGGTTGAGTGGAAGAGACCAACCAATGTTAAAGAAGTAAGGAGTTTTAAGGTTTAGGCGGCTATTACCGGCGGTTTGTGGAGGTTTTTCAACCATTGCTAAACCGATGTCCCGATTGACACAGAAAGGTGTTAGGTTCGATGGTCCGATGCTTGTGGCGCAGATTTTGCTCTTTGAAAGATAGATTAGTGATTGCTCCAATTCTTACTCTTTCCGAGCACAGGAAGAGATTCACTATCTATTCGAGATCGTCCATAGTTGGACTTGGTTGTGTACTCATGCGGGATGGAAAAGTGATTGCCTATGCATCGAGGCAAGTGAAGAAGCATGAACATAATTATCCCACCCATGATCTAGAGCTTGCTGCGGTGATTCATGCTTTGAAGATCTGGGTCATTATTTGTACTGGCGAATCTTGTGATGTGTTCACGACCACAAGAGCACGAAATACATCTTTACCTGAAGGACTTGAACTTGAGGCAGAGGAGATGGCTAGAGTTGATCAAGGACTATGATCTTACTATTGATACCATCCGGCAAGGCTAATGTGGTAGCCGACGCCTTGAGTCGCAAGGCGACACCTCCTATCCTCGATTGTCTTATTGCGACTTTGGCGTATGGATATTTCCTACGCTGCGGGTACCGCCTGCATCGAGACTCGATTGATTTTAGAGTCGACCCTTAGGATCGGGTGCGAGTAGCACAAAGAAGAAGATCGATGCTCCAACGAGTGAGAAGCGTTGTCTTGAGGGCAAGCAATGTCACCGGTGTGGATAAGTTTGATTCTTTGCGATTTAAAGGACGCCTTTGTGTGCCACAGAGTCTCGAGTTAAATTGGAGATTTTGAAAGAGGCCCATCGTACTCCTTATACCGTACATCCCGGGAGACCAAGATGTACAAAGATTTAAAGAAAAGTTTCGTGGAAACGGATGAAAATTGATATCGCACAAGATGTGGCTTCTTGTGGGGTGTGCCCGGTGGTCAAGGTGAGCACAAGCGACCAGCAGGATCATTGCAACCCTTGGAGGTACCGGTTTGGCCATGGGACGATATATCTATGGATTTTGTGGTTGGTTTACTCGCACTTGCGAGGAAAGGATGCCATTTGGGTTATTGTGGACCGGTTGAAGAAGTCCGCACATTTCATTCCTATTCGTACAACCAATTCGCAAGCGATTTGGCTCCTCTTTATGTACGAAATTGTGCGTTGTTGCGGAGTGCCAAAGACCATTGTTTCGACCGAGATGCCAAGTTCGTTTCCAAATTGCAGGAAAGTTTGCGAGTGCATTGGGCACACAACTCCGTCTTAGCCTGACCTTTCATCCCAGACATGATGGGCGATCTAAGCGCACCATTCGGACATTAGAAGACATGCTCAGTGTTGTGTTTTATCTGGAAAGGGAATTGGGAAGAGCATTTAGCCTTGGCGAGTTTGCTTATAACAACGATTATCATTCCAAGATTCGAGCTGCACCATACGAGGTTCTTTATGGGCGTAAGTGCAGTCCCGTTGTCTTTGGGATGAGGTTGGAGAGCGGGCGATCTTGGGTCCCGTGGGTTCAGCAGACGATGGAAAGAGTGGCGAGGTTAGGCAGAATTTGTTGGTCGCCCAGAGTCGCATGAAGAGCTACTGTTGATGTCGAAGACGAGATTTGGAATTCGAGGTGGGAAACGAAGTTACATTGAGAGTATCGCCATCTAAAGGCGAGTGCGTTTGGCACCAAAGGAAAGCTTAGTCAAGGTATGTTGGACCCTTCCCAATCGTGGCACGAATTGGGAAGCTAGCTACCGCTTGGACCTTCCGATTCTATGAGTGGGGTTCACAGCGTGTTTCATGTTTCGATCTTTGAGAAAGTTTCGAGAGACCCGGATCATGTCATTCCTTTGGAGCCTTTGATTGTCAAGCAAGACCTTACCTTGAGTCCCGCCGGTGAAGATATTAGAAGAATCGAGCGGGTTACGAGGAATAAGACCTAAAGTATGTCAAAGTTCTTTGGTCTCATCAGTCTGAGAGAGAGGCCACTTGGGAGTTGGAGTCCCGCATGCGAGAGCAATACCCCGACCTGTTTGTCTCAGATAACTACCTAAGTTGTTCATCTATCTTTCTCGAAGTTTGTTGCGTAGATTCAAGGTCGAATCTTTTCTAAGGGGGTTAGAATGTAATACCTCATTTATCCAGTTAGGTTGTATCGTTGTATTTGTCTGGGAATTTTATTCAAAAACGAGACTTACAACTCTTCGGAAATGTTTGGTAGAAAGAAAGAGGTCGGAGAGAGTAAAAGAAATTGTTTCATCGGAAAAATTCCAATCTTCGGGGGGGGGTATATGTTATTGCGGACAACCCGGGCGCGATATGCGACCTGTGGCCCATGAGGGGGCCGGCCGGCCCATGTAGGGGCCAGCCAAAAGGCCAAAAGGCCAAAAGTGGGGGGCACCACTTCCCCCAAAACCCTAAAGCCTCCTCCTCCCTCCCCCAAGCCGCCACCTCCTTTCCCCCTCCCCTTCCTCACGGCGCAGCACCTCCTCCTAGGCGCCTCCTCCTCCGGTGGTGGCCGCCATTGGTGTTCTCCTGGAGCTGCACCCCCGATCCTCCACGTCTTCACCTTCGGTTCTTCCTTCGCCGGGCTTCCGCGGGGTTGCTGTTTTGGGGCTGGCCAAAGAAGGAGAGGGGAAGTCTTCGGGAAGTTGATCCTCGTCGTTCTTCGGGTCTACAAGGGTAACGAGAGACCCCATCGCTGTTTGATTACGTTAGAGTTGTCGATTCATTGATTTTGGTAGTATCGCTTAATCTCTGTCAGTAGATTGATTCGGTACAGAAGGTTGTAGCTCGGTTTTGGGTGCCTTAGAGGCAGAATTGGATGTTTTCGCCTTCTAGAGTTTTGTTCCTTATTTCATTAGCTTTCTTTTGGCACCTGGATCACGAATTTTCACCCAGTAGATTAAAAGTTATGACTGTTTTTCTACGTACTGGTCTGTCTGTCAGAACTGCTGGGTATAGTCGGTTGCATCTAGGTTTTGATTTAGTTAGAGTCAGAATCAGGTCAGCCACCCAACTAGGTTTTTGAAGATAATTTCACCATGTTTCCAGGCTGATAAAAATCACTTTATTTGGATCAGTGGTTTAAAAGTTAGAGCATTTTCTTTAGGGCTGTTCTGAATTCTGGGCAGACTGCAGTTGTAGTTTTTCATTGGATGGTTAGACCTCTGTATTGGCCGAATTAGAGTTTACCATCAACTAGAGTTTTGTAGCCAGTTAAGTTAAGAAAATTTGAGCACTGGTTTCAGGTCTTTTGGACCTACGGTTTTTTATTGGTGAATTTTCTAGTAAAACTGCCAGATTAGGGATAATTGAAATGTTTGGGTAAATTGATCAAATTGAACTTTTATTTGGTTAGTTTGATTAGAGAGTGAGGGAGGACTCGTGTAGCATTGCCATATTCGTTTGCCCTTATTTCGATTATGTTATATTGTAGGCGGTGAAGCGGTGAGTGGAGGGGTATCCCAATTACCTCCTAACCCGTTGCTGTGTAGTGGGCAAGTAATTTGTATTCTATGATTGATGCCATGTATGATGTGTGAATGCATGATTACATTTGTTCATATTTGTAGATGAATGCCATGTGTTCTTTTCATTTATGAGTACAATTCAATATTGACATGGGATCACATCATGACATGCATACATTACTTTTGTAAGACCCATCAATTCCAGTATGGGCACTTGAAATCCCATCAATTCCAAGATGGGTACGTGAGTCCACCATTCCAATGTGGGCCACGTTACGTGAGTCCACCATTCCAATGTGGGCCACGTTGGACGGTCGTATGAAACGTTCTTCATACGATTACTTTAAGTGAACACCGACGGGTGATTCACTCGCTATACCGGTATATATGCAAAGAATATGTCCATTTCCTTCAATGCACCATTCCACTTCATCCATTCATAAATTCGCTTTCGAGAATTGTTCAAATTATGTTTGTGATATATTGCTCATTGTATGTTTGATTGTTACATACAGTTGCTTGCTGAGTCTTTGGCTCATTCTTGCTTTATTGTCTTATTTAGGTAATTGACAAGGAAGAATGATCTTGTGGAGGGTAGATCATCACGTTGCACTCACTATCATATATCAAACCATTTGAGGACTTTTACTGTCGTTAATTATGACTTGTGTTGCATTGTAATAAGCCATCATGGCCTTGACTACCTTATCTTTCTGAATTGTTTTCTTCCATTTCGTTGATTAAAACTGGACGATGAATACTTGTTTCCTTATAATCTTAATACTTGCTTCATCTTATCATGCGTTTTGATGTTATTCAATTTGAAAAGTAGTGGATGTAGGTGACATCTTGACTTCCTTATAGTCGGAGTGTTACAATCGGGTCCCCAGTAAATCAGTACCTAAGACACCTTATGAATTATGGACTGGGAGAAAACCGAGTTTGAAATATATTAAGAGTGTGGGGTTGTCGTGCTAAAGCTAAGATATTTAATCCACATATTGGAAAATTAGATCCCAAGACAGTAAGTTGCCATTTTATTGGGTACCCTGAAAGGTCTAAAGGGTATCGATTTTATTGTCCTGATAGGACAACTAAGTTTGTAGAAACAAGGCATGCTGTGTTCTTAGAAAATAATGAGGACCTGGAGCCTAGAAAAATAGATCTTGAAGAGAAGCGGGTTTACGTTCCTTCACCGCTTATCCCATAGATTTTTATTCCTGCACTTCAGGTGGTTGCACCTCCAGTACCAAATACTGTTGATGCACCCACTGTTGAGGTCTCTGAAAATCCTAATGTCATACCTAATTGTCGGATCCCAAAATTTCGATTCGGAATCCTCTGTGTTTCGTGCACTAGTCCAGGTTCAAGCTACTGCACACAGTGTTAACAAAGGTGGATATCGATCCACACAAGCGAATAATAGCATAAACGATAAATAAATAATGGTTTGACCTTACGGTTGAGTTTACATTTATTTAAGCCACGCAGGGCTAACAGAGAAATAAAGCAGCGGAAACATAAACGGCAGCGGCATCCCATCGATTCACCACAGGCAACCGACTGGGGTTAAGACCTCGCGATTAGGCACCTTCGATAAACTCCTCCTCGAAAGCTGGTGAAGACACCTCCTCTTCTGTTTGATTTGTCAAAACAAGCGTGAGTACACACCGTACTCGCAAGCCACACCACAGAGATGCAATATATATATACATGCTGGCTTTTTACAAGGGAAAGGCATTCGGTGGTTCTTTTGCATAAATGCAATGTTTGCAATTGAATAATAAATATACATTGACAACAAGTAAAACAATTAGATAACAATAATTTGATAATTGATTTCACAAAGACGCACACAGCTTAACCGATTATTCACATAGCCAGATGATTTATATCACACAGCTCCCTCCCCACACAGTTTTATGAAAAACTACCCCTAGTTTGAAATCCCCAAGCATGCCCATGACCGCGGACGCGGCTATTCGAATAGATTAAATTATACTCTGCAGAGTTGTACACTTTACCCACAAGATATAATTAGTGTAGCTAGCACTAACCATAACAAAGCATTTCGGATCCGCATCGTACTATGCTAGGCCCGTCTCAAAACAGACATGTGGTTGTACAGATAGGCTCAGTTCAATGGCACACATGGTGAGGTCCTTAATTGACCAAGGCAAGACTACCATTTGCTAACTATGCCACACAGATTAGCTCCCATGCACACAGTTCACACAGTCCACCATTTCACACAAGATCCACCACATGCCTCGCCTAAATCCTTTTTCCACCCGGTTGATTAAGTGCAACACATGCCATAACAAAGACACAAGACACACAGATTTTACCACACAGATTGCATATTCACTTAGTCGAGTTTAAATAACTCATAGCCTCACATGACATGGTGATTCGTGGCATGGCTAAGCAATCTAATCGCACTAACCAACCCACGTTGGTGCTACAATACTTACCAACTAAATATCAACTAGGGTGACAAAGGATCAAGGCATAACAATTATACAAGGAAGGCATAACAATATGGAATTAACTACTACACCCATAACAATATGAACAGGACTGGGCTGAAGGAATTTGGCCCAACTACTATTTGGAGATTTAAAATAGCTTTTCTTTTTAAGAAAATACCAGAAATCCAAATAAGCAATGGAAAATAGCAAATGAACTTGGAAAAATTCCAGAAAATTCTAGAAAATACAACCAATCTCATAGAATCCAAATAAAATAGTTTTGACTATTGTCCATGTTGGAAATATTCATATTATATTATTTGTTACACAAAGTCCAATATTAAGCTTTTAAATTAAATTCAAATAAATCCAGATGGTGAATTTTCTTCCTACTAACTAATCAAAGGATTTTGAAAGCTCTGAAAATTGGGATGTTACAAACCGTCCCCCCTTAATGGAATCTCGACCCCGAGATTCAGGCTAGCTAGAGAAAAGGCTAGGGAACTCGGCTTTCAACTCTTCTTCACGTTCCCACGTTGCTTCTCCTTCTGAGTGGTTACTCCACTGGACTTTGCAGAAACGAACGGTCTTGCTTCTGGTGCGGCGCTCTGCGACATCCAAAATCTTGACCGGCTGCTCCTTGTAGGTGAGGTCTTCTTTTAGTTCAATCGAATCCAACGGTGCTTTTTCTTCTGGTACACGAAGACACTTCTTCAGCTGTGAGACGTGGAAGACATCGTGTACTCCTGCTAGCGATTATGGCAGCTCCAACTGATAAGCCACTTCTCCACGGCGTTCCAAAATCTTGAACGGGCCTACATACCGAGGGGCAAGTTTCCCTTTGGCGTGGAACCTTTTCACACCTCTGAGGGGCGTAACTCGAAGATACACAAAATCTTCTGACTCAAAACTGAGATCACGACGACGATTGTCGGCATAACTCTTATGCCTCGACTGAGCTATCTTTAATCTCTCTCTGATCATGGACACTTGCTTTTCTGCTTCTTGAATAATATCCGGACCAAAGACTGTACGTTCAGCGGTTTCTGACCAGTTCAACGGGGTTCTGCAGGCACGACCATACAAGGCTTCAAATGGTGACATTTGTAGACTGGCTTGATAACTGTTGTTGTACGAGAATTCTGCATATGGTAAACTCTTATCCCAACGAGTAGCATTTGCTAGCGCACAGGCTCTTAACATATCCTCCAATATCTGATTAACCCTTTCAGTTTGTCCATCTGTTTGGGGATGATACGCAGTACTGAAATTCAGGTTAGTCCCTAAGGCTTCATGCAAACTCTGCCAAAATCGGGAGGTGAACTGAGATCCTCGATCTGACACTATCTTCTTAGGCACACCATGCAAACTGACAATCTTCGTCATGTATAGCTCTGCCAGACGATCTCCTGAGTAAGTGGTTTTGACTGGTAAGAAATAGGCAACTTTAGTCAAACGATCCACTATTACCCAAATCGAATCGTAACCCGATTGAGTCTTGGGTAAACCGGTAATGAAATCCATTCCGATTTCTTCCCACTTCCATTCTGGAATCCTCAAAGGTTGTAACAGACCTGCTGGCCTCTGATGCTCGGCTTTAACTTTTTGACACACGTCGCACAAGGCAACGAACTCTGCGACTTCTCGCTTCAGATTTGGCCACCAAAACTTATTCCTAACATCTTGGTACATCTTAGTACTGCCAGGGTGAATCGAATATTTTGAGTCATGGGCCTCCTTCAAAATTAGCTGTCTCAAACCATCAATATCTGGAACACAGATACGTTCATTGATCCACAGTATGTCCTGATCATCCACTGTGAAGTCCTTGAACTTCCCTTCTGTCATCTTCTTCTTGATGTCGGAGAACTCTGAGTCTTTGGTGAGCTTGCGAACCGCTTCTCCAAAGTAGTGCACTTCCAAATTTGCCAAAATCCATCGATACTACTTCTAGCTTCACTGAATTCCTCTTGAAGTTACGAACAAAGCTCTTTCACTTCCAAAGCATTGCAGTGGCTCTTACGGCTCAAAGCATCGGCGACAACATTGGCTTTGCCAGGATGGTAATGAATTCCAAGATTATAATCCTTTATTAACTCCAGCCATCTTCTCTGTCTCATATTCAGGTCTGACTGGGTGAAAATATATTTCAAGCTTTTATGATCTGTATATCTCGCAATGATTCCGGATGAGGTAATGACGCCAAATCTTCAAAGCATGCACTACTGCTGCTAATTCTAGATCATGAGTAGGATAATTCTCTTCATGAGGCCTTAACTGCCTTGACGCATACGCGACAGCTCTTCCTTCTTGCATCAGGACACATCCTAATCCTTGACGCGAAGCATCACAATAGATATCAAAATCCTTGCGAATATCCGCAAAATCAAGATCGGGCGAAGTCGCGCTTCTTCAATTCTTGGAAACTTTCTTCACAGGCTGGGGTCCAGGTAAACTTTTTCTCTTTCTTCAACAATTGCGTAAGAGGTTTAGCAATTGATGAGAATCCTTCAATAAAACGGCGATAATATCCTGCTAATCCCAAGAAACTGCGAATCTGCGTGACAGTCTTGGGCTGTTCCCAATGTAATACTGCTTTCACTTTACTGGGGTCAACTGTTATTCCTGCAGCTGTCATCACATGACCAAGGAAATCCACTTCCTTCTTCCAGAAATCACACTTGCTAAACTTAGCATACAACTGATGCTCTCTGAGCTTCTCTAGGATTAACCTCAAATGCTCAGCATGTTCTTCTTCTGACTTGGAGTAAACCAAAATATCATCGATGAATACAACTACAAATTTATCCAAATATTCCATGAATACCTTATTCATCATGTTCATGAAATAGGCAGGGGCATTAGTCAGACCAAAGGACATGACTAGGAACTCATAATGTCTGTACCGCGTTGAGAAAGCGGTCTTAGGTACATCCTTAAGGCAAATCTTCAACTGGTGGTAACCTGATCGCAAATCGATCTTCGAGAACACTCCGGCTCCCTTCATCTGATCAAACAGATCATCTATCCGGGGCAATGGATACTTATTCTTAATGGTGACTTCATTGAGAGACCGGTAGTCGATGCACATTCTCATGCTTCCATCTTTCTTTTTGACGAACAAAACTGGCGCTCCCCATGGTGACGAACTAGGCCTCACAAAACCTTTCTCCAAAACTTCTTCTATTTGCTTCTTCATTTCTACTAACTCATCGGCTGGTATCCGATAAGGTCTCTTCGATAGTGGTGCTGTTCCTGGCACTAGGTCGATAACAAACTCGATATCACGATCCGGTGGCATTCCTGGTAACTCTTCTGGAAACACATCTGGATACTCCCGAACAACGGGCACATCTTCCAAAGCGACAGTCTTCATGCTATTGACAAGCAGATGTCCATTACGCACTGAGGTAGCTAGAAACTCCACTTTGTTTCCTTTGGTATCCTCGATTGTAACGGCTCTTCGGCCACAATCTAGCACGGCTTTGTGCTTGGTTAACCAATCCATGCCAAGGATGACATCTATGGTTTGGGTGTCTAGAATAATTAGGTTAGCTAGAAACTCAACTCCAGCTATGAGTAACTTAGCCCCTAAACAACCCACATTATAACTTAGCTCTGCTCCAGGCGACCGGACTAACAGAGTACGCTTAAGAGGCATAACTTCCAATTTGTTCTTAGTTGCAAAATTTCCAGAAACAAACGAATGCGAAGCTCGTAATCAAAGTAGCGGATGCAGTATCGAATTTACCAGAACTTACCCAAGTCGACGCCGGTGCTTCTGGGCTCCTTCAAGGTGACGTGGTTAACACGACCTCGACAACCGATCGAGGCTCCTCTGGTTGATGGTTCCTCGAGAAACTCCTGGTTGTTCTGCACTGGGGTCTTAGCAGGTGTTGCTCTAAGGTTGAAGCGAACTGGAGTGATGGTTCCTTTCTGAGGACACTGATTGGCGAAGTGACCTGGTTGACGGCAACTGTAACACACTCTTGGCTCACCCTGCCGGATGTTGTTCCCTGGGGTGGGGTTGGCTGGTGTAGTGTTGCGAGGATTCTGAGCAAAAGGACGAGGTGCTGAAAGCGGTGCAGGGGTCCTGACAGAACTCTGTGGTTGGAAATGATTAAACTGCTGTGGCACTATCCTTGCCCTCTGCTGTTGTTGCTGATGGCCTCCCTGCTGATTCATCTTACGCTTGCGGTGCTCCTCCAGTTCCTTGCGTTTGTCCTCCATGATCAACGCCTTGTTAACTAGTTCCTGGAAATCTGGGAAGGTGTGGGCAATTAGATTGACCTGCAGTCCTGAGTTCAATCCCTTCAAGAAACGACTCTGACGGGCCTTGTCAGTAGCGACATCCTCTGCAGCATAGCGGGCTAACTGAGAAAACTTGTTCAGGTAATCAGTCACTGACATAGCTCCTTGCTTGAGAGCACGGAACTCGTCTTTCTTCAGATCCATAATGCCTTCAGGTACATGGTACTGGCGAAAAGCTGCAGAAAATTCCTCCGTGTGATATTGCGGTGCCTCATGTGCTGCGCAGAAGTTCTCCCACCACTCAGCAGCTATGCCCTCCATCTGATGAGTGGCATATAACACTTTCTCATGATCGCTGCATTGGGTGATCAGCAGCTTCCTCTCAATTACGCGAAGCCAATCATCCGCTTCTACCGGCGAGACATGTCCAGAGAAAGTTGGTGGACGGGTCCTCATGAATTCAGCCAACTTGGATGGTCCTTGATGACCATGGCGGTGGGGCTCCTCCACGATGATTGTTGTTGTTGTTGTTCATGGCACGCATCCGTTCATCATGGTATACATCATCTGCGTTTGTCTTTGCCATGAAGGCTCCAAAGTTACGCAAGTCAAGAGGGTGCTTGGGGTATCATGCTGCTTTCTTGGGATCCGCTCATTTTCTCCAGATCTTTGGGTACCGGAACCACTTGCAGCAGTGTGACGAGTCTGAACCATCTGATGAAGTTTCATAGGTTAGATAAGGTAGCAAGCACAAGATGAGTTAAGAACTAGACAGGGGGTAGATTAAACCCGACAAACACAGCTCAAGAAACTCAAATGGAATAACCTTTATTAATAGCTTATTAGTATGGCTGCAACAAATGCCCAGGGCCTTTGCAGCTCATACTTGCACACAGAAAAATAAAGCGGACCTAAGCACACAAACTACCGCCTAAAGGGCGACTCTGAAAAGGAAACTGGCTAAGCCTGACTAAACTGGAACTCAACGAACTACTCCTCGAGAAAGCCTCCAAAACCACGGTGACGCTCCTGATCGGTGTAGACTCTAAAGTGAGCTGGCATCCTCGCGAACTGGTGTAGGCGTGTAGCGAGCGCAGCGTTGGGTGTAGGTACAGTGGCTCCTCCATTGGCGAGCTCTGCTGGTCCCTCTAAGCTGTGCAACCTCTACTGGCTCCTCTGGGATCTCCTCTGGGTTCTCTTCCGGATTTTCCTCTTGATCATCCTCGAGCTCATGCTGACCGTAGAGAGCGTGCTCTAAGACGGCGATCCTTTCCTCGGCTTCTTCCAAGGCCTGATAGGCGCACCTCAGCTCGGTGTCGGCCATCGCCAGCGACTCCTCCCGAGCGGCTGTGAACTGTGCAAGATACACTACTGTGGCATTGCTTTCCCTATTGGTAGACGGAAAGCGCGCAGATAGCTCCCTGGCGGCTACGGGATGGTAGCGGAAGACGGTGTGTTTCAGCTCTTCAGCGTAGATGTGGCAGACTCGGAGTATGGCCAGGCGTGATGACTCCTGAATTCCCTGCGCGAAGGTGGTCCTCCGGACTGAGATGTCCAAAGGCTGGCTGCCTCTGGTGTTCCTCCTGGCGTAGACTGTCAGGCGACAGACCCAACCATGATCTCGTCCGTTGACCATGTACTCGCTACCACGGTACATTGGGCAGTCAAAGCCCCCAAGTGTCTGCAGTAGCGTCCACAGCTCTGCGGTAAGTCCTCCGTTGCTATCTCCGAAAGTCTGACGGTAAGGCATCTGTCAAGATGGACAAAGAGATGAAAACAACTTTAAATGACGAGGAGAGAAAGAATTTCAGCAATAGTTGAGTCAAGAGAGACATGAGATGAGTTAAGGAGTTCAATTAATCTTGTAAGTTAAATTTTCTTTAGAAAATAGTTTGGACTCACTAAGAACGGCCAATCTAACTAAGGTCAAGACCTACAGTCAGTATGGCTCTGATACCACCTCTGTCGGATCCCAAAATTTCGATTCGGAATCCTCTGTGTTTCGTGCACTAGTCCAGGATCACGCTAGTGCACACAGTGTTAACAAAGGTGGATATTGATCCACACAAGCGAATAATAGCATACACGATAAATAAATAATGGTTTGACCTTACGGTCGAGTTTACATTTATTTAAGCCACGCAGGGCTAACAGAGAAATAAAGCAATGAAACATAAGCGGCGGCATCCCATCGATTCACCACAGCAACCGATCGGGGTTAAGACCTCGCGATTAGGCACCTTCGATAAACTCCTCCTCGAAAGCTGGTGAAGACTCCTCCTCTTCTGCTTGATTCGTCAAAACAAGCGTGAGTACACACCGTACTATAAGCCACACCACGAGATGCAATATATATATACATGCGGCTTTTACAAGGGAAAGGCATTCGGTGGTTCTTTTGCATAAATGCAATGTTTGCAATTGAATAATAAATATACATTGACAACAAGTAAAACAATTAGATAACAATAATTTGATAAATGATTTCACAAGACGCACACAGCTTAACCGATTATTCACATAGCCAGATGATTTATATCACACAGCTCCCTCCCCACACAGTTTTTATGAAAAACTACCCCTAGTGTGAAATCCCCGAGCATGCCCATGACCGCGGATGAGGCTATTCGAATAGATTAAATTATACTCTGCAGAGTTGTACACTTTACCCACAAGATATAATTAGTGTAGCTAGCACTAACCATAACAAAGCATTTCGGATCCTCATCGTACTATGCTAGGCCCGTCTCAAAACAGACATGTGGTTGTACAGATAGGCTCAGTTCAATGGCACACATGGTGAGGTCCTTAATTGACCAAGGCAAGACTACCATTTGCTAACTATGCCACACAGATTAGCTCCCATGCACACAGTTCACACAGTCCACCATTTCACACAGTATCCACCACATGCCTCAGTCTAAATCCTTTTTCCACCCGGTTGATTAAGTGCAACACATGCCATAACAGCACACAGTACACACAGATTTTACCACACAGATTGCATATTCACTTAGTCAGGTTTAAATAACTGCAGTCTCACATGACATGGTGATTCGTGGCATGGCTAAGCAATCTAATCGCACTAACCAACCCACGTTGGTGCTACAATACTTACCAACTAAATATCAACTAGGGTGACAAAGGATCAAGGCATAACAATTATACAAGGAAGGCATAACAATATGGAATTAACTACTACACCCAAAACATTTAAATAAATACTTGAATTAAGATGCAATAATTTGAATTAAAATACTTTTAGCAAACTGGGAATCAAGATGGTCAAGGGTATAGCTTGCCTTGGAATAGGTTCAGGTGCTGGTCTTGGTCTTGGAAAGCTCCTTCTTCCTCAAACCTTCCAGAAGTATCGTCGAAGTCTACTCGTAACGAAGCAAACAACAAGAATAAATAAATAACAGAAGCAATTAACTCCAATAAAATAATTAAAAATCTCCAATAAATAGATCTTGATTTTATACAAATTTAGAAATTTGAATGGGTGGATTTGGAGTTAGGATGCAAAAGTTATGAGGTTTCAAAGTTTGAAACAAAAGAAAAACCCTAAAAATAGGATTTATTGGAATTCCGAATTATTTCTCAATAGAAAAATCAGATTATTGCGCAAGCATGACATCAGCATGACGTCAGCCCTAGGAAAACCGGAAAAAGAATAATAAACAGAAATCCTGACGTGTGGGGCCCACACGTCAGGGACACGGCCCACGGTGGACCAGGTCCACCGAGCCCCTGTGGATCTGGTCGGATCGAGCCGCGCGCGCTTGCGCGCGTGGCGCCGACGCGGCGCCACGCACCGACACGCACGCGCGAGAGGTGAGGTGGTGGTGATCGGGCGCCCACGTCGTGAGACGACAACGGCCGCGGCGGCGGCTCGACCGACCAAACAGCAGCTGCGGTGATCGCCGGCGAGAGTGGGTGGCACCAGCGGGAAGCTCTCTCTGTTGCGAACCTTTTGGTACTGGTCTAGGCACAAGAGGACGACGGAGGTGGCCGGCGGCGAGCTCGAAGCGGCGGAGACGTTCGGGTTTTGTCGGTGGCTACTCCGGTGAGGTCCAGGCGGCGTGGGTGGTAGCTGGAGGTAGGTCTGGGGACGGCGGACTTGGCGACGGGCTCCACGGAGGCAGGGCGTCACCGGCGGCGGCGCAATCGAAGTTTTAGGGTTTCGGTGATCGAAACCCAATTCTTAAACCGCGGCGGCGCTAGGGCTCTTGGGGTGAGGTGGGTGGCGGATCCGTAAATGGAGTCTTGGCGATCCACAGGACCTATTTATAGGCCCAGGGTGGACTGGGTGGCGAGATGCGGCGGGTTCAACGGAGTCCGAAACGAACGCGCGAAGAAAACGGGGTAGAGGCGGCGGATTTGAACTCAAACATGTTTGAAAAAGTCCGGGGAGGAGAGGGCTTCTGGAAGGCGTCGTCCGCGCGAAGAATCGGGGCCGTTTGCAAATTTGTCGGACGGAGCTCGGCGACGCGAAAATGGCGGACGCGGCGTTCACGCGGAGACGAAGAAGATCAGGTCGGGGACGATGACCTCGGCGGGCCCGCGTCAGAGAGAAGGCGAGGCGCGCCAGAGCGGAGATCGTCGTCGCCGCGATCCAACGGCTGAGGTTTAACGGAGCGCGTGGAGGGAGAGAGACGCGCGCGCGCGGAGATCCAAGCGTCCAAATCTGATCGGACGGCCACGAAGGATCGGGCTGAGATGAACAGGACTGGGCCGAAGGAATTCGGCCCAACTACTATTTGGAGATTTAAAATAGCTTTTCTTTTTAAGAAAATACCAGAAATCCAAATAAGCAATGGAAAATAGCAAATGAACTTGGAAAAATTCCAGAAAATTCTAGAAAATACAACCAAGCTCATAGAATCCAAATAAAATAGTTTTGACTATTGTCCATGTTGGAAATATTCATATTATATTGTTTGTTACACAAAGTCCAATATTAAGCTTTTAAATTAAATTCAAATAAATCCAGATGGTGAATTTTCTTCCTACTAACTAATCAAAGGATTTTGAAAGCTCTGAAAATTGGGATGTTACAAATGATGAGCCTCAGCAGTCTCCTGCGCCTTAGCAGCCTCCTGCAATAGTTACTGAACCTATTAGAAGATCACAGCGGGAGAGAAGATCTGCCATCCCAAATGATTATGTTGTTTAGATGAATGAAGATATTAATGATATAGGGAAGGTAGATGATCCCACCTCTTATAAGGAAGCGATGATGAGTGAATATTCTCCTAAATGGCTTGATGCCATGAAGGATGAACTAAAGTCTATGAGCACTAATGATGTATGGGACTTAGTAGAAATTCCTGATGGAGTCAAAACAGTAGGCTGTAAATGGGTCTACAAAACCAAGCATGACTCTAAGGGAAATATCGAAAGGTTCAAAGCAAGACTCGTAGCAAAAGGCTTCTCACAAAGAGAGGGGATTGATTATAATGACACTTTTTCTCCTGTCTCGACAAAGGATTCGTTCAGAATCGTTATGGCACTTGTAGCTCATTATGATTTAGAGCTACATCAGATGGATGTTAAGACGGCATTCCTTAATGGGACTTGTAAGAAAACGTTTTCATGGCTCAACCGGAAGGTTTTGTCATAGAGGGCAAGGAGCATATGGGATGTCGACTTAAGAAATCTATTTATGGTTTAAAACAAGCATCAAGACAGTGGTACCTCAAATTTGATAAAGTTATAAGGAATTTTGGATTTAAGGAAAATGAAGTTGATAACTGCATATATGTTAAGTTCAAGGGGAGTAAATTCACCATCTTAGTACTTTATGTGGATGACATCTTATTGGCTAGCAGCGATAAGGATATGTTGTTTGAGACCAAGAGATTTCTTTCATCCAATTTTGATATGAAGGATCTCGGTGATGCCTCTTACGTTCTTGGCATTGAAATTCACCGGGCAGGTCCAAAGGAGTATTAAGTTTATCTCAAAAGGCATACGTTCACAGAGTACTAAAGAGATACAATATGCATAAGTGCTCTGGCTCACCTGCTCCTATCGTTAAGGGCGATAAGTTCGGGACATTTCAATTTCCAAGGAACCAATATGAAACTGATCAGATGGAGTCGGTTCCTTATGCTTGGTATCGCCTAAGTATTATGTATGCTCAAGTAAGCACACATACGACTTAGCTTTTGTAACCGGAATGCTTGGCGATATCGGTCAAATCCGGATCGACCCTTTGGAAGGCCGTTAAGAAAGTCTTGCGTTATATGCAAGCTACTAAGCATCTCATGCTCACATATAAGCATACTGATAACCTTGAAGTTGTCGGTTATTCAGATTCAGATTTTGCAGGATGTGTTGATACTAAGAAATCCACGTCAGGTTATATCTTCACACTCGCTAGAGGAGCTATCTCGTGGAAAAGCTCCAAACAAACCCTTACGGCATCTTCAACGATGCAAGCTGAGTTTGTGGCATGTTATGAGGCTACCGGGCAGGCTGTATGAACTTTATTCCGGGTCTTAGAGTGGTTGACAATATTTCTAAACCACTCACCTTATACTGCGATAACGAACTCGCAGTCTTTTATGCGAGTAACAACAAGTCAAGTGGTGCTGCCAAACACATTGACATTAAGTATCATGTTGTGAAAGATAGAATCCAGGATCAAACCATTAGTATCAAGCATATTAGTACTAAGTCAATGCTTGCGGATTCGCTTACTAAAGGCTTACCACCCAATATATTTCGTGATCATGTTGCCGGCATGGGTTTATTGGAAAGCCTCTGATTCTGGATAAAGGACCTTAAAACAAACCAACTCCCATTAAGTATTATGAATATCCATTTTAAAATGTAATAGTACACTATAGGTACTGAGGTTGTATGTCACTTCATTGGCCATGCCACACATTACCTTGGTATGTTGTTTTTCATTTGAGGATGGACTTATGTTGTTAGCCTTACGATCAAAGGGGAGAATGTTGGGTTGATCTCGGCTAACTGCCGAGACCGAGTCTCACGGGGGCATTGCCCACTCGCGCCCTGATCGGGGGCGCAACCAACGAATTGGTTACGGTCCCGTTCTCCCAGCGCCACATAAAAGAGGTTGGACTCGACAAGCTTTTGAGTAACGTCAAAGGCTACCAAAAGTTCTAATTCACAACCCGATCTGTTAAGGGCGTTGAGGTGTGCGAAGATCTAAAACCACCGTCGTCGCTCCGACGCTCCAGTGCACTCATCCACAACCGCCGGTCGACCTCCGTTGCCATCTCGACTACACATCGCCTTGGGCCGACGCATCTGTGCAACCCCTCACATCTTCATCGACCCCGGCCAACTCTGAATCACGATGGCATCTTCAGGATCGGGTAAGGGTTTTCGTTTCCACACTAACATTTGTCTAGGTGTTCATTTATGTGCTAGGATTGATCATGTTTCAGATCAAGTCATTAGCTCAGTTGTAGACTAACACCCAAACCGTGCCATTATTTGGAGTGAAATGGTATGAGATTTTCTCTTCTTGGTTATGGCCAAACCTCGCCTCGCCGTGTGTTCAAAGTAGACCAGGATTCTTTTTTAGGTTAAACTTTATATTGTTGTATATTGTGTTCTAAGTTGCTTAGTTAGGATTCTTTTTTGTGTTAAATTTCAATTGTTCTATTTTTTATTTTTTCGTCTAAGTTGCTTGTATCTTGTGATGTTAAGCTCCTGTATTTTTCTTACCAATATGCAACATCTACTTCAACCACCAGCCTTTATTGGTCTGATCAATCAGTAAAGAAGATGAGAATAAAATTCTGCGAAGATTTTTTTAAAAGAAATAAATAAGTTAAAATTCAGATGGCTACTGTTCATGACGACGAAAGCAAACCTTTTGTTACAAGATTTTGTCACATCGATTGACAGGTGGTCTAAGAAGTGTAGGTGGAATACGAAGAACTCATCAGTAAGTCATGGAACTTGGTATGAAAAAGAACGACGACGTGTGACGGCTACATGGAACCGCTGCCAAATTTCTTCTTCCTGCCCAGTGTTGGACGCATGCAAGGCAGACATTTTTAATACAAGGCATGCCTTTAGAATGGCCCTCACTATGGCAAATGCATCTGCTAATTAGGAATCTTACAACGTGATCTTGACAGTGATTATTGTAGCTTGTCAGACCTGTCCTTCAGAATAGAACAGTACACCAAAACAACACCTCATCATCGCTTTCAGCTGTTAATTTAATACAACAAGAGCAGAGCAGTACGGTCCCATGTTCAGTTGTTCACCCTGCTTTCTATTGGTGCTAATCATCAGCACCTCCACAGTGGAACTATTGTAGCATTTTCCAGTTGCAAACTTGCAACTCACAGGTAACAATCGTTGAGGTTGGCTCTTCTGTTCCAAGTTCCAACCTCACAAAACTAGACTAAACCATTCATGACGAAAGTGTATGATACAAAGAAAAGTCGTCTTATTACAGAGCTCAAGATGCTAGCACTTTTCTGATCTTGGTCTTGAAGAGCATCACAATAATTTTGTCCATGGAAAAGTAGAGGAAACAACCTCTGGAATGCGTCACGAAAGAACCATAGCTTGTACCAACGATGCAATGCCATGTAGGTCCATAAACTTTATCAAACTCCTGTTGGATATCAACAAGAATCCATTAGAAGCTCAGCCATGCTTTGTCCGTCCAAACACAATGAAGGAAAATGGAATAGAAACAATTGAACTCGTTAAAAAAAGAAGAAAAAAGGAGATTTAGGTCCATGCCATGGTTATTAAGGCGATAAAGCGAGGCGAGGCGAGGCGACCCACCTCCTTCACACCTTTTAAGCGCTAAGACGCAAGGCGACACGACGCCTTACACCCATCCTAAGGCGCCAAGCAACAAGCTACATGAGCCGAGCTGGATTATAATTTCTCACCTCTTTTTATAAAAAAGGTAAAATTATTGGAAACAAAGAAGTGAAGTGTGTGGGCTATAACTCAGGAAGGCCCATTCCATTTATTTCTCCCTTGGGAGCCCAAAGGCTTGGGATCTAACCTTAGATTGAACAGCGAGGCCTACATCCAGATCAAGTGGCTCACCGCTGCTGCCTTTATGTCCCTCTCTCCCACCGCCGATCCCTAGCTCGCTGCTCTTGCCCTCGCACCGCTAGCCGCCTCTTCGCTGCTCCTTGCTCCCTCTACTCCCCAGCCCGCGACTCCCCCGACGCGTCTCCCCTGCTTCCCTGGCGCGCCGTCGGGTCTCCCCTGCACCCCCGACGCACCGCCGGGCCTCCCCTGCTCCCTTGACACGCCGCCGGGCCTCCCCTGCTCCCCCCTCCTGCCCAGCTTCGGCTCCCTGACGTTGCCCCGAGCTCTCTCCCGCCCAGATCCGGCGCTCGCGGCGTCGCCCGAGCTGTCCCGAGGTCACTCCCACCCGGATCTGGCGCATGGGGCCTCCTTTGCTACGCCTCCCGCCCGGATCTGGCTCTCCAACGCCGCACGAGCGACGGGCGACACCAAGGCGGGGGCGCCACCTTGCCCCCCAGTGGCGCCTTACCGCTTAGGCGACGTATTAATAACCATGGTCCATGCTGCCCAGACCCAATTGCTAATATACCACGTGATGACTATATTGATTACAACAATAGCAGCTGGTTACAGCCTGCTTAATTTGGCAGTTCCTAAAATTTGATTGCACAAAGAACTCATTTGAAATACAAAGGAAAGAAAGGTAGATGACGGACATAATGGATGCTTTTCAGAAGATAAAACAAGCGAAAGATCACAATTTGCATGCAGCTCACCTTCTTCACATCATGGGCCAGCTGTCTTGAGCTGAACTTGTCCAAGCTATCATGGGATCGCTTAGCGCATCGGAACGCATGCAACTGCATGAATGGTGGCATGTCTACGGCCATCACCCTCACACCGAGCACCGCAACAACTTCTTTCATGTTGATATCCATCTCTGGCATCGATTTCCTCCCGGGCACAACATCAATGATCTCCCTCTGTCCCAGACCAAGCAGATGCACTCTAGACTTCTCAAGGCAGATATCCTCATCCTTCTGAATGGTGGTGGGATTTGGGGGTTTAACCTCAGAGGCAACAGGATGTCTTGTCTCTTTTACAATTCCCCTCCATTTTCCACCAAACAGCCACCGCTCTGTCTTTGTCCTCCTGCTACCTTGGCCGGCTGCCATTGCTAGCTAGCTAATATCTCTCCTTCTCTACTGGTGAGTAGCTCTGAATCTGTATGGGTCTTCCTAAAGGCATCTATATAGTGGTCTGGAGAACGACATAGGCAAGTGTTACCCTATAGTCCAGGTACTAATTAATTAATGGATTATGAGTTTGGATTCTCTGCAATGAGTGGGTGGGGCAAGAGACAAGTTTTTCTCTACTTTGAAAAGGAGAAGAAACATATAGAAAACCGCAGACCATGTGCGGGCTGCCTTGTTCTGCGGTATGGTGCCCTGTATGATGGAAAAAGCTAGTGCATAGGCTAGTTGCTGCATTAAGGCCAGATTTGAAGGATCCCAATGACTAATCTTTATAACAAAAGGAATTTCTAGTCTTCAACCACCTCACTGTGCCGCTCAGTTAGTATATTGTTGGTGTCATTAGGACCTGCTTATGTGAGGTTTCTGACAGATGTTTCATTTTCCATGGCAAGCTTCTTTTCTCCAGGTAACGGATCAGAAACTTTGTCTCAAATTTGGAAAATGCCTGATGTAATGAATGGTTATCTCACCCTCGAGCTTTTTCTTATCAAGAAGGCTGGAGATTTTGTTAGACACCAACTTAATATCTATAGCACTCAATTTCATGCAGCAAAACCTATTTTTGCCATTCTAGTTCAATGATGGGACTACAGAACAGATACCAATCAGAACAAATTATTGGACAAGTAGCCCCTATATCACAGGACAAAATAAATAGAAGAGGCAAATGTTAAAAATGAAATAAGCTGTCTCTTTCTTGCGGTTTGTTGCACATGGTAGGTAAACTCAAATCATAACTCTACTGTAGATAGGGCACTTAACATGCTAAAAGTTTTAATTCATACTTATCTCTTGTTCTTGCATTTGTTAGTCTCTATTGTTTGAACTATGAAGATAATCATAGCAAAGCGATTTCAACTGCTGAATTACTGCAAACAGCTTCAATGTTCTTTCTGTCCCATTATCCCACATGTGGTACATCTTAAGCTATGGATACATTAGCCTATAGTTTGCATTACCTGTGTTTCCTGTATTATGCCCCCGAAACAAGGGAACTTTCAACTGTCAATAATCAGAAAATACCTGCAAATTGGTGCCTTCGAAGTACTGTTCCAAATGTTTGCATGCCTTTAATGTCACATTTTTCTTGGGAGCTTGGATCCTTAAGTAGACAACATAAGTGTTCATACAATTTTTCTTATTGAAAACTTTTTATTAGTGTTCATTTTCCTTATTCTCTCTTTGTATCAAAACTTTCATTTTCTTTTCTTAAAGGCCCTCTCGTCACCTCACATTTCCGAAAGTCTAAATTTCAAATGGATCATCTTTGAGTTTAATCACCCATAAATCTATCTTAAATTGACACATAAAGGTACTGAATTTAATATATTGGAGAGAATATCATATCATAAAAATATTGCATACTTGAATTGATTCTGGAGCCATGAACCTCCATGCTGCATAATGATGTTACATCCAGAATGCATGTGATTTCTTTTGCTAGTTTAGTTTAGAGTATATTAAACCTCCATGCTAACAAAAAGGACAGACCATAGTAAGCCAAACTACTAAACCAAACATCCTGGTCCATGACAAAAAAAAAGATATTTGAACAATCGAACTAAGCACAATAGTTTACAGTAATTTCATGAAACTCTGTCATCTTCTACCCCCTAAACAGACCAAAATTCGTTCAAGGATATCAGAAATATGATGAAAAACTTGAGCATCAGTTCCATGTGTACAGTTTTGCAAATTCTGCTGACGATACTAAATGTGGAAACACCATATTCCAGTTCTATCAGACAAAAATGCCAAATTCTTGTTCTAAAAGGGAACCGTACAAATCATGTAATGATCATCTTACATTTAACAAGAAAAGTTACCACGGGTTCAAAATTTGACATACAAGGCCACAGTTCTTTGTATGCGTATCAGCGTATGACCACAGATTGTAAAGAAAAATCAATTCATGGAGATTGAATAAATGTTTTGGAAATACTATGAAGGCCAAGTACCTCTACTTGAAAAGAAAATTTGGAATGATGTCCACATTATCGTGCACCTAGCGGAGGACATCCAATGGGAAGAGGCAGATCCAAGTTATCAACAATCCTGAATGTCCTCGGGACCATCTTGTCAACATAGAGTGTGCCTTCAAGATGATCACATTCATGCTGCAGGATGCGTGCCTGCCATCCCGAAGCCTTGATCTTAATGGGACGTCCATTCCGGTCCAAACCCAAAACATCAACATCTAGATGTCGCTCGACGACCGCCCTATATCCATCAACACTGCCGTCGCCACAATACAAGTACGAGGACATACACGATACAATTCAGTACAATGCAGTATAGTTTTCATATTCTTGATGTCTATATGGATGAACTACTAGTAATAATATTGCATAAAAGAACGTACCTCAGACATCCCTCAAAGAAAAGTGTGGTTCTTTTACTTGTCTTCTTAAGCTTGGGATTGATAATAACCTGGCTTCCAGGGGGGTAAACAAAGAAAAGAAAAGGGCATGAGAAGCAGTGGCGGAGCTAGTATAGAAGCATGGAGGTACAGCTGTACCGCCAAAAAATTTGGGAAATACCTATTATATACAGTGTATATATATACATGTAATAAATTTGGGTACAACCAATGACATTTGTGATTATGTGTAAGTGTTAGATTGTATGTTAGTATGTACAATTATATAGATTATGTATTATGTAGAAGTAGAACAGTTAGTAGTGAGTTAGTCAATTAGTCACGAGTTAGTAGAACTATGTGTTTCTTAAGTTCACAATCCATGGTGGCTTCGTCACTTATGAGAAGGTGCTAATGTCTAATAGTAATGGGTGCTGAATGCAGTTCCATTTGGCAAAATGTACTGACAAGAAGATCGAAGGACCTCCGATCCTGCGCTTCAACATCCTTCTTGGGAGCATAGCTGATGTATTCTTGGGTGTCCTCCAGAACAATAATCTGTCATTGATGAACCCAACAGGTTGAGCAATGTGGCCATGGTATTTCACGATTGAACATAAGCAAGTGGACTGGTAAATGCTAAGGCAAGGAACCGGAGAGCAATGCACTGCAAGCGCGACCGTACAAATCGTGTTCTTGACTACGCAAACCTTCAAGGGGACGCCAATCTGTGGGGCGGCGAGGCCGACGCCGGGGGCCTTGCGCATGACGGTGATCATCCGATCGATGACGTCCTGGACCTTCTCGGAGAGGACGTCCCCCAGGGCCACCTCCTGAGACGGCTCGTGCAGCACGGGGTCTCCGGCCTTCACGGTCCCCGGCGTCACCGTCATCGCCGTTGGCGCGCCACCGCCACCCTTCCCTCCAAGCAGCCCCAACAGCCAGCCCCCGCCGCCCGCGTTGGCCCTCACGCTGCTCCACCGCCTGCAGCTCACGGCTCTCCCAGAAGCAACTGCGGTAGCAATGGGTGCGGTGGGGACGAGGAGGAGCGCCGCGGCGGCGGTTGTGGAGAGCGGCCGGAGGAGCGCTTCCATCTTCTTGCTCTTGCGTCTGCGGTTCGATGGAGTGGATCGGATGTGTAGTGGTTTGGGTTGGGCCCTGCTAACTAATGGGAAACCTGATTCCATTAATGGGAAACCTGATTCCATTAATGTTGCCTTTGATAAACCTGAACATGTGCTAAGGGCCAGTTTGGAGACTATGAATTTCACTAAAAAATTGTAGAAATTTCATTGAAATTTCACGGAAATTCTACAGGAATCAATACAATGTCCGTATTTTCTTTAAAACTCCCGCATACTAAACGGGGTCTAAGTTCTTTTTATACACTAATCTTAAATTCTTACTCCCCCATTTCCAAATACATATAATTCTAACTTTCAAATTTTGTTTATAAATACATGTCATTCTTCAATTTTGGGGTGAATTTTACCAATTTTTTTTCCTTGTATACCCCTCCCTTTTAGCTATTTCCAATATCATTTACTACCATGGACTAAACTAAGACACATGATCCAAAGAACAATAAGTGATCTAATGAAGAGGGGTAATGCAGTCTTTTGTAGATGTGCCTTGGTGGAAATGCAAGATCCTAGAATGATATCTATTCAGGAACGGAGTGAGTAATCTCTACTATTCCTGAAAAAATAATCTTAATATGTACTATGTTGAAGATCTAGTCAATTTTCGGCATATTTTAATCCAGAAGTTAAGCATATAAAACATGACAAACAAGAGCATGAGTGATTCAACAATGATGTATTCATATTCGCTAATGAATAGGATAACAGCAGATCCGATTAACATATTCATAGCGCACAGAAACAAAAACATCAGATAAGTTCTCAGGGTATACCCTCGGGCGGGGCCAGTGTCTGTGACACCGGATACGCCGTTACCATCAGTCGACATGATGGCCTATTCGATGTAGTCGATCGAGGCGTGATGCAGGACGAGGCGTGATGCAGGAAGATGTTCGCCATGCGCAAGATCGCGAGCGATTCACCACCGTGATGAAGACGGTCACAGAATGAGCAGTCGCGCTAATGCGCTCCCCCAAAAACTTGATCGCCCGTCTACCCGAGCAGGTACTCAACCGGACGGAGTTTCGGAGGCCTACTCGCCCAGAGCCTTCTGCGCGCAAGGTTCTGAACCGGAGATTGCAGAGAGCAGCAACAAAACAACCGAACCTCTCAGAGTATTCTGTATCCCTCTTTTTATGGAGTAGAGAGCCTTTCTGTATTCTCCTCCTCACTAACAGCAAAAACGAAAAGACTAGTAACTGCAGACATTAGTCACTAGCAACTGCCTCCATTACTCGAAAGTAACCGCAGCCATAATTCACTAGTAATCGCACTGCTATCGCCAAACTATTCGTTAATGATATTTACTGCGATCCGATTTTCGAATAGATAAAGAAAAACGCGCCCGCACCCGACACGCGCTGCATGCGACGCGCAGACACGACGCACGACGCGCACACACACACACGCCTGGCTGCGCGCGGCGTGGCGAGGCGAGCGAGCGAGCGAGCGTGCTGTGCTCTCTCCAATTGCACAAGGGGGTTACCACTTTCCACCTTTTAAAGTGGTGTAACTCTCATTCAATTCTCCATATGGGACTAATCAATTTTTCCATGTGGGCCTAGAAATTTCATTTGATTAATTGCTAAATTAAAATGGTCCAAGCCCAATTAATCCAACAATCCCCACCAAATTTCAAGGCACACAAGAAATGCTCTCAGTCCTGCTGTTGTTTTGATATACCGGTGTTTGATGGAGACTGTAAGTTGAACATCCACCTAGGAAAGAAGTTACACTCATCCACAACTGAACAATGGACTATGCCTTGAATTGACAGTTTTGTGTGAACAAGTTTTACCTAATTCCTTTACTAGTACTAGGCTACCTAAAGCATCCCCTCTAGTTGGAGCGTATAAGTCATACTCCAGGCCTATTCATGAGTATCTAGAGATCACCCAAATCTCATAGGCGTGACCAAAGATCGAACTCATATAGGTGTGTTCCTTCTAAGATGTCTTGTAGGCCGACATCTACGCTTTAAATAAGCCACTTGATCACATTAAGGTAAAACCAACTCGCCATACAGAATAGGAAAGAAGCGCATCATTGAAGAAATGAGCCATGTAAAGGTCTCTCCTCCCACCAACCAACAAACTTGTTTCATCATCCTACTTCACGGATCTCCGATCACGAGAAAAAGTTACCAACGTGGTATGACTCACGTGGGTCTCGTGCCCATCTCACTCGATGCACTATCTATCACATTACGTGATAAACCCTTTGTAAATTGGTCGACTGATTCTTAGTCATGCGGACATAGACCGTGCTATCACTCCGAGTTTTTCACTTTTCGACAGACTTCAACCGCCTCTTAACATGCCTAGATGACTTCATGTTGTCCTTAGAACTGCTCACCTCGATAATTACGCTTGATTATCACATTCATTAGGATAGCCAGACGGTTTTTCAACCACGGTAAATCCATAAGGAGTTCACGGCCACTCACTTCAACGATGGCGGTATCTAACGCCGTGAGTTTCGCTCCATTGTTGACCTCGTTAAGATGGTGCGCTTGCAAGACTTCTAGGAAACAAAGACCACCTCCAAGTGTGAACACATATCCACTCGTGGCTTTTATCTCATCAAAGATCGAGATCCGGTTTGAATCATCAGTAGCCCTCTAGTACCTTTGGGTACCCAAAGATAGTGAATGCCATAGCTCATGGTTGCCTTTAGATAGCGCATCACTCTCTCAAGAGCACGCCAATGATCATCTCCTGATTCAAACAAATCGGCTTAGCTTGCTCACAAAGAAGCGAGATGTCGGGCCTCGTAGCACTAGCTAAATACATCAATGAGCCAATAACAGGAGTATCTCAATTGATCCCTTGTTATTCTTTGGTTTTCCTCAATAACACACTAGGATCATAAGGAGTAGAAAGCAGCTTGCAAATCACTATAACCAAAGCGACTCAAGACCTTCTCCACATAATGGGATTGCACAAGTGTAACCCCACCATCACCTCCTCTCAGTAGCTTAATGTTAAGAATTACATCAGCCACTCCCAAATCTTTCATTTCAAAACTCTTGGACAGAAAGTCCTTGACCTCCTCAATCACATTGAGGTTGGTCGCAAAAATCAGTATGTCATCAACATACAAGCACAAGATCACTCCTTCTCCCCCACCATAGCGATAGTACAGACATCTGTCGGCTTCATTCACAACAAAGCCAGCAGATGTCAAAGTTCTGTCGAACTTCTCATGCCATTGCTTAGGTGCTTACTTTAGGCCATACAAAGATTTTAACAACTTGCACACCTTTCCTTCTTGACCTTCTACCACAAACCCGTCTGGCTGATCCATATAAATCTCCTCCTCCAACTCTCCATTTAGGAAAGCTGTCTTAACGTCCATTTGATGAACGAGAAGACCATGAGAAGCAGCCATAGCAAGTAGTACTCGAATTGTGGTCAATCGGGCAATAGGTGAATAAGTATCAAAGAAATCCTCGCCTTCTTTCTGAGTATAACCCTTGGCCACAAGCCTTGCCTTGTACTTTTCAATTGTACCATCAGGCCTAAGCTTTTTCTTGAAAACCCATTTACATCCTACAAGTTTACACCCATAAGGACGGTCAACGATCTCCCAAGTTCCATTAGACATAATAGAATCCATCTCACTCCATACTGCTTCCTTCCAGTAGTCAGCGTCAGGAGAAGAATATGCCTCTTCAATGGTTCTTGGAGTGTCATCCATGAGGTATACAATGAAATCATCACCAAAAGATTTTGCAATCCTCTGTCTCTTACTCTTTCGAGTAACTTCATTGTTATCCTCCTCAGGATTTTCCATAGGCGTTTGTTCAACATGTTCTATCGGCACAAAAGAATCAAGGAAAATTATAGGTTCTTGACTAGATGAGCTAGGTACATCACATTTCATAGGAAATTTATTCTCAAAAAATGTAGCATCTCTGGACTCTATGATTGTACCAACACGCACGTCAGGTACTCCAGTTTTTATAATTAAGAACCTATAACCCACGCTGTGCATAGCATAATCAAGAAATACACAATCTACGGTTTTTAGTCCAAGTTTGCGCTTCTTGACAATTGGCACGTTAACTTTGGCCAAACATCCCCAGGTGCGCAAATATGAGAGAGTCAACTTCTTCTTTTCCCATTCCTCGAATAGTGTTACTTCTTTATTCTTTGTAGGAACTCTATTCAGGACATGACACGCGGTCAATATAGCCTCACCCCACCATTCCTTAGAAAGTCCCGCAGTGTCTAACATGGCGTTAACCAAATCAGTTAGAGTGCGATTCTTTCTTTCGGCAACCCCATTTGATTCGGGAGAATAGGGAGGCGTCCTCTCATGAATAATTCCATATTCCTCGCAAAATAAAGTAAACTCATTTGAAAAATACTCTCCCCCACGATCAGACCTTACCCGCTTGATTTTCCTCTCAAGTTGGTTTTCTACCTCAGCTTTATAGATCTTAAAGAAATCAAATGCTTCATCTTTTGTTTTCAATAAATACACATAGCAAAATCTAGTGCAATCATCTATAAGCGTCATGAAATATTTCTTTCCACCTTTAGTCAACACGCCATTCATTTCGCACAAATCGGAATGAATGAGTTCTAACGGTGCCAAATTCCTCGCCTCTTTTGCTGCCTTGTGAGGCTTGTGAGGTTGTTTCGATTGAACACACGTATGGCACTTAGAACCTTTGACCAAAGTGAATTTCGGGATTAAACTCATATTGGCTAAGCGCGTCATACACCCAAAGTTAACATGACAAAGTCGTGAATGCCAAACATTAGATTCATCATCATCGTTACACACATGGTTCACAACTTTATTATAGGAATCCATCAAAGAGAAACGAAACAAGCCTCCGCTCACATAACCTTTACCAACAAATGTTCCATACTTGGACACGACACATTTATTGGACTCAAATGTAAGCCTAAAACCATCTCTACATAGTAGAGATCCGCGACGAGATTCTTCTTTATAGAGGGACATGTCAGACGTTCTTGGATGCACGGTCTTTCCCGAAGTAAACTTCAGATCGACCATACCAACACCATGAACAGCTGCATGCGATCCATTCTCCATCAACAAGGAGCAACCTCGACAGACCTGATAAGATGAAAATAAGGAAATATCAGCACACACATGAATATTAGCACCAGTGTCAACCCACCACTCGGTGATTGACAAGCAGAGAGAATCAGAGGTAAATAATTACCATACTCGATGTTCCTCCAACATTACTAATAATCATGTTGGTCGACTTCTTCGCTTATCCTTGCGGTCCGGACAATCCTTAGCCCAATGGCGTAATCACCGCACACAAAGCAACCGCCTTTCCTTTGCCTTTCTTCTTAAACTCAGATTAGCCTTAGGCTTGACAAAAGGCTTATTTTTCTTCTTATTGTGGATAGCCCGAGGGTTCTTCTTTCGCACCAAATTGGCACTAGAACCTCCTCAGAAGAACTTTCTTGCCACGAGTATCTTTTGCCTCGCCTTCTCTTCAACACCAAGAGTGCCAATGAGATCAAGAACTTTGAACTCCCGCCTCTTGTGTTTTAGAGAGGTAGCAAAATCCGACCAAGAAGGTGGTAACTTGGCGATAATACCGCCACCACAAACTTGTCCCGTAACTCACACTTATTATGCTCAAGCTCCTTTGCTAACGCTCAATCTCATGAGCTTGTTCTACTACGCGGTCATCGACCATCTTGTAGTCATAGAACGCCCATGACATCTGACTCCGCAAAGATCGGAAACTCGAACTTGGCCTCAAGTGCATCCCACATCTCTTTGTCCGTAGGCAAATGCATGTACACATCCACAATGTTATCTCGCCAAGATGTTGACAAGTGCACCTCGAAACAAGTTATTCGCTAAATTGAACTTATGCTCATCCTCGCAGATAGAGGCTCGTGGGCTTGCCTTGTGCAACATGAAAACATTCCATGGCAAGAAACCACGTGATAGCACGTGCACGCCATCTCTTAAAATTGGAACCATGAAACGAGGGTGCGGCTAGCGCGCAAGCAAAGCCAACTACCGAAAAAGACCTATCAAGTTTTTGGATTGTTGAAGATCTAGTCAATTTTCTGGCATATTTTAATCCGTAAGTTAAGCATATAAAACATGACAAACAAGAGCATGAGTGATTCAACAATGATGTATTCATATTCGCTAATGAACAGGATAACAAAGCAGATCCGATTAACATATTCATAGCGCCGTAAACAAAAACATCGATAAGTTCTCGTGGTATACCCTCGGCGGGGCGATGTATCGTGACACGGATGCACGCTACCATCGATCGACATGATGGCCTATTCGATGTAGTCGATCGAGGCGTGATGCGTGACGCAGGCGTGATGCAGAAGATGTTCGCCGTGCAAGATCGCGGCGATTCACCACCGTGATGAAGACGGTCACAGAATGAGCGATCGCGCTAATCGCTCCCCAAAACTTGATCGCCCGTCTACCCGAGCAGGTACTCAACCGGACGGAGTTTCGGAGGCCTACTCGCCCAGAGCCTTCTGCGCGCAAGGTTCTGAACCGGAGATTGCAGAGAGCAGCAACAAAACAACCGAACCTCTCAGAGTATTCTCAGATCCTCTTTTATGGAGTAGAGCCTTTTCGATTCTCCTCCTCGAATAAAGAAAACGAAAAGACTAGTAACTGCAGACATTAGTCACTAGCAACTGCCTCCATTACTCGAAAGTAACCGCAGCCATAATTCACTAGTAACTGCACCGTTACTGCCAGCTATTCGTTAATGATATTTACTGCGATCCGATTTTCGAATAGATAAAGAAAAACGCGCCCGCACCCGACACGCTGCGCTGCGCGCGCAGACACGCGACGCGACGCACACGCACACGCACGCGCTGCGCGCGGCGCGAGGCGAGGCGAGGCGAGGCGAAGCGAGCGGCGAGCAGCGTGTGTGCTCTCCAATTGCACAAGGGGGTTACCACTTTCCACCTTTTAAAGTGGTGTAACTCTCATTCAATTCTCCATATGGGACTAATCAATTTTTCCATGTGGGCCTAGGAATTTCATTTGATTAATTGCTAAATTAAAATGGTTCAAGCCCGATTAATCCAACATACTATAATATGTTAATTTCGAGTGCAAAATATGACGGAGAAAAGCGCCACATCACAATATTTTCTCTTATTACTTATTTCATATCAAACGAACACAAAATACACGTAGACAAAAAACGATACTCCATAAATGATGCAATTAGAGCCCAATACAAATTTATGTGTTACATGCGTAGTTGGGTTACATCATTACGTGGTGGGAAAAACAAGATAATTACATGCGTAGTTGAGTTACATGCTTACATGGTGGGAAAAACCAATGGAAAGTGGTATAAAAAAAGATAATACTCTTCTCTCCCATACCAATACTAAGTTAAAAGGATAAGTTAAACTATAGTCTCGGTCCTATTCCAACCTGCAACTCTAAAGTCATTTAATTTACAACCTTTAACTCTCAAAACTGGTTAAAACAACCCCCAATCCAAAACCATTGTGGTTTTGGCTTATGTGACATATATATGGAAATGTTTACCTAACATGTTAGGTACCTGTACATACTTTTAGCTTACATGGCAGCACAATCAATAGAATCAACAACATCAAAATATAGAGGGGTCCACTTGTTAGCCCCTATCTTTTTCTCTTCCTCATCTTCCTTCCTTCCTTCCTTCTCATGCGCCATGGCTACCACTCCCTTCCTCCTGCAGCGATGGTTGCCTCTCTCCCACTCCCCTAGTCAGATCTAGGCATGGACTGATGACGAGGACAACATTGATAGTGTGCGGAGCACTCTACTACTATAATCATGCCTAACGGCGGTCCGACGAGATGAGCTGCTTTGTCAGCTCCAGCGGTGGCCGCAAGATGCGAAGGCGAAGAAGCTCAGTGCGCAGCACAGGCTTTGGCTTTGGGGAGATGCGGCATGGTTGTGCAAGTGCAGGCGATGGCACTCGGGGATGCGAGACCGCAGCCGCTTGAGACACACATAACGTATCGAGCTACATGACGTCGGGCTTGTCCTTGACCCACACAACCACTTGGGGCAACAGCTAGGTTGTAGCGTAGGAGACCTTTGGGGAAGCTACGAGTGTCCAAATGGGTCGTGATTGCCCGGCATGGCACGTATAGTATCTTGTCGTGCACGGCTCGGCTGGCACAGCTGACGACGAAGGAGGAGGAGGTGGTGGCAGAGGCGGCGGATGAGGAGGAAGAGGTGGTGGCGACCTGATGAGTAGACGACGGCCCGATCTTCCAATAGGTTCGATTTGTTTCGTCGTGAGGACGTTGATGCTTTGAGGCTTCCGACCCGCAGATCTTCACCTCGCAATTCGCTACACCCGCACAACTGTCGTTTTCAACCACGCTCGCACGTGATCGACCTTACCACGAGGGTTATGGTTCCTGCAAGCAATTGAAGCAACTCACAAGAACAAGATAGATGCAATCTGAAATATATTGCGGATTTGGATGAAGTTCACAAAGTGGGGTTTCTCAAACCGTAAATGGCGAAACTGCAAAGGCAGAATAATCTAAGAAAAAACCCAACCCTAAACTGTGGCGGCTGCATGCAATATATAGGGGGAAGAACATGAGGAGGTCGACCAAGGGTTGTGCTGCCATGTGGAGAGGCGTACACATCTTGGGCTTTGACCTCGCCACGCTTACAAGGTCTTATTAGGCCCAAAACGTGACGCAACACCTTATTTCAATGTCTCTGACTAACTCCCAACGTGGTCGTTACTAGTCGGGGGCCTGGTCGTAGAACTTGAGACCTGGTCGTAGATCTGGCAAATCTGGTCGTAGAGCTTGCAGATCACATAGAACTGGTCGTAGACGGTTTGGATCCTCTCCATCATTCCTAAGTAACAGAAGATCGTAATTTTTAGGTAGCATACCATTCTGCATAGATAAATTATTAGCACCTAGAAACGAGCTCACCTCATAATTCAAGTGACGTGCACGAGCTCTTGTCATAGGACCTTGTAGTTTAGCAATCGGATCTGGAGGATTTTGTGTAGTGCGTGTATCCGAAGGAGTGATGTCCTCATCATCCTCCTCCTCTTGAATTGGAGTCGTCCTTGACTCAAGGTCATCTTCTTCTCCCACATATGGCTTCAAATCTGAAATATTAAATGTGGGGCTAACCCCAAAATCTGCAGGTAGTTCTAACTGATAAGCATTGTCATTGATCTTCTTAATTATTTTAAATGGTCCATCAGCTCTAGGCATCAACTTAGATTTTCTTAATTTTGAAAATCTATCCTTTCTCAAATGCACCCAAACTAAATCACCTAGTTCCAATTTTATTTCTTTTCTACCTTTACTTCCAGCAACCCTATACTTTTCAGTCAGACGCTCTATATTCTCTTTAGTTATTTCATGCAGCTTAAGAACAATTTCAGCACGCTTCTTAACATCTAAATTATTTTTTTCAAAGGTAGGCAAAGGTAGTAAATCAATAGGAGCATGGGGGTTAAAACCATACACTACCTGAAACGGACTTACCTTGGTGGTAGAGTGTACCGACCTGTTGTAAGCAAACTCAATATGTGATAAACACTTGACGAGGATCTAATAATCCTCATTTTATCTTTTATCTATAATTCTTATTATGGGTAAATATGATGTCACATAGTCCCCAGAAATACCCCTTATATTTATAAGGGGGAGGCCTATCAAGTGATTGTAAGATCTTCTACAATCACCCCCATAGTCGTAAGTCTTACTACGACTATGTCATGGTCGTAAGTCCTTCTACGACCACTACCTGGTCGTAAGTCCTTCTACGACCATTACCCAGTCGTAAGTCCTTCTACGACTATTGCCCAGTCGTAAGCTCTACTACGACTTATACCCAGTCGTAAGTCCTACTACGACCAAGTAAACCACGACCACCTTATAATCAAACCTACAAGCGAGTGGGTCCAATTGATTAAGGAATCCGAACGGTCCACACGCACTATTATTCCGCGTAGTAATAGTGCTTAAATACCCCATTACCTCTGAAAGATAACTGCCAGACGGCGTGAAGAAGCCAATGCGCCGGTAATTACTGCCATCATGCGCCCATTACTGGCTTAATTAGGCGCCTCTTCCGCAGGACAAAACGGCTACTCCTTCACGATTATATAAAGACATCAATCAGAGGGTGAAAGGGAGGGCGAAACAGAGCGAGTCAAGGAGAAACACAAGTACTGTTCTCTGTAATAGTCCTAGTTTCTTGCTTGATCATCGAGAATACAGTCAATACCATACACACACAGGAGTAGGGTTGTTATTCTCCCTGAGAAGGCCTGAACCTGTCTAAACATCCCGTGTCAACCACTCTGCGTGATTTCATCTCTAGGAGACCCCCCGAATCAAATAATCTTTATGTAAGATCGGTTCTAATACACCGACAGTTGGCGCCGACCGTGGGGATCTTTCGGTAATCTCTTGTCAACATACTCTATTTTTCCAATCTCATGCAATCATGGCAGGAGAATGGAACGAGGAGAACTGGTTTGACTTGGCGGACACGCAGACATCGACATGGATGCCGCCGACTACGAGCCGAGTGATGCATCCGCTGATGTTGATGTTGCCTCCGGAGATCATTCTCCAAGAAACCATCCCATCAATAGAGTTGAGGAGGGATCCTTATCCCCCACAACGATACGTCCAACAGAGGAGCCAATTCCCTCAAAGGACAAGGGTCAATCCGACCAGAACCGCACCTAGGAGGACTCACGACACGACGAGAGTTTTTCCTCCAAGTGTCCAAGTCCCCCTAAGGCGGTCCGACCTGGTGAGACAAGTTCTGAGAGCCACCATTCCAGGACTCCACCAACATCTGGTGATCCTCTCTCTCAGGGTAACTCCAGAGAGGGTGGGATCAAGCATGCTTTTCCTACAAATTCGATCGTCTCTCCGCAGATCTCATTTGCGGATGGAGACAGTTATAGCCCAGAGTTCCCCTACCTGGAGGGGATTGCTCCAAGTCGCCAGATGGTGTCTCTCGAGTACTCCTCAAGCGGGGAGGCCTTGAGCGCAAGTGAGAATCATCAACGGGAGGTCTTCGTCCTTCCTCAAATCGTGGTCACCTCATGGAGGCCGAGATAAGAACACTCCCGAAGATCACACACTGCGCCCCCTCGTGGTAATGGCAAGGGCATCACCGATGGCGGGCAGGACCAATACTCTGATGAGCGTGAGGGAAATCCTCGACATTCTCACACTCCATTGAGAAGGCCTCAAGGATCTGATGAGGAGAATTTTGAGACCATCCGACGGAAGAAGATTGCAGCCCAGAAGAATCTGCCAGGGCGCATTCAACATCAGTCGAAGGAGGTACAAGAACTCCAGGACATCAACGACTTGCTCGAAAATCCCAATCAAGAGCTTGCTCGAACGCCAGGGTACGATCTCTTTGCTGAAGAGATTGCGCAAAGGCTTCGAACCGTGATGACAAGACTGTAAGTACCTCGTCGACATCATTTAGGTAGTCGTAGCAATGCGACTTCCTCAACTTCCAGTCAATCAAATATTTCACCACGTAGAAATCGACACGGCCATAAGTCGCATCGATCCCCTACTCGGAGAAATACATTTCGATTGGCCGATGATCAAGAAGCCCCTGAGAGGTGATCATTCACCCTTCGACAAGGAAATCGCAGAACGGATGGAGTACGAGGAGTATTCCCCTCGTAGAGCTGAGACCTACTACACGACAGGTCAGCCTGTTGCTGGGTATCGTCGTATACGATCACCTGGTGACATTAACCCTTCTTTCCTGCAAAGAAGGCGTCAAGAAGTTATTACGGATGCCGGCATTTTCGCGACCTTCGAAAGCGTTATTTGGCCACCTCATTTTCGACCTGTGAACATGGAGAAGTTTGATGGATCTCAAAATCCCATCGAATTTCTTCAGATCTATACAACAGCTGTCCGAGCAGCAGGAGGAGGAGAGCATGTAATGGCAAATTACCTTCCGACTGTGCTTGAAGGATCCGCTCGATCGTGGTTATTAAACCAACCACTCGAGTCGATCTACTCTTGGCAACACCTCTGTGATCTTCTACAGGCGAATTTCCAAGGCACATACAACCGCCCTAGAAAGGAAGACGACTTGCACCGGATAAAATAGAACAACAACGAGACTTTGCGTCAATTCATCAAACGCTTTAGTCAGGTTCGTAACTCAATTCCGAAAATTTCTGACTCATCTGTGATCAGGGCTTTTAAGCAAGGAGTCCGTAGTAGAAGGATAACAGAGGATATTGCTTTGAATCCTCCCAAAACTGTTGCTGAGCTCTTCGAGATGGCCGATCGATATGCGACTGCTTCTGAGGCGGTCGAGTGGAACAACACTATTGATCGAGAAACGTACACTCCTCGAGAGCCAGGTGAAGTTGGTAAGGACAAGAAAGCAAAGAAGTCCAAGAAGAAAATAAAAAGTCAAAAACCACAAACCAGTGGTTTCAAGGAGGTCTTGGCCGTGAAAGATAAAGAGCCCCGAACCACCAAGTCGCACTCGATCAAGGCAAAGGTAAGCTACCGATCGTAGGAACGACAAACCAAGGTGGTGTCCTTTTCATAAAAGGAAGGACATGACCTCCAGAATCGCCGAAGTTTTCCAAAGAAAGCTCGAGGACTACTACAACGAGAAGAGCCACTCCCACTCTCGAGCAAGTAGGGAATACGAGTGGCCAAAAGTCGCTCGGATGATGAAGAGATGCCGTTCAAGATCCACAACATCTTGTAAAGCACATCTACGGAGGATCATCGACATACGAGTCGAAACGACAACTCAAAGCTGCCGGACGAGAGGTAAACTCTATAGATGCTCCTCTTCTCAATAACCTACCGAAGTGGTGGAAGTTACCATTTCTTTCGAGAAGGGTGATTGCCCGATCACTTGAATCGATCAGTCGATATCCGATTGTGGTCGAACCCACCATCAACAACTATCGGGTCAATCGAGTGTTGGTTGATGGTGGCGCCTTGAACATACTATTTACTAATGCCCTGGACGAGATGCAAGTACCCAGGACAAAGGTAAGACCGGTACGATACTCTTTTCATGGAATCGTACCGGGGTCTTCGGCCAAACCCATTGGCCAAGTTTCTCTTCCTTTAACATTTGGCTCACCAAGTAATTTCAGGACAGAGAAAGTTTCCTTTGATGTGGTCGATTTCGATACGGCATATAACGCCATACTCGGACGACCAACTTTGGCAAAATTCTTAATGGCTACTCATTATGGGTATCAATGTCTTAAGATGCCAGGTCCCAAAGGAGTGATCACAATTCATTGTGACAAGAAGATGGTGTATAACTGCGACCGTCAATCCCTCGAGATGGTTGGTCAAATACCAACTCGAGACGAAAGTCAGCCTTTGACTAGCAAGTCAAAGCCGAAAGCTGCACCAAAGCCGAACGACCAAGTCAAAGAGGTTCCTCTGGACGCAGAGAAACCCTCAAGACTGCTCAGACGGGAGACTTCGACCCAAATAGGAAGACACCTCATCACCTTCCTCCGAGCTAACGCAGATGTCTTCGCGTGGCAAGCATCCGACATGCCCGAGTCCCAGGAGGTGATCGAGCACATGCTAGCTTTACGGCCTGATAAAGTACCTGTAAAACAAAAATTACGGAGATTTGCCCCTGATCGACGAGATGCTATTAAATCAAAATTGGATAAGCTACTTAAAACAGGCTTTATAAGAGAAGTCAACCACCCAGAGTGGTTGACTAACCCTGTAATGGTCAAGAAGTCAAACGGTACATGGTATATGTGCGTAGACTTCACTGATCTTAATAAAGCTTGTCCAAAAGATGATTTTCTTTTACCTCGTATCGATCAGTTGGTTGATTCTACTGCAGGTTGTGAAATATTAAGTTTTTTAGATGCATATTCTGGATACCACCAGATCAATATGTGTCTAAACGATGAAGAAAAGACCGCATTCATTACACCATTTGGTACCTTTTGCTATGTCAAAATACCATTTGGTCTAAAGAATGCCGGTGCTTTTTTTTAACGCTTAATGCAATCGACTTTTTCATCTCAATTAGGCCGGAATCTGGAAGCCTATGTTGATGATCTAGTCGTAAAAAGCGTTAAGAAATTTAATCATATCACCGACCTACAAGAAACATTCGACAACCTCAGAAAGCACCGCTTAAAACTTAACCCCGAGAAGTGTGTGTTTGGAATTTCTTCAGGAAAATTGCTTGGATTCCTAGTATCTGAACGAGGAATCGAAGCAAATCCTGAGAAAATAAAGGCCATCCTCCAGATGCGCCCTCCGACCACAAAAAAGGAAGTCCAGAAACTCACTGGGTGCATGGCGGCTTTAAGTCGTTTCATAGCACGACTAGGAGAAAAAGGACTACCTTTCTTTAAACTTCTCAGGAGACATGAAGGTTTTGAGTGGTCGAACCAAGCAAACGCTGCCTTCGAGGATGTCAAGAGGTACCTTTCGAGTGCTCCTGTTCTGGTTTCTCCAAAGCCAGAAGAGACGCTCTTAATATACCTAGCTGCCACGCCACAGGTAGCAAGCGCAGTACTGGTCGTAGAACGTGAAAACGTACAACGACCGGTTTACTACGTCGTGAGTTTTACGGGCCTAAGGAGCGTTACCTCGTGTCCAAAACTTCTATATGCCCTCCTCATGTCTTGAGAAAATCATGCATTATTTTCAGCGCACAAAATAGTTGTCTTGCCCGAGTTTCCTTTGGGAGCGATCCTCCATAATAAGGAAACAATGGACGCATGGCAAAATGGTCGGTCGAACTTGGGAGTTTGACCTCCATTTCGTGTCCCGAACGGCCATAAAATCCTGCATCTTGGCGCACTTTTTCGCCGAATGGACAAATCTGAACTGCTCAGATCCCGAAGACGATTCCACGACCGATGGATGATGTACTTTGACGGGTCACTTACTTTAAGTGGCTCGGGGTCGGGTGGTCTGGTATCTCCTAGGAGAAACCTTAAAGTATGCCATACAATTAAACTTTCAGGCCACTAACAACGTGGCGAGCACGAAGGTTTGCTAGGCGGCATACGAGCTGCGAAAGCACTCTCGATTCGACGACTACTTGTGAGAGGAGACTCTCAACTAGTCGTGAATCAAGTCGGGAAAGAGTACCAGTGCTCTAACTCGACAATGTCTCGGTACTTATCGAAAGTACGTAAGCTAGAAAAGTATTTTTTAGGTCTCGAGGTACAATTCATTCCTCGAAAGGATAATTTTCTCGCAGACCAACTTGCTCGGATGGCTTCTTCCCGATCTACAGTACCAAAAGGAGTTTTCTTGGAGCAACTCTAAAAGCCATCTCTGGTCGAAGAACCAGAGACACCTCCTATTGAGATGGTCTCACTAGACTACGAGGATACCTGGATGACTCCCATCTACGAGTATCTTCACAAGGGTTCCGTACCCGAAGATGATCTTGAGGCAGATCGTTTATCCCGAAAAGCCAAAATGTATACTTTGGTCGAAGGAGTCCTCTACAAACGAGGAACCCAAGGGATACTCATGCGATGCATTCCGCAAAACGAAGGAATAACACTCCTTCATGATATACACAGTGGTATCTATGGGACGATGCTTCCTCTGTAACATTGGTCGGTAAAGCCTTTCGACAAGGTTTCTACTGGCCTACAGCTCTGTACGATGCCAAAGAGGTGGTTAAAAAGTGTGTCCAATGCCAGTTTCATGGTAGACAAATACACCAACCAGCTCAAGCATTATAGACAATACCTCTTTCTTGGCCTTTTGCGACCTGGGGTCTCGATATCCTAGGACCGTTTCCCAAAGCTCCGGAGGTTTCAATTCCTTTTGTGGCCATTGACACGCTCACAAAGTGGATCGAAGCCAACTCAGAATCGCATAACAACGGAAGCAACAAAAAGGTTCATGATGAGATGCGTAATTAGCCGATTTGGAGTTAAGCCTGATAATTACGATAATGGTAAACAATTCGCAAGTGTAAAATTTCAGGAATTTTGCGACGAGTTGGGTACCAAGTTATGCTATGCTTCATTGTACATCCCCAAAGCAACGGGCAATCGAACGCAAACGGCCAAATAATGCGAGGAATTAAAACCGAGTCTTCGACCGACTTGTTAAGCGCCGGGGCTTGGGTACAAGAATTACCTTCAGATATGGGCGGTCAGATGCGACCACTAGTCGAGCGACAGGAGAAACACCATTCTTTCTAGTGTTCGGAGCCGAAGCCATGCTTCCTCCGGAGCTAAAATTGCGGTCGACACGAGTTGAAACCTTCAACAACTCCGACCAAGAACAACTTCGAGCAGATGACATTAACCTACTCGAAGAAAGGAGAAACATGGCCTTAATCCGCTCAAAAGTCTACCAACAAGCCCTACGCAGATACTACGATCGAAGGTCGGCCTCGCACCTTCTTCAGAGGTGACTTGGTGTTGAGGCTCGCCAAACCAAGTCTAATCGGAATAAACTTTCTCCCAAGTGGGAAGGTCCTTACGATGGTCGAAGTCACTCGGCGTGGTCGATGACGACTAGCAATGGAAGACGGACAGGTTCTCTCAAATTCTTGGAACATCGACCAGTTACGCAAATTCTATGTGTGACCAACCTCTCAGGCAATAAAAGTCCAGGTTCCTTCTACCTCTTTTGCCTTATTTTTTGAGTAGTGCTTTTATAATCTTTCGACTATGATCCAAAAACACCTAGTTTTCTTTACACTGGTCGAAAGGCAAGTAACATCTTCTAGTCGAAGTCTCTCCTCTCTGCATGTGGTCCCGCCCACTAGAAGGAACTTCCTAGCATCGACTCGTTACTCACTTTTGTTGCCAATACAAAGAGCTCGTGTTCTATCTAGTCGAAATGTTCTCAAAGCCAACTCTTCCCATCTTAGTTTATTTTTTCAGTAATTTCGAAAAATATTCTAAGTAGAGTGCACTTTCTTATATTTATTCAACCACCTTTGGTGTACTCGTTTCGTTTTAACTGGTCGAAGGAAGAGATACACCTAGTTTCCTCTCTGCACGTGGTCCTGCCCACTAGAAGGAACTTCCTAGCGTTGCTAGTCTCCCACTTTTGCTACTGGAAAAAACTTATCGAGTCCACTAAAAAAGGGCGAACGAATTATTAAAGTCCTCTAAGACGCTTGCTTAACTCAAGTTGTTGTTCTCGGTTCGATTAAACTAGTCTGAGGTGGTAACATCACCTAGTCGAAGCCTTTCCTCTCTCAGACGTGGTCCTGCCCACTAGAAGGAACTTCCTAGTGTCGAGCCGTTTCTACTCTTTCGACCAGTGCTTGACAACCATAACAAAAACTATAAGTTAAACAAACCTCTCTCTGTTTTCAGAAACCCCATTTCAAACACTATTTACTTAGATTGTCTAAACAAACTAAGCAAATAGTCGGGGGCTAGGATAAAGTTATTAATTTGACTTCAATTCTTAGTCTTTCATTCGTTTATTATCTTTTGAGTTACTAACTACTCGACAAGATGATTTGCATGAAACAAGATGGTCTAAAGTTATTAATTTAACTTCAGTCCTTTGGTTTTTCATTCGTTAGTTATCTTTCGGATTGCTAACCACTCGACAAGATGATTTGCAGGAAACAAGATGGATTATATTTTTCTCGACAACAGAAATTGTCTGCCTTACAAAGAAGTTACAAGATTACTCTGAAGGGGGAGTGCCTAGCTGCATTTCCTCCGCTACCTTTTTGCCAACCGATTGCATTTCCTCAATCAGACGACTTGCCTCTGATTCAGGGCAGTCGAAGTCGGCTTCGATTGGTTGCACATTAAGGCAGGGGTCTTGAGCTTTAAGTTTCGCAGAGCGTAACTCATCGCATTCGCCTCCTTATTGATTCGGCTTGATTAGCCTTGAGTGGTCACCATTTCTTGCAAGTTTCCGACTTGTTCCCAATGGTACTTATGTGAGCACTCTACATGATCTTCTCGATGAGTTTTTCCTCGTAATGTAGCTCACCAAGTACATTGTTCAGAGTGTGATGTTGCCTTGAAGACTAGTCTTCATTGATTCCATCTCCGTCTGCACAGTCGAAGCCTCGCGAAGTTTCTTGTTTTCACCACTTGTTACGAAAAGAATAAAACCGGTCAAACAAAAATAAACTTCTAGAGGAAGATAACACAAAAATAATTGTAGGTAAAAGCATTTCTTACCTACTAGTTGAGAATCCAATTTCTTGACCTCTTCTTGATGGGAATCAACGGTTTCAGTGTGCTTTTTCTCCCATGATCTGATGTCCTCTGCATTCATCTTAGCAATGCGGACGGACTCATTGTAGATCAGAGTCTTCTCTTGGATTTCACCTCGAGGCTTCTCAATTCGGTAGTAATTTCGAACAAGAAATTAGCATTAGAAAAGGAAAATACTCAAAAGGACAACAGTAAAGAATTGCTTACATTACTCGAGTTCTCGGACTCGAGTTCCGATCCTTGTTCTTGGTAATGCGAAAACTCCTGAATGACCAAAGCCTTTTCTTCAACTTCGGTCCGGAGCTTCCTCATCTCATCTTCTTTTTCTGGAAAAGAAATGAGAGTTGGGTAAAGGTTAAAGATAAAAGCAGTCTTAAGTTCAGCACTTACTGTTTATTTTTTCCTGCAATCTTCTAGATGCAGAGATGGCTTCTCGAAGTCTATCCGAGAGGACTATTACTTCCTCCCTTAGCTTTCTCGACTCCTCTTTTTCATAATCGAGTGAGTCAGCTAAGGTCTTCGTGTCGCTTTTTAGCCTACAGAGGACAAAAATGGAGATAAACATCAGTCGATTGGTTGCAAGTCCTTCTACAACCACCGACCTAGTCGTAAGTTTTTCTACGACTATGTCATGGTCGTAAGTCTTTCTACGACCACCACCTGGTTGTAAGTAGTCGTAAGCTCTTTACGACCAGTACTTTGTCATGAGTTTTTTCCATGACTACTCTCGTAAAACACTATACGAGTAGTCAAATCGAAAACGACTATGAATGACAGTAACTTACCATCTCTCTGCCTGTATGCAGAGTTCTTCTTTCTCTTGTCGTAGCTTTAAAAGTTGTCGATGATACTCACCGACAACGGCAATTTGCTCCAGAGCTTTCTGCAAAAAGAAGACAGTGAGAAGAAAAGGAAAGCCACATATATAAGTATTCTAAAAATACTTACATTCATAGTCGACCTAGCAAAGGTCGAATACACAAACTCCGGGTTCTGTAGCTTATCTACCCTCGCGACTTGATCCCACCACACCTTCTCAAGACGCTCATTGTCGAAGGTATTTCCTCTATTTGGAATATCCTTGGGATGGGGGACTCGGTCACGAGATCTGAAAGCAGCAAACCCTATGATGGAAGCAGGTCCAAAGAAATCAGCACAGAAGTCGAAAGGTTCTTCATCCTCGATTCGTGGTCGCACTTCTCTTTGGACACCGAAGGATGTCCGCCACGATTTCCTTTCCAAGACGGTGTCTGAGTCATCATCACCTTGACCGGGCTTTGCATTGCCTCGTGGTCTCTACGACCTCGAGTCGCGAATCGCCTCTCTGTAGTCGTAGCTATGACTTGATGGTTGTAGCTATGACCTCAACAGATTGGAGAAACCACTTGAGCCACTGGTCAAGGGAGATCCTTCAACCACTTCCATTGTTACCTCGCCAGCAACTGAAGAAGTGACAATGGGCTTCTCAACGAAAGCATCCCTGGGGGCTGAAGGAGTCGGACTAAAAATAAAGAAAAGCAAATCAGGTTGTGAAAAGGAAAAGGTAAATGTTGTTCTTACACTTTAGTACATTTCACATACTCGCACTCGGTCTTAACCAGAATTTAGGAGCAATCCTCCCAACGGAGGACTTCTTCTTCTCCACGAACACGCCCGGTCGAAGTTCAACATTGGCCCGGCACGACCACGCCCGTCGTAGAGTTTGAACAGAACCATAGCTCGTCTCTCGATTCTGGATGGCCGAGATCGGCCTCGACCATTCCGAATAAAGACTACACTCGATGCGGGTTGTCTTTGCCGAGCAAAGATCGCCCTTCACAAAAGACAAAAAATCTTTCCAGATCTCCTTTTCCAGTTGCTTTATAAAACTAGGAGTGGCAGCAACTGCGAAATATTCTTTGTCATAATAGAAGGGTACCTTGGCCCTGTGAGGTTTGCGCTTAAGAGATTCAGCAGCTTCAACCTCCTCGGCCTCGATAGTTGCAGCCTCGGCTTCGATTTTGGCTATGGCTGCCGCAGGCTATGTAGAGGGTCTGGTCGAAAGACCAGAGCTTGAACTTGCTCCTCCCTTGTCGGCGGATCTTACAAGTCGACGTCTCTTAGATGGAGGAGCCGAGCCACTGTCTTTCGACAACCCTGCGCCAATAGTCATCAATACGACTTCCTCGTCGTCCTGACGATTTTCCATGCCTACTTTCTGTAACGCAAAACTGAAAAAGAAGAGTCACTAACCAGTCGTAAGTTTTTCTACGACACTTTCTTGATCTCAAGACTTTCTACGATCACCATTAGTCGTAAGTATCTTCTACGACTATAAAGTCCTAAAGAAAGAATCAACTTTTTGATTACCTTTAAGCGCTCTATCTTTTCATCTGCGGACAAAGCCGCAATGATTTGAGGAACCGCCACTCGGAGTGGCGGAGATTTCTCACAGATGAGTCTGACTCTAGAGTCAACCTCGGCCTGTGGAAAGATCCGTAAACAGATAAGAATTTTAGATAATGTTGAGGAAGACCAAACCGAAAGCTAAGTCGACAGTTACTTACCCTCGTCGTAATCTCTGGTTGGGTCTCCTCTCCCCGAGTATCTCCACATAGGAGATGCTCGTTTCTTCAAGGGACTAATACGGGCGTGTGATAAAATCTTTTACCACATGCCATCCGGTCAGCCCCTCTTCTTTCAAGTCCTTGATGGCTTGAATATAGGGGCAATCCTATTGATATCTTCGTGAGTTGAATCCCATGAAGATTTCTTCTGTGACCTTCCCCGCGAAAGAGAGGCTGTCTTCAGAGGTGACTTTCCAGTAAAACCACCTCTTCCTCCACCCCGGCCATGAAGACCGGGTAAAACTCTGAATATACTCCTTCGACTTCTAGTCGTTGAGCTTCAGACCGCAGCTTCCGGCGATTCAGGTTTGTCGAGCCATCCCATAATAATATTGGAATAGCTCGAGGTCCATGGAATCCCAGTGCACGCTCGCACAGTACACGAAGACACTCAACATGGTAATGGAATTAGGACCTAAGTTCACCAATTCCACCCCAAAGTGCTCGAGTACCACCGTCAGAAGAAAGGGGTGAGCAGCAATGGAGGTCGCACTCACAATACGCTTGGAAGGCGGAGATTTGCTCATTTTCCCCGACGGCCAAGGTCGCCTAATAGCCTAATCCACTTCACCGAGCCTTCTCTCGAATCTTCCTTGCCGACCAAGATTTTGATCTTGGTCGCATCCATCTCGATTCTTCCCATTCGGAAACTCTCTTGACCATTTCGCCGTAAACAAGAAGTTTTTTGATTGGGTTAGCATGAGAAGATGAAACCTAGTCGAAGACGGAGAAAGCAAGAGCTCGAAGAACAGCAGAGCGATTTGAGGAAAAGGTAAAAATCCAAGTTTAACTCCTAGTGAGTTTTTATAACCGCACGATTGCCACCGCTTCGGAAACCGTCTCGTCTATAGGTCTGTGGGAGTTGGTTGCACCGCTTCGGGAACCGCCTCATAGGACAAGTCTGTGAGAGTCGGTTGCAATTCCCCAGATGGTCCGTTCGAGAAAATTAGGTACGTTTCGCCACCTCCAAGCGAAATTACTTTCTTGACCAAGTCTTTCTGGTCGAATGAAGTATCAATCGGAAAGAATTTTTTCTCCGATCGCCCTACTACGACCACTTCACAGTCGTAGGGGTTTTTACGACTATTTAATAGTCGTAAGCAACCTTCCTGAACAAGCAAATTCCTGGTCAAAGTAGCACTCAAATGTCGGAGAGTTTTTCCTTCGACCATTATTCTACGATATTTTCATAGTCGTAAGTCCATTTGCAAATCCTTCACCAAGTAAGTTACTTTCAATTGAAGCTGGGGGGCTAGATGACGAGGATCTAATAATCCTCATTTTATCTTTTATCTATAATTCTTATTATGGGTAAATATGATGTCACATAGTCCCCAGAAATACCCCTTATATTTATAAGGGGGAGGCCTATCAAGTGATTGTAAGATCTTGTGGATTTCATGGGGATATGCTCCAGATCTTAGGATGATGTGACAATTGGCAATGGCGTTTACGGTTTGTCGTTTCACGCGTTTTCGACAAAGTGTCAGGCTTTCTGGACAGGGGCGGTCCGACCGGTCCTTGCACGGCGGTCCGACCGGTCCCAAATCGGTCGGACCGGCCATGTGGGGCGGTTGGACCGACGGTGACCTAAAAGTGTTCAAAACGAGCTGGACCAAAAATAGGTGTTGTAGGCAAGTGAGGGGATCCCAATGCACTTGGTCTCATAATTTTTGGAGTCTCCAGTAAGAAGTTCTATTCGTTTTTAATTTCCAGAAGGTTTCGGAATTTGAGAGTATGAATTTCGGCTGTCTCAGGGCGGTCCGACCGCTCACGAGGAGCGGTCCGACCGCCATGGCGGTCCGACCGGCCACTGGAGCGGTCGACCGATTCTACTTGAACGCCGGCCAACTTCGTGGCGATGTTGTTTTGTTAGGTCAAAGTCATTGGTTTCATGGCATATGATTTGCATGATGCATGTTTTAACTAACATGGGTCAAGTTGTGAAGAACTTATTCCCGAATTCGTGTTTTCTTGTCTGTGGTTGTGCAGGTAGCTTGGTGGTCAACGACGGTCAACGGCGAGGAGAATCGGACTAGACTTGAAGAGTTGAGGTCCGTAACGATCGACGATGCGGGTGGGTCAACGACTCAAGCGTGACACAAGATGGACAAGGGTGACCTATTGGCAAATCCATGATGCATGGTGAAGCGGTTTAGGTCAAAAGGTTAAAGACGGCCATGGTTGCGCGTGCGTGTGTGACCCGCTTGTTAGTGGGCCTTAACGGAGCCCAATTAAGTCAAACCCTAAGAGTTTTAGGCCTCCACTATAAATAGGAGGAGATGGTGGCTGCACCTCCTCTCTCGCCTTTTATGTTTCAAAACCCTAATTGTCTTTAGGGAGTTGAGGTGGAGGCTAGGGCTCTTGATGGTTTGTGGTGAATTTCGTGATCTTTGATTGTCCACCGATCCATGATGGTGTGGATGTAATCCAAAGATCAATCACGAAATCAATCTATGCAAGGTTTGCTTGAGATAAGTCTCTTTTCGTTCTTGCTTTCAATTTTGTGTTTTTAGGGCTTTCTTTGATCCGCGAGTTTGTGATTGATTCTTTCACGTGAATTAGCTTGCTGTGATATGTGTGAATCTATCTAGCATCATCTTGATCATCAATCCTCACGAACAAGCTTTAGGATTAAGTTTTCGTTCTGCCCTGCTTTAGACCTTCGTTAATCAATTGGCAATTGCTCAAGATCGCTCCAAGAATTATCATAATATTCGATTGGAATAGGTCCTCAATAGCATATAGAAGGTGTGTGCAAAGTTTCATAAAGATTAGAGTTGAGAATCAAAAGTTTCACCTAATTGCAACTTCGTCATTGGTGATTTTATCATTGCAGATCGGTTACGAGTCACGGCCGATCGCCGTCATCACCGGTCGGACCGATTTTGAGCGGTCCGACCGCCAAGACAACACGGCCGATCACCGCCGCGAACCGGTCCGACCGATTGGGTCCAATGTCGACCGCCTGCGGCCGTGAGTCTTTGCAATCTTAGTTGATTTTTGTAGCATCGCTTAGGGGTTTAATTGGATTCAATACTAGTCTTCATTTGTCAGATCGTATATTGATCTTCATAGCTTTCTAATAGCTACTTGGAGTTTAATTGTATTGAGTTCATATTTTGTGAAAAAGTGAGCGTGCTCCTATTCACCCCCTCTAGTCGCTTTACGGTCCAACAAGTGGTATCGAGCCGGTTAGTTCAATCTTGATCTTAACCGGTCACCGAACTTTGGCGATGGATAAGTTTTCTACTAAACCGCATATCTTCGATGTGCACGACTATGCCTATTGGAAGAATCGTATGCGCGTCTTTCTTGAGAGCGAGGACAAGCTATTTGGGATGTTGTTAGAGCCCCATTGTTATTCCGAAATTGCTACACACGCTCGCAATTCTTTTGGCTAACAACAATAAGGCTAAGAATCTTTTATATGGTGCACTTGGTAGACAAGAATATGATTGAATTTGCAATCTTTCAATCACAAGATGAAATTTGGAACACTCTCAAACATATCATGAGGGTTCGTCCCAAATCAAAAAGTCGCCAAACAGTTTACAAGCGTGAATACAATAAATTCGAGATGCGCCTGGAGAGAGCATCGATGACATTTTCGATCGCTTTAATAAAGTAATTAATCAAATGAAAGTCGTTGATATTGAATATTCTCAATCTGAAAATGCCACCCATCTCTTGGCGCAATCAACACCAAGGAGTGGGAGATGAAAGCTCTCGCTATAGAGGAAAATGTTGATCTTTCAAGTCTTACTTTAGAATTGCTTTATAGTAAACTCAAGACTCATGAAATTAAAAGAGTTGATCATCCCAAGAAAGATAATTTAGCTTTGGTAGCAGATCCTCTCAAAAAGGCTTTTGATGACTCTTTTGACTCTTCTTCTCGATTTTCATTTGCTTGTTTATCCGCTATTCATGAAGAGGAGCTTGAAAGTATTCTCAAGCAGAGTTAGCTCTTCAAGCTAAAAAATTCACACGGCCTACAATAATGTGAGAAACAAAAGAGAGGTGGTCCGGTGACATGCTATGAATGTGGTGAGCTCAATCATATCCGGGCAAATTGCCCCAAGCTGAAAGGTAAGAGCAATCATAAGGAAGGAAAGTCAGCTTGGAAGAAGCCTCCTTTCAACAAATCAAGGTATGAGGCTAATAAGCTTGTGAAGGCCGCTCAGGGTCCTTGCCGCTTTTGAGGATCAATCCTTGAGCGATGTGGATACCGGGAGTGAGGAGGACAAGGAGGAGGAGATCCTCAAGGCAAAAAGAAAGGAAGGCCAAAGACTTCACCGGCATGTGCTTCATGGTCGACACCGACGACATTGATGATTATGAGGTATCTTTTTCTTATGATGAGCTTTCGCTAAATATGATTCTATAGTTGAGCAATTGCTTAGTCAAGATGAAGCGCTAGAATTTGTTATGACAAAAATAAGAAATTAGAGTCAAAGATTAACAAACTGAAAGTAGAGCTTAAAAATGCTAAGACTCTTGAACACGATGAATGTTTATCTTGTCATGCTATGCACTCGAAATTACTAAGTTACAAATCGCTCATAATATTTACGTACAACAACTTGAGAATGCTAGATCTGAACTAAATGAAATTAAAGGTGCTCCTTGTGAAAAATGTTTAGAATCTAGTAAATTGATTGCTTTTGATGTGTTTGATTCTAGCCCTTGCACTTCATGTTTAGAAAAGGAACGTGAAATCAAAGATATCTTAGAAGCTGCTAGAGTCAAATATGCTAAGCTTAAGGACAATATTGAAAATACTACTTGTGCTTCTTGTTCCGCTCTTAAGCTTGAAATTGCTTTGTATAAGGAGAAATCTATGGATAAAACTTGTGATGCTTGTGTTAACTTGAGAAAAGAAAATGCTTACCTTCATGATACATTAGAGAAATTTTTTAAAGGTAAGAAACAATTAAACATGATTCTTGACAAGTCTAAAACTCCTTATAAGAAGCAAGGTTTAGGATTCAATTCTTTTCAAAACAATTCAAACCCAAAAGTCATTCAAGTCTTGGAAAAAGGTTTAATTGAATTCAAAACCCAACCTGCAAAAACATCTTTTAAATCTGCAGATTTTGCACAACCTTGTATTAATTCAAATGGTGCTTCTTCTAGTGGTACCAAGTACCATTGCACTTATTGCAAAAAGGTGGGCACTTGATTGAATTCTGTTGGCGTAGGTTGAAAAATGATAGGAAAAATTTTGATAGAATTTCATTCATGCAACCTAGAGCTTCTATGAGACATGGTAACACCGAAAAGAATAAACACGGATTAGGATTTTCTCTCATGCAAATCATTATGTTTCTATATATCCTAATTCTAATGTTTATCGATGGCGGTCGATCATTGTGGTGGTCCTTATTCCGATCTGTTTTAGTCATGGATCGACCACCAAGACAACGCCGGTCGATCGCCCATGGACGATTCAAGTCTCATTTTAATTTAAACATTGCTCATAACCGAATGTTAGATGAAATCAAGGATAGTACTTCTGGTTTGTATACTCCTTGCAGACGTGTGTCTCAGTACTGGATTCCTAAATCATGTTTATCTAACCCCAGTATTGAGACACATCGTTCTTTTGTTCCTTGATTTTCAGGACTACCGTGGAAAGGGGAAGAACACGTGGTTCGTCGACTCCGGGTGTTCACGTCACATGACCGGAAACTCAAAATGGTTCACCTCTTTCACGCGGGCAAAAGGTGATGACTTCATCACCTTTGGAGATGATACACAATGGCGAATTGAAGGAACAGGATCAATTAGGGTAAACAACAAATTCTAAAGGATGTTGCTCTTGTGGACAAGCTTAGGTATAATCTACTTTCTGTTTCTCAGCTTCTTGATGATGGCTATGAGACTGTTTTTAAGAAAAATGCTTGTCGTGTGCTTGATTCTACTGGTGAGCTTGTGTTTAGAATCTCTAGAGTTGGTAGAATTTTTGGAGCTGATTTTTCAGAATCTCTTTCTGGAACTCTTAAATGCTTGCTTACATCTTCTTCTGATTTCTGGCTTTGGCATCGACGTTTGGGGCATATTGGTTTCGATCATCTGACACGAGTTAGCAACCTTGATCTCATGAGAGGTTTGCCCAAACTCAAAGCCATCAAGGATGTCAGATATGCGCCTCAGTAGGCATGGCAAACAAGTTGCCGCCTCACACCCTTCAGGACTATGGTTATGACCGACGGACGGGTGACGGTTGCTTCATATGGATACCGTTGGTCCCGCTAGAGTCCGATCGATCGGTGGAAAATGGTATATTCTTGTCATAGTCGATGATCTTTCTAGATATACTTGGGTGTTCTTTCTTACTTCAAAAGATGAAGCTTTTGGTTATTTTCATGACCTTGTTCTTCGTTTGGCTTCTGAGCTTCCTGGTGCTTTGAGAGCGATTCGCAGTGATAATGGCACGGAGTTCAAAAATGCTTCTTTGCTTCTTTTGTCTTGAGCGTGGTATTGAGCATCAGTTCTCCTCTCCACACGTGCCTCAACAAAATGGCGTGGTGGAGAGGAAGAATAGGACCTTGGTCGAAATGGCTAGGACGATGCTAGACGAGTATAACACACCGAGGAGATTTTGGGCCGAAACTATTGCTAGTGCTTGCCATATTGCAAATCGGGTCTTTTTGAGACCTTCTTTAGGCAAGACTCCTTATGAGCTTCGTTTTGGTAGAAAACCCTCTGTTTCGCATTTTCGAGTTTTTGGATCAAAATGTTTTATTCTTAAGACAGGCAATTTAGATAAATTTGAATCAAGAACTTTTGATGGGATATTTCTAGGTTATCCTGCTCATTCGAGGTGTTTTCGAGTTTTTAATCTCGAGACTAACATTATTCAGAGACTTGTAATGTCACTTTTGATGAGACTAGCCCCGAGCTAGATCAATTGCTCTGAGATGATTTACAGTGTGAGAGAGCATTTTTGTGGAGGAAGATGAGGACGGCTAATGTCATTCCTCATCTGCACGCCGAGGCGCCCATATTGATACAAGAACACCGCTACGTCTACTTCACCTTGATTGAGGCTCTCTGCCGCATCATCATCATCGCCGAGACTGCGGAGGTCGAAGAAACGACATCTCACCCAGCGCTCCACTTCGATTCAGAGACAAAGATCCTCCGGAGCAGATAATAGGTAATCTACATGAGCGAGTCACTCGCCTGTATAATGATCCAAATCTCTACTCTCATTCGGCTTTTGTTGCTTCTTTTGAACCCGCGATATATCACATGCTTTATCCGATTCTAGCTGGGTAAATGCCATGCATGAGGAGTTAGAGAATTTTGAAAGAAACAAAGTTTGGAACCTAGTAGAACCTCCTAGTGGTCATAATGTTATAGGAACCGTTGGGTGTTTAAGAATAAACAAGGTGAGGATGGTTCGTGGTTAGAAATAAAGCCGATTGGTAGCTGGGGTTTGACCAAGTTGAGGGGTTAGATTTTGATGAGACTTTTGCTCTGTTGCTAGACTAGAAGCCATTCGCATTCGCTTGCATTTCTTTGCATCAAAAGGTTTTAAATTATATCGGATGGATGTTAAAAGTGCCTTTTTAAATGGTTTCATAGATGAGGAAGTGTATGTTAAGCAACTCCCTGGTTTTGAGGATCCTAAATATCCAAATCGTGTTTTCAAGCTATCTAAAGCATTATATGGTCTTAAACAAGCCCCTAGAGCCCGGTATGATAGACTTAAGACCTTCTTGCTTAAAAATAATTTTGAGATGGGTAAAGTGGATAAAACTCTATTTATTCTTAGACGTGACAATGACTTCCTGCTTGCTCAAATTTACGTGGATGATATTATTTTTGGTGGTTCCTCTAATGCTCTTGTTTCCGACTTTTCCGACACTATGTCCGTGGAATTTGAGATGAGTATGATGGGAGAGCTTAATTACTTTTGGGACTTCAAATCAAGCAATGCAAGGAAGGAACTTTCATCCATCGACGAAGTACACTAAAGATCTACTCAAACGCTTCAACATGGGTGATTGCAAGCCAATTTCCACTCCCATGGCAACTTCGATCGCTTTGGATCCAAATGAGGAAGGAGAAGTCGTGGATCAACGCGAGTACCGCAAAGATGATTGGCTCCTTCGATTTTGACCTCGAGACCGGACATTCACTTCACGGTATGCCTTTGTGCAAAATTTCAGCGTCTCGAGAACTTCCCATCGCCAAGCCGTTAAGCGCATATTCAGTATTTACACTCTACCCTCTTATATGGCATTTGGTATTCCCGCTCTTGACTTTGTCCATTAGAGGTTTTTTGATTCGATTTTGCGGTCGTCGGTTAGATAGGAAGAGTACCTCGTGCTTTGTCACTTCCTAGGCACTTCTCTTGTATCTTGGTCTTCTAGAAAGCGGTCTTCTATTGCACAATCCATTCTTCAAGCGGAGTATGTAGTCACGCTAGTTGTTTGAGCTGATTTTATGGATGACGTCCACTTTGAAAGATTATGGGTTAAACTTTGCTAGTGTTCCTCTTTTCTGTGATAACACTTCTGCTATTAATATTGCTAAAAACCCAGTGCAACATTCTAGGACTAAGCACATAGACATTCGCTTTCACTTCCTTAAAGATCATGTTGAAAAAGGTGATATTGTGATGCACTTCGTAGAGTCCGAAGCTCAATTGGCAGATATTCTTACCAAGCCTTTAGATCAAACCAGATTTTCCTCCTTAAGAAGCGAGTTAGGGGTAATTTATCCTTATGGGTTGGTTTGAGGGAGAGTTTGATCTTTTTCTTATCTTTCCTTGTTCTTTTGATCTTTTAGTGTTCTTTTTCTGAACTTAGTGATCTTTTCGAACTTTTTAGGTTTTTAGGCTTTTTAATTGCATCTCATTGTGTCATATTGCATTCATATGAAAACTCCAACAAATGGTATGAAAAATCCAAAAAGATGCATTGTAATATAAGATTTTCTGCCTAATTTTTTTTAAAAAAAAATTTGATTAAGCTTTGCCTATTACCCGTTAGAGCTTTTGTATTTCAATTCTTGCTCAATGTCATGTCTAGTTCTTTGACTTGCTAGAATTATCATGCTTTTACATGTGTAGCTAAGTCTTTGCTATATGAGCTGAAACCTTTTAAACAACTCAAACTAAGAAATTGCATTTTGTGGATGTTTTAGCGAGTTGCGCAATTAGTGCTCCTCTTGTGACATTGGCCCTGTCAGAATTGCTTTGTTAGCTCTTTGATCTAAAATTGACCATTACTTGAGCTTTTGTGTTCTTGAGATTCTAAAACTGCTCATGTGAAAAATGAAAATCAAGATTGTCTTATGCTTAAATTGTGCCAAACTATTCTTACGAGGCGCTTGTCAAATGACATGAACTTGGAGATAGTTTGATGAACAGACGATCTCATGGGGACCGCTTGTCGAAATGACATGAACCTCAAGATTTGTCGCCCTAGTAGAAGCTTAGAAAGAGTTTGTGGATGGCTCCTAGTCCAGGATCTTCTTTACTAAGATATACCTTTAATCAACTTCTGGTCGAAGCTTAGGATGAGTTTGTGGATGGCTCCTAGTCGCGGATCTTGTCACTAAGTTAGATCATTAGTCAACTTCAATATTCAATGCAAATGAGAAAAATGTTGACAAATGGGTGTTTACAAAATATTGAGCAAAATGATTCAATACAGGACTTGATTGACTCTTAATGTGGTCTTTGTTAGATTTTTGATCTCACTTTGACACTTTGACATGGCCAATTTCACTTTAGGATCCTGTTGATGAACTTGTGAATTTGAGCGTTGCTTAAATTGATCAAATCTATCGCTTTACTTTTGAGCCTTTGTGCTTAGCTTTGATATATATGTCTTACCATGATCTTGCTATATTTGTCACAGCTTGATATCTTGTTTGTGCAATATTAGAGATACTAGCTTGTTCTTTTGGGTAATCTCCAAAGCTTCTTATAATCAAAATTGAAAAATACAAAAATTGAAGCCACTCCATTGCATTTCATGCATATTTCTCTTTATGCTTCTTTTGTTTCGCTTCTTCCTTTATTCTATATTTATTATCTCCGGATGAGAGGAAGGTGTGATTCCTTGATGAATCCATTGTCAAAGGGGAGAAGATGTGTTAAATAAGAAGAGAAGATGTGTTAATGAGAATATATTTCTTTCTTTGGGGAGAAGTTGTTGGGGAGAAGTTTGTACAAAGGGAGGCGAAAATTTGAAATTTGAGGATCATAGTGAGGGGAGTTATTGAGTTGCATTCTTATTGTTTTATTGAATATTTCGAACTTGAATTGCATTCTTTTATCCTCACAATGATCATAGGTCAATTGAACAATTGTTCTTTCATATGGACCTCATGTGAGATTTTGACCCTTTCTCGAAATCTAAGTTTTATGCTTTCTTTTGCCTTGTCTCACATGCCTATACTATTACGATGCCGGCTTGGTCATTTTCATTGCTTTTTCTTGCTTATGGACCAAGTTGTGCCTTTGTCGAAAACCGCGAGTAAACTCGTTTTCAAACCTCTTACTTACATTTTCTGGATAATTGCCAATGTGTTCATCAAGGGGGAGATTGTGGATTTCATGGGGATATGCTCCAGATCTTAGGATGATGTGACAATTGGCAATGGCGTTTACGGTTTGTCGTTTCACGCGTTTTCGACAAAGTGTCAGGCTTTACGGGCGATGGCGGTCCGACCGGTCCTTGCATCGATCCGTCCGATCGGTCCCAAATCGGTCGGACCGGCCATGTGGGGCGGTCGGACCGGCGGTGACCTAAAAGTGTTCAAAACGAGCTAGGCCAAAAATAGGTGTTGTAGGCAAGTGAGGGGATCCCAATGCACTTGGTCTCATAATTTTTGGAGTCTCCAGTAAGAAGTTCTATTCGTTTTTAATTTCCAGAAGGTTTCGGAATTTGGGAGTATGAATTTCGGCTAAGTCCCAAGGGGCGGTCCGACCGGCTCACAGGGAGCGGTCCGACCGGCCATGGGGCGGTCCGACCGGCTCACCTAGAGCGGTCAGACCGATTTCTACTTGAACGTCGGCCAACTTCGTGGCGATGTTGTTTTGTTAGGTCAAAGTCATTGGTTTCATGGCATATGATTTGCATGATGCATGTTTTGACTAACATGGGTCAAGTTGTGAAGAACTTGTTCCCGAATTCGTGTTTTCTTATCTGTGGTTGTGCAGGTAGCTTGGTGGTCAACGACGGTCAACGGCGAGGAGAATCGGGACTAGACTTGAAGAGTTGAGGTCCAGAACGATCGACGATGCCGGGTGGGGTCAACGACTCAAGCGTGACACAAGATGGACAAGGGTGACCTATTGGCAAATCCATGATGCATGGTGAAGCGGTTTAGGTCAAAAGGTTAAAGACGGCGCTTTGCGGCGCGTGCGTGTGTGACCCGCTTGTTAGTGGGCCTTAACGGAGCCCAATTAAGTCAAACCCTAAGAGTTTTAGGCCTCCACTATAAATAGGAGGAGATGGTGGTCGCACTCTCCCTCTCTCGCCTTTTATGTTTCAAAACCCTAATTGTCTTTAGGGAGTTGAGGTGGAGGCTAGGGCTCTTGATGGTTTGTGGTGAATTTCGTGATCTTTGATTGTCCATCGATCCATGATGGTGTGGATGTAATCCAAAGATCAATCACGAAATCAATCTATGCAAGGTTTGCTTGAGATAAGTCTCTTTTCGTTCTTGCTTTCAATTTTGTGTTTTTAGGGCTTTCTTTGATCCGCGAGTTTGTGATTGATTCTTTCACGTGAATTAGCTTGCTTTGTGATATGTGTGAATCTATCTAGCATCATCTTGATCATCAATCCTCACGAACAAGCTTTAGGATCAAGTTTTCGTTCTTGCCCGCTTTAGACCTTCGTTAATCAATTGGCAATTGCTCAAGATCGCTCCAAGAATTATCATAATATTCGATTGGAATAGGTCCTCAATAGCATATAGAAGGTGTGTGCAAAGTTTCATAAAGATTAGAGTTGAGAATCAAAAGTTTCACCTAATTGCAACTTCATCATCGGTGATTTTATCATTGCGATCGGTTCGAGTCGTACGGTCGAGTCGTCATCACCGGTCCGATCATTTTGGAGCCGGTCGACCGCCGATTTTGGAGCGGTCCGACCGATTGGGTCCGTCGACCGCCGTCTTTGTGAGTCTTTGCAATCTTAGTTGATTTTTGTAGCATCGCTTAGGGGTTTAATTGGATTCAATACTAGTCTTCCGCTGTACTGGTATATTGATCTTCATAGCTTTCTAATAGCTACTGGAGTTTAATTGTATTGAGTTCATATTTTGTGAAAAAGTGAGCGTGCTCCTATTCACCCCCCCTTCTAGTCGCCTTTACGGTCCAACAGATCTTCTACAATCACCCCCATAGTCGTAAGTCTTACTACGACTATGTCATGGTCGTAAGTCCTTCTACGACCACTACCTGGTCGTAAGTCCTTCTACGACCATTACCCAGTCGTAAGTCCTTCTACGACTATTGCCCAGTCGTAAGCTCTACTACGACTTATACCCAGTCGTAAGTCCTACTACGACCAAGTAAACCACGACCACCTTATAATCAAACCTACAAGCGAGTGGGTCCAATTGATTAAGGAATCCGAACGGTCCACACGCACTATTATTCCGCGTAGTAATAGTGCTTAAATACTCCATTACCTCTGAAAGATAACTGCCAGACGGCGTGAAGAAGCCAATGCGCCGGTAATTACTGCCATCATGCGCCCATTACTGGCTTAATTAGGCGCCTCTTCCGCAGGACAAAACGGCTACTCCTTCACGACTATATAAAGACATCAATCAGAGGGTGAAAGGGAGGGCGAAACAGAGCGAGTCAAGGAGAAACACAAGTACTGTTCTCTGTAATAGTCCTAGTTTCTTGCTTGATCATCGAGAATACAGTCAATACCATACACACACAGGAGTAGGGTTGTTATTCTGCCCGGAGAAGGCCTGAACCTGTCTAAACATCCCGTGTCAACCACTCTGCGTGATTTCATCTCTAGGAGACCCCCCGAATCAAATAATCTTTACGTAAGATCGGTTCTAATACACCGACAACACTCTTCCCACATCTTCAAATTCTTCTTTAAAACAGCCCGCAACATGGTGGATAACGTCCGGTTGACAACCTCCGTTTGTTCATCAGTTTGGGGATGGCACGTAGTAGAAAATAGCAGCTTAGTCCCCAATTTGTTCCAAAGTGATCTCCAAAAGTGGCTCAAAAACTTCGCATCGCGATCCGAGACAATAGTATTGGGCACTCCATGCAAGCGAACGATTTCCCCACGGTCCAAAAGATCTTGGACTTGTCGCTGAATTTCCTTAGTCTCCTTCGAATTGGTCCTATATGCAGCACGGTTTGGCAAAGTCGCTCGGGGATCAAATCAATCTGATGCTCTATCCCTCGAATAGGTGGCAATCCCGGGGGTATCTCAGTTGGAAATACATCCACATACTCCTGCAAAAGGTTAGCAACGGCAGGAGGCAAAGAGCTAGACATATCATTAAATAAAAATAATGTATCTTTGCATATCAAAGCATAACATAGCAGCTCATTATCACAAATTTTAGCAAGTTCAGATTTAGTGTCAAGCATAACACATCCTTTCAATTTAATTCCCTCGTACTTAGAACTAGACACCACTTTCTCCCGTTTAGGTGGGAAAACACGTTTTACTGCTTGCTGATTTTCAGAATCATGTTCATTTGGTGTTTCTTTCATTTTTAGCACGCTCTACTTCATCTTTCACAATTTCAGCGGGTGTCAAAGGCAACAACTTAATCTTCTTACCCTTATGTGAGAATGAATAGGTATTATCTCTACCATGGTGCAAAACGTAATTATCATACATCCAAGGCCTACCAAGCAACAAAGAGCATGCTTGCATAGGCACTACATCAAAGTCGGTACTATCCTTGTAATTACCAGCTGAAAATTGTACTCTCACAACTTTGTTTACCTTTAACTTACCACACGAATTGAACCATTGGATGTAGTAGGGACATGGGTGTGGTTGTGTGGTCAAGCCAAGCTTCTTGACCATCTCGGAACTTGCAAGGTTATTATAGCTCCCTCCATCAATGATTACTCTGCAGGCTCTCTCCTTCACGAGAAATCTGATTTGAAACAAGTTGGGCCGTTGATTTTGCTCCGCTCTCTCTACTTGTGCGCTCAGCACTCGTTGCGCAACAAGGCTCATATGATTCCCGGTGTCAACAGCGGATACTTGTTCCTCTCCACCATCAGTATCACTGTCTATCTCATCTCCTCCACCTGCAATGTTAGCTGCAAGTACATATTCATCTTCAATATCACTAGCACTTACATAACCACCGTCTTCGGTGGCAAGATATCTCACGACTTGGCGATCCCTCATGACGTGGCCCATTCCTTGCCTGTGGTGGCAAACAATCCCAGTCGTATGGCCCGTGGAAGCAACCGAAGAAGAATTCTTGGCTGGGGCCTGCACACTAGTAGATTTGCTTACCTCGGGTGCATGTAATGGTGTCGGAGGTGCTGCTGAACGTGCCCTACTCGTGGAGGGGGCAGCAGACCGTGTAGCTGAAGGTGAGAATGTTTTAACTTGCCCCGGCGTTGATCTTGGTGTAGACGTGCTTCCAAAGTTGTTCCTTGACCTCTGCTGTCGTCCCTGCAATTCCTTTTCTGCCAAACATGCAAGGTGGAACAATCTAGGAACACTATCATCATATTCTTTGTAATCAACTATGTCCTGAATTTCACGCCTTAGTCCTCCATAAAAACGTGCCATTACAACCTCTTCATCATCAATAATATTACAACGCAACATACTAATTTGTAGCTCCTGATAATATTCTTCTACGGATCTATTGCCTTGGTTTAAACGCTGCAGTTTCTTAAGCAAGTCACGTTTAAAAGAAGGTGGAACAAATATGTTACGCATAGCAACCTTTAAAGCATCCCAAGTAGTAGGCGCTAATCCATCATTTCATACCCTATTCCACCAAATGATGGCAAAGTTTTTAAATTCACTTGTGCCTTGCCTAACTCTATGCACTTCAGGAAGTAAGTGAGCATTAAATTTCTGTTCTACCGTCATCTCCCAATCTAGGTATATTTCGGCATCATAAGCACCCACAAAAGATAGTACAGTGAACTTGACTTTAGCATATGGATCATCATTAACACGTGCATTATATTGCTGAAAGTTATTACCTCTCATACCTTGACGGTTGAAGTTCAACTGATTCCGTTGTTGTGCATCAAAGGCGTCGTGGTTTCGCATCTCATTATCATTGTCAATCTCATGGTTATGGACTGCACCTTGAGGATCCACACGCCCATTGTTCTGTGGTGGATTGGCCAAACCATCAATGCGTGTATTAAGCATTGCAATGCTTTCATTGAGTTGTTGTAGTGTAGCATTTGTTTCCTCAAACTTCCTATCAATGTCGTCATTAATATCATGGCGGTGCTCATCTAACACCCTCGTGAGCTCTTCCGTCAAAACACACTCTTGTGCCTACAATTCCTCACCTGTCATGGTTAGTAGGAGACAAAATACAACACAAAGATATTATCCCTATCAACTACTAGGTGGTGGAAGGTGGAAACACAAACACCCTCATGCGTCTTACCAAGCTCTTATGGATTTCTTACCAATTGCGGCAGGTGGTATGATCGGAGAAGGTGGGACGTATGACCACGGCAGAGTCGAATTGCGAGGATCCAAATCTGAGGGCCGAAAGTAGGTGGAGCTCGGATAGGCAATGTTTAGTAGCAAGGAATAGCAATAATAAAATCAGATTAGCAAAGCTGAATCAAAGTCCACGGTACTCGTCACAGTTGTTGGCCCAAACGCGTTCCTAGAACTAGCTCAAGCAAGCTGAAAAATAGGGTAGATACAAGCACAATGGAACAAAATTCACAAAGCAACTTATTTCTCCTGTGGGTGGTCGTGAACCAACTGTGGGTTGTCGTGGACCACTTGAGCGTGGTCGTAGACCAACTGAGGGTGGTCGTGAGCCAACTATGAGTGGTCTCTCTCTCTCTCTCTTTATTTGCTTCTCTCTTCTTTTTTTTGACTGTAGAAACCCAAATAGGGTTCCTCTTTTTTTTGCGAGACCTTGACTCACAACTCTTCGAAACCCTCTTCTGGGTCTGGGGATATATATAGGTCACAAACTTTTTTCGGAGAGCAGGGGTATAAAGGTAATAAAAAGATACTCTCTCTCTCTCTAAACTTTGGCTAGGTGGTAGAAAGGGTAGGTGGTCGGATCTGAGGAGGTGGTCGAGCCGACTAGGCAACTCGAAGAGGTGGTTGAACTCGAGGAGGTGGTCGAATCCAACTAGGTGGTCGAACACAAAGAGGTGGTCGAACTCGAGTAGGTGGTCAAATCCGAGTAGGTGGTCGAATCCGACTAGTGGTCGAACACGAGGAGGTGGTTGAACTCGAGTAGGTGGTCGAATTCGAGTGGGTGGTTAGATCCGACTGGGTGGTCGAACCCGAGGAGGTGGTCGTATCCGACCAGGTGGTCGAACACGAGGAGGTGGTCGTATGGGGAGGGGATCTCACGATCTCGGCTATGCCAGACAAATCAAAGGATGTAACTAAGGGCAGGCTGAGATACATAAAGACCAAAACAGCGAAGACTCAACGCTAGAAACTAGATTACGGCGACTAGACCAGCAGCAAAGACACCGACAATGGACTTAAACTCAACAACGTGAAAACTGAAAACACAATTGTGATAGACACAAAGTGGTTTGGACAGCGGAAGAACTAAGATCTAAAATTTTTTTGTAGGGTAATTTTCTGGACTCTAGGTGATGGAACACAACTAACAAAAAGGGGATAAACGAGATTACCTAACGGGCAACCTTTGCTCTGATACCAATTGATGAGTAGACGGCGGCCCGATCTTCCGATAGGTTCGATTTGTTTCGTCGCGAGGACGTTGATGCTTTGAGGCTTCCGACCCGTAGATCTTCACCTCGCAATTCGCTACACCCGCACAACTATCGTTATCAACCACGCTCGCACGCGATCGACCTTACCATGAGGGTTATGGTTCCTGCAAAGCAATCGAAGCAACTCACAAGAACAAGATAGATGCAATCTGAAATATATTGCGGATTTGGATGAAGTTCACAAAGTGGGGTTTCTCAAACCGTAAACGGCGAAACTGCAAAGGCAGAATAATCTAAGAAAAAACCCAACCCTAAACTGTGGCAGCTGCATGCAATATATAGGGGGGAGAACATGAGGAGGTCAACCAAGGGTTGTGCTGCCATGTGGAGAGGCGTACACATCCTGGGCTTTGACCTCGCCACGCTTACAAGGCTTTATTCGGTCCAAAACGGTGACGTAGCACCTTATTTCAATGTCTCTGACTAACTCCCAACGTGGTCGTCACTGGTCGGGGGCCTGGTCGTAGCACTTGAGACCTAGTCGTAGATCTGGCAGATCTGGTCGTAGAGCTTGCAGATCACAGAGAACTGATCGTAGACGGTTTGGATCCTCTCCGTCATTCCTAAGTAACAGAAGATCATAATTTTTAGGTAGCATACCATTCTGCATAGATAAATTATTAGCACATAGAAACAAGCTCACCTAATAATTTAAGTGACGTGCACGAGCTCTTGTCATAGGACCTTGTAGTTTAGCAACCGGATCTAGAGGATTTTGTGTAGTGCGTGAATCCGAAGGAGTGATGTCATCATCACGACCAGGCGCGATGGAGGTGATGGAGGCTCGTAGGCGGCGGAGGAGGATCCGAGGCAGCAACGGATGGGCACGATAAAGGTGGTAGAGGCAGCGGGTTGGGGAGGAAGAAGCAGCGCACCAGCGCTGGACCGCTGGTTGGGGAAGATCGGGGGAAGAAGTTGTGGCATGTGGTTGCTTCCATGCTTACTCGGCTCATCGAGCTTATCGTGTCCGGACCAGCACGACACAGCCCGTGAACTTGGTGTCAATAATTAGAACACGGGGTTCCTAATCGAACTTACTCGGGAATTTAATGTGAGAACACTATCAAATGAAGACCGTATATTGCTATGGACACACTTGGTGTTTGTATAAGAATACAAAGAATGTTACAATATGATCATAATGATCGTAACTAAATAAGTAATGCAAATCACTTATCTCTCTCACACACACAAAATGTAGGCTACCCCTTGATAGTATTTGAAGGGGTGGTAGTTAATGTCGCTAAAGGTGCCTCTAATCTTCACCCACGTTCCCCAGGAAAGAGTCCTGAATCGTCGCGTATGTTAGACAACTATCGTAAGTTGCTAAATGCTCAAAATGCCGCCTTTCCGCCAGTCACATGGGTAACCGTTGGTGTTTCCCAACTAGTTAGGTGGTTGGTGATTGTCTAGGGCCGAATAGCTAGTTGGATGATATCCATAGCTAGTCATTCGTGACCTAAAATGGTCGTCGACTAGTTTGGTCATAATAAAGGGAATTAAACTACCTTTATAAACTAGTTGTAGATTCATAACCATAATATAGTGGGCCTATGTTAAGTGGGCGTCCTTTGATATAAAGTCCGACTTTAACCTAAAAAGGTTGACCTGGTAAAGAATCCTCGCGAGCTAGTCCCCAAGACTTAATAAAATAATATTTACTTAAGGCTTTATGTGCCTGGAAACGTGCATTGTATGGTTCAATTTTGCACAATCATTCCAATCATTTAATGAAAATGTGGGAGGAAGGAAAATACTATATTTTTTCTTGGAAGTTGTATTCGGAGATTGCGGTAAGTGGGCAAATGGTTCACAGTAAGGGGGGTAAAATTAGATCAAGCAGATCTTTTCACCTTTACTACTATTTGCTCTCATTGCAATCTCCGTCTCCCGCCTTAGCGCCTTTTCATCCCCAGTTCATCTTTACTCTCAAACTCCTCCTTCTCAAAGTCCTTGTTTGATATTTGATCATGTGGATTCTTAGAAGTTTTTTTTAAATATAGATATTAGACTTGTTTCCAAAATCTTGCCTAATTGCCTAAATCTAGGCTTGGACTGTGCCAATAATCAAGGATTAAAACGGAGTGGATAATTCCTACCCTGATATCGTATTCGGACAAAATCTGCCCAGGGTACCATTTTTTAAGTCCCAATCCTCATCCGATATTATCCGTATCCAGAAAATCTCATGGAATACGGGTTAAGATATAGGAACAATAATATCCGATTCATATTTGTATTTTATAGAATAAACATCGATATCCTTTAATATCTTCTATAATTTTCTAGTCATTGACTAATATATAATATGAATTTACATTTGATTATATTTATGCTATTAAGTAGGATAAATAATTCTCTAAGTACGATTTGGCACTTTTAAAGGTAAATTTTTTTTATGCATACACTATTCACTAAATTGTTATCGATGATTTGAATACAATCCACGTCTTACTCCCTGAAAATCCGTATTCATATTCATCGCCAAATCCGAAATAAAAATGTAGGTTAAAATACGGAAAAAGCGCCGTCCTGTTTTCACCGCTAGAAACAATGCGCTGCACTCTTATCTTTTCCTTGACGCGTGGAAAAAGGGAACAAAACTACAGCAAAACGGAGGAAAGGGAAGCATCGCCTTCATCTCCTCTCCTCTCCCCTCCCCTCCCCCTACGACTACTCCGCCGTCGCCGATCCGGCTTCCAGTTCAACTCCGGCGAGGTAAGCATCTGGTACATACTCCTTCGTCCAATCCAGCTAGTTTACGGTTTGTTCGCAATTGGATTCCCCTCTTCTTACGCTCTCTTCGGAACCACTTCTCAGATTGGAGCGGAGCGGATCTGATCTGATCGGCTTGTGCTGGCTTTTGAGGAAGCTTGAGGAGGGGCTAGCTCACCGTCGCGCGGTCAGATCTGCCTTCCTGCGGCTCCACGCGCGCCCGCCATGGAGGGCAACAAGGACGACGCGGCCAAGTGCCTGCGCATCGGCAAGGGTGCCCTCGACGCCGGCGACACCGCCCGCGCCGTCAAGTTCTTATCCAAGGCCAAGCGCCTCGATCCCTCCCTCCCCATCGACCACCTCCTCGATCCCCTCCTCAACCAAGATGACCCGTCCTCCTCCACCTCGTCATCGTCGTCTTCATCCCCACAACCCCCGCCGCCGCCTCGACCTGCAGCAGTAGCTGCAGAAGAGGCGTCGCAGACTGATGGCTTGAGAGAGAGGAAACAGAAGGGCAAGAAGGAGGAGAGCCGTGGTGATGCTGCTGGTGTGAGGACGTACACGGAGGAGCAACTGGAGGTGGTGCGCCAGATCAAGAAGCACACCAGGGACTACTACCAGATCCTCGCCCTCGAAAAGGACTGCACCGTCGAGGACGTGCGCAAGGCCTACCGCAAGCTGTCCCTCAAGGTGCACCCTGACAAGAACAAGGCCCCCGGTGCCGAGGATGCGTTCAAGGCCGTCTCCAAGGCCTTCCAGTGCCTCAGTGATGCGGAGAGCCGCAAGCGCTACGATCTTGTCGGTTCTGATGAGCCGCCGACATACAACAGGAGGGCGGCATCCACTGCCCGTGCGTACAATGGGTTCTACGAGGACGACTTTGACCCGGATGAGATATTCAGGAACTTCTTTGGCGGGATGGCACCTGCCACCACCAGGCAGTCCGGGCAGTTCAGGACGTTCCACTTCAGGACTGGTGGGATGCACGCCCACGGGACGCAGAACTCTGGTGGCTCTACTGTCCGAATGCTTGTTCAGCTGTTGCCTGTCCTACTGCTGCTGCTGCTCAACGTCCTGCCGTCCTCTGAGGCTGTGTACTCCCTCTCCCGCTCCTATCCTTACGAGCACAAGTTCCAAACCTCACGCGGAGTCTCGTACTATGTCAAGTTGCCTAATTTTGAGGAGCAGTATCCACACCAGAGCTCGGAGCGTGCGACACTGGAGCGGCATGTTGAGAGGGATTACTTCTCAATACTCACGCAGAATTGCAGGGTTGAGATACAGCGTCGCCACTGGGGTCTATCCTACCAGACACCGCACTGTGATATGCTTCAGAAATTTGAGGCGATGGCACAGTAATTCGTCCTATGGTGCAAGGTGTGGTTCAACTTTCTGTGCACATAATTTTGCAGTAGCGATATATTTCAACGCCATGAATGTTTTAGTGCTTTGCAACCTTATCTGCCTTGTATAATTAGCCCCTTTACTTTCTAATGCAACATTATGCACTTAAAACCCTAATTCCTTCTATTTAGTCATTTGTTACGTCCTAAGGGTGCATATGCATGGCAAGCGAGTTATGCTTCCCACCTGAATATTGGTCCATTTGGTTTTGATTGTGAAAGAAAGGAAGTAGAAGACGCCATTTTCTTTTTTCGGCATATTTGAATTCTGCATTCAGATTTGAATTCAATGATGCATAATGCATGGCATAACCCTTGGTCATCTTTTTCATATTTTATTGTGAATTCAATGATGCATCATGCATGGCATAACCCTTGGTCATCTTTTTCGTATTTTATTTGTGGACCGGTTACTGTTTCTGGCCAGTGACCGGGAAAGGGTCTAGTTCCGGTTTTTTAAACCCTGCTTGGAGGTACCATTTAGCTACAGGATGAGTAATAACAACTCACCCTGACAGCTAGCAGGTTGTATGGCACAAAGAGAACCGAAAATCACCCCTACAATCTTATACTGATCTAATATCATATGGTCTTAACTTATTTGAGAGAAAGGAAGTGGAAGACGGCATTTTCTTTTTTCCGCATATTTGAATTCTGCATTGAGATTTGAATTCACTGATGCATCATGCATGGCATAGCCCTTGGTCATCTTTTTCATAATTTCTTTGTGGACCTGGTATCATTTAAATATCATTGGTAGTGGTTGCCTGTATGCCAATTTTCTTAAGTGTTTGCAAGTTAATGGAAATGCGTGTCCAACACATTAATTATATTTAGTATGTCCTTATTACTAGGCATGTGTAGGTGCAATACATAAATAGGCTCGGAGGTACCATTTAGCTATAGGATGAGTAATAACAACTCACCCTAACAGCTAGCAGGTTGTATGGCATAAAGAGAACCGAAAATCACCCTACAATCTTATACTGATCTAATATCATGTGGTCTTAACTTAATTGTTCTGCTATGCCACCATCTTTATGTGCTGAATTGTACGGATTTCAAGGATGAAATTTTGTAGGCATGCTAAGCCATGGAAGCTGTCCCATTCCCATTGTCTGGGTGTTGATTTTGCTTGTTTTGAAGAATCACTGCAGTTCTGCAGATTCTATGATTTCCTTGCAATATTTGAGTCCTTTCTTTGATTTGTGTAATTAATAGCACACTAATAGGGGATAGAGTTGTGTTAGCATTTCATCTGAATTGGATTGTCACACTGGATGTTGGTTCAACCTCTTGTTCTGGTTGTATTTTATGATTTTCTCACACCTATGCGAGATGGCACGTTTGAGTCTCCGTGCTTCTGACTTTTACCATACCAATGTACCCCTCACACTTGGCACTTGTCCAAGCATTGTAGGATGTCCTAGGCATGTTGGAGTCATGCGGAAAGTGTTAGTACTTAGTACCCATGCTTTTCCAATTTTGAACAATAACTGATACTGCAATGGCACAGTACTGACAAGTGACAGGTATTTGGTCTGTAAACTAGCCTGTCGTTTATATGGAAAGACAATTTAGAGAATAGAGATTGAATAAAATTTCAACTTTCAAGGACTAATGCCTTTAGCATGTAAAGATAAATGTTCTAAGTCAGCACAGCACTACAAAGCCTGGAAATTTTATGCAGCGATAATGTTAAGTTGAACTTTGTAATGCTACAACACATGGTCAAGGATGCATCTTGATCTATCATAGGACAAAGACTTTAAGGATGACATCTTAATCTGTCATAGGACAAGATCTTGACTGTCATAGGACAAAGCACTTTAAGGACGAGATCTTGGTGTCATAGGACAATGAATTTTAAGGATGAGATCTTGACTGTCCTTGTACATCATCTTAGACAAAGATCTTAGCATATGCTTGGTACGGTTGGCGACCTATAATATGTATCCCCAACCCTTAGGTTGGCATAGCATTGTGTTAGAAATAAACAAAGAAAAATTGCCTCATCTCCAAGTGTCATCCTCTCCATGAGAGTAAGGATCTTGCTAACACCAACAAAGAAGAGTCCAAATGAGTAACAAGTGGTATCGAGCTATACTATCCTCGTAGCTGAGCATCTCTTGCTCATCTCCTTCTCCGCCTCGCAGTTAGCTCCAATGTAGCAAGAGCACTCCATTTGTCCCCTCTCGCTCCTCTCCGAGACAGCAAAGGCTCGTCGGCGACCCTCTCTCCACGAGATGACCACGATGGGCGCCATGTCCGCAGGCGATCTCGGCCTTCGGTCGCCTCGAGCACTCGGCGTCGAGACAGCTCAGGCATGGCAGAAGAATGCATGAAGAAGGCGGCAGAGACTGCCGCGGCAATGTGAAAGGGCTTCAAGGTCGGGTACGGCGAGGCGGCAAGCGGCAGAGCGGAGGTGGAAGCGGCGGCGGCAGATCAGGCAGTGTGGCAAAGAAGGAGGTCAAGGCTCGCGACAAAGAATAAAGAGCCCATATCCGCGATGATAGCCGGCTGACGCGGACTTGAGTCACTGGAGAGGAAGCAAACGCGGAGGATGAAGGCAGCAGGCGCCACAAGACGCCTATGAGCGCGCGGCCGTAGCAGACAAGGGCGGACGCAGCGCGGAGGCGCTCGAGGAGGCGGCTGCGGCGGCGGCGTGCGACAGACGTCGACGGAGAGCGCGGCCTTCACAGCGACGCGGCTCTCTCTTCCGATGCAGACGGCATCGTGGTCACCACGGTACCAGTCGTCGAGGACGTCGCCGGCGGCGGTGAGTGGCCTACCTCACCAAGACCAACTATGTCGAGCGGGTCTGCGGTGATGAGGTAAAGCTCCAGCGCGGCATATGTGGGATGCAATCCGATCTGCGGCGACGCCGACCACGACCAGATCGACGGCGCGCTGGATGCTCTCATCGCCGCGAGCCCCGCCCGAGATGCGCTTCGCTACCAACAAGCGATCGCCAAAGAGGCTTGGGACGCCATCGCCGCAAAGACGACGGCAGCCGACCGCCCGCAAGTCTACATTGCGCACTTCGACGGAGTAGGAGCACCGCCTTCAAGCGGTGAGGACGCTGGATGACTTTGCTCTCCGTCTCAACACTCTGCTGCGAAGTAGTGCGGTTCGGCGACGACACCTACGGCGGCGAGAGAGCGTGGAAAAGCTCTTCCATTGCGCCCCGAGAAGTACAAGCGGGGCGGCCGCTCGATCGAGTCTCTTTGGATCTCCACGATGACAATCGAGGAGGCGCGGTCGCCTCAAGGTTGTTGATGGGCGATGAGCCACATCGCCTCTCGGGACCCGTCTCCATTGGCGGAAGCTCCTCCTCACTCGGGAACAGCTGGTCGCCGGCCAAGGTGACGGGAAGAAGGGAGCCTTCTTCCACGACAGCGGCCGCAGCATGGCAAGCGCGCAAGCCGCGCAAAGACGCCTGTACGGGCGCGAGGACGCGCCGAGGGTAATGATCGTGGGCGCCAGCATGGCGCATACGGGCAAGCAAAGCCGCGAGACGACTCTTGCTACAATCTGCGGCAAGCTTGGTCATTGGGCCAAGGAGTGTCGGCACCACGACGCTGCCAGCCCACGCGTCAGCAGAGCATGAGGAGGAGGAAGCGCATCGTTCATTCATTGCTAACGCGAGCATCGAACTACCTCGCGGACCGGCCGCAGATGGCTCTCCTCCACCTTGACGAGCCAAAAGCACACGCCTCCTCGGCGATAGATTAAGAACGACAAGACCGACGCGGGTGGTGCCTCGACACCGGCGCCACCCACCACATGACCGGCGGGGGAGTTCTTCTCCGAGCTCGACCCAGCGTTCGAGGCACCGCTGTTCGGCGACGCCCGAAGTGGAGATCAAAGGCGTCGGCTCTGCTGTCTTCGCCGCCAAGATCGGCGAGCACCGGCCGCTCACCGGTGTCTACTACATCCCGCGTTGAGGAACTCCATCATCACTTGGGATTTGGATGAGAACGGATCGCGCGTGGAGATCGAGCACGTGGCGCCGCGATTCGGGATCATCGCCACGGCCTCGTCAAGGTCAACAGGAGCAACCGCTCTACGCCCTTCACGCGCGCGGTGGCGCAACCTCGTGTCTTGCGACCCGCCGCGACGACGACGCTTGGAGGCGGCACGAGCGCTTTGGGCACCTCAACTTTGAGGCCCTAAGACATTTCGGTAGCAAGGAGATGGTGCGGGGCATGCGCGACGTCGACCACGTGGAGCGCTTCTGCGACACTGCGCCCTCACTAAGCCGCGGCTCCCCTTCCTCGCCAGCGAAGCTTCGCGCTAAGGAGAAGCTGGAGCTCGTACACGGTGACCTCTGTGGCCCCGTGACACCGGCTACACCTGGAGGCCGGCGCTACTTCCTCCTCCTCGTCGACGATGTGTCCCGCTACATGTGGATCGCCTTTCGACGTCAAGGCACTATTGCGGACGCCATCAAGCGCCTTCGTTCTTCGCGGAGGCGAGCGCGCCACAAGCCGGGTCCTACGCACGGACAACGGCGGTGAAGTTCACTTGGGCCGAAGTTTATGCGATCGCGCCGACGAGGATCCATCGTCACTTCTCCGCGCCGTACACCCCGCGCAGCGAGCAGCGTCGTCGAACGCCGCAACTGTGCGATGGTGGCCACCTCCCGCGCCTCCTCAAGCGAGAGAGGATGCGGCTCTCATTGGTGCGAGGCGGTAACGATCGCCGTCTCACCGCTTCAACCGCTCCCCCACCAAGGCCCTCGACGGCAAGACGCCATACGAGGCCTCGCACGGGCGCAAGCCCGCGGTGAACCACCTCCGTGTCTTCGGCTGCCTGGCCTTCGTCAAGGAGCTCAACCACGTCGGCAAGCTCGACGACCGAGCACGCCAGGGTCTTCATCGGCCACGCCGGCGGCGCCAAGGCCTCACCGCGTCCTCGACCGCGACACGGCGCGCGCAAGATCACGCCGCGTGACGTCGTGTTCGACGGCGCGGCGGGCGTGGGGCAAGATGGTGGATGACGGCTCGACTCCGATGACCGCCGATTTCATCATCGACCACGCCCACTTCGAGGAGGCGGGGTGAGCGGCTCATCTTCACCGGTAGCCTACCCCACCGCCTCGCTCGCCACCATCTCCGGCGAGTCCTTCACCACCGCCAAGACCGCCGGCAAGCCTCGCTCTCCTACACGGCACCTACTCCTTCAGGGCTCGACGCGGCTTCACCCACAACGAGCAAATAAGACGCGGAGTTCGCCACTACCGTCCAACGACGAGGATCGCGTCGACGCTACCACGGCGGCGAGCCTCTCGGCCATCGTCATCGTGGGCGACCTCCTCGGGCGAGCAATGGTCCTCGAATCGCGCGTGCGACTCAAGGCGAGCCGCACCTTGCATGTGATGACGGCGAGCCTTGTTCCTTCGCCGAGGCGAGAGAGACGCGGCATGGCGTCTTGCGCGCGATGCGAGAGGAGATGGACGCCGCAGCGAAACAAGACGTGGAGGTGGCCGATCTTCCACCCGCCACCACGCCATCTCTCTCTGTGGGTCTTCAAGCTCAAGAAAGACGAGGCTGGAGAGGTGATCAAACACAAGGCGCGCCTCGTGGCACGTGGCTTCGTCCAGCAGGAGGGAGTCGACTTCGACGATGCCTTCGATCCTGTTGCACGGATGGAGTCCGTGCGTCTCCTCCTTGCCCTCGCAGCCCAGGAGGTTGGGTGCGTTCATCACATGGACGCCAAGTCCGCTTTTCTCACGGCGACTTGAAGGAGGAGGTCTCGCCCGCCACCGCCAGATTCATCATCCCCGGCAAGAGAGCAAGGTCCTCCGCTGCGCAAGGCCCTTCACGGCCGCATGGCACCGCATGAGCTTGGAACGCCTGTCGACTCCACCTCAAGAAAATGGGATTCCAGCAGAAGGCCATGAGGCCGCGGGTCACGGCGGAGCAAGGGAGGCAATGTCCTGCTGATAGGCGTCTACGTCGACGACCTTGTGATCACCGGTACCAAGGAGGAGGAGATCGAGGCATTCAAGGCGGAGATGAAGGCCACCTTCCAGATGAGCGATCTCGGCCCCTCTCCTTCTACCTCGAGATCGAGGTCCACCAGGGGCAGCCCCGATCTCTCTTCGCCAGGATCACCACGCCTAAGCGCATCGTGGAGGCTGGCGGCCTCACCGATCGCAACCCACCCACACTCCTATGGAGGAGAGGTCGGCCGAAGTCGTGAGAGTACGGCGGAGTGAGGTAGACGCGACGCAAAGACTGCGGCGATTGTGGCGACCGCTACCTTGTCCACACGCCGACGGACTTGGCGTCGCCATCGGCCACGCCACCGGTTCATAGAGCGACCGACGACGGAACACCAAAGTAGCCGTGAAAAGGATCCTCCGCTACGTCGCGGGCACCTCCGACCACGGCTTGCACTACCTAAGGTGTGCCGTGGCGACTTCATCTCATCATATGACAATGACCACGCCGGCGACATCGACACGAGCAAGAGCACCAATGGACGCCAGATTTCCTCGGCAAGTGTCCGATCACCGGCGATCGGTCAAGCGGCAGTGGTGGCTTTGTCTAGTCGTGAGGCAGAGTACATTGCGACCACTACCGCTTCTACCTGTGCTCGTGGTGGCCTTACCGCTGGCGATCTTCTTGGCGAGAGATGCGAGGCGATGAGAACTCGGGGTGGACAAAGAAGTCCGCCTTGGCCTTGGCGAAGAACCCCGTCTTCCATGAGCGCAGCAAGCACATAATAGTAACATAGTGTAACAATGTGTTTGTTTTGTAACACATCAGTGGTTGCTATCGGTGTCATTGTCTTACAAAATCTAACAAACTCAATTTGTGGAAGGGGTGTTTTTCCATCTTGATCAAAACCTTTCAATGATCACTCAATTCTCTGCCTGCTCGAACCAGCATTTACACCAAGCTTCAGGGTGGTAATACATACCTGAACTTTATCAATGTCGAGTCTTAGCTAGTGAATTAAGGAATTATATTTTAAAAAAACAATTGACCTCTTGATTAGCCATGTCAGAAATAATAAATGACATATCATTTGTACTTTCTTGGAAACAAAACATAATGGTATGCTCTGCAGAACACTGAACATCTAGTAATGATTATATAACACCTTCTAATGTCTTGAGACTTGACCCTGTGCCCCCCATCCTCTTCATGTTCCTATCAAAATTGATGAAATTTTAGAGTACAGTAATTTGAGATATGAAAAATTGTTGTGACATGCTATTGTTGGGAAGGGGAAATGGTCCATCTGTTGACTATATGGGTGAAGTGTGATATTAATGTGCACTTGGTTGTCGTTGACTCGCTTGCTTAAAGAAAATTCATGTAAATATGTAACTGTGAAGAAGAATTGTGCAAATTTTTGAATCAACATGTGTTCTGTATAATGTTCTTTGGTCAGGACACAAAGTTTAGATTTAGTAAGTTCTGTTCAACTTCAGTCCATGTAGAGTTTATATATACAACCTGATGTCTTTGACACAAATAGAAGGGTGCAAAACCTATGTTTAACAAAACAGCTTTGTAACTTGTTCCATAAGCTGGCTCATGGGATTGCTAGCAGGAGCTTGAGCTTTGCAAGCGTGGCCAACTGTGTGCATTTTGAAATCCATATGGTTCATTGACACTCCTAGATTTAGACTATGAGTTGATCCCACGGCAGGCAGCTTAGGCGGCTTGTCTAAGTAAAATATCTTGTACCCCATCAATTTGCACAATAAACAAGCAACACTGATACAAAAATAGTTGAACATAGCACAGTTCAAGGAACTACATGAGATTAATGTGTAGGCGAGCATTGAATTCTTAACTAAGATGGTACCAAAACCTAGTGCCTTTCAAGTGTAAATTAGTTTGAGAGCACTACATACCAATACAGCCCGTCAGTGTATGTTCTCACTGTTCTGTAGCTATTATTGTTTCCCACGCACTTAGTTCTTTTTACTAGTTCAGTCCATAGCTATTTGTAATATTCTTTTTCTTCATTTTAACAAATATATAAGGTGTGCATTTGAATATTTGATGTTTGATCACGAACTTCAGCTACGGTGTACACAATTTACATAGGCATCGTATTGGTATATAGTAGAGAGGGCAGGTAATGGCTAATGGGTGATACATCATCCATACTACCATGGTTGTTAAAGCGCTGAGCGATGCTTAGGCGGTAAGGTGACCAGGGAGGCATCTCCACACCCTCGCCACGCTAAGCAAGGCTATGGCGTTCGCCTCACGGTTGAGGCATCCCCATGGTGTCGTTTAGGCGGAGTTTAGCGTCGGGGACGGCTGAGGCGGGCACCATGAGAAGCCTTGAGTGCAAAACTAGAGAGGGGCCAGTGAGTGTGGGGGAGGGAATTGAAGAGAACATGGAGCTTGGACGCGTGAACCCTAGTGCTTCCACTGCCCCCCTCACTCCATCCCCTCGCATCGCAATCTGTTGCTACTGCTGCGCCACTGTCCCTGTCGTGCCCTATCCCCGTCGCGGTGTCGCCCTCCAAATCCAGGTACTCCTACGGTCCTACCCCTCTTCTCCATCACATCCTCCCCCTCCCTGTCACCACCCCCTCCCGGCCTCTCCGTGGTGGAGGCGCCAGGGACGATGGCGGCTGGGAGGGGGAGGTGAGGAGACCGAGCAGAACAGAGGAGGGGCGCTGGGGAGGTGAAGAACAGAGGAGGGGTGTCGGGGAAGCTTATGATAGAGGAGGGGGAGGATAAAGCAGAACAGGAGGCTGTGTGTGTGTGCGCTTGTTGGGCTATGTGTATGCGTCGCCTCGCTGTGCGCCTTAAGCGCTTTGACGGTAAAAAGGTGGTGAGTCGCCTCGCCTCGTCTTATCGATTTAATAACCTGGCATGCTACGCGTTGGGGGAGGGAGGGAGCAGGTGTTGAGGGGCTTCATTGCTCAAGGAAGATGAATAGTAAGGGTGTTGAGTCTAGAGCAAGATGGGCCTGCAACGAGATGGGCCTTTGATGTGTTTGGCCCACTAGAGCCTACTAGAGCCCACATAATAACTAATAAGTCCCAATAAGAAAACTCTAGCTAGGGACACTTCACACATGGCGTACAGGCAGTGTTGGAATGAACCTTGTCTATTCCAGTATGCCTAAAGGCAAATATATACAAGTTACATATGTGCGAAAATATGCAAAGAACACCCTATACAAGTCATATCTAACACTCTCATAACCCATGGTGGATCAAAAACACAGAGTTTGGAGAGGTAGAAGCTGTGCTGAGCTCTAGTCTATGCCTTGGTGAAGAAATCTGCTAACTAAAGCTCTGAAGGCATATACTGAAGAGCAATAACTTGGTTCAACTTGAAACACCGAAATCCTCAAGTAGCCACTGAAACCAAGTGACCTCAATTCTCAATGCCGCCATGGCTCGTAACTCAGCCGCAGCACTCGAACGGGAAATAACAGCATGCTTCTTAGTCTTCCAGGCAATCAGAGAGGAGCCAAGGAAAACACAATAGGCAGTAAGACACCGTCGATCCTTCTGATCGCTAGCCCAGGTCGCATCAGAGCACGCTTGAAGCTGCAAAGGGCTGGAACAAGGGAAAAAGGTGACTGATGGTCCCACGAAGATATCGCAGAACACGAAGATGACTATAGTGGAGTTGAGTAGGAGCAGAAATGAATTAACTCAATGTGGACAGGGTGAGAAATGTCACATCGAGTGATCTCAAGATAGACAAGGCTCCCGACATGATAGTCGTAGCTAGTGGGATCCTCAAGAGGCTCTCCATCAGTGGGCTGAAGTTGAACACTGAGCTCCATAGGAGTGTCCATTGTGCGCGGATCAGTGAGACAAGCGCGAGCAAGGATATCATGAATATACTTCTCTTGGGAGAGGTAGTAGCCCTCAGGTGTGGAAGTGACCTCAATCCTAAAGAAGTAACGAAGATGACCCAAATCAGACAGTTCCTTCACAAAATCAATGTATTGAGAGTTGTCCTCAGTAATGATCATATCATCCACATAGGAGTAGCGTCCGACCCCGAGGAGAGGTGTACAAAAAGGGTAGGGTCGTGATCACTAGCGGAGAAGCTGGCAGCAGTGACAACAGAGGAGAAGCGATCAAACCAAGCACGAGGGGCTTGTTTGAGCCCATAGAGAGAACGACTAAGGCGACAAATCGTACCAGTAGGGACATAATACCTAGGGGGTTGCTGCATGTAGACCTCACGCAGCTCACCATTGAGAAAGGCGTTCTTGACATCCAGCTAAGAGATGAGTCACTGTCGAACAATGGTCATGTGGGCGACAAGATCGAACGTCTCATTGTAGTCACGACCCTGCTCCTACTGAAAATCATACGCCTCAAGACAAGCCTTGTAGCGCTCAAGAGAACCATCCGAGCGGTTCTTGATCTTGTATACCCACTTGTACGTGATGGGAGTGACACGTGTAGGTAAGGGAACAAGATCCCGAGTCAGTATGCTCCAAACCAGCAATCTCCTCAGACATCGCAAGCTGTCACTCAGGGTGAGAAGCAGCCTCACAGTAGGTCGTAGGCTCAGAAAGAGTAGCGGCTGCGAAGCTGTAGCACTTAGAGGCCTAATAGTGCGCTGATCAGGAAGATCGTATCTAGGAGGAGAAGGCGGAGCAGGACCAAACAAGGACGGAGGAGAGCTGGAAACAGGGTCCAACAAGATAGAGGCTCAACTGGAGGAGTAGGCTGAGGACGACGAAAGTAGTGTATGGGAAAAGGTGGAATCTCAACAAAAGAGTTGGAAGGAGACTTTGGTGGAGGGGGAACAGGTGGAGCCAGAGGAGAGGGAAGCGAAAAAGGTGGAGGTTGAGCGAAACAGAAGTGGAAGGCTGGATGTCAGGAAAAGTGTCGAATCAAACTAAGTGCAAACTATAGTGGCAAATCTCTGGTAAATAGAGAATCTAACTACGAGATGACATGAAGTAGATCCAAGTATGACGAAAATAATCATAAAAAAGATCACATAGTATCGATGACCCCCTTCGGAAACGAATGGAGCTAGATCCTAAACGTCAAAGTGAACAAGATCAAAAGGACGAGCTGATACAGAATCACGAGAGGGATAAAGGTGCTACAGCTGAGATAGAATCACGAGAGGGATAAAGGAGCTACAACTGCTTGCTGGGCTTGCAACTCATACAAGATAAAGATGTATCACCAGAGATAGACTCAAGAAGACCATGATCTACTAGGGATGTAGTCGCGATCTACAGAGATGACCCAAACGATGGTGCCACCGAACAAAGAGTGCAGTAGAGGCCACAACAAAAACAGAGGTAGGTGTAATGATTGACTAGTTGGTGGAGACAACAGAAGGAAGCTGCAGCCAGTCGAGCTCCCAAAGATGTCGCGAATTGTTATAAATCAGAGAATAGGGTTTTTCTATTCACAACTATGCATCTTATTCATTAATGAGTATATATAGAAGGTTATATCTTACATGGGCTACATAGGCTACATGGGCTAAGAAAGGGAGAGAATGTACATGACTCCGATCTGATGCAATAAGTTTGAGTAGATGGAAGCCGGTGTTGTTATCGAGTTTGAGATTTAGTGAAGAAATCTGCAACTTGAAGCTAGGGTATATATTGGAGGTCGATGGTCGACCGCTGACAATGAGACCATGTGAATGATGCATCAATATCAATGTGCTTTATTAACTCATGAACTCATGCTTGGCTGGATCACTAACAATCTGAATGACACTTGTATTGTCACAAAACAGAGGTGTAGGGTTATCACAATGGACACTGAGATCAGCAATAGCCATCGAAGCCAAATGATCTTTGACGTGGTAGTAGCAAGGGCTCGAAGCTCAACCTCTCCACTAGAGCGTGATACCACAGTCTGCTTCTTGGAATTACAGGTAATGAGCGAAGTACCAAGAGAGATGCAGTAGCCAGTAATAAATCGACAATCAGCAGGATCACTCGCCCAAGTGGAATCAGAGTAAGCGTGGAGTTGGAGTTGTCTTGAACTGGCATAGAACAGACGTCTAGATGCAGTCTTCCTCGAGTATCTCAGCACACGAAGAATATGGCCATAGTGGACTAAGGTGGGATCAATAACAAACTGGCTAAGCACATGAATAATATGAGCAATGCTTGGCTTGGTGACAGTGAGATAAACAAGGCTCCTAATTAGCTGACGATAGCGAGAAGGATTTGTCAATGGTACATCGTCTGTAGGTCGAAGCTACATGTGAAGCTCCATGGGTGTGGCAACATTGCGAGTATCTGTCATCCTAGAGCGAGCAAGCAGATCCTGAACATAGCGATGCTGAGAGGTAGTAGCCATTACCATTAGAATGAACCTTAATCCCCATAAAATAGCTCAATGGTCCCAAATCTGACTTTATAAACTGTTCACTCAATTTCTTCTTCCCAAAAATCACAGTCTATGTCATCTCCTATGATCAACATATCATCTACATATAGCAAAAGAAAAGTACGGCCTCGCCGAGGAGTGTGAATAAACAAGGCAGGGTCATGCTCACTTGGAGTGAAACCAGTATCTCGAATCATATAACTGAACCGCTCGAATCAAGCATGAGGAGCCTGCTTGAGACCATATAGAGTACGCCTAAGACAACAAATATAGCCTATATGAACCTCAACACCGAGGGGTGGCTGCATATAAACCTTATATAGATCACTATGAAGAAATGCATTCTTGATATCCATCTGAGAGCAAGATCAAGTGGTACCGAACAACAGAGCCACTGTAGGAGGTTGACAAAGCAGCAGCAGAGCCGGCGGCGCTAGGGGAGCTCGATGAGGAGAGCCGTCAGCGCCCTCTGCACCTCTCTTCTGCTTCGGGGCAATCTCTAGGCGAGGTCGAGCTCCGCAGAGACTGGATCTGTAAGATGAGGCGGTGTCGAGCGTGGATCTAGATGTCGCTTCGAGCTCTAGGTGACGTCTAGGAGCATGGACCTAGAGGAGTCGGCAGTGTTGAGTGAGGATGATGAGGTGGTGACGTTCCAATCTCACGGATCGACGGCGGGAGCTGCAGACGGGGCCGAGAAGCAGAGCAGGTAACTTCTGGAGAAGAAGAAACAGAGCATCGGCGCGAGAAGAAGAGCTTGGCGCGGGGGCGGCGGCGGCGGACAACGATCAAGTGTGGAATCCTAACTCTGGCTCTGATACAATGTTGGAATTAACCCTGTCTATTCCAATAGGCCTAAGGGCCAACATATACAAGTTACATGTGTGCGAAAATATACAAAGAATACCCTATACAAGTCATATCTAACAGGCGGCAGTCGACGGGCACGAGTGGTCGCAGCGGTGGGCGGTAGGTCATGGGGAGTATGTCGCCGTCGATTCCACCTCCACCGCGTCGATTCCATCTCGCCGCCGGTTGAATCCGCCTCCTCCATCGTTGAATCCACCTTGTCGCCGGCCGAGTCCACTTCCCCGTCGTCGAATCCAACTCCACCAATGTTGATTATCTTCCCCATTGCTGGCATCGACCTCCAGGCTTCTACTCCGCCGGTACTACCGCAGCTCCCACTCCCTCTGTCTCGTGCTGCTTCTCTCCTTGTGTGCTAGTCGGTCACCTAGGCGCCACCCCGCCACCCGACTAGTGCCTATAGCCATGGTGAACCATGATGGATCCATATCACATTTGGATGTATTCGATCAATAGCTTTTAACTCGCACAATTATAGAGAAGGAAATAGGCAGACCTGACTATAATTTTGGATTGTTTGTTCTTGAATATGTTATGGGTAGGACAGAAGTGGGTACACAAAAGGGGGGGGGGGTACTTTATATAGTACTATATGGTATGTAGTCTATAGAATACCCTTTTTTACTACTTAGCGGCATTATTTGGCTTTTTAATGATTTTGTTAGTTATGACAGTCCTTTTGATACTCCATTGTAGGTTGGCAGGGAAACAAGAACTTCGGCCATGGTGTAAAGGTTCCCAATACTTGCTGTGTTGATTACCAGCTTCAAATTGGAGGGGACAAGTTAGTTCGGACTAGTAGTAAATTTTGGAATAAGTGCCTTTGATGACAATACAGTATACATTCTGCCTTCATGCTATCTTAGTAGTGTTGAGGTGCGCGTAGCTACTTTAAAGGGTTTTGTAGTTCGTCAAGTTTCATAGGGGTTGATCACATGCAGACATGTGTATGTATATGAAGCTTATCTGTCTCGTTTTTTTCTTTTATTCTTGGAGAATACCTGACTTAACAGACATAACATTTTAAGATGAAACTAAAACAAAAAATGGGTCCGCATTTTTATAATTGTCCAGTCGCTGAGATGTCCATACATGATGCAAGTAAAGTAGCACTGAGCATACTAAAAAAATGGTTTGTATTTCTTTTGGAAACCATGTATATCATTGCGCACCATGTGTTTTGATATGGAAGGAGATCTTCCCCCCCCCCCAACCCCATCTCGAGCCACCTTTCATCTGGTGGCGTTGCTGTGATCTTTTCCTTGTTATCATTTCTTTTGTTCATGGTCTGCGTGTTTATGATGTGCATAAAAGTATATGACGTTTAGCCTGGTAACTTTGTCTCAAATTGGCCTCCTTAGTGTCTCTCAAGGGGTTGTCAGCGACACCGATCATCTGTCACGGGATACGTGGCACGAGTTATTATTTTGTAGTTAAGGTTTGTTTCTATGTCGGTAAATCTTGGTTTTGGATCATCTGGTGCTGTTGTTCGATCTGGTTGATTTCTAAATCGAGCTCACTGCTGGTGGTTGGCCAGATCTGGTTACGGATTTGCGGGCTTGTGGCTGTGTGCCTCGTTGCCTTGCATGGTGGTTTGGATCTTTTTGGGTATCGCAATGAAGATGCTGAGGCTCTCAAGCTCCAATCTTACATGGACACAATCAGAATAAGCTAATCAAAATTATTTTTTGAAAAATCTGAACTCTCCACGCGAATGATTCATTCAAACTATACAACCCCTGCATCAACCAGTTCGCGATCTCTCCCTAGAGAGAATTGTTGCTGTTTCTTTCAACGCTATGGGCAACTACTACGTACTGAGTAGTCCATTGCAAGATTGGGTTGCTATTGGAGGATAACCACAGTGCGATCCTTTTGACTTGTGTCGTCCAGGAATGCAACCTCCATAGCCTACGACGAACGGTTATTTGCTCCTGCGCATGTCTAGTAATATAATCCCCCCTTTCCTTACCTTCCACGAGCACATCAATGATCAATCCCTCTGATTCTTTTTTTGTTCCCATGCAAAACAAAAGGAAGGCAGCACGCAGCAAAGTACAGGTAAAGAATTGCGTGAATCAGTGGTGGGTGCAAAATTTACATCTCACCCTCTCCCTCTCTCTCTGTCAGAAATCCCATCTCTTATGCAGGTTAATCCACAGACCACAAGTTCACCAAGTTTTGAAAGTAATTACCTAGTTGCAGACTTGCGAGTTGTGACTGGCAAAAGGCAATGCTACATTATTGTTTTTGTGAATTGATGCAATTGATTATCACAATTATGTTTAAGGGTCAGCAAGCAACAATCATCTTCAGAAACTAACAATTGATTATCACAATTATGTTTAAGGGTCTTTGGTAGCTCCAAGCAACAGCCATCTTCAACAAAAACTAAGTTTGAGAAAAACCGAAAGGTGCTCCAGAATGTTCACTAAAATACCCTTACCCACCAAATGCCTACCAATAAAACAAGGGTAAAGTCTTTTAACAAAGATCTTTCTCATTCACGGAGTGGAGTTAACTTTCTAACAAACATGGCTAGACTGCAACTTCTCAGGAGTGGATCAAGAGTGAAATGCAGGGCCTAACTCGAAAAAACCGAGCAGAATCTTGACTCCTTGGGAATCGTACGTACATGGCTCGATGTCGACAATGGGTGCGAGCTCGAGGCCACGAGGCCGACGATGTGGACAATGACATCGTGAGAAAAGCGACGACGATAGCCGACCTCCTCGCCTTGGTCCTCGCCGTCATGCTCCGCATGCTCACTAATACCATGCGTGCTCACCATGGCGCGCGATGATCATTGTTCTAAAATGTTGAAGAGATGCATCGTAACGTCGGGCGCGAGATGAAGAGACACATCACACGGGAGCTGAAAGATTGAATTATCATAGAGAGTTATATTTAAAACCGCTCTGTGAAGTATGTAATATTAAAAACCGCATGTGATGCTTCAGTTGTAAACATACAAAAAGGAACGTTAGCCGTATTTATAAAAAACAATTCTCGAAAAGATGGTGATGCTTTGGTAACCAACGATTTGTTAGGAGTAGATTGTAATAAATCTTATCCGTCTTTATTCATTAATTTAATCTTACCACAAGTTGTTAAGCCTATAAATAACAATCAGAAGGGCCAGTGTGCGCGCAGAACTAAGAAAAAATCACTCACAAACTTCTCATCTTTTCTTACTTCCATTTCTTCTTAAAGTTCTCATCTCGATCCCTAGTAAGACAAAATTCACATAACAAATTGACTTTTCAACCACCATACCGTGCATGGAAAAAACAAAATCCATGGATGATCTATCGACTACTTCAATTTAGGTGGTCGAAAATTCAATTTGGTCTATGAATTTGAAGTCTTCAAGAAATTGGTAGAAGATCATATCACTACGATCAGGTGAGTACTTCACAGTGATGTGTAACTTCCGATCGATCGATCACGTGAAGTACTTCTGCATTCTTTTGTTGAACGGAAGTTACACGTCAAGACAGTGAAGTTACACATGATACGTAACAAGGTGCCTACCGGATCACATATCTTTTGCTTTCTTTTGTTGGGGAAATCAACTTCAACTCGACCACTTTAAAAGATCAATCTAGCCCGATCAGGAGTGGTAGTCGAAATCGGCTAATCAGTTGTTTCTAATTACATACGGTTCCAATAAATAACTATATGTGAATTTAGCACTATCACAGACGATTCTTGTTCAGAACCGTCTGTGATATTACTTATTCACAGACGATTTTTAGTGCAGTTAGAAACACAAACGGTTGTTAAACCAAAATCGTCTATGATTGTATTGAATACATATGGTTTTGTTCAACCGTCTGTGATGAGGCATTCAGTATTAACCTTTTTGTAGTAGTAGTAATAATACTTGAAGAGATCTAGATTTGCGGGGATCCCCAAGTACGCCTCGCTGAGGTACACGAATACACTCAATATTTTCATGGAATTGGGAAGTTCACCAATTCCACATCGATGTGCTTGAGTACTTCAGCTAAAAAAGGGTGCGAAGGCAGTATGAGTCCACACTCTTAATAAGATTGGAAGATAGCAATCATGTCTGCCTTGCCCGCCGGCAACCATTAGCTTTATGCATTCTTCCACTTCACCAAAGATCTTGAAGGGATATTCTCGGCGGCAACCAATGCGGTCATCTTATCAACATCCATCTCCGACTTCTCTCATTGAGGATGGATCTAGCCATTTCTTTGAAAGAACTTGCTTGAATTCGAAGGAGTTGGGAAGAAGGATTTCAAACTTGAGTGGCAGAGGAGAAGACAAGAGCTCAAGGGAGACGAAGTGATTAGGGAAAGTAAAATCCCTAATTTTACCCCTAACAACTACTTATACCCTTCGACTTGAAGGGAATCGTGGGGAAGCCCAACGGTTGGAATCCCTTTGGGAACTGCTCCCAACGGATGAAATAATGGGTGACCGTTCGGATCCTTTTTTCATTCATACAGTAAAAAAGGTAATATTTTTACAACTCAAGTAAAAATAACTTCCATGACCAATTCAATTTCTAGTCAAGAGAAATACTCATCGGAAAGTTTCCCTTCCGACTACTATTCTACGACCTATTCTTTAGTAAGTTATTTTCACTTGAAGTTGGGGGCTAGATGATGAGGATTGAATAATCCTCAATTAATGAAGCTATTTTATCTATAATATTCATTATAGATAATGATATTCTAATAGCCCTATCACCTAGTCGGAAATGCTTGTCATGACTAGGTCAGGTTACGACCAATTCAGATTATGACCACCCCTAGTCATAAGCCCTATTACAACCAGGTCAAAACACAACCATCTATAGTCGACAAGTATCATAAACAGACATGTGAGCCCTACCTTATCGACAAGGAACCCTATACACCATGCTTGATTATGCGTGGTACTTAATACAACATGTGCACATGTGTGTCTTTGACATAACTACACACACCTGTCTTTGTCTCTAGCAATAACTGCTTGGCGAGCGTGCAAGAAGAACGTCCCATTGACAACAACCATCATCAACATGTGGATTCCTGCAACCATCAAGATGCCTCTTGACACACAACAACTACCACCCCTTCAATGCTTTATAAGGGGCGGTGCCGGCAGACAAAAAGAGAAGAGATCGACACACATTTAGAAGCGATTGACAACATTCTTAGTTTCGATGGCTTATTGTACTTTGTAATCTTATTCAATAAAAGAACACATGAGTATGGTTGTTATTCTCTCTGGAGAAAGCCTGAACCTATCTAAAAACCCCTGTCTTCTTGCATGATCTTGAGAATCGAGTCCCCAACAATTACTCACAAATATGGATAGTAATTCATCGACAGGTGCCCTGTTACCTGTGAGCGCAGTTAGACTAACCAATGCGGTCAAACATGCCAATGGTTGGCAGTCATACCGGTGTGATGGTGTCAGTCAGACTGGCTGTGGCAGTTCAGTGCCTAGTGAGTTGTGCCAAATTTTAGGAATTGACCTAGGGTCATGGAACTGTTACAAATGTGTTGCATGATTCATGTTTCTGCTAACGTTGATCAAGTTGCGAAGAACTTGTGCCCGGAATCGATTTCTTGGTCTATTGTTGTACAGGGAAGCTTGGAGTCAACTACGGTCAACTGAGTATGGTTAGGACTTAGTTTGGTGAAATTAAGGTCCAGAATGATCAAGAATGTTGGGTGAAGTGGTTGGTCTCAATTAAGGCGCAAGATGGACAAGAATGGGAAGTTTGGTGCAACGGGTTGCATCAAGTGGCTTGAGTCGGTGCAAATGTTGAGCCGATCTGGTGGGAGCCAAATGGGAGAGACTTGTCAGCATGGAAAGCGATTGGTGAACCTACGGGTAGTGAAGCATGGGATTGTATCACAAGATTGGACTCGGTCAAGGATGTAAGGATAAAGAAGGGGTATTTTGGTATATTCACTAAAATACCGAGTTGGTGACCTTGGAGAAACCGCGACGCATGATGGCACAAAGGAGAGGAGGCATAGGTCATGAGGAGGACAAGATCATGAAGAGACAGTTTCGGAGAGTCGGATCATCATGTGCTTTGAGAAGCGTGCATGAGTGAGAGACTCGTTTGTATGTGGGCTTAACGGGCTCCATTAAGGTTTTTCTCTAGTCCTAGCCTCCACTATATAAGATATGGTGTAGGATTTACACACTAACCAAGTCTAGGAACCTTAATATGAGATTTGGAGGAAAGTGGATAGAGGAGAGGAGGCTAGGGTTTGAGATATGTATGAAGAGAAAATTTGTGAGATTGAGTGCTCAAGAGTGAGCTTGTATCCTCCATGTTATAGTGACTATAAATCCTCAATTCCTCAATATAAATCTAATCAAATTCGTGCAAAGATGATTTATCTCTCGTTCTTGTTCTCTTTCTTGATATTTTGGGTTCTTGTATTCTAGGGGTTTTACGTTGGTCTTTTGTTGTGATCTAGATTATCAGGACTTGTGGAAGTTGATCTAAGATTATATTGACCATCTTTAATCCATGAGCAAGTCTTTGGATCAAGTTTTGATTTTCACCCACTTGAGCCCTCTTGCACTCAAACAAGAAATTTTTGAATCTTGGCTATGATTGTATCGATCTTTGATTGGAATAGGCTCCTAACTTTCTTGTTGAGTTGTGTCTGAAATCTCAAATGATTTGAACTTGTAGGTCAAAAGTTGGGTCATTTTGTGGATGTAAAATCGTGCTGATTTTACTGTCAGATTGAGAAGAGATTGAGAAGAGGTCAGACCGGCCGAGGGGGTTTCTTGAGTTAGCTTCTTGATTTTAGTTCAATTCTTCCGTTGTGATTCTTAGACCTTGATCTTTATAGCTTCACATAGTTATTGAAATGAAAAAAAAAATTCAGAAAAAGTGGGCTCCTATTCATCCCACTGTTCACTAACATGGTCCAACAGATTCCATCATGATTTGGTTAATTTAAGCGAATGATCTATCAGCACGGAAGATGTGCATAGATCTCGCTTAATACCCACCACAAACATCGTAATCTGAGTTGCCAACTCCAAAGCTACCTTGACGGTGATGCCTGCGTTCATAGCCAATTAATAAAAAACTCTGGATCAAATAATTCATGCCTACATGGACATGTCTGCACGACCGTGCGATTTTGTGTTGAATTTTCTCTGCTTTTGTTCCCAAGTTATTGTGCTTCTTTAATTTTCTCTTGTGATAACATCAGGTGTAACTGATACGATACCTGTTTCTCTACTTGCGCTACTAGTACTACCTAGTAGTTGCTACAACTTAAATAAGCTTTACTCGAGCATCAAACAGACAGGACAGTATCGATATATACCACAATATATCTTATTAAGGTGCACGAACAGCCTAAACCAGTACAGGTAATACAAATAAGTGATACTTTGGCATGAATTTCGCGCAACAATCAACGCATTCCCTCGGGGACTCTGATCATGGGGACTTCACCTCCTGAATGGGGCAATCTTTAATTCTTCGAACATGAAGCTATGCGCACGAATTACGGCAGCTTGGGTAGTTTCAGACTCGAACATTGCTTGCCGTCCTCAATGCTGGTTTGTTCAGGCTGCTCTCTTAACCTGAAAATTCACAATCATCAGATGCACATTGCGGAGTTCGACACCCTATTGCTTGCAAAAGAAAAAAAACATAATGGTAAAAAGCTACTTGTTCTGATGTGGAGCTAACTAACTGAGCGCATCTAACTCTAAACAAGAACAGAAGCGGTTGGCTGGAAAAAAAAAAACTAATATTTGTAGTTGACAAGCCCTCTGTACTAAAAGGACACATAATTTGATATCCATTAAAGTGATTGGCACATCCCATGCATGCTTAATCAATCCATGAATCCGACACATTGGCTACTCAAACACACCAGCTGTTGCAAAATCACGACAAAAAATATAGTGACAGCCATACAGGGATAAGACAGGATGTGCAGTACTATATATTTTTCATGTCGTCTGCCATCTTCTTCGTCGAAATTAAAGACCCCTTGCCCTTCTTAAATAATCACAAGTCTTTGGATTACTAGCTAGAACAATATAATGCAAGCTTGCCTGTTATGCGACCTGGACGTTCATGGGACTGGCTGTTACATCCAGCAAACCGCCGTTGTTGTTTGCGTGATCTGTCAATTCAAAAGATACTGTGAAAATGACGTGCGTACGATCAAGTTTAAATCTGTGTTACTGTTGGTAAAACAAACATACTTGCAGGTTGCCTCGTAACGAAGAAGCATGCGGCGATGACAATGTAGCACATGAGGAGGAGGACTCCCTTCAGGTAATGTGATGTTCCACCCTGCATATCGAACTCGTTAAATTAGTTCGTCTTTGTTTGTTTCTTTGTTTGTTTTGCATAGGTCGAGACAACAAGATCACAATCCAATCCCAGTAAGTTACTCATGAACTCCTGCTAACTGACTTGAGAAGTGGTTTTCACTAGTTAAAGTTTCACGATCAGTGTTTATCTGAAAGATGCATGGGTGTACCTGGAGGGTGAAGGCCGTCACCAGCACCGCGACGAACAGAGAACCGGTCTCTAGCAGCTTGAAGTCAAGATCCATTTGAACCCCCATGATCCAAGCCACAAGGACAGTCAATGGCACCTACCACCATTGGCATGTAATGCAATCCCGTCGTGATTTGGTTAGTTCAAGCGAATCAGAGCAGAAGGGAAGATGATGTACTGGTTGGTGTTTATCCGCAGGTTGTGATTAATACCCACCACGAATAGAGATATCTGGGTTGCTGACCCCAATGCTACTCCCAGGGTGATGTCCTGCATTCGCAGCCAATTAATTAGCATCTCTGGATTGATCCATGCCTCCATGCATGGACACGCCAGAAACCACAAGAGATTTGGATATATAATGCGTGCATACCAGCTTGTTCTTGAAGGCGAAAATGATGGCGCCGGCGTGCTCCGCCGCGTTCCCGACGATCGGGAGCAAGATGATGCTGATGAAACTCACCGACAAGCCCCAAGAATGCGAGGCAGCCTCGATGGTGCCGACGACGTACTCGGACAGGACCGAGATGAACACGGTCATGAGGATCAGCCAGAAGAGCGCGCTCGCGAACCCGAGGGCCGGCTCCTCCTCGGCGACGCCTCCATCGTCGTCACCGTCGACCTGCACACCACCAGTTAACCAGTTCAGTCATTCACCGCGCCTAATTTTGATCAGCCAACTCAACTAGTGCGGTGATTAGCACTAGCATTTCTTGCTCGTGGTCATAATGAAGCAGCACCGTACGTAGTACGTCGTACCTCCTGTGGCTCGAATAGCTGGCTGTGCGTCTTGAGCTGGAAGAAGAGGTACGCGACGTAGGAGAGCAGCATGACGACGCTGCAGGCGCGGGAGAGCTCGAGCCCCGTGGTGGCGGCGGCGACGGCGTGCTCCCCGGAGACCACAGCGTAGCGCAGCATCAGCGGCAGCGACTGGCACAGCACGCCCAGGATCAGCAGCCCCGTGCTCACGTCCGATTGTGTCTGCACGCAGCAAAAATGTCAGAGTACGTCTTGCATCATCAGCCGCGTACGCACGCACGCACGCACGTACCCTGTCGTATGGCTGGTCGGCGCCGAGGTTGGCGAGGCCGCCGCAGAAGAGGGAGGTGCCGAGGACGAGCAGCAGGTTGGACAGCACGGAGCCCAGCAGCGAGCACTTGACCACCTCGATCTTCCCCTGCATCAGCGCGAACAGCGCGATGATGAGCTCCGTCGCGTTGCCGCACGTCGCGTTCAGGAGCCCGCCCACTGTCGATCGCATTATCGTTGTACATGCCATGCAAGCAAGGAATCAACGAAGGCTAGTTTCTCTCCAACAAAATGTAATCTTGTCTGTAGGACTAACAGCACGGAAATCGATCTGTTTCCTGCAAAATTACGGAGTTTAAAGCACAGTAGTTTGGGAGGGCTGCGACTTACCGGTGGGCCCAGTGTAGAGGGCGAGCTGCCTGCAGCGAATTAATTACCAGGAGAAGGCAAAGTTTCAGCACACAAGTTACAAAAGCTTCCTCTAAAAGGGGATTTTTTACCAGCATGCAAGCTGTTCTTGTGTGATGAGTAGTAGGAGCAACAACTTACTCTGTCAGGAAGCTGACTCGCTCGGCGAGAGGGATGAGGCCGATCATACTAAGCGCGAACACCCATACCTGTCAAGATTAATTTTAAGTTAATACTGGGCAAAGTTAACACACTACACAAGTACCATACGTTTTCGGGATTTCATTTTCAGCAATATTTGTCTTCTTCTTCGTTGCTTAGATCGAATTTAGATTTGAAATTTTGTGGTACGATACATTAATTTTGTGTCAATGTTGTCCAATTTTGTGTCAATGCTGCCCAAATTAGTCCAACCAATACTCTGCCATTTTCTGAGGTGTAATGTAAGGTAGGCCAAACCAAATACTGCACCATATCATAAAAAGGGGTAGACCGCAGCACGTCGTCACTGGTTAGCTTACAAAACTTCTAATTAAGATTTGCCCTTACTCCTCGCTTTGTCCACTTGGTTTACACGCATGCGCAGTTGCGCACTATAGTCGTAGCAAAGAACATGGCAGTGCAGATTTGGCAGATGGCCCATACTAGTAAAAAGTTTACGTGAAGGCAACCACCAAAAGCTGCTAGGAGACAAGCGTCAGTTTTGCCACAAGAGATTACGCTTTCCAGGTTCCAGATGAACTTTGACTCAAATTTAAATCAAGGTTAATCAAAGCTTAGACATGCACACGCGACTTTATTATTATTTTCCCCCTATTTTTAAAAAGAAGACGAATGTGGCCAGGTAGCATGTGTAGCATGCTGGCACAGCACTAGATTAGTGTACTCCAGGACGGAGCAGGAAAATATAATTAGTAATATTTTTGTGTTGAAAGGGTAGAATAAAACTTTGCTATTATTTTTAAATAGTACTGCACAAAAGATTCCATGACAACCCTGTCTCCGTCCCTCAGTGTACTTGACATGCAAGTCTTACCAACACTAAGGTGAGCCATTCAGTTCCATTTCATCATTCCCAACCCCAACAAGTTATATGTACATAGTACAACTTTTTTTAATATTTATAGAACTACACACATAAATAAATATTTTTAAAAGAAAAAAAAGAAGAAAAGACGAAGTTCTTGGAGTAGTAGTACTAGTACAGCCCTCGTGTGAGTGTGCATTGCCCCGTGTGGCCATAACAATGAAGAGACTAGGTACTAAAGCTACAGGACACAACATAACCTAACAAGACCAGGCCGCCGGACAAGGTGTAGTAGTTTAAAGATTAGCAGGCGGCGTGGCCAGAAATCTGCCACCAGATCACGACAGCGTTGGGAAACGAAAGAGAGGAGATGGAGATGCTGGACGGGAAGAATGTCGTCACGCCCCCATCTCCCTCCTGTCGTGTCCTAGCTAGCTTCAATTCCTTTCCTTGGTTCCTCGACCAACATGAATGGAATCCAAAGCGTGATTAATTGAGGAGCGATTGGTGGATCGACGCATGGACGTACGTACCTTGTCCAAGTGGACGCACTGGGCGGCGACGGCGAGCGGGACGGCGAGGAAGAGGACGGCGAGCTTGGTGCCGAGGAAGACCTCCTGGAGGTTGGCGAGCACGGGGCGCAGCGGCGCGATCGGCACCTTGCGCAGCAGCAGCGCCGCGTCCGACTTCTTCCGCAGCGACGACGACGACATGCTGTGCGCCGTCCGCCAGTGCCCGCTGTTCCCGTGGGCGTGCCCGCCGTGCCGCGCCGGCAGCAGCCCTGCCTCCTTCAGCGTCGCCCCGGCCTCCATCGCCGCCGCCGCCTCCATCGGCCGATCTCCACCAACTCGATCCATTACCGCTACTTCTTCTCGATTTCTTTCTGCCTAGCTAATTAACCTCCCTAGTCTAGAACGTCTACTATATATACCGAGTACTGCCGGCCACGAGGAGCGCGCACTATATATAAACGGGACGGCGATATCTCTCGTCTCGCCATATTTTATGAGCATTGATGATTGTCCCGGTGGCGACAGGGACAGGCGGGGCGAGGGGGAGGAGGCGAAGCTTCCGCGAAGCTTCACACACCACCAGCCGTTTTCTGCATGCCGTGGCACGCCACGGAATGCTCGTATCCGCGCGTCTAGTGTTCCCTGTCCACTTGCTCCTTGGCAATTTCGGCGGCGGATCTGATGCCATGCAGCGATCCATCCACGGACAAGATGCACGCAAATGCTTGGTCGATTCGGCTTATTTCACCGTGATGATTGCTCAATTCCGGAGTGCGCGTACGTGTAGCTTGGTAGATAGAGAAGGCTAGATGGGTCATCACCGGTCCAAAGCACGGTACTGTTGATTTAATCTAAACGCGACATGATTCACATTGTAGCTGGGCTGGGTCGACACGACATGAATGTCTAGGCTGTGCCTGAGTCCGTACCAAGCACGATGGGCTGGGCCGGTACGATATGAACAGTACCATGCCGTGCTAGGTACGCATTGAACATGACATGGCATGGTGGGGCTAGGGGTGGTAGCTAAGGAGGATGGGCGCTGTCAGCGTGGAGGAGGTGGTGGCGCAGCGGCGCTTGTCGTGGCGAAGAAGGAGGTGGCGCGGCCGGGCGCAGAGAAAGAGGTGGAGGAGGGGGGCAACGGTGGTTGGGTGCGGAGACAGAGGAGGAGGGGCCAACTGCGGCCGGGTGCAGAGGAGGATGTGGCGGCTGGGTGAGGAAGAGGCGACAATGGCGCGGGTCCGACGCGGCAACAGAGATAGCTACGCGGGCCAAGCACGGCGAAGGCGGTAGTGGCAGCCCAAGCGTAGGACGAGTGCAGGAGGCGGCGTGACAAGGCCTTGCAGAGCGGTGGAGGCGGGGGAGAAAAGGGAAGCGGCAAGAGGATTGGAGGAGGGAGGAGGTGAAAATGAAGAGAAAGAGGAAGAAAGAACAAGGGCATGGGCGCATGGACTCAAAAAAAAAAAGAGTAAATGGAGAAAAAGAAAAGTAGGAAAAAGAAAGTGGAAAAGAAAAGAAAAGAAGGAAAAATGTGGTTTTTTTAATTCTACACTTTTTTAAAAAATAAATAAATTTGTTGCATGTTTAGACTAAACAGGCTGGTGTGTCGTGGATGGGTCAGGACTCCAATCCGTGGGTCGGCACGGTATGACCCAATTAGTTGGCGGGCCTTATTGGACCGTGGCTAATCGGGCCGTACCGGCACGGGCTAGACCGCCCATTTGGCTATGACTATTGGTAGAGTGGGGAGCATTGACCGCGATGGCTGGCTGCCTGACAAAACTTCCCACCGGAATCTGGTTGTACGTACGTACGCTCGGTACAACTAGTACACATAGTTCGAATCGTACTATTATGCAAGAAGTTTTTATCTTTGTACTCTTTTTCCCGTATCGAATTAGCTAGATATGTTTGAGAGAAGGTGATCCTTTGTCTCCTCTTTTGTTTAATCTTGCAGCTGATGTTTTTGCAACAATTACTGATAAGGCTTAGCAGAAAGGTTTGGTTAAAGGGGTTGTGTCCAATTTTATTTTTGGAGGTGTTCCTCTGTTACAGTATGTTGATGACACAGTCCTCATGGTTGAGTTCAAAGATGAGTACATTCTCAACATGAATTTTTTGCTTTATTGTTTTGAATGGATGTCTGGATTAAAAATTAACTATCATAAGAATGAAATATATATTTGTTGTTGGGGTGGACAAAGTAGAAGCTCATAGAGTTGCAAATATGCTTAATTGTAAACTGGGTCAGTTTCCTCTGACTTATTTGGGTATTTCTATTGGGGATAGAGATGTGAAGAAAAAGGCAGCAGAGAAAATCATTAGCAAGATAGGATGCAGATTGGGCACCTGGAAAGTAGTCTTCTATCTTCAAGGGGAAGATTGGTTCTGGTTAACATCTATTTTAGCAGTATACCAACTTACACTATAGGGTTTTACAGGTTGAATGAGGATGTCCCTAGGAGAATGGATACTATTAGATCTAGATTTTTCTAGAGATGGGCAAGTGATAAGTTCAAGTATCACATGGTCAATTGAAGGGTGGTTTGTAGACGTAAAGATTTTGGAGGTCTAGGAGTGATTAATACCAGGCTTTTTAATGACTATTTGTTAAGCAAATGGATTTGGAAGATTGATCAGATGAAGGATGAGCTTTGGATTAGAATTCTGAAGGCAAAATACTTTCCTAAAGGCGATTTTAAGGACTCCGATCCCCTCAAAGGGTCTCAGTTCTGGAGAAGTCTCCATAAAGTAAAATATTTGTTTTTTGGATGAATCATGACTTAGGGGATGGGAATTCCATTTCCTTCTTGAAGGATGTTTGGATAGATCATTGTCCCTTGAAAGTCAGGTTTGCAAAGCTTTTTAAAATTTGTGCGAATCCAGATATTTGCGTAGCTAAAGTGCTGGGAGAATGGGGTTTGGAATATTAACTTTGAAAGAAGTTTTGGGACAGAGGAGAAAGATCAATGGGAGGACTTGAAACAAAGTTTAGATGGAATGGATTTTAAAGAGGACAGAGATAGGATGAGGTGGTGTCTAAAAATTTTGGTTAGTTTTCAGTCAAGTCCTTATATAGACATTTGGTTTATGGGGGATTACTTGTAGGAAGCTTCAGAAGCTGTGGGCCAGCAAAATTCCTCTAAAAGTGAAAATTTCCTATGGCAGACTTACTAGAGCAGAATTCGGACAACGGACAAACTTAGATTGAGAGGTTGGTAAGGGGAGGCTAATTGTATCTTATGTGGGGGTTGCAAGGATGCTAACCATGTGCATTTCCGTTGTGTTTTGGCAAAATTTGCTTAGCTATGTATCAAAGAGATTCTTCTTTGGGGAAGAGTTCCAGACCTTCTTGATGACCTTCATCTGTGGTGGCTTGACAAAAGGGGTGCTAACAATTACCATATTGGTTTATTCAGTTTTGCAGCTTTGGCCTGGACTCTTTGAAAAATTAGGAATAAAGGGGGCGATTGAGAAGATTTTCCCTAAACAACCGACTGAAGTTATGTTCAAATTTGTATCTTGTTTGCAGCGGTGGCGAATCCTAACCAAAGAAACTGATAGTTTGAAGCTGGAAGAACTGCAAGGGTCGACTGAGGACTGGATGAAGAATTTTTGTGTTGTAGGGAAGGTTTTAGCTGTTGGGTCTTAAGTCCGTCTTAGTCTGGTTTTCTGAAGGTGTTTGGGACTTTTCTCTTCTTGGCGGTTTTGTCAGTTCCTTGTGAACTTTGTAAGCTGGATTAGTGAGTGGTAATCCCAGCGTGGTCTTTGTTGGATTTGGCTTGTAAAACTGGCTATTATCTTTCTATAAAAGCTAGGTTTCTGCCTTGTTTTTAAAAAATTAGCTAGATATCTAATCACTAAATCATTTAATCATGCACATTCAAATTAGATGTTCTTAGAGTTTTTGGCTATATGACACTGTTGCCAGGCGTAATAGCAAGTTTACCCCTTTCGACCATAATACCAAAAATAACACACAGAGCTGCCGACGGCTGACACCTAGCCAAGTCTGGTACCTAGGGGGGCAGACTCCCCCTCCACCGTGCCTAGGGGGCTAGACTTTCCCCGCGCGCCATGTGTTAAATCCGAGCCCCTAAGAGCCATACCTAGCTCGTCCGTGCCCCTGGAGCCTGAGCTACTTAGTTCGTTCCTAGGGGCACGATGCTGACAAGTGAAATGACCTTGGGGCACGATTTCGCCATGCAAAGTGCCCCCGGGGCACGATCTTGTTCCCGCCGAGCACTCCCGCGTGGGATTTCCTTCCTCCTGTCGCTTCCTTTCGTCTCATCCATCACCATCCATGAAGAAGCTATCCCCCATGCATGCAAATCTACCATGCATGAAAAAAACAACTCACACGAGGGAATTGAATTCCCTACCATCGCTTCACGTTCGGCATAAATTACATTCCCGCGGCTGTAAAAATCACCGTTACTCTCATGTCCCAATTAAATAGTCATACTTAATTAGTCATAATTAATTTATACTGATTAAAGCATCCCAATTAAATAGTCATTCATAATTAGTCATAATTAATTTAGCCATATTTAATTAGTCCTAGTTAATTCATCGTAAAAAAAGTCCTAATTATTTAGACATAATTAATTAGTCGTAATTAATTTAGTCAAAGTTAATTAGTCGTAATTAATTTAGTCATTGTTAATTAGTCATAAATAATTTAGTTGTGTTTAATTAGTCATAGTTAATTAGTCACAATTAATTCAATCCTAATTAAATGGTCGTAATTAATTAGTCATGGTTAATTTGCATAATTAATTTATTAATAGCAAATTAGTCATAATTAATTTAGTTATAATTATTTAGTCATAATTAATTTATTCTTATTTAATTAGTTATAATTAAATAAATCATAATTAATTAGTCGTGATTACTTAGTAGTAATTAATTTCATCAAATTTAATTAGTCATAGATAATTATCTGTAATTAATTTAGTAGTAGTCAATTAGTTGTAACTAATTTAGTAGTACTTAATTAGTTGTAACTAATTAGGTGTAATTACTTAGTCATAATTAATTTAGTCATATTTAATTAGCTATAATTAATTACCCATAATTAATTTAGTCGTTGTTATTTAGTCATAATTAACTTAGTAGTAGTTAATTAGTCGTAACTAATTAGGCATATTTAATTAGTCATTTTTAATTAGCCACAATTAATTTACTGATAATAAATTTAGTCTTAGTTAATTACTCATAGCTAATTTGTTCATAGTTAATTATTTGTAATTAATTTATTCTTAGTTGATTAGTCGTAATTATTTAGCCGTAATTAATTAGTCCTAATTAATTTAGTCATAATTAGTCACAAATAAATAAGTCCTATTTAAATAGTCATAATTAATTTATTCATAGTTAATTAGTCATAATTAATTTTGTGGTCGTTAATTAGTCGTAAATAATTTAGTATTATTTAATTAGTCATAATGAAATTAGTCCTAATTAATTAGACATAATTAATTAGTTATAGTTAATTAGTCATAATTAATTTAGTGATAATTAATTTCTCATAATTAATTTAGTCGTAATTAATTTAGTCATAGCTAATTTGTCATAATTAATATAGTCATTATTAATTTGAGCCTTTCGATTTGTTGCAAATTGACTCGATATTTCATCTCTTGTATGCCATGCCTCGACGGAGCTACTCGAACCATTCTACGGTGAACATCATCGGAGCAAGTTGTGGACCACCGGGGACAGGGTTGGTGCTTTAGTCCTCGTGGTTAGGTCAGAGAAGCATTACTGGGACCTTGACTCTTGTTGTGTCTCAATCTTTTGGGACACATGCTTGTTACCCTTTGTGAGGATGCTCCAGGTCGCCGCTACTTCATCCTTGACGGGAGTCTTATGTTAGCACTTGTTGATAGATAGAGACCCAAGATGCACACGTTCCACTTTCGGTGGGGAGAGATGACGATCACTCTCCAGGATGTACCACTGCTCACTACATTAGGTAAGCAGTCTAGAGCACGCATCAAGGTCTTTACAATATTCTACTCTAAGGTTATTATGCTCTCTAAGGTTTCACCTTCATTAGGTTAACCACCCGCCGGAAGCCCCCCTATTGTGCCAAGTGGGACTACTATCTAACCGACACCCACACATCCACATGGCATAAACAACAATGAATTATTAAAAATTATTTAGCCTAGTCCTTCCCATGCAGGACATGTGGTAGTACGGTGGAGCTTAACAAGATGCGGCTCAAAGACCGGTCCTTAACCAACCTCGGCAACATTCCACAACCCTGGACTTGACCATGAAAATGGGTCGATCTTGTGCATTGACTTGCACCAAACCAATCATCCATTTTGCTCAAGTCTAAACCATGTTGATTTTATTTTGCAAGTAAAATCACTTTCTAAACTTCTATGGTAAGACAATACCATAGACTCAATTTGAATCAAATTTGAATAATTTTGGCTAAACTCCCCAAATTAAAGATTTTGGTCGAAGCATGATCTAAACATATCATTTTTAAATTTTATTTCAACTATGGTGACAAGGGATATACTCTTCAAATAATAGCATTGGGTATACAAAGGAAATAGATTAACTATGAATTTAAACATGAATTTAAAATAATTGTATAGAAATATGCATGAATTAAATAATTTACAATATTAGGGTCAACTTGGTCAAAGGTATAACTTGCCTTACTCAAAGGACTCTTCTTCTTCTAATTCAACTTCCAAGTAGTCATCGTAATATATATGCGAAAATACAACAAGAACAAATAAATATAAATAAATTCAAATGAAAATACAAATAAACTCTAAATTAAATAAATTTAGTTCTAGAAGATAGACACTGAATTTATAGGAATTTAGAAACAAGATTCGACGGATTTGGAGTTAGTATGAAGGAGAACAAACATCTCGAAGTGGAATATTACAAAAATGATAGAATCCGAGTACTGCTCTTCTTCCGATTACTGTTCACTCTGAGCATTGTTCATCTCCTCAGTATTGATTATCTTCGAGTACTATAACATCCCAATTTTCTGAGTTTTAAAAATCTTTTACTAAGTTAGTGGTTGGAAAATTTACCATTTGGATTTTATTTGAATTTTAATTAAAGCTTTATATGGACTTTCAATAACAAAACAATTTAATATGATTAATCCCAAGATCAATAATTATCAAAGCTATTTTATTTTGATTCTATGTGCTTGGATGTATTTTCTAGAATTTTTTGAGTTTATTTGCTATTTTCTAATTGCTATTAGGATTTTTTGGTATTTTCTAAAAAGAAAACTAATTTAAAATCTAAGAAAAGTGTTTGGGCCGAAACCCATCCCTATTCCGCCCCTGGCCCAACACTGTGTGGCCCAGCCCGCCCGCGCGCTCGCCTCCGACTAACATGCAGGTCTCGCATGTCACCCTCTCCCTTCCTCTCTCTTCACGTGCGCGAACTCAGCCCTTTCATTCGCCGCCGTCCGATCAAGGTTGGATGGTTAGATCAGGATCGTTTGCGTGTGCCCGTGTCAGCATAGTCTGCGCGCCTTCTCTCGCTATTCGGTGGGTCCGCCCTGTCAGCCTCGTGCCACGCCAAACCCGGGCGTCTAGGCCCGTTTTCATCATCCTCGCCGCCGCTCACCCGCGTTCGCCCCGGACTATAGCTCAGCTACCTTTTTGTTTTGGAGTTTGGGTCGGACTAGTCGCCTCCCGGGCTATTTAAGGTCCCGAGGACCATCGGGAGGCGCACCCCGTGATGCGCCACCCTCGAAACCCTAGCCGCCACCCTAGTTTCTCCATGTAGCGTCGTCGCCTTCATGCTCGTCTTCAACTCCGGCTGAAGGATCTCCTCGCCACCGTCATCGTTCCAGCCCTCCTTGTCGCCGTTGGAGGTCATCGTTGGAATCGCCGCATCAACCGCATCTCGAAGATGCCTTCTTCACCAGAGGACCTATCCAGCGCCGTCTCGTCGAGCCCGATATCCAAGCTCCGCTTTGACCTCGCCGCCGACCGCCTCCATCATTCTCTCCTACCCGTGAGCATCTCATCGGATTTGCCTTCGCATTCTCTACCTCCAAGTACCACTCGCGCCGCCTCGCCGTCGACCACGTTAGCGCCACCTTGCTAGCCACCTCAGCGTTGTGTCAGCCTCGTGCGTGCGTGTTCACTGATTCGTCGCTGCGTTAGCACCACGTGCATGTTCGTGTGTCCAGTCCACCAAACCCTGGATCCAAACCTCGATGGACCTGGTCTACTGTGAGCCGAGTCACTATCATGTGGGTCCCACATGTCAGAATTTATCTGATTTCTTTTAATTCTGAAAATCTCAGGGCTAACGTCATGCTTGCGTCATAATCCGAATTTTTATTTAGAAAAATAATTTGGGAATTCTGATAAATCCTATTTAGGGTATTTTCTTTAGTTTTGATCTTCCAAAGGCCATATCTTCTTCATCCGAACTCCGATTGAGCCTAATCAAATTCCTAAATTTATCTAAATTTGAGATCTATTTATCTAAGATTTTTATTTAATTTATGGAGTATTTTTGTCTATGTTATTTATTTATTTATTTATTTTACTTATTTCGTTTGCGACTAGACGTTAATTCTTCGGAGACTTTTGAAGAAGATGGTGTGCACCAAGATCAAGACTAGTACTTAGACCTATTCCAAGGCAAGTTATACCTTTGATCATGTTGAACTCAGTTTTCAAAATACTTTGATTCAAACTATTGTATTCTATTTTAATTATTTATTTAAATACTTTTGGGTTTAGTTATTAATCCAATTTGTTACATTCACCTTGTCTATTGTTATGTCATAATCTTTTGTCACCTAGGTTGGTTCATTACTAGTTGGTATTATCATAGCACTAATATGGGTTGGTTAGATACGGGTAGATTGCTTAGCCATGCTACGAGTCATCATCTCATGTGTGTTCCAAATATAAACTTGACTGAGTGATTATGGAACTGTGTGATAAAACTGTGTGTGTTGTGTGCTATTACTTGTTGATGGCATGTATTGCACTTAACCAACAGGGTGGGAAAAGATTTGGACTGAGGCAAGTGGTGGATACTGCGTGATATGGTGGAAGCTGTGTAATACCCCGGCCTGCTCGTAGCGTGGCCCATGTGGCCCATGAGGAGTTGTGTGGTGGGATTAGTCCCACATTGCTTGTCTCAAGTGAGTTGTAGTAGTATATAATGCCTGTTGGATCCAAACGTAGCACCTCCGGGTTAACCCTTTTACACGAAGCGAGGACGAAAGTGTAAGTGGGGTGCTATGTGTGGGCGGGTCCGCCCTACGGTGGGCTGGGTATTGAGCCGATTTTGGGTCAGGGTGTTATAAATGGTATCAGAGCATCAACCTCCGCTGCACGGGCGCGTGCGGGACAGGGGCGCGGGCATATGGCGCATGGCACATGTGGGCCCGGAGTGGACACATAGCATGGCATATGTGTCGGCACTGGACGCACGGACGTGTACCGAGGGGTGGTTCTGGGCATTTGCCGTGTATGCGGTATCTTCACGAGGGCGCCCGCCTTAAGGGGGTGAATGTAATACCCTACTTTGCTCGTGGCGTGGCCCATGTGGCCCATGAGGAGTTGTGTGGTGGGATTAGTCCCACATTGCTTGTCTCAAGTGAGTTGTAGTAGTATATAATGCCTGTTGGATCCAAACGTAGCACCTCCGGGTTAACCCTTTTACACGAAGCGAGGACGAAAGTGTAAGTGGGGTGCTATGTGTGGGCGGGTCCGCCCTACGGTGGGCTGGGCATTGAGCCGATTTTGGGTCAGGGTGTTACAAGCTGTGTGCATGGGAATACTTTGTGCGCCATTGACACTTAGATAGGTTAGACTGTGCGCCGGGCTGGAGGTGTGATTCTCACATCGCAGGACGGTTCGCCGCTTCCCTGTCCAACGATGTGTGTCGTGCTAAGCGCTGTGTGTATCGATTGGACTGCGGTAAAGCACATCGGGAGTGTCAGTGTGATGAGGACATGACCCCTGTGGATACAATCATATTTGCTATACTTGCTATTCCAATTACAAGAGCTTGAATGCTTTACTTAAATTATCAGGTGAGCTTATTTTTAGTAGTGCATTTATATTATATGAACTATATGATGCTACCTAATGATGCAAATGTATATTTTTGCAGCATCATATCACTTTTTGTCTAAGCTAAGTAACAGTTCGAGCTGGACACATTTTGGAATTCAATTCGGCCTCCATAGACAACTGACTTCAAACGTGCATACCTTTCACATATAGAGTCTGTTTGAGCTCCATGAGTACTTGATGGAAAGCTTATCTCGTCCTCTTTCTAACAGATCTAGTCTCACCTTCAAATTCCTTCTATGGGCACCACAATAACCAAAAGAAGGTGCGGTGTTATCTATTTGGGCCAAATTGGGCCTGGTAATGCTTGGGCCCAAGGGAAGGCGCCCCCAGGCGGCTCATACTGTTCATGTGACACTATTCAAGTATGAACAATATCATGAATAGTACAATCCCCTATTTTGTTAGTTATGTGAGGCTTCCCCTTCCCTATATAAGGAGGTCGTACCCCTCTAGCTTCATTGCAATTTCGTGTATTGGCTTGTGTCGATTAGACCAACCATCATACCGCTACATAATTCCAACTTTATCAAATATTTCAATCTTATTTGCAATTTTAGATTACTTATTATCTTTTTCTTGCATATTCTTTGATTGTATGCAGGAATAGACCTTCATGGTCAGGTCAATCGTGCTTCTAGCAAGGTCGATAATGATCTCGAAGTTGGCTCAGCGATGGCTGAGCATATTGGTCATGTACGATTGGTAGCCGAATCGTGATAGTCGTCTCCACCAAAATTGATTTATCCTTCTCACCAAAAGATCGGGACACCTATTGTCGCATCACAGTGCTTGAAATGAAGTTTCTGAAAGGTTTTGTTATGATTAGTGCTAACTACACTAATTATATCATGTGGGTAAAGTGTACAACCTCTGTAGAGTGTTAATCAATCTATTCGAATAGCCGTGCCCACAGTCGTGGATATGCTCGGAGATTTCACAGAGGGGTAGATTTTCATAAAATATGTGGGAAGGGAGTTGTGTGATCTAAGTCATATGGCTGTGTGAGCTCCACAAGTACTTGATGGAAAGCTTATCTCGTCCTCTTTCTAACAGATCTAGTCTCACCTTCAAATTCCTTCTATGGGCACCACAATAACCAAAAGAAGGTGCGGTGTTATCTACTTGGGCCCAAGGGAAGGCGCCCCCCAGGTGGCTCATACTGTTCATGTGACACTATTCAAGTATGAACAATATCATGAATAGTACAATCCCCTATTTTGTTAGTTATGTGAGGCTTCCCTTTACCTATATAAGGAGGTCGCACCCCTCTAGCTTCATTGCAACTTCGTGTATTGGCTTGTGTCGATTAGACCAACCATCATACCTCTACAGAATTCCAACTTTATCAAATATTTCAATCTTATTTGCAATTTTAGATTACTTATTATCTTTTTCTTGCATATTCTTTGATTGTATGCAGGAATAGACTTTCGTGGTCAGGTCGATCGTGCTTCTAGCAAGGTCGATAATGATCTCGGAGTTGGCTCAGCGATGGCTGAGCATATTGGTCATGTACGATTGTAGCCGAATCGTGATAGTCGTCTCCACCAAAATCGATTTATCCTTCTCACCAAAAGATCGGGACACCCATTGTCGCATCACAGTGCTTGAAATGAAGTTTCTGAAAGATTTTGTTATGATTAGTGCTAACTACACTAATTATATCGTGTGGGTAAAGTGTACAACCTCTGTAGAGTGTTAATCAATCTATTCGAAAAGCCGTGCCCACAGTCGTGGACATGCTCGGAGATTTCACACGAGGGGTAGATTTTCATAAAATATTTGGGAAGGGAGTTGTGTGATCTAAGTCATATGGTTGTGTGAATAACTTGTTTAGACTGTTTATCCTTTGTGAAAGCAAATCTCAAATTATTACTGTTTATTTATTTTAAATATTGTTTTCAATCTATTATTTGTATTCAAGTGCAAATGTTGCATTTGTGCAAAATAACCACATAAGATATTCCTTTGAAATAAGCCATCATCTATAAATTGCATTATGTGGTATGACTTGCAAGTATGGTTGTGTACTCAAGCTTTCTTCAAACATTCAACAGAAGTGGAGTCTTCGCCTGAATTTGAGGAGGAGTTCTACAAACGTGTTGATCGTTAGGGTCTTGATCCAAGTCAGTCGCCTGTGGTGAATTGATGGGATTCCGCTGGAGTTTAATTTTGTTCGCTGCTACTATTTTATTTATTGCCAACCATAAGGTCAAAATCATTATTTGCTATTCAAATTAGTCGTTTATTCTATTAATCATCCGTGTGGATCGATATTCATCTATGTTGATACTGTGTGCACTAGCGTGATCCTGGACTAGTGCATTATACACAGAGGGTCCAGAATTACATTTTTGGGTCCCGACAGAGGTTGCATCAGAGTCGTACTGACTGTTGGTCTTGACCTTAGTTAGATCGGTCATCTTAGAGTGTCCAAACTATTTTCTAAAGCAAAATTAACTTGTAGGATTAATTGAACTGCTTAACTTCTCTTATGTCTTTCTTGACTCAACTATTGCTAGAATTTTTCCTCTTCCCACTGTTTTTAAGTTGTTCTTACCCTCTTGTCTGCCATGTCAGATGCCTCATCTTTAGAACTATGGTGAGCACAAGGGAGGACTTGCCGCTGAGCTTTGGAAGCTGTTGCAAGTGCTTGGAGGATTCGATCGTCCGATGTACCGTGGCAGCAATTGGGTAGTGAACGGCCAAGACCGTAGAGTGATCTGTCGTTTGAATATCTACGCTAGGAGGGACACCAATGCAAGCCAACCCAGATCATCTTAGCGTGAAGGATGGTTTGGATCGAAGCAATTCAAGAATCTTCGTGCCTCGCTATCCTAAGGATTAGTAGCATCTACGCTCGTGAACTTCAAGATATCGTCTTCCGCTACCACCCTCATACCTCTGTAGTAGATCTTCCTGCACGTTACCCGTCTACAGATGGACAGAGCAACACCACCATGGTGCATCTTGCCCAGTTCGCCGCTGCTCGGGAGAAGTCACTGGAGTTGTCCACCACAGAGCTGGAGTGCATCTACGAGACCTTGCGAGAGGCAGTAGAAAGGATCGCCATTTCTAGAAGAGACTCTCTACGGTCAGCACGAGCACGAGGAGGATCAAGACGAGGACGACCACGAAGAAGAAGACCCAGAAGAAGCTGAAGAACCAGCAGAGGCCGCAGAGCTGGAGGAGCCAGTCGTGCCTGCACCAGGGACTTCTATTCCTGTTGCACCAATCTCAGGGCACCGAGGCCAGTTCGCAAGGAAGCCAGCGTAGTTCCAGGTCTATAGTAGGCGGGAGCACCGTCAGGGCTATGGAGGCTATCTTATCGAGTAATCCGCTTGAGTTTTTAGGCTTAACCAGTTTAAAGGTTAGAAGAGTCACCCTTTAGGTGGTAGATTGTGTGTTTAGGTTCATTCTTATTTTCTTGTGTGCGAGTATGAGCTGCAAAGGCCTTTATGCATATGTTGCAGCCATGCTAAGATCTTAATTAATATAAGTAATTCAGTTGAGCTTTCTTGAGCTCTATTTGTTGGGTTTAACCTACCCCTGCCTAGTTCCGAACTCATCTTGTGCTTGCTAGCTTATCTAACCCATGGAGCTTCACCAGATGGTTCAGACTCGTCATGCTGCTGCAAGTGGTTCCGGCACCCCAGTGTCAGAAGGAGATGAGCAGACCCCCGCAGAAGCAGTTCCGCCGCAAGCACCCCGAATCGACCTACAGAATTTTAGAGCTTTCATGGTAGCTCAGACCCAAATGATGTACACCATGATGAAACAGATTCAGAATATGAACAATCAAAACAGCAACAACAATCACCACAATGGAGCCCCACTCACACATGGTCACCATGGACGATCTAAGCTCGCTAGTTCATGAGGACTCGTCAACCAACATTCTCTGGAAATGTTTCACTAGTGAAAGCTGGTGATTGGCTTCATGTCATTGAGAGAAAGCTCCTGATGACCCAATGTAGTGATCGTGAAAAGGTTCTATACGCCACTCACCAGATGGAAGGCATAGCTACCGAATGGTGGGAAAACTTCTGTGCAGCGCATGAGACGCTGCAAAACATTACTTGGGAAGAGTTTTCAAGTGCTTTTCGCTAGTACCATGTACCAGAAGGAATCATAGATCTCAAGAAGGATGAGTTTCGCACTCTCAAGCAAGGATGGTTGTCAGTAACTAACTATCTCAATAAATTTTTATAAAATATTTGGGAAGAGAGTTGTGTGATCTAAATATTATGGTTGTGTGAATAACTTATTTAGACTATTTCTTCTTTATGAAAACAAATATCAAATTATTATTATTTATTTGTTTTAAATATTATTTTCAATCTATTATTTGTATTCAAGTGCAAATGTTGCATTTATGCAAAATAACCATAGAAGTCATTCATTTGGAATAAACCATCATCTATAAATTACATTCTGTGGTATGACTTACGAGTACGGTTGTGTACTCAAGCTTGCTTCAAACATTCAAAAGAAGTGGAGGAGTCTTCACCTGCATTTGAGGAGGAGTTCTATGAAGGTGCTGATCGTTAGGGTCTTGATCCCAGTTAGTTGCATGTGATGAATTGATGGGATTCTGTTAAAGTTTCATTTTGTTCTGCTGCCGCTATTTTATTTATTTCTAGCCCTACGAGGCTTAATAAATGTAAACTCAACCATAAGATCAAAACCATTATTTGTTATTCAAATTAGTCATTTATTCTATTAATCATATTGTGTGGATCGATATTCATTTATGTTGATACTGTGTACACTAGCGTGATCCTAACAAGTGCATTATACACAGAGGGTCCAGAATTGCATTTTTGGTCCCAACAAAGACTGTTCATTATTGATTATTGTTCACCTCTGAGTATTGTTCACTCTGAGCACTGGTCGAAAGAGATTTTAACTACACTAGTCGAAAGAGATTTCGACAACGCTGGTCGAAAGAGAGGTTTCGACAATGCTGGTCGAAAGAAAATTTGACTACACTGGTCGAAAGAGACTTCGACGACATGGTCAAAAGAAAGGTTTCAGCTGCACTGGTCGAAAGGGATTTCGGCTACACTGGCCAAAAGATATTTCGACAACGCTGGTCGAAAGAAAGGTTTCGACTGTAGGATCGCGGAAAGGCTACGATAGTACAAAAAAATTCTACCGCGCAACCAAGGAACCTCCACTAGTAATAGATCACGAGATTACCACTAGACGCACTGACTCATAGCGGAAGTAGAGTCGATGTAGCGAGTTGATGCAGTAGTGGTCGTACTTACCGCGTGTCTTCTCTTCCTGCTCCGATGATCGTCACGTGTTGTGGATAATCCTAGTGCTGATGTTTCGCAACAACACCTCCAAGATATCCACAAGTACGGGGCAGGGACACTACGCGCTGGAGTGCTAGCGCCGTTGGCGTGGTTGAGGAAGACATGGCTAGTAGGGTTTTGGGAATTCTCCAAATGGATTACTGCACCCCTTGACATCGCCCCTCTATTTATTTAGAGTCTCGAACTTGAGGCCCATTAGGAACTCATGGCCTACAAGAATTCGGATTACCATCCAAATCAAATACTTGCCATTTAAGTGTGTGACCCTATAGGTTCATGTGTAATCAGTTGTGACTTGGAAACTCCTTTCCGACCATAAGTCGTCAGCGGTACCTAGCAGCACATAATTATTCCTGAACACACATAGAATATATCGGACGAACCTTAATGCAATATGATCTAAGACCAGGTCCATATCACTTACGACCAACTCGCACATAGTCACGACCAGTTCATACTTAGTTACGACCAGTTTGTAACTCCCTACGACCAGTTGGTGATTACATTCAACCAGTCTACAACCAGCTCATATCTTCATAATACCAGTTTACCACCAGTCACAAGACCATGTTCGACCAGTCTATATCTCTATACGACCAGCTCGAATCTAGTCGAATCGAATGACCTACTTGTGTATTCTCCCTTTGCCTCACGATATCTGGTTGAACTCGGGTGAAATAATTTGTCATCCATGGACTACTCAATTCTTTCTCGATTAAGTGTCGAATAACTTCATGCGGTCGACACTTCAACCACTAGTGGTATGGCCATGCACTTTCTTTATCTGACCACAACGAGGGGCCCAGAGATATCTCTCATGTTATGGTAGGAGGGGCAAATCTCATATCCAACCAGTCATATTCCTCCGCATGTTTCATAGCATACCCGAAAGCTACCTTTATAATTACCCAGTTACGAGTAGCATTTGGCAACCCCTAATAGTGCTATTACTCATGTAGGAAATCATGCTGATCTAGGTCTAAGGATTATACATCATCATTGCTTGAGACCAACTAATGACACGTAGAATCATAACAATCTCAATAGTGTGTCAAGGTGGATTTTATCCAACACTATGTTCTCTAACATGTGTCCATATTATTGGCTTGATATCTTCATATCTATGATCTGTGAAATATAGTGATCAACTAACACATATGCTAGTCTATTCATATGTGTCCTCATATGTTTTCGACTAGGGAACGTTTAAGAATAATCATCGTAGACATACAGAGTTTCACAATCAAGTCACATACTTGATAATAAATATTAACGATATTATTCCAGGAACATGATAATATATTATGCAATGTTATGAACATAACAAAATATAATCAACTCTGTGATTTCCTCTAGGTAGAACATGACGTGGCGAAGCTCCTGGTGTGGACGACAACTGTAACATCCCAATTTTTGAGCTTTAGAAATCTTTTGAATAGTTACTAGATTGGAAAAATTCACCATTTGAATATTTATTGAATTTTATTTAAAGCTTAATATGGACTTTCAATATCAAAACAATTTAATATGATTAATCCCAACATCAACAATTGTCAAAACTATTTTATTTGGATTCCATGTGCTTGGATATATTTTCTAGAATTTTTCTGAGTTCATTTGCTATTTTCTAATTGCTATTTGGATTTCCTGGTATTTTCTAAAAAGAGAAAACTAATTAAAAATCTCATAAACAGTAGCGGGCCAAAACCCATCCCAATTCAAATTCTAGCCCAAAGATCATGCGGCCAAAGCTTGTCAGTGTGCGTAGCGCCGCGCCACTCCATTGACAGATGGTACCCACCTGTCAGCCTCTTCTCTCTTTTCAGTCGCGCGCCTACGCTGGTCCCACCATTCAGCCGTGCCAGCGTCGTTTGCTACGTGTCTTCTCCCGAGCCTCAGCCAATGACAAGTGGGTCCCTCCCGCCACATCATCGTCGTCTCCGAACGGGACTTCGGTTCGGATTTCCTCGCGCGCCGCTATCCTCAACCTGGATTCCGTGGTTCCTTGGCCCTATTTAAAGCCGCGCTCACGTCACGTGGATCGCCACAAGCCCCGCCGCCTTTTCCCGAAACCAAAAACCCTAGAGTGTCGCCTCCTCACCGGAATCGAAGTTTTTGCCCTAGTGCCCCGAGAGCTTCTTCACCGGATTCAGCCGCCGTCGGTGAGCACATTACTGAGTTCGCCGCGTCACGGGCTACCTGATGCGCGTGTTCTTTGTCCTGGGGAAACCCTAGTTCACCGTCGCCGCCTACGGCCGCGCCGCTCTGCCGCTCATCATGTTGCCGCCGTCATTCTGGTCGTCACCGGCGAGTGTTGACCGTGACACCAGATTCCCCGAGTCGTGCTCGAACAGATGAGCACCTCCGCCGCCGCTGAACAGCCGTCATATGCCAGATCTGTGGTCGCCGGAGCTTCACTGGTGTTCCACCGCCGTGGCCGCCCACGTGTGCTGCCACCTCTACATTTGTGCCTGCGTGTCATCTGCGTGGAGATGAGTCACCCACCCCGTCAGCGCTGACGCGGCAATCCAGATCCAAAACCCTAAGACCGATTCGATGAACTTGGTTCACCGTGAGCCGAGTCACAGCCGTGTGGGTCCTACTGTCAGATCCACTGTTCCGTTAATTCGAGCACCGTGAGCCATGTCCGTGGACCTGGTCTATAGACCGTGCGGCCACATGTTAGTCATTGTAGCCTTTTTCCATAATGATTTTTATTTTAGAAATTCCTTTGTTGACATCATACTGATGTCACAATCCAAATTTTCTTTTGAAAAATAATTTGGAAATTTTGGAAATTCCAAATTATGGTTTTTCCTTAGATTCAATGTTTCAAAGCCCATATCTTTTGCATACGAACTTCGATTGAGCCCATTCAAATTTCTAAATTTATCTAAATTCAAGATCTATTTATTTATGATATTTATATAATTTTTGGAGTTTATTTTATCTATGTTATTTATTTGTTTTGTTTGTTTGTTTCCTTTGCGAGTAGACGTTAATTCTTCGAGGAACTTTGAAGAAGAAGGAGTGCCTCAAGATCAAGATCAGTACCTAGACCTATTCCAAGGAAAGTTATACCTTTGATCATATTGGTATGTATTGCACTTAACCAACAGGGTGGAAAAAGATTTAGAGTCGGGCAAGTGGTGGATACTGTGTGATATGGTGGAAACTGTGTGATGGGAATGATAATCTGTGTGACATTTAGTTAGAAATTGGAAGTCTTGCCTGGGTCAATTAAGGACTTAACTTTGTCACCATTGAACTGAGTCTTACTGTACGACCACATGCCTTGTATCGAACTTTGTCTATTTTTTTGAATTATGTTTTCAATCTATTATTTGTATTTAATTGCAAATGTTATATTTTTTCAAAAGAACCCCATATGTCAATCCTTTGGAATAAGTTATTATCTATAAATTGCATTTTATGGTATGACTTACGAGTACGGTTGTGTACTCATGCTTGCTTCAAACAATCAACAGAAGTAAAGGAGTCTTTGCCTGCAATTGAGGAGTTCTACGAAGGTGCTAATTGTTAGGGTCTTGATCCCAGTTAGTTGTCAGTGGTAAATTGATGGGATTCCGCTGGAGTTTAATTTCGTTCCGCTGCTGCTATTTATTAATTGTCCGCCCTACATGGTTTGATAAATGTAAACTCGACCATAAGGTCAAAACCAATATTTGCTATTCAAATTAGTCATTTATTCTATTATTCGTCTTGTGTTGATCAATATTCATCTATGTTGACACTGTGTGCACCAGCGATATCCTGGACTAATGCAGAATACACAGAGGGTCTATAATTGCATTTTCGGGTCCCGACAGAGGTGGTATCAGAGTGTAATACCCCGGCCTGCTCGTAGCGTAGCCCATGTGGCCCATAAGGAGTTGTGTGGTGGGATTAGTCCCACATTGCTTGTCTCAAGTGAGTTGTAGTAGTATATAATGCCTGTTGGATCCAAACGTAGCACCTCCAGGTTAACCCTTTTACATGAGCGAGGACGAAAGTGTAATCGAGGTGCTATGTGTGGCGGGTCCGCCCACGGTGGAAATTTGGGCATTGAGCCGATTTTGGGTCGGTGTTACGGATGGTATCGAGCATCAACCTCATTGACGGCGCGTGCGGGGCGGCGCGTGCATATGGCGCATGGCACATGTAGGCGGAGTGGACACATGGTATGGCATATGTGCTGCAAGACCGGACGCACGGACGTACCGAGGGGTGGTTACGGGCATTTGCCGCGATACGGTATCTTCGCCGAGGCGTCGGTCCTTAAGGGGTGAGTGTAATACCCGGCTGCTGTCAGAAGCGTGGCCCATGTGGCCCATAAGAAGTTGTGTGGTGGGATTAGTCCCACATTGCTTGTCTCAAGTGAGTTGTAGTAGTATATAATGCCTGTTGGATCCAAACGTAGCACCTCCAGGTTAACCCTTTTACACGAGCGAGGACGAAAGTGTAAGTGAGGTGCTATGTGTGGCGGGTCCGCCCCACGGTGGGCTGGGCATTGAGCCGATTTTGGGTCAGGGTGTTACACAGAGTCATACTGATGGTAGGTCTTGACCTTAGTTAGATCGGCCGTCTTAGAGTGTCCAAACTATTTTCTAAAGCATAATTAACTAGCGCGATTAATTGAACTGCTTAACTCCTCTCTTGTCTTTCTCGACTCAACTATTGCTGGAATTTTTCGTCTCCCCACTGCGTTTAAGTTGTTCTTACCCTCTTGTCTGTCTTGTCAGTTGCCTCATCTTCAGAACTACGGTGAGCGCAAGGGAGAACTTGCCGCAGAGCTTTGGAAGTTGTTGCAAGTGCTTGGAGGATTCGACCGGCTGATGTACTGTGGTAGCAACTGGATAGTGAACGGCCGAGATTGTGGAGTGATTTGTCATTTGACTATCTACGCGGAAGGACACCAAAGAAAACCTACCCCTGAACATCTCATCGAGAAGGATGATTTGGATCGATGCAATTCAGGAGTCTTCGCGCCTCGCTATTCTATGGGTCTGCAATATCTACGCTTGCGAGCTTTGGGATACTGTCTTCCGCTACCACCCTCGTGCATCTGCAGTGGATCTTCTTGCACTTTACCCGTCTATAGATGGAGAGAGCAATGCCACCGTGGTGCATCTTGCCCAATTTGCCGCTGCTCAGGCGGAGTCACTGGAGTTGACCGCTACAAAGCTGGAGTGCGCCTACGAGACCTTGCAAAGAGCAAAAGAAAGGATCGTCATTCTGTAAGAGACTCTCTACGGTCAGCACGAACACGAGGAGTATCAAGACGAGGAGGATCACAAAGAAGAAGATCCAGAAGAAGCTGAGGAGCCAGCAGAGGCCGCAGAGCCACAGGAACCATCTGTGCCTGCACTAGGAATGCTTGTTCCTATTGCACCAGTCCTGGGGCACCAAGACCAGTCCGCAAGGATGCCAGCGTAGTTCCAGGTCTACAGCAGACGGGAGCACCGTCAGGACTATGGAGGCTATCTCATCGAGTAGTCCGCTTGAGTCTTTTGGCTTAGCCATTTTTAAGGTTAGGAGAGTCGCCCTTTAGGCGGTAGATTGTGTGTTTAGGTTCGTTCTTATTTTCTTATGCGCGAGTATGAGCTACAAAGGCCCTTAGGCATTTGTTGCAACCATGCCAATTCTTAATTAATATAAGTATTTCAGTTAAGTTTTCTTGAGCAATGTCTGTTAGGTTTAACCTACCCCGCCTAGTTCCTAACTCATCTTGTGCATGCTACCTTATCTAACCCATGGAGTTTTACCAGATGGTTCAGACTCGTCAAGTTGTTGCAAGTGGTTCTTGCACCCCTGTGTTAGAAGAAAATGAGCGGACCCCCGCACGAGCAATTCCACCTCAAGCACCCCCAATTGACCTGCAGAATTTTAGAGCTTTCATGGCAGCTCAGGCCCAGATGATGTACACCATGATGAATCAGATTCAAAATATGAGCAATCAGAATATCAACAACAATGGAGCCCAAGTCACTCATGGTCACCATGAACCATCCCAGCTAGATGAGTTCATGAGGACTCGTCCACCTAAATTTTCAGGACACGTTTCACCAGTGGAAGCTGATGATTGGCTTCGTGTCATTGAGAGGAAGCTGCTGATCACCCAATACAGCGATCATAAAAAAGTTATGTACGCCACTCACCAAATGGAAGGCATAGCTGCCAAATGGTGGGAAAACTTCTGTGTAGCGCATAAGACACCGCAAAACATTACTTGAGAAGAGTTCTCAGCTGCTTTTCACCAGTACCATGTACTGGAAGGGATCATGGATTTGAAGAAAGATGAGTTTCGTGCCCTCAAGCAAGGAGGAATGTCAGTGACTGACTACCTCAATAAATTCTCTCAACTTGTCTGCTATGCTGCAGAAGATGTCGCCACCGACCAGGCTCGTCAGAGTCTTGTTATGAAAGGATTGAATACTGGACTGCAAGACAAACTGATTGCCCACACCTTTCTATATTTTCAAAAGTTAATCAACAAAGCTTTGATTATTGCAGATAAACGCAAGGAGTTGGAAGATAGCCGCAAGTGAAGAATGGCCCAGCAAGGATGTCACCAGCCACAACTGAAGGTAAGAATGGTTCCACCACTGTTCAACCTGTTTCCACCGCAGAACTCTCTCAGAACACCTGCACCAACTTCAGCACCTCGTCCAGTTGCTCAGAACTTTCGTAATCCCGTACCAGCCAACCCCAATCTAGAGAACAACCCACAGAATGGAACCAGAGTTTATTTTTCCTGCCGTCGGCCAGGGCACTTCGCTAACCGATGTCCTCATAATGGAATGATAACCCCAATACGTGTAATACCCCAAAAGTAAATCGGCGTACTAGAAGAAGTTTCAGAAGAAGGAGCTAATGGGAAAATCTAAATCGTTTTTTCTTCGGGGTTTTACGTGTTTTTCAAAGAACTGGACTCGGGCCTCGGCCCGTGGTGGCCCATGAGGGGCTAGCCAAAGGGGGTATCTCTCCCCTAAACCCTAAAACCCTTCCCCTTCCTTTTCCCTCCCAAGCCGCCACCCCCTCCTCCCCCTCCTCTCCAACCGGCCGCCACCCTCCTCTCTGCAGTGCAGCAATTTTGTTCGTCAAATTTGGGTAAGTTTCGTACGTTTTCTGATCTTCTCACCTCTTAGAAAGTTGTAGCCCTTGGTCTTAGCTTTCTTTTGGCACCGCGATCATCTGATTTGGAGTTACGGTTTAGGAGATATGGTAGTTTTACCGCGACTGTCTAGGGGAGCTAACGTGATTTGGAAGATTTTCTTGTCGGGCCATTATGATTTAAATAGAGGCCGAATCTGGTATTTTCGTCTTTTAGAGTTTTGTTTCTGATGTCGTTATATTTCTTTTGGCACCGAGATCACTTGATTCCTCCTTACGGTTTAGGAGATATGAATTTTTAATCGCGCGCTGTCCTGTCTGCCTGAGAAGTTGGAACTGTCGGTTTGCCCCTCGGTTTTGATCTAGTTAGAGTCAGATTCAGAACTTCCACCCAACTAGGTTTTTGTAGCCCTTGAAAGTCTCTTTCTGAGTTGATAAAGATCATCTCAATTGGATCTGTAGAGTAAAAGTTATGCCATGTTCTTTACTGCTGTGCTGTATTCTGGACAGATGTCTGTCAGTTGTTTTCAACGGTTGTTTAGACCACTTGTTTGGCCGAATCAAAGAACCCCACCAACTAGAGTTTCGTAGCCTGTTACATTAAGAGTATTTGAGCACTAGTTTCAAGTCATTCGGAGTTATAGATATTTAATTATGATTTTTCTCGTACTGCTGATCAGAAGGGCCGATATTGGCTGATTAGTTAATTCGTCATTTTGAGTTTTTGGTTACGTTGATTAGATAGAGGGTTATGGTAAAACGCTTGTAGCCACGTCATGTCTTGTTATTCTTATTTTGAATAAATATTTGTGTAGGCGGTGGGGCAGAGAGTGGAGAAATTCCGTCGTTGCCTCCTAACTCGTCACAGCGCGGAAGGCAAGTACATGGTAGAGTGGTGAACAATGGGTTGTTCACCATGATCATTGTTGTTACTTATCATGCTATTTATTATGCTTTCGTTCAGCTTATTCTTATACATGATATTGATGACATTGAGTGAATGAGATTATGATATTGAGATAATGAGGAGGAGATATTGAGTTAATGAGATGGAATATGTTGATGAATAAATAAAGATGTTGCATCGTTTACATTCATCATGGTAGGAGTTGCACGAGCCAGGTCGGTGAGAAAGTCATGTAACTATTCCGGTGAGGTCGGTGAGAAAGATACATGACTAATCCGGAGTGCTCAGAATGAAATCCTACTTTGGTAGGGACTTCACGGGAGTGAAGGATAGAGTGTGTCATCGACGGGTGAACACTCCGCTATACCGGTATCAGCTGATGAGATGCATATGAGCATGAGCATGTTGGTGCATTCGCATATCTAAGTAAATTGTTAAATTGTGCAACTTTACCTATATGGAATATAGCTTGTTTGTTTGAGAATGACAATGGCATTAACTAAATGGATGATGATGATAACTTTAATTATGGTTAATAAACTATTATTTATGGCTTTATTATGTATTTACTGAGTCTTGAACTCATTCTTGCTCTATTGTTGTTTTTAGGTGACCAGTGATGATGTTTTACTCGGGAAGGGCTAGCACACTTGGAATCATGCACTTCACCCAATTATTTGATTCATTGGACATGAGAAACTTTTAGAATAACATGAATATTTATGTCTAGGACATGATGGTATTGAATAACCATAGATGCTTGGTTTATGTTAATCTTGGTTAATTATTTTGCTATGCTCCTAGGTCTAATTTATCTATGATTGTCATAGTGTTATGCTTGTGTTAATGCGACCCGTGGATGGCTTTTAATGTTGTTATGCTTGCTGAAATTTTATAGTAAGTTGATGTAAATTAGATGGTTATAGTAGTTTAGTTGCATTCCAGGTTCAATGTTGAAATTTGAGGTGTTACAGATTGGTATCGAGGCGGGCTTCAGGTCCGTGGTGAATAGATTAATAACTCAGTTAACCTAAAATTGCTAAAACTTGTTTTAGGACTTGTAAAATAAACCAAAATTTGATAATGGTTAATTAACTTAAAATTTTGACACTTTGGTGCTGATGGGATGGGAATGGGATGAGTATCGCATTTACGCTTCCGTTATGTTGTATTGATGATTTATGTTATGAATTGGTTCTGACTACTTATGATTTGATTATGTGATTACTATGGGTCATGATAGTCGAGAGGTAGGGATTGTGGTTGTGGCCATAGGCATGGCCAAGTTATATCACTGTTGGTTGTATGATAGTGGTGAAGTGTTTACATCGGGTAACTTAGTTACAGGTGTTGAGGTTATGTTTCTTTAGAAAAGTTATTTTCTTCCTTGAGTTTGAATTTGATTATTCATGTTATAGTTGCGGTTGATGAATTTTCTTGGTTGGTCTTTACAATGCAGTTGATGTATTTTCATTGGTCTTTGTTGGTTCTATTAAGTTATTATTTGTTCTCCTGACTGTTGATCTGTTGTTGTTTCTTGTGAACGTCGTTAATTTGCAATGTTGATCTTTTCACGATAGATCTGTCTTTCTTGTTGGGAAAAAAATGACTCATTTGTTAGCTTGGTATTTTGGATAACGAAAGTTTTCTTTTTCAAGTCCTTTAACATGTGGAAGCTTTGACCCAATGTATTTCTTTTGGGTATTTTGAGTATTGAAGTTGAATGCTTCTCTGTTATAAAAGAAAATATTAAAACCCTTTAGCGATGTCTTGTTGTGGTTAAGTTAAAGGTTGTAATTAAATAAATTAATGGATATGGTATGGGTTATCAAGTTGGGTCTGTAGTGTGGTGTATAATCAATCTTAACCAAGAACCTTGGAAGGAATGTTGATTAACTTGATGGTGTCATGTGGTAGTTCTTGATGAACTATGATTAATAGTATGGCTATACCTAATTGGATTAAAAGGAGTTATTAAGAATTGTAGAATATTGATGACTGGTATGATCATTAAAATTATTTAGTTTTGCTAAACTTGTTGGATTAGTTGGTCTTAGTGGATTAATCTTACTATGTGGGAAGGAAAAGTTGGGGAGATGCTAGATTATTACCATAGTGGATATTAGTATTGGAGTTATCTTATCTGTAGATACTAGATGATTTTATATTATGGAAGGAGTTTCTAGATAGTTATTTTAACTAGAATAATTGGACGAATTTGGTTGCAGAGTTGTTGAGACTTTTTGATCGATGGAAGGCTATGATTTTGGAAGTTTTGTCGGGATTTTGCACCGAAATATGAATATGAGGATGGACAGTTGAACATGTATTTGTGATTGTTCATGTGATTTGGAAAGGAAAGTAGTTAGCATCTAGATTTCTTGATGAAGCCAGTTGATAGCAACAGTGGTTGGAGTGCAACAATTGTGTGTTGACGTTTGGTGTTGATCATCTATAAGAGTTGAACTGTGGTATTTAATTGGTGGCCTATGCTTTCATGATAGTGGAATTATTAGATGATAGCATGTCCCTAATAAAAGGGTTTTGGTATAACATTTTGATTTATATAGTAGATCTCTGCTAAAATAAAGTTGTTGTTGTAGTAGTTTGTAAGCTTTTGCTGGACTCTCGATTTGAGGACGAGATGATAAAGTAGTATGAAACAATTTGGTGAGTTTTTAGAGAGCTGTACAATGGAAGGGTAGACTATGATGAATTTTCGTTAACAGTGTATTATTCTGGATGTTAGTAAGATTATCAACAATAGATTGGTAGTGTGTTGTCGATTCTTATAGAAAGAAGGTAATTTGATCGTCACTCGTGGTATCGCTCAAATGAAAAAATTTAAGTTTTGCATCCGTGATCTTTTGTAGTTCATGGTTTATGTAGTAGCTGGGATTGGATTGAGCAAGTGGCTTGTTGGAAAGCTTTATTGGTTCTTAAGTGATTTATGTGATTTGGTCTTACAACTTTTCTTGTTTGAGTGGGCAACGTGACGTTATAATAAAAAAAAAGAATTACTTTCTTTGTTAAAGAAAGAGTGAAGTAGAAGTATTTGAGATCGAAGTCAAGTTTTGTAACTCGCAGTTTACTTGAAGTGTGACTAAACTTTCTATTTTTGCCCCATAGGAGTTTCTCGATTTTCAAAAGTGGTGCTTTGTTTTATTTGAGATTTCATATTCTCTTTTTGTGGGACTTGTGCCCTCAATTGTGGTCTCCGCTTTTGCTTTTCCGAGATCCTTGTTATTTGTCTATTTCTTCCGGTTTTATGTTTGTTGCGAAAAGAAAATATTTTTTTCCCGGGTGCTGAAAAAAAAATTTATTTGCCACTTCATCAATTTGTGTTACAAAACCTTATGGGGTATACAGTGGCATCCGGTTAGTAGTGGTCAAGTATATGTTGATGTGAGACCTGATGTTGTAAGTTATTTCAAGAGCATTGGAGGAAGAATTGATTTTGTGATGTAGATCTTGTAGAGAATTGGATCCAAAAGTAATGATGGTCGTTGAGGTAAAACTGATTATGTTGTTACAACTAGTAAAACCAATAGTGAATTGTAATTCAAGAACCCTTGTTCATGTCGGTGGAATATTGAAATATTCAAAAGTTTAGAACTTGGTCAATTAGTTAGAGTCTTGCGAATGTGTATGTTGCGGTCGTGTGGGTGAAATGGAATAGTGTGGTTTAGTGGGTTCAAGTTTGGTGAAGCTAATCACATTAGGCAGTTACTTGATTAGTGAGGAATGTTGATATTAATGATTGAGGATATTGTTTGGATTCCAGGAAGAATTTCCTATCAAGTATACCAGAAGTTCATTGTAAGAGTCTTAGAGGTTGAATCTGGGCTTTACATTTTTATGCTAGACCTTTGGTCACACAATGAGTGTGTGTAAAGAAAGTGGAATAATAGAGTTTCCTGAGCAGTGGAATGATCATTGATAGAATCTTTCTGATGTAGTACATGAGCGTGTGTACTGAGGATTCTGAGTTGTTCTTGAAAAGTAGAGGTAATGTGACTTTGTGGGATCTATTTTGTGGCGCTTTGGGTACCTTCAATCAAATTAATGTTGATTAGTAGAATGAGATGCCTAGAGTAATTGGAGGATTCAATGGAGCCTCTTCACAATGGTGTTAATGATGTATTTCAGTTTGAGCATAATTTGAGGATGTTCAATTAAAAGGTTTAAGCTCATGTGGTATGCGATGAATTCGAATTCCAAGGTTCGAGAGAAGTTTTGCTCCTAAAAGAGAAACTGAGGAAAAGAATGTTTCCTCGGTTAGTGAAGCGTTTTCCTGATTTCGTTTGAGTTATGTGTTGTTAACTGTTGTTTTCCGCAATTTGAGTTGGTGTTGTGTTGGCATGTCTGATTCATTTTAATTCAGACAAACCAAAAGAAGTATTTGAGTTGGGTATTCGAGTGGTTTCTTCTTTGGCTGTCGTGGTGTACATTCGTAAACTGCCTATTTAGAAAATGGATTTGTTTTCGTGTTGAAATGTCAAATTTTGGGATTTAACCTTTTTGGTGGAGAGTTAGCATTGCGTGGATGCGATGAGGACTCTCTAGTTCCAGTTGGATTCTCTTGGTTTCCGAAAATTTCAGAAATTTGGAAGTTGGTATATCGCGTTGACCGTCTCGAGTCCTTATGCGGCACGCATCGCTTGGTGTGCTCGAGTGTTAAGTGAGTAAGCGAGCAATTCCAAGCTTGGGATATCGTTATTTCATTCGATTCTGCGGTTTCTTTCGAAGATCGGTGAGTAGATTCGGGGTGAATCTGTTTAAGGGGTAGAATGTAATACCCCAAAAGTAAATCGCGTACTAGAAGAAGTTTGAGAAGAAGGAGCTAATGGGAAAATCAATCGCTTTTTCTTGGGGGTTTTCTGTGTTTTTCAAAGAACTGAACTCTAGGCCTCGGCCGGGGTGGCCCATGAGGGGCTGGCCAAAGCGGGGTATCTCTCCCCTAAACCCTAAAACCCCTTCCCCTTCCCTTTTCCCCTCCCTGCCGCCACCCCTCCTCCCCCTCTCCAACCGGCCGCCACGCTCCTCTCTGCAGTGCAGCAATTTTGTTCGTCAGATTTGGGTAAGTTTCGTACATTTTCTGATCTTCTCACCTCTTAGAAAGTTTTAGCCCTTGGTCTTAGCTTTCTTTTGGCACCGATATCATCTGATTTGGAGTTACGGTTTAGGAGATATGGTAGTTTTACCGCGACTGTCTAGGGGAGCTGACGTGATTTGTAAGATTTTCTTGTCGGGCCATTATGATTTAAATAGAGGCCGAATCTGGTATTTTCGTCTTCTAGAGTTTTGTTCCTGATGTCGTTATCTTTCTTTTGGAACCAAGATCACTTGATTCCTCCTTACGGTTTAGGAGATATGAATTTTTAATCGCGCGCTGTTCTGTCTGCCTGAGAAGTTGGAACTGTCGGTTTGCCCCTCGGTTTTGATCTAGTTAGAGTCAGATTCAGAACTTCCACCCAACTAGGTTTTTGTAGCCCTTGAAAGTCTCTTTCTGAGTTGATAAAGATCATCTCAATTGGAGCTGTAGAGTAAAAGTTATGCCATATTCTTTACTGCTGTGCTGTATTCTGGACAGATGTCTGTCAGTTGTTTTCAACGGTTGTTTAGACCACTGGTTTGGCCGAATCAAAGAACCCCACCAACTAGAGTTTCGTAGCCTGTTACGTTAAGAGTATTTGAGCACTAGTTTCAAGTCATTCGGAGTTATAGATATTTAATTATGATTTTCTCGCATGCTGATCGAAGGGCGATATTGGCCGATTAGTTAATTCGTCATTTTGAGTTTTTGGTTACGTTGATTAGATAGAGGGTTATGGTAAAACGCTTGTAGCCACGCCATGTCTTGTTATTCTTATTTTGAATAAATATTTGTGTAGGCGGTGGGGGTGGAGTGAAGAAATTCGTCGTTGCCTCCTAACTCGTCACAGCGCGGAAGGCAAGTACATGGTAGAGTGGTGAACAATGGGTTGTTCACCATGATCATTGTTGTTACTTATCATGCTATTTATTATGCTTTCGTTCAGCTTATTCTTATACATGATATTGATGACATTGAGTGAATGAGATTATGATATTGAGATAATGAGGAGGAGATATTGAGTTAATGAGATGGAATATGTTGATGAATAAATAAAGATGTTGCATCGTTTACATTCATCATGGTAGGAGTTGCACGAGCCAAGTCGGTGAGAAAGTCATGTAACTATTCCGGTGAGGTCGGTGAGAAAGATACATGACTAATCCGAGTGCTCTAATGAAATCCTACTTTGGTAGGGACTTCACGGGAGTGAAGGATAGAGTGTGTCATCGACGGTGAACACTCCGCTATCTGGGTATCACCGATGAGATGCATATGAGCATGAGCATGTTGGTGCATTCGCATATCTAAGTAAATTGTTAAATTGTGCAACTTTACCTATATGGAATATGGCTTGTTTGTTTGAGAATGACAATGGCATTAACTAAATGGATGATGATGATAACTTTAATTATGGTTAATAAACTATTGTTTATGGCTTTATTATGTATTTGCTGAGTCTTGGACTCATTCTTGCTCTATTGTTGTTTTTAGGTGACCAGTGATGATGTTTTACTCGGGAAGGGCTAGCACACTTGGAATCATGCACTTCACCCAATTATTTGATTCATTGGACATGAGAAACTTTTAGAATAACATGAATATTTATGTCTAGGACATGATGGTATTGAATAACCATAGATGCTTGGTTTATGTTAATCTTGGTTAATTATTTTGCTATGCTCCTAGGTCTAATTTATCTATGATTGTCATAGTGTTATGCTTGTGTTAATGCGACCCGTGGATGGCTTTTAATGTTGTTATGCTTGCTGAAATTTTATAGTAAGTTGATGTAAATTAGATGGTTATAGTAGTTTAGTTGCATTCCAGGTTCAATGTTGGGCTGGGGTGTTACAATACGCTTCAACTTTGGAGCTACAGCAGCCAAGACACCAGCGTAGAGCACCCAACAAAGAACTTCTCAAGCTACTGGTCAATCTGGAGGAGCACCGCAATTATTGGTCAGAGGTCGTGTCAACCACGTCACTCTGGATGGAGCCCAGGAAGCACCCGACGTCGTACTGGGTAAGTTTCTTGTAAACTCAATACCTGCATCAGTTCTGTTTGATTCTGCAGTTTCGCATTTATTTGTTTCTAGATTTTTTGTAACCAATTATAATTTAAAAGTTAAGTCTCTTAAGCATACTCTGTTAGTCCAGTCGCTTGGAGCAGAGTTAAGTTCTAAAGTAGGATGTTTAAGAGCTAAGTTACTCAAAGCTGGAGTTGAGTTTCTAGCCAACCTAATTGTTCTAGACACCCAGACCTTGGATGTCATTCTTGGCATGGATTGGTGAGAGACCATGTGAGAGGTCCTCCACTCTGAGTGATGAGTATTTGACAAGTGTGTTGATTAGATTGAGAGTTGAGGTTTTCAGTTTGGACTGCTTTTACGGGTGAGTTAGGAAATCGGAACTACATTGTGTATGGAGCGGAAGTTCCGATTAATCGGAACTACCGATGATTGGAAAGAGGAACTTCCGATTTATCTGGGTTTTGTGTTCGGCTGAAGGAAATCGGAACTTCCGCACAAGGGGTAGCGGAGTGTCCGATAATACTGACATTAAGTGTTCTCTGAGATATCAAATCGGAATTAAAAATCTAGAAAGTCGGTTGTTCCGGATATCGGAAGTACCGCAATGTTGAGCGCGAACTTCCGATATTTCGACAAGTGCGGATGTTAGAAATCGGAACTTCATTTGTGGTAAATCGCGAACTTCCGATTGTGTCCGAATCGTGCGTAGAAGGTTATTTTGTGATTTTGATCTTGTATGAGTTTGAGTCTTATACAAATGTTGATGCTATGTTATTGTGCAATGCTATGTGATGTGTTTTTATCTGTGTTGATCGCAGGCATCAAGATGGAGTCGTGGCGAGACACGTGGACCGGACTAGGCGCAGGAGGCGTTGAGGTCGAACGGTCGGGATGTGTCAAGACGGCGTGAATCTTGAAGCGGTTGAGTCGTGCACAACAAGGTGTACGGAGGCTTCCGAAGGTGCGCAAGGCGAAAGGGTCTTTTTCGCAAAGCGGCAAAAGTGGAGGCGGTTCCGTTCGGGTGTAGCGGGCTTAATGGGTTGAGGCCCATTAGCCAAGGCTATAAATAGGGAGAACCCCGAGTTAGGGTTAGACTTTTGAGAGAAAATTAGGTTAGCTCTAGAAAAGATTTGTTTTGCTTTTTGAGAGCTTGTTGAGAGGAGAGTATGATCTCAAATCTTATGTAATCTTTCCTCCGTGTTTCCATCTGTAAACATTTGTTATCTATCAATGAAACTCTGAGTTTTGATTACTTGTTTATGTCCTCTTCTTTCTCTCTGTTCTCATGTTAAATATCTAGGGTTTTGGCATATCTTTTGATTTGTCTTATGAAATAGCATGAAACTTGATATCTAGATTCGCTTTGATATTGCTATTGTATCCTCAAAGTTTCATGAACTAGGAATCGAGAGAATCGTGTCTATTTCGGTTTTGGTCTTTCTTGCCCCTTCTTCAAGAAATCCGATTTTGGCTTGTTTGTTAAATCTTTGTTTGCGATTCTTCTCCATGAGGTCAAGATGTTGCTTAGGATGATGTCCTGTGAAACTTGACCAGAGAAGAGCATTCAAGATTTAGCACTTTGGATTTTTGGGAAAACCCGAGCGCCTCGTTCTTCTGGTCAGACAATCGGAACTTCCGATTGTCCACTGCGAATTATCGCAGCGGAACTTCCGCACAGATCCGGAACTACGGAGTGCGGAACTATCACGGTAGAATCGGACCTTCCGATTTCGACGAGTAATCTCAAGTTTATTTTGATTCTCGCTTTTGCTTCACTCTTCTTAAGAGATCCGAGTGCTTTGTAGATTTGCTTTAAATACAAGAAAGGGAGTTCTTAATTTTTATTGCACCATTCACCCCCTCTGCTGCCATTTCGGTCCTTCAATTGGTATCGAGCGGTTAGCTCTTCTTGATAGATCTTAACCGGTCGGTTGAGCCATGGCAACGACAAGTATTCCACCAAGCCTCCGCTTTTGATGGTCCGGATTACCCTTCCGAAGAGCCGAATGGAAACTTACATCCGTGCTCGTGGGTATGCCATCCGAGAAAGGTGAAGGTTAGATTTGTCGCATTCTCGCCGATGAGAACATCAATGCCGGAAACATGGTCGATGTTGAGGCAAATGCTAAGGCAAGGAACATAATCATTCGTGGTTTAAGCGTATGAGTTTGATCGTATTTCTCATTTGATTTACTATTACGACATCCGGGTGACCTCGATGCATACCATGAGGGCACCACCAGATTAAGACGGTTCGACAAGACCGGTTCAAGCGTGAATACAAGAAATTTGAGATGCTTGCCGTGAATCTCTTGACGAGTGCTTTTGCGTTTTCACAAGATTTTGAGCAACCTCCGAGCGGTCGGTCTTACATACCCCGACTCGGATAATGCTCGACAGATGCTTTCGCACTTGATCTTCGATTTGGGAGATGAAAGTGACTACCATCAAAGATAGCACGGACCTCTCGACCTCGACTCTTGATGCGCTTTACTCGCGCCTCAAGACTCACGAGATTGACATTGTCTCTCAAGGTCAAGTCACAATGATGGCTTTAGTCACCGATCCCACTTCGGATCTTCTTCGAGTCAATACGTGGGTTCTCCTAGTCGCTCTCTCGTGACATAACCGATGATCGGTTAGAGCAGCTTGAGGATGAACAGCTAGCCCTCCTAGCTCGGAAGTTTTCCCATGCTTACAAGAGGAGGAGGGATGGTAAAAGAGGAGGTCCTGTGATTTGTTTCGAGTGTGGTGGCCCCAACCACATCCGAGCAAACTGTCCCAAGCTTGGGAAGGGCAAAGGTGACTATGGCGGACCAAACAAGAACGACTACATCGACAAGAACCGCAACACGAAGCCCTCAAAGACTGATCAAGGTAAGAAGAAGTTCCGCAACTTTGGGAAGGCAAAGAAGTTGCTCCATCGCGTCCTCACCGCCTCGATTTAATCGACACCATGAGGTGGAGGGGTGGAGGACGATGATGGGAAGGACGATCATGATCCCAAGGACGACGGCAACTTCTCCTAAGATGTGCTTCATGGCCTCGGGGCGAATCGAGCGACAATGAGCCAGTACTCCGACTGATGAGGTTAGTCCCACTTATGACCCGGCTTAATGATGCTTTTCTTAAGCTAGGTAGATTTCATGCTAAGTCTAGGGCTAAGTGTTCGTGTTGGAGAAGGAAGTAGCTAGACTATCACGGAGCCGACTTTACTTACATCCGCTCCCTCCCGTGATGATTGTGACACTTGTCGTGCTTTGCTTGATGACATGGAAAACTAAGGACCTTGCATGATAGTGTGTCCTCCGAACTTGACATGATTAAGGTAGAGAACATTAGCCTTCTTGTGAATTAGAGATGAGTAGGGTAGCACCTCTGCATCCACTACTATTGAGGCTCGCTTGCACCTCATGTGAGGTTAAGGACAATTCGCTTAGAGGTCTTTATACCATGTTGCTTGATCCGCTCAAACTTGTGAAAATTGTAATAATCTCAAGATGAACCTAAACAGGCAGATCACAAAATTGTCAATTCCAAGTCGCGCTACTAGAGCCTATTGTTTCTTGTTTAAACATGCCCTAAGTTAATCTTTGAATTAGAATCAGATCTAAGCGGTTTCAAGAAATGATTGATCACAAGAATAAATTGGCTCAAGATGCCTCTAAGGATCTTGTTAGCTCACCATGCAAGCAATGTAATAAACTAAAATGTGATTTGATTGCTTTGGATGAAAAATATGCGAAGCTAACTAAGGACCTTCTAGAGACACAATCATCTGCTTGTATTTTGTGTGCTGGGAAGAAGCCTAAGGGTTTGGTAGAGACGCCTAGTAACGTGAACCAATCTGCTAGCGAGGACTGTCCCTCAAAGTCGGCCGTGCGTGCACAAGCCAATCTTTCCTCCGTTGTTGGTTCTTCCTCTCGCTCCCTTACCTTTTGTCGTCCCTTCTTCCCCGCTCTTCTTGCACCTCTCTCTTTCGGGAGTGTCAGTATCTTATGAACACTCTCGAGAGGTTTGTAGGAGGCAAGAAGAATCTCAATCTCATTCTAGACAAATCTAAAATTTGCAGATTTAATCGTGGTCTAGGATATGATATCCAGGAGGATATGAGGAAGCATCCACCGCCGTGCTCAAAACCATAGCACTGTGTGATCAAAACTAAGCCCAAGACCGAGAAAGTCAATTTTAAGTCGGTGGTTTTGTTCAAAGGATTTCGACAAAGAAGGTGATTCCACTGCAGCTTCGCCCCTCGTAATAAGTATCATTGCACCTTCATCGTAAAGATGGACATTTAGTTGATCATTGCTTCAGCGCGCCAAGATCGCGCAAGAGATCGTGTTGAGTCTCTTAGGAACATTCGTGGTCAGCCCCGGATCTTGAGTGCACCTAAGACCAACACGAGGTCTAGGTTTGTGCCATCGATGATTTTGGGCAAGATCGAGGACTTGGTTTTTCCGAAGTTTTCGATTTTCGTCCTCATGCTCCCTTTGGTCGTAATCTCCGCCGCCCCGAGGGTAGATCTCGTTTTTCTTTCGAGATAGCTATCATGGCGAGATCAAGATGTTATCGCACTTCGACTCGCTTCTTCCATAGCAAATGGATCCAAAGAACAGTCGAGATCTTTGACTTGTTGAGTGACAGAGAGCGAGGGTAGATAGAGGTCGGCCTTGCTTGACTACTTCATCTGTCGCCGTGTTACTCAAGATTGGGTGCCAAAATCACTGTTGATTCACCCCAAGATCGAGACTTTACTGCTTGACTCGTGGTCGCGGTGGGAAGGAAAGGTCCGGATTGTAGACTCCGTTGTTCACGTCATATGATTGGAGATTCTCGTTGGTTTTCTTCCCTAGCCCGTGCTCGTGTGATGAGACGATCACCTTCTGAGATGCTTCATTTGGGCGCCATCGCTAAAGGTACTGTGAGCATTAATGATTCTTTTATTTTAAAAGATGTTGCCTTAGTAAGTAAGTGCGCAGATAATCGCTTTCGCCTCTCACCACCGATGACGGTTTCGAGGTGAGCTTTAAGAAAAACAATTGCAAAATTCTTGATTCTTCTGTAGTCTAGTTTATGGATTTCTCGTTATGGGAGGATTTTTCGTGCTGATTTTTCTCGATCTTCCGTGATCCTCTCCGATGTTTAATTGCTTCAATCCCGTGATTTGTCTTTTCGCATAGGAGACTTGGTCATATAGGATTTGATCATCGACCGAGTTAGCGCCACGATCTCATTCGTGGTTTGCGAAACTCAAAATGGTCAAGGATCTTGTTTGTGCTCCTTGCCGACGGCAAAATGGTTGCCGCTTCACATCCTCCGCCATAAAGGACTATGACAGATGCACGTGTCAATCGCCCATATGGACACTGATGGGACCGGCTAGAGTGCGGTCGAGAGGAGGAAGTGGTACGCACTTGTCGTGGTCGATGACTTCTCGAGGTATTCTTGGGTGTTCTTCTTAGCCTCAAGGATGAGACGCTTACTCTTTTCGTGGTCTTTTAGTAGCCTTTCGTTGAGCTCCCTGTGCATTACGAGCAATTCAGACCGATAATGGCACCGAGTTCAAGAATTCCTACTTTGAGAGTTTTTGTGGTGAGACAGTGTAGAGCACCGCTCGCTCCATACGCCCTCAAAGAAATGGCGTTGTGGAGAGGAAGAACCGCACCTTGGTCGAGATGGCGGTGACGATGCTTGATGAGTACTCTACACCTAGGAAGTTTTAATGAGGCAATTGCTACCGCTTGTCATGTTTCTAATGAGTTTTTCTTGGGCACTCTTGCATCGCACTTCTTATGAGTTGAGATATGGGCGAAACCCAGCCTCGCATTTTCGTGTGTTTGGTTGCAAGTGTTTTATTATGAAGTCCGGGAACCTAGATAAGTTCGAGTCACGATCGTGTGATGGGATCTTTCCGGTTACTCGACTTCTTCTCGTGCCTATAGAGTCCAGAATCGCGAGTCTAGTAAGTTGTTAGAGACTGTGAGGTGACCTTCGATGAGGCCACCGGGACTAGGCACGATATCTCGTGTTCTTTAGAGCACCGAGTACATCTTTGTGGACGAAGAGGAAGACGGAGATGATGGTTGTATACCGATTCAGCTTCTTCCTCCTCCTCTTGAGGTGCCTTCTTCCACCGCACCTCGAGGAGATCACCTTACCTTCGCTTCTTCAAGCTAGTGGCTCTGTCCCTATCTCGTCTCGCTAATGAGGTAGAGGCCACTTCTTCATCTCACCTGGACCTCCAAGACACATTCAAAAGGACCATCCTTTGAGCGGATCATTGAGACCTCTTTGAGCGTGTCACACGCTCTAAGGCTAGTTTGTCTCTCTTCTGTCTCCATTACGCCTTCGTCGCCTCATTTGAGCCCAAAGACGTTTGTCATGCTCTATCTGACGAGTCTTGGACAAACGCTATGCATGAGGAGTTGGAAAACTTTGAAAGAAACAAGGTCCGGTCTCTTGTTGAGCCCCTCAAGGTCACAATATCATTGGGACCAAATGGGTGTTCAAGAACAAGCAAAGTGAAGATGGGCTAGTCATTCAAACAAGGCTATTTGGTAGCTCGTGGTTACTCTCAAGTTGAGGGTCTAGATTTCAAGAGACCTTTGCCCTGTAGCTAGACTTGAAGCCATTAGAATTTCGCTTGCCTTTGCGGCTTCTAAGGGTTTCAAGCTTTACCAGATGGATGTCAAGAGTGCCTTCCTCAATGGCCTTATTGAGGAAGAAGTCTATGTCGATGACCTCCTGGTTTCGAGAACCCCAAATACCCTAACCATGTCTACTGAGCTTTCCAAAGCTTTGTATGGACTCAAGCAGCTCCCAGAGCTTGGTATGAAAGGCTTAAGTCCTATCTCACGAGCCATGGTTTTGAGATGGGTAAAATTGACAAGACCTTGTTCATTCGCCGCCTTGGCACCGATCTTCCGCTTCGCCCGGATCTATGTGGATGACATTATCTTTGGCGGCTCCTCGCATGCTCGCTTCCCGCTTTTCCGATGTCATGAGCTCTGAGTTTGAAATGAGCATGATGGGCGAGTTGAGCTTCTTCCTTGGCTTCCAAATCAAATAGACTCGGGAGGGTACCTTTCTTCATCAAGGCAAATACACTCGAGACCTCCCAAGCGCTTCGACATGAATGATGGAAAGCCGAGATCAACTCCAATGGCATCTACAGCTGCTCTGGATCCAGATGAAGACGGCGAACCTGTTGACCAAAAGGATTTTAGGAGCATGATTGGCTCTCTCTTGTACCTCACAGCCTCGAGACCAGACATACACTTCTCTGTGTGTCTTTGTGCTCGGTTTCGTGCTTCTCTCGCAGATCTCACCGTCAAAGGTGAAGCGCATCTTCGCACCTTCGAGCTACTATTGACTATGGTATCCGTACTCTTCCTCTTCTTGTCTATCTCTTAGAGCCTTCTCCGATGCGATTTACCGGTCAGGATAGATAGGAAGAGCACTTCTGGCACTTGCCAATTCATTGGCACTTCTCTCGTCTCCTGGTCGTCGAGGAAGCAATCCGGTGTTGCGCAGTCCACTGCAGAGGCCGAGTACGTTGCTGCAGCCAGTTGCTGTAGTCAAGTGCTTTGGATGGTCTCGACCGCAGGATTCGGGCTATCTATCGATTGCGTTCCACTCTTCTCGTGATAACACGCTCGCGATTTGCATTGCCAAGAACCCAAGTGCAACATTCTCGGACCAAGCATATAGATATCGATATCACTTTCTTCGAGATCATGTAGAGAAGGGTGATATTGTGCTCCGCCAGGAGAGTGAGCACCGGCTATGTGATATCTTCACTAAGCCTCCGGATGCCTCGGTTGCCTCTGCATGGGAGAGCTTGGGGTGGTTTGTCCTTACGATCTTTGTGAGGGGAGCTTTGTGCTACTATTTGATCATATTATATCACATTATATTATATTATTCGCTACTCTGTCTGGTTTCATTTCTTTTAATATTTGGGTCAAGTCCTTCCAAAGATAGGTTAGAGTGTTTCTCTTGCCACATTGCTTTAATCGCCACTTCTTGTCTTGTGCTTCTAGGATGTCGCTTATTAGCCGTCTCTTCCTCTCTAAGTAGAGCTTACTCACTTCTTATAGGTTCTAGCAGGGTCGGGCCACCCTTGGGTAGACAGGGGCGGTGTTTGCTCCTTAGTGTTTGTGTAGATCACCTAATAGTCCTAGAATCATATGGGGTAGATAAGAATCTGTCTGAGCGATAGTTTTCTATATCTTTTCTATGCTCTAAAGGACCGCCTTTTCGGTTTACTTATCGATTCTCGTTTTGTTCCTTTGGTCTGGGGAGTTATTCTTGGTTATTCCATATTCTTAATTGTGTCATAACCCAACCTCAATTAAAAGATGCATCTCATTTCAAGGGAATCTGATTCTTGTGTATTTCATCAAGCATTGCATAATAATCAAATGGAGCCTTGTTTATTATCCCTTATGATCTGCTTTCACTTTTTACATCTTGCCATGATTTATGCTAAACCGCTAGATCTATCATGACTTTTTATGTGTAGTTTAGTCTTTGACATGCTAAGGTATTTAAAAATGCTAAATTTGAATTAAAATCTTGTCATGATAGCTCTTGAGACTAGTCCGTTAAAATTATCCTTTATGATTTTCGCCATGTCAAGTAGGTCGAGTTGAGTCTGAATCTCTTTTGAACTTTTGAGTAAGCTATGTCGGTTTGTTAAGAAACATGACTTATCTCTAATCACCGGTCTAAAATTTCAAAAGCAAAATGATCTCTTTGTGTGAAAAACTGATCTCACCAAATCTTTCTCATGAGACGGCTTGCCATTGCACTAGGCATGAACTCGGGGAGCCTTGATGACCTAAGATCACCTCCTTAAGTCTGTTGTTTGGAGTGGTCGATAAGGCTTGGGATCTAGCACATGGCTAAAAAAATTGGTTGAAGCTCAGAGGCGGTTGTGGATGGCACCTAGTCCAGAGCTTGCTTTATCGAGATAAAACTTTAAAGAGCCTTAAAATAGAAAGTCTTCGTAAAAAGAAAATGTGCTAAAATTGCTTATCATCAAAGAGACCAAGTTCTCGATAAAATGAGTCCTCCTTCAATGGTAGCACTCTAAACTGCTCAAAGATGAGTCTTCTTGGTTCAACTTAGATTATTTGACATGGCTTGTATCATCTTTGGATATCTTTAGCTAGACTTCAATCTTGACTTATTTGACTGCTAAAGAATTGGATCATTAATCGATTATGGACCTTTCGTCTTAGCTCTTCTATACATCGATTGTCATGATCTTGATAGCATTCTTCCGTGTTATGGCTTGGTGTAATACTCTAATAGTCATTTTGGATAATCTACATGGCTCCTAATGCTTAAAATGAACATCATCTAGTCTTTTCCTCCTTTTCTACATATTGATGATTTTATTGCCAAAGGGGAGAATGATTGTGAGAAAAAGCCTTCAAGAAAAGCCTTGAGTTTTGTGCTAAAATTGCTCTTTCATCTCATCTCAAGTCTTTTCTTTTGTCAACTTGGTCTTGAGCTTAATTGCACTTGTTTAGACCTTGGTTGTTGGAATCTCAAACTCATCTTATGCTTTTGGTAATTGTCAATATACTCATCAAGGGGAGATTGAGAGACCATGTGAGAGGTCCTCCACTGAGTGATGAGTATTTGACAAGTGTGTTGATTAGATTGAGAGTTGAGGTTTTCGCTTGGACTGCTTCGGCCGAGTCGGAAATCGGAACTACATGTGTATGGAGCGGAAGTTCCGATTAATCGAAACTACCGATGATTGGAAAGAGGAACTTCCGATTTATCCGGTTTTGTGTTCTATGAAGGAAATCGGAACTTCCGCACAAGGGGTAGCGAGTGTCCGATAATATCGACATTAAGTGTTCTCTCGAGATATCAAATCGGAATTAAAAATCGAAAGTCGGTTGTTCGATATCGAAGTACCGCAGTTGTTGAGCGCGAACTTCCGATATTCCCGACAATGCGGATGTTCGAAATCGGAACTTCATTTGTGGTAAGTGCGAACTTCCGATTGTGTCGAGAATCGCGCGAGAGAAGGTTATTTTGTGATTTTGATCTTGTATGAGTTTGAGTCTTATACAAATGTTGATGCTATGTTATTGTGCAATGCTATGTGATGTGTTTTTGTCTGTGTTGACTGCAGGGCATCAAGATGGAGTCGTGGCGAGACACGTGGACCGGACTAGGCGCAGGAGGCGTTGAGGTCAGAACGGTCGGGATGTGTCGAAGACGGCGTGAATCTTGAAGCGGTTGCGAGTCGTGCACAACAAGGTGTACGGGAGGCTTCCAGAAGGTGCGCAAGGGGCGAAAGGGTCTTTTTCGCAAAGCGGCAAAAGTGGAGGCGGTTCCGTTCGGGTGTAGCGGGCTTAATGGGTTGGAGGCCCATTAGCCAAGGCTATAAATAGGGGAGAACCCTGGAGTTAGGGTTAGACTTTTTGAGAGAAAATTAGGGTTAGCTCTAGAAAAGATTTGTTTTGCTTTTTGAGAGCTTGTTGAGAGGGAGAGTATGATCTGAAATCTTATGTAATCTTTCCTCTGTGTTTCCATCTGTAAACATTTGTTATCTATCAATGAAACTCTGAGTTTTGATTACTTGTTTATGTCCTCTTCTTTCTCTCTGTTCTCATGTTAAATATCTAGGGTTTTGGCATATCTTTTGATTTGTCTTATGAAATAGCATGAAACTTGATATCTAGATTCGTTTTGATATTGCTATTGTATCCTCAAAGTTTCATGAACTAGGAATCAGAGAATCGTGTCTATTTCGGGTTTTGGTCTTTCTTGCCCCTTCTTCAAGAAATCCGATTTTGGCTTGTTTGTTAAATCTTTGTTTGCGATTCTTCTCCATGAGGTCAAGATGTTGCTTAGGATGATGTCCTGTGAAACTTGACCAGAGAAGAGCATTCAAGATTTAGCACTTTGGATTTTGGGAAAACCCGAAAGACTGCTCTTCTTGGTCAGACAATCGAACTTCCGATTGTCCACGGCGAATTATCGCAGCGGAACTTCCGCACGATCCGGAACTACGGAGTGCGGAACTATCACGGTAGAATCGACCTTCCGATTTCGATGTAAGCGATCAAGTTTATTTTGATTCTCGCTTTTTGCTTCACTCTTCTTAAGAGATCCAGAGTGCTTTGTAGATTTGCTTTAAATACAGTAAAGGGGAGTTCTTAATTTTTATTGCACCATTCACCCCCCCCTCTGTTGCCATTTCGGTCCTTCAATTGGTTATCAAAGCACAAAGTTGTATTAGATTGTGGCCGAAGAGTTGTAACAATCGAGGATTCCAATGGAAAGAAAGTGGAATTTCTAGCCACCTCTGTCCGCAATGGATATTTGTTAGTTAACAGTATGAAGACTATATCTTTGGAAGACGTGCCTATTGTCAAAGAATACCCAGATATGTTTCCAGAAGAGTTACCAAGGATGCCACCGGACCGTGACATCGAGTTCGTCATTGTTCTAGTACTAGGAACAGACCAATTTCAAAGAGACTCTATCAGATGCCAGCCGATGAGTTAGTAGAAATGAAGAAGCAGATTGAAGAACTTCTTGATAAAGGTTTCGTAAGGCCTAGTTCGTCGCCATGGGGAACGTCAGTCCTGTTTGTCAGGAAAAAGGATGGAAGCATGAGAATGCGCATTGATTATCGTTCTCTGAATGAAGTTACTATCAAAAATAAGTATCCACAGCCCCGCATTGATGACTTGTTTTACCAGATGAAAGGAGCCGGAGTGTTCTCAAAGATCGAACTACGATCAGGTTACCATCAGTTGAAGATTTGTCCGAAGGATATACCGATGACCGCTTTCTCAACGCGATACAGACATTATGAGTTCCTAGTTATGTCCTTTGGACTGACTAATGCCCTTGCCTATTTCATGAACATGATGAATAAAGTAATCATGGAATTTTTGGATAAGTTTGTAGTTGTGTTTATTGATGATATTTTGGTTTATTCCAAGACAGAAGAAGAACATGCTGAACATTTGAGAATGATCTTGGAGAAACTTAGAGATCATCATGTAACACCCCAGCCCAACATGAGCCGGGTATGCTACTAAAATAACGAAATAACAAATAAAACCCTATGACATTACAATAATTTTCGACAGAACCTCCTTTGTATAACTAAGTATACCGGAGGTTCCAATAGAAGCATAAGATTAACAATATTTCAACAACCAAAGTTCATCGAAGCATTCATAAATAATCTACTCGGTTAAGGCATAATCAAGCATAAATAAAATTTACCACTCTCATTATTATAAATAATTCAATGCATTCAAGCATAGCCAAAACTTAGACCTTAAACAGATGTTTGTTATTAAGGTATGATCTAAATGATAATAATCCTTTAACGAATGAGTGGTAGTGAGTGTAACCAAATCAATCCTACTCCCTCCCATGCATGCCGTCGACAAACGAAGTACCTAAAACATAACAACAGCAAGAGTGAGTGCAAGACTCAGTAAAGTACAGTTAGTAAGACAATAGAAATTACAACTATAACTATTGGCATCCATCCACAACTATCTATAATAAACATGGCTCATGCTTATGCGATGCAACTATTCAAATGCACTTTTCTTTCTCTCTTTTGCATATACCGGTATTGCGGAGTGTGCATCCGTCGATGCACACCCATACTTGTGCCTTCTAGCACAAGGACCTTAGCCCATACTCCACAAGTATGGGGACCCAAAAGCCCATCATATTCATGACAGGTACCTCAATTAATGCTTGGTCACCACGTGGCCATGCCTCCAATGTGATATCATGATGCACCTGGTCAATACTTTAAATCATCATGCATAAATAAAACTTACGCATACTTCTAGCATTTGCAAGAATTGATATCCATAACATTCGAGCATCCATGATTAACACAATATACTCATAACATAGGAAACATGCACAAACGATCACGCACAATTTACCACTACGGCACACGAAGAAGCAAAATGGGTGTCTTTACTTCGGAACTCCGCCTCCTACACAAGCATAGTGGTAACAATAAATACGTTGAAAGATGGACTCCGATTACACCCCTTAACCCAGCCCCTCAAGACCTAGGGTTCGAATAAGAAATATACTCAATTCTACCTACGGTCTAGCAGTAAGCCTCACGGAACAGCAGAAAGAAAAATATGATAACTTTCACTAAGAAACTCAGAACAGGGTGATCTTGGTCTCTCTGGATCCATGACAGAACCGTCTACGAAAACCTAGTTGGGCAAGTCTCCTGATTCGGCGCTCTGTTGACCCTAATATTCAGGTGAAGTTCTCTGTCTTTACAATCTGACAGTCAGAAAACAGCGATGGTATAAATTCCATAACTTTTGATTGTCAACCCTAAAATTGTGTTATTTATCAACTTGGAAAGATTTCAGAATTATCTACAACATTCATTTTGGGTGACATTTCTGTTTCGGCCTATAAATAATTCCTATTGGCCAGACAAGACAATCTGCCAAATCCCGTCAGCTCTCCTAGACAGTTGCAGTAAAACTATCATAACTCCTAAATCGTAAGTCCAAATCGAGTGATCTCGGTGCCAAAAGAAAGATAAAACCGAGGGCTAGAACTTTCTAAGAGGTGGACAGATCAGAAAATGAACGAAACGTACCCAAATCTGACGAGCAACAGCGCTGAACAAAACCGATCTGCTGTCTCCACTTGGCCGGCCCTCCAACCGTCGTCGCCTCGCCTTCCCTCCAATGGACCGCAGCAAGGACCTTCGCCGGGGAGGGTGGTGGTGCTGTGGAGGAGATGGTGGCGCAGGGGAGAAGGTGGTGGTGGCGCACGGCAGGGGAAGGGGGTAGGGGCACACCCCCCCTTTTGGCCGGCCACCACATGGGCCCCTCCTGGGCTGCGGCCTAGGCCCAGGTTGTCGAGGATTTAAGGAAAACCCCTTCTCTTTTCAGGAATTTCTACTCATTTAATTGACTTTTCTCCTCCCGGCTATTTTCTAATTACCCGATTCAATTCCGAGATATTACACATCAGTTGTATGCTAAGTTCAGCAAGTGTGAATTCTGAAAGAAGGAAGTTGATTTCCTTGGTCATGTGATGACAGCTGAAGAAGTAGCAGTCAACCCGGGTAAAGTTAAGGTAGTGTCGCATTGGGACCAGCCCAAGATCGTAACTTAGATATTTAGTTTCTTGGGAATAACAGGATAATATCGCCGTTTCATCGAAGGATTCTCAACGATTGCTAAGCCTCTTATACAATTGTTGAAGAAGGAGAAATGGTTCATTTGGACTACAGCCTCTAAACAAAGTTTCAGAAATTGAAGAAGCGGATGACTTCAGCCCCAGTGCTGGTCTTGCCAGATATTTGTAAGCATTTTGATATCTACTGTTACGCTTCGCGTCAAGGATTAGGATGCGTCCTGATGCAAGAAGGAAGAGTTGTCGCTTATGCATCAAGGCAATTGAGACCCTATGAGGGGAATTATCCTACACTTGATCTGGAACTAGTTGTCGTAGTGCATGTCTTAATGATTTGGCGGTGTTACCTCATTGGTAACCAGCTGTGAAGTATACACAGATCATAAGAGCCTGAAATATATTTTCACTTAGTCTGACCTGAACAGGAGACAGAGAAGATGGTTAGAGTTAATAAAGGATTATAATCATGGAATACACTACCATCCCGGTAAGACTAATATCGTTGCAGATGCTTTGAGCCGTAAGAGTTACTGCAATGCTTTGAAAGTAAAAAAAAAATGTTCAGAACTTCGAGAGGAATTTCGGAAGCTGAAGCTGGAAGTTGTATCTGAAGGATTTATGGCAAGTCTAGAAGTACAGTCTACTTTGAAAAAATGAATTCGTGAAGCCCAACCAAATGACCTAGAAATTTCTCACATCAAGAAAAAGATGGCATAAGGAAAATTCAAAGATTTCACCATAGATGACTAAGATATACTGTGGATCAACGGACGTATCTGCGTACTAGACATTGATGGGTTGAGACAGTTAATCTTGAAGGAAGCTCAAGACTCAAAGTATTCGATTCACCCTGATAGTAGTAAGATGTATCAGAATGTTAAGAATAAGTTATGGTGGCCAAATCTGAAGCACGAAGTCGCGAGTTTGTTGCCTTATGTGACGTGTGTCAGAAGTAAAAATAGAACATCAGAGACCAGCAGGTTTGTTACAACCGCTGAAGATTCCAGAGTGGTAGAGGAAAGAGATCGGAATGGATTTCATTACTAGTTTACCCAGGACTCAATCGGGTTACGATTCTATTTGGATAATAGTTGTTCGTTTGACCAAAATTGCTCATTTCTTTACAGTCAAAACCACGTACTCAGGAGATCGCTTTGCAGAGTTATATATGTTAAGAATCATCAGTTTGCACAGTGTGCCTAAGAAGATAGTGTCAAATCGAGTATCTCAGTTTACCTAACGTTTCTGGCAGAGTCTGCATGAAGCCTTGGGAAGCCATCTGAATTTCAGTACTGCTTATCATCCTCAGACAGATGGACAGACTGAAAGGGTCAATCAGATACTGGAGGATATGTCGAGAGCTTATGTTTTAGCGAATGCTACCAGTTGGGACAAGAGTTTGTCGTATGCAAAATTCTCGTACAACAACAGTTATCAAGCTAGTCTGCAAATATCACCATTTGAAACCTTGTATGGTCGTGCCTGCAGAACCCCTTTGAATTGGTCAGAAACTGCTGAAAGTTTGGTATTTGGACCAGATATTATTCAAGAAGCAGAAGAACAAGTGGCCATGATCAGAGAAAGATTGAACATAGCTCAATCGAGGCAGAAAAGCTATGCTGATAATCATCGCCGTGACCTCAGCTTTGAGCCTAAAGACTTTGTTTATCTCCGAGTTACTCCACTCCGAGGTGTAAAATGTTTCATGCCAAAGGAAAGCTTTCGCCTAGGTATGTTGGTCCATTCAAGATTTTGGAACGTTGTCAAGAAGTTGCTTATCAGCTGGAGCTACCGCAGCCATTAGCAGGAGTGCATGATTTCTTTCATGTCTCTCAGTTGAAGAAATATCTTCATGTGCTAGATGAACAAGCCCCATTGAGTACAATTGAGCTAAAAAGATCTCACGTACAAAGAGCAGCCAGTCAAGAATTCAGATGTTGCCGAGCATCATACCAGAAGCAAGACAGTTCGTTTTTGCAAGGTTCAATGGAGCAACCACTCAGAAGGAGAAGCAACGTGGGAGCGTGGAGAAGACCTGAAGGCCAAGTTCCCTAGCCTCTTCTCTAGGTAGCCTGAATCTCGGTGTCGAGATTCCTTTAAGAGGGGGAGGTTTGTAATATCCTAATTTTCTAAGCTTTAGAAATCTTTTGAATAGTTACTAGATTGGAAAAATTCACCATTTGAATTTTTATTCAATTTTATTTAAAGATTAATATGGACTTTAAATAACAAAACAATTTAATATGATTAATCCTAACATCAACAATTGTCAAAACTATTTTATTTGGATTCCATGTGCTTGGATATATTTTCTAGAATTTTTCCGAGTTCATTTGCTATATTCTAATTGCTATTTGGATTTCCATGTATTTTCTAAAAATAAAACTAAATAAAAATCTTGTGAACAGTATCGGGCCAAAACCCATCCCTATGCAAATTTCGGCCCAGCACTGTGCAGCTCGCCCAAGCACTTGGTCCCCACCTGTTAGCCTCTCCTCTATCTTCAGCCGCACGCCTGCACTGGTCCCACCAGTCTGCCACGCCAGCGTCGTTTGCTACACGTCTTTGCCCGAGCCTCAGCTAATGACAAGTGGGTCCCGCCCACCACGTCATCGTCGTCTACGATTGGGACTTCGGTTCTGATTTCCTCGCGCACGCGCCGCCGTCCTCAACCTGGATTCCTTGGGTCCTCGGCCCTTTTTAAAGCCGCACCCCATCAGGAGGATCGCCCAAGCCTCCGCCGTCACTTCCCCGAAAACAGAAACCCTAGAGCATCGCCTTCTCGCTGGAATCGAAGTTTTTGCCCTAGTGCCGCCGAGAGCTTCTTTGCCGAATTCAGTAGTCGTCGGTAAGCCTCAGACATCGTTGAGCACATTTCCCAAGTTCGCTGCGTCATGGGCTACCTGATGCATGTGTTCTTTGTCCTCGAAACCCTAGTTCGCTGTCGCCGCCTACGGCCGCGCCGCTCTGCCACCGTCGTTCTGGTCGTCGCCGGCGAGTGTTGATCGTGTCACTAATTTCCCCGAGTCGCGCTCGTCCAGATGCGCACCTCCGCCGCCATTGAACCGCCATCATTTGCCGGATCTGTGGTCGCCGGTGCATCACCGGCGTTCCGCCTTCGTGGTCGCCCACGTGTGCTACCACTGCATTTGTGCCTGTGTGGAGCTGAGTCACCCGCCCCGTCAGCGGTGACGCAACAGTCTAGATCCAAAACCCTAAGACCGGTTTAGTGAACTTGGTTCACCGTGAGCCGATTCATAGACGTGTGGGTCCCACTGTCAGATCCACTGTTCCATTAACCCGTGCACCCGAGAACCCGTGAGCCGAGTCCGTGGACCCGTCTATAGACCGTGGCCCCACATGTAAATCATTGTACCTTTTTCTGGAATTAGTTTTATTTCACAAATTCCTTCGCTGACATCATGCTAACGTCACAACCCGAATTTTCTTTTGAAAAATAATTCAGAAATTCTAAAATTCCAAATTAGGCTTTTTCTTTAGATTCAATCTTCCAAAGCCCATATCTTTTGCATTCGAAGTTCGATTAAGACAATTCAAATTTCTAAATTTAACTAAATTCGATATCTATTTATTTATTATATTTATATAATTTTGGATTTTTTTAATCTATGTTATTTATTTGTTTTATTTGTTTTATTTTATTTGCGAGTAGACATTAACTCTTTGTGGAACTTTGAAGAAGAAGGAGTGCCTCAAAATCAAGATCACTACCTAGACCTATTCCAAGGCAAGTTATACCTTTGATCACATTGGACCCCATTTTCCAAATACTTTGTTTCAAATTATTGCATTCTATTTCAAGTATTTAATTAAATGCTTTTGGGTTTAGTTATTAATCCAAATTGGTATAACCACCTTGTCTAGTTTTATGCCATGATCTTTTGTCACCCTAGGTTGAGTCATTACTAGTTGTTATTATCGTAGCACCAACGTGAGTTGGTTATATACGAGTAGATTGCTTAGCCATGCTACGAGTCATCATCTCATGTGAGTTGCAAATATAAACTTGACTAAGTGACTATGGAACTGTGTGATAAAACTATGTGTGTTGTGTGCTATTACTCGTTGATGGCATGTGTTGCACTTGACCAACCGGGTGGGAAAAGATTTAGACTGAGGTAAGTGATGGATATTGTGTGATATGGTGGAAACTGTATGATGGGAATGATAATCTGTGTGACATTTAGTTAGTAATTAGAAGTCTTGCCTTGGTCAATTAAGGACTTAACTTTGTGCGCCATTTAACTGAGCCTTAATGTACGACCACATGCTTGGTATGGAACGGGCCTAACTTAGTAAGTTATGGAATCTTGACATTGACTACTCAGGCAGATAGGTTATGCTGTGTGCTAGGGTGGAAGGTGTGTACCACTGTGTTTGGGTCACATCTATGAGCGGTTCGCCCTTTTCAGATCCAACAGAGTGTGTCGTACCAAGGGTTGTGTGTACAAATTGGATGGCAGTAAAGTACATTGGGAGTGTCAATGTTCGAGATGAAGTACCAAAGGTTTTGTTGTGATCAGCCCTGCTCCAGTCGATTGCATCTTGTGGGTGAAGTGTACAATATCTATAGAGTGTTTAATCAATCTATTGAATAGCCACGTCCGCGATCATGGACATGCTCAGGTATTTCACACAAGTGGTAGATTTTCATAAAACATTTGGGAAGGGTCAGCTATGTGAGATAACTTGTGCAGCTGTGTGAATAACTTGTTTAGACTATGTGTCCTTTGTGAAATCAAATGATAAATTATTATTGTCTATTTGTTTTGAATTATGTTTTCAATCTATTATTTGTATTCAATTGCAAATGTTGCATTTCTGCACAAAAAAATATCACAGAAGCCATTCCTTTGGAATAAGTCATTATCTATAAATTGCATTCTGTGGTATGACTTGCGAGTACGGTTGTGTACTCATGCTTGCTTTAAACAATCAACAGAAGTGGAGGAGTCTTCGCCTGCAATTGAGGTGTTCTATGAAGGTGTTGATCGTTAGGGTCTTCATCCCAGTCAGTTGTCTGTGGTAAATTGATGGGATTCCGCTGGAGTTTAATTTCGTCCCACTACTGCTATTTATTAATTATCAGCCCTGCGGGGCTTAATAAATGTAAACTCGACCATAAGGTCAAAACCATTATTTTTTATTCAAATTAGTCGTTTATTCTATTAATCATCTTATGTGGATCGATTTTCATCTATGTTGATACTGTGTGCACTAGTGTGATTTTGGACTACTGCAGAAAATACAGAGGGTCTAGAATTACATTTTTGGGTCCCGGCAACGACACCAGAGACTAATGGATGGTGGGGAAATCGGTGGCGCTAGCGCTGGCAGCGGAGGAGCTTCCGGGCTTCGATTCCGGCAAAAGAAATGGATAGAGTAGTCGTGGATTCGGGGAAAGGTGTGAGAGGAGAAATGCAAAGGCAGTGCCCCCCTTTTATAGGGTAAGGAGTAGCCGGAACATTGAGGATGTGCGTGGGCATTAATGGCCAATGCGGCTGCGACATGTAAAGCGAGTAAAGATGAAGAAACGGTTGATTGAATGCGGCAGTGGGTGAAGGGTGATCGTGGCAGAAAATTGAGCATGATCTACAGTGGAAACAGACGATTCAATGCACTGTAATCGACCGGATCAGGCGGCTCTCTGTTTCAGCCGAGAGGAAGACGAATGAGGGGTTGGGGATGACAGGTGGGGTCGGACAGGAGAGAGAGAGAGAGGAAAGGCTGGTCGAGCGGGTTGGCATGGAAGAAAAGGCCGTGGGCCGGGGAAGGATTCAGCCCAACCACTGTTCTGGATTTTTGAGAGATTTAGCAATTAAAATAATTCATGTAATTTATTTAGGATTTAGAAAATAGTAAATAAAGTCCAACAAACATGAAAAAAATCACATAAATTCACTGAGTCATTTCGAACTGAAATAAAATATTTCCAACTCATAATTGCTAATTAATTTTTGCAAATAATTAATTTTGGTTTTAAAATAATTAGGGAAAAGCTTTTAAAACTTCAGAAAATTCTAGAAAATAATTAAATTTTATTGTTAACTGGAAAAAGAAATTTGGGCTATTACATTTAGACTTGGGCAAATTGGATGATTGGTATGGTGCAAGTCAATGCTCATGATCGATTTATTTTCACGATCGAGTCCAGGGTTGTGGAATGTTAACCTAGTTGGTTAAGGACCGATCTTAGAGCCGCATCATGCTAAGCTCCACCGTACTACCACATGTCCTGTATGGGCAGGACTAGGTTGGATAATTTGAAATACCTCATTGTTGTTTCTAGCATGTTGATGCGCGGGTATCGGTTAGACAGTTGTAACACCCTGACTATTCGAAAGCCAAGATGTCACCTAAAAATCTAACATACAACCATAAAGCAGGAAGAATTTAAACAATATCTCATCTAATAACATAAAGAGATCAACATATAAGAGAACAAATGCAGGAATATAGTCCGAATCCAACAACAGTTCACAAACACCAACTATTCAAGTTTAACGAATCCACTAAGATGATTATATCGAGGAGTAATCAAGGATCACCAGAATCATTTAATCATACTTAACATAGAGAAGGATATCATCCAACATCTAACTCTATTTATTACAGATTCATCACTTAACAAATGAAAGACAAGAACCAAATCATATTATTGAAACTTGAATATGGTGAAGTGAATGAATAGTACATGTCTACTCCCTCCCAAATGCCATCATCAATGATCACCTAAAATAAACAACAAAGGCAAGAATGAGTCCGAGACTCAGTAAGTACAGAGAATAATATGAACTACACTGAACATGAACAATACAATATCATTAAGAATATGAACATAGAATTGACAGGAATATATGAATGAATGAACTACACTTCTGCTTATACCGGTATAGCTAGTGACACACCCGTCGGTGTTCACTTAGGCTCGCATTTAACAAAATGCAGGGATCCAATGCCCGTATGAAGAACGTTTCATACGGGGATCCAAATCTACCCACATTGGAATGGTGGGTATTACGTGCCGATACTGGAATTGATGGGTCTTTATTTTCCACTCTTGTGGAAGAAACATGAACACATGAATGAATGGAATGAAACATGAATAATGAAGGACATCATCTCTTTCAACATGGATTAACGGATATGAAAGTAACATGAAGCATTGAATGTAATCGTGGATCATAGAAATAACAATATGAACACAAGCACTCATCATTCGTCGATATAAAGAATTACAATGTACTTGCCTTCCGCTCTGCGAAGCGTTACGAGGCAAGACGGAAGCTGCTACACTCGAATTTCCCCCTCCTACACAAATTAAATATATTAGAATGAGGAACCACGTGAACAGACCCTCGCTCGAACTATCTAATCGCAGCATCCTAACCCAAGGATCAAAAAGTCGATCTACTCACATAAACCAATATTCTAACATGACTACAATCTGGACAACAAGTACAAAATAAATCATAACTAATGATCTGAGACTCGAAATGGAGTGCTCTCATATCCTATAGAAATATAACGAACATATCTACAAAATTCTAGTTGGCGAGATCTACCAATTCGGCAAAAGAACATGCTAACATGTAGATGAAAGTATAAGACAGATTCTGTCTAGACGAAAAAGACAGCAGTAAAGAACATATCACAACTTTTAATCTACAACTCCAATTAGGTTGTTCTTTATCATTCTGGAAAGGACATAAAAATTTCTACAATAACCTAGTTGGGTGGAAATGTAACACCCTGACTATAAGGAAGTCAAGATGTCACCTACAACCACTACTCTTTAGAAGAATAACATCAAAACACATGACCAAGTTAATCAAGTATAAAGATTATACGGAAACAAGAATTCATCATCAGGTTTAATCAATGGAATAGAAATAAACAATTCTGAGAGATAAGGTAGTTATGACCAAACTGGCTTATTACAATTCATCACAAGTCATAATTAACGACAGTAAAAGTCCTCAAAATGTTTGGTTTATGGTAGTGAGTGCATCGTGATGAACTACCCTCCACAAGATCATTCTTCCTTGTCATTTACCTAAATAAAACAACAAAGCAAGAATGAGCCAAAGACTCAACAAGTAATCAGATGTAATAATCAAACATTCCATGAACAATATATCACAATCATCATTTGAACATTTATCGAAACGAATTTATGAATGGATGAAGTGGAATGATGCATTGAAGGAATTGGACATATTAAAAGATATATCGGTAGATAGCGAGTGAAACACCCATCGGTGTTCACTTAAAGTAATCGTATGAAGAACGTTTCATACGACCGTCCAACGTGGCCCACATTGGAATGATGGACTCACGTAACATGGCCCACATTGGAATGGTGGACTCATGTACCCATTCGAATTGATGGGATTTTCAAGTGCCCATACCGAATTGATGGGTCTTACCAATGTAATTTATGCATGTCATGATGTGATCCCATGGCAATATTGAATAGTACTCATAATTGAAAAGAAACACATGGCATTCATCTACAAGTACGAACAAATATAATCATTCACTCACACATCACATTTTTGCATCAAACATAGTATACAAGGTACTTGCAGTATATCAACATCATGAACAAGGCACAAAACATTCATGTAAACAACATATCATTATGCATACAAGATTTGCCTTTTATGTAGTGACTCGTTAGCGTGCAACGGAGGTGTTCCCACACGGATGTCTCACCGCCTACACAAGCATGTTCCCAAAATAAGAACAACGATATAACACTGCTACCGATGTTCTACAATAACCCCGACTATTCAATATACCGCATAGACCCAAATTGAAAATAAACTATTTCGCCGATTTCAGCCCTTATGAGCAGCGGTACGAAAAAGCATATTTAATTATCTGGAACTCAAACGACACGAAACCAGTGCCCAGATTTTCTTAACTTAACTGGCTACAAAACTCTAGTTGATGGTAAACTCTAATTCGGCCAATACAGAGGTCTAATCATCCAATGAAAAACTATAATTGCAATCTGCCCAGAATTCAGAACAGCCCGAAACCACTGATCCAAATAAAGTGATTTTTATCAGCCTGGAAACATGGTGAAATTATCTTCATAAATCTAGTTGGGTGGCCGACCTGATTCTGACTCTAACTAGATCAAAACCTAGGTGCAACCGACTATACCCAGCAATTCTGGCAGACAGACCAGCACGTAGTAAAACAGTCATAACTTTTAATCTACTGGGTGAAAATTCGTGATCCAGGTGCCAAAAGAAAGCTAATGAAACCAGAAACATATCTCTAGGAGAGGTCGACCCGAGATTCGGCCTCTAAAGGGTCGAAACTGGCCGCGCAAGAAGACAGATGCGTTCTGGAATCTCCAGGACAGAATGCGATTTAGATCTAATCCACCATTAATCAATAAAACCGAATCAAACTACCACTAAAACACCTTCGTTACCCTTGAAGACCCGTAGAACGACGATGATCTGGTTCCCTATGGCCTTCCTCCCTTCTCCTCTCCTCCCTCTCCAAAGGGCCGGCCACAAGGACGCGAAGGATGGCCGGTGACGACGGCGGGGAAAGGAGATGTCGGAGGGGATCTTGGGAGAAGCACCGGGATCACCGAGACAACACCACAGCAGCCAGGGGGCACCAAGGGGCAGCAAGGAGTAGGAGAGGGCAATGGAGGTGGCGGCCACAAGGGGAGGGAGAGGGAAGTGGGGAGGCGGCTAGGGTTGGGGTGCCTCCCCTCCCTTGGCCGCCCTCTTGGGCTGGTCTCCCCTCTTGGGCCTCCTGGTGGCAGCCCAAGGCCCAGTTGGCGAAGAAAGCGTAAAACCCCTCACGAATCGGAAATTCAGAGTTTGCATTTGTCTTTACCCTCCACTTCATTCTATTTACCGAATTCTATTCCGAGTATTACATTCTACCCCTTAACAGATTCGACTTAATCTAAACACGATCTTACTCAAAGAAAATCGCGATCGAATTTATTAACGAAAAACACGTACTCATAAACGAACAGTGTCCGATACTTATCGCAAGACGAGGGTCTCTAGCTCTCAAGCGGCCTCTATTTCGACTCAGAGAAAACCACCACCCAAAGACCCAAAACGATGCCTAACCTAACACTCAACTAGAACTTTCTAGGTACCCTCATCGAAGAGGATCAAGGTAAGACCATACTCAATGGTCAACGCCTTAAACTATAACTCGAATCTTGAATGGTTCAATGCCCACTCAAAGACTGTAACACACCCGACGCTATGCATTTCGCGCTGCATTCTAGAGACAGTTAAAACAAAATACCAAATTTCTAATTTCTGCAACTTTCGAAAACGAAGAGAATCCAATTGAAAATAGAGAGTCCTCATCGCGTCCGCTCAATGCTAATTCTCCACCAAAAGATTAAATTCCAAATTTGACCGTTCATTTCAAAACAAATCTATTTTCTAAATAGGCAGTTTACAAATGAACACCAATACAACCAAAGGAGAAATTACTGGCACGCCCAAACCAAACACTTGCAGTTTGTCTGAATTGGAAAGAATCTACATGCCAACATGACCTCAACTCAAATTGCAGAAAACACCGGTCAACAACACCAAACTCAAACGAGAATCAAGAAAACACCTCATTATCCGATGAACATTCCTTTCCATGCTTTTCTTCAAAGAATAAAATTTCTCTCGAATCCTTGAAATTTGAATTCATCGCAAACCACACGAGCTTAAACCTTTTAGTTAAATATCCTCAAATCATGCTCAAACTGAATTAAATCATCCACACCATTGTGAAGAGAATCTATGAAATCTACTGGATACTCTAGGTAATACAGAATCGATTTGATTGAAAGCATCCAAAACACCACAATAGTAGGCACCACGTAATCACATTATCTTCAATTTCCAATAACAACAATTCAAGATCCTTAGCACGCACGGACATGTACTACATCAGAAGAGTTCTATCAATGACCATTCATTGCTCAGGAAACTCTATTATCCCACTTTCTATACGCACAATCATTGTGTAACCAACGGTCTAGCATAACAACGCAAACCCAAATTTAACCTCCAAGATCTCTACCACAAATTTCATTTATAACATATAGGGAAATCAATGGATTGACTCTCCAACATTTTCCCCAATTCTAACATACTCACTCAATTGCATACTTAGAAATTTCTCGCCTAATCTCGCATCATTATCCAATTGCGTTGCTTTATAGAAGTAATCAAGGTTTCCATACTTTCGATAATCACCGACCATTCAATCATGAACTGAAGTTATGAAGTTTCACTATACCATAGGTTCTATTCAGTCGAAACACTTTTCAGACTTACTTCGAAACCAAGCATTCCATGTGAATTAAATTTTTTTTTCCCCAAGAGATACAGATCAAAATCATTCTACATTCTACTACTCCTCCAGTAACTTGGTAGCAAAATATCACCGCTACGATTACTCATCTACCACCAACCGATGCCAAACTTAGCCTTTGCAAACACTTTGCAACCCAAAACTGTGATCCTTTCTCAAAAGGAAGAGGCGAACAAAGATAAGTTTATTCACACAGAAAGACGTTGCTCATCACGGCGAAAGGTGAAACCAAAAGAAATATTCGATAAAGGTGATCTTGAAAACGAAAGTCGAGTTCATAATTGAGGCACACATCCTCAAAAGAGAATAGCAAAACAAATTGACACGAAAGAAAGATATTACGCTTGAAATTCGCCATCTCTTGAGCGGAAAGAGCAACAAATTTAGGACGCTTCAAATAACCACAAGATTTAATTAAGAATCGATAAGATCCTTCAACAGCCAACTTGCTCAAACAGTTCATCTACTTGGGAAACACGAGATCCAAATGTTCTCACCACAAAACTCAAACATTTCCCTTTACAGATTTCACGGAAAGCAAACGGATTAACTTCGCCTCAAGAGATCAACGAAAATATTCCTTTATTGCAACCTCACTTTGCTAACTCAAACCAAGGAACCTTTCGGACTAAATCACACGAAATCTTTAAGAAACAATAGGTTAATCCAATTCCTCCATTACCCAAAATAATTTCGCTACGGTTGATTCACGAGCCCAAGGTACCGTGAAAGCTAAACTTGAAATATTCTTATTTGAACGATGCCACTAAAGGCGATCAATTTACTACAGTATTAACATCAAGTCCATAACAACACTTAGAAAACTTTTCGGAGACCCACGTGGAATGAATGGGTTGATTCCTTCTCGAAAGAAGAGGCAAATAGAAACGATCTTCACCGATCTGAAAAAAAAATCATTTACCACTCGCAAGGAACACAAAACTCGTGGGTAAACCAATTAGGCAACGAACTCGAGAAAACATATGGGAAGTCCACAGATTGAAAACATAGGCCTCACAAAAATAGAATATCCGACCTTAATCATAGGAACAAGCGGGTAATCAAGATCAAAACACCCGCATCATGGAAGAACTATTATAATTTTTCAACATATCGCTTTACTCGCAAACTATGTTTACCACAAAGAACTTGAATTCCCAAAAGAGCATGAACACAAAACTGAAATTTGATCATTTTAGAAATATTACTAAAGGCGACGACTTTCTTTCTTTATAAAGGAATCAACATTGCCATCACATTATCGATCATGTCAATAAACCTTCTAAAGGAACATGGCAAATCGTGTTACGTAAATTTTTCAAAGATCAAATGGAATTGTAATAACAACTTATTCTAGAGAGGAAACTTAGTACGAAAACCACAAAACTGAAACAAACCTCACACACAACTCCACCATAACATTAGAAAAGGGTTTCACCTTTTTTTTTTCAAGAGAGGTTCTAAACTCCAACATTCCAGCTACTCCGAAAGAAACGAGTAGAGTCAAGACTTTCTTCGACAAACTTTGTAAAAGCTAATTCTCGTTCCCCAAAATACCAAACGGTTAACTAGGTCCCCTTAATCAACAAGTGAGATAGGACCCTTACAAAAGAATGATCTTGTCAATAATATCGTACAAGTAGCAAAGAGAGCTCAAGAATCGTAAAGACAAGAATTATTTTGAAAAACATCTAGGGACCAATAGGAACCCGTAGCCAACCAATTTGTTTGATTACCATCTCCGACTTAATCACCACAAGGCACCACAAAAGGGGTTTTAACACTAATCCTCAGAAAAGAGATGCGTTAAACTTCAAGACGCGGAATGATCCAAAAGAAATACATGGAGCGAATGCTTCCTCGTGTTAACGAACATGCAACAAAAAACTCTCATTATACAAACTATCAAACGAGTAAATGAGTCGCTATTTTCCAATGAGAAGGAAGGAACAAACATGGAAATATCAATATTGCCAACTGTCGAAGATCATTTAAAATAAAAGAAATTCAACAACTGAAAAATAATAATATTTTCAGAGAACCATTAAAGACCTATTGGATCTCATCAACTACCACGAATCATGAACCTAAGAGAAATTCATCAACTACCACCAGACAAGAATTTTTAAAAATCAGAAATCAAGGAAGAGAACCACTGTCTAAAGCATCCCAAAAAGAAATATGCAAGATCATTGTGCACTTGATAAAGAACTTGCTAAAGAAATCTGCCAATGCCCGAAACCCCAAGCGAACACACGGTTGAATTTTCCAACAGGTAAAATGTAACTTCGTGAAAAGGTAAATCTTGCAATTTAACTATGCTTACGTGGAGCGTAAATATCACAATAGTAGAAAGAACAATAATTGTTTCAAAGAACGATCAAATCTACTAGAGATTGCCCACTTCATTATAACCTCCATTCAAAAGAAATTCACGAACTATCGTAAACTACAACGTAAAACCAGATACAAACTTGAGAAGGACAATAACTTCATCAATGAGCTCAGCTCAACACGTAACTTTGGAACAGGGTAAGAACTTCTCTACTATTACAACACGAACAAGTGGTGTAGCTCAGTAAATCCTGTGACGACAACCACGAATTCAATTTGCCGACGTCCGCATCGATACGCATAACTAATGCAATCAATTATGAATATATAGGATCATCTCATGACAATCATAGAATAATTCATAGATATATAGGATATCACATCATATCATAGTTTAACACATCATAGCACAAAACAACTCAACAACGACTCATTAATCGAGTCACAACAATTGGAATGCGAAGCGTAGTTTACCCAACCCTCCGAATGTGCACAAGGTGTCAATTTAATATGTTTGAATGAACCATGGACCTAAAGCCCGCTCGATACCAAGCTGTAACACCGACTATAAGGAAGTCAAGATGTCACCTACAACCACTACTCTTTAGAAGAATAACATCAAAACACATGACCAAGTTAATCAAGTATAAAGATTATACGAAACAAGAATTCATCATCGAGTTTAATCAATGGAATAGAAATAAACAATTCGAGAGATAAGGTAGTTATGACCAAACGGCTTATTACAATTCATCACAAGTCATAATTAACGACATGAAAAGTCCTCAAAATGTTTGGTTTATGGTAGTGAGTGCATCGTGATGAACTACCCTCCACAAGATCATTCTTCCTTGTCATTTAACTAAATAAAACAACAAAGCAAGAATGAGCCAAAGACTCAAACAAGTAATCAGATGTAACAATCAAACATTCCATGAACAATATATCACAATCATCATTTGAACATTTATCGAAACGAATTTATGAATGGATGAAGTGGAATGATGCATTGAAGGAATTGGACATATTGCAAAGATATACCAGATAGCGAGTGAAACACCCGTCGGTGTTCACTTAAAGTAATCGTATGAAGAACGTTTCATACGATCGTCCAACGTGGCCCACATTGAATGGTGGACTCACGTAACATGGCCCACATTGGAATGGTGGACTCATGTACCCATTCTCGAATTGATGGGATTTTCAAGTGCCCATACCGAATTGATGGGTCTTACCAATGTAATTTATGCATGTCATGATGTGATCCCATGGCAATATTGAATAGTACTCATAATTGAAAAGAAACACATGGCATTCATCTACAAGTACGAACAAATATAATCATTCACTCACACATCACATTTTTGCATCAAACATAGTATACAAGGTACTTGCAAGATATCAACATCATGAACAAGGCACAAAACATTCATGTAAACAACATATCATTATGCATACAAGACTTGCCTTTTGCGTAGTGACTCGTTAGCGTGCAACGGAGGTGTTCCCACACGGATGTCTCACCGCCTACACAAGCATGTTCCCAAAATAAGAACAACGATATAACATTGCTACCGATGTTCTACAATAACCCCGACTATTCAATATACCGCATAGACCCAAATTGAAAATAAACTATTCTGCCAGATTTCAGCCCTTATGAGCAGCGGTACGAGAAAAAGCATATTTAATTATCTGGAACTCGAAACGACACGAAACCAGTGCCCAGATTTTCTTAACTTAACTGGCTACAAAACTCTAGTTGATGGTAAACTCTAATTCGGCCAATACAGAGGTCTAATCATCCAATGAAAAACTATAATTGCAATCTGCCCAGAATTCAGAACAGCCCGAAAGAAAAGGCTCTAACTTTTAAACCACTGATCCAAATAAAGTGATTTTTATCAGCTTGGAAACATGGTGACATTATCTTCATAAACCTAGTTGGGTGGCCCACCTGATTCTGACTCTAACTAGATCAAAACCTAGGTGCAACCGACTATACCCAGCAATTCTGGCAGACAGACCAGCACATAGTAAAACAGTCATAACGTTTAATCTACTGGGTGAAAATTCGTGATCCAGGTGCCAAAAGAAAGCTAATGAAACCAGAAACATATCTCTAGGAGAGGGCGACCCGAGATTCGGCCTCTAAAGGGTCGAAACTGGCCGCGCAAGAAGACAGATGCGTTCTGGAATCTCCAGGACAGAACGCGATTTAGATCTAATCCACCATTAATCAATAAAACCGAATCAAACTACCACTAAAACACCTTCGTTACCCTTGAAGACCCGTAGAACGACGATGATCTGGTTCCCTATGGCCTTCCTCCCTTCTCCTCTCCTCCCTCTCCAAAGGGCCGCCACAAGGACGCCAAGGATGGCCGTGACGACGGCGGGAAAGGAGATGTCGGAGGATCTTGGGAGAAGCACCGGGATCACCGGAGACAACACCACAAAGCAGCGAGGGGGCACCAAGGGCAGCAAGGAGTAGGGAGAGGGCAATGGAGGTGGCGGCCACAAGGGGAGGGAGAGGGAAGTGGGGAGGCGGCTAGGGTTGGGGTGCCTCCTCCCTTGGCCGCCCTCTGGGCTGGTCTCCCCTCTTGGGCCTCTGGGTGGCAGCCCAAGGCCCAGTTGGCGAAGAAAAGCAAACCCCCGCTGAATCGAAATTCAGAGTTTGCATTTGTCTTTTACCCCTCCAGCTTCATTCTATTTACCGAATTCTATTCCGGAGTATTACAGGAAACCCTGAATCTGCCATTATCTTAATCATATTTTAAACGACAACTTGATAGTTCATTCTCATCGGGAATTCAGGACAGCAGTACTAAAATCATCATATCTTTTACTACGAAACTCAGAACGAAGTGATCCTGTACTCTCTAAAAACACAACAAAACTGTCTATGATAACCTAGTTGGAAAGGTCCTCTGATCCGGCCTTCTAATAAATCTAATTATCAGGTGAAGTTTCAGTTCCTTCAATCTGTCAGTGAGAAATGCAACGGTAGTATAAAATTCATAACTTTTGATTGACACAACTAAAAAACATGTTCTTTACCAATATGGAAATCTTACTAGATTGCCTAAAAAATTTGTGTTGGGTGAACTTTCTAATTCGGTCTCTAAGTAAGTCATATTGGCCAAACAAGATAACTGCTAATTCTCATCAACGCTTCTGGACAGTCGCAAAGAAACTATTATAACTTCTAAACCGTAACTCCAAATCAAGTGATATTTACTCTTATAGAAAGCTAAGGATGAGCACTAGAACTTTCTAAGAGACCCTATCTCTTGATTCGGACTTTAACTTGACGAAATTGTATGATCAACCCGAGGGTAGAAATCTAATCTGATTGGCACTCTGGATCGCAGCGACGATGATGCGCCAATGGGAGGTTACCTTGTCGGGAAAAATGCAGAACCAGCAGGGAAGATGACCTCGGAGAGGGGTTGTGCCAGGGGAGGAAGGGGAGAGGAGGGGTGGCGGCTCGGGGAGGAGGAGTGCCGGCTTCGGGGAGGGGAAAGGGTTTGGCCTAGGGTTAAGGGTGGGCGGCATGGGCTTGGGCCTTGGGGCGCCTCCCCCCTTCTTGGCCCACACATGGCCGACCACTTGGCTACTCTAGCCTAGGTCCGAGGCCCAGGTTCCAAAATTCCACCAAAATCCTTGAATTTTCAATTAATTCCCTTACACGATTAATATTCTCTCTAATTGATATTCGGGGTATTACATTCTACCCCCTTAACAGAATTCGCCCTGAATTCTAACCAACGAAACGAACACAAGAACGAACTGCCACGGAATTGAAATCAATGAATTTAACATGTACCAGAAGCAAACATGTCTGGATATTGCTCGCGCATGCGGGACTCTAGCTTCCAAGTGGCCTCTCTCTCAGTCTGATGAGACCAAAGAACCTTGACGTACTTCAAGGTCTTGTTCCTCAGAACCCGCTCTGACTCTTCTAGAATTTTCACTGGCCGGGACTCAAAAGTAAGATCCTGCTCAATGCTCAACGGCTCCAATGGAATAGCATGCTCTGGGTCTCTCAAGAATTTCTCAACATTGATACATGAAACACATTATGAACTCCGTGTATGGACTCAGGAAGATTCAAGCGATAAGCTAATTTCCCAATTCGTGCCACGATTGGAAATGGTCCAATGTACCTCGGGCTAAGCTTCCATTTGGTACCAAACCGCACTACGCCTTTGGTAGGAGATACTCTCAATAGAACCTCGTCCCTCACTTCGAATTTCAAATCTCGCCTTCTGACATCTGCATAGCTCTTATGTCTGCTCCGAGCAGCTAACATATTATTCCTAATCTCTGCTAGTCTGGCCACAGTTTGCTGAACCCAATCGGGATCCAAAACTGCCCGCTCTCCAACTGCATCCCAGCACAACAGGGATCTGCACTTCCGTCCATAAAGAACCTCAAACGGAGCATTTCGAATGCTAGCATGGTAACTGTTGTTTTAGGCGAATTCTGCCAAAACTAGGTGATCTTCCCAACCTCCCTTCCAAGACTTAATACAACATCTGAGCATATCCTCTAGAGTCTGAATGGTGCGTTCAGATTGACCATCTGTTTGGGGTGAAATGCGGTGCTAAGACGAAGCTGTGTGCCCAAAGCACTTTGCAAACTTTCCCAGAACTTGGAGACAAATTTAGCATCTCGATCAGAAACAATGGTTTTAGGCACCCCGTGCAACCGCACTATTTCTCGTACATAGAGAGGATCCAAATCACTTGCTGAATTGGTTGTACGAATAGGAATGAAATGTGCAGACTTACTGAACCGGTCCACTATGACCCAAATAGCATCCTTCCCTCGCTGCGTGTGAGGTAAACCAACTACGAAATCCATGGATATGTCATCCCATGGCCAAATTGGAACCTCTAAAGGTTGCAACAAACCTGCTAGTCGCTTATGCTCAGCCTTGACCCGCTGGCAAACTCCACAAGATGCTACATATTGAACGATATTGGCCTTCATCCTTTTCCACCAGAAACTCTACTTCAAGTCCTTGTACATCTTGGTCTCACCAGGATGTACGGTATATGGAGTATGACGTGCTTCCCTTAGAATCTCATCTTTGACCTGAGCCTCCTGTGGTACACAGAGGTAGCCTTTAAAACGCAACGCACCACACTCTTCTACACTGAAGTGGCCTTGTTTGCCCTCAACGAAACGCTTCCTCACTCGCTGGAGCATCTGATCATTCTGTTGTGCTTCCCGCACTCGATCTGGGATGGCTGACTCAAGAAGTAACCGAGTCTCGGTCTGGGCGGTTGTAACACCCTATCTATTCGGAAGCCAAAATGTTACCTAAAAGCACAACATACCATCAATTTGCGGAATAAGATTCAATATGCATCTAACCAATTAACAATAACAGGGTAACGAGATGTAAATAACCAATTCATCAATGGCAAATATTCAAGAAACTAAACGTGGAACGGCATGACATGAAGTATAAACGATACTCATTACATTCATCTCTCATCAAAGAAAAACATAGTTGAAAACATTAATAAAAATATAATGTGATGATCTGTGTGGAACGTGCTTGTCTACTCCCTCCCATTAACATCATCACCAACAAGGATCACCTAAATAAACACAGAAAAGCAAGGGTGAGTCGAAACTCAGCAAGTACAATTAACGAATAACCGAAACATCAAGAGAACAAGGTAATCACAATCCACTTGTAAACACTTCTCTGAACATTTATGGAAATGCATGGAATGGAATAATGCAATGAAGGAATGGACTGCTCATGTAACACCCTGACTATAAGGAAGTCAAGATGTCACCTACAATCACTAATCTTTAGGAAATTCACAACAATAAGTATTACTATATGTGGCGTACCACAAGGATATACGTGAACAGGAAATCATCAACAAGTTTAATCAACGGGGTGGAAATAAATATTTCAGGGAGATATGGTAAATACGGCCAAGTTGGCTTATTACAATTCAACACAAGGCATAAATAGAAAACAATATTAAGTTCTCAAATGTTTTGGATTATGGTAGTGAGTGCATCGTGTTGAACTACCCTCCATGAAACCGTTCCTCCTTGTCATTTACCTAAATAAAACAACAAAGCAAGAATGAGCCAAAGACTCAGCAAGTACTTGAAAGTAACAATCAACATCTAATGAACCATATACACTATCACAGATTGAACATTTATTGGAAACAATTCTTATGAATGGATGAAATGAAATGATGCAATGAAGGAAGTGGACATATCGCAAAGATATATCGCAGATAGCGAGTGAAACACCGTCGGTGTTCACTAAAAGTTTCCGTATGAAGAACGTTTCATACGGCCGTCCAACGTGGCCCACATTGGAATGGTGGACACACGTACCCATTCTGGAATTGATGGGGTTTCAGATGCCCATACTGGAATTGATGGGTCTTACAAGAGAAATCCACTTTCGTGGTCATTATGAATTCATGCATGACATGATGTGATCTCATAGTAAGTTTGAACATCAAGCATTAATGGAAAGAAATACACATGGTATTCAACTAGACATGCAAACAAGTATAACCATGTACACACACATCACATATTGTATCAATAATAGCATACAAGTACTTGCTCACACAAGGCGACGGGTTGGGAGGTAACTGAGATACCCCTCCACTCACCGCTTCACCGCCTACAATATAAAATAATCGAAATGAGGACAAACGAGTAAGACATTGCTACACATGCCCTCCCACAATCTCTAACCAAACCAACCAAACAAAAGGTTCAATTTGATCCATTCGCTCAAACATTCCAAATACCCCTAAACTGGCAGTTTTACTAGAAAATTCACCAATAAATAACCGTAGGTCCAAAAGACCTGAAACCAGTGCTCAACTTCTCTTAACGTAACTGGCTACGAAACTCTAGTTGATGGTAAACTCTAATTCGGCCAAAACAGGGGTCTAACCATCCAACGAAAAACTATATCCGCAGTCTGCCCAGAATTCAGAACAGCCCCAAAGAAAAGGCTCTAACTTTTAAACCACTGATCCAAATAAAGTGATCTTTATCAGCCTAGAAACATGGTGAAATTATCTTCATAAACCTAGTTAGGTTGCCGACCTGGTTCTGAATCTAACTATATAAAAACCTAGGTGCAACCGACTATACCCAGAATTTCTGTCAGACAGAGCAGTACGTGGTAAAACAGTTATAACTTTTAAACTACTGGGTGAAAATTCGTGATCCAGGTGCCAAAAGAAAGCTAATGAAACCAGGATCAATTCTCCAGAAGACACAGATGTCCAATTCGGCCTCTAAGACACCCAAAACTGAGGTACAACGTACTGGACAGAATCAATCTACTGACAGAATTAAAACGAAACTACAAATCCAATCGGATTCTCAACTCTAATGGAATCAAACAACGAATCGGATGTCTAATTACCCTTGTAGACCAGTAGGACGACAATGATCCGCTGCACAAGGGCCTTCCTCCCTTCCCCTCTCTTCCCTCTCTTAGGGCCGGCCACCGGGAGACGACGAACGGCCGTCGACGTCGGCGGGGAACGGAGATGTTGGAGGGGACCTTGAGGAGGAGCGACGGGGATCACCGGAGGTGGCACCACCACTGCGAGGAGGCACCAAGGAGCAGCAAGGGAGCCGGCTTTGGGGAGGAGAGGTGGCGGCCAAAGGGGGAGGGAGGTGGAGGCGGCTAGGGTTTGGGGGAGTGGCGCCCCTTTGGCCGGCCCCCTCTTGGGCCACCTGGTCATGGATCATGCCCAAAGTTGACGAAAAATAACATTTACCCCCGCGATTGGAAAAATCCGACGAAAGCTGCTTTTTACTCCTCCGATTTCTTTCTTTTTACCGATTCGGTTCCGGAAAGTTTTAAATCTCGTTTTCGAATAACATTCCCAGACATTCGAAACGATACAACCTAGCTGGATTTATGAGGTATTACAGCTCACAACTTATACCAGTATAGTGAGTGACACACCCGTCGGTGTTCACTTAAGCCCGTACATAACAAAGTATGGGGACCCAAATGCCGTATGAAGAACGTTTCATACGGGTGTCCGAAACTGCCCACATTGAAATGGTGGGTCTTACATACCCACATTGAAATGGTGGGTATAATGTGCCCATACTGGAATTGATGGGACTTACAAAATTCCACTCCCGTGGAAGGAAATAGAACAACATGAATGGAATGAATCAATGAATACGAATGCCATTAACTGAAATCACATGACGTATCCATTCGAAACGAAATAAATATCATGGACGAATATCAAGAACATTCATTATCTTCTCTCTCAAGAATTATCACTTGAACCAGAATCGACATCATGGATGAATAACAAGGACATTCACAAACATATCACGTCATCAAGCAACAGTCGAAATCAACACATTTTGACATAAGGTACTTGCATGTAATGGAATATGGATGTTGCTTAACACTTTCGATTGAAAACATGGATCTTGAAAACATTAGAAAGAACACAACCACAAATCATTCATCAAGGTGAAGGATTGCAATGTACTTGCCTTCCGTCCTACGACGTACTAGGAAGCAACGAAGGTGTCCTTCCACCCACCGTCTCACCGCCTACACAAGCATTTACATGGGATAAGGATAACAAGGTATGACGTATCTACACGTGCTCTACCATACCCTCTAACCATCCCACACAACCATGGGTTCAATTTGACAACTTCACCCAAAAGGCCGGATTACTGCTCTACTGGTAGTTGTACGAGAAAATTCACAATTAAATATCTGTAACTCCTAAAGACCTGAAACTAGTGCTCAGCTAATCCTAACGAACCAGGCTACGAAACTTTAGTTGGTGGGATCCTCTGATTCGGCCAAAACAGAGGACTAAACTGCCCAAGAAGACACCGACAGAAACCTGTCCAGATTCCAGAACAGTCGTAAACAAAAGCCTGTAACTTTCATTATACTGATCCTATGGAGATGATCTTTATTAATCTGGAATCATGGAGAAATTATCTTCAAAAACCTATTTGGGTGGCCGCCCTGAATCTGGCTCTAACTAGAACAAAACTGAGGAGCAACCGACAGTCTCCAAAATCTCTGACAGACAGAGTAGTGTGTGGTTAAAAATTCATAACTCCTAAACCAAAGGGTGGAATCTCGTGATCTCGGTGCCAAAAGAAATCTAACGAAACCAGAAACATAACTCTAGGAGACGTCGACCCGAGATTAGGCCTCTAAGGAATTTAATATGGCCAGACAAGACAACTACCAACTCTCGTCAGATCTACTGGACAATCATGGTAAAACTACCATAACTCCTTAACCGTAATTCCAAATCTAGTGATCTCGGTGCCCAAAGAAAGCTAAGACTGAGCGGAAAGATCAAAAATGTACACAACTTACCCAAATCTGACAAGCAACAGCGCTAGCGCAGGGGAAAGGTGGAAGTGGCGGCTCCAAGTGGGGGAAAGGGGAAAAGAGGAGTGGGGCTAGGGTTTTGGGGGGTGGGGTTCCCCCCTTATGGCCGGCCACACATGGGCTTCCCCCCTGGGCCGTGGCCCAGCAGACAAAGTTGTCGAATAAAAGTGAAAAACCCCCTATTTTTCTCAGAATTTCTATTCCTTTCTTTGCATTTTTCTCCTCCGACTGAATCTCTAATTACCGATCCGTTTCCGGGGTATTACATTCTACCCCCCTTAACAGAATTCGACCCCGAATTCTACCAACGAAACGAACACACGATTAAAAATATCACAGAATTGCAATCGACGAATTAGCACATATCAGAAACGAACAAATCTAAATACTACTCGCACATGCGAGACTCTAGCCCTGAAGTGGCCTCTCTCTCGGACTAGAGAAACCACAACACAAAAACGTAAAACGATGACTGACCTAACACTCAACCTGAACTTTCTAGGTTCACTAATTAGAAGAGGATCGAAGGTAAGACCTTACTTGACGGTCAACGTCTTTTACTAAATCTCAAACTTTGAATGGCTCAGCTGCTCACTCAGCCCAGAACACAACAGACGTTGTGTACTTCGCGAATGAACCCGAGACGGACAAAACGATATGCTAACTTCCCAATTTCTGCAAGTTTCAGGAACGAAGACAATCCAATTGGAAATAGAGAGTCCTCATAGCAACCACGTAATGCTAACTCTTCGCTAAAAGATTAAATCCCAAATTTGACAATTCATCTCGGAAACAAATCTTTGGTTTTTTTTAAGTAGGCAGTTTACAAATGAACACCACGACAACCAAAGGAGGAATCACTCGAATGCTAAAACCAAATACTTCTTGTGGTTTATCAGAATTGGAAGGAATCAAACATGCCCACACAACGCCGACTCAAATTGCAGAAAACACCGGTCAACAACACAAAACTCAAACGAGAATCAAGAAAACGCCTCATTATCCGATGAAACATCCTTTCCTCAGTTTCTCTCTTATAGGAATAAAATTTCTCTCGAATCTTGAAATTCGAATTCATCACAAACCACCCGAGCTTGAACCTCTTAGTTAAACATCATCAAATTATGTTCAAACTGAAGTACATCATCCACACCATTGTGGAGAGGCTATATTGAATCCACCGAATACTCTAGATAACTCATTCTCCTAACCAAAATTGATTTGACAGAAGGCGTTCAAAGCAACACAGAATAGGTCCCACACAATGACATTACCTACAATTTCCAAGAACAACAACTCAGAATTCTTAGCACGCACGTTCATATACTTCATCAGAAGGGTTCTATCAATTATCATTCCACTGCTCAGGAAACTCCATTATTCCACTCTCTCTACACACAATCATTGAGTGACTAAAGGTCTAGCATGAAAATGCAAAGCCCAGATTTAACCTCCAAGACTTCTACTACAAATTGCAATTATAACAGATAGGGAAATCAATGGATTGAATCTACAACATTCCCACAATTCTAACATACTCACTTATTGACATCCTCAAAAATTACCCACATAATCTCGCAATCTTACCCAATTGTGTTACTCTATAAAAATTAATCAAGGTCTCCATACCTTCGATAATTCTCGACCTTTCAGCTCTATTTCGAAACCAAACATTCCCTGTGGATCAAAGTTTCCTCCAAGAGATACAGATCAAAACCATTTCACATACTACTACTCCTCCAATAATTTGGTAGCAAAATATCACCATTACTAAAACTTAACCACCACCAAACAGTTGCCAATTTAAGCTTTGTAAAATTTTGCAACAAAACTGCTGGGTCTTTCTCAAAAGAAAGAGGTGAAAAAGGACAAACTTTGTCACACAGAAAAACGTTGCTCCTCACAGCGAGCACGAAACCAAAAGAAAGAATCCGGTAAGGACGACCTTAAACGAGACAAAAGTTGAGTTCACAGCTAAGTGTACACATCCCTCAAAAAGGAATTACCTTGTAACAACCAATAAGAAAATGACATTGCGATTGAAAATCGACATCTCTTGAGCGGAAAGAGCAGAAAGTTTAGGAACGATTCAAATAACCACAAGTTACAAAACTTGATTCAAATTATCAAATACTTCTACTGCACTCTTTTCTTTAACACAACAACTGGTCCTTGAACTAACAACACTTGCCACAACGAACAAGGTAAGTTCTTTAGTCCAATCCATAGAACTATTTAAGAACCAATAAAATTCTTCGACACGCCAAATTTGCTCGGAACAGTTCATCTACTCATGAAACATGAGATCCAAATGATCTCAGCAACAAAACTCGAAACATTTTCGCATTCTGATTTCACGGAAAGCAAACGGATTAATTTCCTCTTGAAGAAATCAACGAAAGTTTTCTTTGATTGCAACATCACTTTGCGAACTCAAACCAAAGAGCATTTAAGACCAAATCGCACGAAACTCTTAAGAAGCAATAGGACTTTCCCATACACCATTTTATTTAAAATAATTTTAGCTACCAGAATATTCTTGAGCTCCAAACGATCACAGAAACGAAACTTGAAGTATTCTCATTTAAGCGATTTCACCAGTGGCGATCAATTTACTTCAAGTATTAACATCAATCTCACAACTACAATTAGAAAACACCTAGAAAGACTCATGCGAAAAGAGTGGGTCGAATCTTTCTCAAAAGAAGAGGCACATGAAAACGATTTTCGCCAACTAGAAAAATCATTTACCACTCGCACTGAATACAGGACCAAGGGTAAAACCAATTAGGCGAAGAGTTCCAAAAACATCTCTGAAGTCCACAGTTGAGGCACAAGGAGAAAATCAAACTACAAATGAGAAGAAGGTACTGACTTTGAAAGTTAGAAATTTCAATGCGGCAAAGGCATAAGGTTTCATCAATATTAGCATGCCAAGAAAATAGGTAGATCTAGTACTTATGTAAGATCAGCAAGTAGATGTTTATGAGGAGAACACTCCAACTACTCGAAAAGGAATGAGTTGAGTCAAAAATTTATTCAATGAACTTTGTGAAAGGTAATTCATATTCTCCAAAATACCAAACGGATAACCAGGTTACCTTTACCAGCAAGAAAGATTGGACTATCATAAAAGAGAATGATATTGTCATTAATAACGTTTACAAATAGTAAAGAGAGCTCAGCAGTCAGGAAGACAAAAAAATTGTTTTGAAAAACAAATAGGGATCAATAGAAACCCCTAGCCCATAATTTTTGTTTGAGTACAACCTCTGACTTAATCACAACACAACACCACCAAAGGGTTTTAACATTTTCTTGTAAAAGAGACGCATTAAACTTCAACAAGCGGAATGATCTAAAAGAAATACATGGAGCCAATGCTTTCTTGTGTCAACGAACTTGCAACAGAAAACTCTCGTTATTCAAACTATCAAACGAGTAAATGAGTCATTTTTTTAGTAAGAAAGACGGAACAACCATGGAGATAACAATATTGCCAATTGTCGAAGATCACCAGTAGTAAAAGCAACTCAACAATAAAAAAACAATAGTGTTTTCAGGGAACCATTAAAGACCCAATGAAACTCATCTACCATGCATCATGAACCCAAGAGAAATTTATCAACCACCACCGGACAGGAGCTTGTCAAATTAAGAATTCAAGGAAGAGAACGACTTTCTAAAGTAATCCACAAGAAATATGCAAGGCCAATGCAAACTTAATAAAGAACTTTGCAAAAGAAATCTTCCAACGCCCAAAATTCCAAGCAAACAAGTAAGTTAAATTTTCCAACAGGGGTAAAGCATAACTTCCGTGAAAAGATAAATCTTGCAATTTAACTATGCTCACGCGGAGCAGTAATATCACAATAGTCGAAAGTACAATAACTGTTTCAAAGAACGATCAGAAACCTACTGGAGCTTGCCCGCCTCATTATAACCCTCCTTTCAAAAGAAATTCACGAACTACAAGAAACTACAACCAGGAAACCAGATACAAATTTGTGAAAGACAACAACTTCAACAATGAGCTCAGGCTCAACACAGATCTATGGAACAGGGGTAAAAACTTCTCTACTCTCATACCACAAATAGTGGTGTAGCCTGGCAAAACCCAGCACAACAACCACGAACTCAACTGCTCAACGTCCGCTACCGATACACATAGCTAATGCAATCAAGTATGAATATATAGGATCATCTCATGGCAATCATAGAATAATTCATAGATATAGGATACCACATCATGTCACAGATTAACAACATGAGAGATAGTACAAAATCAATTCTACACAGTACTACATAATGAACCAAATCACAAGAAATGCGGAAACAATGGATTTCCCAAACCCCACCTACTGTGCACAGTGTGTCATTTTAATACTTTTCTACTAACCACGGACCTAAAGTCCGCTCTGATACCAACTGTAACACCCTGGCTATTCGGAAGCCAAAATGTTACCTAAAAGCACAACATACCAGCAATTTGCGGAATAAGATTCAATATGCATCTAACCAATTAACAATAACAGGGTAACGAGATGTAAATAGCCAATTCATCAATGGCGAATATTCAAGAAACTAAACGTGGAACGGCATGACATGAAGTCTAAACGATACTCATTACATTCATCTCTCATCAAAGAAAAACATAGTTGAAAACATTAATGAAAATATAATGTGATGATCTGTGTGGAACGTGTTTGTCTACTCCCTCCCATTAACATCATCACCAACAAGGATCACCTAAATAAATACAGAAAAGCAAGGGTGAGTCGAAACTCAGCAAGTACAATTAAAGAATAACCGAAACATCAAGAGAACAAGGTAATCACAATCCACTTGTAAACACTTCTCTGAATATTTATGGAAATGCATGGAATGGAATAATGCAATGAAGGAATGGACCGCTCACAACTTATACCGGTATAGTGAGTGACACACCCGTCGGTGTTCACTTAAGCCCGTACTTAACAAAGTACGGGGACCCAAATGTCGTAGGAAGAACGTTTCATACGGGTGTCCGAAACTGCCCACATTGAAATGGTGGGTCTTACATACCCACATTGAAATGGTGGGTATAATGTGCCCATACTAGAATTGATGGGACTTACAAAATTCCACTCCCGTGGAAGGAAATAGAACAACATGAATGGAATGAATCAATGAATAGGAATGCCATTAACTGAAATCACATGATGTATCCATTCGAAACGAAATAAATATCATGGACGAATATCAAGAACATTCATTATCTTCTCTCTCAAGAATTATCACTTGAACCAGAATCGACATCATGGATGAATAACAAGGACATTCACAAACATATCACATCATCAAGCAACAATCGAAATCAACACATTTTGACATAAGGTACTTGAATGTAATGGAATATGGATGTTGCTTAACACTTTCGATTGAAAACATGGATCTTAGAAACATTAGAAAGAACACAACCACAAATCATTCATCAAGGTGAAGGATTGCAATGTACATGCCTTCCGTGCTGCGACGTACTAGGAAGCAACGAAGGTGTCCTTCCACCCACCGCCTCACCGCCTACACAAGCATTTACATGGGATAAGGATAACAAGGTATGACGTATCTACACGTGCTCTACCATACCCTCTAACCATCCCACACAACCATGGGTTCAATTTGACAACTTCACCCAAAAGGCCGGATTACTGCTCTACTGGCAGCTGTATGAGAAAATTCACAATTAAATATCTGTAACTCCTAAATACCTGAAACTAGTGCTCAGCTAATCCTAACGAACCAGGCTACGAAACTTTAGTTGGCGGGATCCTCTGATTCGGCCAAAACAGAGGACTAAACTGCCCAAGAAGACACCGACAGAAATCTGTCCAGATTCCAGAACAGTCGTAAAGAAAAGCCTGTAACTTTCGGTCTACTGATCCTATGGAGATGATATTTATCAATCTGGAATCATGGAGAAATTATATTCAAAAACCTATTTGGGTGGCCGCCCTGAATCTGACTCTAACTAGAACAAAACTGAGGAGCAACCGACAGTCTCCAAAATCTCTGACAGACAGAGTAGTGTGTGGTTAAAAATTCATAACTCCTAAACCACAAGGTGGAATCTCGTGATATCAGTTCCAAAAGAAAGCTAACGAAACCAGGAACATAACTCTAGAAGATGTCGACCCGAGATTCGGCCTCTAAAGAATTCAATATGGCCAGACAAGACAACTGCCAACTCTCATCAGATCTACTGGACAGTCGTGGTAAAACTTCCATAACTCCTAAACCGTAATTCCAAATCTAGTGATCTCGGTGCCCAAAGAAATCTAAGACTGAGGGCTACAACTTTCTAAGAGGCGGAAAGATCAAAAAATATACGTAACTTACTCAAATCTGATGAGCAACAGCGCTGGCGCAGAGGAAAGGTGGAAGTGGCTGCTCCAAGTGGGGGAGAGGGGAAAAGAGGAGTGGGGCTAGGGTTTTGGGCGGTGGGGTTCCCCCCTTATGGCCGGCCACACATGGGCTTCCCCCTGGGCTGCGGCCCGCGGCCCAGGTTGTCGAATAAAAGTGAAAAACCCCCTATTTTTCTCAGAATTTCTATTCCTTTCTTTGCGTTTTTCTCGTCCGACTGAATCTCTAATTACCGATCCGTTTCCGGGGTATTACAGCGGTACCCGCAAAGCAAAAGATGATATTCATACGCTCAAAACCGAGTAGGAGGTGTTGCCTTGCGACTCAGAGCATCTGCTACAACATTCGCCTTGCCAGGGTGATACCGAATGGTGAGATCATAGTCTTTTATCAACTCTAACCATCTCCACTGTCTCAGGTTCAAGTCTTTATGGGTAAAGATGTATTTTAGACTCTTGTGATCAATGAGTATATCACAAGATTCGCCGTACAAATAATTGTGCCAGATCTTTAAAGTAAGAACCACTGCGGTAAGCTCTAAATCATGAGTAGGATAATTCTTCTCATGTTTCTTCAACTGTCTCGATGCATAGGCAATCACCTTGCCATCATGTATGAGCACACAACCAAGTCCAACTCTAGACGCATCTGAATAAATTTTGAAACGCTTCCCAGGCTCAGAAAGAGTAAGAATTAGAGCAGTCACTAACCTATCTTTCAAGGTACAGAAACTGCGCTCATACGCATCTGACCACTGAAATTTGACACTTTTATGTGTCAACTGAGACATCGGTCTAGCAATGGTTGAAAAACCCTCCACGAAGCGCCGGTAATAGCCAGCTAAACCCAGAAAACTCCTCACTTCCTTAACATTGGTTGGCCTTTTCCATTCTACCACTGTTGAGATCTTGCTAGGATCAACTGAAATGCCCTCTTGATTGATTACATGGCCCATAAACCCAACTTCAGAAATCCAGAATTCACACTTCTTCAGCTTGGCATAAAATTGATTCTCTCTTAAAGTCTCAAGAACCAATCTCAGATGCTGGACATGATCCTCTTCCGTCTTGGAATAAATTAGGATATCATCAATGAATTCAACAACGAAATCATCAAGGTATCGGTGCAGCATACTGTTCATGTCTTCCATGAAAATAGCAGGAGTAATTGTTAGTCCAAAAGATATAACATTATACTCATAATGGCCATACCTCGTAGAGAAAGCCGTCTTCTTGATATCTTGCTCCCAAACTCGAATTTGGTTATAACCTGACTGAAGGTCAATCTTAGAGAATATTTTAGCTCCCTTCAGTTGATCAAAGAGATCCTCAATGCGGGGCAAAGGATATGTATTCTTCACAGTAGCCTGATTAAGAGCCCAGTAGTCCACACACATACGCCAACTGCCATCTTTCTTCTTAGTGAATAGAACAGGCGCTCCCCACAGTGAAACACTACGCCGAATCATATCTTTGGATAGTAGATCGTCCAATTGCTTCTTCAACTCCTCCTGGAAGGGTCGTGCCAAACGGTATGGAGACATTGAAATGGGTCAAGTTCCCGGAATAAGATCAATCCGGAACTCCACTTTCCGCTCTAGAGGCATCCCAGGAAGCTTCGCAGGAAAGACATCAGGAAACTCATTCACCACAGGAATCTCCTCAACACGCAGTGAAGAATTAGTCTTCTCGCTGAGAGACCAAAGCAACTCAATAGTTGAGGCCCAGCGATTGGGAAACAGACTAGCCAACACGAACAAGGAATTAGACGGTGCACTGCCCTGAAACACTAGTTCTTCACCGGATGGGGCTCGCAAATTCACCGTCTTCCAGAAACAACAAATCTTGGCACGATAACTGAATAACCAGTCCATGCCCAGAATAACATCAAAATGTGACAACTGAATTACCATAAGGTTAGAAGTGAAATTCTCATCATCAATAGTGATAGAACAGCCCGGACAAGCTGTAGAGCTAGAAATAAGACCCCCCTAGAGAGCTGACTACCACAAATTCAGAAATACGCTGCAAACTCAAGCCTGCCCTTCTAGCAAACTCCAGAGACACAAAAGAATAAGTAGCCTCTGAATAAAAAAGAACGAAAGCCTCATGTGAATCGACTAGCAAAGTACCTGTCACCAGGTCAGGACGGCCCATAGTTTCAGGGGTGGGCATGGCGTAGACTCTCGGTAGTGCCAGAGCAGAGGACGCACCGACACTCTACGAAGGGTGAACAGGAACTGCTGTGGGGGAAACGAACAACGGCGGTGCAGACGGAATGGGGTTCCAGTAGAACCCCGCAGGAGGTGCAGGAGTAATTGCTGTAGGAGGAACCCATCCTGAAGAAAGCTGAGGTGAGGGAATAGCGGCTAGGGTCTGAACTGAACCCCGAGTAGCACTGGAAGAAGACGCTGCGGGAACTGACTCCCACTTGATGATGCTCGCTGGGTTTTGTTTGCATACAGACAACTTGTGGCCTTCCCGACCACACTGACGACATGTCCCTTTGAAGGAACATTCTGAAGCCCGGTGCCCCTCACCACACCTGAAGCATTTTATACCTTGACCTGGAGTAGGACGCATCTGTGGTGTGGATGACGAAGAACGTAGCGCCGATGAAGAAGAGTGCCACTACTGAATAGGACGAGTGTGATGATTTCCCTGAAACCTCTTGGGAGCAGGTCGCTGAGAAGACTCACTTCCCCCATCAAAACTCCACTTCTGGCCACCACTAGAACCACCAGCAGGGACAGTGCCACTAGCAGCTTGCCTCTGCGAAGAATAATCCCTCTCCAGCTCCATTCCCCTGGCCTATTCGACCACGGAGCTGAAGTCACGCAAGCCAGTCGCCCCCAGAACGTGGCGATACTCCAGATTGAGGCCCCGGCGGAACCTCTTGGCCTTCTCCCAATCATCATTAGCCACCGCTGGTACAAAGCGTACTAGATTGTTGAATCCAGTCTCATACTCAGATACTGACATCTTTCCTTGAACAAATGTCACCAGTGATTACTCCATCCACTGAAGGAAGGAATTCAGATATAATTTTGCCCTGAGCTGCTCCACGAATACTTCCCAAGTGACTGATCCCTGCACTGGGGTCCTAGCAAACAGAACCCATTCCTACCAGATATCAGCTTGGCTCTTCAGCTGGAAGGCCACGAACCGCGCCTTCTGGTGAAGGGGAAAATGTGACTATCGATACTATTGCAACGAAACAATTAGACTCTGTCATTTTGGGAAATAGTAGAGAGTTGATACATTTAAATAAAGTTCCAATTCAATTGTACAAAGAGTTTTCCACAAACTATCTAGAAACATGAGAAGTCGTTTACAAACAAATGAGTCGTCAAGATTGTCTTTCATATTGAATCGAATCCGGAACCAAAGACGATTGTGGAATGCAAGAGTTGTCAATATTGGGATAAATGGAAGGAAGCAATCGAGAATGAACTCGCTTAAAAAGAGGCATGCTTTTAGATCTGTGGTTAAAACACCTCATGATGTTATTCCTGTTGGACACAAGTGGATGTTCATAAGAAAGATGAATGGACATAATAAAGTGGTGAGATACGAAGCGTGATTAGTAGTACAAGGGTTCAAGCAGTGACCCGGCTCAATTTCGATGAAACTTACTATCCTGTAATGGACAGAACAACGTTTTGATACCTTATAGCTATGGCAGCAGGAATGAATTTGAAAATGAAACTTATGGATGTCGTGACTGCATATTAATATGGGTAATTAGATTCTAAAATCTTTCATGAAGATTCCAAAAGGATTATACAGGTATTTATATGGGCCATCGCGTATGTATAGTGTTAAGTAGCAGAACTCACTATACGGGTTGAAACAATCAGGTCGTATGTGGTATAACCGACTGAGTGAATTCCTTTGACAAAAGGGATACATAAACAACGAAGTATGTCCGTGCATGTTCATAAAAAATCCAGGAATGGAATTTGCATCATCTCTATGTATGTTGACAACTCGGAAATAATTGAAAAAATGGAAGACATTCTCGAAATATGCTTATACTTAAAGACATAACTCGAGATGCATGATTTGGGTGAAACCAAATACTGTCGTGGGTTGCAGATTGAAAATTTGCCTGGAGGCACATTTATGCATCAGACCACCTACACCAAGAAAGTTTTGGAGAGATTTTATCTTCATAAATCTCATCCACTGGGTACACTCATGATTGTTAGGTCGCTAGAAGTGGAGAAAGATCCATATAGACCTAAACGAGAGAATGAGGATACATTAGGGCCCGAAACCCCTTATTTAAGTGCCATTGGGGCATTGTTACACCTTGCGAATTATATCAAGCCTAATATTGTGTTTGCAGTAAATTATTTGGCTAGATATAGTTCCAAGCTTACGAAGAGGCATTGGAACGGAATTAAGGAAATCCTCAGTGGTACAACTGATCTTGGACTCTTTTATCCCAAGATATAAGGTTGAAGAGTTACACAGATGTTGGCTATATTTTGATCACCACAATGTAAAGTCACAAACCGGATATGTCTTTCTAAGTGGTTCTACAACTATCTCTCGTAGATCTGTAAACAATCTATTATTACTACGTCAACTAAGCATGCTGATATCATTGCACTATATGAGACAACTCGAGAGTGCATATGGCTTAGAAGACTAATTCACCATATCCAAAAGTCTTGTGTTGTACAGGTGGATAAAACTCTTACAACCCTCTATGAGGATGATGCAACTTGCATTGCACAAATGAAGAATAGCTATGTCAAGACACATATGACAAAGCGTATACCCCCTAAATATTTCTACCCAAATGATCAGCAGGAAAATAGAAAATATATAAATATATAAAATCCAATCAAGTGAGAATTTTGCGGATTTGTTTACTAAGGCCTTACTAGGATCAAGTTTGGATAAACCTGTGAGTGGTATTGGTATGAGAAGACACGAAGAGTTGTTTTCTCCAGGGAAGATATATGATCTCCATATATGTTCACCATTGGATGAATAGATGTTGTACTCTTTTTCCTTGTTTGAGTTTTGTCCCAATGTATTTTCTCATTCAAAGGTTTTTAATGAAGCAGTATGTGCAATGGCAAGAACGGCAGAGCTATGTACTCTTTTCTTCTTACTATTTTTTCCCACGGGATTTTCGGGAGAAGTTTTTAATGAAGCATGAGCATGGCGTTGGCAAAGTAACCAAGGGGGAGTGTTGTATATCGGCATGTTTCTGTTGCCTGATTATGTGTGAATACTTTACCTAAACAAAGGCCCCAATAGAGGACTATCGGTCCACAAGGCTCATTAGTTAGTTATGCACATATTGTTCATTCATGCATGAATAAACAATACATATAAACCTACTAGCAAATAGATCAATAAAGAAAGAATGGTGGAACTACATCGTTATGTTCTTATCTATTATTTATTATTTATGAGTGGAGAACTTCGTTCGTTGCTTGTCCAACACGACCTTTATTATACAATAAATAGAACATATTTGCAAGGGGAAACAAAGAGGAAAAAGTAAACTAGCACGTCTTACAGAACGGAAGAGAAACAACCAGCCGGCTCAATTTTCGGTTCGCACTCTACTTTTCCAAATTAAGTTGTGAAAATTTTCCCATGTTTACTTTGAATATATGCAGTTAGCACCATATATATGATGTATGAATCTTGCAACTTTATATATATATATATATATATATATATATATATAACTTTTCCAAATTAAGTTGTGAAAATTTTCCCATGTTTACTTTGAATATATGCAGTTAGCACCATATATATGATGTATGAATCTTGCAACTTTATATATATATATATATATATATATATATAAAGATAACAGAAATATCTTAGAAAAAATATTCAAATATTGATGAAACCTTGGCTCGAGCCAGAAATATTATAGGAATAAATTACTATATGGAGCCAGCTGCTAAAGAATATATTCTAAATTATAGAAAAACAAAAAAAATAAGAGAATATCAGAGTCTATACCTTTGGAAAATATACAAGAAGAAGGAACATCCAAAGGATATGCATATTCAGTGTAACACCCTGGCTATTCGGAAGCCAAGATGTCACACAAATCTAACAAAGATACTAATAGTACACAACATTACCATGTTAATCAAGCTCAATCATCAATATCCCATAAGGAACGACGATAAATGATTAACAGATTCATGGGAAGGAATGGAAAATAATAATAAAACGACGTACAGTAAGCATTACCAAAATTGGATTACTACAATCTGGAAATTTATCAAATAGTTGACATGACTGAAAGATAACATTAGTTATTATGGTTTGATAAAGGTGTTGTGCAGCGTGCTGGACTAGCCCACAAAAGGTCTTGCCTTCTTCCTCATTTACCTAAATAAAACATACAAAGCAAGGATGAGCCAAAGACTCAGCAAGTACATTTAACGAATAACCGAAACATCAAGAGAACAAGGTAATCACAATCCACTTGTAAACACTTCTCTGAACATTTATGGAAATGCATGGAATGGAATAATGCAATGAAGGAATGGACTGCTCACAACTGATACCAGTATAGTGAGTGACACACCCGTCGGTGTTCACTTAAGCCTGTACTTAACAAAGTCCGGGGACCCAAATGTCGTCTGAAGAACGTTTCATACGGGTGTCCGAAACTGCCCACATTGAAATGGTGGGTCTTACATACCCACATTGAAATGGTGGGTATAATGTGCCCATACTGGAATTGATGAGACTTACAAAATTCCACTCCCGTGGAAGAAAATAGAACAACATGAATGGAATGAATCGATGAATATTAATACCATTAACTAAAATCACATGATGTATCCATTCGAAACGAAATAAATATCATGGACGAATATCAAGAACATTCATTATCTTCTCTCACAAGAATTATCACTTGAACCAGAATCGACATCATGGATGAATAACAAGGACATTAACAAACATATCACATCATCAAGCAACAGTCGAAATCAACACATTTTGACATAAGGTACTTGCATGTAATGGAATATGGATGTTGCTTAACACTTTCGATTGAAAACATGGATCTTGGAAACATTAGAAAGAACATAACCACAAATCATTCATCAAGGTGAAGGATTGCAATGTACTTGCCTTCCGTGCTGCGACGTACTAGGAAGCAACGAACGTGTCCTTCCACCCACCGCCTCACCGCCTACACAAGCGTTTACACGGGATAAGGATAACAAGGTATGACGTATCTACACGTGCTCTACCATACCCTCTAACCATCCCACACAACCATAGGTTCAATTTGACAACTTCACCCAAAAGGCCGGATTACTGCTCTACTGGCAGTTGTACGAGAAAATTCATAATTAAATATCTGTAACTCCTAAAGACCTGAAACCAGTGCTCAGCTAATCCTAACGAACCAGGCTACGAAACTTTAGTTGGCGGAATCCTCTGATTCGGCAAAAACAGAGGACTAAACTGCTCAAGAAGACACCGACAGAAACCTGTCCAGATTCCAGAACAGTCGTAAAGAAAAGGCTGTAACTTTCAGTCTACGGATCCTATGGAGATGATCTTTATCAATCTGGAATCATGGCGAAATTATCTTCAAAAACCTATTTGGGTGGCCGCCCTGGAGCTGGCTCTAACTATAACAAAACTGAGGAGCAACCGATAGTCTCCAAAATCTCTGACAGACAGAGTAGTGTGCGGTTAAAAATTCATAACTCCCAAACCACAGGGTGGAATCTCGTGATCTCAGTGCCAAAAGAAAGCTAACGACACCAGGAACAAAACTCTAGGAGACGAAAACCCGAGATTCGGCCTCTAAGGACCCGAAACTGGCCACGAAACCTACTGGACAGATCTGATCTAAAACCTGACGCAAAACGATCCAACTAATCGAATCAAATTCTCATCTCTTATGAATCAAACAGTAAGTGGAGGCCATTGTTACCCTTGTAGCACCTCAAGAACGACGTGGATTGACCTCCCGAAGAACTTCCCTCTCCTCCCTTCAATCGCCGGCCAAGGCGAGGAAGACGAACGGTCGGCGGTGACGGCAGGAGAGATCGGCCGGGAAAACCTTGGGTAGCGCCGGGGATCGCGGAGGCCAGCACCAATGGGAGGGGCGCCAAGGGCGGGGAGATCTTTGGATTGGGGCTAGGGGGTGGCGGCTCAAGGGGGGAGGAAATGAGGGGAGGGAGAGGGCAAGGGGGTGGTCGGCTAGGCTTGGAGGGAGAGGTGGGGCGGCATGGGCTTGGGACCTCCCCCCTCTTGGCCCACCTATGGTCGGCCATTAGGTGGCCCTAGCCTGGGTCAGAGGCCAAGGTTCCAAAATTCCCCCGAAAACCCTGATTTTTTTTATTAATTCTCTCTCCCGATTAATAAACTCTCAAAATCGATAAAAGGAGTATTACATTCAGTCAAAGGGATAAAACCCCTAGACAAATCATATATAGACTTGAAGATAAATAAAATATTTAAGAATTTATCTCCACAATAGAGAAAGGATATGAAGGAAGATATTTTAAAAGAATTTAGAGCCAAATTTATATATATATATATATATGGAAAAGGTTACAAAAATAAAACGTCATGTAAAAGTACAATTTTTCGTCTTTTTTGGGACAGCATATTTTTTTGTCAGTATACCTGTACTGTACACTTTTTGTTCTTTCGAAAGAGACTAAAACATGTACACTCATACATCAACAGATCGAAAGCATACTCCGTGAGGAAACCGAATGCGCGCAGATTTAAGATGTTAATTATATGTGTTTTTTACTTTAGAAAATTAGTCCGTCCTTGATACTCTGGTGATTTCGTCAGCAAGAATATTATACGTATCAGACTACCGAGTTGGCATTTGATATTATTATTTTTTCCTATTGAATTATTGCGTTTCTTTTGCCTCTCTGTGTCAGTACAGTAATACACTGACCAATGTGCCCCCACAACACGCTACTGTCCGTTCTGACCAAACTTGTCAATTAAGTTTTCAGTACCGACTAATACGGTCGGTATGTATTCGTCTATCACGTAAAACGGTATATGTTCTATACCGATTTCGATAACGGTCGATGCTAATTATATCGGCTCAATATGAGTCATACCAACTTCGATACCACATGATATCGGGTATACCAATGGAATTGAATGTACCATTCCAAAAGTCGAAATATCGGACGAAGTCGGGCATACCGGCAGACTTGAATGTACAGTTTCAAGTGTCAAACCGATACAGACATTGGTAATGGTATTGACAATTCTAGTCCTGAACTACTGCAGGTCTGCAACTAGCCTCTCACGAAAAGGAGATGTATAGCCCCATAGCAGTGCATATAACTACAGTACGACCACTTTAAACTGAAGATACTTGTGCCATTAATTACTCCGATCACGTTCGTTGCATGGCCCATCCTCTCCGACAAGAGCAGTTCTGGTCTTCATTTATGAATTGTTTGACCTACTTTTGGAAAGGATGAATTATTTGATTGTGAATTGATTTGTACCCTACTTTACCGTGGTTCCATCTTTACCTGCATGTCCTTGGATGAGAAATGCAATGCAAGGGTTAATTGTTTCTGCAACTATAGCGAATCGGCGATGCAGCAATCATCGGTGGCATCGATTAACACAGTGCTATATAGATCTGATTGGTTGATACAGTTGGCAGCTGGTACAGTATTCGAGCTTATCACTGCCATCATCATGCATGCTCTCGCCTGCCTCTCCCTCCCAAATCATTTAGGTTAGGTTGCAGAGACGAGCCATGACCATGAGGGGTTGGTGCGTGTCAGCTCGGGCTCTCGAGTCTGGTCCCTCTATGGCGACACGCATCAGAGATCCGGGACAAAGCCATCGTGGCAGAAACCGTCTTTTGGGGGCTCGGCGAGGCAGCCTTTTCGTGCTCAGAAAAGGTGGTCTTTTTCAATTTTTAAGAAAGAAGATCACGATGCAATTTCAGGCATGTTTGGGGGCAGATCCAGAAATTAGAGCACTCCTGTAATGGAGGTTGTGGCACTTCAACCAGAGATTATTGTCAACTAAGGTTTTCGTCGCGGTTATAGTGATCTAACAGTCTCGCAAAACTTCGATGTCGGTCACATGACCGTGAACCGACGGCCTCGACACTACAAATTGCCCAGGAGCTCGTTAGGCTTTCGGATTCCACGTGCTCTAATATTAGTAATAGTTTTTTTCTTGAAAAAACAGTCCATTTTTGTTCCCCTCCCTAATCCTTCTTATCCGATCCCATCACCCTCCATCCGCACACCTCTTGCAACCTTCCCCAGCACTCGCTACACCCCAGCGACCACCGCCCAGAACCCAAACCCCTAACCGGTGAACTATAACACTAATCCGGTGAACCATCGGCCTAACTCGTCGTCGCCGCCAAAGAGGAAGAACCCTCCGGCGGAGGACGAATCTCCAAGCAAAATCGTTGGGGTCATAAATTCACTTTTTAAATAAAAAATATCCGCCATTTTTTAGCAATTTCGATGAAATAAACTGTTCTTTTCAGTACAGTCTAATGTAGCCAATTAGAGAGGGAAAAATGCAACAATTAAACTAGCGTGAGGTAATTGCCACAATAGATAATAGCTGAGTTGTCAGCATGACAATGTTGGGGGTGGGGTTGACCAAAAGGCTTGGGCTCCTCCTGGAAGCCACCGATTGAGGCTGGGAGGTGCGCGTAGGGAGAGAGGCAAGAGGTTGGGTTGTATACAAGTGGGGAATGGTGGGATGCGATGCATAAAAGTGACAAGAAACAGGATGGTCTTGTTAGTATGATAAGTGGATCTGGGATGTAAAGCCTGTTTTATACGACGATCTTGCTTAAAAGTATAGTTTTGTGAAATTAATATTTAAAAGTGTGATTTTACGAAATTTACTCTTTCATTTAACACATGGAACAGTTCCATACAATCTCTAGAACAATTCGATTCGACACCCTTCCGTGAAAAACATGATATAACCCTCGGAACAACTCAATCTACCCAGCAGAATAATTCCATTCAATACCCGGAAGGCCAAAACAACTGGATTCAACACTGGGAGCAGCTCGATTGATTTTCACCGTGATTACATCGACGTGGCCTTACCTAACCGAGGTGAGCCTAAAAGTGGTACTTTGGGCCATGGATAAATGTAAAAGAAATAAATGGCGCGCGAACCATAAATGGGCCACCAAATGTATAAAGGCCCAAGAAATAGCTACGCGGACTAGTCGAGCCTGACATAGCCACTATACAACTGTTGAACTACCTATCAAGAAAAACTGTTTAGGCACAGACGTATTCAGAGAAAGGCAATCCTATTCTATCCTCGAGTTTTTGCCCGTATTAGCACTTTTTATGGCCATATCGGTAAGAATGACAGTCGTCGTGCGAAAGTTACATAATTGATATCTCTATCGCACAATCATCACGTAGAATTGATATAGGTAACACATCAGGGGTACAGCATGGGCACCGTGCGGCGGCACCAAGGCCGCACAGGCACCGTGCTATGCTCCATCTAATTATCAGCGTTAATTTATTCCCAATTAATTTATTTATTTCCAATTCGTCTAATTAGCCATTTATGATATTTGAATATAACAAATGAGCTCAAAAAATTATAAATTTTTTAGTGGAGCCTCCCCACATGGTGTACTTGCTTGTATAATTTTTACATAATTTTATTCATTTTTAATTTTACTCACTATTTTATTTAAGTATACTATTTGTAGGAATTTGTAAATATAGAAAATGAGCTCCAAAAATTACTAATTTTATTTTGAATGCTCCTTAAACGGTAGACTTGATTGTGTAATATTTCAATTTTTAAGAAAGAAGATCACGATGCAATTTCGGGCATGTTTGGGGCAGATCCAGAAATTACAACGCTCCTGTAATGGAGGTTGTGGCACTTCAACTAGAGATTATTGGCAACTAGGGTTTTCGTCGCGGTGGGGGTGGGGCGAGCGGAGAGCCATTCATCGCAGTTATAGCGATCTAACAGCCTCGCAAAACTTCAATGTCGGTCGTGTGACCGTGATTCGACAATCTCGACACTCCAAATTGTTGGGAGCTCGATGGGCTTCCGGATTCCATGGGCTCTAATATTAGTAATAGTTTTTCTTTTCTTGAAAAAACAGTCTATTTTTGGTTCCCTCCCTAATACTTCTTATCCAATCCCATCACCCTCCATCCGCACACCTCTTGCAACCTTCCCCAGCCCCCGCTACAACCCAACGACCACCGCCCAGAACCCAAACCCCTAGCCGGTGAACCATAACACTAATCTGGTGAACCACCGACCTAACTCGTCGTCGCCGCCAAAGAGGAAGAACCCTCCAGCGGAGGACGAATCTCCAAGCAAAATCATTGAGGTCATAAATTTGCTTTTTAAATAATAAAAAACATCTGCCATTTTTTAGCAATTTCGATGAAATAAACTATTCTTTTCAGTACAGTCTAATGTAGCCAATTAGAGGGGGGAAATGCAACAATTAAACTAGCGTGAGGTAATTGCCATAATAGATAATAGCTGAGTTGTCAGCATGACTGTGTTGTGGAGGGGTTGACCAAAGGGCTTGGGCTCCTCCAGGAAGCCACCGATCGAATCTGGGATTTGCGCGTAGGGAGAGAGGCAAGAGGTTGGGTTGTATACAAGTGGGGAATGGTGGGATGCAACGCATAAAAGTGGCAAGAAACAGGATAGTCTTGTTAGTATGACAAGTGGATCTGAGATGTAAGGCCTGTTTTATATGACGATCTTGCTTGAAAGTGTAGTTTTGTTAAATTAATATTTAAAAAGTCTAGTTTTATAGTAGTTTTATAGAAGCGTGATTTTGCGAAATTTACTCTTTCATTAAACACATGGAACATTTCCATCCAATCTCTAGAACAATTCGATTCGACACCCTTCCTGAAAAACATGATATAACCCTCGGAACAAATCAATCTACCCTGGAGAATAATTCCATTCAATACCCGGAAGGCCAAAACAACCGGATTCAACCCTGGGACCAGCTCGATTTATTTTCATCGTGATTACATTGACGTGGCCTTACCTAACCGAGGTGAAAGCCTAATTACATGAGTAACATCCGCAAGGATGCGTACGATAATTTTCGGCGTGTAAATGTGATTGATCACATAAACGTGTGTGCAAAAGTGGTACTTTGGGCCACAGATAAATGTAAAAGAAATAAATGGCGCGCGAACCATAGATGGGCCACAAAACATATAAAAGGCCCAAGAAACATCTACGCGGACTAGTCGACCCTGACATAGCCACTATACAACTGTTGAACTACCTCTCAAAAAAAAACTGTTTAGGCACAGACGTATTCAGAGAAAGGCAATCCAACTCTATCCTCGAGTTTTTGCCTGTATTAGCACTTTTTATGGCTAAAAATGGCAGTCGTCGTGTGAAAATTATAGAATTGATGTCTCTATCGTACGGCCACCGCGTGGAATTGATATGGGTGACACATCACGGGTACAGCACGGCCACCGTGCGGCATCGCCAAGGCCGCACGGGCACCGTGCTATGCTCCATCTAATTATCCGTGTTAATTTATTCCCAATTAATTAATTAATTTCTAATTCGTTTAATTAGCCAATTATGATATTTGAATATAGCAAATAAGCTTAAAAAATTATAAAAAATTTTGTGGAGTCTCCCAACATGGTGTACTTGCTTGTGTAATTTTTACATAATTTTATTCATTTTGAATTTTACTCACTATTTCATTTAAGTATACTATTTGTAGGAATTTGTAAATATAAAAAATGAGCTCCAAAAATTACTAATTTTATTTTGAATGCTCCTTAAACGGTAGACTTGACTGTGTAATATTTCTATATTTTTATATGTGTTCTGAAATTATCTCAAAAAATAAGGGTTTAGGTCTTGAAAATTTAGATTTTATGTTTTGGAAATTAAGGTTTCATGAATTCCAACACAAAGTACTCCTAACATTATAGGCTTAATCATATATAGCAGAATTAGGGCTTCAAAAATTAGGGTTTCATGCCAAACATTAGGGTTTCGGAAATGAGGGTTTCATGCCAAACATTTGGGTTTCAGAAATGAGGGTTTCATGCCAAAATTAATAGCTCATAAATTAATTTTTAGAAAATATAAATCCTTAAGGTTCGTACGAGTAAGTCTTGACATATAAGTAATTCACACTCAATTAATTATGATTAAGGTAACTAATTAACTACAAGTCATTATGTGCCATCAAGTTTATTACAGTAACATAAATTCGACCACTTATTATGCGCTAATGTAACTAGCACTACTCAACTACTAATTAATTACAACTACTTAACTAACTGCCACATGAAAACAGAGAATTGACGACATTCCAATGGAGTTGCAATGTAACTTTTCATAAATCAAATTGACGATATTTCAAGTGTTACAAGCATTACATGATACATGCGCGGGTTTATTGCAATTGTGATGAAGGAGGAGGGGTATTATCACATGTACCCTGATCAAATAGGACACTCTTTGTTAATTTATCAGTTTAATGTGGATGATATTATTTAATATTGTATTGTATCACAGGCTAGATAAACTTGTATATGAACCAACTAAGGAAAATATGTGGCATACATATCATATAATAATGTACTGTAGCCTCCGACTTGTGTGCATTTTGAAGGCTACGATATGTTGTTATATTATCTGCATGCCACGCAATTCCCTCATTTGGTTCATGTACAAGACTATCTAGCCTGTGGTACAATATAGTATTAAAGAATATCACCCACAATGAACCGATAAATTAAAAAAGAATATCATATTTAACAATGTTATTCATGAGGGTAGTTGGATCTATCATCTATGAAATGATGGCTGCAACTAGTTTCTGCGGCGCCATAGCCACTAGCCCTTATCTCGGGACTGCCCACAGTGGCGGCAAGTGTCGAAGTCGTCCATATCCTGAGATTCCATGATGTAAATTGATCATACAATAACAAACGTAACAAGGATGTAATTTGTATATAACTCATGTCTTCGATACGGAGTGCACCTGGGCGAACGGAAACGCTACAATGTCGGCCGATCTAAGTCGATGGAGCCTTCCCCTTGTCGCGGGACTCCCCACGTCGGTGTCGTATATCGAAGTCATCTAAGTCTTGCTATTTCATGATGTAAGTGCACCGACATAACTCATGTCGTCGATATGGAGTGCGCCTGGGCGACCGAATATGCTATGGCGACTGGGCTCAGTTGCAGGAGCCTTCCCCTTCCCCTTGTCTCGGGACTCCTCACGTTGGTGTCATGTGTCGAAGTCCTCCATGTTCTGTGATACGGGCTGGACGATTGCAAGTTGTTAGAAAAACGAAAGGGCAAATACAAAATTAGGACACGAATTGTATGTAACTCACCTATTCGATATGGAGTGCTCTTGGGCGACGGGAGAAGGTATGACCATCCCTGGTCTCAATAGCATGAGCATTCTCCTTGTCCGTCGGGCCAGTCTTGGGCTCCTTTGGTGCCTTCTCAACAGGGTCCAATACGTAAGGTTCCACTTCATGAAGGTCTCGGCCGCATCGAGTAGATCGGCATGTACTTCTGCTGGATGAACACCATGTCGTACATCTCTGGGCCATCGACCCACTGGAAGAAGTGGTAGCACATCTCGGGCTTCCATTACATGGGGATGGAGTTAAAATTTATGAAAATCAACGTAGGGACTGGAAATCGATGTGTGCGAAAGAAACGCTTATCAGGTGGTGTCTGCACGTGTAGTACACCCAGCGGAGGTGTCTGAGTGTGTCGACTGAATGATCTTCATTGGCTCATCACACACACACACACTGCGGGACCAGAAACCGTGGTGGTACTAGAGCATCTTTCATTAAAAAATCTAGGTATTGTAAATGTTTAATGGTCTTCGCAAGCCACTTGCACTTCTGCAACATCCTCGTGTAGAAGTTTGTCGACGAGTCCGACATATGTGGTATCGTAAAAGTTTCGGTGTACATAACAAAACAAGGCAGACAATACATTAAGTTACGACTCTGAATGACAACTAGACGAGCTCGGTCTATTGGGGCAATCCTTCATTGAGTGCCCAGGGGTCTTACATATCCTGCACTTGATTATGCAGCTAATATTGGTATGTTGGCGGCATCCATATCGTCTAGAAGCGCCTCATCTACCGTCATATCATCCCTATCGTCTTCAAGTCCCTGTTCGGGCCCCATTGCACCTTGTCTGGCCAAAGATCCTTGCAGTTTATGTCCAAACTGTACGAGTGAAATTCCACACTCCATGTGCCGAAACGGTGCTGCATGTCATAGTACTCGGAGATGTACGGCATAGACATCTGCCTCATTTGCACATACGCCTTGTACTCATGCGAGCATGGCTTGTGCAAGAGCTTCGGCTTATTGTAGGTGTATATCGCCACATCACCCAGGGTGCATGTCTATTTCCTTTTCCCCCCTGGCGTGACTGTTGACATATTTCTGCTGAAGGCTGATCTTGTCCTTCCTCCTGAGACCATCGATCACCGGATGTCGTGCATTCAGGCCTTCTCCATCTTCTGGTCTATGTGCCTCTGCATGTTCTTGGACCACTGCTTGGCTTCATCCATCTATCGCTTGGCTGCGGTGGATCTATTGATGAAATAGCCAAAAATGTGATTCCATATATCCTTGACGATCACGGTGATAGGAAGGAACCACACACCTTTGAGGATGTTGTTGTACATTTCGGACATGTTAGTCGTCATAATCTCATACCGCGCACCGTCTGTGTCATTGAGAAGGGACCATTTGGCCAATTCAGGAGCGTGACGATGAATCCACTCTGAGAAACTTATGGCACTGCTGGGCTGCTCTCCCTCCAGTACCTCCGGAGTGGACTCCCTTGTATGCCACGTAGTCTGGTGTTCGAGGTCTCTCGAGATGAACTCAAACTTCCACCTTTGGTTCTGCAGACACAATACCTTGAACATCTTCACAACTTCCTGACCATGGAACCACTTGAATAAGTTAGATACAAGATGCCTCATGCACCACTGGGTTTGCACGTCGTTCCGCTAGTGAGGGGGCTCCGTCCTATACTACATGGAGTTGAAGGCCACCAACAACCCAACATTGTGGTCTGTGATAAGGCATACATTACGCTGGTCTCCCACCACTGCCCGCTTCACATTCGCCAGGAACCATAACCAACTGGATGTGTTCTCGCTCTCCACAATGGCAAATACCACTAGAAGAAGCTTGTCATTCGCGTCGGCTGCCACCGCGGTGAGAATGGTGCCGTTATACCTCCCCATTAGGAAAGTGTCATACATCGTGAGCACAGGATAATAGAACTTGAAGCCCCCAATGGCCTGGGTCAAAGCCAGAACACCTGGTCCAGTATAAAGCAGTTGGCCCTCCGTCGGCATCTTCACTCTCAAACTTGTTTATGTACGTGTTGGGGTTTGATTCGGCAATCTGGTCAAGCAATTTCAGTACAAGGTTGTACGCCTCTTCATATGTCTCATACATGGACTCAATGACCTTCTGCTCGGCTCGTCGGACCTTGATGTAGCTGACTGAATAACCAACCATATTGGCGACTTACGACATCAACATCTTGGGAGAGATGGACACGTCTGCCGCAACTAGATGGCTGATGAGGCTTGCCACATATCCGGAAGTCACGTTCCGATGCTACCGCATGGGCTCAGTAAGCTCGCTAGTGTGATCGGTCCGTGCCTTGACCGTGAAGACCAAGCCAAAGATCCTTTCTCGTTGAGCACTGAAGTTACCAGGGCAGCCTTCCACTACACACTTTACTACGTAATGTCCTGGGTTGGACTAGTGCACTCGGTACACACGGCTGATGGACAAGTCGTACCGTGCTATAGCTTGTTGCACAACCACCTTACTAGGGAAGCACTGCCCAACTAAGAGGGTGCCGACATCAAACCCCCACTGGGAGCCTTCTTCTTGCGGTAGTAAAAGGAAACGCACCACGATATCATCAAGTCTCGATGCCACGTAAAGCACCTCCGATGACACAATTCCACTGGTTGGACCACCGGCCTGGTGTGCGTCCTCATTGCTTCCATCCGATCCTAGGTCGGCATCCTCGTCAGACTCCAACCTGAGAGGCTAGTCCGGTAGATACTCGTTGCAGTCATGCGGGCCGACCATCAGAATCCCCCCGCTCATTTTGCACAAAATTATGCGCTAGTCTTCCCTCTGAGGCAGCACATTCTATGCTACCGTCTTCAAGCTCGGCCTGCAGTTGCCCGCTTGTAGAGGCCCCGACATCATCAAGGTTTCCTGGTGTGTGTACGAAATTCATGTACACCATCGGTCTCCCATAAATAGTCACCTCAGGCTAGGAGGCAATCTGCATGTATTGGCTCCATGCTAAGCTTCCATTCACCTTGACAAGCTCCCACATGTCATTCATGCAGGTGATCCCACTACTACAAAAAAAAATGTCATCACAGACGGTTCGAAACCGTCATCACAGACAGTTTTTGAACCGTCTAAATTTGTACGTCTGTGATGACAAGCGGTTATCACAGACGGTGATAAAGATCATCACATACGATTTTTAACAAAAACCATCGGAGATATACCACTATCACAGACGATTTTTAAATAAAACCGTCTGTGATATAAATGTATCACAGACGGTTGCAACCAAGAACCGTCTGTGATAGTTCTTTGTGCCCAACTAATTTTTGTCGTATTTTTAGCTAGCCTCGGGAATTGCTAGCCATGCCCTCTGAAAACAAACAAGCAGAAACATGTACATCACAGATGAATCTAACAAATGAAAGTGATCATTTAACTGAAAATCAATTGCAAAAGAATATTTCAAGTATTGTCAGTAGAGTTACAAATTGAATTACAACTACTCAAATTGAATTACAACATTGAATCAATTGTTCGAAGGTCGTTCATCGGTGTCGACGGCATGAAACTCTCCGTCGGGGTTAACGATGTCCGCCTTGATGAAGCTGCAGAGCGCCCCTCGAACGTGTGTGACATCTTTCATGTCGAGTGCATTTAACTCTATATCGAAGAGCTGTCGGCAGCAGGAGTAAAGTAGTAAGCATATATATTTAAATTTATAATTAGGAAATAATTATTGCGAGATTGACAAACCTGGGGATCGTGCCTCCTAGAACCAATCAATAGCCGCATATGATGGCATACGTAGAATGCACATAGGTAATCTCGTTTTTGCTGGCCACTGCAAAAATAGAATTACATATATAGGTACAGTTAGTTCGAAACGCAATATTACAAAGTATGATATAGGTTTATTGTGTTGTAGCGCGTACCGAAAACCGCATCCTGTGAGTCAGTGTGGCGCTCGATCCCTTGTATGCCCCTCCCTCGGCAACATAGCCGATGAACGACTTACATGATTCCAAAAAGTTATCCGCATCCATTTCAAACGAAGGAAGACTACAATAGAGTTTTAATGTGCGGAGGAAATGAACATACATGTCGAGTATTCCTTTAAGAAGGGTGAAGTCGTGGTTTTTGTTCAGTAGGGAATCAAGGTACAATACCATGTTCCTCTTTGGTACAATTATTAGAAGAATCCAGTGGAACCTACTAATGTATGTCGCTATAGTCATAAACCTATGTTCAAATGAAATTTGTATAACAAGTAGTGAAGCACTTACTTCTGGTTGTAGGGCACCATTATGTACTCCTTGTCGTCCAGAGCAAGCAATCCCATTTTTATGTAATTCTCGACGTAGGATGCGTCTTGGTTGATTGTTTGCTCAGAGATCACGTGTGGGTCGAGGAAACCCAACGGTTCTTTGAGTGGATGGGCATATTTCATAATGTATCTGTAGATAAGCAATGAGTTGTGATATTTATCGGTATCACATGAGTGTAGAACTTGATTGTACACACTTACAGTGTGCAGCATCGTAGAAGTGATGTGTCGAGGGCATTGAGGTTGTATAGGTCGAATAAGTCGTCAAAGTCCACGACGAAGTGGCCCGACTTGTGGAGAAAATGTTCCCTCTTGTATCTGACGATGATTCTAGTATGGTCCCCCTCCTCTCGAGTCTTGTGCATGTACCAGTCATGCAAAGATTGACAAGCTAGTCCTGAGCCGTGTAGTTCTGTGTTGGTGACCAACGGACTTCCGAGAGAGTATTTCTCGGGCTTGGCAGGCACCTGAATGTTCTTTGATATCGATTTCGCCTTAACGAGTTGCCTTTGTCCTGTCTTCCCGTGAGACGACTCAGGGACCGAAATGGTGACACGTTTTTCTTGTCCCTTCGACGTATTCTCTACTGGAACCGATGAGGTGGCCTTCTGAAGCGAAGGTTGAGGCAGACTCATCGAGGGTCCTATTGCAGAGGCAGGGTCGTGTCGATATGGCGTCGGTGTGGGGTCCAGGGCGATGTCCTTCTTGGGCCACTGGATAAAAGTGTACATGGCATCCCCTAGTGTTCTGATTTATTCATTTGGGCGAATCCCCAGTGGGATGGCCATAAAATTGTCATGTACCATGTCCACATGGACCCTGGCATAATCCTGCGCCAGCTGGGCATCGTACTGCACTGCCCCTTCCTGGCATGGATACACCATACCCCGCCCAGGCTCAATAGGAATGGACCCGACCATCCTCACTTGGAGCTTGCAAGGCGTCGGCTCCAACAAAACGATACACAATTAGGTAGGGCGTCCTATAGGTCTATCTTTGGAGTATTCCAGAGATGTACATTACCTCGATGTCGTTGATCGGTAATTGAACGTCGTCATGTCCAGAATTATGTGTGGACGCGACGCTACTCCGATGTTGAGGAGGACTTGCTCCCAAATTAACGGGGGTGGCTTGCGCCTGGAGGAGTTGATTTACTTGGTTTTGCAAGATTGTTATTTGTGCTTGAAATTTTTCAGTAAACGCATGTTCCAATCGGGCGTCGTGCTGGTCCTTGGATCTCTTTCTACTCCTATATGCGTCGGAGTCGTGTCGGAATCCATCCCTCCAAGGTACGTAAACCCCAACGCCTCGCGTGCGACCCGGGTGCTCCTTGTTTCCCAGGGCCGTAGATAGTATATCCTTCTCCCTGTCTACTTGGAAGGAACCTTGGGAACATGCAGAAGTCAATGCTTCCTGCAAGAGGGCAATCATGTTATTATAGACATCATAAAGTTATGGACTTATTAACAACTAAGTGGTTCGATATATTTACCAGGCGTTGGGACACTTCCTCGTCTGCCGGGTTTGTGAAAGAGATGCCACCCGAAGACGTGGCTGATGCCCTCGCTCTTAACCAGGTTAGAGCGCGCTCGTCTGAGATCTCAGCGAACGGTCTGGTAGCTGTCGCGTCCTCCGCCGCCCACTGCGTGGCTTTACCAGCGTACCCAGCGGTGTCTAGTTTGTGGGGGTCAGTGTTTTGTGCCTGAAGAACTCTATGCGCCGCACTTTGCTCCTGAAATTCGGTCGTCGTCTTCGTCTGCATGAAGGCGTCCCATGTATCCCGCGATAAGAAATGATACTTCGTAAAGGGCGTTCGACCCGTGTTCATGTACATTGTGACAAGCGTGCTCTTGAAGGTCCTCCACGCGTGGCACATCGCGTGGAACGCCTACCGTCGCACGCGTGCTTGGTTTGCTTCTGGGAAAGTGAACGAGGCAGAAATTTTAGTCCACAGCTGGGCTCTCTCTACATCCGTTAGAGACTTCCAGCTTGGGTTAGTGATTGGGACCCGTTCCCATGCAAAGACCCCGCAGACGGTCCAGAATCTCGCAGCTGCATTCTTTGGACTCAGAGGGATCCCAACGTCACTGACCTCCGTGATAGTCATGCGGCCCGAGGGCAATTTAGAGATTCCTCTGCCATCTCGCTTGCGTACCACCTTGATCGGAGATCCAGACGCATTCGGCGACGTCGCTAACGGCGGCAAAGACGGTGCCACTGTCATCTCGCTTACTTGCTATCTATATAAGTTACGTACACAATGATTACATAAAAAAAAATAGAAGTTACCCATTGAACCTAAATATAGGATACGTAGTAAAGAAAATATATGAAATTGCATAAAAAACTGCAAAATACATTAATAAAGCATAGTTGAATATGAATGTGAAAGATTAGGATTGTTGGTTTGGTCCTGGTTTTTTCGGTCGGACTGCCCAACATATACCACATTTTTATGAAAGAAATCAACATATAGCTGAAATATTGGATGATTTTGAGTGCTCTCAGAAGGCGAGTTGCAAAAGAATCAATGTTTGCCATCTCAGCCCTTTAGTCTATACTCTTCACAAATTTGATAAGAAAACTATAATTTAGATTTTGAGCTCTAATCAATGCTTAGCTAGACTGACAGAACAATCACATGAAATTCACTTAAACAAAATATGATAAGAATATTTGATAGCAGCAAGCAAACTATTAGAATATTACAAGAATCACTGAATTCATTATTTCAAATAAAAAGCCGACAAACCTTGAATGATTACTTTGATAGCAGCAAGCAAACTATTAGAGCTCAAAACTAAACTAATAATCCTACCAATTTCAGTATTAGACCATCTAAATAATAGAGCAAAATTAAGCCCATGTAATGCACTGTTGCCAAGCACAACCAAGCCATCACCACCAGAACCCACAAGCACAACCAAACCATCACCACCAGCATTTAAATGACCAAATCAATGTATACAAATGTAAATTATCCATGTCATTTAAACCGAATGAAATGCTAAACATATACCACATGAATGTGAAAGAAATCAGCATTGTAACACCCTGGCTATTCGGAAGCCAAAATGTCACGCAAACCTATCAAACTACTAAGCATAGCATTAAAACTAGATTATCCAGATTCAATCAACATAAATTCCTAAGGAAAGACAATGAACGATCACTAGAATCATGGTAAAGAATTGATAAACGGTCATAATACCACGAACAGTCAAACGATACTAACATAGGATTATTACAATCTGGAACTTATTTCAACAATTTGACTTGACTGAATAGCAAGAATAATTGTTCTGATTGGATAAAGGTGAAGTGTAGTGTGCCGAACTACCCCACCAAATCATCTTGTCGTCCTCCTCAATTACCTAATTAAAACATACAAAGCAAGGGTGAGTCGAAGACTCAGCAAGTACTAAACAAGAATAATCAAGCATGGAGTGGACAACACAATTCAGTTGAATTACGAACAATTATTGGAACACATACATATGCGTATGGAATGAATACATGAATGGATGAAATGTAAGAATGCATTGAAGGTATGGACTTATCATTGCATATACTGGTATAGCGAGTGATACACCGTCGGTGTTCACTTAAGCCCGTACTTCACAAAGTCACGGGACCCAATCACCGTATGAAGAACGTTTCATACGGGTGTCCAAGTTGCCACATTGGAATGGTGGTCAACACTACCCACATTGGAATGGTGGGTTTTCAAATGCCCATACTGGAATTGATGGGTCTTTCAAATGCCCATACTGGAATTGATGGGACTTACCAAAAGAATCCACTTCCGTGGTCATAATGAATTTTATGAATGAACATGATGATTTCTCATGGTATGAATGAATAACACACATTAGTGGAAAAGACACATGGCATTCAACAACATGTGTAAACAAGTATAAGTATGTATTCACACTCAACATAATGTACCAATAAGGCCACACTAGTCACTTGCAGTATATCAACACCATGAACAAAGCACAAAAACATTCATGTAAACAACATATCATTATGCATTCCTTTAAATTCAACACCAGTTAACATACAGTACTTGCCTTTCGCGTTGTGACTCGTTAGTAGGCAACGGAGGTGTTCCCACACATGATGTCTCGCCGCCTACACAAGCATGTTCCCAAAATAAGAACAACGATATAACACTGCTACCGGTGTTCTACAATAACCCCTGTCTATCCAATATACCGCATAGACCCAAAATGAAAATAAGCTATTCAGCCAGATTTCAGCCCTTCTGAGCAGCGGTACGAGAAAATTCACCACTAATTATCTGTAACTCTAAAAGACCTGAAACCAGTGCTCACTGAATCTTAACAGATCAGGCTACAAAACATTAGTTGGCGGAATCCCCTGATTCGGCCAAAACAGAGGGCTAATTATCAGCTAAACACAACCCATCTACATCTGTCCAGAATACAGACCAGAGATAAAGAAAATGGCGTAACTTTCAACCTATGGATCCAATGAGAATGATTCTTATCATCTTGGAAAGATAATTTTAAGGGCTAAAATAACTTAGTTGGGTGAAGGTTCTGATTCGGCCCCTAATTTGAACAAAACCGAGGGACAAACCTACTGACCTCAGTTTTCAGACAGACCGGACAGTTCGTAATCAAAAATTCATAGCTCCCAAACTACAGATCAGATTTTCCTGATCTCGGTGCCAAAAGAAAGCTAACGCTCCCAGGAATAAAACTCTAGAAGGGAAAAACCCCATATTCGGCCTCTACAGTAGTCTAAATAATAGATGAAAACACTAACATTTATCTGCCCAGAATTTAGAACAGTGGTAAAGAAAATATCATAACTTTCATTATACAGATCCAATGGAGATGATCTTTATCAGATTTGAAAGATAATTTAAAGGGATACAATAACTTATTTGGGTGGAGGTTCTGGAAATGCCTCTAACTAAATCAAAACCTAGGATCAAGCCGACAGATCCTTCTCGTCAGACAAACAGAACAGCGCGCACTAAAAAAATCATATCTCCTAAACCGTAAGGCGGAATCATGTGATCTCGGTGGCTATGGAAAGCTAAGAACAATAACTACAACTTTCTAAGATATGAACTGGACAGAAAACGAACGTATCTTACCCAAAATAGACGTACAAGGCGGTGCACAGCAAGGGGGAAGGGGGGCGATGGCTCCAAAGGGGGGAGGGGGAGAGAAATGTGGAGTTTAGGGTTTGGGGGGTGGGAACCCCCCCCCCCTTAAGGCCGGACACCACATGGGCCCCTCCTGGGCCGTGGCCCAGGCCCAGGTTGTCGAGAGTTTATGGAAAACCCCTTTTATTTTTCAGGAATTTCTACTCCTTTAATTGTCTTTTCTTTCCCCGGCTTCCATTCAAATTACTCGATTCGATTCTTTACTCTTTTCGTTTCCGGGTATTACAAGCATAAAGCTCATATATTTAAACACTTGATGATTGGTAAATGGTAATACTAATACCTTTCATACAAGGGCCGAATTGGATGGCCCATCGTGTTATACAAGTGCCTTTTGGTAGTTGTATCTCTTTTGTCTATAGGCTTGTAAGTAGTGGCCTGGTATTCAGGAGGGTAGTCCATTGTTGGGAACTGAACTGATTAGGTGATTGCTGATGATCAACTTCACTGTGTTTTGTTTTGTTTGATTTTGGTCTATACATGACGAGTTTACAAACAAGGGGGTAACACATGATGCAACAAGCATCTAGAAGAGCTAGATAACAACCAGTAATAAACCAAAAAGACTGATGTTTCTCCATATAGGCAAGCAACAGTACATAAGCGTAATAATCAGGATCCAGGAATACATCAAACGTGACAATAAGAAAATATGACAGTGGATTGCATTTGGAAGCATTTGGTTCACAGTTCTTTTTCTTAGGCATTGTGATAACATGTAAAACGAACTATGTCTCATTGTTTGGTTAGATTACTCCATAATTGCAATACATGTATTAAGTATAAAATACAATTTAGAGCTCCAATACAATCAAAGGAGGGAGAGTGGAGGGATGTATCTTACAGACCTCATCCAACTACATGTACAGTAAAACCCATTGCATTACGATTGTAACTCCCAACCAAAACACTACCTGATGCACTATGTAATAAGTAGCAGTACCAAGCTGAATATCAGTCTCAATACTTCTTAGGAGCCCCATATCCATTACCAAACGAATTCTTACTGGAGATGACAAATTGTTTAGCACGCAATCAATCATTCCAGTAACTGGCCAATCATTAACCATAAACATGATTGCCTAATTACCTAAAGAGTCAACATCTCTACATACGTTATTCTCAGAGATAGGACAATAATGCTATCCTACAAAATGCATGCCTACACTCACCATAAAACAGATTGCCTAATTATCTAAAGCGTAAATTGAGACAATATGTTAGTTCTAGAGACAGGACATTGATGCTATCCTTCAAAATGCATGTGTACATAGAAGTTTTCACTCATATACTTGACATTGCAAGGAGAGAAGAACTGCTTTAGTGGAAGATTCACAAAGCCATGGAAATTCATATTATCAAAGTTCCATTTTTTATCTATGTGTAAATGTTTGTTTAGTCCTCTGGCATGCTCAATCAAACATGTATATGCAGACCACAGATATAGTCAAACTCTTACTTTTGCTCTGTTTAACCTCAGTAAAGACATATATGTCCATATGGATCATTATCTTCAAAAACTGGTTATGATAGCCAAGAAATTCATATTATCAAAAGGAAATTCATATTATCAAAGTTCTATTTTTTATCTATGTGTAAGCGTTTGTTTAGTCCTCTGGCTTGCTCAATCAAACATGTATATGCAGACCACAGATATGGTACCTGAAACTCTTACTTTTGCAACTGTTTAACCCTATAAAGACATATATGCCCATATGGATATGTTATCTTCAGAAATGCTTACATCCACTTTCCAAGTACGCCTTTGCTTCTTAGAGCTTTTGTTGCTCTTTTGCAACCTTAGGAATCTCTGATCTACACCATAAGGCAGGACGTATCATACATATGTACTTTTTAATTTTTGCTGAATTGGCAGTTAAATTTTTTATTTAAAAGCGGGTCCAACTTGTTTGGCAAAAAAGCGCTTATATTTGAGCTAGGGCGCCAATGATTGGTATATTATTTCTCCATTTTTTCCATTCCAGTCATTCGTTGGTTCAGCAAATAATAGTAAGAGATCCAGTTTCAGGCCATCTCCATCGAGATAAGTTTGTATCATACATATGTACTTTTTAATTTTTTCTGAATTGGCAGTTAAATTTTTTATTTAAAAATAAGTTGCGTTGTTTGAATCAGGATTTATGCATGGTTCTTGCTCAGCTAATAAGTCCATATGCTCATTCGATTCATATTCATATTTTGTGTGCTTTATAAGCACCCACGGAATCATATTATTATCTATTTAATAGATTGCAGTGATATCGTTGGTATGTAATAGTAGAGGAACAAACTTTTGGAATTTCCCCATTTTCAAATTCTATCGGTAGGGATTTTAGAGTTCATGAGTCATGTCTAATAGTTTTTGTAGATCTTATGATAGTAGAATCATAATAACTAGGGATCTTTCGTGGTTGTATGACACTTGGTTTTAGTGTATAGCCGATTTATAGCAAATTCCTGGTGTTAGTTGTTCTGGATAGTATGTTTCAGTTCTGCCATAGATTGGGTGCTTTTGTTTACTCATTGCCATCTATTTCCTGATTTGCAGAACAAAGGAGCGAAAGCCATACTATTTTGCTAAATATCCAGGCTATTTCGTTCAGCCTAAAAGCTCGCAATATTACCCTCTCAATATGCTTTTAGTCACTGAATCCAACGATACTACTGTGATTTAGGATCGCTTTATGCATCTACATAACTGTTCCTTTATGTAATTCGTAACATGTGCATTTAAATCAGTGTCTACAGATTCTCCTCGCCAATAGCTTCCACATCGTATTCGTCATTAGTGATTTTTATTACCATTGAGAAGTTTTCCCTTAAGGTAGAAAATTGTAGCTGTTGCTATTTCTTTACTAAACATTTCCATGCATTTAATCTTAGGAGAGGAGGTTGCGCTGTCAGAAGCTTACACTGGTGGACATTACAAACAAGATATGTGATCGACTACAAACAAGAGCAACGCAAGGTTTGTACAGCTCATTGATTGTTTAGATTGGGTAAATCAATTTCAGAATGGCATGCACATAATTGAAACTATGAAAACATTAAGCACTTTGTAGTAAACTGATGTATCAATGTTAGTTTCCAGGGAAGTACCATGGAGTGTTACTAATTTCGGAGGGGCTCATCAAAAGCATCCCGGAAATGTATGTACTCATTCAAGTAGTAATTGTTATGACTATATGATTGGTTGGACAGTATGATTTCTTTTAAATATTATCGGTTTGCCTTATCGCCTCATATGATTGGTTGGACAGTATGATCTCTTTTAAATCTTATCGGTTTGCCTTATCACTGTTGTTCAATGTTACTTTTCATATGGCACTAAAATTGGAAAGCAAGCGAACCAACCAATTATTTTTGCTCATTGACGAGCTTGATCTTCTTTTGATGGCAATTCAGTCGGCAATATATTTTAACTGAACTTATTAAGTAGTTGTGTAGCTTTATAATCTCTTTTTTTTCAAAATGAATTGAAAAAATGTTTGATATTGCCATATGTTTGACTTTCTGATTGTTGTACAATATATTCATATTCATTGACATTTGAGTTCATAGTAGTGACCATTTGTCCTTTGTAAACTGATGCCATCTTTTTAAAAATGATATTATGATATCATTGTACAATATTTTTGCTTCTGCAGTTGTCGCTGAACTATTTAGAATGCTACGCACATGCATTCTTTATATTGTATAGGCTTTCTGCAAACTTAATTTTTTCAATACAGCTGAAAACATCACCGGCGCGGCGTAACGCGCCCTTTCTTCCTAGTATATATACATGGATCCTGGAACGAGACTGAAAGTGTTCGGGTTTTGATTTGCTTTGGCTTCTTGGCACGCACTGTGATGAGTTGAATAGTCCGTGTGTCTTGTCGTCCATGCATCTAGCACTCATGACTCATGGGACCATGACAACCTAGATAATGAAGTTTGTTCCTAATTCCTATTGCTCCTATCAAGTTTCATCCTCTGATCTTTCTTCTCAGTGCAATGTAATTATTTGGACTGTTGTTGATGGGCTATGCATGCCCAAAAAAAATCCATTTTATGCTTCGAAAGGAGAAAGTAAGCAATTGAATATCAGGAAAGGACAATGGGCCATCTGAATGTGATCCCGAAATATATCTGTGGATATCGTGAGGATATATGCATGATCTTAGGATGATGAGTCAATTGGCAATGGCGTTGTTGGTTTGCAAAATCTCGCGTTTTTGGTTTTGTTTCAGTCTGTCAGACCACAGGCGGTCTGACCGGTGGCATGGGCGGTCAGACCGCCCGTGGAGAGGTCCGACCGGCCGTGGTTGCCGGTCCGACCGGTCTTGTCTCAAAGTGGTTTTTGGAGCTGAGCCAAAAATAGGTTGTGTAGGCAAGTGAGGGGAGTCTCCTGGATGTGGTCACATAATTTTTGGAGCTCCCAGTCGAAAGTTCTATTCATTTGAAAATTCCAGAAGGTTTCGGATTTTCAAGATGAAAATTTGGCTAAGTCATTTCGGGCGGTCCGACCGCCGTTATGGAATCGGTCCGACCGGCCTGAAATCGGTCGGACCGGACTGTGTGGGGCGGTCAGACCGCCGATCACTTGAAGCTTAGCCTTGTTGGCATTGATGTGTTTTGATTGTGGTTTTATGTATGAAGTTCAATGCTTTATTGTTGCATATTGCATTGTGGAACTGACGTGGGTCAAGTTGTGAAGAACTTGTTCCCGGAGACAATTTGTTTGTCTATTGTTGTGCAGGTGGCTTGCAGGTCAACGACGTCAACGGTGAGGTGGATCGGGACTACGCTTGGAGAGCTGAGGTCCAGAACGATCATGGATGTCGGGTGAGGTCGTGTGACTCAAGCATGGTGCAGAATGGGCAATGTAACACCCTGGCTATTCGGAAGCCAAAATGTCACGCAAACCCATCAAACTACTAAGCATAGCATTAAAACTAGATTATCCAGATTCAATCAACATAAATTCCTAAAGAATGACAATGAACGATCACTAGAATCATGGTAAAGAATGGATAAACGGTCATAATACCACGAACAGTCAAACGATACCAACATAGGGTTATTACAATCTGAAACTTATTTCAACAATTTGGCTTGACTGAATGGCAATAATAATTGTTCTGATTGGATAAAAGTGAAGTGTAGTGTGCCGAACTACCCCACCAAATCATCTTGTCGTCCTCCTCAATTACCTAATTAAAACATACAAAGCAAGGGTGAGTCGAAGACTCAGCAAGTACTAGACAAGAATAATCAAGCATGGAGTGGACAACACAATTCAGTTGAATTACGAACAATTATTGGAACACATACATGTGTGTATGGAATGAATACATGAATGGATGAAATGTAAGAATGCATTGAAGGTATGGACTTATCATTGCATATACGGTATAGCGAGTGAATCACCGTCGGTGTTCACTTAAAGTTACCGTATGAAGAACGTTTCATCTGGCGGTCAACGTGGCCCACATTGGAATGGTGGATCACACGTACCCATTCGGAATTGATGGGTTTTCAAATGCCCATCTTTGGAATTGATGGGTCTTTCAAATGCCCATACTGGAATTGATGGGACTTACCAAAAAGAATCCACTTCCGTGGTCATAATGAATTTTATGAATGAACATGATGAGTTCTCATGGTATGAATGAATATCACACATTAATGAAAAAGACACATGGCATTCAACAACATGTATAAACAGGTATAAGTATGTATTCACCCACAGCATAATGTACCAATAATGCCACACAAGGTACTTGCAGTATCAACATCATGCACAAAGCACAAAAACATTCATGTAAACATCATATCATTATGCATTCCCTTGAGAACGATACAATTTAACAAGTGGTACTTGCCTTCCGTGCTGCGACGTGCTAGGAGGCAATGAAAGTGTTCCTCCACCCACCGCCTTAACTCCTACACAAACGTTTACAAGGGATAAGGATAACAGGGTAAAACATGTCTACACGGGCTCTACCATACCCTCCAACCATCTCACACCCCCAAGGGTTCAATTTGACCTCTACACCAAAAAGACCAGATTACCGTTCTACTGGCAGTTGTACGAGAAAATTCACAATTAAATATCTGTAGCTCCTAAAGATCTGAAATTAGTGCTCAACTATTCTTAACGGACCAGGCTACAAAACTTTAGTTGGCGAGATCCTCTGATTCGGCCAAGACAGGGGACTAAACAACGGTTGAACAAAATCAATAGACATCTGTCCTGGATGCAGATCAGTAGCAAATAAAATGACGTAACTTTCAACCTACTGATCCAATGAGGATGATCCTTATCAACTTGGAAAGATAATTGAAAGGGCTACAATAACTTAGTTGGGTGGAGGTTCTGAATCGGACCATAACTTGATCAAAACTGAGGGACAACACGACTGTCTTCAGTTTACAGACAGACCGAACAGTACGTGGTAACACAGTCATAACTTTTAATCTACTGGGTGAAAATTCGTGATCCAGGTGCCAAACGAAAGCTAATGAAACCAGGAACGTATCTCCAGAAGACAAAGATAACCAATTAGGCCTCTAAGACACCCAAAACTGAGGTACAACGTACTGTATAGAATCAACCCACAGACAGAAATCAGCGACGGTAAAAATTACATAACTTTTGATTGGAAACTCTAAAAATTGTGCTCTTTATCAACTTGGACATCTTATTGAATTATCTACAACATTCGTTTTGGGTGGCATCTCTGATTCGGCTTCTAAATAATTCAAAAACGCAAGACAATACAATCTGTTCAATCTCGTCAGTTCTCCTGGACAGTCGCGGTAAAACCACCATAACTCCTAAACCGTACGTCCAAATCACAAGATCTCGGTGCTAAAAGAAATATAAAAACAATACCTACAACTTTTTAAGAGATGGACAGGACAGAAAACGAACGCATTTTACCCAAAATCGACGTACAAGGCGGTGCACAGTAAGGGGGAAGGGGGGCGGCGGCTCCAAAGGGGGGAGGGAGAGAGAAATGTGGAGTTTAGGGTTTGGGGGTGGGAACCCCCCCCCCTTATGGTCGGCCACCACATGGGCCCCTCCTGGGCCGTGGCCCAGGCCCAGGTTGTCGAGAGTTTATGGAACACCCCTTCTATTTTTCAGGAATTTCTACTCCTTTAATTGTCTTTTCTCCTCCCGGCTATTTTCTAATTACCCGATTCAATTCCGGGATATTACATCTTTCTCTCAAATATTCTTCTAATCGATAGAACAAATTTGGGGTATTACATTCTACCCCTTAAATGAATTCGACCCAATTCTTTACGTGTTCTACTCAAGTACATTTACAATTAGCATGCGAGACTCAACTCCCATGTCGCTTTCCGCTCGGTCTCACCGCACCTTGATGGATTCCAACATCGTACACCACCACGCTCGTATTGACCTTATCCGGTATACTCAATGAGCGGGACTCGGACGTAGATTTTACTCGTGGTTCGTCGTCACGATGAATCTCACACTCGGACTCTCAAATACTCCCTCGACATCGGGTCATACGAAGCGTTGTATATCCCGCGCATGGACCCGAGATGGTCAAAGCGATACACCAACTTCCTAATCTCGCAACTTCCGAAGCGAAGAAAATCCAACTTGAAGTGGAGAGTCCTCATTGCATCCACGCAATGTTAACTCTGCCCAAAATGTTAAATTCCAAATTTGACAACTCATCTCGAAAACAAATCCATTTTCTAAATAAGCAGTTTCCCAATGAACACCACGACAACCAAAGAAGAAATCACTCGAACGCTCAAACCAAATACTTGCGGTTTGTCTGAGTTGGAAAGAATCAACACATACCAACACCCCAACTCAAATTGCGGAAAACACCGGTGAACAACACAAATCTCAAACGAGAATTAAGAAAATGCCTCATTATCCGATGAAACATCTTTTTCCCCGTTTCTTTCTTCGAGGAATAAAACTTCTCTCAAATATATGAATTCGAACTCATCGCATACCATATGAGCTTAAACCTTTTAATTGAACATGCTCAAATTAAAATCAAACTAAAACACATCATCCACACCATTGTGGTGAGACTCCATTGAATTATTCGAATACTCTAGGCATCTCGTTCTACTATTCAACATTAATTTGATTAAAGGCACCCATAGCGCCACAGGATAGATACCACACAATCATATTACCTCAAATTTTCAAGAACAATTCAGAATCGTCAGTACACATGCTAATGTACTACTTCAAAAGGGTTCTAGCATAAACATGCTCGGGAAACCCATTTACTCCACTCTCTCTACACACAATCAGTGGGTGAATAAAGATCTAGCATAAACAAATGCAAAGCCCAGATTTAACTTCCAAAACCTCTACAACGGATTGCCCTTATAACTAATAGTTAAATCATCGAATTAAATCTCTAACATTCCCACAATTCTAACATACTCACTCATTGACATCATCAGAAATCACCCACACCATCTCACAATGCTATCCAATTGCGTTACTCTATATATTCAATCAAGGTTTCCATACCTCCGATAATCACCAACCTTTCAATCCTGAATTGAAGTTCTGGAATTTCACTATACTAGGTGTTAATCAGCCGTAACACTTTTCAGACTTACTTCGAAGCCAAACATTCCATGTGAATCAATATTTTTTTTCCTCAAGAGATACAGATCAAATCAATTTCACATTCTTCTACTCCTCCAATAACTTGGTAGCAAAATATCACCACTACCAAAACTTAACCACCACCAAACAGTTGCCAATAAACACTTTGTAAAACCCTGCAACAAAACTTTTGGGTCTTTCTCAAAAGAAAGAGGCGAATAAGGACAAGCTTCGTCACATAGAAAAACGTTGCTCATCACGGCGAGCAAGAAACCATAAGAAATATTCTGATAAAAGGTGACTTTAGAAAACGGAAATTGAGTGCACAGTTGAGGGAACACATTCCTCAGAAGATAATAGCAAATAACAACCGATAAGAAAACGGCATTACGATTGAAACTCGAAATCTTTTGAGTGAAAAGGGCAGAAAATTTAGGCAATGAACTCATTGAACCTACGTGGAGTCCATAATTGAAAACATGAGCCTCACAAGAAGAGAATGTCGGATCTTTACAGATAAGAACAACGAGCATTCAAGATCAAAACGCTCGCATCACTGAAGAACCATTATAACTCTGCAACAAATCGTTTTACGTAGCAAACTTCGTTTATCATAATAGGTCATGAATAGAAAACTTGAAATTGAATCATTTTGGAAACATCAAGAAAGGTGGTCAAACTTCTTTCTCTATAAAAGAATCAACCTTACTCTCACATTACTGATCGTGCAATAAACCTTCTAAAGGGAACATGACAAATCGGGTCATAAAAATTTTCAGCATCAAATGGAATTGTAATAACAACTTATTCTAGAAAAGAATTCTAGTACAAAAACCACAAAGTTGAACAAACGTCACACCCAAAGACTACAAAACTCTAGAGAAAGGGGGTTTCGACACTTTTCTTTTCAAAGGAGGTTCTAAACTCCAACACTCCAAATATTCCAAAGAAATGAACATAGTCGAAATTTTCTTCAATGAACTTTGTGAAAGGAAATTTTCATTCTCGAATATCAAGCGGATAACCGAGCTGCCCTTATCAACAAGAGAGATAGGGCTAACATAAAGAGAACGATCTTGTCAAGAATAACGTTCACAAGCAAAGAATGAGAGCTCATGACGGAAAGGCAAGAAACTATTTTGAAAAACAAATAGGGTCTAATAGAAACCCGTAGCCCACAATCTTTGTTTGGGTGCAACCCCCGACTTAAGCATAACCAAGCACTCCAAAAGGGTTTTAACGCTTTTCTACAGAAAAGAGATGCATCAAATTTCAACAAGCAGATGGTTCCAAAAGGAATTCATTGAGCCAATGCTTTCTCGTGTTAACGATCTTGCAACAAGAATTCTCATTAGGCAAACCATCAAACGAGTAAATGAGTCGCTCTTTTCCAATGAGAAAGAAAGAACAACCATGAAAATATCAATGTTGCCAATTTACAAAGATCATTCGTAGTAAAAACAATTCGACAATCGAAAAACAATAATGTTTTCGGAGTACCATTAAAGGCCTATTTAAACTCGTCTACCAAAATCATGAACCCAAGAGAAATTCATCAATCGCCACCGGACAAGAATTTGTCAAATTCGAAAATCAAGGAAGAAAACGACTTACTAAAGCAGCCCAAGAGAAATATGCAAGATCAATACACACTTGATAAAGAACTTGCAAAAGAAGTCTTCAATACCGAGATTCCAAGCGAGCGAATGAGTTAAATTTCCCCACAGGGTAAAACAAGTCTTTTGTGAAAAGAGGAATCTTGCATTTGAACTATGCTCACGTGGAGCAGAAATATCACAATAGTCGAAAGGGCAATATTTGTTTCAAAGAACGAATCAGAGAACTGCTGGAGCTTACCTTCTTCATTAAAACCCCAATTTCAAAAGAATTCACGAACTGCCAGGAACCACAACCAAGAAACCAGATATCAGTTCGAGAAAGGCAACAAGTTCATCAATGAGCTCATGCTTGAATCTGAGCTTATGGAGCAGAGGTAAGAAGTTCTCTAATATCATACTACAAGCAGTGGTGTAGCTTTGGCAAAACCTGTGACATCAACCACGAACTCAAGCGATCAACGCCGCTAGCTAAACGCATAACTAATGCAATCAATTATGAATATATATATTTATATCGGATCATCTCATGACGATCATAGAATAATTTCATAGATAGAGGTTATCACATCATATCATGGATTAACACATCATAGCACAACACAATTTAACAACGACTCGATACTCGAGTCACCACAATTGAAATGCGGAAGCAACAGTTTACCCAACCCCTCCTAATGTGCACAGTGTGTCAATTTAATATGTTTGAATGAACCACGGACCTAAAGCCCGCTCTGATACCAACTGTAACACCCTGGCTATTCGGAAGCCAAAATGTCACGCAAACCCATCAAACTACTAAGCATAGCATTAAAACTAGATTATCCAGATTCAATCAACATAAATTCCTAAAGAATGACAATGAACGATCACTAGAATCATGGTAAAGAATGGATAAACGGTCATAATACCACGAACAGTCAAACGATACCAACATAGGGTTATTACAATCTGGAACTTATTTCAACAATTTGGCTTGACTGAATGGCAATAATAATTGTTCTGATTGGATAAAAGTGAAGTGTAGTGTGCCGAACTACCCCACCAAATCATCTTGTCGTCCTCCTCAATTACCTAATTAAAACATACAAAGCAAGGGTGAGTCGAAGACTCAGCAAGTACTAGACAAGAATAATCAAGCATGGAGTGGACAACACAATTCAGTTGAATTACTGTAACACCCCATCCCAACACTGAGCCTGGAATGCCACTAAACTACTCTTCCAAACTAATAATTATCGACACACTATAAAATTACAGCAAGGAAATCAACGATAAACATATCCATGGACCACAAAAGAACATGCATAATTATGGATCAAGCGATAATAAATAAGCAAGGGGAAATATAACCAGGTAAATAATCCAAAATAGCATCAACCAATGAATCCAAATAATTGAAACAAATAGTCTAGTCCAAAACGTTGTCCTAAACTTTATTCAACCTCAAACATGTCCTAGAGTAATCCTGCATTGAATGAAAAGATTCTTATGGCAAATGATCATGTGATTGAAGTATGGATCTAATCCATGTGCTCTACTCGCTCTCAGTCACGGCGTCCTCGAAGATCACCTAAAGACAACAAAAGAGCAAGGGTGAGTCCACGACTCAGCAAACACATCAATATACAACGAACAATAATAAATCAACAGCATTCAATAACTTCATTATCATCACAGATACTTCTATTAATATTCTCATGATGTTATCTTCTCTTTGTTTCACACCCATTAATCTCATATATCAATGCAACTCTAATCTACATGTCCACATGCACTTCTTTCGCGTATACCGGTATAGCATGCGTGAATGCTCGCGACAACATTCACTCTCAAGCCCGTTCCTCCACAAGGATTGGGGACCTCCTCCACTCCCGTGGAGTTGTGATCATTCATGATCACCTGCTCATATGCAAAGATGCTTATGAATGCAAACATGCATAATTTCATAATACTCATCATATCCAATTTTTCATCATGTCCATTAACAATATAAATCCATACCATTCCATTGCTTGCAATTAAATAAAATAAAAGCACAACAATAATGGTAATAGAAGGTAAAGAAAACAGTGATCAATCATTGATCGTTGTCTACCATGCACTTGCCTTTACTAGTTGCGACGCACGATTTGACTAGAAGATGGCAACAAGCACGACTCCTCTCCTACATTAAATACTCAAATTTCAATACAAACTACAGCATCATAAGAACAACAATCAATCGATATCGCTCCTACACGTCCCCAAATCTACCACGCTTCTCGGTGCGAAAAGTTACCCATTCTTTGTCTTGGTACTAAAACAAACGTAACTTTTGACTCAAAAGTCCGATCACGACAAACCACCCAGTTCTGGATTCTACACAAAATTATCCTCATTTTCTTAGATTACAAAGTCTTCTAATTAAATCATCTAACCCTCCGTTTGTTAGCCCAGAAAACCGATCTGTCCGCTTCGGAACAGCGGGTCTTACTAAATTCATAACTTTTGTTTTACCCCACCAAAATTCGAGTTCTTGGATTCTACAGAACCCTTAGACGATTATCTACATCTTTCATGTAGATCAAAAACTCTAATTAGTCCAATTACTATTTTTAATCTGCAGTCTACCAAAACAGCGCCGAAAGACGACAACCACAAAGACAACAGTCTTCCAAAATTCATATCTCGAATTCTACTTGTCCGCTCGACATGATTAAATATGCTATAGAAAGATATCGAAATTATCTACAATTAACTAGTAGATGATATTTTCAAAATTCGCCATTAAGGTATCCGAATAAATCGTTCAACAGAACAGCAGGCTAAACAGATCTATTAATCGTCCCCTCGATTAGAAATTCTAAAACCTCTCTAATTAACCTCAATTCTATCTCTAACTAAATTAGCAAAACAGAGAGGAATTAATATTACAAATCGTTACCTACAAGAATCCGGATCTTGGTTTTTTTCCTAATCATTAAGTACTATTCCGACCTTCATGGTTAAGAGCATTTTATGAAGCAACAATTTTTTCTAGTCACAGCCACCAAACAGCCGAGCATGCAATTTGCTTATAAGTTGTGATTACTTACTCGGGAATTGTTGGTGACACCTCAACTGCATGCATGCATCACAGGGAAATCCATTCACACGCACGCAAGGCAGTGGCAAGAAAAAAACACGCGGTAGGAACCAATCGACTGGGACCTCACGCGCGCTGCAACGTTTGGCCGAGGGGCAACTCCGGGATGACCACGTTGGCCAACAGCAGCAGCTACGCGGATTGCTGAGCGCTAGCACGCAGCGCACACGCTCACGCGGCAGGCACACCTACGCGGCCGGTGACCACAGATCGGCTGAGACATGCGCACACGGCAGGAGCTTCACGAGGATACTGGCGACTGGCGGCGGCTACGCACGGGAAGGAAAAAAAACAAATGAGCAACTAGGGTTTTCTTTCCCATGATACTTTTAACCCGGCCCAACCCAATTCCTTTGAAAACTCTAAAAATATTCCGTTTTGTTTAGGTATCTTCTTTTATTTAATTACGCACAGACCCCTAAGAGGTCTTTTTTTTGGAATATTACAGTCTACCCCCCTTAACAGAATTCGACCCCGAATTCTACTCGCTGTTCTATTTTAGAAAAAAACAACCACAACTGAACTTAAACAACAAATCACACGTACCCGACGTGAACAACTCCGGGTATTGCTCGCGCATGCGAGACTCCAACTCCCAAGTCGCTTCTCTCTCGGACTGATGCGTCCACAGCACCTTGACGTATACCAACATCTTATGCCTCAGCACCCGCTCCGACCTCTCCAGAATGCGCGCCGGACGCGACTCAATTGTGAGATCTTGCTCAATAGTCAGCGGCTCTAATGAAATCTTATGCTCTGGATCTCTCAAAAACTTTCTCAGCATCGAGACGTGAAACACATTGTGAACTCCACGCATGGACTCAGGAAGATCCAAGCGGTAGGCTAACTTCCCAATTCTTGCAATAATCGAGAACGGTCCAACGTACCTCGGGCTAAGCTTCCCTTTGGTACCGAACCGAACAATACCTTTAGTGGGAGACACTCTCAAGAGCACCTGGTCACCCACCGCAAACTCCAAGTCACGCCTTCTCACATCTGCATAGCTTTTCTGCCTGCTCTGAGCTGCTAGCAGATTCTGCCTCACCATGGCCACACGCTCAACGGTCTTGAATACAGTCCGGACCCAAAATTGCCTTCTCTCCTCGCATCCCAACAAAGCGTGATCGCACTTCCGCCCATAGAGAACCTCGAATGGCGCGGCTCTATCTTGGAATAGTAACTATTATTATAAGCAAACTCGCAAGTGGCAACTGGTCCTCCCAACTACCCTTCAAGACAAAGCAAGACCGCAACATGTCCTCCAAAGTCCGAATAGTGCGCTCTGATTGCCCATCATGCGTGGGTGAAACGCAGTACTAAGGCGGTGTGTGCCCAATGCACTCTGCAGACTTTCCCATAACTTGAGACAAACTTGGCGTCCTGTCGAAATGATGGTCTTTGGCACACCATGCGGTCTTACTATTTCACGCACATAAATAGGAGCTAGATCACTCATTGAATTTGTCGTGCGAATAGGAATGAAGTGCGTGAGACTTCTTGAATCGATCCACGACTACCCAAATCGCATCCTTCCCTCACGGCGTGCAGGTAACGCCACCACAAAGTCCATAGAGATATCATCCCAAGGCCACTGGGAACCTCCAAAGGCGCAACAACCTGCGGGGACGCTTGTGCTCACTTTCACTTGGCGACAAACACCACAAGAAGCCACATAGTTAGCAATATCCACCTTCATTCTTTTCCACCAAAAATTACATTTCAAATCTCGATACATCTTAGTCTCACGGGATGAGCGATTATGCAGTGCGATGTGCCTCCTCAAGATATCATCTTTGACCTCGCCTTTTGCGCGCGCAAAGCGGCCTTTAAACCTCAAAGCACGAATCATCCATGCTAAAATCACCCTCTTTGCCCTCATCCAGACGCTTCCTAACCTCCTGTAATAACCGGTCACTTTGCTGTGCTTCCCGCACACGGTCTGGAATAGCTGAATTAAGGATCAATTGTGTCTCAACATGTGTTGTGCCCGCATAACAATAAGATATTCCCATGCGATCAAAATCAGCAATGAGGCAATCTAGAGTAGCGGGAGTCGCCTTGCGACTAAGAGCATCGACAACTACATTGGCCTTGCACGGATGATCTTGAATAGTAAAATCATAGTCCTTGATCAACTCCAACCACCTCCTTTGCCTCAAATTCAGATCCTTCTGAGTGAAGATATATTTGAGACTCTTGTGATCTGTGAAAATATCACAAGGCTCGCCGTATAGATAATGCCTCCAAATCTTGAGAGCAAAGACAACCGCAGCCAACTCCAAGTCATGAGTGGGATAATTCTGCTCGTGCATCTTTAACTGCCTCGACGCATAAGCAATCACCTTACCGTCTTGCATGAGAACACAGCCAAGACCCACTCGAGACGCATCTGAAAAGACTGTGAATGGCTTTCCTGGCTCGGGAAGAGTGAGAATAGGAGAGGTCACCAACCTCTCTTTCAAAGTGCAGAAACTGCGCTCACACTCATCAGTCCACTGGAATCTCACACCTTTCTGAGTAAGTTGAGACATCGGTTTGGCGATGATAGAGAAATCCTGCACAAAACGCCGATAATAACCAGCCAATCCCAAGAAACTCCTCACCTCCTTCACATTAGTCGGCCTCTTCCAATCCACCACTGTGGAGACCTTACGGGATCAACAAACAATGCCACGAGGTTAATCACATGACCCGAAAACCCATACAAATCCGAACTCACACTTCTTCAACTTAGCATAGAACTTGTGGTCTCTCAAAGTATCTAAAACCAGCCTCAAATGACGCTCATGATCCTCATTGGTCTTGGAATAGATAAGAATGTCATCAATGAACACCACCACGAAGTCATCCAGATACTCGTGTAACATGTTGTTCATAGTCTCCATAAAAATAGCAGGTGCATTAGTCAGTCCAAAAGACATAACTTTGAATTCATAATGCCCATACCTGGTGGAGAAAGCTGTCTTCTCTACATCCTGCTCACGCACCCGGATTTGATTATACCCTGACAGGAGATCGATCTTGGAGAACACTTGAGCTCCATTCAACTGATCAAACAAGTCCTCAATGCGGAGCAATGGATATTTGTTCTTGATTGTTACAGCATTAAGTGCACGGTAATCAACACACACACGCCAACTCCCATCCTTCTTCTCTGTGAACAGAACAGGAGCTCCCCATGGCGATACACTACGCCTGATCAAACCTTTAGCCAACAAATCGTCCAACTGCTTCTTCAACTCGTCCTGAAATGGACGTGCCAGTCGATATGGAGACATCGAGATGGGCCGAGTACCCGGAACAAGATCAATGCGAAACTCCACATCTCGTGTAGGTGGCAAGCCCGGAAGCTCGGCTGGGAACACATCTGGGTAATCACTAACCACTGGAATCTCCTCAATCTGCGAAGCCACGCTCGGTTTCTCAGCAAGAGCTAAGAGAAGCCCAGTTTTCACTGCGCGCTGACCCGGGAACAGTCCGACCAACATCGAAAGAGAGCGCGGAGGCGCACTCCCCTGAAAGATCAAAGTCTCCCGCACGAGGTGCGCATGCACAACATTCTCTGAAAGCAGGATATCACGGCTCGATAAGAGTGCAACCAATCCATACCCAAGATAACGTCGAACGACTCCATTTGAATAACTATCAAATTCGCCGTGAACTTCTCTCCATCAATGACAATAGAACACCCAGGACAAACAGTAGAGCTCGCAATAATTCCCCCAGGAGAGCTAACTAACACTGACTGAGAAATCCACTGCATACTCAAGTTCGCTCTCCTAGCAAACGCCGTCGAGACAAACGAAAAGGTAGCCCCTGAATCAAAAAGGACTAAAGCATCAAACGAATCCACAAGCAAAGTACCTGTCACCACGTCAGGACGACCCGCGGACTCCGCTGTGGGCATGGCGTACACTCCAGGTGGCGTCATGGTGAAAAAAGACGATGCTGGGGCGGCGAGAGCCCCGACAATCTTTGTGGCGGTGCGGTAAAGCGGTCGTGCAACTGAAGCGGTGCGAAGGTGGCGCCGCCGAGTACCCTACTGGAGGCACCCAAGTGAAGAAATGGCGGTGGAGGAGCGATCATCATCGGAAAGATCCTCGGCGGGACCCGAAGAAGAAGATGGCACGAGCTCCCACTTGATCACGCTAAGCGGGGTTACGGCGACACACCGCTCCTTGTGACCCGGTCGGCCACTGAGCGGCAATCTCCGTCCAAGAGCACTTTCGGCGTGGTGTCCATCACCGCACTTAAAGCAAAGCATACCGCCTACAGGGACAGACGAAGAGCCGAGTACTGCAAAGGACGAGGCGCCGAGGAAGAGAATGGCCTCGACGGCTTAGACTTGAAGGATGCGGTCCTCCTTGAATTTCTTGGAAGCAGTCATTGAGCAGACCCACTTCCTCACTAGAGCTCCTCTTGGTCACCACCGAAGCTACCGATCCACCGAGGCTTCTTGCCCCTTTGTGAGTGCATCTCCAACTCCATGCCCCTAGCTTGCTCCACAACAGAGCTGTAGTTACGTAGTGGAGTAGCTCCCAACACATCTTGATTACTCGAGGTGAGACCCAGCGGAACCTCTTGGCTTTCGAAGATCATCGTTCGCACACCAGAAGGGACAAAGCGAACCAAGTTGTTGAACTCAGCCTCATACTCAGCAATAGACCTCTTCCCCTGAGCAAAGGTCGTCAAGGCAACCTCCATCTTCTCAACAAAAGAGTAGGGGTAGAACTTTTTCTTGAACTGGTCAACAAAGTCCTCCCAAGTAACTAGCCCTTCAGTGGCGGTCCTCGAAGACAACACGCCCTCCCACCAAATGTCCGCTTGCCCTTTCAGCTGAAAGGCTACAAAACGGACCCTCTGATGTGAAGACATCTCCAAAGCTCCAAACTGCCTCTCCATATAGCGCAACCAGTCCGCTGCCTGGACCGGTGTGCCCGACCCATCAAACGGATCCAACCTCAACCCCATCCATTGTCGAAGTGTCATCCGCGCCTCAGGAACCGGTGGAGGTGCGACATGAGAAACAACAGATGCTGCAGCAACAGGGGCTGCTGGCGCCTGTTGACGAAGAGCACGGATCTCTCCCACCAACTCTCTCAGCAAAGCGGGGGTCTCATCCTGGACCCCAACCGGAGGCGGGTCAACAGCAACCCCCTCAGCTACTGACTCATCTGCTACAGAAGGTGGCTCCACGGAACCTCGCCCGCGGCCCCGACCTCCACGACCGCGGCCACCACGACCACGTCCTCTACCCCTCGGCATAGCTATCAACCACAATCAACAATACACAATGAGTTGAAAGGTCAAAATAAAATCATGCATCAATAAACAACATAACGAAAGCGTAAAAACTATGTTCGTACCTCTCTCTAACCTACTGTGCACTAGTGTGTCAAATTTTAGGTTAGTTAACCATTAGCAAATTTTAGTTGATTTACTAAAACTAAAACAAATTTTAACAATTTTAGTTTGCCTATGTTGTTAATCTATTCACCACGGACCTAAAGCCCGCTCTGATACCAACTGTAACACCCCATCCCAACACTGAGCCTGGAATGCCACTAAACTACTCTTCCAAACTAATAATTATCGACACACTATAAAATTACAGCAAGGAAATCAACGATAAACATATCCATGGACCACAAAAGAACATGCATAATTATGGATCAAGCGATAATAAATAAGCAAGGGGAAATATAACCAGGTAAATAATCCAAAATAGCATCAACCAATGAATCCAAATAATTGAAACAAATAGTCTAGTCCAAAACGTTGTCCTAAACTTTATTCAACCTCTAACATGTCCTAGAGTAATCCTGCATTGAATGAAAAGATTCTTATGGCAAATGATCATGTGATTGAAGTATGGATCTAATCCATGTGCTCTACTCGCTCTCAGTCACGGCGTCCTCGAAGATCACCTAAAGACAACAAAAGAGCAAGGGTGAGTCCACGACTCAGCAAACACATCAATATACAACGAACAATAATAAATCAACAGCATTCAATAACTTCATTATCATCACAGGTACTTCTATTAATATTCTCATGCTGTTATCTTCTCTTTGTTTCACACCCATTAATCTCATATATCAATGCAACTCTAATCTACATGTCCACATGCACTTCTTTCGCGTATACCGGTATAGCATGCGTGAATGCTCGCGACAACATTCACTCTCAAGCCTATTCCTCCACAAGGATCGGGGACCTCCTCCACTCCCGCGGAGTTGTGATCATTTATGATCACCTGCTCATATGCAAAGATGCTTATGAATGCAAACATGCATAATTTCATAATACTCATCATATCCAATTTTTCATCATGTCCATTAACAATATAAATCCATACCATTCCATTGCTTGCAATTAAATAAAATAAAAGCACAACAATAATGGTAATAGAAGGTAAAGAAAACAGTGATCAATCATTAATCGCTGTCTACCATGCACTTGTCTTTACTAGTTGCGACGCACGATTTGACTAGAAGATGGCAACAAGCACGACTCCTCTCCTACATTAAATACTCAAATTTCAATACAAGCTATAGCATCATAAGAACAACAATCAATCGACATCGCTCCTACACGTCCCTAAATCTACCACGCTTCTCCGGTACCGAAAAGTTACCCATTGCTGTCTTGGTACTAAAACGAACGTAACTTTTGACTCGAAAGTCCGATCACGACAAACCACCCAGTTCTGGATTCTACACAAAATTACCCTCATTTTCTTAGATTACAAAGTCTTCTAATTAAATCATCTAACCCTCCGTTTTTAGCCCAGAAAACCGATCTGTCCGCTTGAGAACAGCGGGTCTTACTAAATTCATAAATTTTGTTTTACCCTACCAAAATTCGAGTTCTTGGATTCTACAGAACGCTTAGACGATTATCTACATCTTTCATGTAGATCAAAAACTCTAATTAGTCCAATTACTATTTTTAATCTGCAGTCTACCAAAACAGCGCCGAAAGACGACAACCACAAAGACAGCAGTGTTCCAAAATTCATATCTCGAATTCTACTTGTCCACTCGACATAATTAAATATGCTATAGAAAGATATCGAAATTATCTACAATTAACTAGTAGATGATATTTCCAAAATTCGCCATTAAGGTATCCGAATAAATCGTTCAACAGAACAGCAGGCTAAACAGATCTATTAATCGTCCCCTCGATTAGAAATTCTAAAACCTCTCTAATTAAACTCAATTCTATCTCTAACTAAATTAGCAAAACAGAGAGGAATTAATATTACAAATCGTTACCTACAAGAATCCGGATCTTGATTTTTTTTCCTAATCTGTTAAGTACTATTCCAGCCTTCATGGTTAAGAGCATTTTATGAAGCAACAATTTTTTTCTAGTCACAGCCACCAAACAGCCGAGCATGAAATTTGCTTATAAGTTGTGATTACTTACTCGGGAATTGTTGGTGACACATCAACTGCATGCATGCATCACAGGGAAATCCATTCACACGCACGCAAGGCAGTGGCAAGAAAAAAACACGCGGTAGGAACCAATCGACTGGGACCTCACGCGCGCTGCAACGTTTGGCCGAGGGGCAACTCCGGGATGACCACGTTGGCCAACAGCAGCAGCTACGCGGATTGCTGAGCGCTAGCACGCAGCGCACACACTCACGCGGCAGGCACACCTACGCGGCCGGCGACCACAGATCGGCTGAGACATGCGCACACGGCAGGAGCTTCACGAGGATACTGGCGACTGGCGGCGGCTACGCACGGGAAGGAAAAAAACAAATGAGCAACTAGGGTTTTCTTTCCCATGATACTTTTAACCCGGCCCAACCCAATTCCTTTGAAAACTCTTAAAATATTCCGTTTTGTTTAGGTATCTTCTTTTATTTAATTACGCACAGACCCCTAAGAGGTCTTTTTTTTGGAATATTACAATTATGAACAATTATTGGAACACATACATGTGTGTATGGAATGAATACATGAATGGATGAAATGTAAGAATGCATTGAAGGTATGGACTTATCGACTGCATATACCGGTATAGCGAGTGAATCACCCGTCGGTGTTCACTTAAAGTTACCGTATGAAGAGCGTTTCATCTGGCGATTCAACGTGGCCCACATTGGAATGGTGGATCACACGTACCCATTCGGAATTGATGGGTTTTCAAATGCCCATCTTGGAATTGATGGGTCTTTCAAATGCCCATCTTGGAATTGATGGGACTTACCAAAAGAATCCATACGTGGTCATAATGAATTTTATGAATGAACATGATGAGTTCTCATGGTATGAATGAATATCACACATTAATGAAAAGACACATGGCATTCAACAACATGTATAAGCGGTATAAGTATGTATTCACCCACGGCATAATGTACCAATAATGCCACACAAGATACTTGCAGTATCAACATCATGCACAAAGCACAAGAACATTCATGTAAACATCATATCATTATGCATTCCCTTGAGAGCGATACAATTTAACAAGTGTTACTTGCCTTCCGTCTTTGCGACGTGCTAGGAGGCAATGAAAGTGTTCCTCCACCCACCGCCTTAACTCCTACACAAAGCGTTTACAAGGGATAAGGATAACAGGGTAAAACATGTCTACGGGCTCTACCATACCCTCCAACCATCTCACACCCCAAGGGTTCAATTTGACCTCTACACCAAAAGACAGATTACTGTTCTCTTGGCGGTTATGCGAGAAAATTCACAATTAAATATCTGTAGCTCCTAAAGATCTGAAATCAGTGCTCAGCTATTCTTAACGGACCAGGCTACAAAACTTTAGTTGGCGAGATCCTCTGATTCGGCCAAGGCAGAGGACTAAACAACGGTTGAACACAATCAATAGACATCATCACGGATGCGGATCAGTAGCAAAGAAAATGACGTAACTTTCAACCTACTGATCCAATGAGTATTATCCTTATCAACTTGGAAATATAATTGAAAGGGCTACAATAACTTAGTTGGGTGGAGGTTCTGAATCTGAACATAACTTGATCAAAACTGAGGGACAACACGACTGTCTTCAGTTTACAGACAGACCGAACAGTACGTGGTAAAATAGTCATAACTTTTAATCTACTTGGTAAAAATTCGTGATCCAGGTGCCACAAGAAAGCTAATGAAACCAGGAACGTATCTCCAGAAGACGAAGATAACCAATTCGGCCTCTAAGACACCCAAAACTGAGGTACAACGTACTGTATAAAATCAACCCACAGACAGAAATCAGTGACGGTAAAAATTGCATAACTTTTGATTGGAAACTCTAAAAATTGTGCTATTTATCAACTTGGAAATCTTATTGAATTATCTACAACATTCGTTTTGGGTGGCATCTCTGATTCGGCCTCTAAATAATTCAAAAACGCCAGACAATACAATCTGTCCAATCTCGTCAGTTCTCTTGGACAGTCGCGGTAAAACCACCATAACTCCTAAACCGTACGTCCAAATCACAAGATCTCGGTGCAAAAAGAAAGATAAAAACAATACCTACAACTTTCTAATAGATGGACAGGACAGAAAACGAACGCATCTTACCCAAAATCGACGTACAAGGCGGTGCACAGCAAGGGGGAAGGGGGGCGGCGGCTCCAAAGGGGGGGAGGGGGAGAGAAATGTGGAGTTTAGGGTTTGGGGGGTGGGAACCCCCTTATGGCCGGCCACCACATGGGCCCCTCCTGGGTCGTGGCCCAGGCCCAGGTTGTCGAGAGTTTATGGAAAACTCCTTCTATTTTTCAGGAATTTTCTACTCCTTTAATTGTCTTTTCTCCTCCCGGCTATTTTCTAATTACCGATTCAATTCCGGGATATTACATCTTTCTCCCAAATATTCTTCTAATCGATCGAACAAATTTCGGGGTATTACAGGCAAGATGGATCGAACAGGTAGTTCGGTGCAGCTGGTTGGATCAGCGGTGTGGAAGTCGGTGCAAGTCTCTGGGAGGTTCCGATGGGATTCGGACGGGAGAGTCTTACCGACGTGATGAGAGCTGCTGATCAACGTACACGTGGTGAAGCAGGCGAGTGCTTCAACAGATTTGTGTGAGTGGGTCCCATGTGTGTGTGGGCCTTCATGGGAGCCCATTAGTGGAAACCCTAGGCCTCTCCTATAAATAGAAAGGGAGGAGAGGAAAAACCCCCAAGCATTCATTTGGACTCTCCAAGTCTTTTTCTAGGGTTAGGGTTTGGAGAAGAGAGGAGAGGAGAGGAGGCACCTTCGTTCACCAGAGTAAGTATACAAAGGACCTTCTTCGGTGCTTCAATATGGGAAGCAGTAGGCCAATGTCTACTCCCATTGCTACAACCACCGTGTTGGACCCTGATGAGGATGGAGAGCCCGTGGACCAGAAGGAGTATCGCAGTATGATTGACTCCCTCCTCTATCTCACAGCGTCGAGGATGGACATACAATTTGCCTTATGTCTGTGCGCTCGCTTTCAAGCTTCCCCTCGTGCTTCTCATCGTCAAGCAGTACGTCACATCTTCAGGTACCTTCAAGATACCCTTGACTTTGGACTCTGGTATTCTTCTTCTTCAGCTCTCTCAATTCGAGCATTTTCTGATGCTGATTTTGCGGGGTGTAGAGTGGATAGGAAGAGTACTTCTGGCACTTGTCATTTCTTGGGCACATCTCTTGTTTCTTGGTCTTCTCAGCAGTCTTGGTTGCCTGATCCACGGTGAGGCCGAGTATGTAGCTGCGACCGATGGTTGCTCTCGAGTTCTCTGGATTTTATCCACTGCGGGACTATGGGTTATCCTTGAGAAGTGTTCCTCTTTTACGTGACAACATACGCAATTAATATTGCCAAAAACCCAGTGCAACATTCCAGGACTAAACACATTGATATTCGATTCCATTTTCTGAGAGACCATGTTGAGAAGGGTGATGTTGTGCTTCACTTTGTAGAGTCAGAGCAACAGCTTGCTGATATTTTCACTAAAGCTCTTGATTCTTCTCGTTTTGCTGCTTTGCGGGGAGAGTTAGGGGTTATTAGTCCTATTGGGCTATTTTGAGGGGGAATTTGCTCTTTTTGCAATCATTGTATCTTAATGCATGTTTCATTTCAATTGTCTTGCATTGTATAATAAAATTTGTGGAGCGTTGATTATTATCCTTGTATGACTTGATTTCATTCTCTATACCTTGCCATGTCAAGTGATAGTCTGCTAGACCTCTTTTATGGCTCTTCGTGTTTTAGCTTAGCTTTCACCTTGCTAGCTTTATATCTGTGAGTAAATTGAATCAAATCATGTCTTGTTGGATCTTGTGACTAGTTTTGCTCTAGTGATCCTCTTATGATTCTTGCCATGTCATATAGGTTGAATTGAGCCTTGAACTTATTTTGAGATGAAAATGAGCTTTTTATCTTCTTAAGTCAAGCAAATGAAAAATGAGATTTTCTGTGCGAAAAAACTGATCTCACCAATCCTTTCTCATGAGACGGCTTGCCATTGCACTAGGCATGAACTCAGGGGGAGTTTTGGATGACCTAGACCACTCTTTTAAGCTTATCGCTTGAGATGGTCGCGGCAAGGCTTGAGATCTAGCACAGTAAAAAAAATCATTTTTAGGAAAATACTCAAAATGCTAAGTGCTTGAGTTTTGCTTCAAAAGTGTACTCTTAATGCTCAAAATGCCTCAGTTCTTGTTTTGAGTTTCTTTTTACTTATAGACATGGCTTGACTCATTTTTAGTTGCGTTTAGTGAAACTTTGACATTGAGCAACCTTTCATGGTTTTAATTCTTTTAATCTCAGATTACTGCTATTTTGGTTTTAGCTTTGCAGTACATGTTTTGCCATGATTGAATATAGCGTCTACTCTTTATATGGCTTGGTATAATACTTGTACTGTCTACATGTATAATGGTCATGGCTCCTTTTTACTAAAGTTCAAAAATAAAGTCATTCCTTCATACTCATTCTTTTCCCATGCATCTTGATGAATTCATTGTCAAAGGGGGAGAAAGATTGTGAAGAAAAATGTTGTTTTGGAGCTTTTGGTTTCATACATAAGGTTTCATATAAAAGAACTCTCATAAAAAAAGGTTTCATATAAAAGAACTCTCATAAAAAAATGAACCTTTTGAAAATTTGTGATCATAGTGAGTTGAGTCTCTTGGTTCTATTGCCTTTTTCTGATTTTATTTGCAATTGAAGAAGACTCACAATGATCAAAGGTCAAATAAAACATTTGTCTTTCATATGGACCTGAGTGAGATTTTTGGCTACTTTCTGGAAATTGAATCCTGTTGTGCTTTCATTGCCTTATCTCACTTGCTTATACTATTATGAAGCCAGCTTGGTCGGTTCCTAGGCTTTTTCTTGCTTTTGAACCAAGTTGTGCCTTTATGCGAAAACGGCGTTTTGTTTTACTTTTCAATCCGAAAAACCAAATTTTCTTGGAAATTACCAATGTGTTCATCAAGGGGGAGATTGTGGATATCGTGAGGATATGTGCACGATCTTAGAATGATGAGTCAATTGGCAATGGCATTGTTTGGTTGCAAAATCACGCGTTTTCGGTTTTGCTTCAGTCTGTCAGACCACAGGAGGTCTGACCGGTGGTGTGGGGCGGTCAGACCGCCCGTGGAGTGGTCGGACCGGCTGTGGTTGCCGGTCGGACCGGCCTAACCTAAAAGTGGTTTTTGGGGCTGAGCCAAAAATAGGTTGTGTAGGCAAGTGAGGGAAGTCTCCTGGATGTGGTCACATCATTTTTGGAACTCCCAGTCAAAAGTTCTATTCAGTTGAAATTTCCAGAAGGTTTCGGAATTTCGAGCTGAAAATTTGGCTAAGTCTTTTCGGGTGGTCCGACCGCCGTTATGGAATCGGTCGGACCGGCCTGAAATCGGTCGGACCGGTGGAGTGGGGCGGTCAGACCGCCGATCACTTGAAGCTTGGCCTTCTCTGCATTGATGTGATTTGAATGTGTTTTATGTATGGAGTTCAATGCTTTATTGTTGCATATTGCATTGCGGAACTAACGTGGGTCAAGTTGTGAAGAACTTGTTCCCGGAAATGATTTGTTTGTCTATTGCTGTGCAGGTGGCTTGCAAGTCAGTGACGTCAACGGTGAGGTGGATCGGGACTACGCTTGGAGAGCTGAGGTCCAGAACGATCATGGATGCCGGGTGAGGTTGTGTGACTCAAGCATGGTGCAGGATGGGCAAGATGGATCGAACGGGTAGTTCGGTACAGCTAGTTGGATCAGGCGGTGCGGAAGTCGGTGCGAGTCTCTAGGAGGTTCCGATGGGATTCGGACAGGAGAGACTTGGCGACGTGATGAGAACCACTGATCAACCTACACGTGATGAAGCAGGCGAGTGCTTCAACAGATGTATGTGTGTGGGTCCCATGTGTGTAGATCCCAAATGTGAAACCCTAGGCCTCTCCTATAAATAGAAAGGGGGGAGATGTAAAACCCCCCAAGCATTCATTTGACCCCCTTCTTCATTTTCTAGGGTTTGGAGGAGAGGAGAGGAGAAGCTAGGGTTTGGAGAGATTGTGAGTGTGCTCCTTGTTGAGCTCTTGTCCTCCTTGTTGGAGTGGCTTTGTAAGCATCTTGTGAGATCAATCAATCTTGTGATGCTTGCTTGAGAGATCATTTGTCTCCCTTTGTGTTCTTCTCTCGTTTGGATGAATTTGGTGCTTCCTTGATTCAAGTGGTTAAGCTTGGTCTCTTGACCTATTTTCTCTTGCTTTGATGTGTGGGAATACTCCTAGAATCATCTAGACCATCAACCCCCACAAGCAAGTCTTGAATCAAAGTTTTTCATATTTCTAGGGTTTGTGCACCTCTTTGGTAAAACCTTGAGAGATCGTTTCTACGAAGTGGATCTGAAGGATCGTTGCTAGAAATAGGTCTCTAATATCCTTAGGGAGGTGTGTTCGAAATTTGGTCAAGTTTCATTGGTTGAATCAAAAGTTAGATCAAATTTCGTTTTGGATTTGGGCTTAGCATTTGATCTTGGGTGAATCGGTCGACCGGTTTACAACGGCGGTCCGACCGCCGCTTTCGAACCGCTTCGAGTACTACGGGTCGAACCGATATCCAACGGTCCGACCGCGATTAATAGCCGGTCCGACCGCTCGTTAAGCGTCGGTTCGATCTTTGTCTCAATGGCGACGACGCGATGACAGATCGAGCGGTGAGTTCAATTCTCCACTTTTGTGTCGTGTGGTTGAGGGGGTTATCGAATTCAGCACAAGGCTTCCTCTGTGCACTTACTGATCTTCTTAGCTTTCATAGCTAAAGGAGTAAAGTTCGTGTTGAATTTGATTAAGGCGAGAAAGTTGAGAAAGCGCCTATTCACCCCCCCCTAGTCGCCTTTACGGTCCTACAGCTACTAAAATAACAAGATAGCAAATAAGAATCTAAGACATTACAATAAATTTCGGCAGAACCTCCTTTGTATAACTAAGTTTACTAGGGGTTCCAACAAATGCATATAAAATTATCAATAATTCAACATCCAGAGTTCATCGAAGTATTCATAAATAGTCTACTCAGCTAAAGCATAAGCAAGCATAATCAAAATCTACCACTCTCATTATTACAGATAAAACAGTGCATTCAAGTATAGCCAAAATTAATCCTTAAGCAGTTTGCTTGTTATTAAGGTACGGTCTAAATGATAATCATATTTTAATGAATGTGTAGTAGCGAGTGCAACCAAAACAATCCTACTCCCTCCCATGCATGCCGTCGACAAACGAAGTACCTAAAAAAACATAACAACAGCAAGAGTGAGTCCAAGACTCATCAAAGTACAGTCAGTATAACAATAGCAGGTGCAACTGTAACTATCGACATTCATTTACAAATATCAATAATGAACATGGTTCATGCTTATGCGATGCAACTGTTTTTCTATCTCTCTTTTGCATATACCGGTATTGCGGAGTGTGCATCCGTCGATGCACACTCATGCATGTGCCTTCTAGCACAGGGACCTTAGCCCATACTCCACAAGTATGGGGACCCAAAAGCCCGTCATAATTGAAGGACCGAAATGGCAACAGAGGGGGGGTGAATGGTGCCTTAAAAATTAAGAACTCCCCTTTACTGTATTTAAACAAACCTACAAAGCCCTCTGGAAATCTCAAGAAGAGGAGTGAAGCAAAATCAGAGAACGAAAGCAAACTTCGGGCTGTTTTGTCAGAAATCGGAAGCTCCGATTCTACCTAGCGGTAGTTCAGCTCGCGGTAGTTCGGGGTTCGATCGGAAGTTCCACGGTAGTTCCGCCGTGGACAATCGGAAGTTCCGATTGTCCTGACCGAAGAACAGTGCGCTCGGGTTTTGCCCAAAAATCCGAAATATTAAATCTTGAATGCTCTTCTCAGGTCAAGTTTCACAGGACATCATCCTAAACAACATCTTGACCTCATGGAGAAGAATCGCAGACAAAGATTCATTAATCAAAGCAAAAACGGATTTCTTGAGTATTAGGCAAGAACAACCGAAAACCCACAATTTGCAAGATTCTTATATTCTCGACTCATGAGACTTTGAAGATATATTAGCAATATCAATAAGACTCTAGATATCAAGTTTCACGCCATCTGATAAGACGAATCAAAAGTTTCATCAAAACGCTAGCTATTCAAGAGAAGAACAGAGAGACGAAGAGAGGCATAAACAACGAACCAAAACCTCAGAGTTTCATTGATAGAAATCAAAAGATTACAGAGGGAAACACAGAGGAATTATTATATAAGTTTTCAGTTCATCCTCTCCAACTCAACAAACTCTCAAAAAGCAAAACAAACTCTCCAAAAGCTCTTTTGCTAAAGCTAACCCTAATTTTCTCTCTCAAAAGGTCTAACCCTAACACCAGGGGTTCACCTCTATTTATAGCCCTTGGCTAACAGGTCTCCAACCCATTAAGCCCGCTACACCCGAACGGAACCGCCTCCACTTGTGCCGCTTTGCGAAAAGACCGTTTCGCCCCTTGCGCACCTTCTGGAAGCCTCCCGTACATCTTGCTATCCTTGACTCGCAACCACCTCAAGATTCCCGCCGTTTTCGACACATCCCGACCGTTCTGACCTCAACGCCGCCTGCGCCTAGTCCGATCACCTCGTGTCTCGCCACGACTTCGTCTCGATGTCCTGCAGTCAACACAGACAAAAACACATCACATAGCATTGCCCAATATCATAGCATCAATATTTGTACAAGACTCAAACTCATACAAACTCAAAATCACAAACTATCCTTCTACGCAGATTACGTGCACAATCGGAAGTTCGCACTTACCATTGCGGAAGTTCGATTCGAAACGTCCGCACTTGTCAGGATTATCGGAAGTTCCGCGCTTACCATTGCGGAAGTTCCGATTATCGGAACGTCCGCACTTCCAGATTTTCAATTCCGATTTTCGTCACAGAGGAATACTCACGTCAGTATTATCGGACAAACGCGTCCCGGTGAGAAGTTCGATTACTTCAGCGAACACATTTCCCAGATTAATCGGACGTTCCGCTTTCCAAAGCCGGAAGTTCCGATTATCGGAACTTCCGCTACATACATGGCGGTAGTTCCGTTTCTCCTGTTTCATCACAGAAACAGTACAAAACAGAGAGACTCAACTCTCAACCTATTCAACAAGTTTTCAAATACTCATCAGTCACAATGGAGGACCTCTCACATGGTCTCTCAATCTCCCCCTTGATGAGTATATTGACAATCACCGAAAAAGCATAAGATGAGTTTGAGTTTAAAATCAACCAAGGTCTAAACAAGTAGTCTGAAGCTCAAGACCATCTTGTGAGAGAAAGACTTGAGACGAGATGAAAGATCAATTTTCGCAAAACTCAAGACTTTTCTCCATAAGACTTTTTCTCTCCAAAATTCTCCCCCTTTGGCAATAAAATCATCAAGATGTATTAAGGAGAGGAAATAACTATATGATATTCATTTTAAGCATTAGGAGCCATGAAGATTATCCAAAATGACTATTAGAGTATTACACCAAGCCATAACACATAAGAATGCTGTCAAGATCATGACAATTGATGTATAGAATAGCTAAGACAGAGAATCCATAATCTGATTAATGATCCAATTCTTTAGCAAGTCAAATAAACCAAGATTGTAGTCTAGCTAAAGGTATCCAAGGATGATACAAGCCATGTCAAATAATGGACTTGCAAAACTCCTAACTCGATCCCGACCCCAAACTCCTAAACGTCGATCTGTCCCCTCGGTGGACAGTCAACTTCAAAAATCCATATCTAATAGTACAGGGGTCCAAATAAGATGTTCTTAGACTTTCTGGAAAGATAATTAAATTCTCCAACTAAGTCTAGTTTGTGCGACTTGCTGAATCGGCGAAGTAATATCCCTCCTAGGCCAATTAAAAAAACATCAACTTCACGTCGGGTTTTCTGGGCAGAGTACTAAAACCACAATAACTTTTGCTACACAACTCGGAATGGGGTGATCTTGAATGCTCTGAAATCATGACAAAACTAGCTACAATAGTCTAGTTGGACAAGTCTCCTGATTCGGCCTCCTACTAATTCTTATATTCAGGTAAAGTTTTCTAAGTTTTCTGTCTCTGCAATCTGACAGTTAGCAAAACAGTGACGGTAAAAAAATTCATAACTTTTGATTGTCAACTCTAAAAAATATGTTCTTTATCAATCCTGAAATATTACTGGAATGTCTACAACTTTCGTGTTGGGTGACCCTTCAGATTCGGCCTCAAAAAAATACAAACTGGCTAGACATGCAGACTGCCAAATCTCGTCAGCTTTCCTGTACAGTCGTAGAAAAACAGCCATAACTCCTAAACTATGACTCCAAATCAAGTGATCTCGGTGCCAAAAGAATGATACAACCGAGATCTACAACTTTCTAAGAGGTGATCAGGTCAGAAAATGAACATAACGTACCCAAATCTGATGAGGCGGCGCACAGCAGGGAGAGGTGGGGAGAGGCGGCGGCTCAAAGTGGGGAGGAGGAGGGAGAGTGGGAAGTTTAGGGTTTGGGGGGTGGGAACCCCCCCCCCCTTTTTGGCCGACCACCACATGGGCCCCTCCTGGGCTGCGTCCTAGGCCCAGGTTGTCGAGGATTTACGGAAAACCCCTTCTCTTTTCAGGAATTTCTACTCATTTAATTGTCTTTTCTCCTCCCGGCTATTTTCTAATTTCCCGATTCAATTCCGGGGTATTACAGCTTCCCTTCCGGTTCCCAAATCGGGGTGAGTCACTGAAATACTAATCTGAGGAGTGCCAGTGGGGAGGAGAGATTTCATATTACGATTGGGGATTGGGGAGATCGGGAGACCAGGAGAGCTAGAGATTATTTGGACCGGCTGGGCCTTGTGATTTAACTATTGGGCTAGGGTGAAACATGAATCAATGAATGAAGATATGATGTTTGCTATTTTTTAAAATTTTGGGGGTGCCGGTGCATACCCGGCACCCCCGCTGGCTCCGCCCCTGCAATCGAGGTCTCAAATCACTGACCCGGTGGTTGGACCGTGTATTTTTAAATTATATATATAGGAAAATAGTATGGTACTCCTTGGAATACGTACTCCCGCCTCTCATATGCCACTTAAATCGTATGATGATACCTCTTTATCAATTTGAGTATACTTACAATAATGATTATAAGATACCCCAAAATGAGTTGCATTAACAAATTTTATGAAAATCCATTTTTATACCAAAATCCATGTATATACTTTTTATATATGAAAAATGTTATATGGCAAAAATAAAGAGCTCCAATGAAAATTTTTCCATCAAGTCGCATTGAAAGATCTTATAATCGGTACTTAAGTATACTGAAAGTGATAAAAAGTATAATATGTTCGTTTAAGTGGTATATTATATATATATATATATGTATGTATTAATGAAGGTGCATTGAAGGTGGGAGCATGCAAAGTGATTAAATGGTTTAGAGGTGAGAGCCCGCATTAATCTTGGTTGTTCGATTCAGATCCAACGGTCAAAATTGGTATTAGCACTTTAGCACTGAATTACCCATTAGCACTAGATACGTTCCCATATATATATATGTACACACACACAAAATTGGAAAAAAAAATCAATGATACAAAAAAAATAATTAAATAATCTGGATTATGAATAGTAAATTAAGTCAGTCAAAGAGGAACATCATAGACTAACACAATAACGAGATTATTCAAACAGTTGATGTTCTAGTCTATTTTTCTTCTTTGAATGAATATGTTTTAATGCTTCAATTCCTCTCACATCTATATGCACTACATGCTTGGCTTAATACATGAATTGCCAACTTACATCTTACTATATATGCCTTAGATCTAACTATATATTACTCTGATTAGAAAATCGAATGGTAAAAATATAATGCTTACATCTTAACAAAGACTAAAGAGCAGAGACAAGCAAAGCAAGCAAGTAGGTAAATGCATAATATCTTGTTGATGGAGGCAAAGCTGAGCAGAGAACGGAGAGGAACTGCCGACCGGAGTGAAAGAATAAGAAAGATGTGAATTATTTATGTGTAACCGCTAATTTCACAAAGGGGTTCCAACTAAAACCTAGAATCACTTAAAGTATGAAGATGCCCTTCAGCTTTGTCTTAAAAAAACTCTTTCATTTGAGGTGTTTCTTGAAAATTAGCCTCATGAGCAAAACCCGGCCGGGTCGATGAAAACACGACCGGGTTTTTCCAGGTCAATTGCAACTCCAATCTTGTGAGTGTGCCTAGCCCAGCAAAACTTCTGGGTTCAGGCTTTTTCGGTTCAACCGTCGGTCTGTTCTGGGCTTTATAACTACGGGGATAACGTAATAAAAGAATAGCTTCGCTAATCCAATCCAAAAATTACAAGCAGGGGAGTAATTGCTCTGCCACTTGCTCTCTCACATACTCAGGCTCATGCACTAAGCTAAATAATTGTCAAGACCGTGGATTAATACTCCCGAATCCTCTGTGTATTACTGAACTAGTCACATGATCAGTGATTAGCTCACACACTAAACAAATACGGCAACATCCATAAAATAATAATAATAATTAATAGTCAGAGTTTAATTACCAGAAAGGCTTACAAGCCAACAAATAAGAACACAGCGGAAGACAAATGAACAACAGTAGAGCACAGCTAATCTGTCACAGGCAATCGACTGCGGTAGAGGCCTGGTCGTCGATATCTTCAACAGTGCGAAGTCCTTCTTCTCTGAATAATATTTTATTAAGCAAGAGTGAACACAAACAATCGTGCTCCGCGAGATACACCCAATACAGAATTATAATGCATGCAGGGGTATACCAAAGGAAGGCGTATATTGTTGAATTTGCATAAAGCGATATTTTTTAAAATACTTGTACTAAGTTCCAAAGCAGATACTCTATAACTAAATTTATTTTCTAAATTCTCAAGTTTTATAGTCATATAACATTCACACAAGAGTGGTGAAGGATACCCTCCTATCACATGGCTACCCACCCAATTTTTCAATTGGATACGTAATCCAAAACTATTTGATTAAATCATTTGAAAATAAAACCAAAATCTAACTTTGCATTGGCTTTGCTAAGCATGTCCATGACCGTGGACATGTCTATTCCGGATAGTTTTTACACTCTGCAGAGGTTGTACAACTTTACCCATAATAAATAGTCACTTGTAAAGTCCGTTTCACACACTTCGGAAGGTGTGTGACCAAAAGATTATCACAAGACCTTCACAATACACCATCCCACCATAGTCCCACCTCACTAAGGTTTCGCTTCCATTGGGCTAACCACCCGCCAGATTTAAACCCCCTTTTGCGCCATGTGGGAATACATAAAAGTAAATCATAAAGACACCAACGCAACCGGATGGCACAACCACGGTGAAATATTGTAAATTATTTAGCCAAGTCCTTTCCATTCAGGATATGTGGTAGCACGATGTGGCTTAGCAAGATGCGGCTTGAAGACCGATCCTTAACTGACTTGGGCGACTTCCAATAAAATTCTTGGCCTCAATAGTATAAATGAATTGATCCCGTGCATAAACATGCACCCATCCAAACATCCATTTCGCCCTAGTCCAAACCAATTTTTATTTTGTTTTGCTTTTCATAAATCATTTGCAAAAATTCTATGGTAAAACAATACCATAGGCTCATTTAAATCATAATTGAACATTTGGTCAAATTCCCCCAAATTTAATATTTTTGGTCTAAGCTTGTCTAAGCACATTTCTTAACAAAAAAAATCTCGTCAATACTATTGTATTAACCAGAGTTTTATCTAGGGCGACAAGATGTGAGGGTTTGATGTCCAAGAATTATCAATTCCAAGACCACTAAGTAAACCATCAGTATTGTAATCACAATCCAATAATCCAATCTTCGGCAATTATATAATCATATACTCCAATATCAATTAGTCCAATACCCACAACATCAGTCTATTTCTATTATCTGACTTCCATCGACCCAACACTCAACAATACTCTAATTGTATACTCCAATATCCAATAATCCAATATCAACAACAATCAAATTAATCTTGTAATCCAATCTCCAATAATACATTATCAATAATAATATAATCCTATAATTCAATCTCCAACAATTATATATCTATAATTAGATATCCATCAATCCAATCTCCGACAATAATCGATGTCTATAATCCATCATCAATAATAATCTACTGCTATAATCCAATCTCTAATAATTATTTATTTATATAATCCAACTCCAACAATTCAATATCAATAACAATCTATTTATAATCCAATATCCGACAATTATCTATTTATATAATCCAACTCCAACTATCTAATATCAACAACAATCTAGCTCTAGAATCCAATAAAGGTACATTTCTATACTCCAACCAAGATTTATCTTTATAATCCATCCAAGACTTATTTCTAATTCCATCTTCTCTATTCAATCATGTCTGATAAATCTAATATGACCGAAATACCCAATTAATCTCATACTTCTTAATTCAACCTATTCCACCCAAAATCAACATCCTGAATTGGTAATCAAATAATCCATCCTCCAACACTTATCTTATATTCATCATTCATGTAATCCTATAATCCAATCTTTTCAATTTCTAACTCCAAAATATATCACACTTGGAAGGGCAATATGGTTATACAATGCAGTTGGGAATAACTATGAAGTTAAAACAGGAATTTAAATTACTTAGATATAAATATGCATGCAATAATAATTTAAAATAGAATTTAAATAATTTAAAATACTAGGATTCAAGTATGATCAAATGATATAACTTGCCTTACTTAATTAGTTGTTGTTCAGAAACGATGTTGAAATTTGACTCTCCGAAGTCGTCGAAATCTACACGTGAAAATGAGCCGAATAAAGATAAATCCAAAAAAATAAAAATAAGATTAGTACCAAGAGAAATATACTGCCTTCAGATGAATTTAGGAACAATAATCGACAAAATCAGAGTTCGTATGAGGGAGAACGAGCGTCCGAAAGGTTGAGAACTCATGAAATTATGAAAATCTAAAAATGGATGGAATATACTGGGGAAGATCCTTCTGATTTTTCACATGCAAAGCCAAGTGTGTTTGACAACTTTGTCCTACATGCTAGAGAAAGAGAGAGGAAAATAGAGAAAAAGATGAAGTCAATGACTTGTGGACCCCTAATGTTAGTGAGTCAACACAAGATGCATAGAGCAACCAACAGAAGGAAAACAGAGGAGGTTCTATGCTGATTTTTTTAAACAACCAGAGCAAACAAAAAGGGAGAGTGACAGTGGGGGCACTATTGTTGAGCCAAAGGATTCAACAGAGATCGAAAGAGAGACCAGGTGGTAGGACCTGTCGGAGGATCTGGTCAAAACCAAGTGGTTCTGGTCGAAATCGAGTGGTTCTGGTCAAAATCGAGTGGCTGGTCGAAAGTGGTCGTAGATGGTCGTACGTGGTCGAAGGAGGTTCGACTTCACGTAGTCGAAAGGAAGTTTCGACTGCCTGGTCGAAGGAGGTTTCGACTACTTGGTCGGCAGCGGGTGGACGGGGCGACGGTGCTCCGACGGCGGCAGGGGAGAGGGAATGGAAGCACCACGTAGAACGCGGAGTCACGAGACGAAGCCAGGGATGTGGTCGATGGTGGCGGGGCTCCACCGTACGCGGCGGCGGCGAGAGTTTTGACCGAAGCACTTGGAGCTCAAAAATCCGGCGAACGAAGGCGAGAGAGAGAGGGGGAGAAATGGGGGAAAAGAGAGAGAAGGGCGGAGGGTCAATGGAGGCTCACCAAGGCTCATATAGCTAGGGGAGGGGAAGAACCTGGGGAGGAGGGTAGGGGATGGAGCTGGGCGAGAGTGGCGGCGCAGGTCGTGGGGGCGCGTGCTCAATGCACCTGGGTGGCATGGGGGAGTGGCCAGGGGGAAGGCAGGAGGCAGGGGGATACACCGGAGGAGGGGAAGAACATGGGCTCGTTGCCGTGCGGGACTGCGGCGAGGGAGGCTGCGGGCGAAGAAAGGTTGACTGGGTCGGGCCAGGGGAAAGGGAAATGAGCCGAGGGAGGAGAGAAATGGGCCGGGAGCAAGGCTTTCGGCCCAAAACTATTTTCTATATTTTTAATACTTTTCCAATTACAGACATACAAGAAAACCAAAAAGGCTTTTAGAAAATAGATAAGAGAGTTCAAAAGTTATGGAAAAATTCACATAAATTTTCTAACTTATTTTGAACTTAATAAAATTATTTCAAACTTAGAGTTGGCTTTTAATTTTGCACATAAATTATTTTTATTTTTTGAAAATAGGAAAAATATTTTAAAATACCAGAAGATTCAAGAAATTACATAAGTTTTTCTTTTTAACCATCAATCCAAAGTAAACCCAAAAACTCAATAAACTTTATTTTTAACTTTTAAAATATAGGAAATCGAGAAAAAGTGATCAAACTCTTTTAAATCTCAGAAAATCAATAAAATAATAATTTTGTTATTTTTAAAATGGTAACATCACTTTGGGATGTTACAATAATCCCCTAAAAAAGGCACTAAGATAAATAAACAACTCTAGTGATTTAATATGAAGTCTAAACACGCATCTACACACTACATTTCAGCACTAGGCTTCTTCGCTTCAGGCCTCGGCTTCTGCTTCACCACGGGGTGTCCGCCTCGCCGGCCGCGTCGCCGGTGAAAACTAAGCACTGGGACTTGAGACATGCTCCTGGCCTCGCCCTTGCACCGCTTCCGGCCTCTCTCCTTCAGAGATGGCAGGTCGGCAACGCGGACGAGGCCATCACGGCGCGAGAACAGGAGGGCTGGCTGCTTGTCAGCGTCGTACGTTCCGCTCATGGCAACCACCCCCTCGCCTTCGTGGTGGGTGTAGTGCAGCTCGAGCTCGAGATCGTCCTGGCCCAGCCTCGCGGTCCAGACCTTCACGGTGCCGTCGTCGCACGAAGAGAAGAGGTGCTGCTCCCAGCATAGCAAGGACGTGATCGCCAGCTCGTGGCCGGCGAAGCTGTCCGTGCATGCACCGGTGGCTCTTGATGTTCCACACTCTGATGTTGCCGTCCGCGGAGCCGGTGAAAAGCCCAGCCTTGCCCTGCGCGAGTGACACGACGGACGTCTCCTGGCCGGTGAGCGCGGCGACCTCGGTGAAGTGATGCTGGTGTTCGTCCATCCGCCAGGTGTAGATACTGCCGTCGTCGGTGCCGGCGAAGATATCCTCTTCGCCCTCCGACAGCAGGGTGCGGACCTGCCCGCGTAGCTCCTGTTAGAGTTAATCTCGGTTTTTTTTTAGAAGTTGTTTCCGTTTCTATTTTGAGTTCAAATCAGAGTCAGTCTCGTGTAGGTGTGTGTGTTGGCTTCGGCCTGGTGTATGCGTGTGTATAAAAGGCTTAGTACCATGCAAAGAAGAGATGAAACAGACAGAAAACACAAGAAGACGAGCGGAGAGCTCCCGAAAGAAACCGAGCGTTCGATTGTTTTTGCTTGCTACTTGAAACATTATCTCAGTGGTCTTTATTGTTAGCAGCTTCACGTGAATACAAAAGGGAGCAGAGGTGCTGCACATCATGTGAAGAAGAAAACGAAGATACACACAGCTTCATCCATAGGATCCAGGGGCACTACTTGGAGGCTGGAGCGGGTCACGTCGGGAATAGTACCAGCAGGTTCCACAGCAGCACATCGAGTCACGATGCGAGTACAGGGATAAAGACCATCTGGTCTCACAAAATATAGGACTAGCAGATCTTTTTCAACGAACGAAAAAGTGAAGGACCAAGCGGATTTCTCTGGAACAAGTAGTAACAGTCAAGGAGTAAGAAAAAATTCCAACAATTGGTATCAGAGCCAATGTCGATCGTTCCTCAGGGCGAGGAGGCGCGGGAGAGCAGCGGTGGTACATTCGATACCCGCGGTGACGGCGACAAACTACATGTCTTTGGGTGATTCGGGTGCAAGCGATGATGGAGGATCAAAGCGCTGGGAAGCAATCGGCCGTGGTCGGGGCGCCGCCGTCGGCGAAGAAGGACAAGAAGGCGAGGTCGCACCTCTTCCAAGCGCTCCGGAGGACCTCGATGCACGGTAGCAAGGAAGAAAGCGGCGAAGGAGGTTTGGGGTGTCTCAAGACAAGGTTCATTGGCGCGAATCGCGTCAAGAATCTTGTGATTGCGACGTTGAAGAATGACCCGACATCATGCGCATGAAGGAGGGAGAAACCACGGACGATCGCGGAAGACTCAATGGCATGTCGTCGGGTATGCCAACCTAGAAGCGACGCTCGACGATGCCGCATTGGTGAAGAAGCTATTCGACACCGTGCCGGATCGATTTCCGAGTGTGATCGCCGGGATCGAGTAGTTCTACGATTTCGACACCATGCCATTCGAGGAAGCCGTGGGACGACTGAAGACTTATGAAGGCGTGCGCGCGCGCGTCTGGCGGCAACAACAACAAACAATGGCGGCGACCAACTCCACCTTACTCGGCCGAGTGGCGGTAGCGCGAAGAAGGATGATGGCGATTCCTCGTCAAGCAACAAGGAAAATCACGCTCTTGAAGATAGTAGCAACCGCAGCCGGGGTGGACGTGGACGCAGGTATGAGCAAGGCGACAGAGGAGAACGTGAAGATTGGGCTAGGCAAGACGATGATGACAGATCCCGTGACAAGTCACATATCAAGTGTTTTAAATGTGATAAATACGGTCACTACGCATCGGAGTGCCGCAGCCACATAAAGTGCTTCAACTGTGACAAATATGGGCACTATGCTTCGGATTGCCAAAACAAGAAGAAAAAACGAGGAGGCAAATCTCACCCGAGCTATTGAAGACTACGAGCCGGCCCTACTTCTCTCCTTATGTGTCAACCAGGCGCCAGTCATGGTGATGTTGAACGAGGAGAACGTAGTTCCTAAACTACGTACAGAGGGAGGAAACCATGATCATACTGATGAGTGGTACTTAGACAATGGAGCAAGCAATCACATGACGGGAGATCGCTCCATACTCCATGAACTTGATGAGAAGATTTTTGGCAAAGTCAAATTTGGCGACGGCTCTACGGTGCAAATAAGAGGCAAAGGATCAATGCTATTGCAATGCAAGAACGGTGATCAGAGGATGCTGACTGAAATCTATTTTATACCAAGTCTATGTAACAACATACTCAGTCTCGGGCAGTTGGCGGAACAGGGGTGCAGGGTGGTGCTGCAGGATGAGTTCTTGCGTATCTATAACAAGAACAAAGATCTGTTAATGAAGGTGAAGAGATCCCCGAACCGGTTATATAAAATTTCCCTGAAAGCTTGTAAACCAGTTTCTGTGAAGGAAAGTCTAGAGGAGCCAGAGTGGAATTGGGGAGTAGAGTCAGGACAGGAGATCTCAGGCGTTGTTGATTTCATCGGTCAAGGACATGATAGGACCCAAGGACGGCACGCTTTTGGCGCAGGAGGCGCAGCAGGCGGAGCCTCGGGGGGTGCAGACGGCACGCAGGAAGGCGTGCAGGGCACTCAAGGGGACGGCAAGTCCCACGCTCATGCAGTTGTTGCTGGAGGAACTAGCGGCTCAGGTCAAGCCCATGGACCTAATCCGCATGCAGGCACAGCAGGAGGGAGAGGCGGTGTAGCCTCAGCTAAGATGTACGAAGAGAAGTGGGCAGACTTGGTCCAAGAAAGAGGGGCAAGAAGCTTAGGTAACGGCGAAACCCAGGCGGTCGTGGGAGCAGGTGCTCAAACCGAGGTGGTCGTGGGAGCGGGTGCTCCAGCCCAGGTAGGCGTGCAAGGAAGGACGAGCTCAGTCCAGGTATGAGACGCAGCAAGCGTTGGGTTGTGCATAGCTCAGGATGCAGCAAGCACAAGCGATAGAGGCGATATCGACGGGAAGGACACAGCGCGCGGGAGTCTGAGATAAAAGAGGAAGACTTGGAAATTCATATGAGAGAGAAGATCATTGTGATCAAGGTGAAGAAACGAGATTAAGGGGGTGATTGTTAGAGTTAATCTCGATTTTTTTTAGAAGTTGTTTCCGTTTCTATTTTGAGTTCAAATCAGAGTCAGTCTCGTGTAGGTGTGTGTGTCGGCTTCGGCCTGGTGTATGCGTGTGTATAAAAGGCTTAGTACCATGCAAAGAAGAGATGAAACAGACAGAAAACACAAGAAGACGAGCGGAGAGCTCCCGAAAGAAACCCAGCGTTCGAGTGTTTTTGCTTGCTACTTGAAACATTATCTCAGTGGTCTTTATTGTTAGCAGCTTCACGTGAATACAAAAGGGAGCAGAGGTGCTGCACATCATGTGAAGAAGAAAACGAAGATACACACAGCTTCATCCATAGGATCCAGGGGCACTACTTGGAGGCTGGAGCGGGTCACATAGGGGATAGTACCAGCAGGTTCCACAGCAGCACATCGAGTCACGATGCGAGTACAGGGATAAAGACCATCTGGTCTCACAAAATATAGGACTAGCAGATCTTTTTCAACGAACGAAAAAGTGAAGGACCAAGCGGATTTCTCTGGAACAAGTAGTAACAGTCAAGGAGTAAGAAAAAATTCCAACAGCTCCTTGCCGCTCCCGGTGTGGTGCGCGTAGACGGCGCCGCGCACCCCCAGGAGCACCAGCGGGCCCGTCGAGAACAGGCTCCCGATCTCTACTTCAGCCATCGGCACAGCGCGGACGCACCGCCCGGTGCGACAGTCCCAGACGCGCACCGTACAGTCCAGGCTACTAGAGAAAAGATTGTCGCACCCTTGAGGGAGCGCCACACTCGTCACCTGCTTGGCATAGCTCTCGAGCCGCGCGACGCCATAGATGTTGTCGCCCACGTGGCGCAGGAGACCTCTCCGGTGACCTCCGCGCGGGGTTCTTGGCCAGAGCTGCGGTGCTTGGGGGGCGGGTCGGGCGGCATCTCGACGGTCTCACAGCGGCGCTGGGAGGGAGGGCGCGGCGGCGCTGCTGCTTCGCCAGCAACCCCCGCGTTGTTGACTCTAATCTTGCTGCACACCATAATTTCCATTTCCACGTATTGCATTCTGATTTGTGTTACATTTTGGTTTGTATAAATCGTGAACGTGTCGCATGTTATAAGCGAACGGATCGCGTGCCCTGCATGTAGGAAGTAATGCATATATAGTAGGATGCCCGTACGTTGCAATGGAACCCTAAAAAATAGTGATACATATCAACATATGGGGTCCTAAACCGAATAATAAATATCAATTTTCTTTTACACACGAATAAATAAAAACATTAACTCAAACTATTACAACACCTGCTACTACTGCTATCTAAAGTGAACGAACAGTCACTTTGCATATAAACTGACAATAAGCACCAAGATGTAAAGCTCTGGTATGTGTTGCACACCTTGGCTATAAAAAATTCAACTTCACATTTTATACGAGACACTAGAAGTTTCAAAACAACCCATATTCTCCCCTCTCTGACCCGAGCTTAGGCATCAACATGATCACCAAAATTTTTACTCAAGCAATAAAATTTTCTTCAATGAACAAACCTCTCACAAGGGAAAAAAACTATCTATTACTTACGATTTTGCAAAACAAACTAACGCTTTCGAATGAAACACAAAGATTAGGTAAATAAAACATATGGGTGAAGCCATGAAGGTGAAGAGTGATGGGGGACCTAGGAGGGTTCAATCATTCGTATCGTGAGGAACCGCAGAGAGATGAGAAAGAGGTGGCCATAATCCCTCAAATTGTGATCGTTCCAGGCTTCCAGTGACTGAGTTCATGTGGGGGAGCTCTCTGCACAATGCATGAATTATGTACATCCTGGTGATTATCTTGGTTAGCAAAGCAAGCATTTTGAAACAATAATAGACAGCTAACCGAGCCTAACAAGGTTAGACTAACTCTTTCCCATGTCGGCAAACCAATCCATCTAGGATCTAACGTATAAACTAATTTGAGACCATGGATGTAATTTTTTTGGAGGAACCATGAATGCAATTAGTAGTGAAAAATTAGCTCATACAATAGGTTACACTAATAAAATGAGAATTCTATCAATTAAGTGGCATGGCCTAATTTAGCAAGATACAACATGAGATGACATTATCCTAGACCAAACTCTGTATCACTGAGGAGATTATCTTCAAAATAGTGTAAAAGGTTCAAATTTGAAATCCAGATAAGCATTCTCGTCTATTCTGAGTAACTTTCATCTCATGATAGATAATGATTATTCACGAATTTACTTCTATAATAATAAAAGGAAGAAAATCGCATTTAACCATTTACTTCACATTAAGGGCCAACAATTCCCCTATTAAAAAATTAGAGCAATGATTCCTTTACCACTCTCAGAGACCTAATATGTATGTGTATAAACCAGGTCACTCAACAAAATAGATCATGTGTTTCTAAACAAAGCTACTTAAGCAAAACTCTTAACATGGTATCTAGTTTCAGGTGCACAACATTCCAGCTACTTGATCTCATATTACATGTTTCAATCTCAGCTTTAGTCCTAGACTCCTAGGACAATTATACACAAAAAAAAACAAAAAATATATATAATCCCAACATGCGAAAAATGAATTAAGTCCCAACAAACTATCAATCCATTAGCAATTTCAGATCACAAGCACACCAAGGAAGAGGCTTTTGAACTATAGAGTGCTAGATTTGTCCAATAAATAAAATCATATGCTACATTTCATGAGAAGTAAAACGATATAATGCCATAATTGAGAGTCACAACTTCAGATCTCTTAATAACCAGCGGATGCAAATCATTACTCTACCAGGCAGCTGTGAATGGCGCCAACATGCTATGCACCATAAACCTATAAAGATCATCATACTTTGCAAATCAAGAATAGCTAGTAAAACATATAGAATCCAACTCTGCATATGTCTCAGTGCATAATAGAGCCAGACTATGTGCCAATTCTACAAATAAAATGAAAATCTATATACCCATTTTCTTCAGTTGAGTTAGACCGAGGAGATGGTACTGAACTGAAATAAATGACTGAGTATTAAGACTTATCAAGTAAGATGGACCCAAATAAGATTTATGCCTATCGAAGAACTTACTAAGATGTTTGAGCAGTAGGGCTTAATCTTGAGCTAGAATGTTGATGACACCCAAGCCTCCTGCTATTTATGACAAAGAATGCTAAAACATGAGTAACCAGTGATTCCATTCAACTTTGTACTCCACAAATTCAACTTTCCATTAACGAAGAAACTTTCAACTCGGAAAATTCGCCTAATTTCAACATTGATTTTGACAACTACAGGTCGAATTCAAAGCTTTCAAACCATATTTAAAAACTTTCCAATCGTTCTTGTATACTTTTTATTCGGACTCTGAAGCTTTCAAATCGAGCTCAAAAAATCTGCGAAAATTGGATTAAAAACATTGAAATTGGGAATGAAAACTTGCAATTGGGGGAGCTTTCAAGTGGGGATTTACAAAAATTTCAACTACAATTGAGCTCAAAAGCGCGGAAAAATAAGTTGCAATTACGTCTTGCTACCTTAACACGAGAGAAAGAGAAAGAACGATTAGAGGAGATATACCTTTCAGCGTGGACATGTCACATGAGTGGGGGATCTGGCAAGATGCTCTGATGAGTGAATCCTATGTGTCATCGCCATGTGCAGTAGTATTAGCCATTGCCGCCACCGAGAGTCGTCGCCTCGACCCGCACCGCCAGTCGTCCGCGTCGCCGGCCGTTGATGCAACCAGGAGCTGCATCGGTAGCTGACTCCCTGACTCAGCTCTCGTGGCACCGAACGACCCCGTCGACGGATTCCTCCTCATGGCTGGCCGAAAGTCGTCGTCCCAGTCATCTCGCCCTCCGTCGCCGCCACTGCTGCCCATACCGGAGGTGGGAAGGGGTGGCTTCCTGGCGAGCATAGGCGCGCTAGATCCGGGCGTCTCCTTAACGACGGGCGAGTCGGTCCACGACCTGCCGACAAGCTCGGCGATGCGGTCGCGGTATGTGGCGGCGGTGTTGGAGTTGTACTTGGCGATGTGGCCACAGTGCTTCTCTCATGGCGTCCCCCCACCTCGTCATGACCTCCTCGCTCTCGAACTCCACCACCACCGCGGCGTCAGGCACGGGGAAGAGGGAGGACGGCGGCGTCGACCGTAGGGAAGAGGGAGAGAGGGCGCTATGGCTGGTGGCGGAGGCGGCGAGGGAGGTGGGCCAGGGTCAAGGGAGTGGAGCAAGCCGGCGGTGGGGAGGAGTTGGGCGACACGGGTGGAGCAGGAGCGATGCGAGGATTCGGGGCAAGCGCGAGGGAGGCGCGGGGCAATGAGAGGGGCGGCGGTTTGGAGTGGGGTGGGAGGGGAAGAGAAGCGAGGCGATGGTTATTTTTCCATGCGGGCGGGGGTTTGGCGTGGGGTGGGAGGGAAGGAGAAGACAAGCGAGGCGACGGTTCTTTTTCCATGCGTACGACGGTTTACCGTGGGGTGGGAGGAGTAAACTCAGAATTATAGTAGTTAAGATAGGGAGGTGGAGTGGTGTGTGCTTCGGTCAAGGCAGTTGCTGGATCGTGAGTGGTGTATATTTCAGTACTAGCTTTTGTCATTTGAAAAAACTGACAGAAGAAAACGCTGGAAAGACGCTGGTTGGTTAGCATCACAAATTATGTCTTTGTCCAGTGAATTCTTCATTCCCAACTCTGGCAGATCAACCACCGTGTGTGTGTGTGTGTGTCCACCGTGACATAGAGTCCACGAGTGAGTGTCTGGCTCTGTCATTTGGTATCAAAGCGCAGCCATGTCGGAGAAGGGAGAAGGGTCTAAGTCGCCTCCTCGTCTGCGAATCAGGTCAGACGATGAGTAGTTTGAGGAGAAGAAGAGCGCGCCATGGCCAATAATGTACTCGCAGTTGACACGATCGAACTACACGATCTGGGCAATGAAGATGTGTGTAGCACTTCAGGCCCAGCGCATGTGGGACGCGGTACAAACCGTGACGACAGACTACCAGATGGACCTGGAGGCGCTCTATGCGGTCTACCAGGCCGTGCCGGACTCGGTTATGTCCTCCCTCGCCAGGAAGGACACGGCAAAAGAAGCCTGGGATATGATCAAGACTGCCCACATGGGACACGAAACGTCGCGCGCGCCAGTCTGCAGTCGTATAAAAAGGAACTTCGAGGGGCTCAAGATGCAAGACGAGGAGTCCGTCGACGACTTCGTCGGTCGGGTGGCGTCGCTGGTCAGCGACATCTGCTCTCTGGAGGAGACGCTAACTGAGATCGCTGTCGTGCGCAAGTTCCTGTGGACTGCTCCAACTAGGTACATGCAACTCGTCACCAGCATCGTGCAGTGTGTGGACCTAAGGACACTGACCGTGGAAGATCTCATGGGGCGGTACAAGGCATACGGTGAATGTGTCACATCATCATTCGGCGATCCTAAAGAGGGCGAGCACCTGATTCTTTCACGCTCTTAGTGGGAGAACTTCAACACCAAGATGAAAGGTGGGGAGGGATCCACCAGTGGCGCAAAGACGGCCGGCGACCATGGGGGCAGTCGTGGCAAAGCCGAGGTACAAGGCAGCATCGGTGAGTGCGTCGCTGATGCCGGCAAGAGAGACTGAAAGAAGAAGCTCAAGTGCCATAACTGCGGCAAGAAGGGCACTTTGCCAAAGAGTGTCACAAGCCCAAGAAGGAGAAGGTCCTTGTTGCCAAGAAGGACGATAATGGGCCGGCATTTCTCATGATCGAGGCGTGTGAGCTAACTCAAGTTGGCAAGGAGACTAACGGCGACATCTTCCTCAACGAGGAAAAGGTCCAGCTACAAGTTGGCGATGATGAGAGGTATGAAGGTGGTATTTGGTACCTAGATATGGGCGCTAGTAATCACATGACAGGGAGCAAAGGGAAGTTTGTGGACCTTGACACATCTGTTAAGGGAAAGGTGAAGTTTGGGGATGGCTCAATGGTGCAAATACTCGGGCGCGGGATAGTCCTATTCTAGTGCCAAAACGGCGAGCACCACGCCCTCTCCAACATCTACTACATCCCATCTCTGAAGAGCAACATCATCAGCTTAGGGCAACTTGCCGAGCGCGGTTGCAAGGTGGCGATCGAGGACCACTACCTTCGCAGTTATGACTAGAAGAGGAAGCTACTTGCTAGGGTGATCTGATCGCAGAACCGGTTGTACCTCCTGGATCTCACCATGACGCGGCCGGTGTGTCTGGTGGCTAGCTATAGTGACATGGTGTGGATGTGGAACGCGACACTATGGCCACCTGAATTTCAAAGCACTCCACAAGCTTGCACAGAAGGAGATGGTCAACAGGCTATTGTGCATTGATTACGTCGATCAAGTGTGCGACGACTACCTTGTGGGCAAGCAGCGTCGCGCCTCGTTCCCGGGCTGAGCCATGTATCGCGCGAAGAAGCCCCTAGTGCTGGTACATGGTGATTTGTGCAAGATAGTGTCGCCATCAACGCCGCTAGCAACCGCTATTTCTTGCTACTAGTGGATGACTACAGGCAGCAGTATATGTGGTTCGTACTCTTGAAGATCAAGGACCAGGCCCCACCGCGTTCTGCAAGATCAAGGAGCGTGCTGAGAAAGAAGTTGATCTCGAGGTGAAGTCGCTCCGAACCGATAGGGGAGGGGAGTTCACCTCCAATGAATTCATGGCATACTGTGTCGAACATGACATCAAACACTACCTCACTGCATCGTACTCACCGCAATAGAATGGTGTGGTGGGGCGCTTCAACCAAACCGTAGTAGGCATGTCCCGCAACCTGCTTAAAATCAAAGGCGTGTTGGGCACTTTCTGGGGCGAGGTTTAGTACTGCTGAACCGGGCGCCGACAAAGAGCATTGCGGGCAAGACGTCGTACGAAGCATGGTACGAGGAGAAGCCCAATGTGCATCATCTACACACATTTGGGTGTGTCGCCCATGTCAAGGTAACGAAGCCTCATATGCCAAAGCTGGCAGACCAGAGCGTCCGAACCGTGCTACTGGGATACGAGCCGAACACCAAGGCGTATCGGGTGTATAACCTGGTTACGAGGCAAGTCGTCATTTCATGCGATGTTGTGTTCGACGAGGGCAAGAAATGGTACTGGAGCGCCTTGCACGAACAAGAAACACAAGGTGATGTTTTCGCGGTTGCGCATCCATCTCTTCAAGTTGCAGGTACAACTGCACACTCGATGGAGAAGGACCACGATGTTGAGTCTGCGCCACGCACGCCCCAAGCCAAGACATCAGACGGAGGCACCACATCAAGTGTTACAACTATGGGCACATTGGGTGCGCCCCAAGTCAGGTACGACGATGCTAACGACACCGAACTATGCCTACTTGGCGTAGAGGAACCGACCACACTTGTCGAGGTGTAGAAGCAGCTGTGCTGGCATCACGCCATGGATGAGGAGCTCGACTCCATCCGTGGCAATGATATGTGGGTGCTGGTGAACCCACCTGTAGGCCAGAAACCCATTGGGATCAAATGGGTGTACAAATTGAAGAAGGACCCGAGCGGCATTGTCGTGAAGCACAAAGCGTGTCTCGTCGCCAAGGGGTACATGCAGCGCAAGGGGGTGGACTTCGACAAAGTCTTCGCCCCTGTTGCACAACTTGAGACCGTGCGGTTGCTTGTCGCACTCGCGACACAAGAGGGGTGGCAGTTGCACCATATGGACGTCAAGTCCACCTTCCTCAATGGTGAGCTCCAGGAAGACGTGTATGTGTGTCAGCCTCCTGGCTACGAGGAGAGTGGTAGCGAGCACCAGGTGATGAAGCTGAACAAGGATTTGTACGGGCTACAACAAGCAACGCGCGCATGGAACGCGAAGCTGGATGCCAACTGCTCACACTCGTGTTCGAGAGATGTCCTCTCGAACATGCGGTGTGCACGAGGAGCACGAGCAAGGCACGGTTGCTGGTGGGCGTCTACATCGATGACCTAATCATCACCGGGTCAAGTCAGCTGGAGATAGCAAAATTCAAGGAACATATGCTGAGTCTATTCAAGATGAGTGACCTCGGCTTGCTCTCATACTACTTGGGCATCGAGGTCGCCCAAACAACTAATGGAATCACCCTTACCAGGTCGAGTACGCATTAAAGATACTCGAGAAGCTCGGCATGGCAGAGTGCAACCCATGTCAGGTGCCAATGGAGCCGATGCTGAAGCTACACAAGTCAGATCAAGATGAGAAGGAAGACTCCACCCGCTATAGCGGCATTGTTGGGAGCCTAAGATATTTGGTGAACACGAGACCTGATCTCTCTTACTCTGTGGGCATCGTTAGTCGATATATGGAAGCCCTTACGGTGCACCACATGGCAGCAGTAAAACAGATCCTCAGGTACGTATGTGGCACTGTGAATTTTGGTTGCCACTATGCTAGGAAGGAGGAGGAGAATCCCTAGCTCATCGGTTACAATGTCATTGATCTAGCTGGTGACCTCAACAATAGGAAGATCACAACCAGTGTAGTGTTCTTCTTGGGCTCCAATCTTGTGACATGGGTCTCGCAGAAGCAGAAGGTAGTAGCTCTGTCGTCGTGTGAAGCTGAATACATCGCGACTACCACTGCAACTTGGCAGGGCATTTGGCTCAATCGTTTGCTCAGCAAGTTACTGAATGTGGAACCGCAAGAGATGAAGATCATGGTGGACAACAAGTCGGCAATATCGCTTTGTAAGAACCATGTCCATCATGATCGAAGAAAACACATCGACACACGCTACCACTTCTTCCGTGAGTGCGTGGAAGAAGAGAAAGCTATCGTGGAGCATGTCAGTACCGGTGATCAGCTAGCAGATATCGTGACAAAGCCTCTTGGACGCGTTAAGTTCATGGAGATGCGTGAGAGGATCGGGCTTCAGGCGATGAAGAAGAAGGCACAAGATTAAGGGGGTGAATGTTGACTCTAATCTTGCTACACACCATATTTCCATTTCCACGTATTGCATTCTGATTTGTGTTGCATTTTGCTTTATGTAAATCGTGAATGTGTCGTATGTTATATGCCCTGTTTGGCACAGCTTCTGCTTTGGCTTTTGGGTGAGAAAAGCCAGAACCCGAAACAAACGGCTGGCTTTTTTACTGACTTTCGTCGAAAGCTCAAAGCCGTCAATACACATAGGTCCTGTTTGGCACAGCTTCTGCTTTGGTTTTTGGGTGAGAAAAGCCAGAAGTCAAAATAAACGGCTGGCTTTTTTACTGACTTTCGTCGAAATCTCAAAGCCGTCAATACACATAGAAGCCGGAAGCAAAAAGCAGTGTTGAGGTGCTTTAATTCTAGCAATTGCAAAAAGCCTTTCGGAGAACAGCAGAAAAATGAATTGCAGTTTAATTCTGGCAGGTTCCTAATATAGTTATATCCAGGAGTCTTCCTAATGTATATTCCTTTCAAAGGATACATACCACAGTTGAAATATTACAGTTTATCCATTCATGAGGAGTTCTCCCTTTGTTGCCTACTTTTGCCCCTTACTTTTGCTTCGCCATGAATGTTCTCCAAAAAGTGATGTCTGATACCTATTATAAGCTTGTTGTCTGTTATTAGCAAGGAATGGAAGATATTATCGCTCCACATTATCACTGCCTCTGAGCACATTATACACATAGTGAGCCAAATGGGAGTCTACCTGCCTCTTGTGTTTGTTTGTTTGTTAAACTTCCATACTATTTCTATTTTCTTGACATCTTTTGCAACTAATATAAAGCTTTGTATTTTCATCTATGAAATAATATGATTGTATTTGCATCTATTTTCATCACTCTTCCCTTCGAAATGTCATCGAGCGTACGTTTGGTATTTTGAAGATGAAGTGGCGTATTCTACTAAAAATTCCCAGTTACAATGAGCACAAGCAAAAGAAAATTATCATTACAACAATGGCTTTGCATAATTTTATTCGAGATAAGTTCTTTGATTGATAATGATTTTGCTCGTGCAACAGGAATGAGGATTATGTAGACGGGGACATGTCCACTAACCTCAGCGCACACGATGATACAGCTGTTATGGATGATGTTGACATGAACGGTCTCCGTGACGCCATTGCAATGGCTTTGGTAGCATAACGATAGGATAGATGGAAGATATATGCATCATTTTGTATGGAATACTCGCTAATTTATAAACCTTGTACAAGGGTGATCTTTTAGTCTATATTATTTTGACATGCTTTCTGAAGGATTTTATTGTTAAATACCGTTAAATGTTCTTAAATGTCGTTAAATGTCGTTACATGTTGTCAAATGTAGTTTAATGTTGTTAATTGCGTTAAACGGCATCAAACAAGCCATTACTGTCCTCGGAGGCATTTAAGGCATTTCACATCTCAAAAGCTGCAACCAGTCTACCTAAAAGCTAGACAGCCAAACACCAAATCGAAAATAGCAAATCATTCAAATTGCAATAGAAAAAATCTACAAAGACAATCGAATTGTTTTTAGAAAACCACGCGGTGTGCCAAACAGGTTCTTAAGTGAACGGATCGTGTGCCCTGCGTGTAGGAAGTAGTGCATAGATAGGGAGGTGGAGTGGTGTGCGCTTCGGCCAAGGCAATTGCCGGATCACGAGCAGTGTATATTTCAGTACTAGCCTTTGACGTTTGGAAAAACTGACAGAGAATAAAACGCTGAAAAGACAGGTTAGTTAGCGTCATAAATTCTGTCTTTGTCCAGTAAGTTCTTCGTTCCCAACTCCGGCAGATCAAGCGCCGTGTGTGTATCCACCATGACATAGAGTCCACGAGTGAGTCTCTGGCCCTGTCACACGCCGCGGCATTGGAGTTGATCCACACATTCTTCTTCACGATCGATCGGCGGCGGCGTGTCGGAATGTAGGAACCTACACGGATCGGGAGTGCAGCGGCCCAGCCTTCAGTGCCTGCACACCACTGGCGGCACATCGCAGGCACGGGCACCGTGGCGCCCAATCCCTAGCGCGTGGGGGGAGGGGTCAGGGGTGGAAGGGGGAAGACCACGGTCCACTCCGAATAGCCATGGCGGGATCGGATGGCGCGCCGCGGGCTAAGTTGCGGCGACTGGCGGAGACCACGGTCCACTCCGAGTCCAAGTTTGGAAAATAATCTCATCCGTTCAGGACAATCCGACGTCCCACCATTTGTCGGTAGGGTTGAGTGCGATCTGAACCGCTCGAAGCAAACCACCGGTCGTGATTTGCCGGACCGCTCGGCCACGGCCTTTGTCCTGACCGTTTGTTGCTGCCTTGTCCGAACGCTAGACCCTCGACTCGAGCAGCGGCTGCCGCGGCAGTTTCCCCTCGACCTCGCCGACCACCGTCTCCGCCGCCCCGTGCGCCGCCGCCCAGATCGACGCCCTCCTCGGACCACTTCTCCACGGCCACCGGTGCACGCGACGGGGCGCTCAATTCTCCAAACCCTAGCGCCAAATCCCCGATTTGCTCGCGCCTATTGGGACCAGATTTGCGGGACTCGGGCTGGTACGAGCGGCGGATCGAGTCTCCTGGCGTTGCCCCGCATGGTGCGGCGCCCGCGCGCATGAACTCGGCCATGGACGAGATCAACCTGCTGCGGCAGGCGCAGCGGCAGCACCAGCACCACCTGGTGGTGCGCGGCATCGGCGAGGAGATCGACCTCGAAATCGACCCGGGCGACGACCCCTCCTTCTCCGGCGCGGCCCTCGTCGGCGTCACCTCCGCCCACGACCCCATCGTCCCCGCCGACGACCACAAGAGCCTCCTAATCCCGTGCTCGCAGACCGGCGCGGACGGGCAGGCGCAGCCGGCGGCGCCGCATGGGGAGGAGCGCGAGGGGATGCTGAGGCTGCCGGCGCATACGAGGAAGAAGAGGAAGGCGGTGAAGAAATGGCGGGCGGAGTGGGCGGACACGTACAAGTGGGCCTACGTGGCCGTGCACGACAACACTAGCAGGATCTTCTGCACCGTGTGCAAGGAGTACGGCCGGAAGCACCGCCGGAACCCCTACGGGAACGAGGGGAGCAGGAACATGCAGATGAGCGCGCTGGAGGAGCACAACAATAGCTTGCTGCATAAGGAGGCGCTCCGGCTGCAGATGGCGTCCAAGGAGAAGGTGCAGCCCCCTGAGATCGAGAGGCCGGTCTATGCCAAAGGTTGGTCTTGTTGGCTCAGATCCTGTGATTATGCTGCTGGTTCGCTTGTGGACGTTTGTAGAATTAGGAAATGTGTACCAAATTTGTGCGTAGAATTTGTACTGTGTTGTTTAGATATTTGGGGAAATGTCTTTACTTTCGGTGTTAATAATGCAAATTGCACTGTGAGAAGTACATAACATGGTTTTTATTTTCTAGTTCGATGTCATATGTTGTTATATAATGTTATCTATTGCATATTAAAGTCCAATCATAAATGAATAATTTTGATATTTGTTACTTCATCCTGCGCCGCCAATACACAGTGGGCAAATGCTTCTGTGCTCCCTACAAGAGATGTCATATGTTGTTTAGATTTTTGGGGAAATGTCTTTATTTTCAGTGTTAATAATGCAAATTGCATTGTGAGAATTACATAACATGATTTTTATTATCTAGTTTGATGTCATATGTTGTTATATAACATTCTCTTTGACATATTAAAGTCCAACCATAAAGGAATAGTTTTGATATTTGTTACTTCATCTTGTGCCACCAATTCACAGTGGGCAAGTGCTTCTGTGCTCCCTACAAGAAAATGAACATAGCCTACAGCAAATAATAAGTTGGAATGCTTAATTTCCAGTCTTCCACCAAACCATTAGCAACTATAGATGCTGTAGAAACAAGTTAATTTCCAGCAGGATCTCAACGCACTCCATTTTCTACCTTAAATTTCAAGGTTTTAATGTTATATCTGAATTGTGGCATTTTCCATTTCAGCTTTGTCGAAAACAGCAGCTTCAATACTTGAATCTGTCTTAAAGAGGAACCCTCATGAAGCTGAATTTATACAGTCTATCCGAGAGGTGGTTCATTCCTTAGAACCAGTTTTGGTGAAGAACTCCCAGTAATTCTCCCTCCCTCCCCTTCCTGAGGAACAATATGCCTACACCTCAAGTATAACATGATTTCTGATGGTGATTTTTCAGATATGTTCAAATTTTGGAGCGTTTATTGGAACCTGAGAGATGCTTTATCTTCAGAGTGCCATGGGTTGATGACAGAGGCGAAGCACATGTAAATCGAGGTTTCCGTGTACAGTTCAGTCAGGTGTTAGGTCCATGCAGAGGTGGTCTTCGTTTCCACCCTTCCATGAACTTAAGTGTGGCAAAGTTTCTAGCTTTTGAGCAGGTACCTTTATACTTGGCCCAAATGCATTTTTCATGCAAACAAATTTGCTGCTACAACCTGTCTTTTGATTCCTGTACCACGTACTATGGTCTTTGTGGGGTAATCTTGATGTCATAGGGCAAAGATCTTGATCGTCGCCTTTAAGGGCGAGATCTTATTGTCCTTGTACAAAGATCTTAGACAAAGATCTTAGCATATGCTTGGTGGTTGGCGACCTATAAATATGTATCCCCAACCCTCAGTTGGCATGGCATTGTGTTAGAAATAAACAAAGAAAAATTGCCTCATCTCCAAGTGTCATCCTCTCCATGAGAGTAAGGATCTTGCTAACACCAACAAAGAAGAGTCCAAATGAGTAACAAGTGGTATCGAGCCTTACTATCCTGTAGCTTGAGCATCATCTGTGCTTGTCCGGAGGCGGCAAGAGACTGTCGAAGCAACCCTCTCTCCACGCATGCCCCACGAAGCGCGCCACTAAGTGGCGTCAGATGGCCGATCGCGCAGAGCAGCCGCGATGCGAAGCGGCAGAGATCACCGCAGCAAGAAAAACATTTCGGAAGCGGCGGCGAATTTGAGGTCTGTTTTTATGTCACGGACTACCTTTTGATGGCGCCTCTGAAGAGGCGCCAAGACGGCAGCGTCTGGTAATCAACATCGTGGTCACCACGGTATCGACGTCGGCCGGCGCATGGTGGCCTACCCTCACCAAGACCAACTATGTCGAGCCATGATGAGGTAAAACTCAGCGCGGCATATGTGGGAAATACGGGATCGACGGCGCTGGATGCTCATCAAGCTACCAACAATCGCCAAAGAGGAACGCCATGCAACACGGCGGCCGATCGCGCCGCAAGTCCACATTCAGCGCCGCGACGGAGCGGGAGCAATGAGGCGTGGATGACTTTGTTCTCCGCCTCAAACTGTAGTGCGATTCGCGACGACACCTATGGCGAGAGAACTTCGATCGAGTCTCTCTGGACCTCTCCACGATGAACTTTTCCTGGTTATTCATGGGCGCACACTCCGAGGGTAATGATCGTGGGCGCCAGAGCGGCTACCGGCAAGAAAGCCAACTCTTGGCAAGCTTGGTCATGGGCGTGGATTGTGCCGCAGAGGAGGAGGAAATGGCCTGTTCATTGCTTCGAGCATCGAACTACCTTGGCTCCTCCACCTTGACGAGCCAAAGCACATGCCCTCCATTCTGACCCGAACGACAAGATCGACGGGTGGTGCCTCGACACCGCGCCACCCATCACATGACCGGCCGACGGAGCGAGTTTGATGCAGGCTCGGTCAAGTTTGGGGACGCCCGGGTGGAAATCACAGGGTCGGCTCGATCATTGTGGTGTTGCTCACGGCGCCTACTACATCCCCGACCACAAGAACTCCATCATCGCCTTGGGCGGTGGATGAGAACGGCTCGCGTGTCGAGATCGAGCACGGGTGCCGCGGATTTGGGGCAAACCGACTTACATTCTCTTCACGTCTTCGTGGCACAACCCCTCTGTTCGCCGTCGTCGGACGACGAGCGTGCGATAAGGCACGAGCGCTTTGGGCACCTTTCACTTCGAGGCCCGGCGGCTCGGTGCCATGGAAATGGTGCGAGGCCCGCCGTGCCTTGACCATGTGGAGCGATTCTGCGACGTCTGCGTGTTGACGGCGCAGGCGACTCCCTTTCCCCAAAGAGGCGAAGTTTCGAGCCAAGGAGAGGCTCGAGCTCGTGCCGGGGACTTGTGTGGGCGCGACGCCGGCCACACCGTGAGACGACGCTACTTCCCGTTGCTTGTCGACGATCTCTCCCGCTACATGCTTGCCTTCCTCGGGAGAGCGGTGGTGACGGCCGTCTACATCCTCAACCGCCACCTACCAAGGCGCTCGATGGCGGGGCGCGTCACGAGGCTTGGCATGGACGCAGCCGCGGTCTCCCACTTGCGGGTCTTGGCTCCTCGCGTTCGCCAAGGAGCTTGGTTACATCCAGAAGCTCGACGACGAGCACCGGAGTGTTCATCGGCCACGCGGAGGGCTCGAAGGCCTACCGCATCCTCGACCTGTCACCACAGCGGCGTCCGCATCTCACGTGGACGTTGTGTTCGACGGCGGCGGGCGGACGTGGGACAAGGCGGTGGACGACGGTTCGACTTCGACTCGTGGACTTTGTTGTCGACCACGCCCATTTCGAGAGAGCTCGTGAGCTAGCGGCTCGCCTTCATCGAGCTCGCCCACCTCGACACCTTGCTCGCCACGGCCCGGCGAAGCTCCACCATAGCCGGTGGCCCACGACGAAGCGGCAAGATGGTGGAGTTCGCTACATTCATTGCCTCACGACGAGGACCGCGTCGACGCCTTCGCCGAGGCGGAGGAGACGCGGCATGGCGTGTCGCGATGAAGGAGAGACTGTGGGTGTTCAAGGCGAAGCGAGACGAAGCCGCGCCATCATCAGCACAAGGCTCGCCTTGGCGGCACGAGGTTTCATGCGGCGAGGAGGGTCGACGATGACGCCGCAACCAGGTCAGCGGTCTACCGGCGGGCAAAGCGGCAACACCTGGCCGCGGGCGTCTCACGCCGACGACTGTTGATCACGGCTCCAGGAGGCCGAGGTCGAGGAGTTCAAGGCGAGATGAAGACCGCCTTCCGGATGAGCGACTTGGGGCTCCTCTCCTTCTACACCGGGATCGAGGTCCACGGGATGCTCCAGATCTCTCTTGCAGACCGCCACGCCAAGCGCTGCCGTCGAAGTCGGGCGGGCTCACCGATCGCAACCCACCACACACCTATGGAGGAGAGGTGGCCGAGTCGTGAGAGCACGGCGGAGGAGGCGGACGCGACGCAAGACGGGCCAAGATCGTGGGCGACCTTCGCTACCTCGCCCACACGCCGCCAGATTTGGCGTTCGCCGTCGGCTCACGCCACGGTTCATGCAATGACCGACGACGAGCATCAAGAAAGTCGTGAAGAGGATCCTCCGCCACGCTGCGGGCACCTCCGACCACGGCTTGCACTACCCGAGGTGTCGGCGACTTCATCGAACAATGACAATGACCACGCAGCGACATCGACACCAAAGAAGAGCACAAGCGGGATTCTCTTCTTCCTCGGCAAGTGCCTCGTTAGGTGGCAATCGATCAGCGGCGACAGTGGTGGCCTCGTCTGCACCGTGAGGCCGAGTACATAGCGGCTTCCACCGCTCGACTCAGCGCCTGGCTCGCTCGGCCTTGGTGATCTCCTCGGCAGAGACACAAGCGGTGGCTCTCGGGTGGACAACAAGTCCGCTCGCTCGCCAAGAACCCGTTTTCCACGAGCAGACAAGCATATCCGGGTGAAGTACCACTTCATCCGAGGTCATTGGATGAAGGCGAGATCAAGGCGAGCTACATCAACACCATCGATCGACTTGCGGACACCTCACCAAGCCTCTTGGGAGGGTAAAATTCCTCGAGCTCTGTTCTAGGATCGGGATGGTTCAACTCTCCCACAAGACGACGCACAAGACTTAGGGGAGAATGATGAATAAGTCCTCGTATTTATGGTCTTTGTGGGGTAGGCTTGTAGTGACTTTAAGACAAAGACATCTTATTATCGACTTTAAGGACAACATCTTGACTGTCATAGGACAGCATCTTAGTATCATAGGACAGACATCTTGTATCATAGGACAAGACATCTGATTATCGACTTTAAGACAAAGCATCTTGGTATCCTTGTACAAAGCATCTTAGACAAAGATCTTAGCATATGCTTGGTGGTTGGCGACCTATAAATATGTATCCCCAACCCCAAAGTTGGCATGGCATTGTGTTAGAAATAAACAAAGAAAAATTGCCTCATCTCCAAGTGTCATCCTCTCCATGAGAGTAAGGATCTTGCTAACACCAACAGCAAGAGTCCAGCGAGTAACAACACTACCTTTTGATTTAATCAACATAATGATCGATGCCATGAACGTAAATACTACTCAAGAAATGAACCATGCAACAACTTCAGCTTCAATGCATAGTGTAATGTAAACTTGGAACTTTTCCTTATTCCACTCTGGATTCTGAAAGCCAATGGCATGATTTGCCTGAGAACATTCTTCCTTTCTTTGACTTGGGGATTTGCATGCACACACAGGGGTTGTGGTGTGTGGGGTTGCTTGCCTGCACTCAATTTACTGCTGCTAAAAGCGGATAAATGTCAAATAGTGTGCAAATGGAGCCAAATTATATAAATTTAGGATGTTTGTAGTTTTCTATGATGATTTGGCACTTCATTAGTTAGTATAATGGTACTGACCACTGAGCCAAGAGAATGTTTTTAATGAATTTTAAAATTAGAAACCTATATGAGACTTAATGTAACATTCTAAGCTGATTTTCCTTTTACACAGACTTTGAAGAATGCTCTGTCACTATATAAACTTGGAGGTGCCGCTGGAGGGAGTGATTTTGATCCAAAGGGTAAAAGTGAAAGTGAGGTAGTTGTGTTGTATTTTATTTCCTTTGGACAATAATATTTTACTGTGTGTAAATATGATAATGTTCCATGTCAGATAATGCGTTTTTGTCAGAGTTTCATGGATGAGTTGTATAGATATTTGGGCCCTGATCAGGTACTTCTCAATCAGATACTTCATTTGAGACTTTTAAGTTATTTATTGAGTAAAATGTGTTGTGACCCTAAACTTGTTAAATTGTGTTACTTAGCTCCCCAAACTTTAGAACTGCGGATTCATGTTACTAAACTTGTTAAGTGCTTCACTAGAGGTCCATAGGGCGATTAGCTGCGGTTGATCGTTGATGTGTCACGTTGACCGATCATGTTCGCACGGCGAGTGCGTGAGGCGACCGTGGAGTTGGCGGCGATCGATCCTAGGTTGTCGATGACGTTCGCTGGTGAAGGAGGGTGGTAGGCGAGTCGATTCGAGCCCAGGCGACACGAGTGGAGTGACCCGCGGTGTGCTTAGGCGGGACGATCGTAACGCTAAGGTTGCAGGCGGAAGGAGCTGTGGTCTCCCACCTTGCCAGCAAGGCATTGGTGCCTCCCTTCGGCGGGGAAGGAGATGGTAGAGGTTGGGGAAGAATAATATGGTTTTGGGGATTTGTTTGCTATAAAGTCAACCGGCAAGATGGCCAGCTTTGACAAGAGGTAGTGATGGAGATGGCCAACGAAGACGATGAAGCCGATGAAGATGGCGAGCTCCGATGGGAGTTGGTAGCGATGAAGAAGGACATCGACGAACAGCAGGAGCAGCGGCGATGTTGAGCATGGCGACTAGAAGCACTTGGAGACAAGGGAGGCGACGATGTGAAGACGATTACAACAACTCCCAGCGACAATTCTTGCCGAAGATGACAAAGTGACCTCCGAGTTGGCGAGCTGGTGACCGATGGTGATGAATCTGAACTCGATCTGGCGAAGAACGAGCTCGGCAACAATGAGCAGACGCTGAATCCAGGCCTAGCGACGAGGAAGACGACCAGCGATGAAGATCAAGGACGATAACAATGTGGAGATGGCCGACGACAAGGATGCTCCCACTGATGACCAAATCGAGACTTCATCTAGCGATGTGATCTGGACCCAGCAACGATTAAGAGCTCGACCCACCTAGATCTGAGTCGACGGCGATGTGGACGAGCCGGTGACTGCTCCCGAGCTCAAGGGCAGCGATGAGGGAGACAACGATCAGCTGCGGTGGCTCCACGAAGATGATTGCTAGTGCTCCCCCGTGCGCGACGATAGATCCCGCTGGGAGACAGCACAGATCTGGCCCCGGCTGGTGACTCCAACGAAGATGAGCCTGTGACGAGGTACATGGTATTACTAGTGGTGGGAAGACCGGATCCCGTTGAATTCGGGCTGGAGGACGTGGTGGCCGCCGACGAACGAGTTGTAGGGCTCCCAGACAGTTGCGATGACATGCAGAGGCTGGCGGTGTTTATTGCAAATCAGTGCCACGTTAGCTTTGGTCAAGGGGCCACATCAGTAGTTAGAGCTAGGGTGGCGATGTTGAGCATGGCGACTAGAAGCACTTGGAGACAAGGGAGGCGACGATGTGAAGACGATTACAACAACTCCCAACTACAATTCTTGCCGGAGATGACAAAGGTGACCTCTGAGCCGGCGAGCTGGTGACCGATGGTGACGAATCTGAGCTCGATTTGGCGAAGAACGAGCTTGGCAACAACGAGCAGCGTCGGATCCAGGCCTGGCGACGAGGAAGACGACCAGCGAAGAAGATCAAGGACGATAGCAATGTGGAGATGGCCGTCAACGACGAAGCTCCCACTGATGACCAAATCGAGACTTCATCTGGCGATGTGATCTGGACCCAGCAACGATTAAGAGCTCGACCCACCTAGATCTGAGTCGACGGCGATGTGGACGAGCCGGTGACTGCTCCCGAGCTCAAGGGCAATGACGAGGGAGACAACGATCAGCTGCGGTGGCTCCACAAAGATGACTGCTAGTGTTCCCCTGTGCCCGACGATAGATCTAGCTGGGAGACAGCATAGATCCGGCCCCGGCCGGTGACTCCAACAAAGATGAGCCTGCGACGAGGTACATGGCGTTACCAGTGGTGGGAAGACCGGATCCCGCCAATTGGCCGGAGGACGGGGGGGCCGACTTAACGAGCAGTTGTAGGGCTCCCGCACGCGGCGATGGCGTTCGAGGTTGGCGGTGTTTATTGCAAATCAGTGCCACGTTGGCTTTGGTCAAGGGGCCACATCAGTAGTTAGAGCCAGGGTGGCGAGTTTTTGACCTCCGGTGAACCGCTTAACAAGTTTAGTGGTATGAATCTACAGTTCCAAAGTTTGGGGACCTAAGTGACCTAACTTGACAAGTTTAAAGACCCACGGTGTACTTTACTCTTATTTATTTATAAATTAGTTACGTGGAATCAAACTGTTTTAATCAAATTGGACGTCCGCACTTCAATTTTTGCTGCAGGATTTTCCTGCTGAAGATGTCGGTGTTGGTCCAAGGGAAATGGGTTACCTTTTTGGGCAGTATAGACGCCTTTCTGGTCATTTTCAGGTACACTATACAAGTTATCCGAAGTAATGTTTGTGATCCTCTGCAGGTGTCTTATTTTGAGAGTACTATGGTTCTTGCTGTTAGTAAGTAATACTAATGGCCATAGAGAATATGAAGGGACTGGCCTTCCCTAGTTAGAATATTAGAACATTATTTTAAACTTGCTTTTGATTGTATAGTCCTACTGGACAATGCTATATTCTCATGGTAGTTGTATAATAAAGAATTTGTTTCAAGAAGTCCAAATGTAGTCATATTCAGTTGCATGCTCCAAGAAAACAAAGTAGTGTTCCTTGATAATTCGTTATAACTTGATACGTCTGTCCTGTATGCAGAACTAATTCCACTGGTCCCTTTTGTCTACTTAAAGACTATTAGTTTGGTTTCTACTTTCACTTCTTTGGTTCATCAGTCTTTGCTCTTTTCTGTAGATTTCATTGCCATGCTTATGCAGGGAAATTTTACAGGGCCTAAAATCTTCTGGTCTGGTTCTAGTTTCCGAACAGAAGCTACTGGATACGGGCTGGTAAAGTGGTATCTTGACTTTTCTTTTGAGCAGCAACTAGTCTATATCTTGTCGAGTACCACAGTTCTCACAACGTAATACTTTTGCTGCATGTTTTAACTAGACCATTTTTCGTATTGAAAAAGATGTTGCATAATTTGTTGCAGGTATTTTTTGCACGTGTTGTACTTGCTGATATGAACAAGGAGCTCAAAGGATTAAGGTTTTTGACAGAGATCCATTTGGTTTATTAATTTTGTATTTTAACCATTTGGCAAATTGCTAATGTGTATGGTTTCTGCAGATGTGTGATAAGTGGTTCTGGGAAAATAGCAATGCATGTCTTGGAAAAGCTTCTGTCATGTGAAGCTATTCCTGTTACGGTCTCAGGTATACAGATTTAATTCATTTAAAGCTTAACTTGGATTATTTAGACAGGAAATAGCATGAGGTACCATGATTGGCAGGAGCATGATCAAAAGTCTACCATCATAAAACAAGGCTGTTGGCATGCAGGGGCACCTTGAATTTGGTGAATTGATCATGATTCACCCTTATGTGTTTGCCTATCCCCAAGAACCACAATGATGAATTACTACTTTTGATTTAACGTAGCTGATATCTGATTTTCGAACTGAGCCTTAATTGTAAACTCTTATGGGTGCGCATATTAATACATTGTTATGATAGGTTTCCACCCCTCTGGTTAGTTTTCCTATAATAACGGTATAAAGGACTTTAAAGGTTTCACTTGGTTTTGTTTAAGGAAATTCTCTTTTACCAACCAGTAGTTGGATTGTGGGGTCCGTCTGAATCAAAATAATTGTTGTACTTGTGCAGTAGCTATATCAATTCTAACCATTGAAGGGCTAATGTCATAAATTGTTGCAGATTCAAAGGGCTATCTGTTAGATGCTGATGGGTTTGATTATGTGAAATATTCACTTCTAAGGAACATTAAGGCTCAGCAAAGGAGCCTCAAGTGGGTACATGCCTTTCCCCTATGTTTAGTTTGTAAATCTTGAGTTTTTTAGATACCATTTTCCATTTAACCAAACAGGGAGTACTTGAAATCATATCAACATGCCAAGTATATAGATGATGCAAAGCCATGGAGTGAGCAGTATGATGTCGCATTCCCTTGTGCATCAGAAAATGAGATTGACCAGGGAGAGGCTCTTGCAATAATTAACTCTGGTTGCCGTGTTCTTATGGAATGTATGAAGTATTGAATTTTGTCCTTTGGGTTGCTTTATCAGTATTTACCATCTGTTGATTAAAACTTATTGCCAACTGCAGGTTCAAATATGTCATGCACTGTTCAAGCAGTTGATATCCTAAGAAAGGAAAAAGTCCTTGTTGCTCCAGCAAAGGCAACTGCTGCTGGTGGGGTAATACTCTGCTTGAATGTTGTTGCCAGTCCTTGCGTTGTTCTGAAACAATATGTTCCTAGAAGAATTTCATAGTTTGTTTTTCCAATGTTGGAAATTTTTATGCATACCACTTTCTAGATATGGTTGCGTTGTCATTATATACATGGTCTCTAGGGTAGACCACGAGACTATTATATGTTTCCCCCCTCTTGTTCATGTTTTTTGTCTCTCTTGAATAACAGGTAGCAGTTGGAGAACTTGAACTGAATCCTGAGTTTAGTTTGATGCAGTGGTCGGTGGAGGATTTTGAGAACAAAATACAGGTATAATCTGCTGCTCCTGCCTGTTAGTGGCTACCCTATCATATTTCCTAATTTCAACACCTGCTAAGTTTTTTTTCCTTTTGCTTTAAACAGGATGCAGTAAAGCAAACATATGACAGGTCGATCAAAGCTGCTCAAGATTATGGGATCATGAAAGAGAACCCGGAGTTAGTTTTCTTTGTACTTTGAAATGACGGGCTGATGCATTTCTGAGGATATCCTCTTCCTTTGTTTTCACCTGGTTTTCATCCCGAAGTTGATCCTTCTCTCTCTCTCTCCAGGTCTTTGGTGCATGGTGCAAACATATATGCCTTCCTTAATATTGCACAAGCCATGACTGATCAAGGATGTGTCTAACTAGGCGTTTGGTTCTGTCAAGAAGCAGAATTGGATATTGCTGCCGCGATGATCTCTCGGGGAAACTGTGGTTGCTGCAGCCATTTCATGAGAAGAAACATAGGCTTTTGTTTATACTTGATACGTATCAAGTTAGCTTTGGCCCTCGTGAAAGCTAAAGCTTGGGTAGATTCATTCAGTGCATCCTCTGGTAGAAAGGAAAGCTTGGGTCCGTTGTAGAATATAGAAGAGCCTTCTGTTGTAGTCGTGTAGATCACCGATGTAGTATTCATTATTGCCAACATCAATGACAATGGAAGAAGGAAATAGAAGCAATTCTTTTGTACTCAGAGACCCTTCTTGTTAATGTGATGACTAATAATAGACTGACAATAATGCATCAGCTGTGAATCATATGCAGTTCTAATAATGCACTGCATGACTCTGCAGGACTCCAGCTGATGCAAAGCTTGTACAACAGAGATACAATGCCCAAGACAAAGCAAACAGAACTTTAAGAAACTATAGATCGCAAGCACGAATCTGAAAGAATTAACAGTGTTAATTTTATCTGAAAGTGTCGAGTTTGCAGACTTGTTAAAGAATAGCAACCCATACATGTTGCCAGGAAGAGCTGTCCGGAGAATATAACATGCTCAGCGAAAAGGCAAAGTATGCAGGCTCAACCCGGCCAAAAACACGATAGATTACGCAACGAAGTACATTATGCAAGTGCAGTTTGATCTTTAATACAATCTACTTGGATCAATGAGAGCCCACAGATACCTTGACTTGGATAAACTCTTGCAGGTATTCACCAGGAGGCGACCAAATGATGTTTAAACACACAAAATAGTGGGCTTCACCTATATGACATACAACCGCATTGGACTTCCCTAAAATAGACTTTGCCCGAAATGATCCCTTCTATGGTCTGGAAGCCTAAGCTGATGACTTCCCTGACTGTCCTGCTAAATAGTGCTCAAGCATGTCCTCTTCATCATCTGTACGAACGTTAGGAAACCAGGTTTTGTAAGGTAGGATTCGCTACCAAACTCCACAAAAAAGTTCTACTGTAGGCAAGCAAGAATCCATGAGACTAGAGGAAATTTACCTTCAAAATCATCATCAAATTCAATGTCTTCCTCCCTTCCTCCCCTTCTTCAGCAACTGTACTTGCTCCTTTCTGGAAAGATAGTTTCATGTAACGTGAGACTTAAAAGAGACATATTTGTACGAAGAGCATTGGATAAATAATAGTATAAATGGGGTAGCAGTAGTTAGGCATATCCAACTATTCTGCACTACAGGCCAGGGGAAAACGTCTTATCTAGGATAAAGTACCATTGCATGCCTTCCACTTTCAAAATACTGTCTTCCCGTGAGTTTCTTTTCCTTTGGGGCTGTAAGAGCTGACTCTGGCATAAGCCTGCACATCATGTAAGTTCAAAAGATTATCCATAATTTTGGCACCTCAAAAGTTGTGAATCAAATGCCATCAGAAGGAAACATCTCATGTGTAAACTAGATTCCATGAGGTCATCGGGAGCAAGCTAATTTTAAAAACAATAAATATTGGATGCTTACTTAGCACGCTGCAGCGCCAATTCAGCTTCAAAACGTTCTCTCCAAGCCATAAAGCTCTCTATAGTAACAGCTTCACCATGGGGTACAATAACCTGACATATACGTAAATGTTTTAGTATATAAAGTATACTTCACGACAATTATATATGCTAAAGGGGAGCAGAACAACGAAACGTCTAGGGTCCATGATTAGATAATATAGCATGTGTAATATTTAAATTTGCTCATGTAATTGGCTCGGTAGGACAAGCACAAGAACCAACTCAAAACATACATCCTAGAGCTGCCAGTGTCCATAAAATTTTAGAATGTGTACTCTTAGTTGGAAAAAGAAATTGATTTTGTGCAACTGCACCGCTATATAAAGCCATTGTCACAGGCTCACAGCTTCATTTCACCCTCTGTCCTCTGATTCTGGATGGTTACAAAGAAGCAACCCTTATACTTGCCACTTTGCCAGCGATAACTGAACACAGTTCCTACAGATTCATAATAAAAAAAGATACAAAACAGAAAAGGGAATAAGTGAAGTATACCTCCTCTTCTGCTTCTTCAGTTTCGTCAGGTTCCTCATCTCCAACATTTTGTCCATATTTCTCGCTTAACCACTCTTTAGCTGACGTGGCAAGAGTATATACCATAGCCATGCCAAGATTCTCAGTTGCCTAAATGATGGGAATGTTCAACAGAACATGAGATGACTGACATGTCAGGTGACTGATAATGAATATACCTCGCAACCAATAATAGGCTCCTAACTAGTTCTGGTGATATTTGAGCACAATATATTCAAAGACAGTAACTGTCATGAACCAAATTCATGGCATGCGATAAACACCGCCGGGAGCATAGCCGGACGGCGACAGCTTGATTGGGATGAGAGGAGAATATAGATGAGGGAGAAGAAACTTGGGAGAGTAGATTAATTCATCTTCATTGCTTCCTTAATAACGATACAAGGTCTCCTTTATATAGAGAAGATACAAAGCAACTCAATCTGCATATCTTATCCCTAATTAATGCATATCTTATCCCTAATTAATGCAATCTGCCCAGCTGCCCTCTTTTCCCCTGCCCGCCGAGCGCAGAGCCACGCCACAGCCCCTCTTTCTCTCCTCCTCCTCGGCGCCGCGCCTCCCTCCCCTCTTTCTCTCCTCCTCCCTCCGCGCCTCCCTCCTCCCCTCTTCTCTCCGCCTCCCTCAGCCATTCCTCCTCCTTCGAGCCGTCGCCACCTCCTTCTCCCCCCACACGACGCGCCTCCACGGCCTCCCCGAGCAGATCTGGCTCCTCCCCGCCGTGAGCCGTTGGTGACCTCCTCCTCCTCTCCTCCCCTCGCGCTAGTTCTCCTCCCCGAGCCGCCGCCATCTCCCCCGCCCAGATCTGGATGCCTCCGCCTCCCCCTGCGTCGCCGCTCACAGCCGGGGAGAGAAGCTGTCGTGCGCCGTCGCTAGCTGCTGCTGCACCGTTCGCGCTCCTCCTCTGCAGCAAGGTGGCTCTGTGGCAAGGCGACGACGAGGCGATGCACTGTTGACCGCCTTAACGCCTAGGCGTCGCTTAAGCGACGCTTAGGCGACGCCTTGATAACCATGAAGGCAAGCAACTAATATAAAGATAAGCATCCAAAGATGCATTACAATGCCGTGGCATGCATGCTGGACATTGGTGCTGCCTTGAGCGTGCCGGCCGGCGGCCTAGGCTAACGCCTATGACAGTAACTCTGTAAGATCCCAGCCAAAACTCAACCTAGCATTGAATGAAGTCAAAATGACCTTATTGCAAATCGCAGAAAGGCATGACCGTGTAAAAAAAGTACAAGTTGACAAGAAAAATTGTTTTCTACCAGAAGACTAATAAAATAACTGCCCACATTTATTTGGCTCATTTTAATTATTTAACTTCAAAGACATTCAGCTTCAATTGTTGAACGTGTTAATATTTGGAGAGGATTTTGCTATTCACAACTGTACAACTTATTCGTTAATTGAGGGTATATATTGTTATATGGGCCTCATAGGCTACATGGACCAAGACAGAGAGAGAGAATACAGAGAATGTACAATACTACTCTTAACACCCCCCCTTCAAACTCAACGTGGAACAAGAGGATCCGATGCACTGAGTTTGAGTAGATGAAGCCAATATTGTTCCCGAGTCTGAGGTTTAGTGAAGAAATCTGCAACTTGAAGCTCTGAGAAAACATACTTGAGAGCGATGGTCGACAGCTGACATTGAGATCATGTGAAGGATGCATCAACACCAAAGTGCTTTGTCAGCTCATGCTTGACTGGATTACTAGCAATCTGAATTGGCACTTGTATCACAAAACAAAGGTATAGGATTGTCACAATGGCCACCAAGATCAATCAAGAGCCATTGAAGCCAAATGATCTCTGAGGTGGTAACGGCAAGAGCTCAAAGCTCAGCCTCTGCACTAGAGCATGACACCGCAGTCTGCTTCTTGGGCTTTCAGGCAATGAGCGAAGTACTAAGTGAGATACAATAGCCAGTGATAGATCGGCGATCAACAGGATCACTCGCCCAAGTGGAATCAGAGTAAGCGTGGAGCTAGAGCTAACTCAACCTGGCATAGAACAAGCGTCTGGACGCGGTCCCCCTCAAGTATCTCAGCACACGAAGAATATGATCATAGTGGGCTGAGATGGGAGCACTGGCAAACTGGCTGAGCACATGAACAACATGAGCAATGCCTGGCATGATGATAGTGAGTTAAACAAGGCTCCTAACAAGCTGACGATAGCGAGAAGGATCTATCAGTGGTACACCATTTGTAGGTCGAAGCTATAAGTGGAGCTCCATCGGTGTGGCAGCATTGCGTGTATCAGTCATATCAGAGCGAGCAAGCAAATTCTAAACATAGCGATGCTGAGAGATGTAGTAGCCATCACTATCAGAATGAACCTCAATTCCCAAAAAATAGCTCAATGGTCCCAAATCGGACTTCATAAACTGTTCACTCAATATCCTCTTCACAAAAGCCACATAATCTATGTCGTCTCCTATGATCAAAATATCATCTACATATAGTAGAAGCAAAGTACAACCCCACTGAGAAATGTGAATAAACAAGGCAAGGTTATGCTCACTTGGAGTGAAACCAGCAGCTCGAATCACAGAACTGAAACGCTCAAACTAAACACAAGGAACTTGCTTGAGATCATATAAAGCACACCTAAGGCGACAAACATAACCTATAGGAGCCTCAACACCTGGGAGTAGCTGCATATAAACTGTTACGAATCAACTTCCCAATCTATTAGATCAAGACTGCAGTATATATATACTACATTACAAACCCTAGTAAGGGCTCATGGGCCTCATGGCCCATATATACATATGGGCCGTATACACATATACATAACACCCCCCTTCAAACTCAACATGGGTCAGGAGGATCTGAAACATTGAGTTTGGAGAGATGGAAGCGGTGTTGTTCTCGAGTTTAAGCTTTGGTGAAGAAATGGCGACTTGAATCTCAGAGGGCACATACTGAAGAGCAATAGTCTTCTGTTGACAATGAGAACGTGTGAAAGATGCATCCACACCAATGTGCTTTGTCAACTCATGCTTCACTGGATCAGTAGCAATCTGTATAGCACTAGTGTTGTCACACAGGAGAGATGCAGGAGTACTGCATGACACACCAAGATCAGCTAACAGCCAACGAAGCAAAACAATCTCTGAAGTAGTAGTGGCCAACACTCGAAGCTCGGCCTCAACACTAGACCGTGAAACTGCAGTCTGTTTCTTGGACTTCCAGGCAATAAGTGAAGACCCAAGAAATATACAATAGCCAGAGACAGATCGTCTATCAACAGGATCACTCACCCAAGTCGAGTCAGAGAAAGCATGAAGCTGAAACTGAGTCGACCGAGAATAAAAGAGACAACGATCAACAGTCCCAAGTAGGTAGCGCAACACACGTAGTAGGTGAGCTTAGTGAACAGACGTGGGAGCAGAAACAAACTGACTGAGCACATGAACAGAATGAGCAATATCAGGACGTGTGACTGCAAGGTAAACAAGACTCCCAACAATATAACGATAACGAGAAGGATCTTCAAGCAAAGTGCCATCAGTAGGACAAAGCCGAAGATGAAGCTCCATAGGAGTAGCAGTTGTCCGACTGTTAGTAAGACCAGAACGAGCAAGCAAATCCTGAATATAGCGCTGCTGGGATAAAAAAAATAGCCATCATCTGTGCGCGTGAACTCAATCCCTAGAAAATAACGTAGAGGACCCAAATCTGACATCAAAAACTGCTCACTGAGCCGTTGCTTAACAAAATCAATGTACTCCATGTCATCTCCAATAATCAGCATGTCATCAACATAGAGTAAAAGCATAGTCCAAGAGCGAACAGCGACGACCACGATTACCATATGGAGATGTATGAATAAACAATGCAGATCATGATTACTCGGTAAAGGAACAAGGAGAAATCCAAGCGACCAAGTCATAGCTACTACACAACCTCGATAAGTGTGAGGCTCGGTCGAAAGAAAACCTCTCAAACCAAGCACGAGGAGCGATCTGTATTGAGGCCATAAATCGGGAGAAACCCACGACGAAGTGCGACTAAGGATGGAGAAGAAACATGACCGAAATTGAGGCCGCAACACCATGAGGTGGGACCATATAAACCTCCTCTATGGGAGTAGAAAACGCAAATCACCATGAAGAAAAGCATTCTTCACATCCATGAAGAAAAGCATTCGAGAGATAGTCCAAGAGCGACAGCGCCGCAACAAGAACAAGAGTGCGAACCGTTACCATATGAGCAACAGGAGCAAACGTCTCGTCATAATCACGACCATGTGCCTGCTGAAAACCACGAGCAACTAGTCGAGCCTTGTACCTCTCAACAGAACCGTCAGATTCCGTCTTAACTTTAAAAACCCACTTGCAAGTAATAGGAACAGCATGAGCAGGTAAAGGAACAAGATCCCATGTACGAGTACGATCCAAAGCAGCCAACTCCTCAGTCATAGCTAACTACCACTCGGGATGAACAGCCTCCTGATAAGTGTGAGGCTCAGGTACAACAGCAGTAGAAAGAAAACCATATCTGTCAGGAGCAGCAATAGTAATACGATCACAAAGCTCATACCGAGATGACGGTGCGGGTGGAGGATCATCAGAAGGAGTATCATCAGTACTAGCCATGCCATCAGAGGAGGAAATAGTAGAAGGTTGAGTATCAGGAGAACCCTAGACCGACGAGTATAGTGAAGAGGAAACGGTGATCTGACTAAGGATGGAGAAGAAGACTCCATAGAAAAAGGTGTATCAGACGAAACAATGGGTGGAAGATAAAGCAAAGAGAGAGACTCAACGGGAGAGGACCGAGTGGCAGAAGAGTAAAAGTAGGGACGATCCTCAACAAAAGACGCATCACGAGAAATGTGCATATGCCGAGCAGGGGGGTCATAACAAAGATATCCCTTATGCTCAAGACTATATCCAAGAAAAACACACTCAACTGACTGAGCTGTTAACTTGGTGCGCTCACGAGGCGGAAGCAGAACATAGCAGGTACAACCAAAAACCCAAAGATGGTCATACTATGGGGGAGTAGAAAACAAGAGCTCTCCAAGACACTTTCCCTGAAGGCGAGAAGACGGATGCATATTAATGAGATAGACAGCAGTAGAAACCGCATCATCCCAAAAATGTTGTGGAACATGAGATGCAAGTAAAAGAGTACGAGCAGTCTCAATAAGATGACGGTGTCAGGACAGGAAAGTTAAGGAAGAGTTCCCTCGGCAGAGAGAAATTGACGAAAGGCATGCGATAAGTATGAAGAAAAGCATTCTTGACATCCATATGAGATATAGTCCATGTACATACTGCTGCAACAACAATGAGAGTACAGACTGTGGTCATATGAGCAACTGGAGCAAAAGTCTCATCATAATCTCGACCATAAGCCTGCTGAAAACCTCTTGCAACAAGATAAGCCTTGTATCGCTCTACTGAACCATCTAACTTATTCTTTACTTTGTATACCCACTTGCAAGTTATAGAAATAGCTCCAGATTGGTAGTGGAACAAGATCCCAAGTGCCTGTACACTAATCTTTGTGAGCTCTCGCCATAGCCAATCGCCATTCGGGTATACTGACCTCTCGATAGGTACTCATTTCGAGCATCGACTGCACAAGAAAAACCCAATTCTCTGGTTCCTAAAGAGAAGAATGATCACGTAGGGCATACTGTGAAGTAGTAGAACGATCGTCCGAGTCTGGTACTGGCTCGAGGGTCAAGTGGAGGAGAGGGGGACTGAGGATCAGAAGGAACTCTCTGTCGGCGACTATAGTGAAAGTGCCAGAAACTGGTGGAGCTAGTGGAGGAGACACACTAGAAGGTGAAACTGATAGAGTTGATGGAGAAGGCACAATAGAAGGTGATACTGGTGGAGAATGTGTGTCTTCTCCAGACAAGTCTGGTGAAGAAATGGGAGGTAGACACAAAAAAGAGGTGGAAGGAGTGAGATGTGTAGAAGGATGATAAAAAAGGGTCGACCATCATCAAAGGTCACATCACGAGAGATGCAAATGCGACGTGCTGCGGGATCATAGCAACGATAGCTCTTATGCTCAGGACTATAGCCCAGGAAGACACACTCAACTGACCGAGGGCTCAGCTTTGTGCGCTCACGATGTGCAAGAATGACATAACAGACACAACCAAAGACACGAAGATGAGCATAGCGAGCAGGTGCTCTATACATGACCTCACTGGGGCACTTACCCTGAAGCTTAGAAGAGGACTGACGGTTGATGAGATAGACTGTCGTAGAGACCGCTTCCCTCCAGTAGTGAGGGAACGAAGGAGGAAATGAGAAAAGTACGAGCAGTCTCAATGATATAACGGTGCTTATGCTCACTTGCTCAGCAACACCATTTTGAGCATGAGCACCAGGACACGAGAGCTAAGGAAGTGTACCCTCTAAAGTAAGGAAATGACGAAAGGCTGATGAAAGATACTCTCCTCTGGAGTCAAAACGAAAGACAGATGGCAAAAGAGAATTGAGTATAAACCATCTGAGCAAAAGACAGATAGATGGAAAGCAACTGCGAATGGTGTTTCTGTTGGATATTAATCTTGATTGATATTGTATCTGCATGTGTCCATGCATGTGGTGAGTATTAGCTTGCATATAGTTAGCAGTTAGTCCACCGAAGGAGCTGCATGAGAGTGTTTGTTGCATGCAGTATACTAGCAGTGCATGAAAACAAGTCATGCGCATGCATGCAGGAACTGCTAGTTGAGGTTGCTAGTAGTGCATGGTTGTGTGGTAGTTGGGTGAGTGCAGTAGTGGCGCACGGGAGTCTCAGCCGAGCAATTTCTTCGAGTGTGCGTGTGTTGCTCATGTATTTAAACATTGCTAAGTTGATTACTTGAAGAAGGAGATGAAGTACAGAGGGGAAATGTAGCTCGTCAATGTGTATGGGTTTCTAGTTGTTCTGTACATGTGTTTCTCCATTTTCTAGCATGTGTGCGTATGCATAAAGCCCACCAAGAGGAAGACTGAGTGAATCAGTTTGTGTTTGTGAAAAAACACATTGAGTGAGGGAGTGATTCCCAACAGTTTCATGAAGTAGATCCAAGTGTATCGAGTGTGGTCATCAACGAAAAATCGAATGGGCTAAATCAAAGGAGCGATCAAATCGAGAAAAGCTAGAAGGATATAGGAGTTGTACTCGTTTGCCAAGTCTACAACCCTTGCACTGAAAATTGGTGTCAACAGAAACAGGACTAAGAACACCTTGATGAATCAAGGTAGAGAGGCGTGAGCCACACAAGTGCCCTAAGCGATGATGTCATTGAGGAAAAGACTTGCAAACAGAAGTAGATGTAGAAGGATAATGAGTAGATGAACTATCAACAGATGATAAAGGAATAGGAGCGGGAGCAGTACCTAGAGGATAAAGGGAGACTCAGACGATCAAGAACATAGAGCCCAGCAGAACCTCTCTGACGATGACCTATATCAATGACAACTCTTGTTCGACGATCTTGCACAAAACAGGAGCTATCATTGAACCCGACAAAACAGTTCATATCTGTGAGTTGCCCGACAGAGATGAGATTCATGGAGAACGTGGGGGTAAGTGAGACATTTGAAACTGCGAAGTGCGAGGTGGAAAGAGTCCCCCTGATGAGTGACCGTGCATGACGTTCCATCAGCTGTCTGAATCTTAATACCTTGTGCAGCAGGACGACATGATGTGAGCTGAGTTGCATCATATGTCACATGGAAAGAAGCCTCTGAATCCAACAGCCTTGGGAGTGAAGCACCCGACACAGGACATGATGGTGCAGTCAAACCGGTGGATGCATCGGGCAGTCAAGCCTGAAGATTGCTCATTTGAGTATGAATCTGACCAAACTAAGTTGCACAAGACTCCACAGCACTAGCAGGAACAAAACAAGCAATAGCAGCATCAACACGAATAGATCCAGGACCAAGAATGCCACCAAGAGACATGATAGGATCAAGAACACTAGCACCATGCAACAACATCAGTAGTACCAACACCACAGGCAATAGCAAGAGATCATGATCCACAGCACAACAAGCTAACACGATAGCATCAACAGCAGAGCAGCTTACTGAAGGAGTAGATGGTGCCCACAAGTGCAGAGCTGGATCGAAGCCTTTACTTCTCAGTCAAAGGAGTAGATGCAGCACTGAAGCAAAGCAACTCTTCTCAGTCGAATGAGCTCATTGGCGATGAGACTCGGTCGAAGAAAGAGGCGAGCACCTCGCGACCGAGGAAGAAGCGACTTTTGAAATGGATAGACGCAGCGCTGGAACCCGACAATTGGAAACGAGACCGGCGGTGGCGGAGGGAGCTCCTGACGCGGCGATGGATCCTGGTGACTGCCAAGGCAGAGGAGGCGGCGGCCGAGGCACGGGAGCGATCGAGATTGAGGCTCGGTGGCGGCAGAGGCAGAGGAGGCAGCCGAGGCAGGGGAGAGACCAGGATCAAGGCCCAACGGTGGCGAGGCGGAGAGACGGCTCGACGCAGCGGCAGCAGCGGTTCCTGGATGGCGGCAGTGAGGCGAGGAGATGGCTCGACGCGGCGGCAATGATCCCAATGCTCCCAGATGGTGGCGGCCGAGGCAGAGCTGGCCCCGGATCCAAGCGGTGGCGACAAGGTGGCCCCGGATCCGAGAGGCGGCAACGTGCAGGTGAGGAAGATGACTGGAGTCCATCCGGATCAAGTTGGGGGAAAAATGAACCACAGGAGAGGGAGAGGAAAAGTGGTAGCGCGCCGGTGACGGCTCGCCAACGACGGTGAGGATGGCGGCGGTCGTACCGAGTCTAGTTCCTAACCCTAAACCTAAGCTATGATACCATGTTAATATTTGGAGAGGATTTTGCTATTCACTATACAGAGTTTATTCATTAATTGAGGGTATATATAGACATTGTTACATGGGACTCATGGGCTACATGGGCCGAGAGAGAGAGAATGTACAATACTACTCTTAACAGAACACACTTTGACAATTTTAGCTATGTGAGATAGACACTAAGGCCTCATTTGGTTCACAGGATTTTCATAGGAAAAACGTAGGATTCATGTCGTTTGGTTCACAGGATTCAGTCAAAGGAATTTGAATTTCGCATGAATATTGTAGCAATCCCACAAAAAACGCAAGAATTCCAAAGGAAACAAAACATCCACTCCAATCTCTCTTTTTTTGTTGGCTCGTGTTGGATCAAGGCAAATCACTCGCAAATCGGACTCACCATTTCTACACCATTGCTGAAGATGAAGCCATTGTAGGGGATGAAACCGCCATTGTTGGAGATGAATCCCCCATCGCAATTGGAATCAATGTTTCAGGACAAAGCTGCCACCGCTGAAGTTGATGACGGTGGGGATGGGAGCCAAATCCAGGGATTGGGGAGCAAAGAGGAGAGCGGTGGAGCTCGTCGGAGCATAGGATGCCAATGCGCTAGCGTGGAGACTAGGAGAGGACAGGGAGGAGAGGATTTACGGGCTGGTGCGAGGGGGAAGAGAAGGGACCACGGTGGGTAGTCTGCGACAAGCTTGGCTGGCGGCGCCAGCTTCAAAGCTAGATGCAAAGAAAGAGCAGCGGCGTGTTCTTTGGTGGAGAGATAGTGGGAGTCAGGTGGTCTGAAGGGATAAGGAACTATTTTTTATTGTTTATTCTCATATAGATAGTGCATTTGTTCAATTAGCCCATCTTACCGGTGTCTTTAGATGAAAATCTATTTGTAGTTAGTTGTTAAGCAAATGTGATACACTATTCACTTCTAAGATTCCTACGTTTTTCCTACCATCCATCCAAACACTAATTCCTAAAAAAAATCATATGTTTTTTCAATCCTCTATTTTACACCTGCATTCCTTTCCTATTCCTGTGTATTCATTTCCTGTGCTCCAAACGGCCCCTAAGCAGCCAAGTAACTTACATACCTCTTGGTCAAGCTTTTCTTTCAAGGATGCAAGGTCTTCTGATTTAATTCCCCTTACACTGCATGAATGTGTTTGAAATTCAATGCTAAGTGTTAGAAATAGAATAAGCACACATCTCGCGCCAATACCATGAAATCAAAATCACGACTAGAAACTATCCGTAGGCACAATGCTTGCTTCCAGCCATGCTGGAGCATCAAGTTATATAACACAACCTTTTGACATTCAAAAGCGGAGGCTCGTCTGGGTATTTCTCCGTGTGCGCAAAAATCAGAGCCAGTTCAACTGCACATCAGGGCCAGATAACACGATTACATGAAATCTGATATGAATCCAAAATTTCAGAATATTTGCAAGTTTGTGTATTTTTTTAACATAATTTGTTGCTCTACAAATCAGTTTTACCTGGCACATGAGCCGACTCGTCGAAATCATCATCCTAGCCAAGAGAAAGCAGGAAAAGATCACTAATCATCAAAAACATTGCAAATACAGCAGGAAATACAACTAGCACTGCAATTTCAAGAAGTTTAACGCACGGCGTTCAACGTTGCCGCCTAGGCCACTGGAGTACGCAGAATTCAAGAAAGCGTTATGATGGTATACACAACGGATTCCTCTGCAAGTACCTGAGGGGAGAGGAGGATCTGGAAGCAGCGGGCGGTGGTGCTAAGCCCGCTCTCGCTGGGGTCGATCTCTGCATCAATGTCCACACACACCAATGGAAAATTCGGTAAGAAACAGCAAAGCTGAGCTAGAGGAAGCAAAAAAAAAAACCAAATATAGGGGAAGGAAGAGAACAACCCTTGATGTCGTCCATGAGGATGGCCTGCAGGGCCTCCACCTCCATCTCCTGCTCCTGTTCCTGCTCGTAGTCTTCCATGCCACCCATCGCAAACAAACATACACGCACAAAGATGCTGTGAGTAGCAGCGCGATGCAGCAGGAAGGATACAGAACTCGGTGAAGATGAGAAAGTGGGGTTTTCAGGATTTGGATTCGTACCGGCCATGATCGATGCTTATAACTCTATTCCTCTACTCCCGGAGTCTCCGATTATCCAAACGGACGGAGGCGAGGATGAGACGCCAGCAGCGGAGGCTGCGCGGCGGAGGATTGGCAGTAGAGAGACGACGGCTGCGGCTGCGTGCTTCGCCGGAAGAGACGGGCTCTGGGTTAGACGGACCAACTAATGGGCCTAGGCCCACAGGATAGGGTGTTTGTTTCTCGACCTCGAGTAAGTTTCAGAAATTTTCAAGCAGATTTTTAAAAAAAAATACAGAAAACAATACGTTTTAGTACACGAAACCCCAAAATTGTTGGTTAGTAGTGTTTTCAAGTCTATTTTTACAACCATAAGATATCACAAAAACACATTTCGTCATTGCCCCGCTCAAGCGCAATACCAACTCGAAAACTATAGTTCAAGGGTAATGTGATCACTGAAGGGCCGAACGGATAAGTTGAAAAGGTTTGGTGTTTGGCAGTTTGGTTCTTAGGTAGGTTGGTTGGAGCTTATAAGTTGAAAAATATGTAAAATGCGCCTGAGGCAAATATTGATAATTAACAACAACTAACGACAATTAACGGTAACTAATAACAATTAACAATAGTTAATCGTGCTGGCAAGGGAGGAGGAGGGGAGCCGGGGTGGCGGCACCGAGGGAGGAGGCATACTGGGGTCAAGGGACGAGGGATGCCAAGTTGGTAGTGCCAAGGGAGGAGGAGAGCCGGGGTGGCGGCATCGAGGGAGGAGCCTGACCGGGACCAAATGAGAAGGAGGTCAGTCGGGGCTGAAGGAGAAGGAAGCCGGCAAAGGCGGCGCCGAGGGAGGAGGAGGCTGGCCGGAGAGGGAGGGAGGAGGTCGAGGGTGAATGAGGAAGGAGTCGATCGAAGAAGGCGCAGGGTGGGTGGAAGCGGCGTGCAGAGATGGGCGGTGGTGCGGGCGGAGGCGGCGTGTGACTAGGGCTAGTGTTCGGGCGGGCGAGCGGAGGGAGGACGGGATTTGGGATTATATACATCATAGGAGGGGGTAAATTTCTAGTCTAAGGGAAAACTCGGAGCCCCATCCCGCCACGTGGAAAACTGCCCCGGGTGGCTTTTCGGCTTCCCCGTGTTGAAAACGACTTTTGGTATTTTCAAAAGCGGCGGGAGAAAGTCGTCCCAAACATGGTCTTAGGTGGTGTTTGGCATGGATGCAGCTTTCCTGAAAAGCTGTCTCCAACTGGGTTGAATGGTTGAGTTAAAGACGTTTTGTGTTTGGCAGTCTGGTGTTTAGGTAAGTTAGCTAGACCTTCTTAATTGAGAAATATCTGAAATGCCTTTGAGGCAAATGATGACTTGTTTGATGCCGTTCAACGACAATTGACGACACTTAACGACAGCTAGTGACAATTGATGGCATTTTATGACAACTACCGATAATTAACAACAATTCGCACACAAGTAAATCTTAACGACAATTAACGTAATTGATGAAAATTTGCATACAAGTAAACCTTAACGACAATTGATGACAATTTGGACAAAGTAAATCTCAATGATAATTAATGACAAATGGTCTAATTTCATTATTACACCAGTAATCAATTCAATAATTACATAAATAATTCATTTATTCGGGGAAAAAAATGAAGTCGGTGGGAGAAGGACGGTGTCGTCGGGGGAGGAGGGCGGCGGCAAGAGGAGGAGACGAGCGGCGGGGTGGGTGGGGAGGTGGTGCTAGGGTTAGGGTTCGGGAGGAGGTGGAAGGAAATGTTTTGTTAAGTGGTAAGGAGTGGGTAAATAACCCTGACTCTAGAAGCAATCTCGTCGAAGCCGCAGAAAGTTGTCTCCGGGTGACTTCTGACTTCTGTACGTTGTAAACGACTTACTTTTAAAAAAGGGAACGTATCTAGTGCTAATGGATAATTCAGTGCTAAGGTGCTAATACCAATATTGACCGTTGAATCTGAATTGAACAACCAATATTAATGCGGGCTCCCACCTCTAAACCATTTAATCACTTTGCATACTCCCACCTTCAATGCATATTCATTCATGTGTCTTCATTAAACACCATGTATGCTCTTACCTCCAACGATCTAGATTGATATTAACACCTTAACACTGAATTACCCATGAGCACTAGATATGTTCCATTTAAAAAAATAGCTAAAGAAAACCACCCAACTTACAGACTTTTCCGAGAAAAAACGTCTGGTCGTTTGTAGCAGAGCAGACTGCCCTAAGTCCGTACCCCGAGGGGAACAAGATGGGCTTTCCGCTTACAGAGCCCAACTGCCTGCGGGCTGCGGCCCAACAACACACGCGCACACATACCCCAAACCCCCAGTCCTTTCTTCTTTCTCCCTTCCTCGCCTTCCCAGACCCCACCTCCTCCCCTTCCCATTTCTTCTCCCACCTGCGCGCACACAAGCACGGAGACCTCCCACCTCCGCTAAGAAGCTGCCGCCGTGCTGTCTCTGGATTCTTCCGCGCCCCTCCTCGTCTTGAACAAGAAAGGCGTTCTTGGCTTGATCAGTTCGGGGGAGATGATGGTGGTGGGGCGGTGAGGGCGGCGAGGGTAACGGGATGGGGAGCTTCGGGGGAGAGGAGGAGTGTCCCGGCGGCGTGACTGGCGCGGACGCGGAGGTGGGGGCGCTCGTCTGGGTGCGCCGCCGCAACGGATCCTGGTGGCCCGGTCGGATCCTCGGCCAAGACGAGCTGCCCGACAACTGCGTCATCCCGCCGCGCTCCGCCGGCACGCCCATCAAGCTCCTTGGCCGCCCCGACGGCAGCATGTCCGTACCCCGTCTCCAAGACTCCAACCCCCTTCTTGTCTTTCTAATTAATCGCCTCTGTTTCTGTTTCTTTCTTGCGTTTATGCATGCGTAGATTCGATTGGTTTAGATGATCCATGCCGTGGTTGGTTATTGGCCATATGGTCATTAGACCTCTTTTTGTGTTCACTCTCAATTTGGGCAAAGAACAACCTGTGTTGTGCTTCTTGATTTACCGGATGTCTCTAGCTATTCCAAGCTCATCAAAGTTGCTGGGATGTTTTTTTCCCGATGCTGCCATCCATACCTTAGAACTAGGGATGTTAACGATTAGCGTCAGACATTGTTTTTCATACCCATGGTGGTATTTTTTTTATACCCATGGTGGCATACAGTAGTAATGGTATCTGTCTCAGACTCAGTAATAGTGAAAACTAGGAATATCAATGCAATATTTGAATGCATCTCTAAACCTCTATTTGCCCCCACCATGATGTGAGCCTAAAAATTAGGAAAGGAATTAGAAGGATCAATTAGGTGATAAGCATATTGCTTTTCTCTGTATACCAAAGAAAAATATGTGTCATGCATTTCTTGAAAAAAAGAGGTAATATTTGGATTGAACTCTTATGTGGAGAGTTGGTGATCTCTTGATCCTGATGTGATCTCTTAACATATGCTGAAAGTGTCTTGAAGCTTGGTTTTGACTTTAGAGCAAAGGTTCTTGTAGTTGTATGTGGTGAATTCACATTGTCTGCATGTTTTACACTGCAATGTTTATTCACTTCCTTTGCCATTGCACTTTTGCTTTGGAAGATATGTTTTACACTGCAATGTTTACTCACATTTAACATCAGTTTTGTTTACCTAGTTTTTTCTTTCTATTTGGCATGAATCATCTTCCTACATCCTAAGTCTGAAAATGTATCTGCTGTCTTGAACTTTGCCACAGTGACTGGTATAATCTCGAGAAGTCGAAGCGTGTGAAGGCATTCCGATGTGGAGAGTATGAAGAGTGTATAGAAAAAGTGAAGGCTCTATCTCGCCAGCAAAAGAGGACATACAATGAAGGGAAGTATGTTCGCAGAGAGGATGCCATTATTCATGCTCTTGAAATTGAAAGGTCTCGCTTTCCAGATGAAGATGAGATGAACGATACTGTGTGTGCATCCCAGAACAGCTATTCTGAAAAATCTAAAAACATAAATGGGCTCAACAGAAGATCTTCTCGCACTGCGAGGGATCTGTATGATACGGAAGAAAACTCGGTTCAAGGTTTATCTCAAGCCTTGACATTGTTTAAACAGCCACAAAATATATTCTCTTCAAGCACTAGGTATGCTTCATCGTCAAAGAAGAAACGGAAGGCAACAAACGATTTTGAGGATGATAGAGTTCAAGGATCCCGGCGCATGAGAGACCTTAGGGAGATCGGATCAGACAAGGTTCCGAAACAGAAGTCCAGTGCAGGCGTATTTTCAAATGGGCATCAGGATCTACCTCTTCTTGAAAATGGACCAAGCTTTAGCTATGATTTGTCTGGTACCAATGGGATAAAAAGGAGTAAGCAGTCTCATTCATCGACAAAAAGGAAGCGCTCCAATATCGGGCAAGCTTACGAAAATTTGAGGAAGAAAGATAGGCGCCGTCCTCTATCAAAGTTATGTAAAGATTCAGCAGTGACAGTTCCAACATATTGTCACTGGGACCCTTCAGGGCAGTCTTCTGTCCAATACCCTGGACACAGACTGTCCAATGTGTTTGAACCAATTAGGGGGAAATCTGTTTTTTCAATGGATGTGAATAATTGTTCCTACAGCTCAGGCACTTCAAGTGTGGAGACCTTAGTAGATGCATCATGCACCAATAACAACGGTGCTCCCAAAGCTATTCAAGTAAAGGACGCTGAAGTCTCATGCATGACTGGGTTTCTCAATGACGACTGCTCTGATGATGACGAATTTTTCGATGCCCCCCTTGCTATGGAGGATGATGTCCTGGAGGAAGGTAAACTCGTAGGACTACTTTCCTTATTTTCAGTTGTGCTATGCTTTTAAGCATACTGTATTCAGCAACAATTGCCATTAAATAGGTCAGGTAAATAGATGTACAAGAACAGTGTATTTGGTTGTAATACTCTTTGAAGTTTGAACAACTGTTGAAAAAGGTTTCACAACACTAGTGTAGCGTTATTACAACCTGCTCCATGCTTTGTTATCAAGTAGGCCATGGGTTATTAGATAAATGAATTTGGTCATTGGCAAGTTTCTTGCACAGCAGGATTCTTTCAGATTTCTAGCATACGGCTATGAAGATTATCTCATTTAGTTTGATGTGCATATTCTTAATTTTTCAATCTCGCATTTTGATGCAAGCTTTGCATGCAAATGGGTGAATATATATGTATTTTGACATCTTTCACTCCCTGAACTATCAGAGAATGCATTGCTTAATGCTTGTCAACTGATCTTTTGTCAGGCCATTTGCATACACATGAATCTTTTGCATCTGTAAAGGACCAGATATCAAAACCCAAGAAGCAAACTACTGATTATAGCAAAGAGTGCATACCCTCACAACGTGATCGTAGAAGTTCCAAGAAGAAAAGCATAAGCTCTGTTAATCGGGTAACTCAACAAAGCGACATCAGGGATAAGAATTTACTGGTGCAACAATATGAAAAGACAATAAAATGCCGGGCACTAGACAGAGATGTTGTTGAGCTGGATGCAAGGGTGGGAAGTGCTTCTTTCTGTAAGCGCACTGAATTTGAGAATAATATGCAACTTGCAATAGTTCCTGCCGATGGTTGTGCCAGAGTTATGGGGCAACAATATTATGAAAGTGGACCTGAGAATGACGAGTCATCTGAAACTATCAGCAACCATTCACAATCTGAGAAGGGTGCAGCAGCATCCCCATATTATGGGCTGTCACTTCAAGTAATACCGCCTGAACAGAAACCTGATCTGAAACCTGCAAGATGCCATGCTGTAAAGCCAATCAAGAGTGAGCGTGCAGACTATAAATTTTATGATGTTGACTTGGCTGTTCAAGGAAGCTACAAGGGCCATCGTGTGCCTCTTGTTTCTCTCATGAGTAAATGGAACGGTAAACCCATTGTGGGTTACCCTGTACCTGTGGAGGTTTTGGATGATAATCGTCCTGCGGCAAGTAGAGATGGTCATCGTCCAGCAGCAAGCACTCTTAACCACTTGCTGAAGAGTAGTGAAGTTGCAGAACCACGGCATGCAAGATCATCATATGCATCAAGATCAAAACCCAGTGGTCGGAAAAAGTTATCGGAGCATGATATGGACAAGTCCTGGCAGCCACATACCAAGAAATCATCATCTTCACCAAGGAAAATGCGCAGGCTCTCATCTTTTGCCAGCAATCGTAGAGAGAGCGCTAACAGGAAGCCTGTAGTTGGGAAAATTATTGGACCTACTATTGCATGCATTCCGCTTCGACTTGTTTTTAGTAGGATCAATGAAGCATTAAGCTTTCCAGTGAGATCAGAAAACCCCACCTGAGGTGGGCTGCCAGGACTTTGCGGTGAAGAGAACCCGCGAGCATACATTTGCTAGCTTTTCATGTACATTAGTTGCCATATAATTTGAAAGCTTAATGCCTGTTATGTTAATATGACTATATTATGTTCTTGTATCGGGTGAAACATCCTATGGTGGAAGGAAATAAGCAGCATGAGTATTTTTGCATTTGATAGTGGAAGGAAAGTAATAGCCACAGTATTTTCACTGAATTGCGACACACAAATTTGCTGGACACAACTCATATGCCAGCAGCGAAGGGTGATTCATGTTTCAGGTAAGTTGCTGTATATAATCGAACATTGCTGTGATGGTTTGGAGCTTTGGGCATCTGCTGCTTCCAACCTTGAAGAAAGTTGCAATGGTCAGCAAGTATGCATTGATCCAGTGATTTTATCAGTACCTGTGTATTCCACCGTCAACATTTTGTCCAACTTGCAGGATCGTTGTCATGCATATTCTGGCCAGGAGGCACAGAGCAGTACTTTAATCTGACAAGTATGTCGCTTACTCGCTTACATCATGCATATTCTGGCCAGGAGGCACAGAGCAGTACTTTAATCTGACAACTATGTCGCTTGCTCGCTTACATCATTGAGGAAGTTGATGTATGTTCAAGGCATGTTCAAAAGAATGTCGTTTTTGACTTTTCAAAATCAACAAGATATTTTTTAACCACTAAATTATTTATCATATATTTGTAAAAAGTTACAAAAGTGAGGTATTTTGAAAGCATTTTTTTATGATAAATTTGTTAAGATATACTAGAAATAGGGTACTAGAGATAGGTTAGAGATAGTCTATCTCTAACGTATTCTTATCTATACCTCTTGTACTCTATATATATTGTCATTTGGGCCTTTTCAATAGATACACACAATTCATAACATGGTATTAGAGCCTAGGTTAGGGTTCTTTACCTGCGCCGCCTCCGGCCGCCGCCGTTGCCGCTGCCCCCGGGAGGAGCAATCTCCGCTCCCGGGGGGCGGCCTCTGCCTCTTCGGCGTCTTCTTCTGCTCCGTGCAAGCCTGCGCCGACGTCGCCCCCGAGCCCGCACCGGAAGGAGTCGGCTCGGCCGCCTCCTTGCCGGATCCGGCCGTCTTCACCGCCGACAAGCTCGGATCCAGCCTCTCCTCGCGCGGATCCGGTTTCCCCGCCGTCGGATTCGGCGCCCTCCTTACCGCCGCCGCTGCTCCTAGCCTCGAGATCGGCCGACGGCCCTTCCATGCCGGATCGCCGCCGCTCGGCCTCTCGGCGAGCACGGTGGCGATGACGGCCGGACATTGAGCGCCTCGGCGTTGAAGGAGTCGGCGCCGCGGGCCCGTCGGCGCACGGCGTCTCATACCGCCGCTTGCGAGCGCCACCGCTGGATCGATCGCCTGCGCCGGATTCGCATCTCTCGATGTGGAGGATCGCGCTCATTCTTTGGTGCCATCGGCGATGAAGCACGCGCGTCCCGATCTCGCGGTTTCCTGTGGGCGCCGTGGGGAAGCCCGAGCTACGCGCCGTCGCCATCTCCCACATGCCCTGCGGTCACTGCCGCTAGTTCCTCCAAGAGATCCGCGGCGCCACTGGGATCCGCATCCTGGTCACCTCCGACGCCGAGCGGACGGTGCTGCGCCGAGTGGCGCCATGTGGGATCGGAGGAAGGAGGCAGAGAGATCAGAAAGGAGGGCACAAGCGGCTTGGCCTTGTGAGTCGATCTGGTTTAACCGGATCAAGCCGAAGCCGCTTCGGTTTCCCTGGCTCCGGCTTCGGTTTCTGCAATGGCTTCTCCAGCTCCAACTTCTTGCAACTTCTTCCGCTGCTTAAGATGCTAATCTTGCTAGTTTTTTTACTGCTAGTTATCTTTAGGTTTTTATTTCTTTGTGTCGTTGCTTCCGTTGCGTCCATCTAAGTCCGTAGCACTTAATTTTTGAGTTCTTCTAAACCATGCGAGTCCACAAATTTATTGTCAGTCATAGAAGCATAGGAATTGCCTTATGCATGTCAGCAGCCGCCGCTCCCGCTCTTCTTTCTGAGCCGCGTGCAGATCGTAGAAGTCGTTATGATGCCACCGCTTTCTTAGCCGCCGTCTCGAGCTTTTAAGGCCGCCGCGCTTCTTTCGTGCAGCCACCGTCTTGGACTTCGATCTGCGCTGTCATGCTTCCATCTATTACTATTCGACTTGATTTGACAACTCTCTCTATTCATGTCATTTCATCATCTTCTTAGACCTGTTGCCGCGGTCGACTTTGCTCCCGCACCTTGTGCTTTATGAACATCGGATGAGAGGAGCATAGAATCTAGTATCCTATCTCTAATAGATCTCTAACAAAATTTACTTATATCATTTTCATATATCTAAACCATACATTTTAAATGATATCTTTAGTCAAAATTAATAAAGTTTAACTGCATATATTCTAGAGCATCACTCTTTTGTGGCTAGAGGAACTATAAACATAGTTTCCTCTTTCTCATAAATTTCTACAAGCAGGAATATGTCAATCACTGAGGGACCCGTTGTAGGAAGTATAGTTCAATTCCCACCGTTCCAAACGGGTCTGAGTATGCATGCGCTTCATATAAGCAAATCTATCATGCTCCCTGAACGAGGTTCAGGCAATGGCCAATGGCTGGTAAATTTATGAGCTCATCATCACAACACCATCATCAGCACTTCCCAAAGGATGGCTGTGCAAACGGAAACATTAATCAAATAAAGTTGGAACATCAACACCACTTAGAACATAGAAATATAAACAGGAAGTTAAAACAGGCCACAGCATCTGCTGAAGTGTTGCAGTTAGGACAGACTTTCCAATATCCGGCACAGGACATCAAGTTTTCTTATAGTGATACTTAATTTACAGGATAGAGCAACCAATTAAGTTTTGCTTGCTGCACAAGCACACTATTTGTGATCTAGATTTTAGATCAAGAGCAGCAGCGGCTTTGCTGAGCAACAGGTTGACCTCGCATTTGCACAGTTGCAGGCTTACTAGCATTTGCAGCCGGTTGGCTTGCCATCCTATTCAAGGAGAAAGAAAATAAAGTATTAGTTAATTATTCACAAGTGAAGGTGAATGATTATCGAAATTAGTAATCATGGTCTAACGTCTGCTTTAAATTAGATGGCAAATTTTATTGTACAGTCAATTTAACAGCTGCCTCTTTGTATATGAACCCCCACCAAAAAAAAGGAACAAATTTCCAAAAAAATGGTGATACTGCTGGGCCAACAAGAAAAAACAAGGTGGACCTGCATGCAGACATCTAACAATGTGTGTGTATAGAGATGGTCAAAGTGAGAGGAATACGTGGCCCAGCAGAGAATGTTTGCCGTAATTATATAAATGCAACTCTATGCATTCTTTCCTATGTAGTTGTATTATCCTTGATGAGTCCAGAACGACTGCAAGCACGAAGCAGCTGCCTCATAAAAATCTAGAGAATTTGTTACCTGTTCTTTATCTCTCCAGCCATGGTCATGAATGCCTTCTCCACATTTGTTGCATCCTTGGCACTAGTCTCCAGGAAAGGTATTCCAATCTCATCAGCAAGGGCCTGTGAAAGGTATTCCAATCTCATCAGCAAGGGCCAATTTAACAACGAGGTGTACCATCCACAGGAACTAGACCAGTATTTGTGCAAGGGTAATGGATGCACCAAAAAAAAAAACCTTGCCAGCCTCATAAGAAACCACTCTGTTCTCAGCCAGGTCACATTTGTTTCCCACCAAAAGCTTGTTTACATTTTCACTAGCATATCTGTCAATTTCGTTTAGCCACTGCTTGACGTTGTTGAAGCTCTCCTGGTCAGTCACATCATAAACGACCTATGGAACATACAGTACATTATTATCAGATCTAAAGGAGAATAGGGCATAGATGATAAAAAATTTGAAGAGAGCTCACAATGATGCCATGGGCACCACGATAGTAGCTGCTTGTGATAGTCCTAAATCGCTCTTGGCCGGCAGTATCCCACTAAATGAGAAGAATGTGTGGAAATATCAGATCTAAATCTTCTCAATGGTATGGAGAGTGCAATTTGCAGCTATGCAGCTTACTAAAATGGGTTACTTACAATTTGCAGCTTTATCGTCTTCCCATCTTGCTCAACAGTGCGGATTTTCTAGTAAGTAAGACAAGAGTGAAAAGGCTATACAGGAGAAACAAGGTATGTGCGTGCACAGGTGCTACACATAAATTCAACTTTATTTAAGCTCACAGAGAAATCAACTTACAAAATCAACACCAATAGTACTGATGTAGCTCTCCAGATATGAATCATCCTAGGGGGGAAAAAGAGAAGATAGATCCCCACATCAAAAAAGGATGACCTAGTTAATATAAGTACGAGGCAGACTAGCAAGCTGCCATAGCACATATTCTCTAGAGCTACTGTACTAGATGCCCTTTCGGTGAACATTACTGGAGAACAGAAACTTGGCCAGAAACTTATTGGTTTTGTTTAGTTTCTAGCAAATAGCTAGACATGCTAGACCCTGCATTCTTTACAGTATTCTACTAAAAAATATTGTAAAATAATGTTCTTAGCTGAGAACGATATGAAACTTGCTAATATGACAAAAAAAAACATAAATCATTCCAAATTGTTCACAAAAACTACCATAGCCAGGCCAATTTTTAGGAAACTGATCTAAGACCACATTTCAGTTATTAGTTCTCTTTAATCCTGCAGGGAGATCAAAGTTATGATATGCTTTCTAATTCTGGTGAAAGTGTGTTTGGATAACTGCTCTGCTGGAGACAATCCTAGATGAATCCAAAAAATGATTCCGAGTAGGGGTGGATGAGTCAGGTGCTCATCTTATCAAAGCTTTTCCCCCAAATTGACACAATTTGATTTAATATCATTCTATTAATAGTTTAGAAGTATTTTTAGAACCGAGCCGAGTCAGAACGAAAATCAATTTCATTGAAATCGATTCATTTTAACGTTTAACCAATTAACGAGTGTAATTGGAGCAATTTTGAACCGAGCACCACTGACGAGTTTTTCGCGAGCGCGCAGATAAGGCAGACAGAAAACAATAAAATTAGTCCTTACCAAGCAGTAAACCATTTGGCACAACAATGAATACTCTAACAGCACGCCTTGGGACAAAACCAATTACTTTCTAGTCCATTATTTTTGCACCTTCTGTCTTCCCTGTTACAAATTTCTACATTTGAAAGCTTATTCTCTATGGACATTTGCTCGAGGTATTGTAATGTGAGCTGCATTCAAACAAAACAAGAGACTATCTTTTTCCCAAGGCCTTAGGCATACTCTATAGAAGAAAACAGTTTAGACAAGAGATGGTAATAACAAAGGAAGCAATCCTCACCGCAAACCTCAGCAGCAGGCAAGACTTCCCCACGCCCGAGTCCCCGATGAGCAGCAGCTTGAAGAGGTAGTCACTGCACAATCACCCAAGCATTCTCATCACATCGTTATGCGCATCACCCGCCAGCTAATACATGCTACAGATAGGTGAAAAAGAAGGGAAGGATTGCACATGGACGAGACAAGTACAACTACACCAAAACCGTAAATTTGAAGGCTCCAAGCGTGCAGTACGAGCAACACGAGTACTCGACGACCTAGCCAATCTGTAATGTACGGGTGTAGCAAGACGATATGAATCTGCGCGGCTAGGACGAGAAGCGCAGCCAAGACTGCTATTTCTGGCACGGAGACGGGCAACGCCCACTACTAAACTAGCACGTGAACGCGCAGCGGGGCCGTAGAATCCACGATCGGGACACAAATCGGCGGCCGCCGTACAATCGACGCCGAGATCGGCCGCCTCCCGAACTCAATACACCTCCATCCGTGACAGTTTTCCACAATTCCACCACCACCGCCAAATCACAAGCATAGTAAACAAAACCCGAGCAGAGCAGACAGACAGGGGGAGAAGGGCCGTACTATTCGGGATTCATGGCGGCGGCTGCTCCTGGCTCTTCGGGGGCGGCAGGCGATTTCTTGGGAGGCGACGACCGAGGAGGAGGAGGAGGAGGAGGAGGGGGTTGGGCAAGAATTGGGGGAGAAGCGGGGGAACACGGGAGAAGGAGACGAGACGACACGAGGGGGGAAAGAAAGGAAGCGAATAAAAAAGGGTGGAGGGTTTGGGTTGTCGAGTGGGGCACGTCTCGTGGAGTCGAGGCCACCGATTCCATCAATGCCACGACCAGCGGCAGCGGGTGGTTGCTCTTGCACCGGTTTTCGGAGCCTTCGCCGGGTGGGCATTGGGCGGTTTGGTTGGGGCTGCCCACACATGTTGTTGGACCGGCCCGGAGAAAAGCCTATTGAGCAGGTACTTCCTCTCAAAAGAATAAAGGGGTCTACTTTACATTACATTTATAGGTGGGTTTTTAGAATCTCTATGCGAACATTAAATTTCTCACAACGGCGCTGAAATCGGTTAGTATTTAACTTATGTCCCATGCTTTTTGCCCTTGTTTGAGTAAATTTTACAAAACTACAAATATATCAATAAAACTATCAGAAAACCGCACATTTAAGTTTTACTTTCGCAAAACTACATCTTTTGAGCCAAATTTGATCAGAGAAACTCACTCGATTACATTTGACGGAAACTAGCAGGGCCAATGTGGACTAGGGTGACTAGAAAACTGCACAACTCAGTTTTCATTTCACAAAACTACATGTTCAAACTGTAGTTGTCAATTCCATTCCAGAGGCTATTCTGGTTTGCCTCTTAGTATGGAATGCGTCGGTACCAATCCATTATGGCATTGGTGTACCATTCCGGTTATATATATATATATATATATATATATATATATATATATATATATATATATATATATAGGAATAAGTTCATTTTACCTCTAAAACTTTTTAAAAAGTCCACTTAACCCCCTGAACCACAAAACTGGTTTTTTACCTCCTAATTTTTCAAAATCGGGTTAAATAGCACCCTAAGATGGTTTGGCTTGATGGTTTTGCCCACATGGCTGCCACTTACCCGATTTTGCCACATTGGCAATCCACGTCCACTAGCCACACACTTTTTATGCGCAAAATTCAGCCACAAAAGATCCATCGTCACTCTCAAAGTCACCATAACCATTGGATTTAACCACACGAGCTCCAAGCCCTCCAATCATCTTCCTCCTCCTCGAGCACTCCCTCTTTATCTTCTTTTTTCTTCATCTCTCTCCATCTCATATTCCTCACTCCACACCCGAGCAGGTCCTCAGCTCGTGGCCCTCGCCAGTGTCACCCTGCAGCCTTCGCCTCCATCTCAGTCCGCAACCGACGCTCCTCAAGTCCTCACTACCACGAGCTCGTGTTCACGATATGCCTCGCATTGTCATATAATTAAGTCGCGCCGCCGCCCTTGCCTCCCCATTCACGTCGACCCAGTGAGTTCCTCCACTTTTGGCTCGCGTCAAAACGTGTTCTAGGACCTACCCATCAATTCCCCTCAACCAATTATGGGTTTCACTAACAGAAAACAGTGTGCACTTCTGTCTTCCTTGCTTTCGGCCAAATATCACTGCCACCTCTGTCATCCTTTTATCAAGTGAGCTTAGGTCCAATTCCTCCCTACTAGAGGACCTTCTCACCTTCCTTTACCTTCCCCAACTACTTATTTGAGCTTCCTTCCCCTTCAGCGCCGCCTCGTCGTGGAGCTCAACTCACTGTCCTCGCCCTTCGTCGCTAGCTCACATCGTAGCCCCTTCGCCTCCACCATCCACTTTGGTGAGTTCCCCTCACTCCACTAAAGCTCATGCCCACCTTCATTTTGCCTCTTGTCGCTCCACTCGTCATCTCCTATGTCTCCCCCATCTCTGGCCACCATGAACCGTTGTGAGCACGCCACCGTGCTCCTTAGACCAAGCTGCCACCACCTTTGAACTCTCCTAGGGACCTGCAACCCATTTTTTATCCTCTCCAATCGTCGTTGTCGCCTTTGCCACTGGTGCCCGAGCTCCACCTGAGCCTCCTATGGAACCTCCTCTGTTTTCTGCTTCTGTTCCTCTATTTTGAATGAGAGGATAAGGTAGACACCCCCTCTATGTGTGGACGGGAGGAGAGTGTATGGAGGCAAAAATCTATTGACGTGGCTACCAACATGGCAAAACCACACTGATTTTAAACCTGTTTTGAAACATTAGGGAGTTAAAAAACCAGTTTTGTAGTTCAGGGGGGCAAAGTGAACTTTTTAAAAAGTTTGAGAGAGTAAAATAGACTTATTCCATTCATATATACATATATACACATATACATATATATGTATGTATGTATGTATGTATGTATATATAGGAAACATATCTAATGCTAATGTGAATTAAGTGCTAAGGTGCTAATGGCAATCTTGACCGTTGGATCTGGATTGAACAACCAAGATTAATATGGCTCACACCTCCCAAACCATTTAATCACCTTACATACTCCCACCTCCAATGCGTCTTCATTAATGCGTATGCATTAAACACATTGCATGCTCCCACCACTAATGCTTTGCATTAAACATGCTGCATGATCCAACGGTCAAGATTGTCATTAGCACCTTAGCACCTACTTACCCATTAGCACTATATATATATGCACACATAATTTCGCTTGGAATCTCACCTCAAATACATAACCATAGAATAAAAATGACACGCAATTCAATTCATAAACACAAATTGTAACACCCTGACTATTTGGAAGCCAAAATGCTACCTAAAGGATCTAACTTGTAATCAACCAGCGGAAAAATTCAAACATAACTCATAAGAGAAAATAAAGAAGTCGAACTTTCATAAAGTAATGGCAGTAATAAAGATTGAATCCAGACGATTACAACAATGGAGTGATCAAGGACCACGAACAGTACTAAACAACCATGGCATCGGGAGAATTATCAACTACATCAACATTATTTATTACAGTTCAACGTTCTACGAATGAAAGATATAATCAAATCTTATTAATAAAACTGAAGGAAGATGAAAAGAGTGAATAGTATGGGTGTGACTACTCCCGCCCAGCGTCAACACCAATGATCACCTAAAATAAACAACAAAGCAAGAATGAGTCAAAACTCAGCAAGTACTATACATGATAAATCAAGCATAACGTGGATAAGCCAACTACAACCGAAATATGAGCAATTCTCGGAACACATACATGAATGAATGGAATGAAAGAATGCATTGAAGGAATGGACTACTCAACAACTTATACCGGTATAATGAGTGATACACCCGTCGGTGTTCACTTAAGCCCGTACTTAACAAAGTCCGGGGACCCAAATACCGTATGAAGAACGTTTCATACGGGTGTCCAAGATTGACCACATTAGAGTGGTGGGACTTACATGCCCATACTGGAGTTGATGAGTCTTTCAATTTCCACTCTCGTGGTCAAAAAGAAAATGATGCGTGTATGGAATGAATCACATGCATTGAATCTTTATCACATAAGAATGAAAATAGTACGTTGCATAGGAACATGAATAGCAAATCTAGCAATACAACCACACACAATCATCAACATTCCAAATGAAAAGACATAGTACTTGCTTTCCGCGCTGTGACGTGTTAGGAGGCAATGAAGGTGCCCCTCCACTCATCGCCTCACCGCCTACACAAATATATATTCGGGATAAGAATCCACTAGGTATGATATAGCTACAAGTGTCCTACCATAACCCTCTATCTATCCAACACAACCCACGGGTTCCAACTGACAATTACAATAATCAGCCAGCTTTCAGCTCTACTGGACAGCAGTACGAGAAAAATCATAATTAATTATCTGGAATTCGAAACAACATAAAACCAATGCCCAATGAAGCTTAACACACAGAACTACGAAACTCTAGTTGACGGGGTTTAACGATTCAGCTAAGACAATTGGCTAACCATCAATTGAAAATGTCTGACAAACATCTGTCCAGACAACATAACAGCAGTAAAGAAAAATGGTATAACTTTCATTCTACAAATCCAATAGAGATGATATTTTATCAATATGGAAAGGTTATTAAAAATTATACAACAACCTAGTTGGGTGGAGGTTCTGAATCCCACAATAACAAGGTCAAAATTAAGGAACAAACATACAGTTCCTTCTCGTCAGACAGACAGAAAATATCTCTCAAACCGTAATGCGGAATCTCGTGATCTCGGTGGCTATGGAAAGATAAAACCAGGGCCACAAAACTCTAAGAGACGAAAATATCAAATTTTGCTTCTAAGACACCGAAACTGGGCGCACAAACTACTGGATCTAATCTGGAATCTGACAAACAACATAACGGTTTACCACTAATCGATCAATCTACCTCCAAACAATATCAAACAGCGAGTGAGACTCCTCGTTACCCTTGTAGACCGGTAGGAAGAAGTTGAACGACACTTGGGGAAGACGACCTCCCTTCTTGATGCGATGTGCCCGATCTTCTCGACGTAGAACCTCTCGATAACTTGTGTATCCTGACGAACCACCAGCTGATCCCCCGTGCCAATGCACGGACTTGCAACTCTATGAAAAATTCACCGAAACACACACTTGATTGGATCCTCACTGACCACAAGCGAAGATCGTCGAACCCTCAATTCCCAGCGGAAAAGTAAGAACGACCCCTTATTCTCAACGCCCAATTTCCTCTGTTTTGGCTATAAGCACAACAAGAGAATCAAGCAAAAACTTTGAAAATATATTAAACGTGGTCTAAGGTTACAATGGGGGTCTACCCCTCAATATATAGTTCCCTTCTCCTCCTTATGGCTGACCAAGAGGCCCTACTCCTACTCTAATTCGGAATTAGAACTCCTACTCCAATTCCGACTCAATCTAAAACAAAAAGGAAACTCTAATTTTACAACCGTTATATTGTTTCGGTCATATCTTTTGACACAGGAGTAATTTCGGAGTGAGGGAGGATCCATTGGATCGTGCTTGAAGTTATCTTTCCAACAAGCCCAAGAACACTCGAATCGGACTCCGTTTGTGAAAGTTAAGACCGTTTTATTCCGGACTGTCCTGCTGATTCCGAATCCGAATTTGATTCTGAGTTAATTTTGTTGGAGATATGCCCTAGAGGCAATCATAGAGATGATGATATTTCGTTGTATCCATGATTTAATAAATGTTCCTTGAATATTGCCTTTGTGTTGATTAACAAGTATGTGACTTGTTTGTGAAACTCTTTACTTGTATGGTTATTCTAAAGTTGTCCCTAGTCGGAGTTCATGTGAGGACACACGTGAATGGTGGATTAGCACATGTATCGGTTGATGACTATGTTTCACAGGTCATAGACATGGAGATGTCAAACCAATAATGTGGACACATGTTTAGAACATGGGGTTGGACCGACCCATCATGAGACATAACAATTATACTTATGGTTCTCTCTACACAATGTGTACGCCTTGTCCTTAGAACTAAGATTGTCGCATGTACTTGAGATGTGAATCGACCTACTTAGGGGCTATCAAACGCTAGTCCGTAACTGGGTAGTTATAAAGGTAGTTTTCGGGTTTGTCATGAAGCATCTTTGCGAGGCATGGTCGATCAAGATGAGATTTGCCCCTCTCTACCTGAGAGAGATATCTCTGGGCCCCTCGAGTGATCGGATCCAGAAATGCATGGCCATGCTACTTAAGATTAAGAGTTAACCTAGTAAGGGATTCCGATTCACAAGATCGAGAAAGAGTGGTCAGCTTGGAGCTCGACCGAATATCGTGAGGCAAAGGGATTGGCATGTACATAACGTTGTGTTGGTTCGTCCGATATGATCTTTGTGTACGTTTAGGAGTTGGGACGTCTTGCTAGAGGCCGCTACCAACTATTGACCAAGTATGTATACTCGTGTCATGTCTAAACATACGTGAACCTAGAGGGTCACACACTTAAGGGGGTGAAGCTTAATTCGGATTAGATCCGAATTAGAGTGGGCATTGAGTCCTAATGGGTCTCTATTAGTAGAAGCCCATTGTAAGGACGTCTATAAAAGGAGGGCAAGGGCGCACAGGTTGGGGGTGCAATTTTTCGTGACATCCTCGAACCCTGGCCGCCACCTCTCCCACGCCCTAGTCGCTCGCGCGAATCTAGCAGTCCGGCGTGCGTCGCTTTCTCCCGTACGTGTGGATACCTTTGGGTATTTGATCTGTAGCGTTTGGATGAACCGCAAGAGGGAGTCATGACGTGGGGCCGCGACGAGGACGAGGAAGTAGTACGACTACTACGCCCGACGTCTTTGCATCAACTTAGTACGACTACTCGCCTCGACGTCTTTGCATCGGTTTACGCACTGCGCGTCTAGTGGTAAGACCGTGATCTATAACTGCAGTGATCTTGGTTTACGGGTAGAATTTTTATTAATTTGCGCTAGTGTAGCCTACCCTTAACCCTTCAAATTTTGAATTTGATTTCGGTTGGGGTTATGGGAGATCTGATTTGGGTTTGAAAATCTTATCCAAAACTTGAGCTTTAAGTTCTTGAGCTTCCTCCCCTTTTGCTCTCCCATCACACAGCTTCCTTTCTCCTTGATCAGCCGCATGGGCTGCTTGACTTTCTCCTTCCCAACCGCTTTGACCTTCTTGTTCTTCATCACTAGGCAACAAATACGGGTACCCTCCTCCTTGTGCTCCTCTATTGCTTTGGCTCCGGCCTCCCTCTCGGTTCCAAAGACTTTAAACTTGTCAAACCTGAGAATGCACAAAGTATTAATTTCACGTAGTATCCAATTCTCACGGAAAACACAAAGAAACTTGTTAAGAAATAATTGCACCTGTTGTTTGAGAAGTGTAGCTATTGCTTCATAAATAGCCTCATAAGTAGTCGGGATATCCTCATCATCCTCCCTTTCTTCAAAAAAATCCGTCCTCGGCTTTTGATAGCCTGAAAATGTGCTACACAAAGAAAACAATGTATATGCATGGTATATGTATTTATCATCCAAACAAGTTCCGTGTAGCGCATGATGATTTGCCGAATATGTATTAAACAAAGAGAACAATGTATATACATGATATATGTATGAATCAATTGTTGTGTTATTCGCGTTGTTTTGCACAATCGATAGCTTGAAATCACATTTCAAATTACACAACTGACTCATATGATAAAATTTCACCTTCCCAATATCAAAGTCAAGTAAAGTGGGTGAAAACCAATTGATACCATTCAATGCTTCAACTGCGCTACTATGATTAGTTATACATTTAAGAGATAAACAAGTAGGCATCATGTTGCATTCTAAACAATAGACACTTGTATTTAAACCCATCTTAAAGAGACCGTGACATTGCCCAATAGATGGTTTGCGCAAAACATGTAATTTTAAATCAACAAGATTGTCACATGTAATGCATATTCGATAAACTTGAAACATATTGTTGTCTACACCAAAACTCTGATCAAATTGAATTTATATGTGTGTATGTAGCTATTTAATAGTGATCTTAAATGTGAAATTTTAAGAACCTTCTTAATAACACTAACTACCTCTTTTGGTTTATCGAATATGATATGACACAAAGAATCATTAAGGGATATTCTAGTAAGAACTTCTGTATGAGTAATCAATTCCATATTATGCAAATTAAGTATATCAAATTTAGAACTTGGAATCATCAAAGGAATAATGAAGTTCTCAGTTTTACGCACCTTGTCTTGATGATCTATCGATTTAGTACCAATAGTGTTACCTTGATCGTCCTCCTCAGTTGATGTAGGTGCTGCGGGTATCGTAATGTCATCATGTAACTACGGGGTATCATGTATTCCCTCTCCAACCATGGTTATATCTTCATCTTTCTCTTCCAATGGTGAGGGCTCTTGAATGTCCAACTCCTTATTTGCTTGGTCCACCTGCACAATGTGTGATACAACACTAGAAATAGAGGGTAAGTTGTTAGGTTCAAAAATAATCTTACCTGTCCTATCATCTATCTCTCTCTTTTCTTTTGGTGTATCTCTCACACTCTCAATTGGGATGCTCTCAACCTCGCATATGGTGGAATCACACAGCTCACTCTTTTTATCACTCTCACTCAATTTGGCTATGTGGCTCTCATTCTCACATGGGTTTTGATACATCTCATCCTTGTAAGACCGTGGGCCAGCAAGGGCACAACTACCACCAACCACGACCTCCTCACGTGTTGCGGGTTGTGACGGGGCAGCACTACTCATCACCTCGGTCGAAGAAAAATTCCCATACTCGATCTTCTTCTCAAGTGACACACCAGTGGATGAATAAGAACTAAAGAGCCGTCACAGATTTAATTGATGTGATTGCATGTGTTTAAGTCTCTTTTCTGCCTTCATAGCATATTTCACAAGATCTTGCAGACTACGAAAATATTCATTTTGAAGTGCAGCAACGATATGATAATTCAAGCCTGCTTTGAAGTATGTCTTTTCTTGATATGCACTAGTGATATTGGCACGGCGCATTGCATGATTCAACTCAATATAGTAATCTTAGACAACTTTGCATCCTTGTGTAGTGCTCTCCACGTGGCGTAGTAGTTCCCGCTCATAATAGGATGGAACAAATTCTCTTCTCATGTCCCTTTTTAAATAGACCCAAGATGTAATGAATCGTTTTCCACTTAGTTGTTGCCACCAACTAGAGGCATAGTCCGTAAAAAATATAGTGGCCACTCTCACTTCCTTGGCTTCTGATTTGAACTTATGGGATTCAAGCTCGAACTCCATGCTTTGTACCCACTCAAGATACTCCTCTGGATCATTACTACCATAGAAGGGAAGATACGTATACTCGCGATCTGCCATTGTTAGCAGCAAAGCAAAGAATATGTATGTAGGTGTATGTGTATCTCTCAAACTCACTTGTCTTACCAAATTACATTCTTACCTTTCCGAAGTGAATTGAGGTGACAAACTCACACTTGATATTACGAGTTAAAACAATGTGAGAAATGAGCGAATTTCAAGAGCAAGTTGAAGCACGACAACGAGTGTTTTGTGGAGTTTGGTATGGATACCTACTTAATTTGAAAATTTTAGGTATTGTAAGGCTAAGTAAATATCCAAACTAGAATTCAATGCCTAGTTGCCGATCACAAATATATAAGTGAAAATCAAAGCAACTCACACGCAAAGATATTGGAACTTAGTGCAATCAAGGAATGAGCTATGTAAGATATAAGTGAAGAACAAAATAGCTCGTATTGCACAAGTTATAGAAAGACGCTAGCTAGTTGTAAATAATAAAACTAGGGCACAAGATTGCACAAAATATTGATATTCTAACAATTGAATCAAGAATGAGTGGGGATTTTCGCTCAAGTTTATGGTTCAGCTATGCGCTTTCTTTTTTCCTTTTCTCTTTTCTTTGTCTCTTCTTTCTTTTTTTTCCTCTTCTCTTTTTCCTTCCTCTTTTTTTTGAACTATTGCCAAAATTCTTGTTCTACCAAAAAATGAGCAAAAATTCTTTCCCACCTTTTGATCTTTGAACAATTGAAGAATACAAATATTAATATGCAGCCCTAAGCAACGATTTAGCTAGTCTTAAATAGGTTCAAAGTATTCGCAAAGGATTGAAAGTTTCACAAAGGATAAATTGATGTCTCACTTCTTTTTTTGTGTTATTATTTTTTATAAACACGACAAAAAAAAATCAAACTAGGCTCAAATAAAAAGCAACACAAAAGAATTTAAGATCAGCAAACTAAACTTGATTCTAATGGACAAAAACTTAACAAAACTCACTAGAATAACAAATTAAATACTACGGCGGAAAGAAATTTTTTTGTATGGCTTTTTCGTGTATAGGAAATTTTTTTAGATAATTGGATAAAGATCCTACCGAGTCAACGGAGCTCTGATACCACCTGATGCGGTGTACCCGATTTTCTCGACGTAGAACCTCTCGATAACTTGTGTATCCTGACGAACCACCAGCTGATCCCCCACGCCAATGCACGGACTTGTAACTCTATGGAAAATTCGCCCAAACACACACTTGATTGGATCCTCGCTGACCACAAGCGAAGATCGTCGAACCCTCAATTCCCAGCGAAAAAGCAAGAATGACCCCTTGTTCTCAACGCCCAATTCCCTCTGTTTTGGCTATAAGCACAACAGGAGAATCAAGCAAAAACTTTGAAAATATATTAAACGTGGTCTAAGGTTACAATGGGGGTCTACCCCTCAATATATAGTGCCCCTTCTCCTCCTCATGGCTGGCCAAGAGGCCCTACTCCTACTCTAATTCGGAATTAGAACTCCTACTCCAATTTCGACTCAATCTAAAACAAAAAGGAAACTCTAATTTTACAACCGTTATATTGTTTTGGTCATATCTTTTGACACAGGAGAATTTCTAAGTGAGGGAGGATCCATTGGATCGGGCTTGAAGTTATCTTTCAAACAAGCCCAAGAACACTCGAATCAGACTCCATTTGTGAAAGTTAAGACCGTTTTATTCCGGACTGTCCTGCTGATTCCGAATCCGAATTTGATGTTGATTCCGAATCCGAATTTGATTCTGAGTTGATTTCGAATTTGATTTTGGTTGGGGTTATGGGAGATTTGATTTGGGCTTGAAAATCTTATCCAAAACTTGAGGTTTAAGTTCTTGGGCTTCCTCCCCTTTTGCTCTCCCATCACACGGCCTCCTTTCTCCTTGATCAGCCGCATGGGCTGCTTGACTTTCTCCTTCTCAACCGCTTTGACCTTCTTGTTCTTCATCACTAGGTAACAAATATGGGTACCCTTATCCTTGTGCTCCTCTATTACTTTGGCTCCGGCCTCCCTCTCGGTTCCAAAGACTTTAAACTTGTCAAACCTGAGAATACACAAAGTATTGCTTTTACGTAGTATCCAATTTTCACGAAAAATACAAAGAAACTTGTTAAGAAATAATTGCACCTGTTGTTTGAAAAGTGTAGCTCTTGCTTTATAAACAACCTCATAAGTAGTCGGGATATCCTCATCGCTTCTCCTCACCCTCTTCTCCTCTTCTCATTGCTTCTTCTCTTGGCCGATGCCACCAATGGCTTCTTCTCCTTCTTCCTCCCAAATGGCGAGCAAGAATCTTCACTTTGGGAGATGGGGGCCTTGCTAAGATCTTTGGAATGCGGGAAGGAAGGCACAAGGAGGAGGGTGGCGCATGGGAGAGAGCTAGGGCCGGCTAGGAGGGGAAAAGAGAGGAGAGGGGAAGGGGTGGCGGTTGGGGTTGGGGAAGCGCATGAGCCTTGGGCCTAGTGCTCCTCCCCTCTTTGGCCCCCTCTTGGCCGGCCATAGGCGGCAGAGTTTCACCGACTGGGCCAAGGCCGAGGTCCAAAATCCCTAAAATTTTGAATTTTTCAAATAGTTCTCTCTCCCTAATAAAATACTCCACAAACCAAATTTGGAATATTACACAAATGTCGTATGCGGTTAAATAATACAATATGAGTTTATAACTTCATACATTTTATCATAGTCTATCATACCGATCTAGCATAATTTCACTTATCAAGGCGTAGTATTGGGATGGGCCTTTGGGCTGATTCAAAGGAGGGGTCACTTCAATTTATGCGGTGCGAATTGCAAAATGATCGACATTGGACGGTATTGAGGCCGATACGAGATTGAGCCTGTTGTGTGCCGTTTTGGGTGCCGATATGGCAAGTTTCGGCCATTCCGACCAGTATCGGAATGGAATTGATAAGCTTGGTTCAAATGCTTATATTGATATGAAATAATGCATAGGATAGGATTTTTATCTCATTTCTTGTTATTTATTAATAAAAATAATGCATGGGTACAAAAATAATTATGAAATTTGAATTAGAACAAGCATGGGAGTTGGAGATATTAGATATCTTTGACACGGACGGGACCACGACCTTGAACAAAAGTTGAAATTTGAGAGAGAAGAGGCACAGGGGTGATGCTGGGTAACTAGTGCGACCAACTTGATCACGTGGTAAACATTGCATTGGCATGCCCCTCACATGCGGGTCCATCATGCTAGTTCTAGTCAAATGTGATAGAGTGTGGTTTATTGATCAAACTTGGTTTAAAATGCACGGTTTTGTGAAATATAAACTTAATCATTTTTGTTTTAAGATAGTTTTACCGAAAACATGTGTAGTTTTGCAACATTTTGTTGGCGTTCACGTGGCAAGCTCTTTGCTTGCACGACATAGCCTAACAGACAACCGTAATAAGGATAATCATGATGTATGGCTGACATGCGGAACCGTCTTGTTAGTTTCCGTTAAATGTAATGGAGTGGGTTTTTTCAATCAAATTTGGCACAAAAAAGGTGTAGTTTTGCTAAACATAAACTTAAAGGTGCAATTTTCTGACAGTTTTGCAACTATATGTGTAGTTTTCCAAAAAGGTGTAGTTTTCTAATAATTTTGCCCTTAGAGCCCATGTCTGGGCCATTCAAGTACTTTTATGGTACTGATAGACACATCTACTCGGTGGACGCATATATGTCTATTATCCATTAAGAATCACACCTTTGCCAAGCTAATTTCACAAATTATTGCACTACTTTTATGGTACTGATAGACACATCTACTCGGTGGACGCATATATATCTATTATCCATTAAGAATCACACCTTTGCCAAGCTAATTTCACAAATTATTGCACTAAGGGCAAAGTTTTCGGATCATCGGATCCAATCCATAGGAATGGATAATGCTGGAGAGTTTACCTCAAAAGCATTTAATGACTATTGCATGGTCTTAGGCATAATAGTGGAACATTCGACCCCGCATGTTCATACTCAGAACAAACTTGTTCAATCATTAATCAAGAGGATCAAGATGACCACTGGACCCTTGTTAATGAAATCTAGCCTACCAACTGTGTTCTGGGGACAAGCCGTATTGCATGCTTCAGTATTAATACGACTCTGGCCATCCACATACCATAAATTGGCACCTTTCCAACTAGTGTGTGGGAAATAGCTAAATATTTCCCATCCGCGTAAATTCGATTGTGTCGTTTACATCCTATGTCACCTCCTTAGCGTACGTCAATGAGACCACACCGCAAAATGGGAATTTAAGTGTGATTTGAATCTCCGTCTATAATAAAGTTTTTGGAGCCCATGATAGGGGATTTGCTAAAACCAAGATACGATGACACTGTATTTAATGAATAAATATTCCCAGCATTAGAGGGGAGAAAATGACCCCAAATTGAAATACTGGGAACTATCAAATAATGATAGTAGCCTTCATCATAACGATCCACACACTAAGTACTCTGAACAAGAGGTTCAGAGGATAATAGATTTGCGAAATCATGCAAATTAGCTAGCAGAATCATTCACGGATCATAAAGGAGTTACAAAGTCACATATACTAGTGGTAAATGCACCTCAAAGAGTAGAACCATATCGGGTTTTGGGTTCTGCATCTGACTCCACCACTCACATTAAGAAGAGGGGGAGACCTCCTAGGTCAAAGAATCCCAAACCGCGGAGTCATCCACAAAAAGAGATGTATCGAACATGGGAAGGAAATCCATGAACTAAACATGAATGAGAAATGTCTGACATACATTGCACCTCGAGCGAAGACATGACGAGTGCTACCCCGTATAGGAGCAAAGGGGGAGGATCCCCATGCTGGAATACAGAGACATGTGACTAGTGAAGGGGAAGCGCACCCGCCGACACTAGGGTAACGAAACAGTCAAACTCTATCATTTTTAGAAATAGTGGAGAATTAATATATTTAAATAAAGTTCCAATTGAATTGGACAAAGAGTTTTCAATAAACTATGTGGAAACATGAGAAGTTTTTTTTATAGACAAATGACTAACAATAGCAACCGCTTCATCTCAAAGAATGTCCTTCATATTGAATCAAATCTAAAACCAAAGACGATTGCAGAATGCAAGAATCATCAAGTTTGGTATAAATCTAAGGAAGCAATTGAGAATGCAATAAACTAGCTTAATAAGTGGAAAGTCTTTGGACCTTTGGTCAAGACACCTCATGATGTTATTCCTGTTGGACAAAAATAGGTGTTCTTAAGAAAAAAGGAATGAACATAATGAAGTGATGAGATACAAAGCGAGATTAGTAGCACAAGGGTTCACATAGAGACCCAGTATCAATTTCAATGAAACTTACTCTCTTATAATGGATGACACAATGTTCCGATACCTTATAGCTATGGAAACATGATTGATTTTGAAAATAAAACTTATGGATGTCGTGACTTCATATTTATATAGGTCACTGGATTCTGAAATCTTCATGAAGATTCTAGAGGGACTAAAGTCCCATGTATGAGTGAGAATGAACATCACATCATGTATAGTGTTAAGTTGCGAAAATCACTATACAAGTTGGAATAGTTAGGTCATATGTAGTACAATCGACTGAGTAAATTCCTTTTACAAAAGGGATACATAAACAATGAAGTATGTCCGTGCGTGTTTATATAGAAATCGGTAACATCCCAATTTTCTGAGTTTAATTTTTTTTGATTAGTTAGTAGTTAAAAATTCACCCTTGAATTTTATTTGAATTTTAATTAAAGCTTAATATGGACTTTTAGTACCAAAAGAATTTAATATGATTAATTCCAACATCAACAATTGTTAAAACTATTTTATTTGGATTCTATATGCTTGGATATATTTTCAAGATTTTTTCAAGATTTTTTCAAGATTTTTTCTGAGTTCATTTGCTATTTTCCAATTGCCATTTGCATTTTTTTTTTGTATTTTCTAATATAGAAAATATATTTCAAAAATCAGAATAGTAAATGGGCCAAAACCCAATCCTATTCCCTTCTAGCCCATCCCTTTGCGGCCCTGGGCGTCCGCGCTCGCGCCCGCGTTCGTTGACATGTGATCCCTACATGTCAGTCTCTCCCTTCTCTCCGCGCGCCCGCGCCTGGTCCCACCCATCAGCCTTCGCATCACCTTTTGCTACGCCAGCATGTCCGAGCCACATTCACTGACAAGCGGGCCCCACCAAATCTACTGTTGATCATTCTAGAATCCGTTGAGGATTCTGTTACGCCGCCGCACGTCCATTTTGGGCGTTTGCACCCCGGATTCTCTCGAGCCGCTCGGTATAAAAGGGGACTAGGCCCCTGCCTTCAGCATCCCAACTCTAGCCGCCTCAGCACCGAAGCCAAACCTTAGCCACCGGAAAAGCTTGAAGAAGAAGGCACGCCGCCGCTAACTCCGACGAGCCATTGCTCCGCCGTTAGTGCCGCTCGATCTTCATCGTCGCCACCTTTGGCATCGCACGAACGAGGGCTACATCCGAGTCACCTTGGTTCCGCCGGAGCACCACCGGAGAGTAGATCTCGTAGAGCCCGTGTCTCCGCTGTCGCTTCGACCTCGCCGTCGGCCGCCACCGTTGTCCTCTCGCCCAAGTAAGCATGTCTACGAGTTCGCTTGTGCCCCCTCTAACAGCTGGTACCACCCACCGTCGGCGAGACACCGCCGTTCGCTGGAAGCCATTGGAACCCGAGCGTCGCCTGCCTTGCCGTTATCCACGTCTACGCCAGCTCAATTTTTGCGTCTGCGTGTCGCGTGTGTGGCTTCGAGTCAGCGGCCACGTGCACGCGAGTGTGGCATGGTTCACCGAACCCCAGATCCAATCTTTCATAAACCCAATCTACCGTGAGTCGTGTCTATGCCATATGGGGTTCACCAGCTAGATCCATAATTCCATAACCTGTGCACCCAGAGTGTAATATTCTGAAAAATAATTAAATAAATAATAGTAACGTCTTTAAGGACTTGTGCGTAATTAAATAAATAGAATACGTGAAAATAGGATATTTCAGAGTTTTTTTAAGAGCTATATAAATCGTGGGGAGCATTGGTTCTAGAAACCCTAGCAATATTTTTTCCTCGTGCGCAGCCGCCTCCACATGCTTTTCTCCAGCCGCCAACATCTTGCTAATGCTACCGCCGCGTCGACGCCTTGCCGCTCGCCCGAGATTGCCGTGACGCCCCGCCGCGTGGAGTCTGGCGCCCGGTCGCCATGCAAGTGAAGAGCCAACGCGTGCTGATGTCTGCTGCTGCCCGTGCATCCGCATGCAGGCGTTGCTAGCTCGGCCAAGTATTGGTTGGTCTGCTGCTGCGTTTGTGCGTGTGTGAAAGAGCCGGCCGATTGAGTAGGTGAGTAAAAGTTCTGCCTTGGTTAGATAATGTAGGCCGGATTGTGTAGTTGCGTTACGCCAGGTTACATTTCGGTTTATTCTTTGTGAGTTAACGAGTGTATTGCTTTTGAAGATAACCAAAGGATGCAATGCACTTTCAAGCCGATGCAAGGTATGTTATGCAGGGTGGTAACCGCCATGCAAGTGCATGTGGTTAGTAGAACTAATTAATTATTTAGACTGAGTTAGAGTTGTGACTAGAAAAAAAAAATCATGCGAGTGGAAGATGAAGAGATGAAACTAGTTGGTCCGTAGCATTGCTTGCACGAGACTAGAATGCTTGGTCGGAACATTAAGGAAAAATTAATATGATGTTTGTAGTCGGAGATATCGATTAATAAATCCGTTTAGCTTTTTGTTACATTGAGCGATTTATTCGGTACCTTAATGGCAAATTTTGGAAATGTCATCTACTAGTTAATTGTAGATAATTTCTATATCTTTCTATAGCAATTTTATCATGTCAATCGGACAAGTAGAATTCGAGTTATGATTTTGGAAGGTCTTTGTCATTGTGGTTGCCGTCTTTAGGCGCCGTTTTGGTAGCTGCGGATTAAAAATAATAAATAGACTAATTAGAGTAGAGTTTTGATCTACATGAAAGATGTAGATAATTGTCCAATGGTTCTGTAGAATCTAAGAACTCGCATGTTGGTTGGGTAAAACAAAAGTTATGAATTTAGTAAGACCTCTTTGTTAGAAGCGGACAGATCGGTTTTCGGGCTAAAAGCGGAGGATTAGATGATTTAATTAGAAGTCTTCGTAATCTAAGAAAATGAGGGGAATTTTGTGTAGAATCCAGAACTGGGTGGTTGGTCGTGATCGGACTTTTGAGTCAAAAGTTACGTTCGTTTTAGCACTAAGACAGCAATGGGTAACTATTCGGTGCAGGAGAAGCGTGGTAGATTTGGGGCGTGTAGGAGCGATGTCGATTGATTGCTATTCTTGATGATGTAGCTTGTATTGAAATTTGTGTATATAATGTAGGAGGCGTCGTACTTGTTGCCATCTTCTAGCCAAGCGATGCGTCGCAACCAGTAAAGGCAAGTGCATGGTAGACAGCGATCAATGATTGACCACAGTTTTCTTTATCTTCTATTACCATTATTGTTGTGCTTTTATTTTATTTAATTGCAAACAATGGAATGATATGGTTATATCTTTGTTGATAATCATGATGAAAAGTTGGATATGATGTTTATGATGGAGTTTGCATTTTCATACATAAGCATCTTTGCATATGAGTAGGTGATCATGAATGATCACAACTCCACGGAGTGGAGGAGGTCCCGATCCTTATGGAGGAGCGGGCTTGAGAGTGAATGTTGTCGCGAGCATTCACTCATGCTATCCAGATATCTGTGAAAGAAGTGCATGTGGACATGTAGAATAGAGTTGCATTCATAAATGAGATTATTGTGTGTTAAACAAAGGGAAGGTAACACATGAGAATATTAATAGAAGTGCATGTGATGATAATGAAGTTATTGAATCTTGTTGATTTATTATTGTTCGTTGTATAATAATGTATTTCTTTGAGTCGTGGACTCACCCTTGCTCTTTGTTGTCTTTAGGTGATCTTCGAGGCGGCGTGGCGAGGCGAGTAGAGCACATGGACAACACATGATCATTTGCCATAAGAATCTTTTCATTCAAAATTGGATTACCCTTGGACATGTTAGAGGTTGAATAAAGTTTAGGACAACGTTTTGGACTAGACTATTTGTTTTAATGATTTGGATTCATTGGTTGATGCTATTTTGGATTATTTACCTGGTTACATTCCCCTTGCCTATTTATTATCGTTTGATCCATAAATATGCATGTTCTTTTGTGATCCATGGATATGTTTATTGTTGTTTTCTTGCTGTAATTTTATAGTGTGTCGATAATTCTTAGCTGAGAGAGTAGTGTGGTGGCATTCTAGGCTCAGTGTTGGGCTGGGGTGTTACAGTTGGTATCAGAGCGGGCTTCAGGTCCGTGGTGAATAGATTAACAACATAGGCAAACTAAAATTGTTAAAATTTGTTTTAGTTTTAGTAAATCAACTAAAATTTGCTAATGGTCAACTAACCTAAAATTTGACACACTAGTGCACAGTAGGTTAGAGAGAGGTACGAATATAGTTTTACGCTTCCGTTATGTTGTTTATTGTTGCATGATTTTATTTTGACCTTTGAACTCATTGTGTATTGTTGATTGTGGTTGATAGCTATGCCGAGGGGTAGAGGACGTGGTCGTGGTGGCCGCGGTCGTGGAGGTCGGGGCCGCGCGGCGGTCCGTGGAGCCACCTCCGTGTGAGATGAGTCGATGTCGAGGGGTTCTTTGTTGACCCGCCTCGGTTGGGGTCGAGATGAGACCCCGCTTTCTTGAGAGAGTTGGTGGGAGAGATCCGTGCTCTTCGTCAGCAGCGTCGGCGGCCCCTATTCTTCGCGGCATCTGTTGTTGCTCTGTCGCACATCCACCGGTTCTGAGGCGCGGATGTCACCGAGTGGATGGGTTTGAGGTTGGATCCGTTTTGGGTGCGGGTACACCGTCGAGCGTGCAATGGTTGCGTTACATGGAGAGGCGTTTAGAGCTTTGGAGATGTCCTCACATCGAGGGTCCGTTTGTAGCCTTTCGGTGAAAGGCAGCGGATATTTGGTGGGAGGGCGTGTTGTCTTGAGGACCGCCACTCAAGGGCCCGTCACTTGGGAGGACTTTGTTGATCGATTCAAAAGAAAGTTCTACCCCTACTCTTTTGTTGAGAAGATGGAGGTTGCCTTGACGACCTTTGCTCGGGGAAGAGGTCTATTCTTGAGTATGAGGTGAGTTCAACAACTTGGTTCGCTTTGTCCCTTGAAGAGCGAACGATGATCTTCGAAAGCCAAGAGGTTCCGTCGGGGTCTCAGTCGAAAATGCAGACATGTGTTGGGAGCTACTCCACTCCGTGACTACTGACTCTGTTGTGGAGCAAGCTAGGGGCATGGAGTTGGAGATCGACTCACGAAGGCGACAAGCCTCTGGTGGATGGTAGCCGGTGGTGACGGAAGAGGAGCTCTAGTGAGGAAGTGGAGTGCATTCGACACGCTTTCAAGAAATTCAAGGAGGACCGCAGATCCTTCAAGTCTAAGCGATCGAGGCCGTTCTCTTCTTGGCGCCTCATCCTTTGCAGTACTCGGCTCTTCGTCTGTCGAGGCGGGGCATGCTTTGCTTTAAGTGCGGTGATGGACACCTTGCCGCTGCCGAGTGCACTTGGACGGGAGATTGCCGTCGGTGTGGCCGACGGGTCACAAGGAGCGGGTGTGTCGCGTAACCCGCTAAGCGTGATCAAGTGGGAGCTGTGCCATCTTCTTCTTGATGGGTCTGCTCGAGGATCTTTCGGATGATGATCGCTCCTCCAGTAGCGCCATTTCCTTGACTTAGGCGCCTCGGTAGGGTACTCTCGGCGGCCGCCACCTCCGGCACCAATTCAGGTTACACGACCGGCTTTACCTGCACCGCCACAACAGATTGTTGGGGCTCTCGCCGCCCCGGCGTCGTCTTCTTTCGCCATGGCGCCACAGAGTGTACGCCATGCCCACAGTAGTCCGCAGTCGTCTGACGTGGTGGCAGTACTTTGCTTGTGGATTCGTTTGATGCTTTAGTCCTTTTGATTTAGGGCTACCTTTCGTTTGTGTCGACGGCGTTTGCTAGAGAGGAACTTGAGTATGCAGTGGATTTCTCAGTCAGTGTTAGTTAGTTCTCCTGGGGGTATTATTGCGAGCTCTACTGTTTGTCCTGGGTGTTCTATTGTCATTGATGGAGAGAAGTTCACGGCGAATTTGATAGTTATTCAAATGGAGCCGTTCGACGTTATCTTGGGTATGGATTGGTTGCACTCTTATCGAGCCGTGATATCCTGTTTACGTAGGGCGGTCTCTGTGCGAGACCCGTGCGGGAGACTTTGACCTTCAGGAGTGCGCCTCGCGCTCTCTTTCGATAGATTTGGGTCGTTCCGGTCGCGTGCGATGGAAAATCGGGCTTCTTTTAGCCCTTGCCGAGAAATCGGCGTGGCCGCAGATTGAGGAGATTCCAGTGGTTAGTGATTACCCAGATGTGTTCCCAGCTGAGCTTCCGAGCTTGCCACCTGTGCGAGACGTGGAGTTTCGCATTGATCTTGTTCCGGGTACTCGTCCCATCTCGATGTCTCCATATCGACTAGCACGTCCATTTCAGGACGAGTTGAAGAAGCAATTGGATGATTTGTTGGCTAAAGGTTTGATCAGGCGTAGCGTATCACCATGGGGAGCTCCTGTTCTATTCACAGAAAAGAAGGATGGGAGTTGGCGTATGTGTATTGATTATCGTGCGCTTAATGCAGTAACAATCAAGAACAAATATCCATTGCCCCGCATTGAGGACTTGTTTGATCGGTTGAATGGAGCTCAAGTGTTCTCCAAGATCGATCTCCAGTCAGGGTATAATCAAATCCGTGTGCGTGAGCAGGATGTAGAGAAGACTGCTTTCTCCACCAGGTATGGGCATTATGAGTATAAAGTTATGTCTTTTGGATTGACTAATGCACCTGCCATTTTTATGGAGACCATGAACAACATGTTGCACGAGTATCTAGATGACTTCGTGGTGGTGTTCATTGATGATATTCTTATCTATTCCAAGACTAATGAGGATCATGAGCGTCATTTGAGGCTGGTTTTAGATACTTTGAGAGAGCACAAGTTCTATGCTAAGTTGAAGAAGTGTGAGTTCTGGATTTCAGAAGTGAGTTTTCTGGGTCATGTGATTAACCCTCAAGGCATTCTTTGTTGATCTGGTAAGGTCTCCACGGTGGTGGATTGGAAGAGGCCGACTAATGTGAAGGAGGTGAGGAGTTTCTTGGGCTTGGTTTGGTTATTATCGGCGTTTTGTGCAGATTTCTCTATCATCGCCAAACCGATGTCTCGACTTACTCGAGAAGGTGTGAGATTCCTATGGACTGATGAGTGTGAGCGCAGCTTCTGCACTTTGAAAGAGAGGTTGGTGACCTCTCCTATTCTCACTCTTCCCGAGCCAGGAAGCGGTTCACGATCTTTTGAGATCGTCTCGAGTGGGTCTTGGCTGTGTGCTTATGCAAGACGGTAAGGTAATTGCTTATGCGTCGAGGCAGTTAAAGAAGCACGAGCAGAATTATCCCACTCATGACTTGGAGTTGGCTGCGGTTGTTTTTGCTCTCAAGATTTGGAGGCATTACCTATACGGCGAGTCTTGTGATATTTTCACAGATCACAAGAGTCTCAAATATATCTTCACTCAGAAGGATCTGAATTTGAGGCAAAGGAGGTGGTTGGAGTTGATCAAGGATTATGATCTTACTATTCAGTATCATCCAGGCAAGGCCAATGTAGTTGCTGATGCTCTTAGTCGCAAGGCGACTCCTGCTACTCTAGATTGCCTCATTGCTGATTTTGATCGCATGGGGATATCCTATTGTTATGCAGGCACATCACATGTGGAGACACAGTTGATTCTTGAGTCAGCTATTCCAGACCGTGTGCGGAAAGCACAACAGAGTGACCGGTTATTACAGGAGGTTAGGAAGCGTCTGGATGAGGGCAAAGAGAGTGGTTTTAGTATGGATGATTCTGGTACTTTGAGGTTTAAAGGCCGTCTTTGCGTGCCACAAAAGGCGGAGGTCAAAGATGATATCTTGAGGGAGGCACATCGCACTCCGTACACTGTTCACCCTGGTGAGACTAAGATGTATCGAGATCTGAAACAGAATTTTTGGTGGAAAAGAATGAAGGTGGACATTGCTAATTATGTGGCTTCTTGCGATGTTTGTCGAGAAGTGAAAGCCGAGCACAAGCGTCCTGCAGGTTGTTGCGACCTTTGGAGGTTCCCAGTGGCCTTGGGAGGATATCTCTATGGACTTTGTGGTGGCGTTACCTGCACGCGCGCGAGGAAGGATGCGATTTGGGTAGTGGTGGATCGATTCAGCAAGTCGCACACTTCATTCCTATTCGCACGACAAATTCGTGAGTGATCTAGCTCCTATTTATGTGCGTGAAATAGTGAGGCGCATGGTGTGCCAAAGACCATCATTTACGCGAGGGACGCCAAGTTTGTCTCCAAGTTACGGGAGAGTCTGCGAGTGCATTGGGCACACAGCTCGCCTTAGTCTGATGTTTCACCCACGCATGATGGGCGATCAGAGCGTACTATTCGGACTTTGGAGGACATGTTGCGATCTTGCGTTTTGTCTTGGAAGGGTAGTTGGGAGGACCGATTGCCACTTGCGAGTTTGCTTATAATAATAGTTACCATTCGATATTAGAGCCGCACCATTTGAGGTTCTCTATGGGCGAAGTGCGATCGCCACTTTGTTGGGATGCGATTGGAGAGAAGGCAATTTTGGGTCCGGACCGATTGAAGACCGTTGAGCGTGTGGCCATGGTGAGGCGAATCATTAGCAGCTCAGAGCAGACAGAAAAGTTATGCTGATTTGAGGAGGCGTGACTTGGAGTTTGCGGTGGGTGACCAGGTGCTCTTGAGAGTGTCTCCCACTAAAGGCATTGTCCGATTCGGTACCAAAGGGAAGCTTAGCCCGAGGTACGTTGGACCGTTCTCGATTATTGCAAGAATTGGGAAGTTAGCCTACCGCCTGGACCTTCCCGAGTCCATGCGTGGAGTTCACAATGTGTTTCACGTCTCGATCTTTGAAAGTTTTGAGAGACCCAGAACATAAGATTTCATTAGAGCTGCTGACTATTGAGCAAGATCTCACAATTGAGTCGCGTTCGGCGCGCATTCTGGAGAGGTCGGAGCGAGTGCTGAGGCACAAGACGTTGGTATATGTCAAGGTGCTGTGGACGCATCAGTTCGAGAGAGAAGCGACTTGGGAGTTGGAGTCTCGCATGCGCGAGCAATACCCGGAGTTGTTCACGTCGGGTACGTGTTATTTTATTGTTTAATTTCAGCAGTGTAGTTTTTATTTGAGTAGAACAGCGAGTAGAATTCGGGGTCGAATTCTGTTAAGGGGGTAGAATGTAATATTCTGAAAAATAATTAAATAAATAATAATAACGTCTTTAAGGACTTGTGCGTAATTAAATAAATAGAATACGTGAAAATAGGATATTTCAGAGTTTTTTTAAGAGCTATATAAATCGTGGGGAGCATTGGTTCTAGAAACCCTAGCAATATTTTTTCCTCGTGCGCAGCCGCCTCCACATGCTTTTCTCCAGCCGCCAACATCTTGCTACTGCTACCGCCGCGTCGACGCCTTGCCGCTCGCCCGAGATTGCCGTGACGCCCCGCCGCATGGAGTCTGGCGCCCGGTCGCCATGCAAGTGAAGAGCCAACGCGTGCTGATGTCTGCTGCTGCCCGTGCATCCGCATGCAGGCGTTGCTAGCTCGGCCAAGTATTGGTTGGTCTGCTGCTGCGTTTGTGCGTGTGTGAAGGAGCCGGCCGATTGAGTAGGTGAGTAAAAGTTCTGCCTTGGTTAGATAATGTAGGCCGGATTGTGTAGTTGCGTTCTGCCAGGGTTACATTTCGGTTTTATTCTTTGTGAGTTAACGAGTGTATTGCTTTTGAAGATAACCAAAGGATGCAATGCACTTTCAAGCCGATGCAAGGTATGTTATGCAGGGTGGTAACCGCCATGCAAGTGCATGTGGTTAGTAGAACTAATTAATTATTTAGACTGAGTTAGAGTTGTGACTAGAAAAAAATGTATACTGTACAGTGGAAGATGAAGAGATGAAACTAGTTGGTCCGTAGCATTGCTTGCACGCAGACTAGAATGCTTGGTCGGAACATTAAGGAAAAATTAATATGATGTTTGTAGTCGGAGATATCGATTAATAAATCCGTTTAGCCTGCTGTTCTGTTGAACGATTTATTCGGGTACCTTAATGGCAAATTTTGGAAATGTCATCTACTAGTTAATTGTAGATAATTTCGATATCTTTCTATAGCAATTTTTATCATGTCAATCGGACAAGTAGAATTCGAGTTATGATTTTCGGAAGGCTGCTGTCATTGTGGTTGCCGTCTTTCGGCGCCGTTTTGGTAGACTGCGGATTAAAAATAATAAATAGACTAATTAGAGTAGAGTTTTTGATCTACATGAAAGATGTAGATAATTGTCCAATGGTTCTGTAGAATCTAAGAACTCGCATGTTGGTTGGGTAAAACAAAAGTTATGAATTTAGTAAGACCTGCTGTTCCGAAGCGGACAGATCGGTTTTCTGGGCTAAAAACGGAGGATTAGATGATTTAATTAGAAGTCTTCGTAATCTAAGAAAATGAGGGGAATTTTGTGTAGAATCCAGAACTGGGTGGTTGGTCGTGATCGGACTTTTGAGTCAAAAGTTACGTTCGTTTTAGCACTAAGACAGCAATGGGTAACTATTCGGTACCGGAGAAGCGTGGTAGATTTGGGGACGTGTAGGAGCGATGTCGATTGATTGCTATTCTTGATGATGTAGCTTGTATTGAAATTTGTGTATATAATGTAGGAGAGGCGTCGTACTTGTTGCCATCTTCTAGCCAAACAGTGCGTCGCAACCAGTAAAGGCAAGTGCATGGTAGACAGCGATCAATGATTGACCACAGTTTTCTTTATCTTCTATTACCATTATTGTTGTGCTTTTATTTTATTTAATTGCAAACAATGGAATGATATGGTTATATCTTTGTTGATAATCATGATGAAAAGTTGGATATGATGTTTATGATGGAGTTTGCATTTTTCATACATAAGCATCTTTGCATATGAGTAGGTGATCATGAATGATCACAACTCCACTGAGTGGAGGAGGTCCCGATCCTTATGGAGGAGCGGGCTTGAGAGTGAATGTTGTCGCGAGCATTCACTCATGCTATACCGATATCTGTGAAAGAAGTGCATGTGGACATGTAGAATAGAGTTGCATTCATAAATGAGATTATTGTGTGTTAAACAAAGGGAAGGTAACAGCATGAGAATATTAATAGAAGTGCATGTGATGATAATGAAGTTATTAAATACTGTTGATTTATTATTGTTCGTTGTATAATAATGTATTTGCTGAGTCATGGACTCACCCTTGCTCTTTGTTGTCTTTAGGTGATCTTGAGGCGACGTGGCGAGAGCGAGTAGAGCACATGGACAACACATGATCATTTGCCATAAGAATCTTTTCATTCAAAATTGGATTACCCTTGGACATGTTAGAGGTTGAATAAAGTTTAGGACAACGTTTTGGACTAGACTATTTGTTTTAATGATTTGGATTCATTGGTTGATGCTATTTTGGATTATTTACCTGGTTACATTCCCCTTGCCTATTTATTATCGTTTGATCCATAAATATGCATGTTCTTTTGTGATCCATGGATATGTTTATTGTTGTTTTCTTCTTTGTAATTTTATAGTGTGTCGATAATTCTTATCGAGAGAGTAGTGTGGTGGCATTCTAGGCTCGGTGTTATTTGGGTGTTAGAGACCCATGAGCCGAGTCAGTGGACCTCGTCTATAGATCAAGGGCCCACAGGCCAGCCTCAAAGCTTTTTCTCTGATTTTTTTTAATTCAAAAATTTAGTGCTGACATCAGCATGATGTCATATCTAGATTTTTCAGTAGAAAAATAATTCAGATAATTATAGGAATTCTAATTTAGGTTATTTCTTTAGTTTTGATCTTCCAGAGGACATATTTTATTCATCCGAGCTCCGATTGAGCCCATTCAAATTCCTAAATTCATATAAATTCGATATATATTTATTTAATTTTTAGAGTTTGTTTTATCTCTATTATTTATTTATTTATTTCATTTGCGAGTAGACATTGATACATCGGGGACTTTTGAAGGAGAAGGAGTGCACCAAGATCAAAACCAGTACCTCGACTTATTCCAAGGCAAGTTATACCTTTTATCATATTGCACCTAATTTTTAAAATACTTTGATTTAAATTATTGCATTTTATTTTAAGTATTTATTTTAATGCTTTTGTGTTTAGTTATTGTTCCAATTTGTTACATTCACCTTCTCTATTGTTATGTCATGATCTTTTATCACCCTAGGTTGATTCATTACTAGTTGGTATTATTATAGCACCAAACTGGGTTGGTTAGATACGAGTAGATTGCTTAGCCATGCTATGAGTCATCATTTCATGTGAGTTGCAAATATAAACGTGACTAAGTGTTTATGGAACTTTGTGTAAAACTATGGGTGTTGTGTGTCATTACTCATTGATGCCATATGTTGCACTTAACCAACATGGTGAGAAAAGATTTAGATCGAGGCAAGTGGTGGATATTGTGTGATATGGTGGAAACTGTGTGCATGAAAACATTGGTCTGTGTGACATAGTTAGAAATTGGAAGTCTTATCTTGGTCAATTAAGGACTTAACTTTGTGTGCCTTTGAACTAGTCTTCCGTACAACCACACGCCTAATGGGACGGGCCTAACTTAATAGGTTATGAAATCTTGACATTGATTACTCAAGCTGATAGGTTAGGCTGTGTGCTAGGGTGGATATGTGTTTTTGTCTCAGTGATGACTGATATTACGGGACGGTTCACCACTTCCCTGTTAAACGGTGTGTGACGTACTAGGAGCTGTCTGCATAAATTGGACGGTGGTAAAGTATATCGGGGGTGTCAATGCTTGAGATAAAGTTTATGAAATATTTTGTTATAACTAGTGCTAGCTACACTGATTATATCGTGTGGATAACGTGTACCACCTCTGCAAAGTGTTAATCAATCTTTTAGAATAGTCGCGTCCGCGGTCATGGACATGCTCAAGGATTTCACACGATGGTTAGATTTTCATAAAACATTTGGGAAGAGAGCTGTGTGATCTAAGTCATATGGATGTGTGAATAACTTGTTTAGACTTTGTGTTCTTTGTGAAAACAACTGATAAAATTAATATTGTTTATTTGTTTACATTGTTTTTCAATATATTATTCGTATTCAACTGCAAATGTAGCTTTTATGCAAAAGAACCACATAAGCAATTTCCTTTGGAATAAGCCTGCATTTATACATTTTATTCTATGGTATGACTTGCGAGTACGGTTGTGTACTCATGCTTGACTGCAAATATTCAACAGAAGTGGTGGAGTCATCGTCTGCCTTTGAGGAGGAGTTCAACGAAGGTGTTGATCGTTAGGGTCTCGATCCCAGTTAGTTGCATGTGGTGAATTGATGGGATCTCCGCTGGAGTTTATTTTTTCCGTTACTGCTGTTTTATTCGTAGTCAACCCTGCGTGGCTTATTAGTTGTAAACTCGACCATAAGGTCTGTGGATATCATGGGGATATGCTTCAGATCTTAGGATGATGTGACAATTGGCAATGGCGTTTACGGTTTGTCGTTTTACGTGTTTTCGGCAAATGTCTCGATTCTAACCGGTCTCAGCCCGGCCAGGCGGCGCGATCGATCGGTCCCAAATCGGTCCGACCGGCCATAAGCGGCGGTCGGACCGGCCAACGTTAGAAAGTGTTGGATTGAGCTGGGCCAAAAATAGAGGTAGCAGGCAACAGAAGGGATTCTATTGCACTTGGTCTCATAATTTTTGGAGTCTCCAGTCAAAAGTTCTACTGGTTTGAAATTTCTAGTAGGTTTCGGTTTTCGAAGGTTGAAAATTGGCTAAGTCATTACTGGCGGTCTGACCGGCCAATAGCTGGCGGTCAGACCGGCCCTGGGGGCGGTCTGACCGGTTTTCACTTGGTTCGTCGCCCGTCGTAGAGGCGATTTTCGGTTGTTAGGTCAAAGTCATGAGTTTCAGGGCATATATGTTGCATGATGCATGTTTTGACTAACATGGGTCAAGTTGTGAAGAACTTATTTCCAAATTCGGTTTACTTGTCTATTGTTGTGCATGTTGCTTGGTGGTCAACGACGAGGATGATCGGGACTAGGCTTGGAAAGCTGAGGTCCAGAACGATCGACGATGCCGGGTGAGATCAATGTACTCAAGCGTGGTGCAGGATGGACAAGGGTGACCTGTTAGCTAATCTGAGGCGCAAGATGGCGCAAGGTGTAGCTAATTAGGTCAAGGGGAGATATAGACGACACAATAAAATGCGTGCGTATGTGTCCCGTTTGTTTTGGGCCTTAACGGGAGCCGAATTGAGTCAAACTTGTAGAAGGTATAAGCCTCCACTATAAATAGGAGAGGGAGGTGGCTGCACCTCCTCTTCGTCTCTTTTGTAATTTTTGTAAACCCTAATTTTCTTAGGGAGAGCTTTTGTGGAGGCTAGTATTCTTGATAGTTTGATGTGATTTTCGTACTCTTGGATTGAGCATTGTCCTCCATTGATGGAGAGGCTGTAAGCCCATATCATATTAATCAATCAAATGAAAGTTTGATCAATGTTTTGGCTCATTGCGTTCTTTCGCTATATTTGATGATTTTAAGTCTTTCTTTGATCCGCGAGTTTGTCATCGAATTCTTCACGTGATCTAGCTTGTTGTGACGTGTGGGAACCTATCTAGGATCATTTTGATCATCAATCACACACGAGAAAGATCTTGGATCAAGTTTTCGTTTTGACCTGGTTTTGAACCCTTCTTTGATCAAACGGGAAATGATCTTTATTCTTCTAAGAATTATCACAATCTTCTATTATAATAGCTTCCTGATATCATAGAGAAGGTGTGTTCCAAGTTTCATCAAGTTTGGAGTTGTAGATCAAAAGTTTCATCTATTTGCAACTTCATCATCGGCCATTTGATGCATTCGAGGCCGGTCGATCGGCCAAGCCGATATCACCGGTCGATCCGTGAGAATCGGTCCGACCGCCCTTGAGCCAGCGGTTTGACCGGCATTGCATTGAGATTTGTTATCTTGTGTTTGATCTTGTGTAGTATTGCTTATGAGTTTTTATTGGATTAAATATTAGTCTTCCGCTGTACTGATATGCTGATCTTCATAGCTTCCATAGCCACTGGAGTGAAATTTGTGTTGAATTCATTATTAGTGAAAAAGTGAGTGTGCTCCTATTCACCCCCCTCTAGTCGCCTTTTCGGTACAACAAGTGGTATCAGAGCACGGTTAGTTCAATCTTGATCTTAACCGGTCACTGAACTTGGCGATGGATAGATACTCCACAAAGCCGCATATCTTCGATGGGCACGACTATACCTATTGGAAGAATTGCATGCGAGCCTTCCTTGAGAGCGAAGGACACACTATATGATAGGTTGTTCGAGTCCCTTTCATTGTGCCCGAAGTTGCTACGCCGGCTTCAGAAGCCCTTTTGGCTAACAACAATAAGGCTAAAAACCTCTTGTATGGCAGGCTTGGGAGACAGGAGTATGATCGGATTTGCAATCTTGAGACTGCGCATGAGATTTGGAACACTATCGAAACTTACCATGAGGGTTCGTCCCAAGTCAAGAAAGTCGTAAGCAGGTCTATAAGCGTGAATACAACAAATTCAAGATGCGTCCTAGAGAGAGTATCGATGACATTTTCAGTCGCTTTAATAAAGTGATAAATCAGATGAAAGCTGTTGGTATTGAATATTCTCAATCTGGAAATGTCACCCATCTCTTGGCTGCAATCAACACCAAGGAGTGGGAGATAAAGGCTCTGACCATTGAGGAGAATGTAAACCTTTCGATCGACTTGGAGTGCTCCATAGCAAGCTCAAGACTCATGAGATCAAAAGGATTGATCATCCCAAAAAGGAAAACATGGCTTTGGTAGCAGACCCGCTCAGGAAAGCTTCTGATGGGTCTTTTGAGTCTTCTTTTGGATTTTCGCTTGTTGGTTTATCTGCTATTCATGAAGAAGAGTTTGAGAGTCTTCCTGAGGCTGAGTTGGCCCTCATAGTCAGAAAGGTCACACGGGCCTATAACAATATGAGAAATAGAAATCGAGGAGGTCCCGTGACTTGCTATGAGTGTGGTGAGCTTAATCATATCCAGGCAAATTGCCCCAAGCTGAAAGGTAAGAGCAACCATAAGGAGGGAAAACCAGCTTGGAAGAAGCCTCAATGGAAGAAGCCTCAATGGAACAAACCAAGGTTTGATTTTGCCAAGCTGACGAAGGCCGCTCACCGGGTGTTTACCACTTTTGAGGATCAAGCCTTAAGCGATGTGGACTCCAGGAGCGAGAAGGACAAGGAGGAGGAGATCCCTCAAGACAAAAAGAAAGGGAAGGCCAAGGACTTCACCGGCTTGTGCTTCATGGCCGTATCTATTGATGACGACAACAATGAGGTACCTCCTTCTTATGATGTTCTTTCTGATGGATGTGAATCTATGTTTGAGCAACTTATGAGTCAGGATAAGGCTTTAGAATATGTCATGGCTAAGAACAAGGATTTAGAGTCTTAAATAGGTAACTTGACTTTAGAACTTGCAAATGTTAAAACTCTTGAATCTGATGAATGTTCATCCTGCCATGTTTTGCACTCTGAATTTGCTAAATTGCAATCTGCTCATGATATTGCTTTGCAACAACTTGAAAATGCTAGGACTGGGCTTGTTGAGGTTAAAACTGCTCCATGTGAAAAATGCTTAGAGTCTAGCAAGTTAGTTGCTTCTGGTGTGGTTTATTTTAGTCCTTGCACTTTCTGCTTAGAACGCGAACATGAAGTTAAAGATATCTTAGAAGCAGTTAGAGCTAAATATGCCAAGATTAAGGACAGTATTGAGTATTCTACATGTGCTTCATGTCCAGCTCTTAAACTTGAAACTGTTTTATATAAGGAAAAATATGCTAGAGCCATTAAGTGTAAAACCTGTGAATCATGTGTTAATCTTAAGAAGAAAATGCTTATATTAAGGATACCTTAGAAAAATTCTCTAAAGGTAAGAAATAATTAAACATGATTCTGGACAAGTCTAAAACTCCTTATAAGAAACAAGGATTAGGATACAATCATGTTCAAAATAATTCTAACCCAAAAGTTACTCGAGTCTTGGAAAATGGGTTAATTGAATTCAAAACACACCTACAAAAACTATCTTTAAATCTGCAGGTGTTGCCCAACCATCTGTTAAGTCTAAGAGTGCTTCTCCCAGTGGTATTAAGTATCATTGCACCTATTGCAAAAAGGATGGGCATTTGATTGAGTTCTGTTGGCGTAGGTTGAAAAATGATAAGAAAATTTTTGCTAGAATTTCAACTAATCAACCTAGAGGTTTTATGAGACATGATAACATAGAAAAGAAGAAATCTGATTTAGGATTTGTGTCACATGCTCATCATCATGTCCTTAGACAGGATAACTCTCATGTTACTTTAACCAGTGCTCATAACAGAACTTCAAATAAAATCAAGAATAGCACTGTCGCTTTGCATACAACTTCATGACGCGTGTGTCTCGATCTTTGGGTTCCTAAGTCTTGTTTAACTAACTTGATGTTGAGACACATCGTTCTTCTGTTCCTTAATTTTCAGGATTACCGCGGAAAGAGGAAGGACACGTGGTTCGTCGACTCCGGCTGTTCACGCCACATGACCATAGACTCAAGATGGTTTACCTCTTTCACGCGGTCAACAGGTGATGATTTCATCACCTTTGGAGATGATAAACAAGGACGGATTGAAGGAGCGAGATCGATTAGGGTGAACGACAGTTTCATTCTCAAGGATGTCGCCCTTGTGGACAAGCTAAGGTTTAACTTGCTTTCTGTCCCTCAACTTCTTGATGATGGATATGAGACTAGATTTAAGAAAAATACTTGTCGGTTGCTTGATTCAACTGGTGAGCTTGTTTTTGGAATTACTAGAGTTGCTAGTATTTTTGGAGCTGACTTTTCTGAATCTCTTGCTGGTTCTCTCAAATGATTGATTTCATCTTCTTGTTCTGAGTTCTGGCTTTGGCACCGTCGTTTTGGGCACATTGGTTTTGATCATCTGACGCGAGTTAGCAACCTTGTGCTCATGAGAGGTTTTCCCAAACTCAAAGCCGTCAAAGATGCTGTTTGTGCGCCCTGTAGTCATGGCAAGTAAGTTGCCGCCTCACACCCTTCAGTGACTATAGTCATGACTGATGGATCGGGACAGTTGCTTCATATGGATACTGTTGGTGCTGCAGAGTTCGGTCAGTTGGTGGAAAATGGTACATTCTTGTCATAGTCGATAATTTTTCTAGATACGCTCGGGTGTTCTTTCTTGTTTCGAAGGATGAAGCTTTTGATTATTATCATAATCTTATTCTTCGTTTGGCTTTTGAACTTCTGGGTGCCTTGAGAGCGATGCACAGTGATAATGACACGGAGTTCAAGAATGCCTCATTTGCTTCTTTTTGTGCTGAGCGTGGAATTGAGCATCAGTTCTCTTCTCCACACGTCCCTCAACAAAATGGTGTTGTGGAAAGGAAGAACAGGACCCTGGTCAAGATGGCTAGAACGATGCTAGATGAGTATAGCACACCAAGGAGGTTTTGGGCTGAAGCTGTTGCTTCTGCTTGCCATATTGCTAATCGTGTCTTTGTGAGACCCTCTTTGGGCAAGACTGCTTATGAGCTTCGATTTTGTAGAAAACCCTATGTCTCACACTTTCGAGTATTTGGATCCAAGTGTTTTATTCTCAAAACAGGAAATCTAGATAAATTTGAATCAAGAACTTTTGATGGTTTATTTCTGGGTTATCCTGCACATTCGAGGGGCTTTCGGGTTTTTAATGCTGAAACTAACCTTGTTCAGGAGACATGCAATGTCACTTTTGATGAGACTAGCCCTGGAGCTAGATTAGATATTTCAGGTGATACACAGGTGACAGAGAGCATATTCATAGAGGAAGATGATGAAGAATTTGATGTTCCTCCACTGCCATCACGACTCTCTTATTCCAAAGACAAGAACTCATTGTGACTACTTCGCCTTGAGATGAGGCTCTGCTGCATCTTCATCATCGCAGATACTGCGGAGGTTGAAGAGATGCTTTCTCCCGGTGCACCGGTTCACATTCAAAGGCAGCACCCTCCGGATCAGATAATTGGTAATCTCCATGAGCGAGTCACTCGCTCCAGGTATCATGATCCAAATCTCTATTCTCACTCTGCATTTGTTTATCCTCACAATGATCATAGGTCAATTGAACAATTGTTCTTTCATTTGGACCTTAAGTGAGACTTTTGACTCTTTTATGGAAATCAAAGTTTTTATTCTTTCTTTTTTCCTTATCTCACATGCCTATCTTTGCTTTGATGCCAGCTTGGTCATTTCCATTGCTTTACCTTGCTTATGGACCAAGTTGTGCCTTTGTGCGAAAACGAAAGTATTTTACTTTTCAAACCTCCAAATTACATTTTCTGGATTATTGTCAATGTGTTCATCAAGGGGGAGATTGTGGATATCATGGGGATATGCTCCAGATCTTAGGATGATGTGACAATTGGCAATGACATTTACGGTTTGTCGTTTCACGTATTTTCGGCAAAGGTACAGTTCTGTCAGGTCTCGACCGGTCTGACCGGCCAGGGCGGCGGTCAGACCGGTCCCAAATCGGTCCGACCGGCCATAAGCGGTGGTCGGACTGGCCAATGTCAGAAAGTGTTGGATTGAGCTGGGCCAAAAATAGAGGTAGCAGGCAACAGAGGGGATTCTATTGCACTTGGTCTCATAATTTTTGGAGTCTCCAGTCAAAAGTTCTATTGGTTTGAAATTTCCAGTAGGTTTCGGTTTTCAGAGGTTGAAAATTGGCTAAGTCATTACTGGCGGTCTGTAACATCCCAATTTTCAGAGCTTTAAAAATCTTTTAAATATTGGTAGCAAGAAAATTCATCATTTGGATTTATTTGAATATTAAATTAAAAAGCTTAATAAGGACTTAAAGGACAAATTGATTTAATGTGCTTAATCCCAACACCAACAATTGCCAAAATTATTTTATTTAGATTCTATATGCTTGGATATATTTTATAGATTTTTTTTGAGATTTTCCAAAGTCATTTGCTATTTTTTTATTGCTATTTGTATTTTCTGTATTTTCTAAAATAGAAAATCTATTTTAAAACTCCGGAACAGTAATTGGGCCGAGCCTCAAGTACTATTCTGAGTCGGCCCAATCCCCCGTCTTATCTCGCACCGTGGCCCGTTTCTCTCGCGCTCGCATGCGCCGTCGCCCTCTGTCTCTGACAAGTGGGCCCTGCGCCATCGTCTTCTTCCTCGGGTCATGCTTCCCCGCGCGCCCGCTACCGGTCGCCATGGCTGCGGTTTGAAGTCCGGTCCGACAACGCAGATTCTTCAACTGAAATACCTCGGGATTTTGTGCCAAACACTATCCCGTATCCTACCGCAACCATATCGGACCAAATCGTCCCCGAAACGGATTCTATCTCCTTCAAATTCGGGATTTCGTTTCGCGTTCAACTCGGACTGTGTTGGGGATCCCTTAGCCTGTGCCACCCCGGCCCTATAAATGGACCCCCGGGATCGCAGACTCGCCCTCATCCCGAACCCCAACTCAATTCCACCTTGGGTCAAACCGAGCCGCCGCTATTCGAGCATTAGGGTTTCGGTGCCGAAGCTCAAAAACCTCAAATCTCTCCACCGCCGGCGACACCTTGCCTCCGTGGAGCACACCGTCACCATCTTCATAGCAGCCGCAACCTCAGAAGCCCCTCCATTGCCTCGGAGCACCATTGGTGCTCGTCCTCGACAAAGTTCGTCGATCGTTCTCCGCCCCGGCACCGATTCTGACCACCACCGTCGACCCCTCGCGCCGACAACGGTATCACTGAGTCCGCAATATTGATGTCTACCTGTCGCACGCACTCGCCGCCTGTGCCGCGCCGCCGCTCGTCGTTGCCGGCTGGTCCAGAAGCCTTTGCCGGCGACGCTGTCATCACAAGCCACAGGACAGTACACATCATCGCCAAATCATCCACCACGTCCGCAGTTTTCCGACGTGTCACCTACGTGTGGCCGCGTCAGCTGCCGCGTGGAGCTGTCCACCGCCACCCCTCACCCTCGGCTCGGTGGATTTGGTCCACCGTGAGCCGAGAGGATGACAGTGGGTCCCACCTGTCAGTTCTTAATTTAAATTTAATTCTTTTTCCGGAAATTCTCGGCTGACGCAAGCATTACGCAATAATTCGATTTTCCTTTATAAAAATAATTCGGGAAATTCAATAAAATCCAAATTAGGGTTTAATTGATTTTCAAATCTTCCAAAGCCCATATCTTTTGCATCCGAAGTCCAATTGAGCCCATTCAAATTTGTAAATTCATATAAAATTAAGATCTGTTTAATGGTGAATTTTATTTGAATTTTTGGAGTTGTTTTGCCTCTGTTATTTATTTATTTTTGTTTCTTTTGTCTCGGTTGCAGTAGGCGTCGATACTTGGGAATTTTGCAGAAGAAGGAGCACCTCAAGACCAAGACCAATATCTAGATCTATTCCAAGGCAAGTTATACCTTTGATCATATTGAACCCAGTTTTCAAAATACTTTATTTCAATATATTGCATTCTATTTCAAGTATTTATTTAAATGCTTTTGGGATAGTTATTAATCCAAATTGTTATGCCACATTGTCTATTGTATGCCATAATCTTTTGTCACCCTAGGTTGGTTAATTATTAGTTGGTATTATCATAGCACCAACGTGGGTTGGTTAGATACGATTAGACTGCTTAGCCATGCCACGAGTCATCATTTCATGTGAAAGTTGCAATTATAAATTTGACTAAGTGATTATGGAACTGTGTGATGAATCTGTGTGTGCTGTGTGATGTTACTCGTTGATGGCATGTGTTGCACTTAACCAACAGGGTGGGAAAAGATTTAGGCGAGGCAAGTGGTGGATTCTGTGTGAATGGTGGAGTGTGTGCTTATTAAACTTTGTGATTTGGGTTAAAGCGGAAGTCTTGCCTTGGTCAATTAAGGACTTAACTTTGTGCGCCATTGAACTGGGCCTTACTGTACGACCACATGCCTAGTATGGGCTGGGCCTGACTTAGTAAGTTATGGAGTCTTGACATTGACAACTCAGGTTGTATTTAAGCTATGTGATGGGCTGGAGGTGTGTACCGCTGTGTTTGGGTCACATCGCGGGACGGTTCGCTGCATCCCTGTCCAATGGTGTGTGTCGTTCCAAGGGCTGTGTGTACAAATTGGACGGCAGTAAAGCACACCAGGAGTGTCTTTGTTTGAGATGAAGTTTCTGAAAGGTTTTGTTATGGTCAGTGATCGCTACACTGATTGTATCGTGTGGGTAAAGTGTACAAACTCTGCAGAGTGTTAAATCAATCTATTCGAATAGCCGCGTCCTCGGATATGGACATGCTCGGGAATTTCACACGAGGGGTAGTTTTTCATAAAAAAAAACAAATGGGAAGGGTCAGCTGTGTGAGATAACTTGTTCAGCTGTGTGAAAGAACTTGATTAGACTATGTGTACTTTGTGAAATCAATTGTTAACTTATTATTGTCTATTTGTTTTGAATTATGCTTTCAATCTATTATTTGTATTCAATTGCAAATGTTGCATTTACGCAAAATAACCACGAAGCCATTCCTTTGGAATAAGCCATCATGTATAAATGCATTACGTGGTATGACTTGCGAGTGCGGTGTGTACTCACTCTTGCTAAACAAATCAGTAGTGGAGGAGTCTTTGCTTTTGAAGAGGAATTCTCGAAGGTTGAGCGTTAGGGTCTTGATCGATCGATTGCTTGTGGTAAATTGATGGGAGCCACCGAGTTTATTTCGTTTCATTGCGGTTTATTTCCTTATTATCACCTTGCATGGCTTAATAAATGTAAAACTCGACCGTAAGGTCCCAACAGATTATTTGTTATTTAAGGGTACTCGTTTATTCTTATATTCGTTGTATGGATGTGATATTTCATCAATGTTGACCTTGTGTGCACTAGCGTGATCTGGACTAGTGCGAGAATACAGAGGGTCCAGATTTGCATATTTGGGTCCGACAGAGGTGGTACGAGCCATCTCGTTGTAGGTCTTGACCCTAGTTAGATTGGCCGTTCTTAGTGAGTCCAAACTATTTTCTAAAGCAAATATTAACTTGCAAGATTAATTGAACTCCTTAACTCATCTCATGTCTCTCTTGACTCAACTATTCTGAAATTCTTTCTCTCCCATTGTTTTAAAGTTGTTTTCATATCCTTGTCCATCTTGTGGATGCCTCGTCTTGAGTTATGGAGGCGCAAGGGAGGACTTGCCGAGCTTTGGAAGTTGCTACAAGTACTTGGAGGGTTCGATCGTCCATTGTACCGTGGCGGTGCTTGGATTGTGAACAGTAGAGATCGTGGAGTGATATGCCATTTGACCATCTACGCGGTGTAGAACACCAAGGCGAGCAAACCATTGAACATCTCAGCTCGAAGGAGTATTTGGATTGAAGCAATCCAAGAGTCTTCGCGCCTTGCCATCCGAGGATCGCAACATCTACTCTCGAGATCTTCGTGACACGGTTTTCGTTATCATCCCGCACTTCCGGCGTGGATCTTGCGCACGCGTTTTAGTCACGGAGGAGAAGACAACGCCACCGTCGTGCATCTCGCCCGATTCGCATTGCTCGGGAAGAATCGTTGGAGTTAGCCGCTCTGAGTGGAGTGTACCTATGAGACTCTTCAGAGAGCTGAAGAAAGGATCGCCATATTAGAAGAAACTCTTTATGGACGACACGATCACGAAGAAGACACTGAAGAGGAAGACCCAGAGGAAGCTGATAGACCGGCAGAACGGAAGAGCCAGCCAGAGGTAGCGAGCCGGAGGAACCAAAGAAGACTGCACGTGGACACTGCTCCTATTGCACCATCCGGGACATCGGATCGGTTTGCAAGGATGCGGCCACTTTCGAGTCTACAAGAAAGCGGAGCACCGTCCAAGGCTGCGGAGGCTATTTGATCGAGTAGTCCGATTAAGTTGTTTCAGGCTTAGCCAGTATTAAGTCTTGAGTCGCCCTTTAGGCGGTAGTTTGGTGTGCTTAAATTCGTCCATATTTTTGTGTGCAAGTATGAGCTGCAAAGGCCCTTAGGCATTGTTGCAAGCCATACTATTATCTTAATCAATATAAGAGTTTCAGTTGAGCTTTCTTAAAATATGTTGTTGGGTTTTACCTACCCCGCTTAGTTCTACAACTTATCTCGTGCTTGCTACCTTATCTAACCCTTGGAGATTCACCAGATGGTTCAGACTCGTCAAGCTGCTGCAAGTGGTTCCGATACTCCGATATCAGAAGGACAGGAACAGACCCCCGGAGAAGCAGTTCCACCACAAGCACCTTCAGTCGATCTGCAGAATTTTGGGGCATTCATGCGGCTCGGACCGGTGATGTACACCATGATGAATCGGATGCAAGCTATGAATAACGAGCAACAACAATCGACATCACAATGGAACCCCGATTACTCATGGTCACAATGGATCATCCAAGTTGGCGGAGTTTATGAGGACCGATCCACCAACCTTTTCGGACATGTCTCACGGTAGAAGGCGATGATTGGCTTCGTGTTATTGAGAGAAGCCGCGATCACTCAATGCAGCGATCATGAAAAAGTTACATGACGCCTCTCACGGATGGAAGGCATTGCCGCCGAATGGTGGGAAAACTTTGTGCGGCGCATGGGCGCCGCAAGACATTACTTGGGAAGAGTTCTGGCGCCACGTCGATATCATGTACGAGAAGGAATCATGGATCTAAAGAAGGATGGATTAGTGCTCTCAAGCAAGGAGGAATGTCGGTGATCGACTACCTCAACAAATTCTCTCAACTTGCTCGATATGTTGCGAGAAGATGTCGCCAGCGACAAGGCTCGCAGTCGTTTTCGAAAGGATTGAACATCGGACTTTAAGTCAACTTGATCGCCCACACCTTTCCCGATTTTCAAGAGTTAATCAACAAGGCTTTGATTCTAGAGGATAAGCGCAAGGAATTGGAAGATCATCGTAGCGAGAATGGCTCGAAGGAAGTCACCAACCCGGTGAGGGCAAGAATGATTCCACCGCAGATTTAGCCGTTTTCCACCACGACTCGCGGACCACCGCACCAACTTCACCTCGCCCGATTGCTCGAGAACTTCCGCAACCCGGCGCAGTCAACCCCAATCCGAGAAGCAACCCACGAGAATACAACGAGTTTGCTTTACAGCCGTCGGCGGGGCATTTCGCCAACCGATGTCCGCAGAATGGGACTATCACTCGATGCGCTTCAACCTTGAAACACACCGGCCAAGACACGATACAAGGCAACCATCAAGGAACTTCTCAAGCTACCGGTCAACCGGAGGAGCACCGCCATCGGTGGTCGAGGCCGTGTCAACCACGTCACTCTAGAAGGAGCCCAAGAAGTACACGACGTTGTCTTGGGTAAGTTTCTAGTAAATTCGATACCGCATCGATTCTGTTTGATTACGAGCTTCGCATTCGTTTGTTTCGAAAATTTTGCAACTAAGAACAAATTGGAAGTTATGCATCTTAAGCATACTCTGTTAGTCCAATCACTGGAGCGAGCTAAGTTCTAAAGTTGGATGTTTAGGAGCTAGGCTACTCATAGTCGGAGTTGAGTTTCTAGCCAACCTAATAGTTCTAGACACTCAGACCATAGATGTCATCCTTGGTATGGATTGGTTATCCAAACATAAAGCAGTGCTAGATTGTGGTCGAAGAGCCGTGACAATTGAGGATACCACAGGAAAGAAAGTAGAATTTCTAGCCACCTCGATGCGTGATGGACATTTGGTAGTCAACGATGCGAAGACGTTTCTTTGGAAGACGTACCTGTAGTCGAGATTACCCAGATGTATTTCCAGAAGAATTACCAGGAATGCCACCGGACCGTGACATTGAGTTTGTCATCGATCTAGTGCCAGGAACAGCACCAATTTCCAAGAGACCCTATCGGATGCCAGTCGATGAACTTATGGAAATGAAGAAGCAGATAGAGGAACTACTGGAGAAAGGTTTTGTAAGACCTAGTTCGTCGCCATGGGGAGCGCCAGTTTTGTTTGTCAAGAAGAAAGATGGAAGCATGAGAATGTGTATTGATTATCGTTCTCTCAATGAAGTCACCATCAAGAACAAGTACCTATTGCCCAGAATAGATGATTTGTTCGACCAGATGAAAGGAGCCGGAGTATTCTCCAAGATCGATCTACGATCAGGTTATCATCAGTTGAAGATTTGTCATAAGGATGTACCAAAGACCGCTTTCTCAACCCGGTATGGACATTATGAGTTTTTAGTCATGTCTTTTGGATTGACTAATGCCCCTGCCTATTTCATGAACATGATGAACAAAGCATTCATGGAATATTTGGATAAGTTCGTAGTAGTATTCATTGATGATATTTTGGTATATTCAAAGTCAGAAGAAGAACATACAGAACATTTGAGATTAATCCTAGAGAAGCTCAGAGGACATCAGTTGTATGCCAAGTTCAGCAAGTGTGACTTTTGGAAGAAGAAAGTTGATTTCCTCGGTCATGTGATGACAGCCGAAGGAGTAGCAGTTGACCCCGGGAAGGTTAAAGCTGTAATGAATTGGGAGCAGCCCAAGACGGTTACTCAAATTCGTAGTTTCTTGGGAATGGCGGGATATTATCGCCGTTTCATTGAGGGATTCTCAACGATTGCTAAGCCCCTTACGCAATTGTTGAAGAAAGAGAAGAAGTACATTTGGACTGACTTGTGAAGAGAGTTTTCAAGAATTGAAGAAGCGTCGACTTGACCCTAGTGCTAGTTTTGCTTGGGATATTAGTAAGGATTTTGATATCTACTGTGATGCTTCGCGTCAAGGATTAGGATGTGTTCTTATGCAAGAAGGCAGAGCTGTTGCTTATGCGTCAAGGCAATTAAGGCCTCATGAAGAGAACTATCCTACCCATGATTTGGAATTAGCCAGTAGTGCATGCCTTGAAGATTTGACGACATTATCTCATCGGTGTCATTTGTGAAGTCTACACAGATCATAAGAGCACAAGTACATATTCACTCGACCGATTTGAACATGAGACAGAGAAGATGGTTGGAATTAATAAAGGATTATAATCTTAGAATCCATTACCATCTGGTAAGGCCAATGTAGTTTGCAGATGCACCGAGTCGCAAGAGCTACCGCAATGCTCACGGAAGCAAAGAGATTTGCTCGTAACTTCAAAAGGAATTCGAAGCTACGACTAGAAGTAGTTAGGAAGGATTTGTGGCCACCGAAGTGCGTCTACTCGAGAAACAGATTCGTGAAGCCCAACCCAAGGATTACGAGTTTCTTGATCTCAAGAAGAAGATGTCGGAAGGAAAATTTAAAGACTTCACCATAGATGATCGGGATATCTTGTGGATCAATGGGCGTATCGTGTGCAGGATATTGATGGATTGAGACAAGCGATTACGAAGGAAGCCCATGACTCAAAGTATTCGATTCACCCTGGAAGTACTAAGATGTATCAGGATGTTAAGAATAAGTTTTGGTGGCCAAACTTAAAGCGAGATGTCGCAGAGTTCGTTGCCTTATGCTGTGTCAGAAAGTAAAGGCAGAGCATCAGAGGCCAGCAGGATTGCTACAACCGCTGAAGATACCAGAATGGAAGTGGGAAGAGATCGGTATGGATTTTATTACCGGTTTACCCAAGACTCAATCAGGTTATGATTCGATTTGGGTAATAGTGGATCGTTTGACTAAGGTTGCCCATTTCTTGCCAGTCAAAACCACTTACTCAGGAGACCGCTTGGCAGAGTTGTATATGTCAAAAATCGTCAGTCTGCATGGTGTGCCTAAGAAGATAGTGTCAGATCGAGGATCTCAGTTCACCTCTCGTTTTTGGCAGAGCCTACATGAAGCCCTGGGAACTCATCTGAATTTCAGTACTGCTTATCATCCACAGACCGATGGACAGACTGAAAGAGTCAACCAGATATTAGAAGATATGTTGAGAGCCTGTGCCTTAGTTAATGCTACCAGTTGGGATAAGAGTTTACCGTATGCAGAATTCTCGTACAACAACAGTTATCAAGCGGCCTATGATGTCACCATTTGAAGCTTTGTATGGTCGTACTGCGAGAACTCCATTGAATTGGTCGAAACAATTTGAGCAGCGTAGTGTTCGGGCCGATATTATTCGTAGTCGAAGAACAAGTTGCTATGATCAGAGAGAGGTTAAAGATAGCCCAGTCCAGGCAAAAAGAGTTATGCCGATAATCGTCATTGTGACCTCAGCTTTGAACCAGAAGATTTTGTGTATCTTCGAGTTACTCCGCTTAGAGGTGTTAAGAGATTCCACACCAAAGGGAAGCTTGCCCCAAGGTATGTGGGTCCATTCAAGGTTTTGGAACGCGTGGAGAAGTTGCGTACGATTGGAGCTACTGCGATCGTTAGCGAGGAGTGCATGATGTCTTTCATGTCTCTCAGCTGAAGAAGTGTCTTCGTGTGCCAGAAGAGCAGACCCCGTTGGAGTCAATTGAACTGAAGGAGGATCTCACGTACAAAGAACAGCCTGTCAGGATTTTGGATGTCACAGAGCGCCGCACCAGAAGCAAAACCGTTCGTTTCTGCAAAGTCCAGTGGAGTAACCACTCAGAAGGAGAAGCAACGTGGGAACGTGAAAATGAGCTGAAAGCCGAGTTCCCTAGCCTTTTCTCTAGCTAGCCGGAATCTCGGGGTCGAGATTCGTTTAAGGGGGGGGGGAGGTTTGTAACATCCCAATTTTCAGAGCTTTAAAAATCTTTTAAATATTGGTAGCAAGAAAATTCATCATTTGGATTTATTTGAATATTAAATTAAAAAGCTTAATAAGGACTTAAAGGACAAATTGATTTAATGTGCTTAATCCCAACACCAACAATTGCCAAAATTATTTTATTTAGATTCTATATGCTTGGATATATTTTATAGATTTTTTTTTGAGATTTTCCAAAGTCATTTGCTATTTTTTTTATTGCTATTTGTATTTTCTGTATTTTCTAAAATAGAAAATCTATTTTAAAACTCCGGAACAGTAATTGGGCCGAGCCTCAAGTACTATTCTGAGTCGGCCCAATCCCCGTCTTATCTACATGCCGTGGCGTTCTCTCGCGCTCGCATGCGCCGTCGCCCTCTGTCTCTGACAAGTGGGCCCTGCGCCATCGTCTTCTTCCTCGGGTCATGCTTCCCCGCGCGCCCGCTACCGGTCGCCATGGCTGCGGTTTGAAGTCCGGTCCGACAACGCAGATTCTTCAACTGAAATACCTCGGGATTTTGTGCCAAACACTATCCCGTATCCTACCGCAACCATATCGGACCAAATCGTCCCCGAAACGGATTCTATCTCCTTCAAATTCGGGATTTCGTTTCGCGTTCAACTCAGACTGTGTTGGGGATCCCTTAGCCTGTGCCACCCCGGCCCTATAAATGGACCCCCGGGATCGCAGACTCGCCCTCATCCCGAACCCCAACTCAATTCCACCTTGGGTCAAACCGAGCCGCTATTCGAGCATTAGGGTTTCGGTGCCGAAGCTCAAAAACCTCAAATCTCTCCACCGCCGGCGACACCTTGCCTCCGTGGAGCACACCGTCACCATCTTCATAGCAGCCGCAACCTCAGAAGCCCCTCCATTGCCTCGGAGCACCATTGGTGCTCGTCCTCGACAAAGTTCGTCGATCGTTCTCCGCCCCGGCACCGATTCTGACCACCACCGTCGACCCCGCGCCGACAACGGTATCACCGAGTCCACAATATTGATGTCTACTGCCGCGACTTTCCGCGCTTTGTCTTGCCGCCGCCATTCGTTCGTTGGTGGTCGTCGAAGCCTTCTTGCGCGACGCGTCATCACAAGCCACAGGACAGTACACATCATCGCCAAATCATCCACCACGTCCGCAGTTTTCCGACGTGTCACCTACGTGTGGCGCACACCGTTGCCGCGTGAGAATCCACCGCCCCTCACCTCGGCTCGGTGGATTTGGTCCACCGTGAGCCGAGAGGATGACAGTGGGTCCCACCTGTCAGTTCTTAATTTAAATTTAATTCTTTTTCCGGAAATTCTCGGCTGACGCAAGCATTGCGCAATAATTCGATTTTCCTTTATAAAAATAATTCGGGAAATTCAATAAAATCCAAATTAGGGTTTAATTGATTTTCAAATCTTCCAAAGCCCATATCTTTTGCATCCGAAGTCCAATTGAGCCCATTCAAATTTGTAAATTCATATAAAATTAAGATCTGTTTAATGGTGAATTTTATTTGAATTTTTGGAGTTGTTTTGCCTCTGTTATTTATTTATTTTGGTTTCTTTTGTCTCGGTTGCGAGTAGACGTCGATACTTCGGGGAATTTTGCAGAAGAAGGAGCACCTCAAGACCAAGACCAATATCTAGATTTATTCCAAGGCAAGTTATACCTTTGATCATATTGAACCCAGTTTTCAAAATACTTTATTTCAATATATTGCATTCTATTTCAAGTATTTATTTAAATGCTTTTGGGATAGTTATTAATCCAAATTGTTATGCCACATTGTCTATTGTATGCCATAATCTTTTGTCACCCTAGGTTGGTTAATTATTAGTTGGTATTATCATAGCACCAACGTGGGTTGGTTAGATACGATTAGACTGCTTAGCCATGCCACGAGTCATCATTTCATGTGAAAGTTGCAATTATAAATTTGACTAAGTGATTATGGGCGTGTGATGAATCTGTGTGTCTTTGTGTCTTTGTTACTCGTTGATGGCATGTGTTGCACTTAACCAACAGGGTGGGAAAAGATTTAGACTGAGGCAAGTGGTGGATTCTGTGTGAATGGTGGAGCTGTGTGCTTATTAAACTTTGTGATTTGGGTTAAAACTGGAAGTCTTGCCTTGGTCAATTAAGGACTTAACTTTGTGCGCCATTGAACTGGCCTTCACTGCGACCACATGCCTAGTATGAAATTTGGGCTGACTTAGTAAGTTATGGAGTCTTGACATTGACAACTCAGTTGTATTTAAGCTATGTGATGGGTTTGGAGGTGTGTCTGCATTGTGTTTGGGTCACATCGCGGGACGGTTCATTGCATCCTGTCCAATGGTGTGTGTCGTTCCAAGGGTCGTGTGTACAAATTGAATGGCAAAGATAAAGCACACCAGGAGTGTCTTTGTTTGAGATGAAGTTTCTGAAAGGTTTTGTTATGGTCAGTGATCGCTACACTGATTGTATCGTGTGGGTAAAGTGTACAAACTCTGCAGAGTGTTAAATCAATCTATTCGAATAGCCGCGTCCTCGGATATGGACATGCTCGGGAATTTCACACGAGGGGTAGTTTTTCATAAAAAAAAACAAATGGGAAGGGTCAGCTGTGTGAGATAACTTGTTCAGCTGTGTGAAAGAACTTGATTAGACTATGTGTACTTTGTGAAATCAATTGTTAACTTATTATTGTCTATTTGTTTTGAATTATGCTTTCAATCTATTATTTGTATTCAATTGCAAATGTTGCATTTCTGCAAAATAACCACAGAAGCCATTCCTTTGGAATAAGCCATCATGTATAAATGCATTCTGTGGTATGACTTGCGAGTACGGTGTGTACTCACTCTTGCTAAACAAATCAACAGAAGTGGAGGAGTCGTCGCCTGCTTTTGAAGAGGAATTCTACGAAGGTTGAGCGTTAGGGTCTTGATCGATCGGTTGCACGTGGTAAATTGATGGGAGCCACCGAGTTTATTTCGTTTTATTGCAGATTTATTTCCTTATTGTCACCTTGCATGGCTTAATAAATGTAAACTCGACCGTAAGGTCCCAACAGATTATTTGTTATTTAAGGGTACTCGTTTATTCTTATATTCGTTGTATGGATGTGATATTTCATCAATGTTGACACTGTGTGCACTAGCGTGATCCTGGACTAGTGCAGAATACACAGAGGGTCCAGATTTGCATATTTGGGTCCCGACACGGTCTGACCGGCCAATAGTTGGCGGTCAGAGCGGCCAGGGTGGGCGGTCAGACCGGCCCTGGAGGCGGTCTGACCGGTTTTCACTTGGTTCGTCGCCCGTCGTGGCGGCGATTTTCGGTTGTTAGGTCAAAGTCATGAGTTTCAGGGCATATATGTTGCATGACCCATGTTTTGACTAACATGGGTCAAGTTGTGAAGAATTTGTTCTCAAATTCGGTTTACTTGTCTATTGTTGTGCAGGTTGTTTGGTGGTCAACGACGAGGATGATCGGGACTAGGCTTGGAAAGCTGAGGTCCAGAACGATCGACGATGCCGGGTGAGGTCAATGTACTCAAGCGTGGTGCAAGATGAACAAGGGTGACATATTGGCTAATCCGAGGCGCAGGATGGCACAAGGTGTAGCTAGTTAGGTTAAGGAGAGATATAGACGGCACATTAAAATGCGTGCGTGTGTGTCCCATTTATTTTGGGCCTTAACGGGAGCCGAATTGAGTCAAACTTCTAGAAGGTCTGAGCCTCCACTGTAAATAGGAGAGGGAGGTGGCTGCACCTCCTCTTTGTCTCTTTTGCAATTTTTGTAAACCCTAATTTTCTTAGGGAGAGATTTTGTGGAGGCTAGGATTCTTGATAGTTTGATATGATTTTTGTGCTCTTGGGTTGAGCATTGTCCTCCATTGATGGAGAGGCTGTAAGCCCATATCATATCAATCAATCAAAGGAAAGTTTGATCAATGTTTTGGCTCATTGCGTTCTTTCTCTATATTTAATGATTTTTTGAGTCTTTCTTTGATCCGCGAGTTTTTGATCGAATTCTTCATGTGATCTAGCTTGCTGTGACGTGTGAGAACTTATCTAGGATCATCTTGATCATCAATCACCCACGAGCAAGATCTTGGATCAAGTTTTTGTTAGATACAATCTATGACCAGAGATAGCATGAACTACTCAAGAACACCCTAGGACCAGTCCTGCGTGTTGGAAATATGCCCTAGAGGCAATCATAGAGATGATGATATTTCATTATGTTCATGATTTTGATAATATGTTATCGTGTTTCTTGAATGAATCATCAGTTATAGATCAATAAGTATATGACTTATTGGTGGAACTCTTTTACTTATATGATGTCATTTTAAATGTATCCACAGTCGATGTCACCGGTGGAACCCCAAAGGATGTTATCGATAACACATGTATTGATTGATGACCATGTTTCACCGGTCATGGATATAGGGATATCGAATCAATAATGTGAGCACATGTTAGAGAACATAGGATTGGATAGACCCATCATTGAGACACTATTGAGATTGTTATGAATTTTTGTGTCATTAGTTGGCCTCAAGTAACGATGATGTATAATCCTTAGACCTGAGATCAGCATGGTTCTCTACATGTGTAATAGCACTTAGGGGTTGCCAAACGCTACTCGTAACTGGGTAGTTATAAATGTAGCTTTCGGGTATGCTATGAAACATGCGGAGGGATGTGACTGGTCGAGATGGGATTTGCCCCTTCTTACATAACAGGAGAGATGTCTCTGGGCACCTCGTGGTGATCGAATAAAGAAAGTGCATGGTCATGCCACTAGTGGTCGAAGTGTCGACCACATGATGTTATCCGACACTCGATCGAGAAAGTATTGAACAGTCCATGGAAGACACTACTTCTCACCTGGAGTTCAACCAGATATCGTGAGGTAAAGGGAGAATGCATGAGTAGATCGCTTAGTTCGATCAGTTACGGACTAGTCGTGTGGAGATACGAGCTGGTCGTAGATTGGTCAAATGTAATCATAGAATGGTAAGGACCTGGTCGTAAGGAGTTACGAACTGGTCGTGACCAAATACAACCTGGTCGTATAGAGATACGAACTGGTCGTAAGTGATGAGGACCTGGTCATAGATTATTACATCAAGGTTCGTCCGTTATTCTATGTGTCTTTCGGAATCGTTATGTGCTGCTAGGTACCGCTAATGACTAGTGGTCGGAAAAGAGTTTCCAAGTCATAACCGATTACACATGAACCTGTGGGGTCACACACTTAAAGGGCTAGCATCTGTTTTGGATGGTGATCTGAATTCGTATAGGCCCCGAGTTCCTAATGTGCCTCGGGTTCGAGACCCATCATGGATGCCTATATAAAGAGGGGCGGTGGCATGGGCTTGAAAGACAGGATCTTTGGAAGAACTGCCGAAACCCTAATAGCTACGCCTTCTCAACCACGCTGCCGGTGCTAGCACTCCAGCGTGTGGTGATCCTGCCCCGTACGTGTAGATACCTAGGAGGTGTTGTTGCGAAGCATCAACACTGGGACGATCCGCAACTCGTGGCATTCACCGGAGTCGGAGGAGAAGTCACGCGATGAGTACGACCACTCGAAGCAGCAGACGTGCTTCGAGAACGACCACTCGGAGGAGGAGACGCGTCATGAGTACGACTACGACTGCATCTACTCGCTACAATGACTATACTTCTGCTAATAGTCGGCGCGTCTAGCGGTAATCTCGTGATCTATTACTTGCGGTGGTTCCTTGGTTGCGCGGTAAATTTTTGTTTGTGCTATCGTAGCCTTGCCGCGTTCCCCAACACTACGACCAGGTCTTCGACTAGAGGTACGTGATATGAATAGTGAATAAGGTGTTGCATCACCGTTTTAGGCCTAATAGGGCCTTGTAAGCGTGTCGAGGTCGAAGCCCAGGTTGTGTACGCCTCTTTTCACGGCTGCACAACCCTAGGTCGACCTCCTCACGTCCCCCTATATATATACAGTAGCTGTCATAGTTTAGGGTGGGTTTTTCTTTGAGATTATTCTGCTTAGCAGTCTCATCGCACGTTCGGTTCTTTGAGATTATTCTGCTTAGCAGTCTCATCGCACGTTCGGTTGAGGAACCCCACATTGTGAGCTTCATCTATATTCGCAATACAATATCATATTGCATCTTCTACTTTCTTGCTTGTGTTCTCGATTCGCATGCCAGAGATAGCCTTTTTGGCGAGGTCAACCGCGTTCGGCACGGTTGATGACCATCGGAGCAGTGGTGTAGTGATTGCGAGGGGTTCGATCTATTTGGTCGGAGCCTTTGGATCATCAACGTCGAGATCTCTACAATCGACTTATCAATACCTTTCGGAAGATCGGGTCACAGACTCATCAGTTGGTATCGAAGCTAAAGTTGCCTGTTAGGTAATCACAATTTTCCCTCCTATTAGATTAGTTGGTTTCCATCGTCCTAAAGCTCTAGAAAATTGCCCCACAAAAAATAATTTTTTTTGTCGTCGTGTTCTTCCACTGTCCCATCACCCATTGTGCATTTCCAATTTCTGTTCTTTGTTTCGCGTTGTTGAATTGGTGTCCTTTGTCTAAGTCGTGTTGCTGGTTTAGAGTCGTGTTCTTGGTTTCTAGTCAACACCGTCGCCCGCCGTGCCACCATCCATCCTGGCCGCGCCACCAACTATTCGAACAACCCCCCTTTCGACCACCTCCTCGTGTTCGACCACCTAGTCGGATTCGATCACCTACTCGGGTTCGACCATCTACTCGTTTCCGTCCCGACAACCCTATCTGTTTCTTGTTGCTCTCGGACACCCCACGCACTCATCATATCGTGTTTGCCACACATAGTCCGAGAAGATTTTCCATAACCGAACGGAGCTAGCCAAAGTTCAGAGAGAGAGAGAGGGTATCTTTTAATTACCTGTCTACCCATAGCTTCTACAAAAAGTTTATGACCCATATATATCCATAGACCCAGAAGAGGGATTTTGAAGAGTTTTGACTCAAGGTCACATTCGGAAAAAAAGGAACCCTAGGTTGGGTTTCGGCAGTCAAAAAAAAGAGAGAAGAAAAGGAAGCAAAACGACCACCCCCAGGGAAGAAGAATCGGATCGACCACCCCTAGTTGGTCTACGACCACTCCTAGCCTTGCATCCTTTGAATCCTTTGTACCTAGTTCTTGTTATCGATCAGTGTTGTGCTAGGGCTAGGGATACTTTTTAGACTAGTAACCGTGACAGGTACTTTGGACCGTTATTCAACTTTGCTAATCAGGTTACGGTTTTTGCTAATGCTTGCTACATATTGTGCCTTCCGAACTCCATCAGAACAGGTTCCCTCTTGCAATCATACACACTCTCGACATGGTATCACGAACCAGCCACCGGTTGTACCACCTACTGCGTTGGTAAGAACACTTGTAAGAGTGTGGTAAGACGCTTGAGAGTGTGTGTTTCCACATTCCATCACCTAGTAGTTGATAGGGATAATACCTTTGTGTTGTCTTTTATTTTCTGCTAACCATGACAGGTGAGACGTCTGCTGAGAAAGAGTGTGTTGTAAAGGGAGAGCTCATGACGCTCTTAGATGAACAACACACTACCACTAATGAGGACATCGAGAGGAAGCTTCACGCTACCACGATCACATTACAACGCTCAATCAACGATAATATTGCAGCGCTCACTACACGTCTTGAAAGAATGGTGAGCCGGCCACCAAACATTGGACGTGAGTATGATCATGATGCATCCCAAGATCTTGAGGAGGGATATGATAATGAGAGGAGAAACTGTTATACCGGCGCTGTGTTTGCTGACCAAGATGCACGTCAACAACACCGCCTACATCACAACAGTCATGGTATGGGTGGTAATTGTAACACTCCAGCCCAACACTGAGCCTAGAATGCTACTAAACTACTCTCTAAACTAATAATTATCGACACACTATAAAATTGCAGCAAGAAAACATCAATAAACATATCCATGGACCACAAAAGAACATGCATAATTATGGATCAAGCGAGAGTAGATAAGCAAGGGGAAATATAACCAGGTAATAATCCAAAATAGCATCAACCAGTGAATCCAAATCATTGAGACAAATAGTCTAGTCCAAAATATGACCTAAACTCTATTCAGCCTCTAGCATGTCCAAGAGTAATCCAACATTGAATGAAAATGTTCTTATGGCAAATGATCATGTGATTGAAGTGTGGATCTAATCCATGTGCTCTACTCGCTCTCAGTCATGGCGTCCTCGAAGATCACCTAAAGACAACAAAAGAGCAAGGGTGAGTCCATGACTCAGCAAATACATTAATATACAACGAACAATAATAAATCAACAGTATCCAATAACTTCATTATCATCACATGCACTTCTATTAATATTCTCATGATGTTATCTTCTCTTTGTTTCACACCCATTCATCTCATATATCAATGCAACTCTAATCTACATGTCCACATGCACTTCTTTCGCGTATACCGGTATAGCATGAGTGAATGCTCGCGACAACATTCACTCTCAAGCCCGTTCCTCCACAAGGATCGGGGACCTCCTCCACTCCCGTGGAGTTGTGATCATTCATGATCACCTGCTCATATGCAAAGATGCTTATGTATGAAAAAAATGCAAACTCCATCATATTCATCATATCCAACTTTTTCCCTCATGGTTGTCAACAAAGTTATAACCATATCATTCCATTGTTTGCAATTAAATAAAATAAAAGCACAACAATAATGGTACTGAAAGATAAAGAATCACAGTGATCATCATTGATCGCTGTCTACCATGCACTTGCCTTTACTAGTTGCGACGCACGATTTGACTAGAAGATGGCAACAAGCACGACGCCTCTCCTACATTAAATACTCAAATTTCAATACAAGCTACAGCATCATAAGAATAGCAATCAATCGACATCGCTCCTACCCGTCCCCAAATATACCACGTTACTCCGGTACCGAATAGTCACCCCTAGCTGTCCTGTTACTAAAAAGAGCGTAACTTTCGACTCAAAAGTCCGATCACGACCAACCACCCAGTTCTAGATTCTAAACAAAATTCTCCATATTTTATTAGATTACCAAGTCTCCTAATTAAATCATCTAACCCTCCGTTTTTAGACCAGAAAATCGATCTGTCAGCTTCGGGACAGCGGGTCTTACTAAATTCATAACTTTTGTTTTACCCAACCAAAATTCAAGTTCTTGGATTCTACAGAACCCTTAGACAATTATCTACACCTTTCATGTAGATCAAAAACTCTAATTAGTCTAATTACTATTTTTAATCTCTGGTCTACCAAAACAGTACCGAAATATGACGACTACAAAGATAGCAGTCTTCCAAAATTCATAACTCGAGTTATACTTGTCCGATTGACATGATTAAATATTCTATAGAAAGATATCGAAATTAGCTACAATTAACTAGTAGGTGATATTTCCAAAATTCGCCATTAACGTACCTGAATAAATCGTTCAACAGAACAGCAGGCTAACAGACTCATTAATCGGCCCCTCGACTAAAAATTCTACAATCCTCTCTAATCTCTAATTAAATTAACAAAAAGAGGGAGAAAACCAGATCGTTACCACACGATGGAAACCTGGATCCCACCTTGTTTCGCCTAATTATTCCTCTTTTCTTTCCGGCTTCTTCCTTTGTCTTTACCCCTTAGCATGCCTCCTGGTTTTTTTTTCCTTGGATTCACTTTGTTGCATGCAGAGAGCTAGTGGAAGCACATCATGCATGCTTACAGCAGACGACATGCAATGCTAGATTAACTATCGTTGGCCTAGCCGAGTGGCAGCAAGTGGCCAAGCGGCTGGCGGTGGACTAGCCGAGCGGCAGTAAGCGGCCAGGCGGGCGGGCGCTCACGAGCAGGCGCGCTACGATGGTTTGGCGTCACGCGGGCTGGCCGGCAGAAGAAAAACGAAAAGGGGGTGGCGGCGCACAGAAACAAAGGAAGAAAACTAATAGGGTTTCTAGATCCCTTAATCCCCACGATCCTTTTATACCACGGCCCCGAAAAAACAACTTCTCATTTTTTTTACATGTTTTTTTTGTTTAATTACGCATAGGCCCTTACGAGGTTATTATTATTTATTTATTATTTTTTTTCCAGAATATTACAGTAATAATTTTTAGCACCACAATGCTCGTGCTAATGATGACCCATTTGCTAAAGTTAAATTTACCATACCATCTTTTCTGGGTGTTTATGATGCTGAAATTTATCTAGATTGGGAGATGATAGTTGAATAAAAGTTTAATGCCTATCTAGTTCCTGAAGTGCATAGAGTCAGACAAGCTACTAGTGAATTTAAAGATTTTGCTATTATTTCGTGGAATCAAGTAGTTAATTCTGGCTTAACACCTGATACATGGGATAGATTGAAGGTAGCTATGCATGCTAGATTTGTTCCTCCTGCTTTTAAACGTGATATGCGTAAGAAATTACAGCGCTTAGACCAAGGTAATAAATTTGCCGATGAATATTATCAAGAACTACAAATAGGCATGCTGCGTTGTAATGTTGTTGAGGATGAGGAGGATAAGATGGCTTATTTTTTTGGTGGTTTAAGGCGTGAGATTCAGGACATAGTTGATTACAAAGACTATAATGATATTAATAGGTTGTTCCAGCTTGCTTGTTTGGTTGAAAAGGAATTGCAGGGTAGACAACAAAGGATTAGGAGCAACTTTGGCAGTACGTCTACATCGAGATCAACGACGGGACAAGCCAAGATAGTCCCACCTCATGCTTTTCGGTCTGCTGCCCCCTCTGTGAGTAGGGTGCGTTCATCAGCACCATCTCCACCGTCATGCGCTGTAACACCCTAGCCCAACATTGAGCTTAGAATGCCACTAATCTACTATAACCATCTAATTTACATCAACATACTATAAAATTTCAGCAAGCATAACAACATTAAAACCCATCCACGGGTCGCATTAACACAAGCATAACACTATGACAATCATAGATAAATTAGACCTAGGAGCATAGCAAAATAATAAACCAAGATTAAAATAAACCAAGCATCTATGGTTATTCAATACCATCATGTCCTAGATATAAATATTCAGGTTATTCTAAAAGTTTATCATGTCCAATGAATCAAATAATTGGGTGAAGTGCATGATTCCAAGTGCGCTAGCCCTTCCCGAGTAAAACGTCATCACTGGTCACCTAAAAACAACAATAGAGCGAGAATGAGTCCAAGACTCAAGCAAATACATAATAAAGCCATAAAAATAGTTTATTAACCATTATCAAAGTTATCATCATCATCCATTTATTTAATGCCATTGTCATTCTCAAACAACCAAGCCATATTCCATATAGGTAAAGTTGCACAATTTAACAATTTACTTAGATATGTGAATGCACTAACATGCTCATGCTCATATGCATCTCATCACCGATACCAGATAGCTGAGTGTTCACCCGTCGATGACACACTCTATCCTTCACTCCCGTGAAGTCCCCACCAAAGTAGGATTTTATCTAGAGCTCTCTGACTAGTCATGTATCTTTCTCACCGACCTCACCGAATAGTTACATGACTTTCTCACCGACTGCTCATGCAACCCCCGTCATGATGAATGTAAATGATGCGACATCTTTATTTATTCATCAACATAGTCCATCTCATTAACTCAATATCTCCTCCTCATTATCTCAATATCATAATCTCATTCACTCAAGGTCATCAATATCATGTATAAGAATAAGCTGAACCAAAGCATAATAAATAGCATGATAAGTAATAACAATGATCATGGTGAACAACCCATTGTTCACCACTCTACCATGTACTTGCCTTCCGCTGTGTGACGAGTTAGGAGGCAACGACGAATTTCTCCACTCCCGCCCCACCGCCTACACAAATATTCATTCAAATAAGAATAACAAGACAGGACGTGGCTACAAGCGTTTTACCATAACCTCTATCTAATCAACAAAACCAAAACTCAAAATGATGAATTAACTAATCAGCCAATATCAGCCCTTCTCGAACAGCAGACGAGAAAAATCGTAATTAAATATCTGTAACTCGAATGACTTGAAACCAGTGCTCAAATACTCTTAACGCATAACACTACGAAACTCTAGTTGACTGGATCTTTTGATTCGGCCAAAACAGTGGCCTAAACAACAGATGAAAACACAAACAGATAACTGTCCAGATTACAGAACAGTAGCAAAGAAAATGATGTAACTTTCAATATACTGATCCAATTGAGGTGATCTTTATCAACTCGGAAACATAATTTCAAGGGCTACAAAACCTAGTTGGGTGGAAGTTCTGAATCGGACTCTAACTAGATCAAAACCGAGGGGCAAACCAGCAGTTCCAAATTCTCAGGCAGACAGGACAGTGCGCAATTAAAAATTCATATCTCCTAAACCGTAAGGCGGAATCTAGTGATCTCGGTGCCAAAAGAAAGATAAAGACATCAGGAACAAAACTCTAGAAGACGAAAATAACAGATTCGGCCTCTAAGTAAATCATAATGGCCCGACAAGAAAATCTGCCAAATCACGTCAGCTCTCCTGGACAGTCGCGGTAAAACTACCATATCTCCTAAACCGTAACTCCAAATCAGATGATCTCGGTGCCAAAAGAAAGCTAAGACAAAGGGCTACAACTTTCTAAGAGGTGAGAAGATCAGAAAACGTACATAACTTACCCAAAACTGACGATCAACAGTGGCGCACGGAAGAGGTCGGAGAGGCGGAGGCCACTAGGGGAATAGGGGAGGAGGGAGGGGTTTTAGGTTTTGGGAGTGGGATCCCCTCATGGCGGCCCCTCTTGGGCCTCTCGGCTGCAGCCCAGGCCCAGTTGTCAAAATAATGTGAAAACCCTTCTTGTTTCAGAATTTGTACTCCTTCTTTGCCCTTTCTTCTTCCTACCGATAGTCTAATTACCCGATTCGATTCCGAGGTATTACATTCTACCTCTTAAATAGAATTCGACCTCAATTCTTTCTATCGCTCTACTCAAGGACATTTACAATTAGCACGCTGGATTCCAGCTCCCAAGTCGCTTTTCGCTCGGTCCGATGCATCCACCGCACATTTACTAACTAACGATTATGTTGTATTATTCATCCCGCTCTTTTAGAGCCACTCCAAAGCAGGACTCGATAGCACATCGACTCGTGGTTCGACGGCTCTCAAGAAACCTCATGCCCAGATGCCTCAAGTACTCCTCGACACCGGGTTGCACAAAACATTGTATACCTCGGGCCAGACTCGAGACGGTCCTAGTGATTCTCCTCCTTCCAAAATCACTGCAGCCTTCCAAAACAAACCTTTGTACCTTAGGCCACTCTTCTCTTGGTACCAAATAACACAACCAACACAAAACACTGAACTCTTGTTCCACGCCTCAATCAGCTTCTTTCACCTTAACAAGGAGCACAACCGTAAACCAGAACGTAAAATGTAACTCGCTTTTAAACAACTATTTTGCAAACAGATCCCAACTTGAAAATAAAAGATTCTCATCGAACCATGCATTAACAACTCCCTACCAATGTAATCAAATCCAAAGTTGAAGATTTATCTCAAGAACCTTTTCCATTTCCCAATGTAGACAATTTGCAAATAAACACCAAGTAAGCCAAGCTTAAAATCACTCGAATGCTCAAATCAATATCTTCCTTTATTCTTTATGAATCTGAAAGAACCACACATACCCGCATAAAGCCAAATCAAATTTGCAAATGACACCGTCATGACACGTTGTTCGAACAAGAATTAAGAGAGCATTCTATTACCCAAGAAAACACTCGCTCCCTCAATCCTTATTTTAGGAATAAAAATTCATTTAGATTCTCGTATTCCCAATTAACACGATGCTCCTTTCTCTTATCCAATGATTTCAAAGCGTTGCTCAACCCGAAAGCAACAACCACACTCATGTAGAGAGACTCTACTAATCCACAAATACATGCTCTAGCCAACTCCTCTACCAAATGAATCACTTTGATAAATAATTTCCAACGCACCTCAATATAGATTGCACCCACGAGCACATCTTCTCAATCCTTTAAGAATAATTAACTTAAAATTCGCAAAGACACACACCCTCATTTACTACACCCAAAGGATGCTATCAATGATCATCGTGCTATTTAAAATCCACTTTGTTCCACTATTTCTACACAATCTCATTAGCCTCCAAGGTCCTAGCATAGAACACCAAGTCAAAATTTTCAATCTCCATGTCTCGTAAATGTATTTCGATGCAACCGATATGAAAACTCTCAAGTCCGATGACTAAGATTCTCACCATCTAAGCGTATTCATTCATTAACAACCACGAAAAACTTATTCTCAACCAAATTATCTTTAGAGAGATTCTAACTCCTAGAGGGTTACTCATCAAGCCAAGTCGCACTGTAATAATTCAAAGAATCCCTACTCTCCCATCAATTGACATTACAATCGATTTCTTCGCTAATCCTCGCTCTCATTAACTTATACCTTCATTTTTTTGCCTATACAATCGGCACATTACTCAATTCATCCGTAATAGACTAACCAAGATTTTCATGCTTTCAACAATTCTAATGTTCCACTCAACATGAACAAATAATCTTTGACCGCAAACACTATAGGTTCTATTAGTTACAAATATTGCCATCGGTTTGGCCCCAAAGACCAAACTTTCTATTTAAGGTAAACCTCTCCAAGGACTAGTCCAAGAAATCAACTTATCACTCAATGCATCTCAAACAAATTGACACGCAGAGTCTCACCCAAAATCATCTCCTTGACCACCACTATCAAGTTGCCATTATACATCCTAAAAGATATTGCAACACGAATCGCTTAATCTTTTCTCAAAAGAAGCTATAGGTAGAAACACGCTTCAAAGACGTAAAAATATTTACCACTCGCAGAGACACAAAACCAATGGAGAGAGTCAAATAGCCAAGATCTCGGAAAATAGAGGACGAGACCACAATTGAGCTCACAAATTCCACTAGAAGCTTAATTTTCAACCTCAACAAACAAGAATAAAACATTGCCATTGAAACTCAAGAAACTCTTAAGCGACAACAACCAAAATGTTAAACACACTTTATTAAGTTTGCCACCGCAAAACTTAACTCCAAATACCTCTACCACACTCTTTTCCTTAACAACGAAAATAATTTTCTTTGTGTACCACATCACTTGCCACCTCTAACAAGAAGTGCCTTAAAACCAGAGCACACTAATTACTTAAGAACCCCGTAGAACATTCTCACACCTCGATCAATCTATTTTTTTGCTCAACAGTTTAAATTTACTACAAGAATCATGATTTACCAAAAGTTCATGAATACAAAACTCTTAAACTTATCATTTATCCGATATTACACAAGGCGGTCAAATTACTTTCTTTCGAAAGAATCATCACCGCTCCCGCAAGTCACAATCCATTGCGCATAATCTCACTAACATTTAGAATAACACACTCTTTAACATGATTCCTTATCGTCAACTCTTCCATTGTAAAGCTCCAAAAGTTCACCGAATTGGTATAAACCACTTTATCATCTCAACTTCAAATTGAGGGTATACTAAAATCATGCAACCTCACTACAACCACTACTTTAATTTAGAGGGAATCTACTACACAATTTAATAGGTTATACCAAAACCCTTTCATCAGAGGCATACTATTATCCGACAATTTCATCGTCATGCAAACACTGCCTCCTATTCAATCATATCATAAACCCTTCTAAAAGAAACACAATAAACTATTTCATAATATTTCGTTATTTCAATAATATTCTAACGGTCAACTTGTCCTAGAGATTATCCGATACACAAACCACACTATCAATGCAAACCTCTTTTAACAAGGCCATGCAAAGTACAGCCAACCTCATAAAACACACATGAATAAATTACTTTTAAATTTCAACCCTTTACCTCTTAACAATGCTCACACTAATCTAGTACACACTAATTCCAACTGAGGTTATCACAAACCATTGATGGTTATCCAATCATGGACTAATCTATGGTTCTTTCTCTATTTGTATTCCCTGCATACACAAGATCATCAAGTAACCAATCAAAGAAAGTTCCATATCATTATCTATCGAGACAACAATGAACAAATCCTTATGTCTCTCATTCTACACCGTTAGATTAGCCTATCGAGACCAAATAATCCAACAAGTTTAGCAAACTACACAATTCTAATAATCAACCATTTCATCAATGTTCCACACTTTTAATAACTCTATTGATTCCAACAAAGTATAGTCACCCTCATATTCACAAACTCATCAAGAACTACTAGAGGACAATATCGACTTACCCGATTTCACTTCAGGTACTCGTTAAAATTTATTATGCACCGCATCGCAAACCCAGCCGATAACCCATATCATACCCATTAATTTCTTTGATAGTAACCTCCCACTTAACCATGAGAATACATCGCTAAAAGGATTTAACATTTTCTTTCATAAAAGAGAACCATTCAACTTCAACGCCGTAATACCCAAAAGAGTTACATTGAGTCAAACCTTCCACATACTAAAAGACTCACAAAAGAAAACCTTCATTATCCAAATCATCAAGCTAAATACATGGGTCATGTTTACCAATAAGAAAGACAAAACTCCAATTCAAAGGTCAACCTTGACAATTAACCAAGCTCACCAAGAGCAAGAATAACTCAACAATTGGGAAAACAATAATTGCTTTAAGAGACAAGTTAAGCCAACTAAACACATTAATCTTTCTCAAGCAACCATCAACCACAATGAACTTCTCAAGGACCAAATAGAACTTTTCAACATGTCGCTTTGTACCCACTAATCCATGAGAATTCATCAACCAACAATGGCTAATCGAATATCCCAATGGAAACTCAAGAAAACAACAAGCTTCCCAAGGAGACCCATCCCCAACTTTCATAACAAAGTTTCTCGAGTAAACACTTCCCTTTTCCCTACCACCAACTAAGAAGACAACCCGACCATACCTATGGCCATAACCACAATCTCTACCTCTCAAAGATCTACTATCATCACATATAACAATCACGTAACCAAATCATAAGCATTCATAATCAATTCATATCAAGAATAATCAATGCTACATAACGGAAACGTAAATGCAATGCTTTGCCCATTCCCATCCCATCGTGCACCAATGTGTCAAGTTTTAAGTTAATTAACCATTAACATATTTTTTTGTACAAATCAAGTTACCTAAGTTGTTAACCTATTCACCACGGATCTAAAGCCGTGCTCGATACTAATCAGTAACACCTCAAATTTCAACATTGAGCTTAGAATGCCACTAATCTACTATAACCATCTAATTTACATCAACATACTATAAAATTTCAGCAAGCATAACAACATTAAAACCCATCCACGGGTCGCATTAACACAAGCATAACACTATGACAATCATAGATAAATTAGACCTAGGAGCATAGCAAAATAATAAACCAAGATTAAAATAAACCAAGCATCTATGGTTATTCAATACCATCATGTCCTAGATATAAATATTCAGGTTATTCTAAAAGTTTATCATGTCCAATGAATCAAATAATTGGGTGAAGTGCATGATTCCAAGTGCGCTAGCCCTTCCCGAGTAAAACGTCATCACTGGTCACCTAAAAACAACAATAGAGCAAGAATGAGTCCAAGACTCAGCAAATACATAATAAAGCCATAAAAATAGTTTATTAACCATTATCAAAGTTATCATCATCATCCATTTATTTAATGCCATTGTCATTCTCAAACAACCAAGCCATATTCCATATAGGTAAAGTTGCACAATTTAACAATTTACTTAGATATGCGAATGCACTAACATGCTCATGCTCATATGCATCTCATCACCGATACCAGATAGCTGAGTGTTCACCCGTCGATGACACACTCTATCCTTCACTCCCGTGAAGTCCCCACCAAAGTAGGATTTTATCTAGAGCTCTCCTGACTAGTCATGTATCTTTCTCACCGACCTCACCGAATAGTTACATGACTTTCTCACCGACTGCTCATGCAACCCCTGTCATGATGAATGTAAATGATGCGACATCTTTATTTATTCATCAACATAGTCCATCTCATTAACTCAATATCTCCTCCTCATTATCTCAATATCATAATCTCATTCACTCAAGGTCATCAATATCATGTATAAGAATAAGCTGAACCAAAGCATAATAAATAGCATGATAAGTAATAACAATGATCATGGTGAACAACCCATTGTTCACCACTCTACCATGTACTTGCCTTCCGCGCTGTGACGAGTTAGGAGGCAACGACGGAATTTCTCCACTCCCTGCCCCACCGCCTACACAAATATTCATTCGAAATAAGAATAACAAGACAGGACGTGGCTACAAGCGTTTTACCATAACCCTCTATCTAATCAACAAAACCAAAAACTCAAAATGATGAATTAACTAATCACCAATATCAGCCCTTCGAACAGCAGACGAGAAAAATCGTAATTAAATATCTGTAACTCGAATGACTTGAAACCAGTGCTCAAATACTCTTAACGCATAACACTACGAAACTCTAGTTGACTGGATCTTTTGATTCGGCCAAAACAGTGGCCTAAACAACAGATGAAAACACAAACAGATAACTGTCCAGATTACAGAACAGTAGCAAAGAAAATGATGTAACTTTCAATATACTGATCCAATTGAGGTGATCTTTATCAACTCGGAAAGATAATTTCAAGGGCTACAAAAACCTAGTTGGGTGGAAGTTCTGAATCGGCCTCTAACTAGATCAAAACCGAGGGGCAAACCAGCAGTTCCAAATTCTCAGGCAGACAGGACAGTGCGCAATTAAAACTTCATATCTCCTAAACCGTAAGGCGGAATCTAGTGATCTAGGTGCCAAAAGAAAGATAAAGACATCAGGAACAAAACTCTAGAAGACGAAAATAACAGATTCGGCCTCTAAGTAAATCATAATGGCCCGACAAGAAAATCTGCCAAATCACGTCAGCTCTCCTGGACAGTCGCGGTAAAACTACCATATCTCCTAAACCGTAACTCCAAATCAGATGATCTCGGTGCCAAAAGAAAGCTAAGACAAAGGGCTACAACTTTCTAAGAGGTGAGAAGATCAGAAAACGTACATAACTTACCCAAAACTGACGATCAACAGTGGCGCACGGAAGAGGTCGGGAGAGGCGGAGGCCACTAGGGGGAATAGGGGGAGGAGGGGAGGGGTTTTAGGGTTTTGGGGAGTGGGATCCCCCCTCATGGCCGGCCCCCTCTTGGGCCCCTCCTGGGCTGCAGCCCAGGGCCCAGGTTGTCAAAATAATGTGAAAAACCCCTTCTTGTTTCAGAATTTGTACTCCCTTCTTTGCCCTTTCTTCTTCCGACTGATAGTCTAATTACCCGATTCGATTCCGAGGTATTACATTCTACCCCCCTTAAATAGAATTCGACCCCGAATTCTTTCTATCGTTCTACTCGAAGGACATTTACAATTAGCACGCGGGATTCCAGCTCCCAAGTCGCTTTTTCGCTCGGTCTGATGCATCCACCGCACATTTACTAACTAACGTATTATGTTGTATTATTCATCCCGCTCTTTTTAGAGCCACTCCAAAGGCAGGACTCGATAGCACAGTCTGACTCGTGGTTCGACGGCTCTCAAGAAACCTCATGCTCCAGATGCCTCAAGTACTCCCTCGACACCGGGTTGCACAAAACATTGTATACCCTGGGCCAGGACTCGAGACGGTCCTAGTGATTCTCCTCCTTCCAAAATCACTGCAGCTTCCAAAAACAAACCTTTGTACCTTAGGCCACTCTTCTCTTCGGTACCAAATAACACAACCAACACAAAACACCTGGAACTCTTGTTCCACGTCTCAATCAGTTCTTTCACCTTAACAAGGAGCACAACCGTAAACCAGGAACGTAAAACAGAACTCGTTTTTAAACAACTATTTTGCAAACAGATCCCAACTTGAAAATAAAAGATTCTCATCGTAACCATGCATTAACAACTCCCTACCAACAGAATCAAATCCAAAGTTGAAGATTTATCTCAAGAACCTTTTCCATTTCCCAATGTAGACAATTTGCAAATAAACACCAAGTAAGCCAAGCGAAAATCACTCGAATGCTCAAATCAATATCTTCCTTTATTCTTTATGAATCGGAAAGAACCACACATACCCGCATAAAGCCAAATCAAATTTGCAAATGACACCCGTCATGACACGTTGCTCGAACAAGAATTAAGAGAGCATTCTATTACCCAAGAAAACACTCTGCTCCCTCAATCCTTATGTTAGGAATAAAAATTCATTTAGATTCTGGTATTCCCAATTAACACGATGCTCCTTTCTCTTATCCAACAGCCTCAAAGCGTTGCTCAACCCGAAAGCAACAACCACACTCATGTAGAGAGACTCTACTAATCCACAAATACATGCTCTAGCCAACTCCTCTACCAAATGAATCACTTTGATAAATAATTTCCAACGTACCTCAATATAGATTGCACCCACGAGCACATCTTCTCAATCCTTTAAGAATAATTAACTTAAAATTCGCAGCACACACACCCTCATTTACTACACCCAAAGGATGCTATCAATGATCATCGTGCTATTTAAAATCCACTTTGTTCCACTATTTCTACACAATCTCATTAGCCTCCAAGGTCCTAGCATAGAACACCAAGTCAAAATTTTCAATCTCCATGTCTCGTGTAAATGTATTTCGATGCAACTGATATGAAAACTCTCAAGTCCGATGACTAAGATTCTCACCATCTAAGCGTATTCATTCATTAACAACCACCTGAAAAACTTATTCTCAACCAAATTATCTTTAGAGAGATTCTAACTCCTAGAGGGTTACTCATCAAGCCAAGTCGCACTGTAATAATTCAAACAATCCCTACTCTCCCATCAATTGACATTACAATCGATTTCTTCGCTAATCCTCGCTCTCATTAACTTGTACCTTCATTTTTTTTTGCCTATACAATCTGGCACATTACTCAATTCATCTGTAATAGACTAACCAAGATTTTCATGCTTTCAACAATTCTAATGTTCCACTCAACATGAACAAATAATCTTTGACCGCAAACACTATAGGTTCTATTAGTTACAAATATTGCCATCGGTTTGGCCCCAAAGACCAAACTTTCTATTTAAGGTAAACCTCTCCAAGGACTAGTCCAAGAAATCAACTTATCACTCAATGCATCTCAAACAAATTGACACGCAGAGTCTCACCCAAAATCATCTCCTTGACCACCACTATCAAGTTGCCATTATACATCCTAAAAGATATTGCAACACGAATCGCTTAATCTTTTCTCAAAAGAAGCTATAGGTAGAAACACGTTCAAAGACGTAAAAATATTTACCACTCGCAGAGACACAAAACCAATGGAGAGAGTCAAATAGCCAAGATCTCGGAAAATAGAGGACGAGACCACAATTGAGCTCACAAATTCCACTAGAAGCTTAATTTTCAACCCTCAACAAACAAGAATAAAACATTGCCATTGAAACTCAAGAAACTCTTAGCGACAACAACCAAAATGTTAAACACACTTTATTAAGTTTGCCATGCAAAACTTAACTCCAAATACCTCTACCACACTCTTTTCCTTAACAACGAAAATAATTTTCTTTGTGTACCACATCACTTGCCACCTCTAACAAGAAGTGCCTTAAAACCAGAGCACACTAATTACTTAAGAACCCCGTAGAACATTCTCACACCTCGATCAATCTATTTTTTTTTTGCTCAACAGTTTCAGCTACTACAGTAATCATGATTTACCAAAAGTTCATGAATACAAAACTCTTAAACTTATCATTTATCCGATATTACACAAGGCGGTCAAATTACTTTCTTTCTGAAAGAATCATCACCGCTCCCGCAAGTCACAATCCATTGCAGACAATCTCACTAACATTTAGAATAACACACTCTTTAACATGATTCCTTATCGTCAACTCTTCCATTGTAAAGCTCCAAAAGTTCACCGAATTGGTATAAACCACTTTATCATCTCAACTTCAAATTGAGGGTATACTAAAATCATGCAACCTCACTACAACCACTACTTTAATTTAGAGGGAATCTACTACACAATTTAATAGGTTATACCAAAACCCTTTCATCAGAGGCATACTATTATCCGACAATTTCATCGTCATGCAAACACCTGTCTCCTATTCAATCATATCATAAACCCTTCTAAAAGAAACACAATAAACTATTTCATAATATTTCTGTTATTTCAATAATATTCTAACGGTCAACTTGTCCTAGAGATTATCTGATACACAAACCACACTATCAATGCAAACCTCTTTTAACAAGGCCATGCAGCCGCAGGCCAACCTCATAAAACACACATGAATAAATTACTTTTAAATTTCAACCCTTTACCTCTTAACAATGCTCACACTAATCTAGTACACACTAATTCCAACTGAGGTTATCACAAACCATTGATGGTTATCCAATCATGGACGAATCTATGGTTCTTTCTCTATTTGTATTCCTCGGGCATACACAAGATCATCAAGTAACCAATCAAAGAAAGTTCTATATCATTATCTCTCGAGACAACAAATGAACAAATCCTTATGTCTCTCATTCTACACCGTTAGATTAGCCTATCGAGACCAAATAATCCAACAAGTTTAGCAAACTACACAATTCTAATAATCAACCATTTCATCAATGTTCCACACTTTTAATAACTCTATTGATTCCAACAAAGTATAGTCACCCTCATATTCACAAACTCATCAAGAACTACTAGAGGACAATATCGACTTACCCGATTTCACTTCGAGGGTACTCGTTAAAATTTATTATGCACCATGATCGCAAACCCAGTCGATAACCCATATCATACCCATTAATTTCTTTGATAGTAACCTCCCACTTAACCATGAGAATACATCGCTAAAAGGATTTAACATTTTCTTTCATAAAAGAGAACCATTCAACTTCAACGCTCAGAATACCCAAAAGAGTTACATTGAGTCAAACCTTCCACATACTAAAAGACTCACAAAAGAAAACCTTCATTATCCAAATCATCAAGCGAAATACATGGGTCATGTTTACCAATAAGAAAGACAAAACTCCAATTCAAAGGTCAACCTTGACAGTTAACCAAGCTCACCAGTAGCAAGAATAACTCAACAATTGGGAAAACAATAATTGCTTTAAGAGACAAGTTAAGCCAACGGAAACACATTAATCTTTCTCGAAGCAACCATCAACCACAATGAACTTCTCAAGGACCAAATAGAACTTTTCAACATGTCGCTTTGTACCCACTAATCCATGAGAATTCATCAACCAACAATGGCTAATCAGAATATCCCAATGGAAACTCAAGAAAACAACAAGCTTCCCAAGGAGACCCATCCCCAACTTTCATAACAAAGTTTCTCGAGTAAACACTTCCCTTTTCCCTACCACCAACGGCAAGACAACCCGACCATACCTATGGCCATAACCACAATCTCTACCTCTCAAAGATCTACTATCATCACATATAACAATCACGTAACCAAATCATAAGCATTCATAATCAATTCATATCAAGAATAATCAATGCTACATAACGGAAACGTAAATGCAATGCTTTGCCCATTCCCATCCTACTGTGCACCAATGTGTCAAGTTTTAAGTTAATTAACCATTAACATATTTTTTTTGTACAAATCAAGTTACCTAAGTTGCTAACCTATTCACCACGGATCTAAAGCCGTGCTCGATACCAATCAGCGTAACACCCATTCAACATTGAGCTTAGAATGCCACTAATCTACTATAACCATCTAATTTACATCAACATACTATAAAATTTCAGCAAGCATAACAACATTCAAACCCATCCACGGGTCGCATTAACACAAGCATAACACTATGACAATCATAGATAAATTAGACCTAGGAGCATAGCAAAATAATAAACCAAGATTAAAATAAACCAAGCATCTATGGTTATTCAATACCATCATGTCCTAGATATAAATATTCAGGTTATTCTAAAAGTTTATCATGTCCAATGAATCAAATAATTGGGTGAAGTGCATGATTCCAAGTGCGCTAGCCCTTCCCGAGTAAAACGTCATCTTGGTCACCTAAAAACAACAATAGAGCAAGAATGAGTCCAAGACTCAAAGCAAATACATAATAAAGCCATAAAAATAGTTTATTAACCATTATCAAAGTTATCATCATCATCCATTTATTTAATGCCATTGTCATTCTCAAACAACCAAGCCATATTCCATATAGGTAAAGTTGCACAATTTAACAATTTACTTAGATATGCGAATGCACTAACATGCTCATGCTCATATGCATCTCATCACCGATATCCCAGTATAGCGGAGTGTTCACCGTCGATGACACACTCTATCCTTCACTCCCGTGAAGTCCCCACCAAAGTAGGATTTTATCTAGAGCTCTCCTGACTAGTCATGTATCTTTCTCACCGACCTCACCGAATAGTTACATGACTTTCTCACCGACTGCTCATGCAACCCCTGTCATGATGAATGTAAATGATGCGACATCTTTATTTATTCATCAACATAGTCCATCTCATTAACTCAATATCTCCTCCTCATTATCTCAATATCATAATCTCATTCACTCAAGGTCATCAATATCATGTATAAGAATAAGCTGAACCAAAGCATAATAAATAGCATGATAAGTAATAACAATGATCATGGTGAACAACCCATTGTTCACCACTCTACCATGTACTTGCCTTCCGTGGTGTGGACGAGTTAGGAGGCAACGACGAATTTCTCCACTCCCGCCCCACCGCCTACACAAATATTCATTCAAATAAGAATAACAAGACAGGACGTGGCTACAAGCGTTTTACCATAACCTCTATCTAATCAACAAAACCAAAAACTCAAAATGATGAATTAACTAATCACCAATATCAGCCCTTCGAACAGCAGTACGAGAAAAATCGTAATTAAATATCTGTAACTCGAATGACTTGAAACCAGTGCTCAAATACTCTTAACGCATAACACTACGAAACTCTAGTTGACTGGATCTTTTGATTCGGCCAAAACAGTGGCCTAAACAACAGATGAAAACACAAACAGATAACTGTCCAGATTACAGAACAGTAGCAAAGAAAATGATGTAACTTTCAATATACTGATCCAATTGAGGTGATCTTTATCAACTCGGAAAGATAATTTCAAGGGCTACAAAACCTAGTTGGGTGGAAGTTCTGAATCGGCCTCTAACTAGATCAAAACCGAGGGGCAAACCAGCAGTTCCAAATTCTCAGGCAGACAGGACAGTGCGCAATTAAAACTTCATATCTCCTAAACCGTAAGGCGGAATCTAGTGATCTAGGTGCCAAAAGAAAGATAAAGACATCAGGAACAAAACTCTAGAAGACGAAAATAACAGATTCGGCCTCTAAGTAAATCATAATGGCCCGACAAGAAAATCTGCCAAATCACGTCAGCTCTCCTGGACAGTCGCGGTAAAACTACCATATCTCCTAAACCGTAACTCCAAATCAGATGATCTCGGTGCCAAAAGAAAGCTAAGACAAAGGGCTACAACTTTCTAAGAGGTGAGAAGATCAGAAAACGTACATAACTTACCCAAAACTGACGATCAACAGTGGCGCACGGAAGAGGTCGGGAGAGGCGGAGGCCACTAGGGGGAATAGGGGGAGGAGGGGAGGGGTTTTAGGGTTTTGGGGAGTGGGATCCCCCCTCATGGCCGGCCCCCTCTTGGGCCCCTCCTGGGCTGCAGCCCAGGGCCCAGGTTGTCAAAATAATGTGAAAACCCCTTCTTGTTTCAGAATTTGTACTCCTTCTTTGCCCTTTCTTCTTCCGACTGATAGTCTAATTACCCGATTCGATTCCGAGGTATTACATTCTACCCCCCTTAAATAGAATTCGACCTCGAATTCTTTCTATCGTTCTACTCGAAGGACATTTACAATTAGCACGCGGGATTCCAGCTCCCAAGTCGCTTTTTCGCTCGGTCTGATGCATCCACCGCACATTTACTAACTAACGTATTATGTTGTATTATTCATCCCGCTCTTTTTAGAGCCACTCCAAAGGCAGGACTCGATAGCACAGTCTGACTCGTGGTTCGACGGCTCTCAAGAAACCTCATGCTCCAGATGCCTCAAGTACTCCCTCGACACCGGGTTGCACAAAACATTGTATACCCTGGGCCAGGACTCGAGACGGTCCTAGTGATTCTCCTCCTTCCAAAATCACTGCAGCTTCCAAAAACAAACCTTTGTACCTTAGGCCACTCTTCTCTTCGGTACCAAATAACACAACCAACACAAAACACCTGGAACTCTTGTTCCACGTCTCAATCAGTTCTTTCACCTTAACAAGGAGCACAACCAGTAAACCAGAACGTAAAATGAACTCGTTTTAAACAACTATTTTGCAAACAGATCCCAACTTGAAAATAAAAGATTCTCATCGTAACCATGCATTAACAACTCCCTACCAACAGAATCAAATCCAAAGTTGAAGATTTATCTCAAGAACCTTTTCCATTTCCCAATGTAGACAATTTGCAAATAAACACCAAGTAAGCCAAGCGAAAATCACTCGAATGCTCAAATCAATATCTTCCTTTATTCTTTATGAATCGGAAAGAACCACACATACCCGCATAAAGCCAAATCAAATTTGCAAATGACACCGTCATGACACGTTGTTCGAACAAGAATTAAGAGAGCATTCTATTACCCAAGAAAACACTCTGCTCCCTCAATCCTTATTTTAGGAATAAAAATTCATTTAGATTCTGGTATTCCCAATTAACACGCTGCTCCTTTCTCTTATCCAACAGCCTCAAAGCGTTGCTCAACCCGAAAGCAACAACCACACTCATGTAGAGAGACTCTACTAATCCACAAATACATGCTCTAGCCAACTCCTCTACCAAATGAATCACTTTGATAAATAATTTCCAACGTACCTCAATATAGATTGCACCCACGAGCACATCTTCTCAATCCTTTAAGAATAATTAACTTAAAATTCGCAGCACACACACCCTCATTTACTACACCCAAAGGATGCTATCAATGATCATCGTGCTATTTAAAATCCACTTTGTTCCACTATTTCTACACAATCTCATTAGCCTCCAAGGTCCTAGCATAGAACACCAAGTCAAAATTTTCAATCTCCATGTCTCGTGTAAATGTATTTCGATGCAACTGATATGAAAACTCTCAAGTCCGATGACTAAGATTCTCACCATCTAAGCGTATTCATTCATTAACAACCACCTGAAAAACTTATTCTCAACCAAATTATCTTTAGAGAGATTCTAACTCCTAGAGGGTTACTCATCAAGCCAAGTCGCACTGTAATAATTCAAGAATCCCTACTCTCCCATCAATTGACATTACAATCGATTTCTTCGCTAATCCTCGCTCTCATTAACTTATACCTTCATTTTTTTGCCTATACAATCGGCACATTACTCAATTCATCCGTAATAGACTAACCAAGATTTTCATGCTTTCAACAATTCTAATGTTCCACTCAACATGAACAAATAATCTTTGACCATAAACACTATAGGTTCTATTAGTTACAAATATTGCCATCGGTTTGGCCCCAAAGACCAAACTTTCTATTTAAGGTAAACCCTCTCCAAGGACTAGTCCAAGAAATCAACTTATCACTCAATGCATCTCAAACAAATTGACACGCAGAGTCTCACCCAAAATCATCTCCTTGACCACCACTATCAAGTTGCCATTATACATCCTAAAAGATATTGCAACACGAATCGGTTAATCTTTTCTCAAAAGAAGCTATAGGTAGAAACACGTCAAAGACGTAAAAATATTTACCACTCGCAGTAGACACAAAACCAATGGAGAGAGTCAAATAGCCAAGATCTCGGAAAATAGAGGACGAGACCACAATTGAGCTCACAAATTCCACTAGAAGCGAATTTTCAACCCTCAACAAACAAGAATAAAACATTGCCATTGAAACTCAAGAAACTCTTAAGCGACAACAACCAAAATGTTAAACACACTTTATTAAGTTTGCCAGCTGCAAAACTTAACTCCAAATACCTCTACCACACTCTTTTCCTTAACAACGAAAATAATTTTCTTTGTGTACCACATCACTTGCCACCTCTAACAAGAAGTGCCTTAAAACCAGAGCACACTAATCACTTAAGAACCCCGTAGAACATTCTCACACCTCGATTAATCTATTTTTTTGCTCAACAGTTTATTTACTACAAGAATCATGATTTACCAAAAGTTCATGAATACAAAACTCTTAAACTTATCATTTATCCGATATTACACAAGGCGGTCAAATTACTTTCTTTCGAAAGAATCATCACCGCTCCCATAAGTCACAATCCATTGCGCATAATCTCACTAACATTTAGAATAACACACTCTTTAACATGATTCCTTATCGTCAACTCTTCCATTGTAAAGCTCCAAAAGTTCACCGAATTGGTATAAACCACTTTATCATCTCAACTTCAAATTGAGGGTATACTAAAATCATGCAACCTCACTACAACCACTACTTTAATTTAGAGGGAATCTACTACACAATTTAATAGGTTATACCAAAACCCTTTCATCGAGGCATACTATTATCCGACAATTTCATCGTCATGCAAACACCTGTCTCCTATTCAATCATATCATAAACCCTTCTAAAAGAAACACAATAAACTATTTCATAATATTTCTGTTATTTCAATAATATTCTAACGGTCAACTTGTCCTAGAGATTATCTGATACACAAACCACACTATCAATGCAAACCTCTTTTAACAAGGCCATGCGTGCATGAGCCAACCTCATAAAACACACATGAATAAATTACTTTTAAATTTCAACCCTTTACCTCTTAACAATGCTCACACTAATCTAGTACACACTAATTCCAACTGAGGTTATCACAAACCATTGATGGTTATCCAATCATGGACGAATCTATGGTTCTTTCTCTATTTGTATTCCCTCGGGCATACACAAGATCATCAAGTAACCAATCAAAGAAAGTTCCATATCATTATCTCTCGAGACAACGATCGAACAAATCCTTATGTCTCTCATTCTACACCGTTAGATTAGCCTATCGAGACCAAATAATCCAACAAGTTTAGCAAACTACACAATTCTAATAATCAACCATTTCATCAATGTTCCACACTTTTAATAACTCTATTGATTCCAACAAAGTATAGTCACCCTCATATTCACAAACTCATCAAGAACTACTAGAGGACAATATCGACTTACCCGATTTCACTTCGAGGTACTCGTTAAAATTTATTATGCACCGATCGCAAACCCAGGCTGATAACCCATATCATACCCATTAATTTCTTTGATAGTAACCTCCCACTTAACCATGAGAATACATCGCTAAAAGGATTTAACATTTTCTTTCATAAAAGAGAACCATTCAACTTCAACGCTCAGAATACCCAAAAGAGTCACATTGAGTCAAACCTTCCACATACTAAAAGACTCACAAAAGAAAACCTTCATTATCGAAATCATCAAGCGAAATACATGGGTCATGTTTACCAATAAGAAAGACAAAACTCCAATTCAAAGGTCAACCTTGACAGTTAACCAAGCTCACCAGTAGCAAGAATAACTCAACAATTGGGAAAACAATAATTGCTTTAAGAGACAAGTTAAGCCAACGGAAACACATTAATCTTTCTCGAAGCAACCATCAACCACAATGAACTTCTCAAGGACCAAATAGAACTTTTCAACATGTCGCTTTGTACCCACTAATCCATTAGAATTCATCAACCAACAATGGCTAATCAGAATATCCCAATGGAAACTCAAGAAAACAACAAGCTTCCCAAGGAGACCCATCCCCAACTTTCATAACAAAGTTTCTCGAGTAAACACTTCCCTTTTCCCTACCACCAACGGCGGTACAACCGACCATACCTATGGCCATAACCACAATCTCTACCTCTCAAAGATCTACTATCATCACATATAACAATCACGTAACCAAATCATAAGCATTCATAATCAATTCATATCAGCAATAATCAATGCTACATAACGGAAACGTAAATGCAATGCTTTGCCCATTCCCATCCTACTGTGCACCAATGTGTCAAGTTTTAAGTTAATTAACCATTAACATATTTTTTTTGTACAAATCAAGTTACCTAAGTTGCTAACCTATTCACCACGGATCTAAAGCCGTGCTCGATACCAATCTGTAACACCCCCAAATTTCAACATTGAGCTTAGAATGCCACTAATCTACTATAACCATCTAATTTACATCAACATACTATAAAATTTCAGCAAGCATAACAACATTAAAACCCATCCACAGTCGCATTAACACAAGCATAACACTATGACAATCATAGATAAATTAGACCTAGGAGCATAGCAAAATAATAAACCAAGATTAAAATAAACCAAGCATCTATGGTTATTCAATACCATCATGTCCTAGATATAAATATTCAGGTTATTCTAAAAGTTTATCATGTCCAATGAATCAAATAATTGGGTGAAGTGCATGATTCCAAGTGCGCTAGCCCTTCCCGAGTAAAACGTCATCACTGGTCACCTAAAAACAACAATAGAGCAAGAATGAGTCCAAGACTCAGCAAATACATAATAAAGCCATAAAAAATAGTTTATTAACCATTATCAAAGTTATCATCATCATCCATTTATTTAATGCCATTGTCATTCTCAAACAACCAAGCCATATTCCATATAGGTAAAGTTGCACAATTTAACAATTTACTTAGATATGCGAATGCACTAACATGCTCATGCTCATATGCATCTCATCAGCTGATACCGGTATAGCGGAGTGTTCACCCGTCGATGACACACTCTATCCTTCACTCCCGTGAAGTCCCCACCAAAGTAGGATTTTATCTAGAGCTCTCCGGACTAGTCATGTATCTTTCTCACCGACCTCACCGGAATAGTTACATGACTTTCTCACCGACCTGGCTCATGCAACCCCTGTCATGATGAATGTAAATGATGCGACATCTTTATTTATTCATCAACATAGTCCATCTCATTAACTCAATATCTCCTCCTCATTATCTCAATATCATAATCTCATTCACTCAAGGTCATCAATATCATGTATAAGAATAAGCTGAACCAAAGCATAATAAATAGCATGATAAGTAATAACAATGATCATGGTGAACAACCCATTGTTCACCACTCTACCATGTACTTGCCTTCCGCGCTGTGACGAGTTAGGAGGCAACGACGGAATTTCTCCACTCCCCCTGCCCCACCGCTACACAAATATTCATTCGAAATAAGAATAACAAGACAGGACGTGGCTACAAGCGTTTTACCATAACCCTCTATCTAATCAACAAAACCAAAAACTCAAAATGATGAATTAACTAATCACCAATATCAGCCCTTACGAACAGCAGACGAGAAAAATCGTAATTAAATATCTGTAACTCCGAATGACTTGAAACCAGTGCTCAAATACTCTTAACGCATAACACTACGAAACTCTAGTTGACTGGATCTTTTGATTCGGCCAAAACAGTGGCCTAAACAACAGATGAAAACACAAACAGATAACTGTCCAGATTACAGAACAGTAGCAAAGAAAATGATGTAACTTTCAATATACTGATCCAATTGAGGTGATCTTTATCAACTCGGAAAGATAATTTCAAGGGCTACAAAAACCTAGTTGGGTGGAAGTTCTGAATCGGACTCTAACTAGATCAAAACCGAGGGGCAAACCAGCAGTTCCAAATTCTCAGGCAGACAGGACAGTGCGCAATTAAAAATTCATATCTCCTAAACCGTAAGGCGGAATCTAGTGATCTAGGTGCCAAAAGAAAGATAAAGACATCAGGAACAAAACTCTAGAAGACGAAAATAACAGATTCGGCCTCTAAGTAAATCATAATGGCCCGACAAGAAAATCTGCCAAATCACGTCAGCTCTCCTGGACAGTCGCGGTAAAACTACCATGTCTCCTAAACCGTAACTCCAAATCAGATGATCTCGGTGCCAAAAGAAAGCTAAGACAAAGGGCTACAACTTTCTAAGAGGTGAGAAGATCAGAAAACGTACATAACTTACCCAAAACTGACGATCAACAGTGGCGCACGGAAGAGGTCGGGAGAGGCGGCGGCCACTAGGGGGAATAGGGGGAGGAGGGGAGGGGTTTTAGGGTTTTGGGGAGTGGGATCCCCCCTCATGGCCGGCCCCCTCTTGGGCCCCTCCTGGGCTGCAGCCCAGGGCCCAGGTTGTCAAAATAATGTGAAAAACCCCTTCTTGTTTCATAATTTGTACTCCTTTCTTTGCCCTTTCTTCTCCCGGCTGATAGTCTAATTACCCGATTCGATTCCGAGGTATTACATGCGCACCCGAGACGACCAAATCTACTAGTGTACAGGCACCAGCGCAGAGCTCATCATCGGTTACTTCCACAGGTCGTACAGTAAGAATTGTGTGCCACCGTTGTAAAGGAATGAGCCACTTTATGAGAGATTGCCCAAGTCAGCGAGCGTACATTGCGACAGAAGACGGTGGTTACGTAAGTGCTAGTTATATTGAGGATGAATACGTTCTTGCAGCTAACCTTGCAGGTAATGATGATGAATATGCGGCAGATAGCGATGGCAAGGAAGTTTTAGGTGCTGCTGCTACGGAGAATTATAGAACTATAATTGTACAGCGAGTATTGAGCACTCAAAGAGAGCTAGAGAACCATGCTGAAGAGTAGAATGAGCTGATTGAACCATCGACTCCATTAGATGAGAAGGAAGATGAGGAGATGGATGCACCTAATTCATCTGAGGAGAGCCAAAAGATAAAGATCATGATGCTATCATCACTCAAGGTGAGTATGCTTGTGAAGAAATACAGTTGTCCACTGTTCATGCTATTTTAGAGCAAAAATTAGTGGAAAACAATTCTGATATGCACATGTTTCACGAAGAGAATTCAGACTCTATTGATTTTAGTGCACCATGTGATAAACTTGTTGATTTACCTGTTGACTTGAGTACACCATGTGATAACATAATTGAATTGCTTGCTGTTTTGAGCGATTTATATGATGAGTCAATAACATATAATGATCATGTGGAATTGGTTAGACATAAAGAAGTTTTAACTATAATTTCTCCTACTAGTTCTTTATGTTACATTATGTTGAAGCCACTGATAAAATTGTCACATGCTATGGAGAAACTTTCTGAAATCGCATGATTGAAATCCTTGTCTAGTGCATACACCCCTGGATATAAGTTTAATTTGATTGGAGATTATGGTGTAGATTATCAATTTCATGTGTATCGAATATGCATAACTTGTGATCACATAAATGAATTGAAGCTTACTATTTTGAACAACAATTTTTATGTACCAAATCTTGTTCATTTTGAGAAGAAAATAAACTTAAGTGATCATCCAATGCCTATGTGTTCATCTCTTATTGCACCATCTAGTATTGACAATCTGAATAGTAATGTTGAAGAATGGAAGAACTTTGAAATCTTTTCATCCTTGCTAGATGAATTTGCTAACGCTCAATTGAAATATGATTATATGGATGAACTTTGTTTGATTCCAAAGGTTGTAGATTTGGTCATATGTGCTACCACTACAAGTTTACAACTTCAGAGATTTGAATTGTATAAATGCCTCCCTTACATTTGCAAAACTAGTTGCAATAATTGTTGTGTGAGAAATTTTGTTTTGCTCATTAACATATATGATTATTCTTGGGCTAATAATACAATGAGCTCTTATGATCGCTGCTGTTCTATAACATTAATTGTGCAACAACGAAGAACAGTTAAAACAGATGATATATACATATACCATGCATACACCTTGGCTTCTTTGTTACCCTATATACATATACCATGTAATGTAAATTGCTCAAAGTAAAGCACAAGGCAAAACAAGATGACACGATTATGTTTTACCGTGGTGTTCGGAGACTTGCTGGTCAGCCATAATCCACGTTGAGGTAAGCCCAACCGCGTTGGACCGGCTCCACTAATTAAGCCAACACCTCCGAGGTAAGTCCAATCACTTGGATCGTTTCCAGCACGAACCAACACCAAGCTCCACTGAAGTTGCTCTTCCTCCACTCCGGAGATGGCGAGAACCAAACCACTCACAACATGCAGGCCTTCTCACAAGCTTCTTGAGAAGATCACCGGCCACGTCGCCTCCACGCTGTCTAGGTGTCGGCAAACACCATGAGTAACAAGACTCAACTTTCACTTGAACTAATCAAGTGTCAACGCTCAAGTGGATACACAATCCATTACCTAAGGCAACACATGCACTTAGGGTTTACTCTCAAATCTCACTAAGTGCAACACATGCATATAAGAGAGGAGATGCTTGCTCTTATCTCAAGAATGAGTATGGAACTCAACAACAACATCAGCAACAACCAGCAACCATCTCCAACCAGCCAAGGTGAGTATTTATAGCCCACACTTAAAAACTAGCCGTTGGGCCTTCGGACCGCCCATGCCCCAACGGTTGTAAAACTAGCCAACTAATGGCCGATCGGACCGCCCATGCCCCAACGGCTATAAAACTAGTCGTTGGGCCTTCGGCCGGTCGGACCGCCAACTAATGGCCGGTCTGACCGCCGCTAAATCGGTCAGACCGCCAAGGCTGGCCGGTCCGACTGCCCGAGGAAAATCACCCCGCACCAAAATGCTGCTTCTCTGGAATAAACGTACCGCGAACGCATCGGTACTTCCGCACACCAGTAGTTCCGTTTATCAACGGCGGAACAACCGCACAGAGAATCAACACATGATAAAATCGATCGGACCGCCAACAGCACATCGGTCAGACCGATATGCCACCGGTCCGACCGGTGACCACTGCCGGTCTGACCGCCAGACCACAGAGCCAAAAACATTGGCTTCGCTTCAAATGGCAAAACACATTCGTCAACCTTTAGAATACTCACCACAAGGAAATAAGGTACATGGACTTACACCATTTGCAAAACGCATTTGTAAACTTAAGTCACATGCTACAAGAAATCAAACATGAGCTTCAACTATTTGCAAAACAAATTCGTAAATAACAGCATCATACCACAAGGCTACGGTGCATGAACTTCAACCATTTGCAAACTATAGTCTCGTGCTACAAAGATTAAATGCATGGGTATCAATTATTTGCAAAACACATTCGCAAATAATAGCTCCATGCATAGATGAGCTAGAGCAAACACAATGAGCTATCTACACATGACTAACTCATGCTACTAGTCAAGACCCCTCCTAATAGTACGACAATCTTATACTAGTAATCCGGTCTTCCATCCAAACACCAAGACTGGTAAAAGACTAGGAACACATCCTTAGCCCTAGCTAGTCATACCTTTGCCTTGCATCTTCTTGAAGCTTGATGACGCACGTCAACGCTTCAAATCCGGGTCCTTGACTTTGACAATCATCAACACATGATGATATCTTTTTCTTCAAGTTCTTCTCTTGAACATGCATCAACTCATGATGCATTCTTCACTTGACCTCCATCAACACATGATGGGTCTTCTCTTGACTTGATGTGCATCAACACATGATGCAACCTTTACTTCAAGTCTTGATATGCATCAACGCATGATGCATCCTTGAATCTTGACTTGATGATCAACTCATGATCATCCCAAGTCTTCATCACCCTGGAACATAACCTATAAATCCAACTCATGGAAAATGTTAGTTCCACAATATGATTACCATTAATTACCTCATCGTACCATTAACACATAATGGTGGGACAAGATACTTCAATCTTTCCCTCTTTGGTAATTGATAATAATCTTCTCAATTGCACATGAATGAATTGATAAATGTAACACGATATGAGTATATATATAAACTACACAAGTCATATATATACTCACACCATGAGTATGTGAGAACTACACAAGTTCTACATACTCAAAACATAAGTATGCGAGAACTACATAAGCTCTATATACTCACAACATGAATATACAAAACTATACAAGTTTTATATAATCGAAACATGAGTATACAAGAACTACACAAGTTCTATATACTCAAAGCATAAGTATACAAAAACTACACAAGTTTTGTATACTCAAAACACAAGTACACAAAGACTACACAAGTTTTGTATACTCATACGAATTGGTCAGAAATAGCTGAACATTTGGTATTTGGACCAGATATTATTCAAGAGGCAGAAGAACGAGTGTCTATGATCAGAGAAAGATTAAAGATAGCCCAATCAAGGCAGAAGAGTTATGCTGATAACCATCATCGTGACCTCAGCTTTGAACCAGAAGATTTTGTTGATTTTGAGTTACTCCCCTCAGAGGTGTAACATGATTTCATGCCAAAGGGAAGCTTTCCCCTAGGTATGTTGGCCCGTTCAAGATTTTGGATCACCGTGGAGAAGTAGCGTATCAGTTAGAGCCACCGCGGTCGTTAGCAGGAGTGCTTGATGTCTTTCATGTCTCGCAGTTGTGGAAGTGTCTACGCAAGCTAGAAGAACAAACCATGTTGGATTCAATTGAGTTGAAAGAAGATCTCACTTATAAAGAGCAACCAGTCAAAATCTTGGATATCGCAGAGCGTCGTACCAGAAGCAAGATCGTTCCTTTTTGCAAAGTGTAGTGGCGCAACCACTCAGATGGAGAAGCAACGTGGGAGCGTGAAGAAGAGCTGAAAGTCGAGTTTTTTTAGCTTTTTCTCTAGCTAGCCTGAATCTCGGGGTGAGATTCCTTCAAGGGGGAGGTTTGTAACATCCCAATTTTTGAGTTTTAAAATCTTTTGATTAGTTAGTAGTTAAAAATTCACCATTGAGTTTTATTTGAATTTTAATTAAAGTTTAATATGGACTTTTAGTATTAAAAAATTTAATATCACTAATTCCAACATCAAAAATTGTCAAAACTATTTTATTTGGATTCTATGTGCTTGCGTATATTTTCTATATTTTTCTAGAATTTTTTTGACTTCATTTGCTATTTTCTAATTGCCATTTGCATTTTTTGTACTTTCTAAAATAGAAAATCTATTTAAAATCTCAGAATAGTAAATGGGTCGAAACCCAACCCTATTTCCTTAGGCCCATCCTGTCTTCGCCTGAAGACTTCCACTGCCATGTGGTACCCACATGTCGATCTCTCTTCTTCTCTCCAAGACGCGCTTCCTGGCCCCACCCATCAGCCTTCGCGTCGCCTTTTGCTACGTGAGCACGTCCGAGCCACGTTCGTTGACAAGTGGGGCCCACCAAATCTTGTTGGACCGAAAAGGCGACTAGAGGGGGGGGTGTATAGGAGCACGCTCACTTTTTTTTTTATAAATAATAGATTCAACACAAATTTCACTCCAATAGCTATGGAAACTATGAAGATCAGTATATCAGTACTGCGGAAGGCTAATATTGAATCCAATATAAACCCATAAGAAAAACGACAAAATCAACAAAGATTAATGCAAATCAATACCTTTGCGGTCGAGACCGAGTGTATTCTTGGCGGTCGGACCGATTCTTCTTGATCGGCCGGTGACTCTGGCCGATCGATCACTGGGCTCGAGCAGATCAAGCGATCGATGTGAAGTTGCAAATAGATGAAATTTCTGATCTACTAATACAAACTTGATGAAACTTGGAACACACCTTCTCTATGATATCAGAAACCTATTCCAATCGAAGATTATGATAATTCTTGGAAGAATAACGATCCTTTTCGATTTGATTTAAGAAGGGTTCAAAACCGGGTCAAAACGAAAACTTAATCCAAGATCTTGCTCGTGGGTGATTGATGATCAAGATGATCCTAGATAGGTTTCCACACATCACAACAAGCTAGATGACGTGAAGAATTCAATAAAAAACTCGCGGATCAAAGAAAGACTCAAAATCATCAAATATAAAGAAAAAACGCAAAGAGACAAGACATTCTCAAACTTTCTCTAGATTGATTTGATATGATATGGGCTTACAGCCTCTCCATCATTGGAGGATAATGCACAATCTAAGAGCATGAAAATCACATCAAACTATCAAGAGCCCTAGCCTCGACAAAAGCTCTCCCTAAGAAAATTAGGGTTTACAAAAATAGCAAAAGAGACGAAGAGGAGGTGCAGCCACCTCCCTCTTCTATTTATAGTGCAGCCTTAGACCTTCTAGAAGTTTGACTCGATTGGGCTCCCGTTAAGGCCCAAAACAAACAGGACATATACACACGTATTTTAATGCGCTGTCTTTAACACCTCTTGACCTAACTAGCTACACCCTACGCCATCTTGCACATCGGATTAGCTAATAGGTCACCCTTGTCCATCTTGCACCATGCTTGAGTACAGTGACCTCACCCGGCATCGTCGATCGTTTTGGACCTCAGCTCTCCAAGCCTAGTCCCGATCATCCTCGCCGTTGACCATCGTTAACCACCAAGCAACTTGCACAACAATAGACAAGTAAACCGAATTTAGGAATAAGTTCTTCACAACTTGACCCATGTTAGTCAAAACATGCATCATGCAACATATATGCCCTGAAACTCATGACTTTGACCTAACAACCGAACAACGCCGCCACAACGGGCGACGATCAAAGTGAAAACGGCGAGATCGCCTCTGGGCGGTCGGACCATGGTAGGACTTAGCCGAATTTCCCCTCTAGAAAAACCGAAACCTACTGGAAATTTCAAACCAATAGAACTTTTGACTGGAGACTCCAAAAATTATGGGACCAAGTGCAATAGAATCCCCTATGTTGCCTGCTACCTCTATTTTTAGCCCAGCTCAATGCAACACATTCTGACATTGTCGGTTCAACCGCCGCTTAGGCCGGTCGGACCGATCTTAGGCCAGTCTGATCGCCGCTTAGGCCGGTCAGACCGTCTGAAGCCTGACAACATTGTTTCTTTGACGAAAACACGTGAAACGACAAATCGTTAACGCCATTGCCAATTGTCACATCATCCTAAGATCTGGAGCATATCTCCATGATATCCAGAAATCTACTGTTGATCATTCCCGAATCCATTGAGGATTCTGTTCTGCCGCCGCATGTCTGTTTTGGGCGTTTGCGCCCTGGATTCTCCCGAGTCGCCGGGTATAAAAGGGGTGCAGGCCCCTGCCATCCGCATCCCATCCCTGGCTGCCTCAGCGCTAGAGCCAAACCCTAGCCACCGGAAAAGCTCGAAGAAGAAGGCGCACCGTTGCCAACTCCGACGAGCCATTGCTCCGCCGTCAGTGCCGCTCGAGCTTCATCGTCGCCACCTTCGGCATCGCACGAACGAGGGCTACATTCGGGTTGCCTTGGTTCCACCGGAGAGTAGATCCCGTCGAGCCCGTGTCTCCGCAGCCGCTTCGGCCTTACCGTCGATCGCCACCGTTGTCCTCTAACCCAAGTGAGCACGTCTACGAGTTTGCCTGAGCCCCCTATAAACGCTGGTATGACCCACTGCCGGCGAGGCGCCGTTGTTCGCCAGAAGCCATTGGAACACGAGCACCTCCTGCCTCGCCATCGTCCACATCTTCACCAGCTTAGCCTTCGCGTCTGTGTGTCACGTGTGTGGCGCCGAGTCAGCAGCCACGTTCATGCGAGCTTGGCATGGATCACCGAACCCCAGTTCCGATCTTCTATAAACCCAATCTATCATGAGCCGTGTCTATGCCATGTGGGGTCCACCACCGGATCCGAGATTTCATAGTTAGTGCACCCATAGACCCATGAGCCGAGTCCGTGGACCCAGTCTATAGACCGAGGCCTACAGGTCAGCCTTAGAGCTTTTTCTCTGAATTTCTTTTAATTCAGAAATTCAGTGCTGACGTCAGCATGATGTTATATCCGAATTTTTTAGTAGAAAAATAATTTGGATAATTTCAAAAATTCAATTTTATGTTATTTCTTTAGTTTTCGTCTTCCGGAGGTCATATTTTCTTCATCAGAACTCCGATTGAGCTCATTCAAATTCTTAAATTCATATAAATCTGAGTTCTAATTATCTAAGGGTTTTTTATCTATATTATTTACCAAGATCAAGACCAGTATCTAGACCTATTCCAAGGTAAGTTATACCTTTAATCATATTGCACTTAGTTTTCAAAATACTTTGATTCAAATTATTACATTTTATTTTAAGTATTTATTTAAATGCTTTTGTGTTTACTTATTATTCCAATTTGTTAGATTCACCTTCTCTATTGTTGTTATTCCAATTTGTTACGAATACGGATTATCTGGATAAGACCAAGTCCGGATATCTGGATTTCATCCCAAAAGAAGAGGATTTCGGCCCAAAAGGGAAAATGAGATTTTAATTTATTTTTGAATTTTAGAAAATGCAACAAATCAAATAGTCTTTTAGAAAATAGCAAATAGAGTTAAAAAATTATTTAAAAAATCACAAAAATTCCTCAAATTATTTTGAACTTAATAATAATTCCAAGTCGAAGTTGGTTTTTTTTTCACGTAAATAATTTTTAATTTATAAAAAAATAGGAAAAACCTTTTTAAAATCCACAAAATTCAAGAAATTAGTTTTTTTTTCCATTTTCACTTTAAATCCAATAAAATCCCAGAAATCTCAATAATTTTTTGTTGACATTGAAAACTAGGAAATTAAATAATTGACTTTATTTTGTTATTATTTTTCTTTTTAACCAAGAAAACTATTTTAAATCTAAGAAAATCCAATAAAATAATAAATCTATTATTTTTATTTTTGGTAACATACTTTGGGATGTTATAGTCATTTGTGTATAGATTAACCATCCGGCCTGATCAATGTTAGTGTGAACTAAGTTTTATGTATGTAATGAGCTTAGTGTGAATATGTGATGACTTTGTGAGTTATGACTTATGAGCTAAATATAGTAAACTAAGTATTATGTTTGTAATAAACTAGTTAATGCAGCTTGCTAGTGCCAATGCTATGTGTTGTTGCTGAAAATATGAAGAATTAATGAATGTTTGCATCAAATAAAATAGTTATATATTTTTGTTAATTTCTGGCATATAATTTTAGGGGTTTTCAAGTTCCGAAGAATATCCACAACCGTATTCTTTTCAATTTGTATTCACTCCGTATTCATATTCGATATTATTCGTATCCGTATTCGTATGCAAAGTCTTCGTATTCGTATCCGGATCCGGAAAAAAATATGATAACAAATATGGCAGAGCCATTATCCGTCTGTATCCGATCCGTTTTCACCCTAGTGCATGGGAATATTGGTCTGTGTGACATAGTTAGAAATTGGAAGTCTTGCCTTGGTCAATTAAGGACTTAACTTTATGCGCTATTGAACTGGGCCTTCTGTACAACCACATGCCTGATGGAATAGGCCTAACTTAATAGGTTATAAAATCTTAACATTGGTTACTCAGGCTAATAGGTTAGGCTGTGTGCTAGGGTGGAGGTATGTTTATGTCTCAGTGATGACTCACATCGCGGGACGGTTCGCCGCTTCCCTGTCCAACAGTGTGTGCATATATTGGACGTCGGTAAAACACATCGGGAGTGTCAATACTTGAGATAAAAATGGTTTTGTTATGATTAGTGCTAGCTACACTGATTATATCGTGTGAGTAAAGTGTACCACCACCGCAGAGTGTTAAGTAATCTATTCGAATAGCCGCGTCCACGGTCATGGATATACTCGGGGATTTCACACGAGGGTTAGATTTTCATAAAATATTTGGGAAGGGAGCTGTGTGATCTAAATTATATGGCTGTGTGAATAACTTGTTTAGACTTTGTGTCCTTTGTGAAAACAACTGATAAAATTAATATTGTTTATTTGTTTTATATTGTGTTTCAATCTATTATTCGTATTCAATTGTAAATGTTGCTTTTATGCAAAAGAACCACACAAGCCATTTCCTTTGGAATAAGCCTGCATTTATACATGGCATTCTGTGGTATGACTTGTGAGTACGGTTGTGTACTCATGCTTGCTGCAAACTTTCAACAGAAATGGAAGTGTCATCGTGTGCCTTTGAGGAGTTCTACAAAGGTGTTGATCGTTAGGGTCTCGATCCCAGTTAGGTGACTGTGGTGAATTGATGGGATCTCCGCTGGAGTTTATTTACTCCGCTGCTGCTATTTTATTCATTGTCAGTCCCGCGTGGCTTATTAGTTGTAAACTCGATCATAAGGTTAAAACCATTATTTACTATTCAAATTAGTCATTTATTCTATTAATCGTTTTGTGTGGATCGATATTTATTTATGTTGATACTGTGTGCACTAGCGTGATTCTGGACTAGTGCATTATACACAAAGGGTCCATAATTGTATTTTTGGGTCCCGCAAAATGTAAGAATGAATTTTGTATCATCTCTGTGTATGTTGATGAGTTGAACATAATCGAAAACACGGAAGACATTCTCGAAGTGAGCTCATACTTAAAGAGAAATTCAATGTGAAAGATTTGGGTGAAACCAAATACTATATCGGTTTGCAGATTGAAAATTTGCCTAGAGGCATATTTCTACATCAGACCACCTACGCCAAGAAAGTGTTGGAGATATTTTTATCTTGATAAATCTCATCTAGTGGGAACACCCATGGTCGTTAGGTCGCTAGACGTGGAGAAAGATCCATATGGATCTAGACGAGAGAATGATGATACATTAGGGTCAGAAACCCTTTATTTAAGTGCTATCGGAGCATTGCTATACCGTGCCAATTATATTAGACTTGATGTTGCATTTGTAGTAAATTGTTTGACAATATATAGTTTCGAGCCTACGAAGACACATTAGAACATAATTAAGGGAATCCTTAGGGACCTTAGGGGTACAATTGATCTTGCACTCTTTTATCCTAATGGGCAAGATATAAGGTTGAAGGGTTACTTAGACGTTGGCTATCTTCTGATCCCCACAATGCTAGGTCATAGACTGGACATGTCTTTCTAAATGGTTCTACAACTATCTCTTGGAGATCTGTAAAACGATTGATTGTTGCTACATCAACTAATCATTCTATGATCATTGTACTATATGAGACAACTCAAGTGTGCATATGACTTATAAGGCTAATTCACCATATCCAAGAGTCTTTGTGGTGTACATGTGAGTAAAACTCCTGTAGTCCTCCATGAGGATAATGCAACTTGCATTGACAAATGAAGTTTAGTTATGTCAAGACACGTATGACAAATCATATACTCCATAAACATTTCTACCCATCCGAGTAATAGAAAAATGGGAATATAGAAATATATAAAATACAATCAAGTGAGAATCTTGCGGATTTGTTTACTAAGGCCTTGCTAGTACTAAATTTTGAGAAACTTGGCCGTGATATTGGTATGAGAAGACCCAAAGAGTTGATATCTTCAGGGTGAGATATATGATCTTGACATTTGTTCATTATTAGATGAATAGATGTTGTACTCTTTTCCTTTGTTTGAGTTTTGTCCCAACAAGTTTTCTTTCTCATTCGAAGGTTTTTAATGAGGTAACATGTGCAATGGCAAGAACGTGATCTATGTACTCTTTTCTTCTTATCGTTTTCCCTACTAGGTTTTTGGAAGAAGTTTTTAATGATACATGAGTATGGCGTCAACAAAGTGTCCAAGGGGGACTGTTGTATATCGGACCATTTTCGAGGCCCGATTTTGTGTGGACACTTTACCTAACCAAAGACCCATTTGGGGGCTGTCAGTCCACAGTGCCTATTAGTTAGTTTAGTCCCATATTGCTCATTAATGCATGAAGGGAGACCTCCTCCTATATAAATAGGGGCATGATGTTATCATTGTACACACAAGTCTATGGCCAAATAGATCGATAAAGAGATAATGATGTGACTACATCCTTATGTTATTGTCTATTGTTTATTATTTATGTGTTGAGAGCTTTGTTTGTGTGGATACCGTGAGGATATGTGCACGATCTCAGGATGATGAGTCAATTGGCAATGGCTTTGTTGGTTTGCAAAATCTCGCGTTTTCGGGGTTTGCTTCATCTTTGTCGGACCACAGCGATCGGCCGGTGGTTTGGGGGTGATCGGGCCGTCAGTGGGACTGATCGGGCCGGCGATGGTGGCGATTGGACCGTCGACCTAAAATTGGCTTTTGGAGCTAAGCCAAAAATAGGTGGTGTAGGCGGTGAGGAGTCTCACGAATGTGGTTTCATCATTTTAGAGCTCCGGTCAAAAGTTCTATTGAGTTGAAAATTCGGAAGGTTTGGATTTTCAAGTCGGAATTTTGGCTAAGTCCTTTAGCGATCCGACCGCCCGTTGTGGGAGCGGTCCGGCGTGGGTCAAGTTGTGAAGAACTTGTTCGGAAGCGGTTTGTTTGTCTATTCTTTGTGCGGTGGCTTGCGAGTCAGCGGCGTCAGCGGTGAGTGGATCGGGACTACGCTTGGAGAGCCGAGGTCGAGCGATCGGGGATCTGGGTGAGGTCGTGTGACACAAGCATGGTGCATGATGGACAAGATGGATCGAACGGGTGGTTCGATACAGCTGGTTGGATCAGGCGGTGCGGATATCGGTGCAAGTCTCTGGGAGGTTCCGATGGGATTCGGACAAGAGAGGCTTGGCTTCGATGAGAACCGCTGATCAACCTACACGTGGTGAAGCAGGCGATTGCTTCAACAGATTAGTGTGTGGGTCTCATGTGTGTGTGGGTCCCAAAAAGTGGAACCCTAGTCCTTTCCTATAAATAGAAGGGGGGAGATGTAAAACCCCCTTGAAGCTTCCATTTGGTTTGCCCCTTGCCTTTTCTAGGGTTAGGGTTTGGAGAGGAAGAGAGGGAGAGATTGTATGCTCATTGGGTGAGCTCTTGTCCTCCTTGTTGGAGTGGCTTTGTAAGCATCTTGTGAGATCAATCAATCTTGTGATGCTTGCTTGTGAGATCATTTGTCTCCTCTTTTGTGTTCTTCTCTCATTTGAATGAATTTTATGCTTCCTTGATTCAAGTGTTTAAACTTGGTCTTTTGACCCCTTGTGTCTTGGTTTGATGTGTGGGAGTACTCCTAGGATCATCTAAACCATCAACCCCCACAAGCAAGTCTTGAATCAAAGTTTTTCATGTTTCTAGGGTTTGTGCACTTCTTTGTTTAATCCTTGAGAGTTTGTTTCTGCGAAGTGGATCTGAAGGATCGTCGCTAGAAATAGGTCTCCAATATCATTAGGGAGGTGTGCTCGAAATTTGGTCAAGTTTCATTGGTTGAATCAAAGTTGGATCAAATTTCGTTTTGGATTTGGGGTGGATTTTTCAAGATCGGTGAACCGGTCGACGGTCTTATAACGGCGGTCCGACCGCCCGTATATTCGACCATTGATCGCTGGTCGAACCGTTGCCCACCGGTCCGACCGCCGATTAGTTCTTGGTCGATCATTGGTTGAGCGTCGGTCGACCGCCCTTGGTAACCGGTCCGACCGCTGTGCCCGAGATCAACCCCTTGAGATTAAGTCTCCACTTTTGTATCGTGTGGTTGCGGGGTTATCGAATCAAGACAAGGCGTTATTGTGTGCTTATCGATCTTCTTAGCTTTCATAGCTAAAGGAGTAAAGTTCGTGTTGAATTCGATTTAGGCGAGAAAATTGTGAAAGCGCCTATTCACCCCCTCGATCGCCTTCCGGTCCTTCAAGTGGTATCGAGCCGGTTAGCTCTTCTCATAGATCTTAACCGGTCTTTGGAGCCATGGCGATCGAGCGATATTCAATCGAGCCACATGTTTTTGATGGAGTTGATTTTGCGTATTGGAAGGCCCGAATGGAGGCCTACATCAAGGCTCAAGGGCACGCGATTTGGCTTAAGGTAAAAACCCTTATGTCGTGCGGTAGATGACAATTTGATCACTCGGATGTGGAGAACAACGTTAGGGCTCGAATTTTTGATTCAAGGCCTTAGTCGATCGGAGTTTGAGCGTGTCGCTCATTTTTGTCTGCTCATGAGATCCGCGGACTCTTTGTGATTATCATGAAGGGTCCATCTGCGATCAAGGAAGTGAGACGAGAACCGACTTAAGAAAGCATACTCCAAGATCGAGCAAAGACACGGTGAATCTTTAGATGAGCTGTTGTAACATCCCAAATTTCAGAGCTTTAAAAATCTTTTAAATATTAGTAGCAAGAGAATTTCCCATTTGGATTATTTGAATATTAAATTAAAAGCTTAAATTGGACTTTAAGGACAAATTGATTTAATGTGCTTAATCCCAACATCAACAATTGTCAAAACTATTTTATTTAGATTCTATATGCTTGGTTATATTTTATAGAATTTTGGAATTTTTCCAAAGTCATTTGCTATTTTCTAATTGCTATTTGCATTTTCTGGATTTATTTAAAAGAAAATCTATTTTAAATCCTTGAACGAGTCTTTGGGCGAAGCCCAACACTATTCCGACCCGCTCAATCCCGGTAGTTGGATCAACATCGCCCATTGCCGCCGCTCGCGCGTTTTCGCCGCCTTGCCCGTTGGATTGTCGCCGCGTGGCCGCCGATTGATCTCGCTCGTTCGCTCGCCGCGCTTCGCTCTGCGCCGTTGGATCGCCATCGCACGCTTCGCTCTCGCCGCGCCTCGCATTGCCATTGCCAGTGGGACCGCGGCCGAGTCATCGTCTCATGTTGCTTTCTTCTTCCTCGCGCCGCGCCGCTTCATTCTTTGGAGCTCGAAGCGCGTCCGACAAATGCGTGATTCGTTCTTGATTCTTCGTGCCGACCCCACCAAATCATGTCTCGGTTATTCCTTATCCGTTCCAAACCAAATCAAACCTCGAATCGGTTTCAATCTCGAAAATCTTTGAATTCAAAAACCCTGCGTTTCGGACCCGATTTGGGGTTTCAAATCTCGGCGTCTCCGAGCTTATAAATACTCCCCTAGCACCGCTGGACCTCCGCAACCCTAATCCGCCACTCCCATCGCCCGATCGCCTAGCGCCGCCGCATTCCAAGTTTTAGGGTTTTGGCGAACTTCTTCTCCGGTGGATTGCGCCGCGTCGTCGTCGCCCTTGCTCCACCGATCGCACCATTGTGATCGACAAGTCACGAGCTACCTTGTGCGCACCTTCGTCGCCGAGCATCGCCGGGCGCCGTCCGACAAAACCCGAGCTCTCTCGTCGCTTCTTCCTCGCCACGGCCATCTCCAAATCAACCCAGTGCTCAAACGGTGCCCATGTGTGCGCATTAACCTCCTCTACGTTGGTACCACTCACCGCCGTGCGAAGAGCCGTTCGCCGGTGACCATCGGTCCCGAGAGCCACCGCCCGCCGTTATCGCCGACTCGGCGCCGTGTCGGCCGGTCTTTGGTGTGGCGGCCGTGTGGCGCCAGATCAGCGCCAAGACCTGCAGCGTCGTGTCTTGGCGATCCACCGCGCCAGATCTCCCTCGGTTGGTGCACTCGGTCGCGTGAACCGAGGCCAGCGATGGGTCCACATGTCGAACTCTTTTAATTATAATTCTTTTCCGGAAATTCTCGGTGACGCAAGCATTGCGCAATAATCCGATTTTCCTTTATAAAAATAATTCGGAAATTCGAGAAAATCCAAATTAGGGTTTAATTGACTTTCCAATCTTCCAAAGCCCATATCTTTTGCATCCGAAGTCCAATAGAGCCCATTCAAATTTGTAAATTTATATAAAATTCAGATCTATTTAATGGTGAATTTTATTTGATTTTTGGAGTTTGTTTTGCCTCTGTTATTTATTTGTTTTATTTCTTTTGTCTCGCTTTTGCAGTAGGCGTCGATACTTGGGAATTTTGCGGAAGAAGGAGCACCTCAAGACCAAGACCAATATCTAGATCTATTCCAAGGCAAGTTATACCTTTGATCATTTTGAACCCAGTTTTCAAAATAATTTGTTTCAATGTATTGCATTCTATTTCAAGTATTTATTTAAATGCTTTTGGGTGTAGTTATTAATCCAAATTGTTATGCCACCTTGTCTATTGTATACCATGATCTTTTGTCACCCTAGGTTGGTTAATAATTAGTTGGTATTATCGTAGCACCAACGTGGGTTGGTTAGATACGATTAGACTGCTTAGCCATGCCACGAGTCATCATTCCATGTGAGAGTTGCAATTATAAACTTGACTAAGTGATTATGGGCTGTGTGATGAATCTGTGTGTCTTTGTGTGCTATTACTCGTTGATGGCATGTGTTGCACTTAATCAACAGGGTGGGAAAAGATTTAGACTGAGGCAAGTGGTGGATTCTGTGTGAATGGTGGATCTGTGTGATATAAACTTTGTGATTTGGGTTAAAATTGGAAGTCTTGCCTTGGTCAATTAAGGACTTAACTTTGTGGGCCATTGAACTGGGCCTTACTGTACGACCACATGCCTAGTATGGGCTGGGCATGACTTAGTAAGTTATGGAGTCTTGACATTGACAACTCGGGTTGTATTTAAGCTATGTGATGAAATTTGGAGGTGTGATATGTCACATCGCGGGACGGTTATTGCATCCCTGTCCAATGGTGTGTGTCGTTCCAAAGTGTGTGTACAAATTGGACTGCGATAAAGCACACCAGAGTGTCATTGTTTGAGATGAAGTCTCGAAAGGTTTTGTTGTGATCAACTCGATCCGGTTGGTTTCATCGTGTGGGTAAAGTGTACAACCTCTGCAGAGTGTTTAAACCAATCTATTCGAATAGCCGCGTCCTCGGTTATGGACATGCTCTGAATTTCACACGAGGGTAGTTTTTCATAAAACAATTGGGAAGGGTCATTTGTGTGAGATAACTTGTTCAATTTGTGTGAAAGAACTTGATTAGACTGTGTGTCCTTTGTGAAATCAATTGTTAACTTATTATTAACTATTTGTTTTGAATTACGCTTTCAATCTATTAATTGTATTCAATTGCAAATGTTGCATTTACGCAAAGTAACCACGAAGCCATTTCTTTGGAATAAGCCATCATATATAAATGCATTCGTGGTATGACTTGCGAGTACGGTGTGTACTCACTCTTGCTAAACAAATCAATGAAGTGGAGGAGTAAATCTTTGCTTTTGAAGAGGAATTCTCACGAAGGTTGGCGTTAGGGTCTTGATCGATCGGTTACTGTGGTAAATTGATGGGAGCCACGGAGTTTATTTCGTTTCATTGCAGTTTATTTCTTTATTGTCGACCTTGCATGGCTTAATAAATGTAACACTCGACCATAAGGTCCCAACAGATTATTTGTTATTTAAAGTACTCGTTTATTCTTATATTCGTTGTATGGATGTGATATTTCATCAATGTTGACCTTTGTGTGCACTAGCGTGATCTGGACTAGTGCGAGAATACAGAGGGTCAGTTGCATATTTGGGTCCCGGCGGTGTGGGGAGATTTTCTAAAATTCTTCATGATCTCCATGTTGTTGATCTTGTATTTTCCGAGTGCGAAAATGCACGCCGATTTTGGGTGCTTTAGATGTGAAGGTGCGGGGATGAAGATCACGCCATCAATGACAACATCTTGTCATGAGTGAGCTTACCATGGATAAGCTTTACTCTAGGTTGAAGACGCATGAGATTGATTTTATCTCGTCTCCCACAACAGAGCCGATGGCTTTAGTGGTTGACAAATCTGAGGGTAGATATCTTTGATTCCTTTAATGTTAGCTCATCTGGATTTTCTTTATGCGCTTTGCATTCTTTGAGCGATGAGCAACTTGAGAGACTACACGAAGATGACTTAGCCCTCCTATCCACAAAATTCACGAGAGCCTACAACAATGTGAGGAGTAGGAGGAGAGGTGGACTGTCACTTGTTTGAGTGTGGTGAGTCCAACCACATTCGTTCTAGATGCCCCAAGCTGAAGGGCAAGGAGGAGAAGGAGTCTCAAAGGCATTCTCAAGCGAGGGATGCTAAGTCCAAGAAGCATACTATCGCAAGTTTGTCAGCCGAGTCCTTGAAGCTCTAGAGGATGTGAGCATGGAAGATGTGGACTCGGAGACGGAGGGCGACAAGAGTGACTCCGTGGCAAGAAGAAGGCACGTGATTTCACGGGCATGTGCTTTATGGCTAAGAACGACCACGACGATTACTCCTCCAACAATGAGGATCCTTTTAGTGATCCCGATGAGGTATGCCCTTCACTTCACGACATGAAAAGGGTTTTGGTGCTTCTTAGAACAAAAATTGCATAAGCAAGCTAAATTGATTAAGAAACAGGATACTATGATTGATAATTTGAACCTAGAAGTGGTTAGGCTCAAATCCATTAATCTCGATGATTTCGTGATTCATGCTCTAGCTTGCTTAATGAATTGTCAAGCTTGAATAATGCTCATTCCTCTGTTGAAGAACAATTGAAAATGCTCTTTACGAACTAGAATCTCTCAAGTCTAGTTACTGTTTGCATGAATGCCATTCCGCTTGATGTGACTACTTTAGAAGCTATTCCGTTAACTTGCTCAAAGCGTGCTTTGCTAGAATTAAAACTGGATAGCTCCTGAAAGAATTGCAAAATTTGATGCTAGTCACACTTGTTCTCATTGTAAGAATAATCGAATTAAAATGCAAGAGATGGTGAAATGGTTGCTTATTCTAGAATTGCCTCTTGTGAAAATTGCCCTAAGCTTACAATTGAGATTGAAACTTTAAACAAGACTCTTGAAGAGAAAGCTAAAATTGAAAGATCTATGTCTCTTACTGCTTCCAAGAAAGTTATTGATTCTTCCTCTTGTATGTTGCATGCTGAAATTGAAACTGCTATTGGTAAGATACAAGAGGCTTTTAGAGTCAAATTTAAGGAGCGGTTGAATAGGATTGGAGAGTCCTATTGTGTGTCTTGTGAGGCTCTTAAAGTGGAAGTGGACCTTCTTAAGAGCAAACATGCTGAGGCAATCGATTCTAAAAAGTGCTCCAATTGTGGAGTTTTGGCAAAAGAGAACGATTACCTCAAAATGACTCTTGAGAGGTTTTCTAGTGGGAAAAAGAAACTCAACTTGATTCTAGACCAATCCAAGGTGAGTGTGAAAAACAGTGGCCTAGGCTTTAAGTCCCTAGAGCTTTCCAAGAATCTCACACCAAAGATTGCTAGAATTGTGAAAAGTGGTTTGTTTGAGCAAGAACCTCCTATGACTTCAAAGGTTGTTCTTAAATCAGCAGGTTCTGCTCAATCTCTTTCTAGCAAGAAAGGTGCTTCGTCTCACCAAGACGGACCCTCAAAGGTCAAGTACCATTGCACCTTCTGCAAGAAAGAGGGCCACAGTTGAGTTTTGCTTAGGAGAGCAAAATTGAGAGGAAGAGAGAGTGAGCACTTTGAGATCCATTAGAGGAGTCTCTTCTTGGTTGTAGTCTCTAGAGCCGAGTGACCTATTCAGTGTACCACATATCGGCCTAGGTTCGTAGAGAACTTTGTTGACTCTTTTGGTGGGTCCAGGCAGCAGTTTGGTCTTGGATATCGTGAGGATAGACCACGGGTAGCACCTAGACAGGGGGAGTATCGGTCTTTTGGTAGATCGTTTTGGAGAGGTCCAGGTGGTGCTCATGGGCATTCTTATGATTTTGTGCCTAATCATTTTTCTGCTGCTTCTTTTGCTATTCCTGTGCCTCATCCATCTCGATCTTTGGACACCCAGATCCTTTATCTCAAATTCCAGTACTGAGGCATGGATGTTTTGAGGGAATTTTGCTTCTTTTTGCTTTCATTGTATCATAATGCATTTTTATTTCAAATGTCGTGCATTGCATAATAAAATCTGTGGAGCCTTGAGTATTATCCTTGTATGGCTTGATTTCATACTCTATACCTAGGCATATCAAGTGATAGTCTGCTAGACTTCTTTTATGGCTCTTCGTGTTTGGCTTAGCTTTTGCCTTGCTAGCTTTGTATCTGTGAGCAAATTGAATCGAATCATGTCTTGTTGGATCTTGTGACTAGTTTTGCTCTAGTGATCCTTTTATGATTCTTGCCATGTCAAATAGGCTGATTTGAGTCTTGAACTTATTTTGAGATGAGAAATGAGCTTTTTATCTTATTAAGTCAAGCAAATGAAAAATGAGATTTTCTGTGCGAAAAAACTGATCTCACCAATCCTTTCTCATGAGACGGCTTGCCATTGCACTAGGCATGAACTCAGGGGGAGTTTTGGATGACCTAGATCATTCTCTTAAGCTTATCGCTTGAGATGGTCGCGGCAAGGCTTGAGATCTAGCACAGCAAAAAAAAGAGAAAAAGAAAAATTGCCCAAAAAGGGCTAAGTGCTTGAGCTTTGCTTCAAAAGAATTCTCTTAATGCTCAAAATGCCTCAATTCTTGTTTTGAGTCTCTTTTTTACTTATAGACAAGGCTTGACTCATTTTTGGTTGCTTGGAGTGAATCTATGATATTGAGCAACCTTTCATGATTTTAATTCTGTTAATCTCGATTCTTGCTATCTTGGTTTTAGCTTTGCAGTACATGTTTTGCCATGATTGAATATAGCGTCTACTCTTTATATGGCTTGGTATATGTCTTGTACTGTCTACATAGATAATGGTCATGGCTCCTTTTGTTAAATTTCAAAAATAAAGTTATTTCTTCATGCTCGTTCTTGTCCCATTCATCTTGATGAATTCATTGTCAAAGGGGGAGAAGGATTGAAGAAAATCTTTGCTCTGCTTTGGAGCTTTTGGTTTCTGAAGGTTTCATACATAAAAGAACACACACACACAAAAAAATTTTGTGAACCTTTTGAAAATTTGTGATCATAGTGAGTTGAGTCTCGGGTTTTATTGCCTTTTACATTTTGAATTGCAATTCAAGAAGACTCACAATGATCAAAGGTCAAATAGAACATATTGTCTTTCATATGGACCTTAGTGAGATTTTTGGCCATCTTACGAATTTGAATCCTTTTGTGCGTTCATTGCCTTATCTCACTTGCTTATACTATTCGAAGCCGACTTGGTGGTTCCTAAGCTTTTTCTTGCTTATGGACCAAGTTGTGCCTTTATCTAAAACGGCGAGTTTTACTTTTCATTTGAAAAACCACATTTTCTTGAAATTGCCAATGTGTTCATCAAGGGGAGATTGTGGATATCGTGAGGATATGTGCACGATCTCGGGATGATGAGTCAATTGGCAATGGCTTTGTTGGTTTGCAAAATCTCGCGTTTTGGGTTTGCTTCATCTTTGTCGAGACCACGGCGGTCGGCCGGTGGTTTAAGGCGGTCGAGACCGCTTGGTGGACTGATCGGGCCGGCGGTGGTGGCGGCCGGACCTTCTCGACCTAAAATTGGCTTTGGAGCTAAGCCAAAAATAGGTGGTGTAGGCGGTGAGGAGTCTCACGAATGTGGTTTCATCATTTTGGAGCTCCGGTCAAAAGTTCTATTGAGTTGAAAATTCCAGAAGGTTTCGGATTTTCAAGCTGGAATTTTGGCTAAGTCCTTTGGGGCGGTCCGACCGCCGTTGTAGGAGCGGTCCGACCGGCCTGAAATCGGTCGGACCGGCCTTGTGGGGCTCGGACAGAAGCAATGGCTTGGAGGTTTGCCAAGTTCGCATTGATGCATGTTGATTGTGTTTAATGTATGGTTATCAATGCTTTATTGATGTATATTGCATTGCGGAGCTAACGTGGGTCAAGTTGTGAAGAACTTGTTCCCGGAAACGGTTTGTTTGTCTATTCTTGTGCGGTGGCTTGCAGTCAACGGCGTCAGCGGTGAGTGGATCGGGACTACGCTTGGAGAGCCGAGGTCGAGCGATCGGGGATCTGGGTGAGGTCGTGTGACACAAGCATGGTGCATGATGGACAAGATGGATCGAGCGGGTGGTTCGATCATACCGTTGGATCGGCGGTGCGGATATCGGTGCAAGTCTGCGGGAGGTTCGATGGGATTCGGACAAGAGAGGCTTGGCCGATGAGAACCGCCGATCAACCTACGTGGTGAAGCGGCGATTGCTTCAGCAGATTAGTGTGTGGGTCTCATGTGTGTGTGGGTCCCAAAAGTGGAACCCTAGTCCTTTCCTATAAATAGAAGGGGAGATGTAAAACCCCTTGAAGCTTCCATTTGGTTTGCCCTTGCCTTTTCTAGGGTTAGGGTTTGGAGAGGAAGAGAGGAGAGATTGTATGCTCATTGGGTGAGCTCTTGTCCTCCTTGTTGGAGTGGCTTTGTAAGCATCTTGTGAGATCAATCAATCTTGTGATGCTTGCTTGTGAGATCATTTGTCTCCTCTTTTGTGTTCTTCTCTCATTTGAATGAATTTTATGCTTCCTTGATTCAAGTGTTTAAACTTGGTCTTTTGACCCCTTGTGTCTTGGTTTGATGTGTGGGAGTACTCCTAGGATCATCTAAACCATCAACCCCACAAGCAAGTCTTGAATCAAAGTTTTCATGTTTCTAGGGTTTGTGCACTTCTTTGTTTAATCCTTGAGAGTTTGTTTTGAAGTGGATCGAAGGATCGTCGCTAGAAATAGGTCTCCAATATCATTAGGGAGGTGTGCTCAAATTTGGTCAAGTTTCATTGGTTGAATCAAAAGTTGGATCAAATTTCGTTTTGGATTTGGGGTGGATTTTTGATCTTCGGTGAACCGGTCGACCGGTCTTGTAACGGCGGTCCGACCGCCGTATATTCGAGCCATTTATCTTCGCCGGGTCGAACCGTTGTCCACCGGTCCGACCGCCGATTAGTTCTTGGTCGGGCCATTGGTTGAGCGTCGGTCGAGACCGCCCTTGGTAACCGGTCCGACCGCCTGTGCCCAGATCAACCCCTTGAGATTAAGTCTCCACTTTTGTATCGTGTGGTTGCCGGGGTTATCGAATTCAGCACAAGGCGTTCGCTGTGTGCTTACTGATCTTCTTAGCTTTCATAGCTAAAGGAGTAAAGTTCGTGTTGAATTCGATTTAGGCGAGAAAATTGTGAAAGCGCCTATTCACCCCCCCTCAGTCGCCTCTCCGGTCCTTCAGTTTGTCAGCATTGTAACCTCAATTATACAACACCAATGGCTTTATCCTACATTATTCTTCGAAAAATTGAATTACAATGGGTAGTTAAACGATGATACTACATAAAATTCAGACAAAAAAATAGTAAAAATAAACCAGCAATCCTTTCACAAAACAACACTATTTTTGATGTAACACTGCAGCAAACAGATCATACTTTGATGACTTGTCAAGCAAGCTCCCACGTGGCACCTTGATTCACATTAGCAAATGGGAATATATTTGCCTTGCGACTCCTCCATGTGGGGCCAGATTGTCAAATCCACGGGAATAGACAAAAGTGTAGTTTGTTGCAATGTTATATAAAAATAGTGTGTTTTTGAGTCTTTTCTTTAACGTTTTTAGGGAATTGATATAGTAAAAACGTCATATTCTAGCGTCTCCCATCATATGCACACTTCCAACCACTCATTTTTTATCGTACCACTGTTACTGCTATCTTCTCACACAACCACTCATTTCTTATTATCTTCCACATTAACACTATTGTCCTACCCATCTTTCTCACCAGCTGCTAGAGCAGACACATGCGTGCCTCATCCCCTCTTTCTCCGGTGAGCTGGCTAAGCATGAGCGAGATCCAACTGAGTGCCACCTCCGTTCAGCAATTTATGCCATGTCGTTAAGTAGATTGGGCTCCTTCAACCCCTTCTAATTTTCTTCTATTATTCTGATCCGATTGCTGCTTCCCTCTGGCAAACATCGCCGACGACCACCTCTTCCATTCCCTACTATTACTGTCTTGGTCGACACCAAGCCACCGCCATTGAAGACCATGGGCTCGATGTCAAGCACTTCTCGCTCTGCTTTGGTATGCGCCGCCGCCCTGGTTGATGATGGAGAGAGGAGGGAGCCACTGAAGCACCAGTGAGCAGCAATAGTGGTGAGTCATGGCATCGCAATCGGTTTGTGGTTGTTGTTGCAACTTGTGGATATCATAGGGATATGCTCTAGATCTTAGGATGATGTGACAATTGGCAATGACGTTTACGGTTTGTCGTTTCACGTGTTTTCGACAAAGGTACAGTTCTATCAGGTCTCAACCGGTCTGACCGGCCAACAGGTGGCGGTCAGACCGGTCCCAAATCGGTCCGACCGGCCATAAGCGGCGGTTAGACCAGCCAACTTCAGAAGGTGAGGGATTGAGCTGGGCCAAAAATAGAGGGTGTAAGCAAGAGAGGGGATTTTATTGCACTTGATCCCATAATTTTTGGAGTCTTCAGTCAAAAGTTCTATTGGTTTGAAAATTCCAGAGGTTTGGCCAGAGGTTAAAATTGGCCTGGCCGGCCAATAGTGTGATCGAACCGGCGGGTGGCGGTCGACCGGCCCTGAAGCGATCGACCAGTTTCCTCTTGGTTCGTTGCCCGTCGTGGCGGCGTTGTTCGGTTGTTAGGTCAAAGTCATGAGTTTCAGGGTATATATGTTGCATGATGCATATTTTAACTAACATGGGTCAAGTTGTGAAGAACTTGTTCCCAAATTCGGTTTACTTATCTATTGTTGTGCAGGATGCTTGGTGGTCAACGACGGTCAACGGCAAGGATGATCGGGACTAGGCTTGGAGAGCTGAGGTCCAGAATGATCGACGATGCCGGGTGAGGTCAATGTACTCAAGCGTGGTGCAAGATGGACAAGGATGACCTATTAGCTAATCCAAGGTGCAAGATGACGCTAGGTGTAGCTAGTTAGGTTAAGGGGTGTTAAAGACGGCGCATTAAAATGCGTGCGTAAGTGTCCCGTTTGTTTTGGGCCTTAACGGGAGCCCAATAGAGTCAAACTTTTAGAAGGTCTAAGCCTCCACTATAAATAGGAGAGGGAGGTGGCTGCACCTTCTCTTCGTCTCTTTTATTTTTGTAAACCCTAATTTTCTTTGGGAGAGCTTTTGTGGAGGCTAGAGTTCTTGATAGTTTGATGTGATTTTCGTGCTCTTTGATTGAGCATTGTCCTCCATTGATGGAGATGCTATAAGCCCATATCATATCAATCAATCAAAGGAAAGTTTGATCAATGTTTTGTCTCATTGTGTTCTTTCTCTTTATTTGATGGTTTTGGGTCTTTCTTTGATCTGTGAGGTTTTGCTTGGTTTCTTCACGTGATCTAGTTTGCTGTGACGTGTGGGAATTTATCTAGGATCATCTTGATCATCAATCACCCACGAGCAAGAGTTTTAACCTAGTTTTCGTTTTGACCCGGTTTTGAACCCTTCTTCGATCAAACAGAAAATGATCTGTATTCTTCCAAGAATTATCACAATCTTCGATTGGAATAGCTTCCTGATATCATAGAGAAGGTGTGTTCCAAGTTTCATCAAGTTTGGAGTTGTAGATCAAAAGTTACATTTATTTGTAACTTCGTCACCGGGCTGTTTTGATCTGTTCTGGAGGCCAGCGGTTAGACCGACCAAGGCCAGAGGTCAGACCGCCAGGGAATCGGTTAGACCACCCAAGGCCAGAGGTCAGACCGCCAGTGCATTGAACTGTTTCAATCTTTGTTGATTTTGTCGTATTGTTTAGGGGTTTGAATTGGATTCAATGTTAGTCTTCCGCTGTACTGATATACTGATCTTCATAGCTTCTATAGCTACTGAAGTAAAATTTTATTGAATTAATTATTTATGAAAAAGTGAGCGTACTCCTATTCACCCCCCTCTAGTCGCCTTTTCGGTCCAACATCTTTTTTTGTCGTGTTTTTTTTTCAATTGTTGCAACAAGAGTTAATGCGCGGCCCCTTCCTCCGGTATGCTTGTTGCAAACATCTTCTAGCTTTGTTACAATAATTTTATCAAATTATTGTATGAGGTGTTTTATTTTGTTGCAATTCGTCTTCTCAAATGTTGTAGCAAGAGTAACTTTTTTGCAGTTAGATTGTGGGTTTGTTGCATGAGAAGCAACCTATTGTTGCCTCGTTCTGTGGAATTTGTTGCGATCGAAGTGCACAACCAATAACAAGGGTGTTTTTGTACCAATTTTTTTGTTGTTGCAACGACTGATAAAAATTTGTTGCGAGCTCTTGTTTGTCTTTTGCACTGGTTGATTGATTTGTTGTACTGCTCGAACGATATTTTGTTTGATTTTTGGGCGATTGATGCGAGAGCGTGGTGCGGCTCGACGGTGACACGTTAAACACAGTTGGAGCGGTGACGCATTCATGCGATAACACACGACATGGCGTGCATGGCAACGCGACAAGCATCAGCGCGGCATATTTTTTGTTTTGTTTTTGTTTTGTATTTGTTGCACCTAAAGCAAAGATTTGTTACAAACTTAAGAACTAATTATTGCATTTTTTTGGATTTTTGTTGCGCGGGACGAAACAGCTGAGATCGACGTCTTTTTTTCAGAGGCGGAGGGACATGCATCACGGCTTGCGCTCGCCGATGAAACATGCTTAAAGGCCCATTTCCTTTGGGCTTAATACTGGGCCGCATTGCCAAGCCCAATTAACACCACACATCACCCCTAAACTGAGCGTGATCTGGGCCGTCGAGACCGTATCTTAGCCGTCCGTGCTATCTCAGTACCACCCGTCTCGTATCTCTGTTTCCCTCTCGCCCCCGCATTTCCACGACTCCGGCGTCCGCAAAACCCTAGCTAAACCCCACCCCCCCACCCTCCGGCGCGCGCAGCCCAGCCCAACGCAAACAAAACCAGCGGCGAGCGGCCCCGACCGCGGACGCGTAAACGAGGATGAGGAAGAAGGTGGACGAGCGGATCCGCACGCTGATCGAGAACGGCGTGCGGCAGCGCCACCGCTCCATGTTCGTCATCGTCGGCGACAAGTCGCGCGACCAGATCGTCAACCTCAACTACATGCTCGCCAAGTCCCGCGTCAAGTCGCGCCCCTCCGTCCTCTGGTGCTACCGCGACAGGCTAGAGATCAGCAGGTACCTACTAGTACTACTACTGCCTCGCTCTCGCCTTTGCCTACTAGCGCAATGCGTTGCGGTTGACTTGCATTGGAGAGGATTGCCAATACCTAGTTAATTGTATCCAATGTTTTCTTTTTTACTGCAGCCACAAGAAGAAGCGTGCCAAGCAGATCAAGAAGCTCATGCAACGGGGGCTCATGGACCCCGAGAAGGCCGACCCATTCTCCCTTTTCTTGGAGACGTCGGACATCACCTACTGCCTCTATAGGGACTCCGAGAGGGTCCTTGGCAACACATTCGGCATGTGCATATTGCAGGTCTCTCGACTCAAGCATCAGTTCTGTGTTTTCGTGATTATGTTGGTACGGTACCGGCCTGTTCTTGCCCGTTACTGAAATTTTGTGTTGGCACGGCAGGACTTCGAGGCGTTAACACCTAACCTTTTGGCAAGGACCATTGAGACTGTCGAGGGCGGTGGTTTGATCATCCTTCTGCTCCGCTCGCTCTCCTCTCTAACCAGTCTATACACGATGGTCATGGTGAGCTGAGCTCAGTTCTCTATTGTGCTTCCCTTCTCTTTTACTCATACATACATGATCCAATTTTACCAACAAACCTTGATAGTTTTGGGTTACAATGCTGTCAGTTCGTTTCTGTGCTCCCCTCCCCATCTGCTCAGTTAAACTTGACTAAGTTGAGTTGTTCCTGTGCCAACAGGATGTCCACGAAAGGTTCCGAACGGAGTCTCATACTCAGGACGCTGCAAGGTTCAATGAGAGGTTCTTGCTGTCCATAGCATCATGCAAAGCATGTGTTGTGATGGACGATGAACTCAACATTTTGCCTATATCCTCTCACATGAAATTTATACAACCAGTTACGAACAATGAGGTATGAAGTTTTTTCTTCCTTTTTTTATATTTGTGTAGCTCTACATGTTTCGTGTATCTACTTTTGAACGCTCCTGCTGAGATGTTCTAAATTGTGATGATTCTCTTGGAGATTCTGGTTGTGTCAATCTGGTATTCTGGTTTTGACATGTGTTTAGAATTCTGAGGGATTGTCAGAACGGGAGAGAGAGTTGAAAGACCTAAAGGATCAATTCCGTGAAGACTTTCCGGTTGGTCCTTTAATCGGAAAGTGCTTCACAATGGATCAGGTGCAGTTTAGTGCTTATCCTGCCCAAATTTACCTCATACCATATCTTCCATTCTAGCACATATTGAAACTTAAAGTTTTGCACAGGGTAAAGCTGTTATCAATTTCCTTGACTCTATTTTGGACAAGTCCCTGAGGAGCATGGTTGCCTTGCTCGCTGCTCGTGGACGTGGGAAATCAGCTGCCCTTGGTCTTGCTATTGCTGGAGCCATCGCAGCTGGGTAATGCTCAACTCAATAAAAGTTAATTCATTATTGAAAACGTGCTACTCTCATTAATACTAATGTTTTGGCTTTCTAGTTATTCAAATATATTTGTCACAGCTCCAAGTCCAGAGAACCTACAGACACTGTTTGATTTTGTGTGCAAGGGAATAAATGCATTGGAGTACAAGGTGTCTGCCTGTTATCTTGTTTTGGTGTTGAAGTTTAAACATATGTTATGTCGTTAAGATATGAATACTTCATTTCTCCCTTTTAGGAGCACTTGCATTATGATGTGGTGAAGAGCGCAGATCCAGAACTCAAGAAAGCAACAATTCAAATAAATGTCTATAAGCAACATCGTCAAACAATACAGGTAAATACTTCATTGTTACCAGCCTCCCACTTCTGTTCAAGGTCCTTTTGGGGGGTGTTTAGCTTCTTCCAGAAGCTGAGAAGTTGGTGGAGAAGGGCTTCAGCTTCTTTGCACAGAGGGATCTTTTAGCTTCCGGAAAAGCTTTGAAAGTTGCATCCTGTTAGGGAGGGCTTAAGCATTTTTGGTGGATTTAAGATGAACCTTATGCCCTACAAAACCGCAGCTTAATTTGATTACTTCTCAAGATTCTGCTATTCTTGACAACCATAGTTACTCTTTGCTTACCTGATGTCTGGTTGAAATATGGTATTGTTCTGTTATCTGCTTTACTAGTTTGGCATTCAATAATCCATTAGGCGACGGGCTGCTGAGGATTGCAAAACTGTATATCCTCGTTATTACTACTATTGCTTATAAGATGTCCACACATATGATGCCAAATTGATCACTGTGAAAGTACAAATATGTAGTCTGTTATATATAATTGATTTCTGACGGTTTATTATTTAATGATCTAGAACTTGTCGAACACTCGCGTATTAGTGGCTCCTTCGTACTAGATTTTATGTAAAGATCCCACCATGGCAAAGCTTACTTTTTTCTGGGTAGCATGTTTGGGTGGTCTGTGGTCTTTTCATGTGAGTAGTCTTGTCTGTAGTTCATAAAAACATACATTATTCTTTTAACAATCAATTTTTTCTCGTTAGATCATTCTATAAAGTATTTTTGATGTGCAATGGTAAATTCAATTTATGTTCATACCCAATTTTTTTGTTTGTTTGTTCTTTCTTGTTTGCCGGACATATTTTGCTACCAACATTGAACATCACTTTGCTTAGTATCGATGAACCTGGTTCAAAAGTTTCTTATGTTTGCAGTATTTGAAACCACATGACCATGGAAAGCTTTCTCAAGTTGAGCTCCTTGTCATTGATGAAGCTGCTGCCATTCCATTGCCAATTGTTAAGTCCTTGCTCGGTCCATACCTTGTTTTCCTATCTTCCACTGTCAATGGGTATGTTTGCTTTCAGTTACTAATGCTGTAGCACCACAAAATACAAATTCGCGAGGGTGATCATTCTGGATATTTTCCTGTTGAAGGTATGAAGGAACAGGTCGATCCTTGTCCTTAAAGCTCCTCCAGCAGTTAGAATCTGAGAGCCAGCCATCTGTTGCGAGTGACAGATCCAATTCCAGTAAGAGTCGTCTTAGTTTCATCTAAAAAAAAGAGCTGTCTATGTTTTTTTAACGCATTACCTCTGAAAGATCCTTCTGATTATTTTGATGTTTTACACTTCTCCTGTGCTTGATTATGGCATGTAGGTAGGATGTTTAAGAAAATTGAATTGAATGAATCCATTAGATATGCCTCTGGTGATCCTATTGAGACCTGGCTTAATGAGTTACTTTGTTTGGATCTTGCAAACTCCATTCCAAATATCAGTAGGTGAGTATTATCCAGTTGCTTTTTGTATTGTACTATTGTTCCTAGTTTCCGGCATGTTTAACAAACAAGTCTGGTTTCCTTTAGGCTACCTCACCCAAAAGAATGTGATCTGTATTATGTCAATCGGGACACACTTTTCTCATACCACAAGGAGAGTGAGATATTTTTACAGGTACGAATTAATAATGTTCTGATTTTCTTATAAATCTATATATTTGGCGTAAATATAAAAATGAAGTATGAATGCATATGCATTACATGTCCCTACATGGATATTTATCTTGTACCCTTAATATTTCAGCGGATGATGGCACTTTATGTTGCTTCCCACTACAAAAATTCACCCAATGACTTGCAATTAATGGCAGATGCACCAGCACATCACCTGTTTGTATTGCTTGGTATGGACCAATTGATCTGCAGCAACCACACCTGTTCAATATGAAACATTATTGGGCTGTACTAACTTGTGTTCCTTTTTTGTTAGGCCCTGTGGATGAGTCGAAAAATCAGCTCCCTGATATTCTGTGTGTAATCCAGGTTCTGAAATTCATTCCTAATTATCTTTTGGAGTATTTTATTTTGAAATTTTCTTCTGATGCTGGCCATTGGCTGGTTCTTTGGTTGCACAGTAACTGAACTATATGAATTGCACATAATTGCATGATGGTACATCCTAATGTCAGGCACCAATAACACAAAGAAGATACTTATTAGTTTGTTATTGTACATGATGAAGGCATTAACCTAGTAGTTGACTTTTCTTTGAATTAATTTGTACTAGGGACCACCATGCGTATTTGAACAAAATATCCGATTTTAGTTTTGTAGTTGAGCAAACTGAAAATTTGTTATTCGGCTATGCTTCTTACTTGAAACCACGAACCCTTTGGTGAGTTTTGCATTGTTTTGTTACCTCATTGGAATGTGCTGAAACTGCAGGGTGCAATGTGTTAGATATGTATATAGTTTAGGGTTCTCTTTGCAGGGTAGATGATATATTGGCCTTTGGCCTTTGGTCTATTGGAATAGATCAAGGTTTCATTCCAACATGGTGTCAGAACTAGGTTTAGAGTTTCCCACGTGATCGGCTGCTGCTTGCATGTGCCATGCCACCGCTGGGCCCACGCCTAGCTCCTCTGCTCTCCTTCTCCACGCATTGCTTTTCTTCTTCCGAAACCACGCGCTGCTTTGCCTCTTCTAAAACAAAGTCTTTTGATTTTTTTTTCTTTCACATTTGCTCGAGATCGTTGCCCGTGCCGTCTGCGCCACCACCGTTGGATCTCGTTACCCCGCCCCGGATCCACGCGTGCCCGGGCTTGGTGATCGGTCGAGCGAGCCGCCGTCGCCGTCGAGCTCCTTACCCACCCGCATCTGGCCGGCGGCGGCCCGACTTCGAGCGCGACCGCCGAGCCCCGAGCAAGACGCGTTCTCACGTCCCGCCCGCGATCGGCTCGACTCATCGAGCACCGTTGCCGAGCCGCCCCGACGCCTCTGCTCCGTCGCCTCGTCTTTATCTGGCCGTCGCCTCGAGCTCGCTCCGCCCGGATCGCTCTTCCATTCGTCGGATTCCGCCGCCCGTGCTACCCTTTGGCTCGATCCGGTGCCCCGAGCCCGTGTCGCCGGATCCACGTTGGATTGCCTCGGATCTGCGCTACTCGGGCCGGCGCCCCACCGCTCGCGCCCACGAGATCCGCTCGGCCACCACCGAGCTCCCGCCGACGCTCGGGCGTCCCCGATGCTGCATCATTGCTACCGTGGGACTCCTCTGCTCCGGATCGAGTCCGAGCATCGCTACCCCCGGATCTCGCCTTCCCGAGCGCCGCCGACCGGCTCGATCGCACCTCGGGCTCGGGCCGAAGGCCAGAGCCGTGTCGCCTCGCTCTGCTTGAGCCCGGTCGCCACATGATGCACCGTAGATCTCGTGGTCACGGTGCCGCACCTTCGGCGCCGCTAGTAGCATACCCAGAGGTTGTCGCCCGCCGCCACCACTGCGCTGGGCGTTGCGCTGCTCTTGCCTCGGGCCGTCGTCGCCCCTGCCTCAGGCTGCCGCCCTTGCGTCGGGCTCTGGTCGTCTGGCTCTTACTTCTCAGTAGTCCTCAGTAGTTGCTGCATTGCTCTTGCACGGGGCCGCCGCCGCTTTAGGTGCCGCCGCTTGCGTCGGGCTCTGGTCGTCTGGCTCTTGCTTCTCAGCAGTCCTCGCCTCCGTTACCTCCCTCATCCGGTATGTTGTCTCCGTGGATCTTGGACTCTGGTTCTTCTTTTCACATGACACCAGATTCTACTTGCCTCACTTTTGTGAGTCCCACAACTAGTTCTTCCACCGTTCAGACTGCAAATGGTACCTCTTGTCTTGTTGCAGGTTGATACATCCTTTCAACTTCTTCCTTTAATGTTCCTGTCGTCTCTCATGTTCCCAAGCTTACTATGCAACTTATATCGGCCGGTCAGATCACTGATCACGACTGTCGTGTTATTCTTGAGTTCGACTCTTGTTGTGTTCAGGACCGCCGCACGGGGCCTCTGCTTGGTGCTGGTCCTCGGCGCCATGATTCGTAGTGTCTTTGGGAGCTCGACTGGTTGCACCTTCCTTCCGCTATCTCCACCAGCCAGTCAGTCATTGCATCTGCCTCTGTTTTTGCTGCGTCCTCTACTGCTTCCTTTGCTTGGTGGTACCATTGTTTGGGTCATCTCTGTGGATCGCGATTGTTATCTCTAGTTGGTCGTGGTTTTCTTGGATCTGTTTCTGGTGACACATCTTTACCTTGTATGGGTTGCAAGCTTGGCAAGCAGCTGTATTTCCCCTATCCCTCTAGTGATTCTGTCTCGGCTTGTCCTTTTGATCTTGTTCACTCCAACGTTTGGGGTACGACTCCCGTCATTTCAAAAGGGGTCATCGATACTATGTGATATTTATTGATGATTATTCTCGTTATACTTGGATCTACTTCATGTCCTCTCGTAGTCAGGTTCTCTCTATTTATCAAAGGTTTGCCACTATGGTTCGCACTCAGTTTGATTCGGCCAATTGTGTTTTTCGTGTTGATTCTGATGGTGAGTACCTATCTGCTGCTTTGCGTCATTTTCTCGCTGAGCAGGTTACTCTTCTCGAGTACTCTTGTCCTGTTGCTCACACTCAAAATGGTGTCTCTAAGCGTAAGCATCGTCATTTGCTTGAGACAGCTCGCACTTTCATGCTTACCTCTTTTGTTCCACCTCACTTCTGGGGCTGTCTTCACTGCTGCTTTCCTCATCAATATGCATCCTTCTACTGCTCTTAAGAGTTCTATTCATGTCGAGCGTCTTTATGGTCGGGCCCCCGAGTAAAACCACCTTCACTGTTTTGGCTGTCTACTTCATCCTTTTTCCACCTCGTGAGCGCACCCAGCTTACTGCTCAATCAGTTGAGTGTGTTTTGCTTGGCTACAGTCTTGAGCATAAGGGTTGTCGCTGCTGCTACCCTGTTGTTCGCTGGATGAGGATCTCTTGGGACGTCACCTTCGATGAGCTCCTTACTACCCTTGTCCCTCTATTGTCAGCCTAGATTCTCTTGTTGAGCCGATCTCCTTTTTGACTTTTCCTGATAGTCAGCTTTCCACTTTTGTTTCGCTTCCGCCTCCATCTTCTTCGCTTCCCTCTGCCCTGGCTCCTCTGACTCCACCTGTTTCCTCTCCTCCGAAGTTTCCTTCCAGCTCTTTTGTTGAGGTTCCACCCTTTCCCTTGCACTACTCCCGCTGTTCTCGGCCTACTCCTTCTCCAGTTGAGCCTCCTTTGTTGAGCCATGTTCCTACCTCTTCTTCTCCATCTTTGTTGGGTCCTGCTCCACCTTCTCCTTCCATATACGATCTTCGTGACCGTTGTACTGGCAGGCCTCTTGAGCACTACAGCTTTGCAATCGCTTCTCTTTCTGAGTCTATGACCTACTGTGAGGCTGCTACTCACCTTGAGTGGCAGCTCGCGATTGCCCGAGGAGATTGTTGCATTGGAGCGTACTAGCACTTGGGATCTTGTGCTGAGTGACAGCTCGCGATGTCCGAGGAGATTGTTGCATTGGAGCGTACTAACACTTGGGATCTTGTGCCCTTACCTGTGCGTCACTCCTATCACGTGCAAGTGGGTGTGCAAGATCAAGACCCGTTCGGATGGTTCTCTTGAGCGCTACAAGGCTCGTCTTATGGTGTATGATTTTCAGCAGGAGTATAGTCGTGACTACGATGATACCTTCACTCCTGTTGCCCACATGACCACTGTTTGCACTCCTTGCTGTGGCCTTTGTTCGACAGTAGCCCATCTCTCAGCTGGACGTCAAGAATGTTTTTCTCAATGGCGAGCTGCATGAGGTCTACATACAGCCGCCCCATGGGTATTCTGTCCCTGATGGTATAGTTTGTCTCCTTCGTCGCTCTCTCTATGGGCTTAAACAAGTCCCTCGTGATTGGTTTGACCGCTTTTTCCTCTGTTGTCCCCGTTGCTGGTTTCTCCGCCAGTGATCACGATCCTGCCCTCTTTGTACACACCTCTCCTCGCGGTCGGACGCTCCTTCTCTATGTAGATGATATGATCATTATTGGAGATGACTCTCAGTACATTGCCTTTGTGAAGAAGCATCTCAGTGAGCAGTTCGTGATGTTTGATTTGGGTTCTCTTTGTTACTTGGTATTGAGGTCACTTCCACGCCTGATGGCTACTACCTCTCTCAGGAGAAGTACATTAAGGACATTCTTGCTCGCGCTTGTCTCATTGATCAGCGTATGGTGGATACTCCTATGGAGCTTGGTGTTCACCTTCGACCTACTAATCATGAGCCTCTTGAGGACCCCACTCGCTACCACCATCTTGTCAGGAACCTCGTCCAAGGATCAAAATACCGGTACCGGGTAAAATCCTGTTGGGCGGCCGATAACGGTTACCGGCTGGTAACTGGAAAATCCAAGGAAAACCCGGTCGAAATTCGTCGTAAGAAATTTGAATTGGGAATGTAACTGCCGGAATTTTGAATTTTAATTTGAAAATTTTCGGCTGGTTTTTTGGATCCCGGTACCCACTGGTATTTTCGGTAACCGGCAGTTACCGACCACATAGCCTCGTCTACCTTGGGAACACTCGACCTAACATTTCTCACCCAATTTATATCCTGTGTTAGTTCGTCTCTGTTTCCACTTAGCTCCACTGTTGTCACCTTCTCCGTGTTCTGCGATATCTTCACGGGACCATCACTCGTCACTTTTTCTTTCCTCGCTCTAGTTCTCTGCAGCTTCAGACGTACTTTGATGCGACCTGGGCTAGCTATCATCCTGATCGTTGGACTCTTTCTGGCTATTGTGTTTTCCTATGTCCCTCTTTGATTTCCTGGAAGACCAAGAAGCAGACTGTCGTTTTCCGTTCGAGTGCTGAGGCTTAGTTGAGAGCCATGGTGCCGTTGACAGCTGATATCACCTGGCTTCTGTGGCTACTTGAGGATTTTGGTGTTTTAGTTTTCGCACCGAATCCTCTGTAATAAGACAATATTGGTGCGATCAATATTGCTCGAGATTCAGTGAAGCATGAGCTCACCAAACACATTGGAGTAGATGCTTCGTACATGAGAACGCAAGTGCAAGACCAAGTTATTGCTCTTTAGTATGTGTCTTCGGAGCTTCAGTTAGCAGATTTCTTCACCAAGGCACAGACCAGAGCTCAGCACAGTTTTACCTCTCCAAACTCAGTGTTGTTGATCCACTATAAGTTTGAGGGAGGGTGTTAGATACAAGGATCCAAAAACCGCTACTGGTTGAAATCCCGGTCGGTGGCCGGTAATGGTAACCGGCCGGTTACCAGAAATCCCAGGAAAAAACCGGACGAATTTCAAAAATTGAAATTTGATTTGCTGATTTTGAAAACCGGTTACCGGAAAAACAGGTAAAAAAAACTAGAAAAACCGGCTACAATTTTGAATTGACGAATTTTGAATTAGAAAGTGTTTAATGAAGTGCATATTTAGCTTATACAATACGTAATCTAGCATATTTAGTTCATATTTAGCTCATACAATACGTAATATAACATATTTAGCTCATATGAAGTGCAAACTGGCCAGAAACAATAATTTAAGCATATTTAGCTCATAGTAAGTGCATTATGCATTCAAAAATTCAAATTTGAAATTGAAATCTCCTGGCTGGTTACTGTTCACCGGTCCCCATCGGTAAATCCGGTTACCGGCGGTAACCGGCTGGGAATTTTTTCCCTAGTTAGATATGTATATAACTTAGGGTTCTTTTTGCATATTGACATACCCTGTACATGATATATTGGCCTCTGGCCCATTAGAATAGATCGAGGTTTCATTCCAACACAATGAACATGATGATGACTTATACCTATTACAGTTGTTCAACAGTCACTATATGACAGGCCCACAGCACACCACTATAATAGAATTAGAAAAATCTGGCTCAGATTTTTTGAACCATTTGGTTTATATGACTGATTGGACTAATCAATATTTTTTCTCTTGATTTCAAATTCATTTCATTTTTCTTCTAAAATTATACTGCATTACTTCACAGCTTTATCTCCATCCTATGTTCTGTTATTACCATTGGTTTCTGTGGCTCTGTGGGAAGTTGGAGCTTTCTTTTTATACTTGAATTGAACTAGTTTTATGCTGCTGATAAAATTCACTATTTATGTTTTGTTTAGATTATTATAGCTTGCCACCTTCAATTGCTATAGACAATCCATTTTGATCTACACCATTCAGTGTTAATCTAGCAGTTGGTATTAGAGCTCTCATTCTATTTTTACGGTAGTTCCTACTAGATACACGCATTAACAATATTTTGAGATGTCAAGAGTTTGCTTTGTAATTTTCAGGTCTGTCTGGAAGGACGAATATCTCGAAAATCAGCTATGAAAAGCCTAAATGAGGGCCGTGCACCTTCTGGTGATCAAATACCATGGAAATTTTGTGAACAGTTTCAAGACAATGTATTTCCAAGTCTCTCGGGAGTTCGGATAGTGCGAATCGCTGTTCATCCAAGTGCCCTGAGGGTAAGGTTTTTGCCTTTATTGAGCTCAATTCTGCATATGTTAATATCACTCTCCGTGTTCTAATTGTTCACTTTTTTTTAATGCAGCTTGGGTATGGTTCAGCTGCAGTGGACCTTCTAACAAGGTTTAATGATACTCTTTCTCTTCTTTGTGCCATCTAGGGGTTGTGGGTGCTCTCTAGTCTGGATTGCAGTTTATGTTAATGCTCTTATGTTTTCTACTAAACCCAATATTTGATGATTAATGATGGTACTTGTATAATCTTACTTATAACCCTCACTAGTTAGTAATTTGTTGACGTGAATGTTCTCCATGGTGGCGCTTGTACACCATAACACCAATGCTCAACCTCTGACATATTTTTTTATTCAATCTATTCCTATTTTAGTGACAAATATATTAAATTTGTTTGTTTTTACCTTTTAAAGGTATTATGAAGGACAAATGACACTGTTTGTTGAAGATGAGGAAATTGAAGAGCCTGAAGTGAAGATTACTGAAGCTGCAGAGAAGGTTTCATTTGAACAACTCTATTTTTTTTGATATCTTATATCGCGGCAACTTGAAATAGTTCAATTATTACAAATTTGGGAAGAAATATTGTTGTATGATTCCATACTTGATATTTGTATTGACTAGTTTAGATTTAATATTGCAAACTTTGAAGAAAATTAACGTGGTGCAAATTTGTGCAAGTAATAGTTTTATATATGTGCATTTGTCTTACAAGTTACAACTATAATATTGGATAGTACTTATCTACAGACAAAACTTGCTCCATACTTGAACCCTCGCTATGGTATACAAGATACCAAGTGGTATTGCTGTCAATGAAATCATGGTTTTATTTTTGCTACATCTGAATATATCCGTATCTTGTCATACTGCTGTATCATGTCCAATTGTCCACTTAGATCATCAATTATGAACCAATTCAATGCATTCATTGAATTGGTTGTATTTTGCTTGGTGAATTTTATGGTTAGTAATTTGACATCCGTCAGTTTGATTTTATAAGAACTATAACAGGCAGCACTGTACTTTGTGCATTATGATGTAAGTTGTAACACCCTGTTTGCTTATCATAATCAGGATTTGATTAAATTAATAAATTACAACCGACCATATATTGCAGGGCTTCTCAACTCTGTACATTTCAATTGTGTTTATGTTCTTGTAGGCTTCTCTGTTAGAAGAGAGCATAAAACCTAGGTCAAATCTTCCACCACTCCTTGTTCATCTTCGTGAACGTCGTCCTGAAAAGCTCCATTACCTTGGTGTATCTTTTGGACTGACACAAGAGCTTTTCCGTTTTTGGCGGAAGCACAACTTCTATCCATTCTATGTGGGCCAGATTCCAGTAATGATCTAATCTGATCTGCCATTTCATGAACCGATGGTTCTTTGTTCTTCACCATCTGCTGTTCTTTTATCGTGTTCACAAATTTGCTATATCTGTTTTTAGAGTGCTGTGACTGGTGAGCATACATGTATGGTCTTGAGGCCCTTAAATAGTGATGACATTGAAGTTAATGAGTCAAGCAAATATGGATTTTTGGATCCGTTTTATCTAGGTATGAAATCGCCGAGTGTTTTGTTTCATCTTCTAACACATTTCGAACTGAAGCTACTTGATTTTGTAACTGTATACATCAAATCCAATAGAAAGTGCACTGGTCGGATTTTGCCTTAGCTGATAGTGTTACAGACCTGCATGGTCGGGTGGTTTTCTGGTCCTCCGTGGGTACTTGTGGATTCAAAAGCTCAAGAAAAGTATCACCCTATGCTGGTCAAAGAACAGCACTAGATGCTATTCATACAGTGGGTTTGCAATGAGCAGAAGTTATGGTAAACGGTGCTGGTAATGGAAGAGATGCCGCATTACGAGCCATTGCTAAAATGGTGTACAATTAAGTTGTATACACGATGTAACACCTATGCCACATAATAACGTCCTAAAAAAGACACAAGATAGTATTGCTTCCATTTATGTTACAGCATGCTTTTGCTTAAGAAACATACTTTTCGTGCCCTAGCTAAATTTCAAATAATATGTTCAGATTTCAGACAAAGATTCAGGCGGCTATTGGGAACATCTTTCCGGCATCTCAACTTTAAGCTTGCAATGAGGTATGTTTAACTTTCAGATTGTTTTATTGGCCAAAGAAATTTGTACATGTTCTAATTATTTGTTTGTCATTTCTAGTGTTTTGGCTTCCAAGATAGATTTTTCAGATCATGAACCCTCAGAATATGATATCAATATTACCTCAAAGTTATTCGGAGACATGTTATCCCCACATGACATGAAGCGGCTAGAAGCATATTCCAACAATTTGGTCGATTATCATCTGGTAAGAAATTCAATGAAACAATGCAAAAGCATCTCTAGTTTCAGTGCACTTGTCCCAATATGTTTTTTTTGAAGTGTAGAATCTCTACTATGTTACCTTTTATACCTGCACTGCAAATCATGGCTTCATTATGTGCCTTGTTATTACTATTATTTTTACAACTGTTGCTATTTAGTTGTACAAAATTATCTGCTTTGGTGGTTTGATCTGAGAAGGTGTTCTTCTTTGCCTCTTGCGTGACTGTCTCACCTTGAGAAAGGCATATTTTCAAACATGCTTAAAAGTTCATGGGCTATGTCAAATAAAAACTCTCCTATAAACCCATATGTGGAACGTACTTTTCCAAATTCCAGTGTTTTTGGTTTTGTAGATTCTGGATCTTGTCCCTATCCTTGCACACCAGTACTTTTCAGAGAAGCTTCCTGTTACACTACATGGTGCCCAAGCAGCTGTTTTGTTCTGTATGGGTCTGCAGGACAAAGACATAAGCGCTATAAAGGTTAGCTCAAGTCGATCCAAAGCAAGGTAAAATACTTGAGATTATCGTCAAGGTGGTTCACCATTATTGTTTTGGTTTCTCTGTTTACAGGAAGAACTTGGGATAGAAAGGGAACAAGTACTATCTAACTTCATCAAGACAATGAAGAGATTATATGGTTACCTTCATAACATTGCAGGAAAAGAAATTGAAGCAACCTTACCACGACTGAAGGAAGTAAGCAAATATGTTTGGTTTCTTTTTGTTAATTTAATATTTGCATGCAATAATTCCAGGTTGGATTTGGCATCATGTTATATTGTTGGGCATGCAAGTAACACTCATAGTGTAGCCGCATAAAATTTTGTGCATGGCCATAAATTTGGAATAGTTTCTGTCAGCTTCATGCTTTGACCTGTTCGTGCTATGTTTTGTTGTATCCAGATTGAAATGACCCCTCTTAGCAAATCATTGGATGAAGATCTTGATGAGGCAGCCGAGGAAGTGAAGGTGAGATTTCAGAGATACATCAGTACATCGCATACTTTAAATCCTGAGCCCACCACTAATTTGGTAACGAGGGTGATCAAATAATTAGAAGAATTAGATGCTATTTTCCCGTACACGTAAAAGATTAAAATTGATTGTACGTGTCATGCGAGAAATGCCAAAATTATTTAGTATTAGATGCGGATAATAAATCATACCTATTGGTTGTTTGCTATCTTTGTTAACCTTGACTGTGGGCCAAATATAGGAACACAAAAAAGCTGCGGATGAAGCTACTGTGGACCCTAAGTTTCTGCGAAAGTATGCAATCGACGATGGCAACGAGGAGATTGAGAAGGCCCTGCAGAATGGGAAGGTGTCTGCAAGCGGTGTTATCAGTGTAAAGTCCAACAAGACAAAGGCCCACAAGAAGGAGAAACGTAAGGAAATGGGCAAATCGAAAAGGAAAGGAACAGATGGCGGTAGATCTGAGTCAAAGAAGAAGAAAATTTGAAGGTATCAGCTGAAACAGGGATCGTCAAACAGTTCGACATCTGATGCTCTTCAATTCACCAGAAAAATTCTCTGTTCTAGCTGAAATTGCAAAGACGTGCTCAGCTCAAAAGGTGGAAAAAGGGTGCAGAGATGGGCTCAATGAGGCCAGTTATAGGCTATGGTTTGTAAATCAATATGGGTAATGGATGATGATACCCTGCGAAAGTTCTCGGAAAACCCTCTGGCACCGTCCTCGAATTTTTGATGTATCAATTTTTTTTAAAAGAATATAGTAGTTTTGTTGCATCCTGACTGTAAGCTGTTCATTTTTTGCCGGGAACGAATTTACATATTTGAAACCCTATGTGTTTTCTGAATTAGTCTTAGATTAATAGCTAGCTCATACAGGAAATCGATGAAATATCATCCATTTATTGATTTTTGAATACACATAAATTATATTGAACGAACTGTACTGCAATATGATCCATGACCAGGTCTTAAGCACTTACGATCAGTTTATATTTTTATACGACCAGTTTATATTTAGTAAAGACCAGTTCGTAACTTTTTACGACTAGTTTACAATCAGTCAGTGGTTGTGTTCGACTAGTCTACGATCAAATTGTATCTTCATACGATTAGTTTGTATCTGGTTGAACTGAACTACCTGCTTGTGTATTCTTTTTTTGCCTCATGGTATCTGATTGAATTCCAAGTGAGATAATTTATCATCCGTGGACTGTTCAATACTTTCTTAATCAAAAGACGAATAATTTTATGTGGTCGACTCTTCGACTACTAATGGCATGATCATGCATTTTCTTTATCCGACCACATCGAGGGGGTCAGAGATATCTCTTCTGTTATGTTAGGAGTGACACATCTCATATTCGACCAGTTAAATCCCTTCGCATGTTTTATAACATACCCGAAAGCGACCTTTATAACTATCTAGTTACGGAATAGCGTTTGGCAATCCCTAAGTGCACTATTACACATGTTGGAAACTATGCTGATATCAGGTCTAAAGATTATACATCATCATTACTTGAGACCAACTAATGACATATAAAATCATAACAATCTCAATAGTATCTCAAGGTGGGTCAATCCAATACTATGTTCTCTAACATGTGTTCACATTATTGATTCGATATCCCCATATCCATGACCGGTGTAACGTGATCATCAATCAATACTTGTGTTGGTCGAGAAATCACTAGTATTCCAACTAGTGACATCAGACTAGGGATACATTTAGAATGATATCATATAAGTTAAAGAGTTTTACCAACAAGTCACATACTTGTTAATATTTATAAATAATAATTCAATCAAGGAACATAATAACATTTATACTATAACTCATAAACATAGAAGTGATACAATCATCTCTATGATTGCCTCTAGGACATATCACCAATAGTCTCCCACTAACACTAGAGTCAATCATACATGTATCTAATACCCATAGCTCTTGTGTGCACCTCATTCTTAGGTTGCGGGAGAGGCTTTGTCAACAGATCAACAATATTCAAATCTGTGTGCACTTTGCATATCTTCACATCACCTCTTTCAACAATCTCACGAATAATGTGATGTCGTCGAAGTATGTGTTTGTACTTTTGATGCGATATAGGCTCCTTAGCTTGTGCAATGGCTCCACTATTATCACAATAGAGATCCATTGGACTGGAAGCACTAGAAACCACACCAAGTTCATTAATGAACTTTCTAATCCATACTATTTCTTTTGCAACTTTGGAAGCCGCAATGTACTCAGCCTCTGTTGTAGAATCAACAATTGTTCCTTACTTGGAACTTTTCCAGCTCATTGCTCCTCCATAAAGATAAAATACAAACCCAGACTGTAATATAAAATCATCTTTGACGGTTTGGAAGCTAGCATCGGTGTAACCATTTACGACTAGCTCTTCCTCACCACCATAAACAAGCAATGCATCCTTAGTCCTTCTTAAGTACTTTAGGATATTCTTGAATGCTATCCAGTGACCTTCACCTGGATCTGACTGATATCTGCTTGTAACACTTAGAGCATACGACACATCTGATCGTGTACACAACATGGCATACATGATAGATCCAATAACTGATGCATATAAAATTCTACTCATTTTGTCTCGCTCATCAGGTGTCGAGGGACACTGAATCTTGTTAAGATTAATTCCATGTGACATGGGCAAGAAATCTTTCTTGGAATCTTGTATGTTGAACCGCTTCAACACCTTATCAATGTACATATCTTAGCTTAAACCGATCAACCTTTTAGATCTATCCCTATATATCCCCATGCCTAAAATATATGCTGCATCTCCTAAATCTTTCATAGAGAAACTATTTCTTAATGAAGTTTTAACAGATTCAAGCATAGGAATATCATTTCCGACCAGTAATATGTCATCCACATAAAAATAATAATCAGAAACACAAGTTTGATCCCGTTATCTTTTTTGTAAACACAAGGTTCTTCTTCATTCTTGATGAAGTCAAACCTTTTGACCACTTCATCAAAACGAATGTTCCAACTCCGAGATACTTGCTTTAATCCATAGATGGATTTTTGAAGTTTGCATATCTTTCTAGTTGCATGCAGATCGACAAAACCCTCAGGTTGTGTCATATACACATCCCCACTTATGTTTCCATTTAGGAAAGCCGTTTTGACAACATTTGCCATGTCTCATAATCGGAATATGCAGCAATAGCTATAATAATCTGGATAGACTTAAGCATAGCGAGATGCGAGAAGGTTTCATTGTAATTAACACATTGAATTTGTTTGAAACCCTTTGCTACCAATCGTGCCTTATGAATATGAACATTTCCATTCATATCTATATTTTTCTTAAAAAATCATTTGCACTAAATGGTTTTAACACCATCAGGTGGATCAACTAAGTTCCAGACTTGATTGACTTACCTGGATTTTATCTCGGATCTCATGGCTTCAAGCCATAATTCAGAGTTTGGGTTCATCATCGTTTCCTTATAAGTCTTAGGCTCTTCATTATTCAATAATAAAATATCATGCCCATACCTTATAGGGAATTGACATGGCATTTTAGATCTACGTGGGGCTGATGCCTCACATACAGGTTCTACAACATTTTGTTCATCCTGTAGAGGTTCAGTAGGAGTTAAAATATTTTCAGATGTTTCATAAATTTCTTCGAGTTGTACCTTAATCCCACTGACTCCTTTGAAAAAAAACTCTTTCTCCAAAAAGACACCATTTTGGGCAACAAACACTGTCATCATCCCGCTTATTAAAGTAATATCCTTTAGTTTCCTTTGAATACCCTACAAAGAAGCACTTATCCGACTTGGGTGTAAGTATATCAAACGTCAAACATTTTACATACATATACCTCACAACCCCATATCCTAAGAAAAGACAATCCAGGACACTTCCCGGTCCATATCTCATATGGTGTCGTCTCTATATTTTTTATGGAACCTTATTTAAAGTGAAAGCTGCTGTTTCTAGAGTGTATCCTAAAAAATACAATGGAAGATCATATTGACTCATCATTTACAGAACCATGTCTAACAATGTTCAATTCCGTCGTTCAGACACCCCATTTTATTGAGTCGTTCCCAGCGGAGTAAGTTGTGGAACAATTCTACATTGCTTTAGATGATCTCCATACTCATGGCTCAAATATTCACCTCCACGATCTGATCGTAGATATTTAATTATTTTGCTAAGTTGATTCTGTACCTCATTCTGAAATTCGTTGAACTTTTCAAAGGATTCAGGCTAATGCCTCATTAAGTAGATGTAACCATATCTACTAAAGTCATCTGTAAAAGTTATGAAGTACTGAAAACTACCTATGGCAGAAGTGCTCATTGGACCACATACATCCGTATGTATAAGGGCCAATAAGTCACTTGCCCTCTCACCTACGGCTGTGAAAGGTGCCTTTGTCATTTTGCCATGTAAACAAGATTCACATGTTTCAAATGATTCAAAATCAAATGAGTTTAGAAGACTATCTTTATGGATCTTCATCATGCGCTTCTTATTTATATAGCCTAGACAACTATGTCAAATAAAAATGAGATTCAAATCATTAGGTCAAAGTTTCTTAGCATTAATGTTATAGACAGACGCATCCTCAAGATTCAAAACATATAGTCCATTCACCAATGGAGCATGGCCATAAAGCATATCTTCAAAATAAACTGAACAACAATTGTTCTTTATTCTGAACTCATAACCTTCTACTCCTAAACATGAAGCAGACATAATATTTTTGCTTAAGGCAGGAACATAATAACAATTATTTAATTCCACAACTAATCCTGAGGGTAAAACAAATGGTAAAGTTCCAATAGCTAATGCATCAACTCTTACTCTATTGCCCATGTGAAGATCAACCTCGCCACTTGCTAAACTTCTACTCCGTATCAGTTCCTACATCGAATTGCAAATATGAGCAACCAATCCGGTATCAAATACCCAAGAACATGTAGGAGAAGTGGCAAGATTAATTTATATAAAATTTACACATGATCTAGAAGTCTTACTTCCTTTGTTTTTTTTTTCATCTCTACCAAGTTCTTATAATTTCTCTTCCAATGCCCGGTCTCATGACAATGGTAGCATTCTGTATCAGGCTAAGGACCTAGCTTGAGCTTCTTAAGCTTAGCCTTGTGACTCCCGATCTCATCTTGATTCTTTCCTTTACCTTTTCCCTTTCCCCAAGACCCACCCTTCTTCTTGAAGCTAGCAGTCTTTTGAACCATGATCACATGATTAGAACTTTTTTTGATGCTTTCATCGGCACCTTTAAGCATGCCATGCAACTCGGTCATTGACTTCTCCATGCCATTCATATAAAAAATCAATATGTCAGGCTCAAATCTCACAGGGAGCAATTAGAGAATCACATCAGTAGCCAACTCTTGGTTAAGGGGAAAACCAAGCTTTTTTCCAAGCTCTCAATGTGACCAATTGTCGGGACCCAAATATGCAAATCTGGACCCTCTGTGTATTCTGCACTAGTCCAGGATCACGCTAGTACACACAGTGTCAACATCGATGAAATATCACATCCATACAACGAATATAAGAATAAACGAGTACTTTGAATAACAAATAACTGTTGGAACCTTACGGTCGAGTTTTACATTTATTAAGCCATGCAAGGCTGACAATAAAGAAATAAACTGCAGCGGAAACGAAATAAACTCCAGTGGGCTCCCATCAATTTACCACAGGCAACTGACTGGGATCAAGACCCTAACGATCAACCTTCGTAGAACTCTTCTTCAAAAGCAAGCGACGACTCCTCCACTTCTGTTGATTTGTTTAGCAAGAGTGAGTACACACCGTACTCGCAAGTCATACCACAGAATACAATTTATAGATGATGGCTTATTCCAAAGGAATGGCTTCTGTGGTTATTTTGCATAAATGCAACTTTTGCAATTGAATACAAATAATAGATTGAAAGCATAATTCAAAACAAATAGACAATAATAAGTTAACAATTGATTTCACAAAGAACACACAGTCTAATCAAGTTATTCACACAGCTGTACAAGTTACCTTCACACAGCTGACCCTTCCCATTTGTTCTATGAAAATCTACCCCTCGTGTGAAATTCTCGAGCATGTCCATAACCGAGGACGCGGCTATTCGAATAGATTGGTCTAAACACTCTGCAGAGGCTGTACACTTTACCCACACGATACAATCAGTGTAGCTAGCACTAACCATAACAAAACCTTTCAGAGACTTCATCTCAAACAATGACACTCCCGATGTGCTTTCCTGCCGTCCAATTTGTTCACATAGCCCTTGGAACGACACACACCGTTGGACAGGGATGCAGCGAACCGTCCCGCGATGTGACCCAAACATAGCGGTACACACCTCCAGCCCATCACATAGCTTAAATACAACCTGAGTTGTCAATGTCAAGACTTCATAACTTACTAAGTCAGGCCCAGCCCATACTAGGCATGTGGTCGTACAGTAAGGCCCAGTTCAATGGCGCACAAAGTTAAGTCCTTAATTGACCAAGGCAAGACTTTCAGTTTTACCCAAATCACAAAGTTTATAAGCACACAGAACCACCATTCACACAGATCCACCACTTGCCTCAGTCTAAATCCTTTCCCACCCTGTTGATTAAGTGCAACACATGCCATCAACGAGTAATAGCACACAGCACACACAGTTTCATCACACAGTTCCATAATCACTTAGCCAAGTTTATAATTTGCAACTCTCACATGAAATGATGACTCGTGGTATGGCTAAGCAGTCTAATCGTATCTAACCAACCCACGTTGGTGCTACGATAATACCAACTAATAATTAACCAACCTAGGGTGACAAAAGATCATGACAATACAATAGACAAGGTGGATATAACAATTTGGATTAATAACTATCCCAAAAGCATTTAAATAAATACTTGAAATAGAATGCAATACATTGAAACAAAGTATTTTGAAAACTGGGTTCAATATGATCAAAGGTATAACTTGCCTTGGAATAGATCTAGATATTGGTCTTGATCTTGAGGTGCTCCTTCTTCTGCAAAATTCCCCGAAGTATCGACGTCTAATCGCAAACGAGACAAAAGAAACAAAACAAATAAATAACAGAGGCAAACAACTCCAAAAATTCAAATAAAATTCACCAATAAATAGATCTTAATTTTATATAAATTTACAAATTTGAATGGGCTCAATCGGAGTTCGGATGCAAAAGATATGGGCTTTGGAAGATTAGAAAATCAAATAAAACCCTAATTTGGATTTTATCGAATTTCCCGAATTGTTTTTATAAAGGAAAATCGAATTATTGCGCAATGCTTGCGTCAGCCAAGGAAAAAGAAATAATTAAAAACCGGCTCGACAGTGGGCCCCACTGTCGACCTCTCGCTCCACGGTGGACCAAATCCACCGAGCCGAGTGAGGTGGCGGTGGGCGGCTCCGCGGCGGTGACGCGGGCACACGCAGCGCCACCTCGGCTAGCGCTGGCGATCGTGGTCGCGACACTGGCCGCCACGCCGGTCGGAGGGAAATCGGGAAGCGAGGCGGGTCCTCTCCGGCGACGGCGACGGCGGCAGACCGACGGTGGTGAGTAGCAAAATGGGTTGCCGGGAGATAGCGGTCTTTGGGTTGGCGGCGGGCTTGAGAGGCGCCGACTCACCGGCGGCGGCGAAGGAGGCGGCGGCGGTGATTTAACTCCGTTGTCGGACGAGGCGGCGGCGAAGGAGGCGGCGAGGCAACGGCGAAGGCGAAAGAACGCGAAGCCGTGTTATTGCGCGCACGTGATGGCGGCGGTTGCGAAGTCGACGGGGCTCGGGATACGGCGAATTCCGGCGGCGAACCTTCGGGCAATGCGGCGCAACGGCGACGAAACAGGGGGTGGCGCCTTAGGGTTTTGGTGGAGGAGGTCGGGGCGAACAGATCCGAGGGGTCGGGGCCTTTATATAGACGGAGGAGGGGCGAATCCGTGGAGAAAACGGCGGCGGCAGCGCGTAGGGCGGAGTCGGGTGCGGGGAGTTCGTGAGGAAGACGATGCGGACGTGGCATCGGCGGGGCCACCGGTCAGCGAGAGAAAACAAGCAGCCATGGCGCGGCGGCGGCGGCCGATCCATTGATCGGGAGCGAGCGCGGCGAGGCTAGCCGCGATCGGCGGGAGGAGACACGCGGCGTCCATCGGAGCGGGGAAGGCGGCGACGCGCGGGAGTGGGTTGAGGCGATGGAATAGTGCTGGGCTTCGGCCCAGTACTGTTCCGAAGGATTTTCTTTTGATTTTTCTTTTAAATAAATCCAGAAAATGAAAATAGCAATTAGAAAATAGCAAATGACTTTGTAAAAATTTCAGAAAATTCTATAAAATATATCCAAGCATATAGAATCTAAATAAAATAGTTTTGACAATTGTTGATGTTGGGATTAAGCACATTAAATTAATTTGTCCTTAAAGTTCATATTAAGCTTTTTAAATTGATTTTCAAATAAATCCAAATGGTGAATTTTCTTACTACCATTATTTAAAAGATTTTTAAAGCTCTGAAAATTGGGATGTTACAAACCTCCCTCCCTTAAACGAATCTCGACCCCGAGATTTCGGGTAGCTAGAGAAAAGACTGGGGAACTCGGCTTTCAAATCTTCTTCACGTTCCCACGTTGCTTCTCCTTCTGAGTGATTACTCCATTGAACTTTGCAGAAACGAACGGTCTTGCTTCTGGTGCGGCGCTCTGCGACATCCAAAATCCTGACAGGCTGTTCTTTGTACGTGAGATCTTCCTTCAGTTCAATTGACTCCAACGAGGTCTGCTCTTCTGGCACACGAAGACACTTCTTCAGCTGAGAGACATGAAAGACATCATGCACTCCTGCTAATGACTGCGGTAGCTCCAACTGGTACGCAACTTCTCCTCGGCGTTCCAAAATCTTGAACGGACCCACATACCTTGGGGCAAGCTTCCTTTTGGTGTGGAATCTCTTAACACCTCTAAGCGGAGTAACTCGAAGATACACAAAATCCTCGGTTCAAAGTCGAGGTCACGCGCGAGCGATTATCGGCATAACTCTTTTGCTCGGATGGGCTATCTTTAGTCTTTCTCTGATCATAGTAACTTGTTCTTCGGCTTCCTGAATAATATCTGGCCCGAACACTACACGTTCAGCTGTCTCTGACCAATTTAATGGAGTTCTGCAGGCACGACCATACAAAGCTTCAAATGGTGACATCTGCAAACTGGCTTGATAACTGTTGTTGTACGAGAATTCTGCATATGGCAAACTCTTATCCCAACTGGTAGCATTTGCTAAGGCACAGGCTCTCAACATATCTTCTAATATCTGGTTGACTCTTTCAGTCTGTCCATCATGCGTGGATGATAAGCGATCAAATTCGATGAGTTCCTGTGGCTTCATGTAGACTTTGCGAAATGAGAGGTGAATCGAGATCCTCGATCGACACTATCCTCTTAGGCACACCATGCAGACTGACTATTTTTGACATATACAACTCTGCAAGGCGATCTCCTGAGTAAGTGGTTTTGACTGGCAAGAAATGGGCAACCTTAGTCAAACGATCCACTATTACCCAAATCGAATCATATCCGGATTGAGTCTTGGGTAGACCGGTAATAAAGTCCATACCGATCTCTTCCCACTTCCATTCTGGTATCTTCAGCGGTTGTAGCAAACCTGCTGGTCTCTGATGCTCTGCCTTTACTTTCTGACACACATCGCATAAGGCAACGAACTCTGCGACGTCTCGCTTTAAGTTTGGCCACCAAAACTTATTCTTAACATCCTGATACATCTTAGTACTTCCAGGGTGAATCGAATACTTTGAGTCATGGGCTTCCTTCAGAATCAGCTGTCTCAATCCATCAATATCTGGTACACAGATACGCCCATTGATCCACAGTATATCCTGGTCATCCGCGGTAAAGTCTTTAAATTTTCCTTCTGCCATCTTCTTCTTGAGGTCGGCAAACTCAGAATCCTTGGGTTGAGCTTCACGAATCTGTTTCTCCAGAGTAGACTGCACTTCTAGACTGGCCACAAATCCTTCAGGAACAACTTCTAGCTGTAGCTTCTGGAATTCCTCCTGAAGTTCCGAACACAACTCTTTTACTTCCAGAGCATTGCAGTAGCTCTTACGACTCAGTGCATCTGCAACTACATTGGCCTTACCAGGATGGTAATGGATTCCAAGATTATAATCCTTTATTAATTCCAGCCATCTTCTCTGTCTCATATTAAGGTCAGACTGAGTGAATATGTACTTCAGACTCTTACGATCGGTGTAGACCTCACAGCGATTACCGATGAGATAATGACGCCAAATCTTCAAAGCATGCACTACGGCAGCTAATTCCAAATCATGGGTAGGATAATTCTCTTCGTGCGGTCTTAATTGCCTTGACGCATAAGCGACAGCTCTTCCTTCTTGCATAAGGACACATCCTAATCCTTGACGCGAAGCATCACAGTAGATATCAAAATCCTTGCTGATATCTGGCAAAACTAGCACTGGGGCTGAAGTCAAACGTTTCTTCAATTCTTGAAAACTTTCTTCACAAGCTGGGGTCCAAATAAACTTCTTCTCTTTCTTCAACAATTGCGTAAGAGGCTTCGCAATCGTTGAGAATCCTTCAATGAAACGACGATAATATCCTGCCATCCCCAAGAAACTACGAATTTGAGTAACCGTCTTGGGCTGCTCCCAATTCATTCTGACTTTAACCTTCCGGGTCATTGCTACTCCTTCTTTGTCATCACATGACCGAGGAAATCAACTTTCTTCTTCCAAAAGTCACACTTGCTGAACTTGGCATACAACTGATGTTCTCTGAGCTTCTCTAGGATTAATCTCAAATGGTCTGCATGCTCTTCTTCTGACTTTGAGTATACCAAAATATCATCAATGAATACTACCACAAACTTATCCAAATATTCCATGAATACTTTGTTCATCATGTTCATGAAATAAGCGGGGGCATTAGTAAGACCAAACGACATGACTAGGAACTCATAATGTCCATACCGGGTTGAGAAAGCGGTCTTAGATATATCCTTAGGACAAATCTTCAACTGATGGTAACCTGATCGCAAATCGATCTTGGAGAATACTCCGGCTCCTTTCATCTGGTCGAATAAATCATCAATTCTGGGCAAAGGGTATTTGTTCTTGATGGTGACTTCATTGAGAGAACGATAATCGATGCACATCCTCATGCTTCCATCTTTCTTCTTGACGAACAAAACTGGTGCTCCCCATGGCGACGAACTAGGTCTTACAAAATCTTTCTCCAGTAGTTCTTCTATCTGCTTCTTCATTTCCACAAGTTCATCGGCTGGCATCCGATAGGGTCTCTTGGAAATTGGTGCTATTCCTGGCACTAGATCGATGACAAACTTAATGTCACGGTCTGGTGGCATTCCTGGTAATTCTTCTGGAAATACATCTGGATAATCTTTTACTACCGGTACGTCTTCCAAAGAAACTATCTTCAGACTGTTGACTACCAAATGTCCATCACGCACTGAGGTGGCTAGAAATTTCACTTTCTTCCCAGTGGTATCCTCTATTGTTACGGCTCTTCGGCCACAATCTAGCACTGCTTTATGTTTGGATAACCAATCCATACCAAGGATGACATCTATGGTCTGAGTGTCTAGAACTATTAGGTTGGCTAGAAATTCAACTCCAGCTATGAGTAGTCTAGCTCCTAAACATCCAACTTTAGAACTTAGCTCTGCTCCAGGCGACTGGACTAACAGAGTATGCTTAAGTTGCATAACTTTCAAATTATTCTTGGTGGCAAAAACTTCAGAAACAAACGAATGCGGAGCTCGTAATCAAAGCAGAATCGATGCAGTCTTGAATTTACCAAAACTTACCCAAGACAACGTCGGGTGCTTCTGAGCTCCTTCCGAGTGGCGTGGTTGACACGACCTCGACCATCGACATGGCGCTCCTCCGGGTTGACCGGTAGCTTGAGAAGTTCCTTGGTGGTTGCCTTGTACTGGCGTCTTGGCTGGTGTGTTCCCAAGGTTGAAGCGTACTGGAGTGATAGTCCCATTCTACGGACATCGGTTGGCGAAATGTCCTGGCTGACGACAGGTAAAGCAAACTCTGGGTGCATTCTGTGGGTTGCTTACTGGATTGGGGTTGGAGTGCGGGGTTGCGGAAGTTACGAGCAGCTGGGCGAGTCTTGAAGTTGGTGCGGGTGGTCCGCGATTGCGTGGTAGAAAATGGCTAAACTGTGGTGGAATCATTCTTGCCTTCAGCTGGGGTTGGTGACTTCCTTGCTGAGCCATTCTGCTCTTACGGTGATCTTCCAATTCCTTGCGCTTATCCTCAAGAATCAAAGCCTTGTTGATCAATTCTTGGAAATCAGGAAAGGTGTGGGCGATCAAGTTGACTTGAAGTCCAGTGTTTAATCCTTTCAGAAAACGACTCTGCCGAGCTTTGTCAGTGGCGACATCTTCTGCAGCATATCGAGCAAGTTGAGAGAATTTGTTGAGGTAATCAGTCACTGACATTCCTCCTTGCTTGAGAGCACGGAATTCATCCTTCTTCAGATCCATGATTCCTTCCGGCACATGATACTGGCGAAAAGCAGTTGTGAACTCTTCCCAAGTAATGTCTTGCGGCGTTCCATGCGCTGCACAAAAGTTTTCCCACCATTCGGCAGCAATGCCTTCCATCTGGTGAGTGGCGTACAACACTTTCTCATGATCGCTGCATTGAGTGATCAGCAGCTTCCTCTCAATAACACGAAGCCAATCATCAGCCTCTACTGGTGAGACATGTCCAGAAAAAGTTGGTGGACGGGTTCTCATAAACTCGGCCAACTTGGATGATCCATTGTGACCATGAGCAACCGGGCTCCATTGTGATCTTGATTGTTGTGGTTCGGTTATTCATAGCTTGCATCCGTTCATCATGGTATACATCATTGGAGTGAGCCGTGTCATGAATGCTCCAAAATTCGCAGATCAATTGAAGGTGCTTGCGGTGGAATCGCTTCTCCGGAGTCTGCTCTCTGTCCTTTCGATCATCGAGTATCGGAACCACTTGCAGCAGCTTGACGAGTCTGAACCATCTGGTGAATCTCGTGGGTTAGATAAGGTAGCAAGCACAAGATGAGTTGTAGAACTAAGCGGGGTAGGTAAAACCCAACAACATGTTTTAAGAAAACTCAACTGAAACTCTTATATTAATTAAGATAGTAGTATGGCTTGCAACAAATGCCTAAGGGCCTTTGCAGCTCATACTTGCACACAAAAATAAGGACGAACTTAAGCACACAAAACTACCACCTAAAGGGCGACTCAAGACTTAATACTGGCTAAGCCTGAAATAACTCGAACAGACTACTCGATTAAATAGCCTCCATAGCCTTGACGGTGCTCCCTTCTTGTAGAGACTGAAAGTGGTGGCATCCTTGCAAACCGATCTTGATGTCCGGGGTGGTGCAGCAGAGGCAGTGTCTCAGTGCAGTCTTCTTTGGTTCCCTAACTCTGCTGCCTCTGCTGGTTCAGCCGGTCCCTCAGCTTCTTCGGGGTCTTCCTCTTCAGTGTCTTCTTCGTGATCGTGCCGTCCATAAAGAGTTTCTTCCAATATGGCGATCCTTTCTTCAGCTCTCTGAAGAGTCTCGTAGGTACACTCCAGCTCTGTGGCGGCTAACTCCAATGATTCCTCCTGAGCAGCGGCGAACTGGGCAAGATGCACGACGGTGGCGTTGTCTTCTCCTTCCGTAGACGGAAAACGTGCAGCAAGATCCACGTCAGAAGTGCGGGGATGGTAACAGAAAACTGTGTCTCGAAGCTCCCGCGAGTAGATGTTGCAGATCCTTAAGATGGCAAGCCGCGAAGACTCCTGGATTGCTTCAATCCAAATACTCCTTCGAGCTGAGATGTTCAGTGGTTTGCTTGCCTTGGTGTTCTTCCTGGCGTAGACGGTCAAATGGCAGATCACTCCACGATCTCGGCCGTTCACGATCCAAGCATTTCCACGGTACAATGGACGGTCAAACCCTCCAAGTACTTGTAACAGCTTCCAAAGCTCAGCGGCAAGTCCTCCCTTGCGCTCTCCATAACTCTGAAGACGAGGCATCTGTCAAGATGGACAAGGATATGAAAACAACTTCAAAGTAGTGGGGAAAGAAAGAATTTCAGCAATAGTTGAGTTAAGAGAGACATGAGATGAGTTAAAGAGTCCAATTAATCTTACAAGTTAATTTTTGCTTTAGAAAATAATTTTGGACCCACTAAGAACGGCCAATCTAGCTAAGGTCAAGACCTACAGTCAACCTGGCTCTGATACCACCTCTGTCGGGACCCAAATATGCAAATCTGGACCCTCTGTGTATTCTGCACTAGTCCAGGATCACGCTAGTGCACACAGTGTCAACATCGATGAAATATCACATCCATACAACGAATATAAGAATAAACGAGTACTTTGAATAACAAATAACTGTTGGGACCTTATGGTCGAGTTTTACATTTATTAAGCCATGCAAGGCTGACAATAAAGAAATAAGCTGCGTGAAGCGAAATAAACTCCAGTGGGCTCCCATCAATTTACCACAGGCAACTGACTAGGATCAAGACCCTAACGATCAACCTTCGTAGAACTCTTCTTCAAAAGCAGGCGACGACTCCTCCACTTCTGTTGATTTGTTTAGCAAGAGTGAGTACACACCGTACTCGCAAGTCATACCACAGAATGCAATTTATAGATGATGGCTTATTCCAAAGGAATGACTTCTGTGGTTATTTTGCATAAATACAACTTTTGCAATTGAATACAAATAATAGATTGAAAGCATAATTCAAAACAAATAGACAATAATAAGTTAACAATTGATTTCACAAAGAACACACAGTCTAATCAAGTTATTCACACAGCTGTACAAGTTACCTTCACACAGCTGACCCTTCCCATTTGTTCTATGAAAATCTACCCCTCGTGTGAAATTCTCGAGCATGTCCATAACCGAGGACGCGGCTATTCGAATAGATTGGTCTAAACACTCTGCAGAGGCTGTACACTTTACACACACGATACAATCAGTGTAGCTAGCACTAACCATAACAAAACCTTTCAGAGACTTCATCTCAAACAATGACACTCCCGATGTGCTTTCCTGCCGTCCAATTTGTTCACATAGCCCTTGGAACGACACACACCGTTGGACAGGGATGCAGCGAACCGTCCCGCGATGTGACCCAAACATAGCGGTACACACCTCCAGCCCATCACATAGCTTAAATACAACCTGAGTTGTCAATGTCAAGACTCCATAACTTACTAAGTCAGGCCCAGCCCATACTAGGCATGTGGTCGTACAGTAAGGCCCAGTTCAATGGCGAATAAAGTTAAGTCCTTAATTGACCAAGGCAAGACTTCCAGTTTTACCCAAATCACAAAGTTTATAACCACACAGAACCACCATTCACACAGATCCACCACTTGCCTCAGTCTAAATCCTTTCCCACCCTGTTGATTAAGTGCAACACATGCCATCAACGAGTAATAGCACACAGCACACACAGTTTCATCACACAGTTCCATAATCACTTAGCCAAGTTTATAATTTGCAACCCTCACATGAAATGATGACTCGTGGTATGGCTAAGCAGTCTAATCGTATCTAACCAACCCATGTTGGTGCTACGATAATACCAACTAATAATTAACCAACCTAGGGTGACAAAAGATCATGACAATACAATAGACAAGGTGGATATAACAAATTGGATTAATAACTATCCCAAAAGCATTTAAATAAATACTTGAAATAGAATGCAATACATTGAAACAAAGTATTTTGAAAACTGGGTTCAATATGATCAAAGGTATAACTTGCCTTGGAATAGATCTAGATATTGGTCTTGATCTTGAGGTGCTCCTTCTTCTGCAAAATTCCCCGAAGTATCGACGTCTACTCGCAAACGAGACAAAAGAAATAAAACAAATAAATAACAGAGGCAAAACAACTCCAAAAATTCAAATAAAATTCACCAATAAATAGATCTTAATTTTATATGAATTTACAAATTTGAATGGGCTCAATCGGAGTTCGGATGCAAAAGATATGGGCTTTGGAAGATTGGAAAATCAAATAAAACCCTAATTTGGATTTTATCGAATTTCCCGAATTGTTTTTATAAAGGAAAATCAAATTATTGCGCAATGCTTGCGTCAGCCGAGGAACAAGAAATAATTAAAAACTGGCCTGACAGGTGGGCCCCACCTGTCAGCCTCTCGGCTCACGGTGGACCAAATCCACCGAGCCGAAGTGAGTGGTGGCGCGAGCGGCAACACGCGGCGGTGATGCGGCACACGCAAGCGCCACCTCGGCTAGCGCGGCCGTGGTCGGCCGACGCCGCCACGCGTGGTCGGAGGGAAATCGGGAAGCGGAGGCGGGTCCTCTCCGGCGACGGCGACGGGACGCGGCGCACCGGTGGTGGCGAGTAGCAAATGGGTTGTCGGGAGATAGCGAAGGCTCTTGGGGTTAGCGGCGGCGCTGAGAAGCGCCGACCACCGCGGCGGCGGCGAGGCGGCGGCGGGATTTAACTCCGTTGTCGGACGAGGCGGCAACGGCGAAGGAGGCGGCGAGGGGCAACGGCGAAGGCAGAACGCTGAAGCCAGTGTTATGCGCGCACGTGATGGCGGCGGTTGCGAAGTCGACGGGGCTCGGGATCTGGCGAATTCGGCGGCGAACCTTCGGCAATCGGCGCAAGCGGCGACGAAATAGGGGTGGCGCCTTAGGGTTTTGGTGGAGGAGGTCGGGGCGAACAGATCCGAGGGGTCGGGGCCTTTATATAGACGGAGGAGGCGCGGTCGTGGAGAAGCGGCGGCGGCGCAGCAGAGGGCGAGTCGGGCGGGGAGTTCGCGAGGAAGACGATGCGGACGTGGCATCGGCGGGCCACCGGTCGCGAGAGAAAGCAGCGCATGGGCGGCGCGGCCGGCGATCTTGATCGGTGAGGGGCGAAGCGAGGCGAGGCGGGCCGCGATCGGGGAGGAGACACGCGGCGTCCATCGGGAGGGGAAGGCGGCGACGGCACGGAGTGGGCGAGGTGTTGGAATAGTCCGGGCTTCGCCCGATTGTTCGAAGGATTTTCTTTTGATTTTTCTTTTAAATAAATCCAGAAAATGAAAATAGCAATTAGAAAATAGCAAATGACTTTGGAAAAATTCCAGAAAATTCTATAAAATATATCCAAGCATATATAATCTAAATAAAATAGTTTTGACAATTGTTGATGTTGGGATTAAGCACATTAAATCAATTTGTCCTTAAAGTCCATATTAAGCTTTTTAAATTGATTTTCAAATAAATCCAAATGGTGAATTTTCTTACTACCATTATTTAAAAGATTTTTAAAGCTCTGAAAATTGGGATGTTACACCAATCATCTTGATTACACGAAGATTGACTGGGTTACCTTCTGACAGCCTACAAGAAAACAATGCATCGGACGTATTGTACCTCTTTGCCCTTGCTTGGTTCTGAAACATGCCTTCCAGATCCACAATCATATTGTAAGCGTCTGTGGTCTCATATTGCTTCTAATGCTCAGAGTTCATAGTGCAAGCATAAGGCAGTGTACATCGACTATGTCATTGCAATGCTTCTCATAAGCATTCTTTTCAGCACGTGTAGCATCTGCATTTTGTTCCTCAGGATTGGGACCCTCTAGAACATATTCCTTCTTTTCTTGTTTGAGAACAATTCTCAGATTACGAAACTAGTCAATGAAGTTTGTTCCATTCAGCTTTTCTTTCTCAAGAATAGATCGCAAGTTAAAGGTAGGTGTGGAGGAAGTATTAGGTGCCATGATCTATAAAAAATGTGCATATGCAAAAATTCAGCATTATAGTAATGTAAGATCTTCTGTTAAATACTTTAATAAAAGATACTCCCACTATATGTTCTAAACCAAGTTTCCCTCTAACTTCATATAGTGAGTTCAAGATCCATATATTATTAAGTCCTAGTGAGCTTTGGCATCACTGCTAGTAACCTAATGATTTAGGTAAGCAACCCTTTGCCAATCATATCTCATATAATTATTGTCTGTTGGGTGGCATCTCTATGCCCCGACGACCAACATTATGCCCTAAGGCCCAAAACCATTTTGATAGCCTTGTCAAGTTAAACCAATACTATGCATGTGGGTGTCTGACAGCTGCCTCATCTTATTAAGATAGTTAATGACACCCTACTTTAGTAAACCTACTAATTAATGGTCAAAATCATGATAGGTGCAACAATTGGAAAGACGTGAAATTTACTTAATTTATCTTGAGGGATACAACAGGAACAAAATAAACATTCACAGATAATTATATTAAACTGTGAAACAATATGACCCTTAACATGATGATCTCCGACACCATGCTTCCTATCCACCGAGCATTCAGGCTTGAAATCACCATATTCATCTACTAAGCAATTACTCCTAAAAGCTAGTAGTGAATTACATATGGTAATATCAAGCATCACATATCAGTACACAGACCGTTATATAATAATATGCAGCTCGATGGCTATAACACAACATGACACGTAAGCCATGAAAAATCCATACATGCATCACATACACAATGAGCCATACTATTCATATCAATCCCTGCAAAAGGGTGTATGCATAGAATCCAATTATACCAGGTGACATGAACACATAAGACTATATAACAAGATAACGATTATCTAGCACGATGGTCCCGCTAGCTGGTTAATAGGCAGGGTTCGAAGGGGCAACACCCCTCAGGAGTCGAGGGCAGTGTCCTTGGAAAATGTTCTGGGAGATGAATCTTATTCACGCAGTTGAGCCATAGAAATTCATCGGATTAATCATATTAACCATATTCCGAACCAATCTGATCACCACTTCCATACGACTGTTGGGGATATGCCCTAGAGGCAATCATAGAGATGATTGTATCACGTCTATGTTTATGAATTATAGAATAAATATTATTATATTACTTGAATGAATCATCAATTATAAAGATTAACAAGCATGTGACTTGTTGGTGAAGCTCTTTAACTTATATGATGTCATTATAAATGTATCTCTGGTCGGATGTCACTAGTTGGAACAGTAGTGACTTATCGACCAACACATGTATTGATTGATGACCATGTTTTGTCGGTCATGGATATACGGATATCAAATCAATAATGTGAGTACATGTTAGAGAACATAGTATTGGATTGATCCACCTTGAGACACTATTGAGATTGTTACAATTTTATGTGTTATCAGTTGGTCTCGAGCAATGATGATGTATAATCCTTACCCATAAGATTAGCAAGGTTTCGTACTTGTGTACTAGTGCATTTTGAGGTTGTCAAACGCTACTCTATAATTGGGTAGTTATAAAGGTAGCTTTTGAGTATGCTATGAAACATGCAGAGGGATGTGACTGGTCGGATATGGGATTTGCCACTCCTAACAAAACAGAAGAGATATCTCTAGGCCCAAGTCGTTGCTCTCGTCGCTTCCCCCGTTGAGCACACTTGCCCCATCCTCTCTCCGACCAGGGCGCCCATGCCACGACCACCTTGGGAACCCGCGCGCCTCCGAGTCAAAGACGACTCTGACTTTCCTCCCGCCCGCTATAAAAGGAGCTCAGAGTCTTCCCTGCCTCCCTCGTCTCCCCTTCGCTTCTGGTAAGTGCCCCAGTGAAGAGCCTAAGGAGTCCTCTGTTTTCTTCGAGGTCCCCACACCCGCTCGTGTTGCTGTGATTGCCCAGTTCGAGCAGCCACCGCACCTCCTTCTCGTTCTCACCGCACCAGTGCAACCTCTTCTACCCGCGTCTTCTCGTGCCCAGAGCTTCTAGGAGCGATCCCCTCACTCTGTTTTAGTTTTGTGGCACATGAACCGTCGCCTCTCCTCTTCTCCTTTAGCTTCGGCTGACCACTTCACCATCGTCTTCTTCATCGCCGACCACAAGCTCCCCCATCACCGTTCGACCTCCTCCGACCTCCCTCTCGGTCTTGGTAAGCTCTATTTCTCCGTGCCCGGTTCTCCCTCTTGTCTTTCCAACCTGGCTGAGCAGTCGAAACTCCTTTTCGACCATGTTTATGACTATGTCCACGATCATGTCTACAACTACGGCTATGACCACGACCAGGTAGTCGCGTTGTCAAAACTTTCTTCAGACCACACTATGTCGTCGAACTCCTTCTGACCACGCCACGTTGTCGAACCTCCTTCAGACCACACTGCGTTGTCGAACTCCATCCGACCACGCTGTGTAGTCGATACCCTTTACGACCACGTGCAATCGATACCCTTTACGACCACGTGCAGTCGATACCCTTTACGACCACGTGTAGTCACTATCATTTACGACCACATGCAGTTGATACCCTTTTCGACTACGTCTTGTAGTCGAAACTCCTTCCAACTATGTCTTATAGTCGATCCCCTTCTGACTACATCATGTAGTCGAAGCTCCTTTGGACTACGTCCTGTAGTCGAACCTTCCTCCAACCGCGTCAGTACTCGAAGCTAGTAATACTCAAAATGAATAGTACTTGAACAAACAGTACTCGACGTAATAGTACCCATAGTCAGTGGTACTTGAAACGATGAGTACTCGAAACAAATAGTACTTGTAGCCAACAGTACTCGAAACGAACGTTACTCGGAGCCGACAGTACGCGATGCTAGAACTTCAGAAGCTCCTTTCTTCTCCGTTAAAACTCCTATTCTAGTGTTTTTTTGTTTCTAATTTTGTCTAATTTCAATGCCTTGCTAAGGGCACTGGTCTTATTTAAATTGGAGTTCATTTGTTATTTCTTGTATATTTATTTATTCTCTTTGCCTATTTATTCTTTCCGGTACGTTCGTCCAATTAGAGTTTGAAGACGCAGGAGATCTCCAGTTTGATCAAGCGCAAGACTTTCAAGACTCTCTCACCTCCACTCGAGGCGAGTCAATACTTTGATCATTTTGAGCCTACATGTTACACAAATTATGTTCTTTTAAATTACCAAAATTGCATGCTTTAATTTTTTAAGCAAATGCACGTTAAACCCTAAGGTAGTTAAATACCCATTTGATGAGTAATTAATTATTATACCACACTTTGGCAATTCAATCCATTATTCCAAGTCACCCTAGTAAATATGTGATAATTACTAGTTATAGGTTGTACTTAAGTGACATGCTAGTCTTGTTTAAGTACCGGCGCATTTAATGCCCTAATTATCATCTTTTAATCATAAAAGTGGTTTTGGGAAGTCATTGTGGGTAAATGGCTGGAATGTTCTGGTAATGTATTTTGTTCCCCCAAAACCCTATTAAATTGTTGTTATCTCATCGGGAGGATGGTATGGTGGTGGGCGCCATTGGAGCACGAGAGTGGTTGGTATGTGGTATGAACTGTCCGGATGGATTAAAAACTTAATCTTGTCATGACCTTCCATGTAAAAACAAGTACCACCATAAGTCTGTATAGTACAACTTGTCTTAGTAAATTTATCAAACTTTGAATGTTATCTCGCTGGAGGGGTAGTGAGATCGTGCAAGCACTGGTAACGGTCCAGCTTGAATGGGACACAAATGCAAGGTGAAGTTGCCAGTCGCGCTAGACGTTGTGGGTAATCCAGCTAAACTAGTTGCTGAGGTGAACATCCCGCACAACTTATAGGCATAGCCCATATGGGTGAGATGACGGAAGGGACGAGATAATTTAAAAGTTTACTGTGATGATCGCTCAACTACGTGACTATGGAATCATGTGGGGCAACAAGTATGATTATCTCTTGTGGGTACAGTGCACAATCTCTGTAGAGTCTAAACTGTTTAAACAACCGTGCCTGCAGTCAAAGGCGGACATGAGAACTTAATTTGAGTTAGTTATATTTACAAAACCTTGTGGTGGGATGATTATAGTGTCGGCTCACCTAGCCTGAGGTTTGGATTTTTCCTCGGTCATCGTACCCAGTGATGTTAATAGGTAGAGGTAACCACAATCAAAATAAGCATAAAGTGGAGGTAACCTTCGCCGTTATAAATATTGCACAATATCTCTTTAATAAAATGAGATTTGGTCAAACTGCTAAGTCATAGGAATTTCTAAATACAGTAGTTGAAAATATTGCTTTGAGCAAGTAAAAGAACCCGAGCTATTCTTGTTAAGCCTTGCATGTATTATTACTAGATTATGTATGTTGGCTCATGAGCACGGAAGTTGTGCTCATCCTCGCTCTTTCCCCAAACCCTTAGAAGCGGGAACTCATGAAGACTACGCATACTACGAGGATCCCGAAGTTGGAGGCCCCGGAGATGACGAAGAGTAGTGTAGTTTGTTTAGTCTGGGTCTCGCCTCAGTCTAGCTGACTCCATTGGTGCTTGCGTGCATCCAATATTGTCCAAGTCTTTGGGTACTATCGGGCGCACACGGGGTTCCCCAGTCGCTTGCCAGTGGAGAGATATGCTCTACCCTTTCACTTCCGCTACCGTTACCACTATCGTAACTTTTGTAATGTAACCATTTGGCCTGTTCGGCCCTTATTGTAAAACTCAACCCGATGCGGTCTTTGTCACTCAGATGTCTATAATGTATTGTTTGGTTCAGTTTACATCTGTTGGACCGAAAAGGCGACTAGAGGGGGGGGGTGAATAGGAGCACGCTCACTTTTTCACAAATTATGGACTCAATACAATTTAACTCCAGTAGCTATTAGAAAGCTATGAAGATCAATATACCAGTACAGCGGAAGACTAGTATTGAATCCAATAAAACCCCTAAGCAATATAACAAAATCAACTAAGATTACCAAGACTCACAGCACGGGCGGTCTGACCGTTATACTCAACCGGTCGGACCGATTGTTTGGCGGTCGACCGGCGTTATCTTTGGCGGTCGGACCGCCCAAAATCGTTCTGACCGGTGATGACGGGCGGTCCGACCGGCCGACTCGAACCGATCCGCAATGATAAAATCACCGATCACGGTTGCAATTAGGTGAAACTTTTGATTCTCAACTCCAATCTTTATGAAACTTTGTACACACCTTCTATATGCTATTGAGGATCTATTCCAATCGAATATTATGATAATTCTTGGAACGATCTTGAGCAATTATCAATTGATTAACAGAAGGTCTAAAACCGGGCAAGAACGAAAACTTGATCCTAAAACTTGTTCGTGAGAGATTGATGATCAAGATGATGCTAGATAGATTCACACATATCACAGCAAGCTAATTCACGTGAAAGAATCAATCACAAACTCGCGGATCAAAGAAAGCCCTAAAATCACGAAATTGAAAGCAAGAACGAAAAGAGACTTATCTCAAGCAAACCTTGCATTGATTAAGAACGTGATCGTCGGTTGGATTACACCCACGCCATCATGGATCGGTGGTCAATCCAAGATCACGAAATTCTCCTCAAACCATAAAGAGCCCTAGCCTCCACCTCAACTCCCCTAAGCTAATTAGGGTTTTGCAACAAAAGAGGCGAGAGAGAGAGAGAGCTTGGTGGTGCACCACCACCCCTCCCCTATTTATAGTGGAGGCCTAGACTCCTAGGGTTTGACTCCATTGGGCTCCGTTAAGGCCCACTAACAAACGGGTCACACACGCACGCCGCAGCGCCGTCTTTAACCTTTTGACCTAAACCGCTTCACCATGCGTCATGGATTTGCCAATAGGTCACCCTTGTCCATCTTGTGTCACGCTTGAGTCGTTGACTCACCCGCATCGCCAATCGCTCGACCTCAACTCTCCAAGTCTAGTCCCGATCTTCCTCGCCGTTGACCGTCGTTGACCACCAAGCAACTGCACAACCATAGACAAGCAAACACGATTCGGAACAAGTTCTTCACAACTTGACCCATGTTAGTCAAAACATGCATCATGCAAATCATATGCCATGAAACCAATGACTTTGACCTAACAAAACAACATCGCCACGGTTGGCCGACGTTCAAGTAGAAACCGGTCCGACCGCTCCGGGTGGCGGTCGGACCTTTCTTGGCGGTCGGACCGCTCCACGTGAGCGATCGGACCGCCTTGGTACTTAGCGAAATTCAAGCCACAAATTCAAACCTTCGGAAAATACAAACGAATAGAACTTTATCGAGTCTCCAAAATTATGAGACCAAGTGCATTGGGATCCCTCACTTGCCTACAACACCTATTTTTGGCTCAGCTCATTTTGACCACTTTGGTCACCACCGGTCCGACCGCCCTACATGGCCGGTCCGATCGATTTGGGACCGGTCGGACCGCCGTGCAAGGACCGGTCGAACCGCCCCTGATCAGAAAACCTGTAGCTTTGTCGAAAACACGTGAAACGACAAACCGTAAACGCCATTGCCAATTGTCACATCATCCTAAGATCTGGAACATATCCACATGAAATCCACAATCTCCCCCTTGATGAACACATTGGCAATTATCCAGAAAATGTAAGTAAGAGGTTTGAAAACGAGTTTACTCGCAGTTTTCGCACAAAGGCACAACTTGGTCCATAAGCAAGAAAAAGCAATGAAAATGATCAAGCTGGCATCAGAATAGTATAGGCATGTGAGACAAGGCAAAAGTAAGAATAAAAACTTTGATTTCCAGAAAAGGATCAAAATTCTCACATGAGGTCCATATGAAAGAACAATTGTTCAATTGACCTATGATCATTGTGAGGATAAAAGAATGCAATGCAAGTTCAGAATATTCAATAAAACAATAAGAATGCAACTCAAGAACTCCCCCTCACTATGATCCTCGATTTTCAAAAAACTTTTAACTTTTCAGTTACTCCCCCTTTGTTTAATCTTCTCCCCCAACAAAGAAATATCTTCTCATTAACACATCTTCTCCAAATAAAAATAGCACATCTTCTCCCAAAGAAATATCTTCTCATTAATTAACACATCTTCTCCCCCTTTGACAATGGATTCATCAAGGAATCACGCCTTCCTCTCATCCAGAGATAACCAATAGATGATAAAGAAAGAAGCAGAAATAAAAGAAGCATAAACAGGAGTATGCATGAAGTGCAATGGAGTGGCTTTAATTTTGTATTTTTCAATTTTTGATTACAAGAAGCTTTGGAGATTACCCAAAAGAACAAGCTAGTATCTCTAATATTGCACAAACAAAGATACCAAGCTCCGACAAAGCTAGCAAGATCATGGTAAGACATATATATCAAAGCTAAGCACAAAGGCTCAAAAGTAAAGCGATAGATTTGATCAATTTAAGCAACGCTTCAAATTCAGCAAGTTCATCAACAGGGATCCTAAAGTGAAATTGGCCATGTCAAAATATCAAAGTGAGATCAAAAATCTAACAAAGACCACATTAAGAGTCAATCAAGTCCCGTATTGAATCATTTTGCTCAATATTTTGTAAACGCCCATTTGTCAACATTTTTCTCATTTGCATTGAATATTGAAGTTGACTAATGATCTAACTTAGTGACAAGATCTGGACTAGGAGCCATCCACAAACTCATCCTAAGCTTCACCAAAAGTTGATTAAAGGTATATCTTAGTAAAGAAGATCTGGACTAGGAGCCATCCACAAACTCTTTCTAAGCTTCTACCGGGCGACAAATCTTGAGGTTCATGTCATTTCGACAAGCAAATCCCCATGAGATCGTTCGTTCATCAAACTATCTCCAAGTTCATGTCATTTGACAAGCAGTCTCGTAAGAATAGTTTGGCACAATTTAAGCATAAGACAATCTTGATTTTCATTTTTCACAAGAGCATTTTTAGAATCTCAAGAACACAAAAGCTCAAGTAATGGTCAATTTTAGATCAAAGAGCTAACAAAGCAATTCTGACAGGGCCAATGTCACAAGAGGAGCACTAATTGCGCAACTCGCTAAAACATCCACAAATTGCAATTTCTTAGTTTGAGTTGTTTAAAAGGTTCTAGCTCATATAGCAAAGACTTAGCTACACATGTAAAAGCATGATAATTCTAGCAAGTCAAAGAACTAGACATGACATTGAGCAAGAATTGAAATACAAAAGCTCTAAAGGGTAATAGGCAAAGCTTCATCAATTCCAAAAGATAAGGTAAAATCTTATATTACAATGCATCTTTTGGATTTTTCATACCACTTGTCAGAACCACTTGTTGTTACCACTTGTTGTTACCACTTGTTGGATTTTTCATATGAATGCAATATGATACAATGAGATGCAAATAAAAGCCTAAAAACTTAAAAAGTTCAAAAGATCACTAAGTTCGGAAAAGAACAATAAAAGATCAAAAGAACAAGGAAAGATCGGAAAAGATCAAACTCCCCTCAAACCAACCCATAAGGATAAATAACTCCTAACTCTCTTCTCAAGGTGGCAAACCTAGTTGGGTCTAAAGATTTGGTGATGATAAAAACAAGAGACAAGATAAGTGACTAATGGGTGACAAGCGCTGAGGTACTCTTCCTATCTAGCCGACACCGCACAATTAGGATAAGAAAAACCCCGAATGGACAAAGATAAAGAACAGAATATCAATTGCCATACAAAGAGAGTAGAGTGTAAGTACTGAATAAGAGCTTAACGGCTGGCGATGGGAAGTTCTCGGAGATGCTTGAGACCCGTCGACCGTGTGAAGGAGGTGAACCATCTTGAGTCTCGGCAATATGATGTGAACAAATGAGTCGACAAAGCACGTGCCCTTCCTCTTTCGCGGCAATCACGAAAAATCAAGGCACGAAGAACGATGTGTCTCGACATGGGGTTAGTTAAACAAGACTTGGGAACCCAAGATCTTGAGACACACGTCTGCAGTAGTATGCAAAGCGTATGTTATCCTTGACTTCATCTAAAATTCTGTTATGAGCAATGTTTAAGTTAACATGGGAATTAAATCATCGGTGATCACCGGCGCAGTCAAGGTGATCGACCGGTGACCAAATCGGTCAGACCGGTGACCACCAGCGGTCAGACCGGCAGCCTGAAGAACATGAGAATTAGGATATGTAGAAGCATGATGATTAGCATGTGAGAAAAATCCTAATCCGTGTTTATTCCTTTCAGTGTTACCATGTCTCATAAAAGCTCTAGGTTGCCTGAATGAAATTCTATCAAGATTTTTCCTATCATTTTTCAACCTACGCCAACAGAATTCAATTAAATGCCCACCTTTCTTGCAATAAGTGCAATGGTACTTGGTACCACTAGAAGAAGCACCATTCAAATTAATACAAGGTTGGGCAAAACACGCAGATTTAAAAGATATTTTTGCAGTTGGGTTTTGAATTCAATTAAACCTTTTCCAAGACTTGAATGACTTTTGGGTTTGAATTGTCTTGAAAAGAATTGAATCCTAAACCTTGCTTCTTATAAGGAGTTTTAGACTTGTCAAGAATCATGTTTAATTGTTTCTTACCTTTAGAAAATTTCTCTAATGTATCATGAAGGTAAGCATTTTCTTTCTCAAGTTAACACAAGCATCACAAGTTTTATCCATTGATTTCTCCTTATACAAAGCAATTTCAAGCTTAAGAGCGGAACATGAAGCACAAGTAGTATTTTCAATATTGTCCTTAAGCTTAGCATATTTGACTCTAGCAGCTTCTAAGATATCTTTGATTTCACGTTCTTTTCTAAGCATGAAGTGCAAGGGCTAGAATCAATCACATCGAAGCAATCAACTTGCTAGACTCTAAGCATTTTTCACAAGGAGCAGATTTAATTTCAATTAGCTCGGTTCTAGCATTTTCAAGTTGTTGTAAAGCAATATTATGAGCAGATTGTAAATTGGTAATTTCGAATGCATAGCATGACAAGATAAACATTCATCGAGTTCAAGAGTCTTAACATTTGCAAGTTCTAGTTTCAGTTTACCAATTTTGACTCTAGTTTCTTATTTTTAGTCATGACAAATTCTAGCGCTTCATCTTGACTAAGCACTTGCTCAACTATAGAATTATATTTAGCGTAAAGCTCATCATAAGAAAAAGATACCTCATCATTATCAATGTCGCGGTGTTAGCCATGAAGCACATGCCAAGAAAGTCCTTGGCCTTCCCTTTCTTTTCCTCTTCGCTCCGGAGTCCACATCACTAACGGATTGCTCTCCAAAAGCGGCAAGGACCCGTGAGCGGCCTTTATGAGCTTGACAAAGATCATACTCAGAGTTGTTCTCATGAGGCTTCTTCCAAGTCGTCTTCTCCTCCTTGTGCTTACCCTTACCTTTTAGCTTGGGGCAATTGGCGGATGTGGTAAAGCTCTCCACACTCATAGCAAGTAACAGACCACCTCTCTTTTATTTCTCACATTATTGTAAGCCCGTGTGAATTTTTTAGCTAAAAGGGCTAACTCAACCTCGTGGATATTCTCAAGCTCCTCTTCATGAATAATGATAAACAAGCAAATGAAAATCCGAAGAAGATTCAAAAGAGTCATCAAAAGCCTTTTGAGAGGATCGCTACCAAAGCTAAATTATCTTTCTTGGGATGATCAACTCTTTTAATTTCATGAGTCTTGAGTTTACTATAAAGTAATTCTAAAGTAAGACTTGAAAGATCAACATTCTCTTCTATAGCAAGAGCCTTCATCTCCCACTCCTTGGTGTTGATTGCACCAAGAGGTGGGTGGCATTTTCAGATTGAGAATATTCAATATCAACGACTTTCATTTGATTAATCACTTTATTAAACGATTGAAAATGTCATCGATGCTCTCTCCAGACGCATCTCAAATTTGTTATAATCACGCTTATAGATTGTTTGGCGACTTTCTTAATTTGAGACGAACCCTCATGATATGTTTCGAGAGTGTTCCAAATCTCGTCTTGCAATGCAAAATTGCAAATCCTATCATATTCTTGTCTACCAAGCGCACCATATAAAAGATTCTTGGCCTTGTTGTTGTTAGCCAAAAGAACCACAGAAGCAAGAGTTTCAACCTCAGGAATAATGAGCGGGGATCGAACAACGTCCCACAAAGCTTGTCCCTCACTCTCAAGGAATACTCGCATACGATTCTTCCAATAGGCATAGTCTTGTCCATTGGACATATGCGGTTTTGTAGTGAATCTATCCATCGCCAAAGTTGGTGACCGGTTAAGATCAAGATTGAACTAACCGGGCTCTGATACCACTTGTTGGACCGAAAAGGCGACTAGAGGGGGGGGTGAATAGGAGCACGCTCACTTTTTCACAAATTATGGACTCAATACAATTTAACTCCAGTAGCTATTAGAAAGCTATGAAGATCAATATACCAAGATCAATGAAGACTAGTATTGAATCCAATAAAACCCTAAGCAATATAACAAAATCAACTAAGATTACCAAGACTCACAAAGAGGCGGTCGATCGTTATACTCAACCGGTCGGACCGATTGTCGGGCGGTCCGACCGGCGTTATCTTTGGCGGTCGGACCGCTCCAAAATCGGTCGACCGGTGATGACGGGCGGTCGACCGGCCGACTCGTAACCGATCCGCAATAAGAAAATCACCCGATCACGGTTGCAATTAGGTGAAACTTTTGATTCTCAACTCCAATCTTTATGAAACTTTGTACACACCTTCTATATGCTATTGAGGACCTATTCCAATCGAATATTATGATAATTCTTGGAACGATCTTGAGCAATTATCAATTGATTAACGGAAGGTCTAAAACCGGGCAAGAACGAAAACTTGATCCTAAAACTTGTTCGTGAGAGATTGATGATCAAGATGATGCTAGATAGATTCACACATATCACAACAAGCTAATTCACGTGAAAGAATCAATCACAAACTCGCGGATCAAAGAAAGCCCTAAAATCACGAAATTGAAAGCAAGAACGAAAAGAGACTTATCTCAAGCAAACCTTGCATTGATTAAGAACGTGATCGTCGCTGGATTACACCCACGCCATCATAGATCAGTGGTCAATCCAAGATCACGAAATTCTCCTCAAACCATAAAGAGCCCTAGCCTCCACCTCAACTCCCCTAAGCCAATTAGGGTTTTGCAACAAAAGAGGCGAGAGAGATAGAGAGCTTGGTGGTGCAGCCACCACCTCCCCCTATTTATAGTGGAGGCCTAGACTCCTAGGGTTTGACTCCATTGGGCTCCGTTAAGGCCCACTAACAAACGGGTCACACACGCACGCCTCGCAGCGCCGTCTTTAACCTTTTGACCTAAACCGCTTCACCATGCGCCATGGATTTGCCAATAGGTCACCCTTGTCCATCTTGTGTCACGCTTGAGTCGTTGACTCACCCGCATCGCCAATCGCTCGACCTCAACTCTCCAAGTCTAGTCCCGATCTTCCTCGCCGCTGACCGTCGCTGACCACCAAGCAACTCGCACAACCATAGACAAGCAAACACGATTCGGAACAAGTTCTTCACAACTTGACCCATGTTAGTCAAAACATGCATCATGCAAATCATATGCCATGAAACCAATGACTTTGACCTAACAAAACAACATCGCCACGGTTGGCCGACGTTCAAGTAAACCGTCCGACCGCTCCAGTGAGCCGGTCGGATCGCTTCTTGGCGGTCGGACCGCTCTCGTGAGCGGTCGGACCGCCTTGGTACTTAGCCAAATTCAAGCCCCAAATTCAAACCTTCGAAAATACAAACGAATAGAACTTCTTACTGGAGTCTCCAAAAATTATGAGACCAAGTGCATTGGGATCCCCTCACTTGCCTACAACACCTATTTTTGGCTCAGCTCATTTTGACCACTTTGGTCACCACCGGTCCGACCGCCCTACATGGCCGGTCCGACCGATTTGGGACCGGTCGGACCGCGTGCAAGGACCGGTCGAACCGCCCCTGATCAGAAAACCTGTAGCTTTGTCGAAAACACGTGAAACGACAAACCGTAAACGCCATTGCCAATTGTCACATCATCCTAAGATCTGGAACATATCCACATGAAATCCATAACATCATGTATGAAATGATTTAGTGATGTATCTGTGAGTGCTATCTACCGATCCAGATAATAGCATAGTGTTTTCATAGAGGATTTGGATTGCGAAATCCGGGTCTGTGGATATCATGGGGAAATGTTCCAGATCTTACGATGATGTGACAATTGGCAATAACGTTAACAGTTTGTCGTTTCACGTGTTTTTAGCAAAGTTACAGTGCTGTCAGGTGTGACCCGTTTGTTAGTGGGCCTTAACGGGAGCCCAATTGAGTCAAACCCTAGAGAGTTCTAGGCCTCTACTATAAATAGGAGGAGGTGGGGGCTGCATCCTCTCTCTCGCTGTTTTTCACCCCTTTTGTTGTTTTCAAACCCTAATTGGCTTAGGGGGAGTTGAGGTGGAGGCTAGGGCTTTTCATGGTTTGAGGTGAATTTCGTGATCTTGGATTGGCCACTGATCCATGATGGTGTGGGTGTAATCCAGCAACGATCACGTTCTTAATCTATGCAAGGTTTGCTTGAGATAAGTCTCTTTTCGTTCTTGCTGTCAATTTCGTGATTTTAGGGCTTTCTTTGATCCGCGAGTTTGTGATTGATTCTTTCACGTGAATTAGCTTGCTGTGATATGTGTGAATCTATCTAGCATCATCTTGATCATCAATCTCTCACGAACAAGCATTAGGATCAAGTTTTCGTTCTTGCCCGGTTTTAGACCTTCTGTTAATCAATTGGCAATTGTTCAGGATCTATCCAAGAATTATCATAATATTCGATTGGAATAGGTCCTCAATAGCATAGAGAAGGTGTGTGCAAAGTTTCATAAAGTTTAGAGTTGAGAATCAAAAGTTTGACCTAATTGCAACTTCGTTATCAGGCTGATTTTACTGTTTCAGATCGGTTCTGGAGTCGGCCGGTCAGACCGCCCGTCATCACCGGTCAGACCAATTTTGGAGCGGTCCGACAGCCAGTACAACAGCGGTCAGACCGCCCGGCAATCGGTCCAACCGGCTGGGTCCAGAGGTCAGACCGCCCATGCTTTGTGATTCTGCAATCTTAGTTGATTTTGTTATTTTGCTTAGGGGATTTAATTGGATTCAATACTAGTCTTCCGCTGTACTGGTATATTGATCTTCATAGCTTCCTAATAGCTATTGGAGTGAAATTGTGTTGAATTCATTATTTGGAAAAAAGTGAGCGTGCTCCTATTCACCCCCCCTCTAGTCGCCTTTTCGGTCCAACACTTACTGAACTAGAAATGAGTAGGGTAGCGCCTAGTTCATCGACTAGTGTAGAAACTACTTCTTGCACCTCATGTGAGGATAAGGACAATGCTTGTAAAGGTCTTTATACCATGTTGCTTGATCTGCCCGAGATTTGTGAAAGTTGTAATAATCTGAAGATGAATCTAAAACGGGCAGACCACAAAATCACTGAACTACAAGCTTTCCTTCTTGAGCCTATTGCTTCATGTGTGAACTGTCCCAAACTTACTGCTGAACTTGAATCTGTCTCCAAACAGTTTCAAGAATTAGTTGATGACAATAACAAATTGGCCAAATTTGCTTCTAAGGACCCTGTTAGCTCACCATGCAGTAACTGTGAAAAACTCAAATATGAATTGATTGTTCTGAATGAAAAATGTGTGAAGCTAACTAAGGACCTTCTAGAGAAGCAACCATCTGCTTGTAATGTGTGTGCTGGGAAGAATCATGAGGGTTTGGTAGAGACGCCTAGCGACGTAAACCAACTGGCTAGTAGTAGGACTGTTCCCCCAGAGTCGGCTGTGCATGCACAAGCCAATCTTTCCTCTATTTGTTGGTTCTTCTTCTCGCCTCTTATCCTCTCATTGTTCCTTCTTCTCCTCGTTCTTCTTGCACTCTCTCTTTCGGGAGTGTCGAGATCTTATGAACACTCTCGAGAGGTTTGTAGGAGGCAAGAAGAAGCTCAATCTCATTCTAGACCAATCTAAGATTTGCAGATTTAATCAGGGTCTAGGATATGATTTCCATGAGGATATGAGGAAGCATCCACCTGTCGTGCTCAGAACCATAGCACTAGGTGTGATCAAAACTAAGCCTGTGGATCGAGAAAGTAAATTTTAAATCAGCGGGTTTTGTTCAAAGGATCTCGACGAGAAGGTGATTCCACTGCAGCTTCGCCCTCGTAGCGAAGTATCATTGCACCTTCCGCCGGAAGGATGGACACTTGGTTGATCACTGCTTCAGGCGCGCCAAGATCGCTCGCAGAGATCATGTTGAGTCCTCTAGGCGCATTCGTGGTCACCCTGCACCATGAATGCACCTAAGACTAACATGAGGTCTAGGTTTGCTACAGGTGATGATTTAGAGGCGAGATCGAGGACTTGGTTTTTCCGAGTTTTCTGATTTTCGTCCTCATGCTCCCTTTGGTCGTGACTTCCGTCGTTTTGAGGGTAGATCTCGATTTCCCTTTCGAGATGGCTACCCGCGGCGAGATCAGCATGTTGCCAGAATTTCGACTCGCTCTTCCATAGCAGTCGGATTGACCAGCCTTGTGTCTGCATACGCACCTTCCGACTTGCCGAGTGACGAGAGCGTAGGGTAGATAGAGGTCAGTCTTGCTTGACTACTTCATCTGTTCGATGTGTTACTCAAGATTGGGTGCCAAAATCATCGTTGATTCACCCCAAGATCGAGACTTTACTCTGCTTGACTCAGTTCACGGCAGGAAGGGAAAGGTTTGGCTTGTAGACTCGGTTGTTCGCGCCATATGACCGGAGATTCTCGTTGGTTTTCTTCCTAGCCCGTGCTCCGGTGATGAGACGATCACCTTTGGAGATGCTTCGCTTGGGCGCCATTGCTAAAGGTACTGCGCATGACATCGATTCATGAACAAGAATCAAGTCGATTATCGTTCATTGCTACAAAGAATCGACTCGGATATCGCTCATGCTCAAGCATCTGAGGCGGTTTTCTTTGCTCATTACCTATATATTTAGGGGTAGAGCCCCATTGTAAGCAAGTTAGAGTTGAATAAAATACAGAAAAGTCACAGGTTTATGTGGCGCAAAATGAATACATGCGTTTCGGAAATTCCCATCTAGGGTTTTGTGATTTCGTGAATATTGGAGGGAGGTTGTTCTTCCAAGATCCGTGATTCCTTGTGGATCATCTCACCAATTCGTAGCATCCTCAATTGCTCACGGTTTGGTGTTGTTCTTCCGGTTTGATTTTGTTTCTCTCTTCGGATTGATTCAACATCAACCAAGTGTTACTTGCTTTGGAGATATACTTGCTCTTCTATTTTGCCAAATCAAGAGAGAGGAAAGCGGGAGTTTCACTTCATTCAGAATTGAAATACAAGTACCGTGAAAGATTGGGCCACATTACGCATCAGCACACGTTGATCCGTATCACTTCTTCAATCAAACGGAAAAGGATTATTGTTCTTCCAAGAATTATCACAATCTTCAATTGGAATAGGTTTCTGACATCATTGAGAAGGTGTGTTCCATGTTTCATCAAGTTTGGAGTTGTAGATAAAAAGTTTCATCTATTTACAGCTTCGTCATCGGGGTTGTTTTGTTTACATTTTCAGTGGCGGTCGACGGCCGAGTGGTCACCGGCCGACCGGGCAGTATCAGTCGTCGACCGTATTGACCCGATGGTCCGACCGTGATGCATTGAGATTTGTTTTAGCTCTTGTTGATTTTGTCGTATTGCTTAGGGGTTTAAATTGGATTCAATATTAGTCTTCCGCTGTACTGATATACTGATTTTCATAGCTTCCATAGCTACTGGAGTAAAATATTATTGAATCAATTATTTGTGAAAAAGTGAGCGTGCTCCTATTCACCTCCCTTTAGTCGCCTTTTCGGTCCAACAGGGTCCAACATATTGCATTAAGGTTCGTCTGATATAATTTATGTGTATTCGGGAATCGCTATATCCTGCTAGGAACCGCTAACGACTCGTGGTCGAAAAAGGGTTTCCGAGTCACAACCGATTACGCATGAACCTACCAGGTCACGCGCTTAATGGGTTGGAACAAACGTGTTCGTATAGGATCCGTCATGGGCTCTATATAAGAGGATGCATGAGGCTATTGGGAAACACACGAGGGAGGGCACACGCGACATGAGTTGTTCCAGCAAAACCTTAGACGCTATCTTCTCAAGAGCCCTACCGTGCGAGTTGGTGCTAGCATACCGGCGTATGGTGTTGCGTCCCTTGATGTCTGGATACAGTAGAGGCGCTACTGCGGTTGTTGTTGCACTCGTGGACGATCTGCGATCTTCATAAGTAACGTGACAGGTTACTGGAGGAGAAGACCAACATTGAGGACGCTGGACGATCGACTACGACCACTACATCGATACTTTCTACATTGAATCAGTCTACTCCAACTCTTCTTTTGTTGCACTGCGCATCTTGTCGTAATCATATATGATCTCTTGCTTGCATGACATCCTGGTTTACATGATAGAATTTTTGAATTACCAGCTAGTGTAGCCTACCCGTATCCCTTCAATGACTATGCACCGCGGCATACCCCAATGGTGGAATTTCAACCAGTAGGAGTATCATGCAATGCGATCGTAAATAGTGGAGTAGATCATCTGGTGATATCAACTCATACCTCCCGCAAACCCATCTACTATCGCCGAAAACCGATTGATCTTATCAATCAGTGCCTAAACCACTCCATCAATATGAACCGATCTAGGTTACCAAATCATAACAGTAGTAGATCCAATCTATTACTATCACATATCAAGTATATGTGACCGATCTAGATCAAAAACTACACAAGATGGCTCTGATACCACTGAAGGGATCAGGTAGGCTACACTAGCTGGTAGTTTTAAAAATCTATCATGTAAACCAAGAAGCCATGCAAGCTAGAGATCATAGATCATTACCAATAGACATGTAGAGCATCAGAAGAAGAGTTGGAGCAGCCTGATCCAACATCGTTCGCGTCGATGAAGTGGTTGTAGTCGATCTTGCAACGTCCTCGGCACCGATCCTCTCTTCTAGAAACCTATCACGTTCCTTGCGAAGGTCATGGGTCATCCTCGTTCAGTACAACAACAACCGCAGCAACGCCTCTATGATATCCACACATCTAGGGATGGAACACCGTATGCCAGTGTGCTAGCACCAATGCGCACGGCAGGGTCTTCGAGAAGATGGCGGTTAGGGTTTTGGTGGAGCAACTCACGTCATCTGTCCCAATAGCCTCATGCATCCTCTTATAAGAAGCCCATGGTGGATCCTATTTGAACTCGTTTGTTCCAACTCATTAAGTGTGTAGCCCTTTTGGTTCATGTGTAATCTTTGCGACTCGGAAACTCTTTTTCGACCACGAGTCGTTAGCTGTTCCTAGCAGGACATAACGATTCCCGAATATATATAAATTATATCGGGCAAACCTTAATGCAATATGATATATGACCAGGTCCTTATCACTTACGACCAACTCGTATTTCTATACAACTAGTTAATATCACGACCAGTTCGTAACCCCTTATGATCGGTCAGTGATTGTGTTCGACCAGTCTATGACTAACTCGTATCTCCATACAACCAATCCGTATATGGTAGAACTGAACGACCTGCTTGTGTATTCTCCCATTGCCTCACATTATCTAGTTGAACTCCAGGTGAGATAATTTGCATCCATGGACTGTTCAATACTTTCTCGATCAAGTGACGTATAACTTCATGTGGTCGACTCTTAGACCACTAGTGGCATGGTCATGCACTTTCTTTATCCGACCACATCAAGGGGCCTAGAGATATCTCTCCTGTTATGTTAGGAGTGACAAATTCCATATCCGACCAGTCACATCCCTCTGTATGTTTCATAGTATACCTGAAAGCTACCTTTATAACTACCTAGTTATGGAGTAGCGTTTGGCAACTCCTAAGTGTACTATTACACATGTAGAAAACTATACTGATATCAGATCTAAGGATTATACGTCATTATTGCTTGAGACCAACTGATGACATATAAAATTATAATAATCTCAATAGTGTCTCAAGGTGGGTCAATCCAACACCATGTTCTCTAATATGTTCACATTATGGATTCGATATCCCCATATCCATGACCAGTGAAACATGATCATCAATCAATACATATGCTGGTCGATAAATCACTAGTGTTCCAACTAGTGACATCAGACCCGAGAAACATTTAGAATGACATCATATAAGTTAAAGAGCTTCACCAACAAGTTACATACTTGTTAATCTTTATAAATGATAATTCATTCAAGGAGCATAATAACATTTATTATATAATTCATAAACATAGACGTGATACAATCATCTCTATGATTGCCTTTAGGGAATATCACCAACAACTTTGTATATCTGTCTACTACCACAAATATGACATCATACCCTTCTTATTTAGGGAGGCCTTCCACAAAATCCATTGTGATGTTTTGCCACACTCCTTGTGGCATAGGCAAAGGTTGAAGTAACCCAGGAGATTTATAGTGTTCATGCTTAGCTTGATGGCAAACCTGATATTGTTTTATCAATTCTTCAACACCTTGTTTGAGGCCTTTCCACTGGAATAATTTTTTTACTCTATGGTAGGTGGCTTGCATGCCTGAATGCCCTCCTATGGCTGTGGAGTGAAAGGCTTGAATGATTTTGGTTTGAGGACTGATAGCACCAATCCAAATTTTTTCATTAAATGCGAATGAGGCCATCGACAAGGTGTACCCTTGACTATTACTTCGAAGCGACTTGTTCTTGCGGTAATTTACGAGTGAGGTATCCACTGCATACAAATTGAACACTTCTTGAAGCCACATAGGTTGAACCACTGAAATAGCCTCTAATTCCAGCAAAGGACCCACCCTCAATAATGCATTAGCTGGTGTATTATCTAAACCTTTCTTGTACTAAAATGTGTACTGAAATCCAATGAGTTTGGTCATAGCTTTTCTTTGTAATTCAGATGTTAAGACTTGATCTTCTAGATGGCATAAACTCCCGTGATCTGTTTTAATAGTAAAATGACCTCTGATCAAATAAGATCTTTGTCTGTCCACTGTCATCATGATGGCCAAGAACTCTTTTTCGTATATGGATAATTTCTGGTTTGCTGTCCCCAATGCCTTACTGTAATAAGCTACTGGATAACCGTCTTGTAATAGCACTGCTCCAATACCTAAATTACATGCACCAGTTTCAATCACAAATGGCTTGTTGATATCTGATAATGTGAGGACAGGTACAATACTCATAGCTAGTTTTAACTTATCAAATGCATCTTATGCCTGAACTGTCCATTGAAATCCTTCCTATAATATCCAGTTTTAACTCATAGTAAGAGGCTTCGCCAGCAGACCATAATGTTTCATGGAAGATCCAGTGAGACCCAAAAATACCCTCAATTCGCTTATCTTTGGTAGGAGCAGCCCCTTTGTCTCATAACTTGTGTTTTAATTTGGATCAAGAGACACCCTTTGTCAGATATGATGTGTCCCAAATACTCCAATTGAGGGGAAGCAAGTGTGCACTTTGATCTTTTTACATACAATTGATGTCGTTGTAAAACTTGAAATACTAGTTCTAATTGCTGTATATGTTGCTCAAAAGTCTTGAATTGAAGTGACCATGATGTGTCTTGAAGGTTGTTTTGACTTCATCCTCAGGTACCATTCTAATATGATGATAACCACTTCTTATGTCCAATTTGGAGAAGTATTTAGTGCCAGCCAATTCATCCACAATGGGTAAAGGAAACTTGTTTTTGATTATCAAAGCATTTAGCCTCCTATAATCCACACAAAACCTCCAACTACCATCTTTCTTTTTCACTAGCAAGACTGGAGATGCAAAAGGACTAAGGCTAGAGCTCACTGTTCCTTTTTCAATCATCTCAACAACTTGCCTTTCTATCTCATCTTTTTGTTGTGGAGAATACCTATAGGGTCTTGTGTTCACTGGAATTGCACCTGTCACCAAGGATATAGCATGATCATAACTTCTATGTGGTGGTAGCTCTTTTGCCTCCTGAAACACCCTTTCAAACTTCTTCAGTATATTCTGAACTTCTATAGTCAGGACTTCTTCAAGGGAATCAGTACTAGATTCTACCATAGCTGTAGCCCACAGATCATTACCCTTATGCCATTTGAGGACCTGATCAATGGATACTTCTTAAGGGATAATGCCACTGTCATCCTGTAATCCTTGTAGTTGGACTAACTGCCCCTTAGAGTCAAACTCAACCCATTTTCGAGCTCAGTTATAATTCATTGGACTATGTTGTTCTAGACAGTCTATTCCAAGAACTGCATCATACCCTCCTAAGTTTAAAACCTTCATATCATGTTGGAAGGTATGCCCTTGAATCCACCATGAGAATCCTTGAAGTTCTACAATGCAACTCAACATTTCTCCATCAACGACTTTCACCAACATTGGTGGTACTTGTTCAGGTTTGGCACTTAATTTGTCTACCATTTCAGCATTAATGAACGTATGTGAACTACCTAAGTCCAGCAACATCAGCATCACCTGTTTGCCTACTAGGACTCTCAATTTGATAGTTCTTGCATTTGTAGTTCTAGCTAATGCATTCAGAGAGGAACATTTCCTCCTCAGTCTTGGATTCCTCCATAGACGTAATGACATCCAGTACTCCTTCTGATAAATAAGTTGGGCTCTCTTCCAACTCCATTGCCTTGAGTTGAGCTTGGTTAGTACAGTGATGTTCAGGTGAGTATTTTTCTCCATAATGAAAACACAATCCATGATCTCTTATGTAAGCCTTCAGTTGTTGTGCCTTCCATACATCATTCGGAGTGAATACCTCGAGTGTCCCCCTTCTGACTACCTCCAAACTGCTTGTGTTGTTTGCTATTGTCTCCCTTGTACTGTACTCCCACTTTCTTAATTTTGTCAAGAACTCCCTCCTGCACACTAACATAAATTGCAGCCTTACTGACGGATTCAGGAATTTGTGTCTCAACCGTCGCTCTCAACTCATCCTCCAGACCGAACACAAACTATGTTACCAACATCATCACACCCACCAAATTGTCATAGAGTTTGATATGTTACACTAGGTAATCAAACTTCTTTTTGTATTCTTATACCGTTCCAGTTTGTCTTAACTACAGTAATTCTATCATATTTCGCTTTGAGTGTTGGTTGCAAATTCTGATAATATAGCATGTTGAAATTGTTCCCATTCATGCCAAATATTCGATGCCTTATAAGCTTCGTACCAATGAGTTGCACTATCTACCAGATATATGGTCGTAGCAACTATTTGGAATCCATCTGGAATCTGGTACATTGAAAAAAATGTTTGGCATTTATCAATCCAGATTCTAGCATCAGTTCCATCGAACTTTGGAAAAATCCATTTTCGGGATCCAAGTTCTTCTTCCTCCAGTCTGACTTGCTCTACTTGTTTCTAGCATCTTAGACACTATCGGTGTAGGAGGAGGAAAGGATATATGCGGTGATGTTTGAGTTGGGGGTGGTACCAACACTTCATTCAGTCTTGCTCCCATGGTTCCTGGCCCATCCCTTGCAGGAATCAGGAGGGGAGGAGGTGTTGGTCCCTTTATGACCTTTGTGACATGAACTTGTTCTTGCTGAATCATGCCGATGGAGTCCAGGGATAGATTTACCTTCATCTGCATATGATCCAACTGCTCTCCTTGCTACTCAAGCTTCTGGTCTACCGCGACTAACTGCGCCCTTGTTGCCATCTTCACTTCCTCCACCATCCCAGTTTTCATCAACACCAGCATCTCTGTCAATCTCCTCTCCATGGACTCCATCACCTCCACCACTTGCTTTACCTCGATTCCTTGCTTCGACGGTGACGTCGCGATTTCTCCTCCAAGCCGACCGAACCTAGATAAGGCCTTACACCGATCAAGCCCACAAGGCGATCGACACCCTTTTCCAGGGATTTTACCAGTCGAAGTTGAGAGATTACGAGATATCTGCGGAGGATCGACGAGGCTCTGATACCAGATTGTTATGTCCAATCCTCATTGGCAAGATGGCAAGAGGATCGAGAAACATATGTGTGAACGCGAATGGGGATTGGGGAATCGGGAGGAAGAACATAAAAGAGAGGGACGAAGATACTGTTCTTTTCCATCGACAAAATCTTACAACGCACAGTCCCCTTTTCTTAAGGCCACTTCCAACAACCTTACTCACCGACAACTTGGTCCCAGTCTCGGCTAATACATGAATTAATTTAACTCTCCTGTCAACTAATCTAAGCTATCGTAGCTTCTCGCTTTGCCGCAGGCGCCTTCTGCATTACCGCTTCCTCTGTTCTTGCCATGGTTGCCACCGTAGCGGTGACAAGAACTTGCCCCTAAATTTCAACACATCATTCGAACTAGAACAATAGTTGACATACTATATACTTCAACAGATCAGACAGAGGAGAGTGGAAAGTGGAGAGAACCGGAGACTCACCAAGGATTGCTCTGTCATCGGTTTGGCGGGGTGAGGAAGAGGCTGTAAGGGGGAAGCTCAGGAGGCGGTGACCGCTTGCGTGCTTGACCATCGGTGCCGATGTGGAGGAAATGGCCCTAGGGTCTGCGGCAACGACGGAGGACTTCTTCCCATGTGGTGGTAGTGCACGGCGGACGGTGAGGAGATGGCAGAGCGGATGGTGAGCGCGCGGCAGACGGCGAGGCGGATGGCGACCACGCAGCGAACAGAGAGGAAATGGCGCTGAATATGCCTCTGCCACATGTCTAATGTGATTTTTCAATGAAAAAGGTAAAATGCGTATAAAATGTGATTTTGTTACTAAATATACATTTGAAAAGGAAAAAAAAACCATCCAAAACTTGTTTTAAGAATAGGCTTAGGTTCTCACTCAAAAAAAAATGACGGTGTGTCAGTACTATAGCTTGCAACGGTTCAGCCACAGAGAGGTCATGTAATCAAATTTAGGGAAAAAAATAAAAAAATAAACTCATTTAATATGTAGTTAGTGGGACTTGAATCGGAGCCTCTAAGTATAAGCTAATTGTGTCATACCCGTAGGATTAGCCACCGGTTTGTAGCATGGGTATGAATTATGCGAATTACCTTATTATAGAAGTCGATTGGCTGCCAACATCGCTTGGATTATTTTAGGACAAGCTTAGATTCTCATCCGGGTGTGAATCATCACCCTTGACACTGTTATAGAATCCACACAATTTTACTCAATGTAGTTCTAGGATTTTATAATATCTCTGTCGTTTATACCTGATTTTTTGGAATGGGGATTTCTTCCTGATTTTTTTTTCCTGAAATGGGAATTTATTCCTGATGAAGCAGTAGCCCCACCAATAAAGGAAATTACTTCTTTCAAATTTGTTCCATACAACTTCAAAAAATGGGTTGAAAACATATGGCTGAAAATTAAATCGGACTCCATTGGGTGAATTCTTGAAATTTTTTTATTTAATCCTACTTTAATAATATTTTAAAGTTAATCCTTCACTAACTTTATTTTCAATTATAACCCTTTTGGTCACACCATAACTCGTGACGTGGCCAAACCTGACACACAAGCTGTCGTACGCATGTCGTGCCAGTATGAGGTCATGCGTGGCCCAGTCCTTGTCATTGTCACGCCAGTACTCATGGTGTAACAAGCATACCTTTTCACGCCAATGCGCGTGGCTTGACAGAGGTGACTTTGCGGGTGTACATTATTTTTTGAGTTTGCATATCATATAAGCCAAAAATCTCAGCTCACATGGCTGTAAGGGGTTCTCAGATGAAGAAATCTTACGATTGTTGCAAAAGATACATGGACCATTTGGGTGGAAAGATGAACTTTTCCTCATGCGTATGACTGCCAACTGTAAACACAACATGGCAATCACTTTATAAGTTCACTGTTTTCTATGCGCATGTACATCGTATTTAGCATTTCATTTTACATGGACAATCAGTCAAAAATGGTAAAACTGATTTGAGCCAGCAAGAAATGAACGGTGCTAACTGAATGCCCAACCCTATGTAGTATATCTTTTTTCAAACTAGCGCTATTCCTAATTTGAATAAAGAGAAGGATGAATAGCCAGCCACATCCTATTGCAATGATTAGTGGTGTTCGTCATCACTTAGGGGTCGAAGACCATTTAGTGCATTTTTCTCTGGAACACGCCTTTTAGACCTTTATTTTTATCTTGTGCCCTGTCTTCTGTTTGATGTTGTTGAGCATGTCTTGCCACGCCAAGAATTGAATGCGAAAAGAGAACGAAATTTGCAAATAGAATTTATAATGTAGTTGCGAATTACATGGCGCGCATGGTTTGGTTATGTAACATCCCAATTTTTGGGTCTTTTTGAAATTTTCAAAATAAAACGAACCAGTTGATTTTTTTCTTGAAATAATTAAATCATAATTAAATTTTTTAAAAATTAAATCAATTTAATATGAATAAATCAAACTTCAAATAAATTCAAAACCAGTTTATTTGATTTTCTAGATTTTCTGATTTTCCAAGTTCTTTATTATTTCTTGGAGTTCAGTTTTATTTATTTATTTTTTCAGTTTTCCCAAATTTTCTTTTCTTTGTTGTAAAATTTAATTTAAATTAATTATTTTAAAAGTGTTGGATTTCTTTTGGAGTTTTCACAATCATTTAAATCCAAGCCCGAAATTTAAGTCCAAATTCCAATTCTCAATTCAACTATCGTTTTCAAATCTCGTAATTTGAATTTTTCCGTGAAATAACTTCGAACCGAGCCCAATTTTTTTTGACCACTTCTTTTTTTCCATTTGTTCTTCTTTCCCCGTTTCCTTTCCTTTCCTTTTCTTTTGTTTTCTTTCTTCGTTCTCTTGGCCCTCCCCGCCTTATGCTCTTTCCTGACCGCTCCGCCTCCTGGCTCCCAACCGCCGCCACGCCAGCTCTCGTCCTCGGCCACCCAAGCCCCTACCATCGGTGTTGCCGCCGCACCCGTGCCACACCTTGCCCCTGCGCCCAGCCCAGCCCGACCAAGCCGCCGCTTGTGCCGCCGCTTCCCGCCACCCGTGCGTTGCACACGAAGCACCATTTTCACTTTCGTCCGATGTACCATGACCCCACTATTTTCACCCACATCGTACCACCTTCAATTGCACGCCAACAGCATCCCTCGCATTCAATTTCGCTGTTTCTCATCGACGTTCAGTGTCAAACGAAACTGTCGCCCATTTCCCATGGGCGTTCCCCGTCGATCCGAGGCACGCAGTTCGCCCTATAAAGGGAGCACCATGTGTCCCTTGCTCCCCTTTTGGATTTCCCCAAACATCAATGTCTAACTCCCCTTCGTTTGGCTAGAATGTGTGACGCCATTCTTCTTCATCCTCATGTCCGCTCACGTCGCCAACACGTTCTTGGCTGAGAACATGTTTCACAGATCCTTCATCGGGTTCCATTCAGTTCACGTGCCAAGGATAAAATTTCATACCCACGTTCTTGGCCTCCATAGAGCTTAGGATCCAGGGAAGCAACCCATAAGCCTCCTTTTAATCACCACACAGTAGCTGGATCGCTCTCTGCTTTGCCCTCCAAGCTTTCCTATACTTCACGTGTGTAACATCCCAATTTTCTGAGCTTTAAAAATCTTTGAAATAGTTACTAGTTGGAAAAGTTCACCATTTGAATTTTATTGAATTTTATTTAAAACTTAATATAGATTTTGAACATCAAAATAATTTAATATGATTAATCCCAACATCAACAATTATCAAAACTATTTTATTTGGATTCCATGTGCTTGGATATATTTTCTAGAATTTTCTAAAAAAATTTCGAGTTAATTTGCTATTTTCTAATTGTTATTTGGATTTTCTGGTATTTTCTAAAAAAGAAAAACTAATTAAAAATCTTGTGAACAGTATCAGGCCAAAACCCATCCCTATACAAATTCGGCTGACATTTGTGCGGCTCGCCAAGACGACGCATCACACTTGCAGACAGTGGTCCCCACCTGTCTGTCTCTCGTCTCTCTCTCCAGCCGAGTGACTGCGCCGGTCCCACCAGTCAGTCTAAATGACACCTTTTGCTACGCGTCTTCGCCCGAGCCTCACCCAATGACAAGTGGGTCCTGCCCGCCTTGTCATCATCGTCTCCGAACGGGACTTCGGTTCCGATTTCCTCGCGCGCCACTATCCTCAACCTGGATTCCTTGGTTCCTCGACGCTATTTGAAACCGCACCCGTGTCACGAGGATCACCTTAACTTCTACCGCGTTTTCCCCAAACCCAGAAACCCTAGAGCTCCGCCTTTTCGCCGGAATCGAAGTTTTTTTCCCTAGCGCCGCCGGGAGCTTCTTCGCTGGATTACTTCGCCGTCGGTGAGCTCCATTCGTCGCCGAGCCTACCCTGGAGTTCGCCGCGTCAAAGCCTATCTGATGCACGCATCCTTGGTCCTGGGGAAACCCTAGTTCGCCTCGTCGCCGTTCAACCGAGCCGCTCCGCCGCTCTTCATGTCGCCGCCTCCGCTGTGGTCATTGTCGAGGTCGATGGACCACGTCACCAAGATCCCTGAGTCACACTGGTTCTGTTGCGCACCTCTGTCACCGCCGGCGAGCCGTCGTTCGTCGGATCTTTGGAACCCGAGCGCCATCGCCTCGTTGTTTGTCCCGTCATCGCCGGCTCCATGCCACATCAACCTTAGTGCTGGCGTGTCCTCCCCGTGTCGGCCACCGTTGTGCCCAGTCAGCGCTTGCATGGCTGATTCACCAAACCCAGATCCAATCAGTTCGGTGAACCAAGTTCACTGTGAACCGAGCCGCTGACATGTGGGTCCCACATGTGAGTTTTTCTTTTAATTATTTTATTTTCAAAAATTCCTTCGCTGACATCTGCATTGTGTAATAGTCTGATTTTTCAATAGAAAAATAATTCAGATAAATCCAATAAATCCTTTTTAGGGTATTTTCTTTAGATTCAATATTCCAAGGTCCATATCTTTTGCATCCGAACTACGATTGAGCCCATTCAATTTTATAAATTCATATAAATTCAAGATATATTTATTTATGTTTTTTATTTAATTTTTGGAAATTTTTTTTGCGTCTATTATTTATATGTTATTTTATTTGTTTCGTGTAGACGTTAATTCTTCGGGGACTTTTGAAGGAGGAGTGCCTCAAGATCAAGATCAGTACCTAGACCTACTCCATGGTAAGTTATACCTTTGATCATGTTGAACCCAGTTTTTAAAATACTTTGATTGAAATTATTGCATTCTATTTCAAGTATTTATTTAAATGCTTTCGGGTTTAGTTATTAATCCAAATTGTTATATCCACCTTGTCTATTGTTATGCTATGATCTTTTGTCACCCTAGGTTGGTTCATTATTAGTTGGTATTATCGTAGTACCAACGTGGGTTGGCTAGATACCAATAGATTGCTTAGTCATGCTACGAGTCATCATTTCATGTGAGTTACAAATATAAACCTGACTAAGTGATTATAGAACTGTGTGACAAAACGTGTGTGATGTGTGCTATTACTCGTTGATGGCATGTGTTGCACTTAACCAACAGGGTGGGAAAAGATTTAGACTGGGGTAAGTGGTGGATACTGTGTGATATGGTGGAAACTATGTGAATAGGAATATTTTTGTGTGACATTTAGTTAGAAACTAGAAGTCTTGCCTTAGTCAATTAAGGACTTAACTTTGTACGCCATTGAACTGAGGCTTACTGTATGACCACATGTCTGGTATGGAACGGGCCTAACTTAGCAAGTTTTGGAGTCTTGACATTGACTACTCAGGCAGATAGGTTTGGCTATGTGAATAGGGTGGAAGGTGTGTACCGCTGTATTTGGGTACATCTATGAGCGGTTTGCCGTTTTCAGATCCAACGGTGTGTGTCATTCCAAGGGCCGTGTGTACAAATTGGACGGTGGTAAAGTACATCGGGAGTGTCAATGCTTGAGATGAAGTTTCTGAAATGTTTTGTTATGGTCAGTGCTAGCTACATTGATTGTATCTTGTGGGTAAAGTGTACAATCTCTGCAGAGTGTTAAAATAATCTATTCGAATAGTCGTGTCCTCGGTCATGGACATTGCTCAGTGATTTCACACGAGGTGTATATTTTCATAAAACATTTGGGAAGGGAGCTGTGTGATCTAAGTCATGTGGTTGTGTGAATAACTTGTTTAGACTGTGTGTCCTTGGTGAAAATAAATATCAAATTATTATTGTTTATTTGTTTTGAAGTATATTTTCAATCTATTATTCATATTCAATTGCAAATATTGCATTTATACAAAATAACCACAAAAGTCATTCCTTTGGAATAAGCCATCATCTATAGATTGCAATATGTGGTATAACTTGCGAGTATGGTTGTATACTCATGCTTGCTTCAAACAATCAACAGAAGTGGAGGAGTCTTCGCCTGCATTTGAGGAGGTGTTCTACGAAGGTGCTGATCGTTAGGGTCTTGATCCCAGTCAGTTGCCTATGGCGAATTGATGGGATTCTGCTGGAGTTTAATTTCGTTCTGCAACTGCTATTTATTTATTGTCAGCCCTGCATGGCTTAATAAATGTAAACTCGACCATAAGGTTAAAATAATTATTTGCTATTCAAATTAGTCGTTGTTCTACAAATCGTCTTGTGTGGATCGATATTCATCTATGTTGATACTGTGTGCACTAGCATGATCCTATTGGAAATATGCCCTAGAGGTAATCATAGAGATGATGATATTTCATTATGTTCATGATTTTGATAATATGTTATCGTGTTCCTTGAATGAATCATTTGTTATAGATCAATAAGTATGTGACTTGTTGGTGGAACTCTTTAACTTATATGATATCATTGTAAATGTATCCCTGGTCGGAGGTCACTGATCGGAACACCAGTGACTCTATGACTAGCACATGTATTGATTGATGACCTGGTTTCACCGGTCATGGATATAGGGATATCGAATCAATAATGTGAGCACATGTTAGAGAACATGGAGTTGGATAGACCCATCATTGAGACACTATTGAGATTGTTATGAATCTTTGTGTCATTAGTTGGTCTCAAGTAATGATGATGTATAATCCTTAGACCTGAGATCAGCATGGTTCCCAACATGTGTAATAGCACTCTTAGGGGTAGCCAAACGCTACTCGTAAATGGGTAGTTATAAAGGTGGCTTTCTGGTATGCTATGAAACATGCGGAGGGATGTGACTGGTCGAGATGGGATTTGCCCCTCCTAACTTAACAGGAGAGATGTCTCTGGGCCCCTCGTGGGGATCAGATAAATAAAGTGCATGGCCATGCCACTAGTGGTCGAAGTGTCGACCACATGAAGTTATCCGACACTCGATCGAGAAAGTATTGAACAGTCCGTGGATGACACAACATCTCACCTGGAGTTCAACCAGACATCGTGAGGCAAAGGGAGAATGCATGAGTAGGTCGCTTAGTTCGATCAGTTACAGACTGGTCGTATGGAGATACGATCTGGTCGTAGATTGATCGAACGTAATCACATAATGGTAAGGACCTGATCGTAAGGAGTTACGAATTGGTCGGGACCAAATATGATCTTGTCTTATGGAGATACGAACTGATCGCATGTGATGAGGACCTGGTCATAGATCATATTACATCAAGGTTCGTCCGCTATTCTATGTGCATTTGGGAATCGTTATGTGCTGCTAGGTACTGCTAACGACTCGTGGTCGGAAAGGATTTTTTGAGTCATAACCGATTGTATATGAACCTGTAGGGTCGCACACTTAAAGGGCTAGGATCTGTTTTGGATGGTGATCCGAATTCGTATAGGCCACGAGTTCCTAATGGGCCTCAAGTTCGAGACCCATCATGGATGCCTATATAAAGAGGGGCGGTGGCATGGGGTGGGAGAGATGATAATCTTTGGAAGAACTCTCAAAACCCTGATAGCCACACCTTCTCAACCACGCTGCCGGTGCTAGCACTCCAGCGCGTGGTGATCCTGCCCCGTATGTGTGGATACCTCGGAGGTGTTGTTGCGAAGTATCAGAACTAGGAAGATCCGCGACTTGTGACGATCACCGGAGTCGGAGGTGAAGTCGCGTGGTGAGTACGACCACTCGAAGGAGCAGACGTGCAGCCAGTGCGGCCACTTGAAGGAGGAGATGCGTCGTGAGTACGACTACGACTGCATCAACTCGCTACAACGACTCTACTTCCGCTACCAGTCGGCGCGTCTAGTGGTAATCTCGTGATCTATTACTAGCGGTGGTTCCTTGGTTGCACGATAATTTTTTGTTTGTGCTATCGTAGCCTTGCCCGTAACCCAATAGTGGTATCAAAGCCATGCCGTTTGGTCTTTAGATTCGGATTGGTCACATATTGTGATATGTGGCAGTTATAGATGTGATCTATTTCTATTTCTATTGGTCTTTTTGATTGTCCATGCTTTCTGGTGGTAAGATGGGTTTTCTTATTCCGTGGTCGTGCTTGCATGGTCGTATCACGACATGCCTCTACCGGTCGGTTTCCGCATTCGGGGCAGACAGTGATCGTAAATCCATTGGAGCACGCGAAGATCAATGTGGTTGATCGAATCGGAGTTATGATCGAATAGTACCGGATGTTTTATTGCGCTTGTTCACGATCACATTGCATGATACTTCTACCGGTCGAAATTCCGCCATCGGAGTATGCCGCAGTGTGTGGTCGTATTAAGGCAATAATCAGATCGGTTCGGAATAGGGTTAATATGATTGATATGATGATTTCCAAGGCTCGGTTTTGTGAATAAGATTCATGTTCAAGCCAGGGGCGCTGCCCCTTCGAATCCCGCCCGCTAACCGGCTAGCGGGATTGCCGTGCTTGGTAATCAGACCGTGCTTTTTGTAGTGTGTGTTCTTGTTGCCCGATAGAATGCGATTCTATGTCTAACTTGTTTTTGTGAATAGTATGACCCATGATGTATGAGATGCATGCATGTGTGTAATGTTCATGATCTGCGTGTCATGTTTTTTGCAGTCCAAGACTGTCTATATTTGTATAACGGCCTGCGTGTCGACTTGTGGTGCTAATTTACTCATAATTTTATCCCTAGTGCTGTTTGGTGTAATGGCTTAGTGGGAGTACTTGGAGGTTTTGGCAACTTGGAGGCATGACGAACAGTATGCTTGGCGATGGAGATCACCATAAGAAAGGGTCATACTATATCACAATACAATTTGATTGTCTGTGAATGCCCTTTTATTCCTGTTCATTTATTTTTATGCATGTTATTTAATTGCTTGGAATGCTTTTAACATGGTAGAAGTATATTTTCCTCAGGTAATATTAAGTTAAATTGACGCCCTCCCAATTAGCTGCACCATCTATAGTCTTGTATTTTAATGGTAGGCCTTGCTAAAGCAGAGTGTCATTAATATTCCTTGACTAGATGGGTTTGTGTCGGACACTTACACGCAAGCGTTGGTTTAACTTGACAAGGTCGTCATAACGGTTATGGACTTTGGGGAATAGGGTTGGGTGTCGGAGCATGGAGATGCTGCCCAACAACAAGAGTCATATAGAGATATGATTAGCAAAGGGATGCTTACCATATTCACTAATCTTCTAGCAGTGATGCCAAAGCACACTAGTAGATTAACTGATTGTGGGTCTTGAATCACTAAATATCATAAGAGCGATATGGTATTAAGTGGGAGTATCTTCATTAAATTGTTTAATAGAAGTTACTTTTCTTGAATATATGTCTTAGTTTTGCATATTTCATGTTGTAGATCATGGCACCAACTGTTGTACCTACATCCAGTTTTGCTTTACGTTCGATTCTTGATAAGGAAAAACTGAATGGAATAAATTTTGCGGATTGATCCGGCAACCTAAGAATTGTTCTTAGGCAAGATAAAAAGGAACATTGTAACACCCCAGCCCAACACTGAGCCTAGAATGCCACCACACTACACTTTAATCTAATAATTATCGACACACTATAGAAATTACAGCAAAGAAGCAATGATTAACATATCAATGGATCACAAACGAACATGTATAATTATGGATCAAGCGACAATAAATAAGCAATGAGAAATTATAACCAGGCAAATAATCCAAAGCAGCATCAACCAATGAATCCAAATTAATAAAGCAAATAGTCTAGTCCAAATGATATCCTAAACATTATTCAATAACTAACATGTCCAAGTGTAAACCAATATTGAATGAAAAGATTATCATGGCGAATGATCATGTGATGTCCATGTGCTCTACTCGCTCTCAATTACGGATCCTCAAGATCACCTAAAGACAACAATAGGGCAAGGGTGAGTCCACGACTCAGCAAACACATCCATAAACAACGAACAATAATAAATCATCAGCATTCAATAACTTCATTATCATCACATGCACTTCTATTAACATTCTCATTCATCAATCTCAAATATCAATGCAACTCTATTCTATATGTCCACATGCACTTCTTTCACAGATATCGGTATAGCGTGAGTGAATGCTCGCGACAACATTCACTCTCAAGCCCGCTCCTCCTCAAGGATCGGGACCTCCTCCACTCCCGTGGAGTTGTGATCAATCAAGATCACCTTCTCTTATGCAAAGATGCTTATGAATGCAAACATGCAACCTCCATCATAAACATCATATCCAACTTTTCATCATGCTTATCAACAAAGATATAAACATACCAATTCATTGTTTGCAATTAAACCAAATAAAAGCACAATAATAATGGTAATAGAAGATAAAGAAAACAGTGATCGATCATTGATCGCTGTCTACCATGCACTTGCCTTTACTAGCAGCGACGCACGATTTGATTAGAAGACGGCAACAAGCACGACGCCTCTCCTATATTAAATACACCAACTTCAATACAAATTACAGCAACAAGAATAGCAATCAAAATGCTTCGCTCCTACACGTCCCCAAATATAACACGTTACGCGGCACCGACTAGTTACCTATAGCTGACCGGTTACTAAAAAGAGCGTAACTTTTGACTCGAAAGTCCGATCACCACAAACCACCCCATTCTGGATTCTTTATAAAATTATCCACTTTTTCTTAGATTACGAAGACTTCTAATTAAATCATCTAACCCTCCGTATTAAGCCCAGAAGCCGATCTGTCCGCTCGAACAGCAGACTTAATAAATTCATAACTCTTGTTTTACTCAACCAAAATGCGCGTTCTCAGATCCTACAGAACCATTGGACAATTATCTACAACTTTCATGTAGATCAAAAACTCTAATTAGGCTATTTACTATTTTTAGTTTACAGTCTACCAAAACAGCGCCTAAAGACGATAACCCTAAAAACAGCGGCCTTCTCAAAAACATAACCCCAATTATACTCGTCCGATTGACGTGATAAAATAAGCTATAGAAAGATATCAAATTATCTACAATTAACTAGTAGATGGTATTTTCAACATTCGCCATTAAGATATCCAAATAAATCGTACAACAAAACAAAGAGGCTAAACCAATCTCATCGCTCGATTTCTTCCCGACTAAAACATGTTAATAATTTCCTTACAAACATGCTAGCTCTTCCTCTCCATTAATACCCCAAAGAAACATGTATAAAGAAGCATGCAAAGACCAACTAGGTTGTCTCTGAGTTACTAGATAAACATGTATACTTGTATACGTAATACTGTGCATGATAAGCTATTCACCAAAATTAGCCACGTAAACACACCTAATTAATTACTAGAGCCCTCATGCAAGCGTGAAGAAAAACAGCACCAACTAAGTCTAGCGACAAAGATTAAAGAATTGATCATCATATCGACCAATCAACCGACGACTCCACGCTACCGTGACGCGTCTAAGAAGAAAAAGATCGGCGCATACAGTGCTGCAGCAGATGCGAACCTACCGAATCAGCGCAGTTCTCGGCACTCCAAAGAAACAGCAGCAGCCGATCCAGAACGGCACAGGTCTTCGGCTTGCGGCAAGAATGCAAAGGTGCTCAACGCTGCAGGCGAGACCGGCGGCGCGATGCAACAAGCCGCCGCGACGGCCCAGCGCAGCAAGACAAAGACAAAGCGGCTTCTAAGAAGAAGCGAAGCGATCCACGCCCGCAGCGACAAAGCCGCTCCCGCTTGGCTCGGCAGACACAGCAGCCTCCACGCGACGCAGAGTCCGGGCCGAAAACTTCGGCGTGGCGGCAGGCAATACAGACCACGCCACAGAGATCGCCACGGCAAGCAAAGACACAGAAAATAAAAGGATTTTTGGTGGCGGCTCGTGGAATAGAAAACTAGGGTTTCTAAAATTCCCACAAATCTATTTATATAGCTCAAAAATATTCAAAATAATCTATTTTCCCAAATTCTTTTATTTAATTACGCACAAGTCCTTAATACGCTTTTAATTAACTCTTTATTGTTACTATTTAATTAATTACTCTCACCCTTAAGACGCGATTATTAATATTTATTTATTTTTCTGAGTATTACATTCTACCTCTTAACGGAATTCGACTCGAATTCTAATCGCCGCTCTACTCAAATAAAAACTCCACAAATGAAATTAAACAACAAAACAACACGCACCGACGTGAACAACTCCGGATATTGCCGCGCATGCGAGACTCCAACTCCCAAGTCGCCTCTCTCTGATCGACAGCGCCCACAAGACCTTGACGATACCAACGCCTTGTGCCTCAAAGACTCGCTCCGACCTCTCCGCATCGCGCCACGGACGCGACTCAACCGTGAGGTCTTGCTCAATAGTCGGCTCTAAGGAAATCTTATGCTCGATCTCTCAAAACTTTCAAAGATCGAGACGTGAAACACATTATGAACTCCACGCATGGACTCGTGAAGGTCCAAGCGTAGGCTAACTTCCCAATTCTTGCAATAATCGGAACGGTCCAACGCACCTCGGGCTAAGCTTTCCTTTGGTACCGATCGGACAATGCCTTTAGTGGGAGACACTCAAGAGCACCGTCACCCACCGCAAACCCAAGTCCCGCCTCAAATCAAGATAACTTTTCTCATGCGCTCGAGCCGCTAATGATTCTCGCCTCACCATGGCCACACGCTCAACGGTCTTCAATCGATCCGACCTAAAATCGCCTTCTCTCCAATCGCATCCCAACAAAGTGGCGATCCGCACTTCCGCCCATAGAGAACCTCAAATGGCGCGGCTCTAATACTGGAATGGTAACTATTGTTATAAGCAAACTCTGCAAGTGGCAACTGATCCTCCCAACTACCCTTCCAAGATAGAACACAAGATCGCAACATGTCCTCCAAAGTCTGAATAGTACGCCTGACCGCCCATCATGCTCGTGGGTGAAACGTCAGACTAAGGCGGAGCTGTGTGCCCAATGCACTCGCAGACTCTCCTGTAACTTGAGACAAACTTGGCGTCCCTGTAAACGATGGTCTTTGGCACACCATGCAGTCTCACTATTTCACGCACATAAATAGGAGCTAGATCACTCGCTGAATTTGTCGTGCGAATAGGAATGAAGTGCGCAGACTTGCTGAATCGATCCACCACTACCCAAATCGCATCCTTCCTCGCGCTAACGAGGCAACGCCACCACAAAGTCCATAGAGATATCATCCCAAGGCCACTGGGGAACCTCCAAAGGTTGCAACAACCCTGCAGGACGCTTGTGCTCAGCTTTCACTTGCTGACAAACACCACAAGAAGCCACATAATTAGCAATGTCCACCTTCATTCCTTTCCACCAAAAATTTTGTTTCAAATCTCGATACATCTTAGTCTCACCAGATGAATAAAGGTACGGAGTGCGATGTGCCTCCTCAAAATATCATCTTTGACCTCCGCCTTTTGCGGCACGCAAAGACGTCCTTTAAACCTCAAAGTACCAGAATCGTCCATGCTAAAATCACTCTCTTTGCCCTCATCCAGACGCTTCCTAACCTCCTGTAATAGCCGGTCACTCTGCTGTGCTTCCCGCACACGGTCTGGAATAGCTGACTCAAGAATCAACTGCGTCTCAACATGTGTTGTGCCCGCATAACAATAAGAAATTCCCATGCGATCAAAATCAGCAATAAGGCAATCTAGAGTAGCGGGAGTCGCCTTGCGACTAAGAGCATCAGCAACTACATTGGCCTTGCCTGGATGATACTGAATAGTAAGATCATAATCCTTGATCAACTCCAACCACCTCCTTTGTCTCAAATTCAGATCCTTCTGAGTGAAGATATACTTGAGGCTCTTGTGATCTGTGAAAATATCACAAGGCTCGCCGTATAGATAATGCCTCCAAATCTTGAGAGCAAAGACAACCGCAGCCAACTCCAAATCATGAGTGGGATAATTTCGCTCGTGCTTCTTTAATCGCCTCGACGCATAAGCAATCACCTTACCGCCTTGCATGAGAACACACCAAGACCCACTCGAGACGATCTGAAAAGATCAGGAACCGCTCTCGGCTCGGGAAGAGTGAGAATAGGAGAGGTCACCAACCTGTCCTTCAAAATACGTAAATCGCGCCACACTCATCACCCACCGAATCTCACACCTTTCTCGAGTAAGCCGAGACATCGGTTTGGCGATGATAGAGAAATCCCGCACAAAACGCCGATAATAACCACCAAACCAGAAAACTCCTCACCTCCTTCACACTAGTCGGCCTCTTCCAATCCACCTTTGTAGAGACCTTACTAGGATCAACAAAGAATACCACGAGGGTTAATCACATGACCCGTAAAACCCACTTCAAATCCGTAACTCACATTTCTTCAACTTAGCATAGAACTTGTGCTCTCTCAAAGTATCTAAAACCACCTCAAATGACGCCATGATCCTCATTGGTCTTGGAATAGATAAGAATATCATCAATGAACACCACCACGAAATCATCTAGATACTCGTGTAACATGTTGTTCATGGTTTCCATAAAATGGCAGTGCATTAGTCAATCCAAATGACATAACTTTATACTCATAATGCCCATACCGTGGAGAAGCGGTCTTTCTACATCTCGCCACGCACACGGATTTGATTATACCCCGATCGAGATCGATCTTGGAGAACACTTGAGCTCCATTCAACCGATCAAACAAGTCCTCAATGCGGGCAATGGATATTTGTTCTTGATTGTGATCGCATTAAGCGCGCGGTAATCAATACACATGCGCCAACTCCCATCCTTCTTCTCGAATGTAGCAGAGCTCCCCGGCGATACACTACGCCCGATCAAACCTTTAGCCAACAAATCATCCAATTGCTTCTTCAACTCATCCCGAAACGGACGTGTTAGTCGATATGGAGACATCGAGATGGGACGAGTACCGAACAAGATCAATGCGAAACTCCACGCCTCGCATGGTGGCAAACCCTAAGATCAACGGGAACACATCCGGGTAATCACTAACCACCGAATCTCCTCAATCTGCGGCCACACTCGGTTTCTCAAAGAAGAGCTAAAGAAGCCCGGGCCATCGCACGACCCGAACAGTCCCACCAACATCGAAAAGAGCGCGAGGCGCACTCCTGAAAAGTCAAAGTCTCCCGCACGAGGTTCGCATGCAGACCGCATTCTACGTAAACAGATATCACGGCTCGATAAGAGTGCAACCAATCCATACCCAAGATAACGTCGAACGGCTCCATTTGAATAATATCAAATTCGCCGTGAACTTCTCCCCATCAATAATAATAGAACACCGGGACAAACAAGAGAGCTAGCAATAATACCCCGGGAGAACTAACCAACACCGATTGAGAAATCCATCAGATACTCAAGTTCGCTCTCCTAGCAAACGCCGTCGAAACAAACGAAAAGGTAGCCCCGAATCAAAAGGACTAAAGCATCAAACGAATCCACAAGCAAAGTACTGTCACCACGTCAGACGACTCGCGGACTCACTGTGGGCATGGCGTACACTCTGTGGCGCCATGGCGAAGAAGACGACGCCGGGCGGCGAGAGCCAACAATCTCTTTGTGGCGGTGCAGTAACGCCGGTCGTGCAACTGAAGCGGTGCCGAAGGTGGCGGCCGCCGAAGAGTACCTCACCGAGGCGCCCAAGTGAAGGAAATGGCATCGCCGAGGAGCGATCATCATCCGAAAGATCCTCGAGCAGACCCATCAAGAAGAAGATGGCACGGGCTCCCACTTGATCACGCTTAGCGGGGTTCGCGACACACCCGCTCCATGTGACCCGACGGCCACACCGACGGCAATCACCCGTCAAGTGCATTTCAGCGTGGTGTCCATCACCGCACTTAAAGCAAAGCATGCCCCGCCTCGGGACAGACGAAGAGTGGAGTACCGCAAAGGACGAGGCGCCAAGAAGGGAACGACCTCATCGCTAGACTCGAAAGATCGCGGTCCTCCCTTGAATTTCTTGAAAGGTGTCGAATGCACTCCACTTCCTCACTAGAGCTCCTCTTCCGTCACCACCGAAGCCACCACCCACCACGAGGCTTGCGCGCCTTTGTGAGTCGTGATCTCCAACTCCATGCCCTCGCTTGCTCCACCACAGAGTCAGTAATCACGAGCTGAGTAGCTCCCATCACATGCCTGCAGACTCAATTGAGACCCCGACGGAACCTCTTGGCCTTCAAGATCATCGCTCGCATCAAGGGACAAAGCGAACCAAGTTGTTGAACTCACCTCATACTCAAGAATAGACCTCTTCCCCGAGCAAAGGTCGTCAAGGCAACCTCCATCTTCTCAACAAATGAGTAGGGTAGAACTTCCCTTGAACTGTCTACAAAATCCTCCCAAGTGATCGCCCTTGGGTGGCGGTCCTCAAGACAACACGCCCTCCCACCAAATATCCGCTGCCCTTTCAAATTAAAGGCTACAAACGGACCCTCCGAGGTGAAGACATCTCCAAAGCTCCAAACCGCCTCTCCATGTAGCGCAACCGATCCCACGCTCGACCGGTGTGCCCGACCGTCAAAAGAATCAAACCTCAACCCCATCCACTCAAGTGTCATCCGCGCTCAGAACCGGTGGATGTGCGACAGAGCAACAACAGATGCCGCAAAGAATGAGGCCGCCGGCGCTGCTGACGAAGCGCACGGATCTCTCCTACCAACTCTCTCAAGAAAGCGGGGTCTCATCTCGACCACAACCGAGGCGGGTCAACAAAGAACCCCTCGCCATCGACTAATCACTGAGGAGGTGGCTCCACGGAACCTCTCCCGCGCCACGACCTCCACGATCGCGCCACCACGACTCACGCCCTCGCCCCTCAAGATAGCTATCAACCACCATCAACAATACACAATGAGTTCAAAGCTCAAAATAAACTCCTTCATCAATAAACAACATAACTAAGCGTAAAACGATATTCGCACCTCTCTCTAACCTACTGTGAACTAGTGTGTCAAATTTTAGGTTAGTTAACCATTAGCAAATTTTAGTTGATTTACTAATACTAAAACAAATTTTAACAATTTTAGTTTGCCTAAGTTGTTAATCTATTCACCACGGACCTAAAGCCCGCTCTGATACCAACTGTAACACCCCAGCCCAACACTGAGCCTAGAATGCCACCACACTACACTTTAATCTAATAATTATCGACACACTATAGAAATTACAGCAAAGAAGCAATGATTAACATATCAATGGATCACAAACGAACATGTATAATTATGGATCAAGCGACAATAAATAAGCAATGGGAAATTATAACCAGGCAAATAATCCAAAGCAGCATCAACCAATGAATCCAAATTAATAAAGCAAATAGTCTAGTCCAAATGATATCCTAAACATTATTCAATAACTAACATGTCCAAGTGTAAACCAATATTGAATGAAAAGATTATCATGGCGAATGATCATGTGATGTCCATGTGCTCTACTCGCTCTCAATTACGGATCCTCAAGATCACCTAAAGACAACAATAGGGCAAGGGTGAGTCCACGACTCAAAGAAACACATCCATAAACAACGAACAATAATAAATCATCAGCATTCAATAACTTCATTATCATCACATGCACTTCTATTAACATTCTCATTCATCAATCTCAAATATCAATGCAACTCTATTCTATATGTCCACATGCACTTCTTTCACAGATATCAGATAGCGTGAGTGAATGCTCATGACAACATTCACTCTCAAGCCCGTTCCTCCTCAAGGATCGGGACCTCCTCCACTCCCGTGGAGTTGTGATCAATCAAGATCACCTTCTCTTATGCAAAGATGCTTATGAATGCAAACATGCAACCTCCATCATAAACATCATATCCAACTTTTCATCATGCTTATCAACAAAGATATAAACATACCAATTCATTGTTTGCAATTAAACCAAATAAAAGCACAACAATAATGGTAATAGAAGATAAAGAAAATAAAGGATCGATCATTGATCGCGCTACCATGCACTTGCCTTTACTAGCAGCGACGCACGATTTGATTAGAAGACGGCAACAAGCACGACGCCTCTCCTATATTAAATACACCAACTTCAATACAAATTACAGCAACAAGAATAGCAATCAAAATGCTTCGCTCCTACATGTCCCCAAATATAACACGTTACGCCGGTACCGACTAGTTACCTATAGCTGACCGGTTACTAAAAAGAGCGTAACTTTTGACTCGAAAGTCCGATCACCACAAACCACCCCATTCTGGATTCTTTATAAAATTATCCACTTTTTCTTAGATTACGAAGACTTCTAATTAAATCATCTAACCCTCCGTATTAAGCCCAGAAAGCCGATCTGTCCGCTTCGGAACAGCAGACTTAATAAATTCATAACTCTTGTTTTACTCAACCAAAATGCGCGTTCTCAGATCCTACAGAACCATTGGACAATTATCTACAACTTTCATGTAGATCAAAAACTCTAATTAGGCTATTTACTATTTTTAGTTTACAGTCTACCAAAACAGCGCCTAAAGACGATAACCCTAAAAACAGCGGCCTTCTCAAAAACATAACCCCAATTATACTCGTCCGATTGACGTGATAAAATAAGCTATAGAAAGATATCGAAATTATCTACAATTAACTAGTAGATGGTATTTTCAACATTCGCCATTAAGATATCCAAATAAATCGTACAACAAAACAGCAGGCTAAACCAATCTACTGTTCGATTTCTTCCCGACTAAAACATGTTAATAATTTCCCTTACAAACATGCTAGCTCTTCCCTCTCCATTAATACCCCAAAGAAACATGTATAAAAGAAGCATGCAGCACCAACTAGGTTGTCTCTGAGTTACTAGATAAACATGTATACTTGTATACGTAATACTGTGCATGATAAGCTATTCACCAAAATTAGCCACGTAAACACACCTAATTAATTACTAGAGCCCTCATGCAAGCGTGAAGAAAAACAGCACCAACTAAGTCTAGCGACAGCATTAAAGAATTGACTGTCATACCGACCAATCAACCGACGACTCCACGCGCGCGGACGCGCCTCTAAGAAGAAAGCGAAAGGTAACAAGACAAAGAAATAAGCCAGCAGATGCGAACCTACTGAATCAGCGCAGTTCGGCACTCCAAAGAAACAAAGAAGCACCGATCCGAACGGCACAGTCTTGGCTTGCGGCAAAGAATGCAGTTGCTCAACGTCGCAGCTAGATCCGGCGGCGATGCAACAAAGAGCCAGACGGCCAAAGAATGCGGCAAGACAAAGACAAAGCGGCTTCGAAAGAGGCAAAGCGATCCACGCAGCAGCGACAAAGAACGCCTCCCGCTTGGTTCGTCAGATGCAGCCTCCACGCGACGCAGAGTCCAATGGGTGGAAAACCTCGGCGGCAAAGAAGCGGCAATGCAGCCACGCCACAGAGATCGCCACGGCGCAAGCAAAGACACAGAAAATAAAAGGATTTTTGGTCATGGCTCGTGGAATAGAAAACTAGGGTTTCTAAAATTCCCACAAATCTATTTATATAGCTCAGAAAAATATTCCGAAAATAATCTATTTTCCCAAATTCTTTTATTTAATTACGCACAAGTCCTTAATACGCTTTTAATTAACTCTTTATTGTTACTATTTAATTAATTACTCTCCGACCCTTAAGACGCGATTATTAATATTTATTTATTTTTCGGAGTATTACATTCTACCCCCCTTAACGGAATTCGACCCCGAATTCTAATCGCCGTTCTACTCAAATAAAAACTCCACAGCTGAAATTAAACAACAAAAACAACACGTACCCGACGTGAACAACTCCGGATACTGCTCGCGCATGCGAGACTCCAACTCCCAAGTCGCCTCTCTCTCGACAAGGCCCACAAAGACCTTGACGATACCAACGCCTTGTGCCTCAAAGACTCGCCCGACCTCTCCGTATCGCGCTACGGACGCGACTCAACCGTGAGGTCTTGCTCAATAGTCACGCTCTAAGGAAATCTTATGCTCGATCTCTCAAAACTTTCTCAAAGATCGAGACGTGAAACACATTATGAACTCCACGCATGGACTCGTGAAGGTCCAAGCGGTAGGCTAACTTCCCAATTCTTGCAATAATCGAACGGTCCAACGCACCTCGGGCTAAGCTTTCCTTTGGTACCGAACCGGACAATGCCTTTAGTGGGAGACACTCTCAAGAGCACTGGTCACCCACCGCAAACTCCAAGTCCCGCCTCAAATCAAGATAACTTTTCATGCTCGCCTGAGCCGCTAATGATTCTCGCCTCACCATGGCCACACGCCAACGGTCTTCAATCCACCGACCCAAATCGCCTTCTCTCAATCGCATCCCAACAAAGTGGCGATCCGCACTTCCGCCATAGAGAACCTCAAATGGCGCGCTCTAATATCGAATGGTAACTATTGTTATAAGCAAACTCGCAAGTGGCAATCGATCCTCCCAACTACCCTTCCAAGATAGAACACAAGATCGCAACATGTCCTCCAAAGTCCGAATAGTACGCCTCGATCGCCCATCTGCGTGGGTGAACGTCAGATTAAGGCTGAGCTGTGTGCCCAATGCACTCGCAGACTCTCCCGTAACTTGGAGACAAACTTGGCGCCCTCGCGTAAACGATGGTCTTTGGCACACCATGCGCCTCACTATTTCACGCACATAAATAGGAGCTAGATCACTCGCGAATTTGTCGTGCGAATAGGAATGAAGTGCGCAGACTTTGTGAATCGATCCACCACTACCCAAATCGCATCCTTCCTCGCGCGAACGAGGCAACGCCACCACAAAGTCCATAGAGATATCATCCCAAGGCCACTGGGAACCTCCAAAGGTTGCAACAACCTCGCAGACGCTTGTGCTCAGCTTTCACTTGCTGACAAACACCACAAGAAGCCACATAATTAGCAATGTCCACCTTCATTCCTTTCCACCAAAAATTTTGTTTCAAATCTCGATACATCTTAGTCTCACCAGATGAATAAAGGTACTGAGTGCGATGTGCCTCCCTCAAAATATCATCTTTGACCTCCGCTTTTGCACGCAAAGACGCCTTTAAACCTCAAAGTACCGTAATCGTCCATGCTAAAATCACTCTCTTTGCCCTCATCCGCACGCTTCCTAACCTCCCGTAATAGCCGGTCACTCTGCTGTGCTTCCGCGACACGGTCCGAATAGCCGACTCAAGAATCAATCGCGTCTCAACATGTGTTGTGCCCGCATAACAATAAGAAATTCCCATGCGATCAAAATCAGCAATAAGGCAATCTAGAGTAGCGGGAGTCGCCTTGCGACTAAGAGCATCAGCAACTACATTGGCCTTGCCTCGATGATACTTGAATAGTAAGATCATAATCCTTGATCAACTCCAACCACCTCCTTTGTCTCAAATTCGGATCCTTCGAGTGAAGATATACTTGAGGCTCTTGTGATGCGTGAAAATATCACAAGGCTCGCCAGATAGATAATGCCTCCAAATCTTGAGAGCAAAGACAACCGCAGCCTAACTCCAAATCATGAGTGGGATAATTTCGCTCGTGCTTCTTTAATCGCTCGACGCATAAGCAATCACCTTACCGCCTTGCATGAGAACACACCAAGACCCACTCGAGACGATCTCAAAAGATCAGGAACCGCTTCCTGGCTCGGGAAGAGTGAGAATAGGAGAGGTCACCAACCTGTCCTTCAAAATACGTAAACCAAGGCCACACTCATCACCCACCGAATCTCACACCTTTCGAGTAAGCCGAGACATCGGTTTGGCGATGATAGAGAAATCTGCACAAAACGCCGATAATAACCAAACCAAACCCGTAAAACTCCTCACCTCCTTCACACTAGTCGGCCTCTTCCAATCCACCACTGAGAGACCTTACTAGGATCAACAAGCAATACCCCGAGGGTTAATCACATGACCCGTAAAACCCACTTCAAATCCGTAACTCACATTTCTTCAACTTAGCATAGAACTTGTGCTCTCTCAAAGTATCTAAAACCAACCTCAAATGACGCCATGATCCTCATTGGTCTTGGAATAGATAAGAATATCATCAATGAACACCACCACGAAATCATCTAGATACTCGTGTAACATGTTGTTCATGGTTTCCATAAAATGGCAGTGCATTAGTCAATCCAAATGACATAACTTTATACTCATAATGCCCATACCGTGGAGAAAGGCCTTCTCTACATCCTCGCTCACGCACACGGATTTGATTATACCCCGATCGAGATCGATCTTGAGAACACTTGAGCTCCATTCAACCGATCAAACAAGTCCTCAATGCGGGCAATGGATATTTGTTCTTGATTGTGATCGCATTAAGCGCGCAGTAATCAATACACATGCGCCAACTCCCATCCTTCTTCTCAGGAATGTAACAGAGCACCCCACGGCGATACACTACGCCGATCAAACCTTTAGCCAACAAATCATCCAATTGCTTCTTCAACTCATCCGAAACGGACGTGTTAGTCGATATGGAGACATCGAGATGGGACGAGTACCCGAACAAGATCAATGCGAAACTCCACGCCTCGCACGGTGGCAAACCGGAAGATCAACGGGAACACATCGGGTAATCACTAACCACCGAATCTCCTCAATCGCGGCCACACTCGCTTTCAAGAAGAGCTAAAAGAAGCCCGCCATCGCACGACGACCCGGAACAATCAGACCAACATCGAAAGAGAGCGCGAGGCGCACTCCTGAAAAGTCAAAGTCTCCCTGCACGAGGTCTCGCACGCAGATCGTTTCTACGTAAACAGATATCACGGCTCGATAAGAGTGCAACCAATCCATACCTAAGATAACGCCGAACGGCTCCATTTGAATAATATCAAATTCGCCGTGAACTTCTCCCCATCAATAATAATAGAACACCCAGACAAACAAGAGAGCTAGCAATAATACCCCGTGAGAACTAACCAACACCGATTGAGAAATCCATCAGATACTCAAGTTCGCTCTCCTAGCAAACGCCGTCGAAACAAACGAAAAGGTAGCCTCGAATCAAAAGGACTAAAGCATCAAACGAATCCACAAGCAAAGTACTGCCACCACGTCAGACGACTCGCGGACTCACTGTGGGCATGGCGTACACTCTGTGGCGCCATGGCGAAGAAGACGACGCCGGGCGGCGAGCCCCAACAATCTGCTGTGGCGGTGCGGTGTAACGCCGGTCGTGCAACCTGAGCGGTGCGAAGGTGGCGCCGCCAGAGTACCGCCGAGGCGCCAAGTCAAGGAAATGGCATCATTGGAGGAGCGCCATCATCCGAAAGATCCTCGAGCAGACCCATCAAGAAGAAGATGGCACGGCTCCCACTTGATCACGCTTAGCGGGGTTCGCGACACACCCGCTCCATGTGACCCGACGCCACACCGACGGCAATCACCCGCCCAAGTGCACTCAAGCAGCCAGTGTCCATCACCGCACTTAAAGCAAAGCATGCCCCGCCTCGGGACAGACGAAGAGCCGGAGTACCGCAAAGGACGAGGCGCCAAGAAGGAACGACCTCGATCGCTAGACTCGAAAGATCGCGGTCCTCCTTGAATTTCTTGAAAGTGTGTCGAATGCACCCACTTCCTCACTAGAGCTCCTCTTTCGTCACCACCGAAGCCACCACCCACCGAGGCTTGTCGCCTTTGTGAGTGCATCTCCAACTCCATGCCCCGGCTTGCTCCACCACAGAGCAGTAATCACGAGCGGAGTAGCTCCCATCACATGCCTAGCACTCGTAATTGAGACCCCGACGGAACCTCTTGGCCTTCGAAGATCATCGCTCGCTCATCAAGGGACAAAGCGAACCAAGTTGTTGAACTCACCTCATACTCAAGAATAGACCTCTTCCCCGAGCAAAGGTCGTCAAGGCAACCTCCATCTTCTCAACAAATGAGTAGGGTAGAACTTCCCTTGAACTGGTCTACAAAATCCTCCCAAGTGATCGCCCTTGGGTGGCGGTCCTCAAGACAACACGCCTCCCACCAAATATCCGCTGCCCTTTGGTGAAAGGCTACAAACGGACCCTCCGAGGTGAAGACATCTCCAAAGCTCCAAATCGCTCTCCATGTAGCGCAACTATCCACGCTCGACCGGTGTGCCCGACCGTCAAAAGAATCAAACCTCAACCCCATCCACTCGAAGTGTCATCCGCGCTCAGAACCGGTGGATGTGCGACAGAGAACAACAGATGCCGCGACAGAACAGAGCCGCCGGCGCTGCTGACGGCGCACGGATCTCTCCTACCAACTCTCTCAAGAAAGCGGGGTCTCATCTCGACTACAACCGAGGCGGGTCAACAAAGAACCCCTCGCCATCGACTAATCAGCACAGGAGGTGGCTCCACGGAACCTCTCCGCGGCCACGACCTCCACGCATCGCGCCACCACGACCACGTCCTCTGCCCCTCGGCATAGCTATCAACCACCATCAACAATACACAATGAGTTCAAAGCTCAAAATAAACTCCTTCATCAATAAACAACATAACGGAAGCGTAAAACGATATTCGTACCTCTCTCTAACCTACTGTGAACTAGTGTGTCAAATTTTAGGTTAGTTAACCATTAGCAAATTTTAGTTGATTTACTAATACTAAAACAAATTTTAACAATTTTAGTTTGCCTAAGTTGTTAATCTATTCACCACGGACCTAAAGCCCGCTCGATACCAATCAGTAACACCTCAAATTTCAACACTGAGCCTAGAATGCCACCACACTACACTTTAATCTAATAATTATCGACACACTATAGAAATTACAGCAAAGAAGCAATGATTAACATATCAATGGATCACAAACGAACATGTATAATTATGGATCAAGCGACAATAAATAAGCAATGGGAAATTATAACCAGGCAAATAATCCAAAGCAGCATCAACCAATGAATCCAAATTAATAAAGCAAATAGTCTAGTCCAAATGATATCCTAAACATTATTCAATAACTAACATGTCCAAGTGTAAACCAATATTGAATGAAAAGATTATCATGGCGAATGATCATGTGATGTCCATGTGCTCTACTCGCTCTCAATTACGGATCCTCAAGATCACCTAAAGACAACAATAGGGCAAGGGTGAGTCCACGACTCAGCAAACACATCCATAAACAACGAACAATAATAAATCATCAGCATTCAATAACTTCATTATCATCACATGCACTTCTATTAACATTCTCATTCATCAATCTCAAATATCAATGCAACTCTATTCTATATGTCCACATGCACTTCTTTCACAGATATACAGATAGCGTGAGTGAATGCTCGCGACAACATTCACTCTCAAGCCCGTTCCTCCTCAAGGATCGGGGACCTCCTCCACTCCCGTGGAGTTGTGATCAATCAAGATCACCTTCTCTTATGCAAAGATGCTTATGAATGCAAACATGCAACCTCCATCATAAACATCATATCCAACTTTTCATCATGCTTATCAACAAAGATATAAACATACCAATTCATTGTTTGCAATTAAACCAAATAAAAGCACAACAATAATGGTAATAGAAGATAAAGAAAACAAAGGATCGATCATTGATCATTGTCTACCATGCACTTGCCTTTACTAGCAATGACGCACGATTTGATTAGAAGACGGCAACAAGCACGACGCCTCCTATATTAAATACACCAACTTCAATACAAATTACAGCAACAAGAATAGCAATCAAAATGCTTCGCTCCTACACGTCCCCAAATATAACACGCTACGCGGTACCGACTAGTTACCTATAGCTGACCGGTTACTAAAAGAGCGTAACTTTTGACTCGAAAGTCCGATCACCACAAACCACCCCATTCTGGATTCTTTATAAAATTATCCACTTTTTCTTAGATTACGAAGACTTCTAATTAAATCATCTAACCCTCCGTATTAAGCCCGAAAGTCGATCTGTCCGCTTCGAACAGCAGACTTAATAAATTCATAACTCTTGTTTTACTCAACCAAAATGCGCGTTCTCAGATCCTACAGAACCATTGGACAATTATCTACAACTTTCATGTAGATCAAAACTCTAATTAGGCTATTTACTATTTTTAGTTTACAGTCTACCAAAACAGCGTCTAAAGACGATAACCCTAAAAACAGCGGCCTTCTCAAAAACATAACCCCAATTATACTCGTCCGATTGACGTGATAAAATAAGCTATAGAAAGATATCGAAATTATCTACAATTAACTAGTAGATGGTATTTTCAACATTCGCCATTAAGATATCCAAATAAATCGTACAACAAAACAGCAGGCTAAACCAATCTACTGTTCGATTTCTTCCCGACTAAAACATGTTAATAATTTCCCTTACAAACATGCTAGCTCTTCCCTCTCCATTAATACCCCAAAGAAACATGTATAAAAGAAGCATGCACAACTAGGTTGTCTCTGAGTTACTAGATAAACATGTATACTTGTATACGTAATACTGTGCATGATAAGCTATTCACCAAAATTAGCCACGTAAACACACCTAATTAATTACTAGAGCCCTCATGCAAGCGTGAAGAAAAACAGCACCAACTAAGTCTAGCGACAGCATTAAAGAATTGACTGTCATACCGACCAATCAACCGACGACTCCACGCGCCCTGTGACGTCTCTAAGAAGAAAGCAAAGGTAACAAAGACAAAGCAGCAGCAGCAGATGCGACCCATTGAATCAAAGCGCAGCTCGGCACTCCAAAGAAGCAAAGCGGCCGATCCGTAAGCAGACAGTCTTCGGCTTATGGCAAAGAATGCAATGCTCAACGCTGCAGAGACCGGCGGCGCAGCATGCAACAAGAACAGACGGCCAAAGCGCAAGACAAAGACTGGCGGCAAGAAATAGGCAAAGCGATCCACGCAGCGACGGCGGCCGCCCCGCTGGCTCGGCGTCATGGCAGCCTCCACGCGACGCAGAGTCCAATACCGAAAACTCGGCAGCGGCAGCGGCAATGAATGACACGCTGCTAGAGATCGCCCACGCAAGCAAAGACACAAAAAAAAAGGATTTTTGGCTGGCGGCTCGTGGAATAGAAAAACTAGGGTTTCTAAAATTCCCACAAATCTATTTATATAGCTCAGAAAAATATTCCGAAAATAATCTATTTTCCCAAATTCTTTTATTTAATTACGCACAAGTCCTTAATACGCTTTTAATTAACTCTTTATTGTTACTATTTAATTAATTACTCTCCGACCCTTAAGATGCGATTATTAATATTTATTTATTTTTCGGAGTATTACAAACATATTCTAGAGGAACCAATTCCTGATGTGCCTGCCGAGAATGCTGTTGCTGCTATTAAAACAACCTATAAAAAGGCATGTGATGAGTCCCTTGATGTTAGTTGTCTCATGCTTGATGCAATGAACTCAGACCTTTAGAAGCAGTTTGAGAACATTGAGGCCTACGATATGATTGTGGTGCTAAGAGGCATGTTTGAGATACAAGCAAGAACTGAGAGATATGAGATCTCAAAGAAACTGTTTGGGTGTAAGCTAGTAGAGGGTAGTTCGGTGAGCCCTCATGTGATCAAGATGGTTGGTTACACACAGAGTTTGGAAAAACTTAGTTTTCCACTTAGTCAAGAGTTGGCTACAAATTAGATTCTTGCTTCGCTTCCTGCAAGCTATGGGCAGTTCATTATGACTTTTCATATGAACGACTTAGATAAGAATCTCACCGAACTGCATATGATGCTTAAGAGTGCAGAGGACAACATTAAGAAAAGCAATAGTTATTAGATGATTGTGCAAAAGAGTACTAACTTCAAGAAGAAGGCTAAAACTTGGGTCAAAGGTAAGGGCAAGTCTTCGGAAGGGATCCGAGATTTCAAGCCTAAACCCAAGACCAAGTCCAGCCCGACTCAAGAGAATGAATGCTTTTACTGCAAGGAGACAGGCCATTGGAAGAGGAACTGCAAGAAATACCTGGCTGATCTAAAAAGAATGGTGGGACTAAACCTTCCACTTCAGGTATTAATGTTATATATATTTTTTCTTGCTGATTCTTATGTTAACTCGTGGGTATTTGATACCGGATCGGTTTCTCATATTTGCAATTCGATTCAGAGTCTAACAAGGAGTAGGAAATTAACAAGGGGCGAGATGGATCTTCACGTCGGGAATAAAGCAAGAGTTGCTGCATTAGCCGTCGGGACTTTGCCATTACTTTTGCCTTCATGATTTATTATGGAACTAAATAATTGTTATTACGTTCCAGCCGTAAGTAGAAATATCATCTCCGCATCATGTTTGATGGCAGAGGGTTATAAATTCATTATAGATAACAATGTTTGTTCTATATTTTTGAATGAAATGTTTTATGGTTATGCTCCCGTTATGAATGGGTTGTTTATTTTGAATCTTGATGATGCACCCATCTATAATGTTAATGCAAAGAGGCTTCAGCCTAATGATATGAATTCCACTTTTATTTGGGATTGTCGTTTAGGTCACATCAGTGAGAAACGAATGAAAAGGCTCTATGATGATGGAATTCTAAACTCATTTAATTTGGAATCATTTGAAACGTGCGAATTTGCCTGATCGAAAAGATGACCAAGATACATTTAACTGGTCGGAATGAAAGGGCGTCCGACTTATTGGCACTCATACATACTGATGTGTGTGGACCAATGAGCACGTAGCTAGAGGTGGCTTTCAGTACTTTATTACTTTCTCCGATGACTTTAGTAGATATGTATATATCTATTTAATGAGGCACAAGTCGGAATCCATTGAAAAGTTCAAGGAGTTCCAGAATAAGGTACAAAATCAACTTGGTAAGACAATCAAGTCTTTACGATCTGATCGTGGAGGAGAATTTTTGTACCATGATTTTGGTAGTCATTTGAAACAATGTGAAATTGTTCCACAGCTTACACCACCGGGTACTCCACAATGGAATGGGGTGTTCGAGCGGCATAATCGGACCTTGTTGGACATGGTTCGGTCAATGATAAGCCAATTGGATCTGCCATAGTATTTTTGGGGTTACGCTCTAGAAACTACCGCTTTCACTTTGAATAGGGTAGCATCTAAATCAGTAGATAAGACACCATATGAGATATGGACTGGGAAGAGTCTTAGTTTTTATTTTCTAAAGATTTGGGGTTGTGATGTCTATGTTAAACGTTTGACGTCTGACAAACTCACACCCAAGTCAGATCAATGCTTTTTCATAGGATATCCTAGGGAAAACAAAGGATATTATTTCTACAAACAAGAGAAGGGCAAAGTGTTTGTTGCCCGAAATGGTGTCTTTTTGAAGAAAGAGTTTCTTTCAAAATGAGTCAGTTGGAGAAAGATGCAACTCGAAGAAGTTCGGGAACCATCTGAAAGTGTTTCAACTCCTACTAAACCTCTACAGGACGAACAAAGTGTTGTTGAACCTGTAGATGAGACATCAGCCCCATGTAGATCTAAAAGGCCACGTCAATTGCCAATAAGGTATGGGCATGACATATTATTGTTGAATAACGGCGAGCCTAAAACTTATAAGGAAGCAATGATGGACCTAGACTCTGAGAAATAGTTTGGAGCCATGAAGTCCGAGATAGATTCCATGAGTGTCAATCAGGTTTGGAACCTGGTCGATCCACTTGATGGTGTTAAAACTATTGAGTGCAAATGGATCTATAAGAAAAAGATTGATATGGATGGAAATGTTCACATTCATAAAGCTCGACTTGTCGCAAAAGGGTTTCGACAAGTTCAAGGAGTTGACTACGATGGGACTTTCTCACCAGTAGCGATGCTTAAATCTATTCAGATCATTCTAGCTATTGCTGCATATTTCGACTATGAGATATGGCTAATGGAGGCTAAAATGGCTTTCCTTAATGGAAACCTAAGTGAGGATGTGTAGATGACACAGCCTGAAGGTTTTGTTGATCCAAAGAATACTAGTAAAGTGTGCAAACTTCATAAATCAATTTATGGGTTGAAGCAAGCATCTCGGAGTTGAAATTTGTGTTTTGATGAGGAAATCAAAAGGTTTGGTTTTATTAAAAGCAAAGAAGAACCTTGTGTTTACATGAAGGTTAGTGGGAGCGCACTTGTAATCCTAATCTTATATGTGGATGACATATTATTGATTGAGAATGACATTCCTATGCTGGAATCCGTTAAGGTATCATTGATAAATAGTTTTTCTATGAAAGACCTAGGAGAGACAGTACATATATTGGGAATAAAGATCTATAGAGATAGATCAAGAAGGCTAATTGGATTAAGCCAAAGTACTTATATTGACAAGGTGTTGAATCGGTTCAACATGCATGATGCCAAGAAAGGGTTCTTGCCTATGTCACATGGCATAGGTCTTAGCAAGAATCAGTGTCCTTCGACCACTGATGAGCGAGACCGTATGAATAGCATTCCATGTGCTTCGGCCATTGGATCTATTATGTATGCCATGATTTATACCCGACCAGATGTATCATATGCTCTAAGTGTTACGAGTAGATACTAGGCTGATCCCGATGAAGGTCACTAGACAGCTGTGAAAAACATTCTTAAGTACTTGAGAAGAACTAAGGATGTGTTCCTAGTTTATGGCGGTGAAGAAGAGCTCGTTGTAAAGGGTTACACCAATGCAAGCTTCCAAACCGATAAATATGATTATCGTTCGCAATCTGGTTTTGTATTCATTTTGAATGGAGGAGCAGTGAGCTGGAAAAGTTCCAAGCAAGAAACGATTACTGATTCTACGACGGAGGCCGAGTACATTGAGGCTTCTGAAGCTGCAAAGGAAGGTGTTTGGATAAAGAATTTCATTACTGTGTTGGGTGTAGTTCTGAGTGCCATGAGCCCAATGGATCTCTATTGTGACAATAATGGAGCCATTGCATAGGCTAAGGAACCGAAATCCCATCAGAAGTCCAAATATATACTCAGGCGTTATCATCTCATTCGCAAACTAGTCGATAGAGGAGATGTTAAGTTATGCAAAGTTCATACAGATTTAAATGTTGCTGATCCGTTGAATAAGCCTCTCTCACAACCAAAGCATGAGGTGCACACAAGAGCTATCGGTATTAGATACCTGAATGATTGACTCTAGTGCAAGTGGAAGACTGTTGGAAATATGCCCTAGAAGAAATCATAGAGATGATATTTCATTATGTTCATGATTTTGATAATATGTTATCATGTTCCTTGATTGAATTATTTGTTATAGATCAATAAGTATGTGACTTGTTGGTGGAAATATTTAACTTATATGATGTCATTGTAAATGTATCCCTGGTCGGAGGTCACTGGTCAGAACACCAGTGACTCTATGACTAGCACATGTATTGATTGATGACCTGGTTTCACCGGTCATGGATATAGGGATATCGAATCAATAATGTGAGCACATGTTAGAGAACATGGGGTTGGATAGACCCATCATTGAGACACTATTGAGATTGTTATGAATCTTTGTGTCATTAGTTGGTCTCAAGTAACGATGATGTATAATCCTTAGACCTGAGATCAGCATGGTTCCCAACATGTGTAATAGCATTCTTAGGGGTTGCCAAACACTACTCGTAAATGGGTAGTTATAAAGGTGGCTTTCGGGTATGCTATAAAATATACGGAGGGATGTGACTGGTCGAGATGGGATTTGCCACTCCTAACTTAATAGGAGAGATGTCTCTGGGCCCATCGTGGTGATCGGATAAAGAAAGTGCATGGCCATGCCACTAGTGGTCGAAGTGTCGACCACATGAAGTTATCCGACACTCGATCGAGAAAGTATTGAACAGTCCATGGATGACACAACATCTCACCAAGAGTTCAACCAGACATCGCGAGGCAAAGGGAGAATGCATGAGTAGGTCGCTTAGTTCGATCAGTTACGGACTGGTCGTATGGAGATACTGTGGATATCGTGGGGATATGTGTATGATCTTAGGATGATAAGTCAATTGGCAATGGCTTTGTTGGTTTGCAAAATCTCGCGTTTTTGGGGTTGTTAGTCTTTCGTCGCACCACAGCGGTCCGGCCGGTGGAATCGGCGGTCGATCGCCAGGAGCGTCCGACCGGGCGTGCTTGCCGGTCCGACCGCATATGGTTCATATTGGATTGTGGAGCTGAGCCAAAAATAGGTTGTGTAGGCAAGTGAGGGGAGTCTCCTGGATGTGGTCACATAATTTTTGGAGCTCCCAGTCAAAAGTTGTATTCATTTGAAAATTCCAGAAGGTTTCGGATTTTCAAGATGGAAAATGGCTAAGTCTTTTCGCGGTCCGACCGCTGTTAGGAATCGGTCGGACCGCTCGAAATCACGGACCGGCCAGATGGGGCGGTCCGACCGTAATCACTGGAGGTTAGCCTTTTGGCATTGTTGTGATTTGAATGTGGTTATTGTATGAATTTCAATGCTTTATTGTTGCATATTGCATTGTTGAACTAACGTGGGTCAAGTTGTGAAGAACTTGTTCCTGGAGACGATTTATTTGTCTATTGCTGTGCAGGTGGCTTGCAGGTCAACGACGTCAACGGTGAGGTGGATCGGGACTACGCTTGGAGAGCTGAGGTCCAGAACGATCATGGATGCCGGGTGAGGTCGTGTGACTCAAGCATGGTGCAGAATGGGCAAGATGGATCGAATGGGCAGTTCGTTGCAGCTGGTTGGATCAGGCGGTGCGGAGGTCGGTGCAAGTCCCTGGGAGGTTCCGATGGGATTCAGACGGGAGAGACTTGCTGACATGATGAGAGCCGCTGATCAACCTACACGTGGTGAAGCAGGCGATTGCTTCAACAGATATGTGTGAGTGGGTCCCATGTGTGTGTGGGCCTTCATGGGAGCCCATAAGTGAAACCCTAGGCCTCTCCTATAAATAGAAAGGGGGGAGATGGAAAAACCCCTCAAGCATTCATTTGGACTCCTCCACCTTTTTCTAGGGTTTGGAGAGGAGAGGAGAGGAGAGGCTAGGGTTTGGAGAGATTGTATGTGTGCTCTTTGATTGAGCTCTTGTCCTCCATTGAAGGAGTGGCTTTGTATGCAACATCTTGATTCAATCAATCTTTTGATGTTTGCTCAAGGGTGAAGTCTCTCTTGTGTTCTTCTCTCTTTTGTTGATTTTGGTGCTTCCTTGATCCGGGTGTTTTTGCTTGGTCTCTTGACCGATTTTACCTTGCTTTGATGTGTGGGAATACTCCTAGAATCATCTAGATCATTAATCCCCCACAAGCAAGTGTTGGATCAAGCTTTTCATATTTCTAGGGTTTGTGCACTTCTTTGGTAAAATCTTCAGAGATCGATTATGTGAAGTGGATCTGGAGGATCGTCGCTAGAAATAGGTCTCTGATATCCTTAGGGAGGAGTGCTCCAAATTTGGTCAAGTTTCATTGGTTGAATCAAAAGTTGGACCAATTTTCGTTTTGGATTTGGGCTTGTTATTTCGGTTCGGGACTAAATCGGTCAGACTGATTTAGAAACGGCGGTCGACCAAAGATTCGGATCGCCGTTAACGGCCGGTCGAACCGATTTCAATCGGTCGGACCGCCCTTTGGCAGCCGGTCAGACCGCTAGTGTCCAGACCAGCCCAGTGAGATCAATTCTCCACATTTGTGTCTTGTGGTTAAGGGGGTTATCGAATTCAACTCAAGGCTTCCTCTGTGCGTTTACTGATCTTCTTAGCTTTCATAGCTAAAGGAGAAATGTTCGTGTTGAATTTGATTAAGGCGAAAAATTTGAGAAAGCGCCTATTCACCCCCCTCTAGTCGCCTTTACGGTCCTACAAGTGGTATCAGAGCCGGTTAGCTCTTCTCATAGATCTTAACCAGTCTTTGGAGCCATGGCGACAGACAGTTATTCAACCAAACCACATATTTTTGGTGGAGTTGATTTTGCTTACTGGAAGGCCCGAATGCAGGCCTACATCGAGGCTCAAGGACACACAATTTGGCTTAAGGTAAAAAACCCTTATGTCGTGCCAGCCGATGACGATGTGTTCACTCCAGATGTGGAGGCAAACAGCATGGCTCGGAATTTTTTGATCCAAGGCCTTAGTCGATCGGAGTTTGAGCGTGTCGCTCATATGCGGTCTGATCATGAGATCTGGCGGACTCTCTGTGATTATCACGAGGGTTCCACTGCGATCAAGGAAGTGAGATAGAACCAGCTCAAGAAAATTTACTCCAAGATCGAGCAAAGGCCTGGTGAGTCTTTAGACGAGCTGTGGGGAAGATTTTCTAAGATTCTTCATGATCTCCGCGCTGTTGACCTTGTCTTCACTGAGTCAGAAAATGCACGCCAGCTTTTGGGTGCTCTTGATGTGAAGGTTTGGGGAATGAAGATCACTTCCATCAATGACAACACTGTCATGAGTGAGCTTACCATGGATAAGCTGTACTCGAGATTGAAGACGCATGACATTGATTTTATCTCGCGTCTCCCCAAGACAGAGTCGATGGCTTTAGTAGTCGACAAATCTAAGGGTAGTTCCACTGATTCTTTGGATTGTAGCTCATCTGGCTTTTCTTTATCAGCTTTGCATTCTTTGAGCGATGAGCAACTTGAGAGACTACCTGAAGATGATTTAGCCCTCCTATCCACCAAATTCACGAGAGCTTACAACAAGGTGAGGAATAGGAGGAGAGGTGGACCTATCACATGCTTCGAATGTGGTGAGTCAAACCACATTCGCTCTAGGTGCCATAAGCTGAAGGGCAAGGAGGAGAAGGAGTCACAAAGGCATCCTCAAGCGAGGGATGCTAAACCCAAGAAGACAAACTATCGCAAGTTTGTCAGCCGGGTCCTTGAATCTCTAGAGGATGTGAGCATGAGCGATGTGGACTCGGAGGTGGAGGACGACAAGAGTGACTCCCGTGGCAAGAAGAAGGCTCATGATTTCACGGGCATGTGTTTCATGGCCAAGAACAGCAACGACAGCGACTTCTCCAACGACGAGGATCCTTTTAGTGATCCCGATGAGGTATGCCCTTCACTTGCTGATATGAAAAGGGCTTTGGTGCTTGCTGAACAGAAATTGCATAAGCAAGCTTAATTGATTAAGAAACATGACACTATGATTGATAATTTGAACCTAGAAGTTGTTAGGCTCAAATCCATTAATCCTGATGATTTTTTGATTCATGCTCTAGCTTGCTTAATGAGTTGACAAGCTTAAAAACTGCTCATTCCTCTGTTGCTAATAAATTAAAAGATGCTCTTGATGAACTAGAATCTCTCAAGTCTAGTTCTGCTTGCATGGATGCCATTTCTCTTGATGTGACTACATTGGATGCTATTCCTTTAACTTGCTCAAACTGCGCTTTGCTTGAATTAAAATTGGATAGCTCCTTGAAAGAATTGCAAAAATTTGATGCTAGTCACACTTGCTCTCATTGTAAGAACAATAGGATTAAAATGCAAGAGATGACAGAAATGGTTGTGTACTCTAGAGCTGCTTCTTGTGAAAATTGTCCTAAGCTTACAATTGAGATTGAAGCTTTAAACAAGACTCTAGAAGAGAAAGCTAAAATTGAAAAATCCATGTCTCTTACTGCTTCCAAGAAAGTCATTAATTCTTCCTCTTGTATGTTGCATGCTGAAGTTGAAACTATTGTTGGTAAGATACAAGAGGCTTTTAGAGTCAAATTTAAGGAGCAGTTGAATAGGATTGGGGATTCCTATTGTGTCTCTTGTGAGGCTTTAAAAGTGGAAGTGGCTCTTCTTAAGAGCAAACATGATGAGGCAATCAATTCTAGAAAGTGCTCTAAATGTGGAGTTTTAGGCAAAGAGAATGATTACCTCAAAGTGACTTTTGAGAAGTTTACCAGTGGGAAAAAGAAACTCAATATGATTCTTGATCAATCTAAAGTGAGTAAGAAGAATAGTGGCCTAGGTTTTAATTCCCTAGAGCATTCCAAGAATCACCCACCTAAGATTACAAGAGTTGTGAAAAGTGGTCAGTTTGAGCAAGAATCTCCTAAGACTTCCAAGGTTGTTTTCAAAGCTGCAGGTTTTGCTCAAACTCTTTCTGGCAAGAAAGGTGCTTCTGTTTCACCAGTACAGACCCCTCAAAAGGTCAAGTACCATTGCACTTTCTGCAAGAAAGATGGCCACACTGTTGAGTTTTGCTTCCGGAGAGCAAAGATTGAGAGGAAAGAGAGAATGAGCACTTTGAGATCCATCAGAGGAGTCCCTTCACCAGCTGTAGTCTCTAGAGCTAGGCAGCCTGTTTATCGTACCTCACATAGGCCTAGATTTGTAGAGAACTTTGTAGACTCTTTTGGTGGGTCTAGGCAGTATTTTGGTTTAGGATATCGTGAGGAGAGACCACGGGTAGCACCTAGACAGGGGGAGTATCGATCTTTTGGTAGATCGTTTCGGAGAGGTCTAGGTGGTTCTCATGTGCATCCTTATGATTTTGTTCCTGATCATTTTTCTGCTGCTTCTACTGCTATTCCCAGGCATCGTGCATCTCAGTACTGGACTCCTAGATTGTTTATCTCTAACCCCAGTACTGAGGCATGGATGTTTTGAGGGGATTTTGCTCTTTTTGCATTCATTGTATCATAATGCATTTTTCACTTCAAATATCTTGCATTGTATAATAAAACTTGTGGAGCTTTGATTATTATCCTTGTATGGCTTGATTTCATACTCTATACCTTGTTATGTCAAGTGATAGTCAGCTAGACTTCTTTTATGACTCTTCGTGTTTTAGCTTAGCTTTTGCCTTGCTAGCTTTATATCTGTGAGCAAATTGAATCAAATCATGTCTTGTTGGATCTTATGACTAGTTTTACTCTAGTGATCCTCTTATGATTCATGCCATGTCTTATAGGTTAAATTGAGTCTTAAACTTATTTTGAGATGTAAAATGAGCTTTTTATTTCTTAAGTCAAGCAAATGAAGAATGAGATTTTCTGTGCGAAAAAACTGATCTCACCAATCCTTTCTCAGAGACTGCTTGCCATTGCACTAGGCATGAACTCAGGGGGAGTTTTGGATGACCTAGATCACTCTTTTAAGCTTCTTGCTTGAGATGGTCGCGGAAAGGCTTGAGATCTAGCACAATGAAAAAAAATACTTTTTAGGAAAATGCTCAAAATGCTAAGTGCTTGAATATTGCTTCATATTTGAACTCTTATTGCTCAAAATGCCTCAGTTCCAGTTTTGGGTCTCTTTTTACTTATAGGCATGGCTTGACTCATTTATGGTTGCTTTTAGTGAAACTATGATATTAAGCAACTTTTCATGGTATTAATTCTTTTAATCTCAGATTTCTGCTATTTTGGTCTTAGCTTTGCAGTACATGTTTTGCCATGATTGAACATAGCTTCTTCACTTAATATGGCTTGGTATAATACCTGTACTGTCTACTTGGATAATGGTCATGGCTCCTTTTTACTAAAGTTCAAAAATAAAGTCATTCCTTCATACTCTATCTTTTCCCATGCATCTTGATGAATTCATTGTCAAAGGGGGAGAAAGATTGAGAAAAATGTTGTTTTGGAGCTTTTGGTATCATATAAAAGGTTTCATATAAAAGAATTCAAAAAAATGAACCTTCTGAAAATTTGTGATCATAGTGAGTTGAGTCTCTTGGTTTTATTGCCTTTTTCTGATTATATTTGCAATTGAAAAAGACTTACAATGATCAAAGGTCAAATAGAACATTTGTCTTTCATATGGACCTAAGTGAGATTTTTGGCTACTTTCTGGAAATTGAATCCTTTTGTGCTTTCATTGCCTTATCTCACTTGCTTATACTATTCTGAAGCCAGCTTGGTCATTTCCTAGGCTTTTTCTTGCTTACGGACCAAGTTGTGCCTTTATGCGAAAATGGTAATTTTTTTACTTTTCAAACCAAAAAACTATATTTTCTGGGAAATTGCCAATGTGTTTATCAAGGGGGAGATTGTGGATATCGTGGGACATATGCATGATCTTAGGATGATGAGTCAATTGGCAATGGCTTTGTTGGTTTGCAAAATCTCGCGTTTTCGGGGTTGCTTACTCTGTGCACCACAAGCGTCTCGACCGGTGGAATCGGCGGTCAGACCGCCCGTGGAGCGGTCCGACCGGGCGTGCTTGCCGGTCCGACCGCATATGGTTCATATTGGATTTTGGAGCTGAGCCAAAAATAGGTTGTGTAGGCAAGTGAGGGGAGTCTCCTGGATGTGGTCACATAATTTTTGGAGCTCCCAGTCAAAAGTTGTATTCATTTGAAAATTCCAGAAGGTTTCGGATTTTCAAGATGGAAAAATGGCTAAGTCTTTTCGGGCGGTCTGACCGCCATTGTGGAATCGGTCGGACCGGCCTGAAATCGGTCGGACCGGCCATATGGGGCAGTCAGACCGCCAATCACTTGGAGGTTAGCCTTTTTGGCATTGTTGTGATTTGAATGTGTTTATTGTATGAATTTCAATGCTTTATTGTTGCATATTGCATTGTTGAACTAACGTGGGTCAAGTTGTGAAGAACTTGTTCCCGGAGACGATTTGTTTGTCTATTGCTGTGCAGGTGGCTTGCAGGTCAACGACGTCAACGGTGAGGTGGATCGGGACTATGCTTGGAGAGCTGAGGTCCAGAACGATCATGGATGCCGGGTGAGGTCGTGTGACTCAAGCATGGTGCAGAATGGGCAAGATGGATCGAACGGGCAGTTTGTTACAGCTGGTTGGATCAGGCGGTGCGGAGGTCGGTGCAAGTCCCTGGGAGGTTCCGATGGGATTCGGACGGGAGAGACTTGCCGACATGATGAGAGCCGTTGATCAACCTACACGTGGTGAAGCAGGCGATTGCTTCAACAGATATGTGTGAGTGGGTTCCATGTGTGTGTGGGCCTTCATGGGAGCTCATAAGTGAAACCCTAGGCCTCTCCTATAAATAGAAAGGGGGAGATGGAAAAACCCCTCAAGCATTCATTTGGACTCCTCCACCTTTTTCTAGGGTTTGGAGAGGAGAGGAGAGGCTAGGGTTTGGAGAGATTGTATGTGTGCTCTTTGATTGAGCTCTTGTCCTCCATTGAAGGAGTGGCTTTGTATGCAACATCTTGATTCAATCAATCTTTTGATGTTTGCTCAAGGGTGAAGTCTCTCTTGTGTTCTTCTCTCTTTTGTTGATTTTGGTGCTTCCTTGATCCGGGTGTTTTTGCTTGGTCTCTTGACCGATTTTATCTTACTTTGATGTGTGGGAATACTCCTACAATCATCTAGATCATTAATCCCCCACAAGCAAGTGTTGGATCAAGTTTTTCATATTTCTAGGGTTTGTGCACTTCTTTGGTAAAATCTTCAGAGATCGATTCTGTGAAGTGGATCTGGAGGATCGTCGCTAGAAATAGGTCTCTGATATCCTTAGGGAGGTGTGCTCCAAATTTGGTCAAGTTTCATTGGTTGAATCAAAAGTTGGACCAATTTTCGTTTTGGATTTGGGCTTGGTATTTCGGTTCTGGAATAAATCGGTCGGACCGATTTAGAAACGGCGGTCAGACCGCCAGCATTCGGACCGCCCGTTAACGGCCGGTCGAACCGATTTCAATCGGTCGGACCGCCCTTTGGCAGCCAGTCAGACCGCTAGTGTCCAGACCAGCCCAGTGAGATCAATTCTCCACATTTGTGTCTTGTGGTTAAGGGGGTTATCGAATTTAGCACAATGATTCCTCTTTGCTTTTACTGATCTTCTTAGCTTTCATAGCTAAAGGAGAAAAGTTCGTGTTGAATTTGATTAAGGCAAAAAATTTGAGAAAACGCCTATTCACCCCCCTCTAGTCGCCTTTACGGTCCTACAGATACGATCTGGTCGTAGATTGATCGAACGTAATCACATAATGGTAAGGACCTAGTCATAAGGAGTTACGAACTGGTCGAACCAAATATGATCTGGTCTTATGGAGATACGAACTGATCGCATGTGATGAGGACCTGGTCACAGATCATATTACATCAAGGTTCGTCCGCTATTCTATGTGCATTTGGGAATCGTTATGTGCTGCTAGATACTGCTAACGACTGGTGGTCAGAAAGGAGTTTCTGAGTCATAAACGATTGCACATGAATCTGTAGGGTCGCACACTTAAAGTGCTTGGATCTGTTTTGTATGGTGATCCGAATTCGTATAGGCCACGAGTTCCTAATGGGCCTCAAGGTCGAGACCCATCATGGATGCCTATATAAAGAGGGGCGGTGGCATTGGGTGGGAGAGAGGATGATCTTTGTAAGAACTCCCAAAACCCTAATAGCCACACCTTCTCCACCACGCTGCCGGTGCTAGCACTCCAGCGCGTGGTGATCCTGCCCCGTACGTGTGGATACCTTAGTGTTGTTGTTGCTAAGCATCAGCACTAGGACGATCCGCGACTCGTGAGGATCACCGGAGTCAGAGGTGAAGTCACATGGTGAGTACGACCACTTGAAGGAGCAGACACGCGGCGAGTGCGACCACTCGAAGGAGGAGACGCATCGTGAGTACGACTATGACTCATCTACTCGCTACAACGACTCTACTTCCGCTACGAGTCGTCGCGTCTAGCGGTAATCTTGTGATCTATTACTAGCGGTGGTTCCTTGGTTGCGTTGTAATTTTTTATTTGTGCTATCGTAGCCTTGCCCGTAACCCAACAGATCTTGGACTAGTGTAGAATACACAGAGGGTCTAAAATTGCATTTTTGGGTCCCGACCACGCGGTACTTAATAAACCTAAATATAGTCTCAATAAGGGTGGTGATAGTCACATCAGGAGCGATAGCCACAATCCTAGTTATGTGCCTTGCAATGAATTAGCGATTACCTAAATGTGCTCCTCGGACACTCGTGCAGTCCCACAAGAGTGAGGCTGATTTACATTCGTTATTTTCCATTGCTTGTCCTTAGTTTTCCGCCCCCAGCCCTTCCATCTGTACCTCCTTTCTCACCTCATGGTATACCTCCTATTCACATCAGAGTGTTGTACTACAAACAGCTGATGGTGCCTCACGCGGTATTCTTGCAGCCAAACTTTCTTATCATCTATGCTTGAAAACAACATGTCCTTGCGTATGATGTCTTTCTCCGTGTCCGCAATACCATCCCTGCTCTTCAAACCATTTGCACAAATATCATTACCAACTATTCTGACATCCTCTAATGCATGCACCGACGGCATCTCACCCATTACACTATGAAGAACTCGGCCTTCCTCAGAGGAGAAAAGCGGAGTGGACGCATTGTTTTCGGTCAAAGTCCAAGCTTCGTCAGGCTCAATGTCACAGACTGTTCCATCTCAAAACACCTCCTCGTCAAGCTCGTTGTTCAGTACAATGCCATTGAAATCAATCACAGGGTCACTAACATGGTGCAATGAAGAAACAGACACATATGATAAATCCACCAACGAGGGGCATCGTTGTTAAGACCGATGCCAATGACCTCTTGTGATGGTTGCTCCTCCATTGGGAGGCCTTGCGAAAGTGCCACATCGGATTCAAGTTCCTCCATGGTACCGTTCACCACATCCACATTCTTTCGCATATCCTCGCCAACTATTGTCCTCTCCACCACAACCTCCAACGACCGCACCTAAGATGTGGGCACAACCTCCTTGTACGTATTTCAAACATCATCATACGAGATTAGCACCAATAAGGCGTGCACCTTTGAACCCAATCCAGCTCATCTCTTCCAAGGGTCGACTTAATCCTCATCACAAGAGTTTGAAAGGCTGGTGATTCTTGAAACACAAGTACAATCACTTCCATGCCAACAAAGTCGACACCATTTCTCGTTTGGCTAACCAGCCCACCAGTAAAAATAAGTACAACTTTACCCATCTATATCTAACAATGCGAACAAAACATTGCAAAGTCAGTACTGCATGCTATAGGTACCAACTACCACACATACTACTGACGAACAACTATGCTCCAAAGTAGTACTAACCATTCCATATATGACTAATGCCGACCGGTATACAACGAACATAAAATTTTATTATCAAGCCAATTATATATATATTTTCAATCTAACCCTTTTTGTCACGCCATCACCCAGGGCATGGCAACCAAATTCCACACAAACATACAATTCAGCAAAAACCCTAAAATGAAACTGCAATGATATATCCAAATTCCCCACAATAATAACCAAACTACGATTTCATAGCCACATTTTCATCACAACTACATGAAACTACAATGACATATCCTATTCCATTCAATTTCATTCACAAATCTTACCCACAACATCCAATTTCACTGAGAAATCGCTAAAAATCGCACGAACACGAAAAAATATGTACACATTCAAGTATCATCGAATACTAATTCTATCCAATTCACTCCGAAGTGCAACGAATCAAACCAATTCTGATCAAACATGCAATTCGGGCAAAACCATAAATCCACCAATCTAACCAATTTTATCCAAAATAAATGGAGGGAATGGGTGTGATTACCCTAGGGGATGATCTCGACGGGTTTACAGACTCTGAATCGGCTCCAAATCAATGGATTTGGGGAGGTTGGGGGCAGGGAGGAGAGAGGGTGTGTGGGGAAAGGGAGGAGGATTGGGGAAAAAAATTAAAGAACTAGGTAGGTCAGCGGCATCTAAGTCACCTCTGTTATGTCCCGTGTGTTGGCGTGACAAGGCAGGTTTGTCACGTCATGAATATTGGCAAGTGACAACGACCACGCATGCCCTCCACACTGAAGGCTTGCGTAGCAGGTTTGGCCACGCCGAGGAAAGTGGCATGACAGAATGATTTGGCCACACTACGAGTTATGGTGTGACCAAAGAGGTCAGAATTGAAAAAAAAAGTTAGCGAGGGGTTAACTTTAAAATATTATAAAAAAGGTTAAATAATAAAAAACTGAATTCTCTCTCTCTATCTCACAGCAAGTTAAATTTCCCTCGACCCAACTTTGCTATGCTACGGGAGGCTCGGCCATAGAGGCAAGGGAGAACCTGCCATTATGGCAAGCTCGAGCATCCGCCAGAGCTTCCTTCGGTCCGGAAACCCCCTACCCCTGGGCTTTCCTTCCTCGTTGGCTCCCTGGTACCATCGATGTCGGAGAAGACTGAAGAGAATGGCTTGCTCCGTCGCTCCAATCTTCAGTCATCCTACCCTCTATTGCTGGGCCGACCATGTGCTGTCTTCGCGGAATCGCGGCCCACCCAGCCCAACCGATTGACCTGACCGAGTATGCCTCGTTGCTCACTCACTGCCTCCACACTCCATATAGAATCCCCAATTCGATTTTTGGCATTTCCCAAACTCTCAGCTCGCACTCTCTCTCGGTCTCTCCCAACCCTAGCCGGCTAGGCCTAGGCTGCGGAGCGCAGGTGGGGTGAGGGTATTTTGTACGCATATTGCGTGTATCTCATTGCTATCAATGGTATCAGGGCAAGACCGCCATGGAAGCACAGGAGGAAGGTCTAAAAGAGTTTATAATACTTTTGCCGATTCCCAATTTAGTGCCTACTTTGCTCGTGCTCGTGCGGCGGTGGCGCAAGCATGCTCATGTGGGCGGCGGCTCGGCGTTTAGTTGAGTGCTTGTGAGCGGGCAGCCAGACGCCTTGAGGCCACGAGGTGCTTCAGGTCGTCGGAGGTGCATAGGTCTGGTGTGGCCCGGCCTGTAGTCGCGCCATTCGTCGGTATATGCTTATCATCTTCTCATGAAAACTCAAAAGTCTTTTTTTCTAGAAAATGCTGAGATTTTGTCGATATGTTTGGGTTGTCAGGTTCTTGTCGTCCTTCAATCTACCGTCTTTCGTGATTTCGTTAGATGTAGATGAGTTCCATGCTCCAATTTGGGATGTGCCGGCGGTGTTGGGTCGACTGGATTTCATTCGACTATAGAGAGAAAGCAATGGCCTTTGTTATTCTTCTGTTATAGAAATCCAATGCTAATTAGTACTCAATTAGGTAATAGAAACTAAAAAAATAGAATTAGTCTTTGCTATTTTGATTTCTAAAAAATGAAAATGTGCATTAGGAGCTGTAGGTGGAGTATTAAGGCTCTGTTTGGTACAACTTCAGATTCTGCTTCTGATTCTCTGAGAATCTACTTCTCTGATAATCTGGAGTTGTCTATTGAAACCGTTTGGCTAGTAGGTTGGCTCTAAAAATCATATGAGGGAGGATTATAGGCAAATAGACCATGTCACCCCTGGGTGTAACTTCAATTGTATTTGTGTAACTCAGTGGCATTTGCAGGTAAAAATTTTTAACGTTAAAGGGTATTTTCGTTTCTAAAGGTTGTATTCTCACAAGAAACTGCTGGGAGACTGCTTCTCGTTGCTAGTTCATTTTTAAGACAGCTCCTCGCGAGAAGTACAATCTAGTAGTTTTGAGAATTATGGTGTTTGGTACGACTCCACGAGAATCGATTGAGAAGCTGGGAGTGGAAGCTGTACCAAACAGGGTGTAAAGACCGACTTAAACCCGTGAACTTTTGTTTACAATATCTCGTACTTGAATTTGCATACGAAGACAATAAAAAAATAACCAAGAATTCGGTATACGAATATTTAGGAATTTTGCTCAATCCTATCCAAAATCGTAGTTTTTTATTGCTTTCGGTATACTAGCAGAGTGATGGTAACTTAAAGAGTGTATTTACATTGCTATCACGTATTAGTTATGGTCCACTCCACTTTAGTTTAGATTTTTTCTTAGATCCGCCACTGTGGAGAGGATGGCGTTGCCTTTGCCCACGCCTCCTGCCACAGCTGAAAACCTAAGTATCGAGCATCAGCAGCGGCGGAAGAAGAATGCACTTGGAATTAACATACCGTCACGCACTCACCCACGCCTCCCGCCGACGACCAAGGACTTCTCCTGCTGCTGCTTGCCCACACGCATGCTGCCGCTGCGACATATATATACTAATATACACCTCACAGGGCCCGGAGAATCTCTTGAACAAGTCCTATACACGCTACAAAAATCAGAGACCAAAGCAGTTCCACGTCTCAGTAGATAATTCAGCAACAGGGCTAGCGACGTCGATGTCGGTAGGCAACAAGTCGCCGCTGTCGCGGCGCGAGGAGGAGGAAGAAGTAGTAGAGGGAGAAGAGAACGGCGGCGGCGCTGTGGTGCACAAGGAGACCAAGGGCGTCATCGGCGGCGGCAGGAAGGAGAAGGCTGCGCGGTACAACAGGTGCTTCTCCGGGCTGGAGCTCAGCATCGGGCCGGGCCCGCTCAAGGATGTGGACGCCGGCAAGCTCAAGGGCCAGATCAGGAGGTGGGCCAGGGCCGTCGTCGCCTACGCGCGCCAGCTCAGCTTCGGCTCGCCAAGGTCCAGCAGGTCCTCCTCCTCCCGCCGCATGTCCCGCGGCCGCAGCGGCGGTTCCAAGGACGAGCCTGAGCCTCCCCGGTGAAAGCTAGCTAGTCCCGTCGGTCCGTACAACTGTGGGATTCTGTAGCGCTATTTCAGCTTCTTCCTCCTTTCCCCTTTTTAACAAAAAAAAAAATTCTTTGATTTGTTCGTGCTTGTAGATATCAGACCTATACGTTTCTGTTCAATAAAATTCTTTGGGCCGTTCGTGCCTAGATACCATGTTTCTTTCTAGTTTCTTCTCTTCTTTACGTTCAATTTTTTTTTTAGGAATTTGAATTCTGCAGGAGACTTTCGTATGGTGCCATTTGGAACAAAGGAGTGACCTGTAGAAATTAATTCCATCGAAATTCCCAGGGAATGGGTTGTTCCATATGTATTTTTGGGTGAAAAAAAGACTTGAGGTCTTTTCTTGTGTCTGTGACATCCAAACCGGATGTTTTAAATCCTGTAGAAATCTATTGTACATAATATCTCATTCTTGCGTTTACGTTTTGTTTGACGTGCCCCAATCCCCAAACCAGGCCTTAAGTAGGCAGTTGTTATGACAAATGGGTAACGTGAATATATTGTCGATTGAACAAAGTGGCAGTCCCTATAGAACAAAACGTTGCAGAAAAGAAGAAGAAAAAAACTTGCTTTTCGTTCTGCCCTAAGTTTCAGTCTTTCCGATCTATGAGACGCAGGTTTCGGTTGTTCCGGTGGCGGGGCCGCATATATAGATTAGTCAGGCTCTTGAGCAATCAAATGAGACACCTGCATTAATGCTATAATAATATAGGTTTAGCAAAACTCCATAGGTTCCATTGATTGACCACGCAATCGTCTCGTTTAGGGGAGCCTATCGGCCGGGAAACCGTCGTGGCCGCCGTCGGAGGGGTCGATCGACATCCACTTTGTGCCGCCAACAGGGAGTAGTTGGGGAGATCGACCCAGTCGTCGTGGTGCACCACAAGCCGCTAGACCGACCGAGCGCTGCAGCCGTCACCCGGAGCATGCACAAATAAAACTGATTTGGTGACACGGAAAGATCACGCACTATAGGTAAGAAGCGGGTACACTTCAATGCCATCTAAACATGGCGCAGTTCAGTTTTGTAGCATTCCGTCCACTTTTGGCGTTACCGCTATTGATGAATTACTATCGATAATTTGTGAATAAATGAGAGGAATATGGCTCTCGAGATCACGCAAAAAGAGATATTGTGTTTTTTTAGTCAGGTTTATGCTTTTTTCAGAGAGAATGCCAACCTTACTCGTATGTTCTTGTATTGAATGATGTTACAAACTTACAATGCACAAAGTACCACTGAAACTATAAATGCTATCAATGACATCTATATTTTCTCCCCCACCCCTCCGCCGGCACCGCCCCTTATAAAACGTCGAAGGGGTGACAAATTGTTACCCATCAGGAGATGCCATGATGGTTGCTGGAATCCGCACGTTGATGACGGTTGTTGTAAGTGAGACGTTCTCCTTACACGTTCGCCAGATGGTTATTGCCAGAGACGGAGAGAGGTGTGTGCAGTAATCTCAGAGACACATATGTGCGTGTGTTGTATTTTCTACCACTCGTAGTCGAGCATGGTGTATATGGTCCCTAGTCGATTAGATAGGGCCCACATGTCTGTCTACGAGACTTATCGACCAGAAGATCAATGGTTGTGATTTGACTTCGTTGTAACAGATTTTCTGACCAGGGTTTGTTCGACTGGTCGTAACTTGGCCTAGTCGTGTCAAGTATCTCCGACCAGGGGTATACTGGAGGGCTATGTAGAATACCATTATTTATAATGAATATTATAGATAAATAGCTTCATTAATAGATGATTATTCAATTCTCGTCATCTAGCCCCCAACTTCAAGTCAAAATGGCTTACTTGATAAGAGATCGTAGAACACTAGTTAGAAGGAAACTTTCTGAGGAATATTTGTCTTGACCAGAAATTGACTTGGTTAAAGAAGATACTTTTACTTGAGTTATAAAAATAATACATTTATTACCTTGTGAACGAAAAATGGATGTGAACAGTCACCCACGATTTCGTCCGTTGGGAGCGATTCCCGAAGGGATTCTAACCATTGGGTTTCCCCTCGATTTCCACCTCAAACTGACGGGTATAAGTAATCACTAAAGGAGTAGAATTAGGAAAATTACTTTCCCCAATCGTTTCATTTCCCTTGAGCTTTTGCCTTCTTTACCACCACTTAAGATTGAAATTCATCCTCCCAAATTTATCGAATCCGAGCAAATTTCTTAGAAGAAATGGTTGGATTCGTGTCTAAGTGGGAGAAATCGGAGATGAGTATAGAGAAGATGACCACCTTGGTTGTTGCTGAGAAGAATTTTTTAAGATCTTTGTTGAAGTGAAAGAGAGGAGAGGGCGAATGGTGGCCGTCGGGCGAGGAAGACAAGATTGATGTCTTTCAAGCTTATTACGTGTGCGCACTCAGGTTGCCCTAGCACCCTTTCTTCGCGTGCAATACCATAGAGAAGAAGACATCATGGGACATGGCCCTGAGTGGTCAAGACTGGATTGCTCCATGGATCCAGATCATCAAGGACCCGATGGAAAAAAGATTGACTGGATGGCACAAGATTTGAGGTTGTTGAAAAGATCCTGATGAGTAGGTGGGCACTTTACTATCTATGATGTGTAACTTCTGATCAAGACTAAAGTTTGTATTGGAAGGAAGCAGCATGCAAGACAATTGCTTACCAATCCACAGAGAACTCAAAGGGTTCAACCGTACCCTCTACCTTCTTCCAGACGAGGACAACTTCGAATGCACCGAAGAGGAAGCCCAAAAACTAGTCAAAAAGACTAAACCAGTCAGAAGAAAGGTTGTAGAGGAGATGCAGTCGGGGTAGCCTTTAGAGTAGTTTGTAATGTAAAGTACATGTAAAGAAATATGTGATCTTTTCGAATATAAATCTTCATTTTCCTGTAAGTTGTCTTTTTTGGAATAGTTAGCAACTTATAAGACAAAAATAGAAATAAGAAATAAAAGTAAAGACTAAGGTATGAAAGTTATGATTATAACTTCTTCCTAGCCTCGACTGTTTGCTTAGTTAAAGTAAATGTACTAAGGAAACAGTGAGAATGGGCTTGATCAAATTCTCCGACAACGTTTTTGAACCTAGTCTTCCTGTATTGGCAGTAAGAGTTAGGGACAGATTGATGCTAGGGAGCTCCCTTAAGTAGGCTAGATCATGTGTAAGAGGAGAGACTTCAACTAGGTGATGTCACCTTTCTCCGACCTTTGTAAGGGAAACCAAGTGTTTAGAATAATAGAAGAAAATGAAAAACTTAGCACAAGAAGTAATTATGTAAGACAGTAAAGAACGAATAAAAATCATAACCTTTATTGAAAGCATAAAATTTTACATATAGAACTTTCTTAGCTGGTCGATGTTCAAAGAATTATAGAGAACTCTACCATCTTCCGTCACCAATCTTACCGAACCCGGTTGCGTGACTTCGACCATTGTATAAGGGATTTCCCACTTGGGGGAGAGCTTATTCTGATTAGACTGTGTTTGAATCTTTTTAAGGACAAAGTCACCTACACCAAGGCTGCAAGGTTGGACTTTACGATCATAGTACTTGCATAGGGTTTGTTGGTAGATTGTCGGTCAGATTAAGGCTTGATTTCTCTTTTCTTTGAGCAAGTTGATGTCATCAGCTCGGCGTTGTTCTTGATCCTGGTCATTGAAATTTTTGACGCTTGTGAACCTAATGTTTAGTTCTATTGGAGGCATAGTCTCGACACCATAAGCTAAGAAAAAGGGTGTTTCAAGGGTAATTCTATTACCCAAGACCCCGAGTGTTTTACATGTTGGTCGAAAACTCGAGTTTGATTCCTTACATAATTTGACCATTTTTCCTTTCGTTTGCCCCATTACTCTGTGGATGGGCAACAAAGTTGTCACATCCCCAATTTAATAAATAAAATTATCATGCATATATTGAGCATGCATCATGTTTTGGAGCATCTCATAATTTTTTGCACTTGGAAAATCTCAATCCCACATTAAACCTACACTTCAAAATTTAAGCTCAAAGAGAAAATAGAAATAAAAACATATGTTCATCTATTGGAAATAATTTATTAAAATACTATATTAATTATCATGAAATAATATAATTTTTACCAAATTGTTGGAACTGAATTACACCCTCAGAAAATTCAAACAGAATTCAAAGACCTACCGTAAGTTTGAATTTAAATCATACAACTTAAACCATGAACAGTGGGGTTTCAAATTTTATATGAGTACTAGGCCATCCCAGGAACCTCTATGATTTGTTTAAGATTTTTAGGATTTTATTTGCTTTATTTTGCGGCTCAGTCAAACTTGAATCAATGAAATTCAACTCAGTCAAACATTTCACTTTTCATCGGGCTCGAACCTAACTCCGACTCGAGTCCGACCTACACAGTAGCGGCTCGACCGAACCAAACCCACTTAACCGCATAGCGCCGCTCCGACCGAGACGCGCTGCTGCTCCATCCTCGCCGCCACTGGGCCCGCACGTTAGGTGCCCGTCCGCACAGCGTTGGCATGCCCGCAACAACGCCACGCCACGTCGCTCACATGGTCTGTCCTAGCGCAGTTGACGCCGTGAGCCACCGCCTCTCCCAACCACTCCTGGAGCTTTAGCATCTGACACCGCCTCCTTTGCTGTCGTCTCTCGGGATATTACCTCCTCCGTGCCTCTTTCTCTCCACTCACTTCTTCTCTCGGCCGTTGAGAAGAAGGGAGCTCTTCTCCGTTCTCTACTGCGGTGAGTTTCCACCTCTGGTGTCCCCTCTTCTCTACCTCCAGTGCCGGTTCCATTTTAGCTAATCCCATCCCCTGTCATTGCTTGTAACTCTCGGAACCCAATGTGTCCTCATCGGCTCCGAGGCGCGCACCGAAGGCCACCGCCGTGTCAATCTTCGTCATCTTCGTATCCAGGGAGCCCCTTGCCCAAATAAGCATGTCACCTTGTGTCCTTGAACATGTGGAAGTAATCCCCTCACCTAATTTTGGCAATGCATGTCAGGAACCTGGGAATTGGAAGATTTCTCCATTTTCGGCTGAAGAACAACCTTTCGCCTCCCACCTTGATCCGGTGACGTATTCTTCGATTCCTTGCTACTAGAGCATACTCTAGTGATCTGTAAACTATCCCGAAGCTTTATTTTCTTTCTTGTTGCTCAGAACAACCTCCCCGCGTGAAGCCGTGCCGCCGCCGTCACCGTCTTCTCTCCAGCGCTCATGTAGCTCCATTAGGCTCTGTAGTTGCTTGGGCACCTGCTCGAATGGACAATGTAGAGCTTTTCTTGCTTGTGTATGTTTGCCGTAGGTGGTAGCTGAAGGACCGAAATGGCAACAGAGGGGGGGGGGGTGAATGGTGCCTTAAAATTAAGAACTCCCCTTCACTGTATTTAAAACTAGCCTACAAAGATCTCTGAAGATCTAGAGAAAGTAAATGAAGCAAGATCAAATAACAAAAACAAGTTTCAGGCTGTTCTTCTGGAAATCGGAAGTTCCGGGCAGTAGATTGCGGAAGTTCCGCAGTATATATCGCGGAAGTTCCGCTATGTATTTCCACGCATAAAATCGGAAGTCTGATTATCCCGACCAAGAATGAACGCTCGGTTTTTGCCTAAAATCCAATCTACTTAATCTTGAATGCTCTTCTCAGTCAAGTTTTACAGACATCATCCTAAAACCATCTTGACCTTATGGAGAAGAATCGCAACCAAAGATTCAATAATCGAACAAAAATGATTTCTTGAAGAAGGGCAAGAAAGACCAAAACCAATGATAAGTTTAGATTCTCGATTCTTAGAGCATGAAACTTTGAGGAAGTAATAGCAATACCAAAACGATTCTAGATATGAAGTTTCATGCTATCTCATAAAACGAATCAAAAGATATGCCAAAACCCTAGATATTCAATCATGAGCAGAGAGAGAGAGAGAGTTGCAAAATCAAATAATCAAAACCTCGATTTCATTGATTGAAACATGGATTACGAGGTAACGCAAAGAGGAATGATTACAATAGGTTTCAGTTCATTCTCTCCTCTCAATAAGCTCTCAAAAAGCAAAATAAATCTTTTCTAGAGCTAACCCTAATTTTCTCTCACAAAAGTCTAACCCTAACTCCGTGGTTCTCCCTATTTATAGCCTTTGCTAATGGGCCTCCAACCCATTAAGCCCGCTACACCCGAACGGAACCGCTCCACTTTTGCCGCTGCGAAAAGACCCTTTCGCCTTTGCGCACCTTCCGAAGCCTCCAGACACCTTGTTGTGCACGACTAAGAACCGCTTCAAGATTCACGCCGCCTTCGACACATCCCGACCGTTCGACCTCAACGCCTCCTGCGCCTAGTCAGGTCCACGTGTCTCGCCACGACTCCATCTTGATGCCCCGCAATCAACATGCACAAAAACACATCACATAGCATTGCACAATATCATAGCATCAATATTTGTATAAGACTCAAACTCATACAAAATCAAAAACACAAAATATTCTTCTCGCATAGATTCGACACAATCGAAGTTCAAGACTTACTACAATGGAAGTTCCGATTTTCGAACATCCGCACTTGTCAGATTATCGGAAGTTCGCGCTAACATCAAGCGGTACTTCGATATCCGAACAACCGACTTTCCAGATATTTGATTCCGATTTGGTACCTCGAGAGAACACTCAAAGTCAAGATTATCGGACACTCGCTACTCCTTGTGCGGAAGTTCCGATTTCCTTCAGCCGAGAGCAAAACCCAGATAAATCGGAAGTTCCTTTTTCCAACACCGGTAGTTCCGATTAATCGGAACTTCCGCTCCATACACGCGGTAGTTCCGATTTCCGACTCAAATTTCGTAAGCAGTCCAAACCGAAAACCTCAACTCTCAATCTAATCAACACACTTGTCAAATACTCATCACTCAGTGGAGGACCTCTCACATGGTCTCTCAATCTCCCCTTGATGAGTATATTGACAATTACGAAAAAGCATAAGATGAGTTTGAGATTACAGTCAACCAAGGTCTAAACAAGAGTAGTTAAGCTCAAGACCAAGTTGACAAAAGAGAAAGACTTGAGATGAGATGAAAGAGCAATTTTCGCACAAAACTCAAGGCTTTTCTCCAGAAGGCTTTTCTCACAAAAATTCTCCCCTTTGGCAATAAAATCATCAATATGTAGAAAAGGAAGAAAAGACTATATGATGTTCATTTTAAGCATTAGGAGCCATGTAGATTATCCAAAATGATTATTAGAGAATTACACCAAGCCATAACACAGAAGAATGCTATCAAGATCATGACAATTGATGTAGAGAATAGCTAAGACAGAAAGTCCATAATTCTGATTAATGATCCAATTCTTTAGCAAGTCAAATAAACCAAGATTGAAGTCTAGCTAAAGATATCCAAGGATGATACAAGCCATGTCAAATAATCTAAGTTGAACCAAGAAGACTCATACTGAACAGTTTAGAGTGCTACCAGTTGAAGAAGGACTCATTTTATCCAGAACTTGGTCCTTTTAATGATAAGCAATTTTAGCACATTTTTCTTTTTTCTGAAAGCTCTTTATGGTTTTATCTTAGTAAAGCAAGCTCTGGACTAGGTGCCATCCACAACTGCCTCCTAAGCTTCAACCAATTTTTCAAATCTTAGCCATGTGCTAGATCCCAAGCCTTATGCGACCACTCCAAGCAACAGACTTAAGGAGGTGATCTTAGGTCATCCAAAGCTCCCCTTGAGTTCATGCCTAGTGCAATGGCAAGCCGTCTCATGAGAAAGATTTGGTGAGATCAGTTTTTTCGCACAAAAGAGATCATTTTGCTTTTGAAGTTTTAGACTAGTGATTAGAGATAAGTCATGTTTCTTAACAAACCGACATAGCTTACTCAAAAGTTCAAAAGAGATTCAGACTCAACTCACCTACTTGACATGGCGAAAATCATAAAAGGATAGTTTCAACTGACTAGTCTCAAGAGCTATCATGACAAGATTTTAATTCAAGTTTAGCATTTTAAACACCTTAGCATGGCAAAGACTAAACTACACATAAAAGTCATGATAGATCTAGCGGTTTAGCATAAATCATGGCAAGATGTAAAAGCAGTGAGAACATATCATAAGGGATAATAAACAAGGCTCCATTTGATTATAATGCAATGCGGAATGAAATGCACAAAAATCCGATTCCTTCGAATGAGATGCATCTTTTAATTCAAGGTTGAGTTATGACAAAATTAAGAGTATGGAATAACCAAGAATAACTCCCCCGAACCAAAGGAACAAAACGAGAATCGATAAGTAAACCGAAAAGGCGATCCTTTAGAGCATAGAAAAGATATAGAGAAAACTATCGCTCAGACAGGTTCTTATCTACCCCATATGATTCTAGGACTATCAGCTGATCTACACATACACTAAGGAGCAAACACTGTCCCTGTCTACCCAAGGGTGGCCCGACCCCTGCTAGAACCTATAAGAAGTGAGTAAGCTCTACTTAGAGAAGGAAGAGACAGCTAATAAGCAGCATCCTAGAATCACAAGATAAGAAGTAGCAGTCAAAGCAATTTGGCAAGAGAACCACTCTAACCTATGCTGGAAGGACTTCGACCCAAAAATGAAACCAGAAAGGAGTAATAGTATAATATAATATAATATAATATAATATAATACAGTAGTAGCACAAAACTCCCCCTCACAGCAGTCCGTAAGGACAAACCACCCCAAGCTCTCCAGAGTGAAACCGAGAGTCATCCGAGGCTTAGTGAAGATATCGCCTGGTGCTCACTCTCCTGGCTGGAGCACAATGTCACCCTTCTCTACATGGTCTCGAAGAAAGTGATATCTGATATCAATATGCTTGGTCCGAGAATGTTGCACTGGGTTCTTGGCAATGCAAATCGCAGACGTGTTATCACAGAAGAGTGGAACGCAGTCGATAGATAACCCGAAATCCTGCAGGGTCGAGACCATCCAAAGCACTTGGCTACAAAGAATCGGGTGCGACAGCGCATTTCGGCCTCTGCGCGGATCTGCGCAACACCGGATTGCTTCCTCGACGACCGGGAGGCGAGAGAAGTGCCAATGAATTGGCAAGTGCGAAGTGCTCTTCCTATCTATCCTCTGACCAAATAAATCGCATCGGAGAAGGCTCTAAGAGATAGACAAGAGGAGGAGGAGTACGGATACCATAGTCAATGGTAGCTCGAAGGTACCGAAGATGCGCTTCACCGCTTCGACGGTGAGATACGCGAGGAGAAGCTCAAACCGAGCACAAAGACACACGTAAAAGTGTATGTCCGGTCTCGAGGCCGTGAGGTACAAGAGAGAGCCAATCATGCTCTGAAATCTTTTGGTCAATGAGTTCGCCGTCTTCATCCGGATCCAGCAGCGGTGTAGATGCCATCGGAGTTGATATCGGCTTTCCATCATTCATGTCAAACGCTTGGGAGGTCTCGAGTGTATTTGCCTTGATGAAGAAAGGTACCTCCCGAGTCTGCTTGATTTGGAAGCCAAGGAAGAAGCTCAACTCGCCCATCATGCTCATTTCAAACTCCGAGCTCATGACATCGGAAAACCGGGAAGCGAGAGCATGCGAGGAGCCGCCAAAGATGATGTCATCCACATAGATCGAGCGAGCGGAAGATCGGTGCCTAGGACGGCGGATGAACAAGGTCTTGTCAATTTTACCCATCTCAAAACCATGGCTCGTGAGATAGGACTTAAGCCTTTCATACCAAGCTCGGGAGCTCGCTTGAGTCCATACAAAGCTTTGGAAAGCTCAGAGACATGGTTAGGGTATTTGGGGTTCTCAAAACGTGGAGGTCGTTCGACATAGACTTCTTCCTCAATAAGGCCATTGAGGAAGGCACTCTTGACATCCATCTGTAAAGCTTGAAACCCTTAGAAGCCGCAAAGGCAAGCGAGATTCTAATGGCTTCAAGTCTAGCTCTGAGGCAAAGGTCTCTTGAAATCTAGACCTCAACTTGAGAGTACCCACGAGCTACCGGCCTAGCCTTGTTTGAATGACTAACCCATCTTCACTTTGCTTGTTCTTGAACACCCATTTGGTCCCAATGATATTGTGACCTTGAGGGGGCTCAACAAGGGACGGACCTTGTTTCTTTCAAAGTTTTCCAACTCCTCATGCATAGCGTTTGTCCAAGACTCGTCGATAGAGCATGACAAACATCTTTAGGCTCAAATGAGGCGACAAAGCGTAATGGAGACAGAAAAGAGACAAGCCGCTTTGGAGCGTGTGACACGCTCAAGAGGTCTCCAATTATCTGCTCTCAAGGATGGTCCTTTTGAATGTGTCTTGGAGGTCCAGGTGAGATGAAGAAGTGGCCTCTACCTCATGATCGGATGAGATAGGAGCAGAGCCACTAGCTTCGAAGAAGCGAGAAGGTAAGGGTGATCTCCTCGAGGTGCGGTGGAAGAAGGCACCTCAAGAGGAGGAGAAGGAACTGGATCGGGTAAGCAACCTCATCTCCATCCTCCTCATCGTCCACAAAGATGGACTCGATCGCTTCTAAGGAACTCGAGATATCGAGGCCTAGTCCTCGGGTCGCCTCATCAAGGTCACCTCACGAGATTCTAACAATTTACTAGACTCGCAGCCTGGACTCTATAGGCACGAGAAGAAGTCGAGTAACCCGTAAAGATCCCATCACAAGATCGTGACTCGAACTTATCTAGGTTCCCGGACTTGAGAATAAAACACTTGCAACCAAACACACGAAAATGCGAGACTGGTTTTCGCCCATATCTCAACTCATAAGAAGTGCGATGCAAGAGTGCAGAAGAAAACTCATAGAAACATGACAAGCAAAGAGTAATTGCCTCACCCAAAACTTCCTAGGTGTAGAGTACTCATCAAGCATCGTCCCGCCATCTCGACCAAGGTACGGTTCTTCCTCTCCACAACGCCATTTTGTTGGGGGACGTAGGAGACGAGGCGGTGCTCTACACTGTCTCACCACAAAACTCTCAAAGTAGGAATTCTTGAACTCGGTGCCATTATCGGTCGAATTGCTCGTAATGCACCGGGAGCTCAACAGAAAGCCTACTAAAAGACCACGAAAAGAGTAAGCGTCTCATCCTTGAGGCTAAGAAAAATACCCAAGAATACCTCGAGAAGTCATCGACCACGACAAGTACGTACTCACTTCCCTCCCTCGATTGCACTCTAGCCGGTCCCATCTGTGTCCATATGGAGCGATTGACACAGTGCATCATCATAGTCATCAGAATCGGAGGATGTGAAGCGGCAACCATTTTGCCGTGTGCGACAAGGAGCACAAACAAGATCCTTGACCATTTTGAGTTTTGGCAAACCACGAATGAGATCGTGGCCGCTAACTCGGTCGATGATCAAATCCTATATGACCAAGTCTCCTATGCCGTAAAGTCAAATCACGGATTGAAGCAATTAAACATCGGAGAGGATCACGGAAGATCCGGAAAAATCAGCACGAAAGATCCTCCCATATCGAGAAATCCATAAACTAGACTACAGAAGAATCAAGAATTTTGCAATTGTTTTTCTTAAAGCTCACCTCGAAACCGTCATCGGAAGTCGAGAGACGAAAGCGATTATCTGCAGCTTACTTACTAAGGCAACATCTTTTAAAATAAAAGAATCATTAATGCTCACAGTACCTTTAGCGATGACGCGCCCAAATGAAGCATCTCGAAGGTGATCGTCTCATCACACCGAGCGGGCTAGGGAAGAAAACCAACGAGAATCTCGGTCATATAGCGTGAACAACCGAGTCTACAATCCGGACCTTTCCTTCCCGGCCGGCGACCACGAGTCAAAGAGAGTAAAGTCTCAAGATCGGGTGAATCAACGGTGATTTTGGCACCCAATCTTGAGTAACACGGCGAAGCAGATGAAGTAGTCAAGCAAGGTGACCTCTATCTACCCTCGCTCTCTGTCACTCAACAAGTCAAAAGATCTCACCGTTTTTGGATCCGATTGCTATGGAAGAGCGAGTCGAAGTGCGATAATATGTCGATCTCGCCATGAGTAGCTATCTCGAAAGGAAAAACGAGATCTACCCTCGTGACGGCGGAGTTACGACCAAAGGAGCATGAGGACGAAAATCGAAAACTCGGAAAAACCAAGTCCTCGATCTCGCCCAAAATCATCGATGGAACAAACCTAGACCTCGTGTTGGTCTTAGGTGCACTCAAGATCCGGGTCGACCACGAATGTGCCTAAGAGACTCAACACGGTCTCTACGCGCGATCTTGGCGCGCTCAAGCAAAGATCAACTAAATGTCCATCTTTCCGATGAAGGTGCAATGATACTTCGCCTTCGAGGGCAAGCCGCAGTGGAATCACCTTGTCGTCGAAATCCTTTGAACAAAACCCACGACTTAAAATTGACTTTCTCATCCCGGCTTAGTTTTGATCACACCGGTGCTATGGTTTTGAGCACGACGGTGGATGCTTCCTCATATCCTCCCGGATATCATATCCTAGACCCACGATTAAATGCAAATTTTAGATTTGTCTAGAATGAGATTGAGCTTCTTCTTGCCTCCTACAAACCTCTCGAGAGTGTTCATAAGATACCGACACTCCGAAAGAGAGAGGTGCAAGAAGAGCAGGGGAAGAAGGGACAGCGAGAAGGTAAGGGAGCGTAAGAAGAACCAACAACAGAGGAAAGATTGGCTTGTGCACGCACAAACCGACTTTGGGGGACATCCCATCATGCTAGCGATTGGTTCACGTTACTAGGCGTCTCTACCAAACCCTTAGGCTTCTTCCCAAAGACACACAATACAAGCAGATGATTGTGTCTCTAGAAGGTCCTTAGTTAGTTTCACATTTTTCATCCAATGCAACCAAATCACATTTTAGTTTATTACAATGATTGCAAGGTGAGCTAACAAGGTCCTTAGAAGCATCTTGAGCCAATTTGTTATGTGATCAATCATTTCTTGAAACCGCTTAGATCTGATTCTAATTCACAGATTAACTTAGGACAGCTTTAAACAAGAAACAATAGGCTCTAGTAGCGCACTTGAAATTGACAATTTTGTGATCTCGCCTGCTTTAGGTTCATCTTGAGATTATTACAATTTTCACAAGTTTCAGCAGATCAAGCAACATGGTATAAAGACTCTAAACGAATTGTCCTTAACCTCACATGAGGTGCAAGCAATAGCCTCAACAAAGAGTGGATGAAGGAGGTGCTACCCTACTCATCTCTAATTCAAAGAAGAAGGCTAATGTTCTCTACCTTAATCATGTCAAGTTCAGAGGACACACTATCATGTAAGGTCCTTAGTTTATCCATATCATCAATCAAAGCACAAAGATGTGTCACATTCATCACGGGAGGGAGCAGATGTAAGCAAAGTAAGCTCCGTGATAGTCTAGCTACTTCCTTCTCCAACCCAAAGACACTTAGCCCTAGACTTAGCATGGAATCTACCTAGCTTAAGAAATGCATCATTAAGTGGTCATAAGTGGGACTAACCTCATCTGAGTCGGAGTACACTTCATTGTCGCTCGATTCGCCCGAGGGCCATGAAGCACATCTTAGGAGAAGTTGCCGTCGTCCTTGGGATCATGATCGTCCTTCCCATCATCGTTACTCCACCCCTCCACCTCGTTGGTGTCCGGTTAAATCGAGGCGGTGAGGACGCGATGGAACAGCTTCTTTGCCTTCCCAAAGTTGCGGAACTTCTTCTTGCCTTGATCAGGTGCTGAGGGCTTCGTGTTGCGGTTCTTGTCGATGTAGTCGTTCTTGCTTGGTCCGCCATAGTCACCTTTGCCCTTCCCAAGCTTGGGACGGTTTGCTCGGATGTGGTTGGAGCCACCACACTCAAACAAATCACAGGACCTCCTCTTTACCATCCCTCCTCCTCTTGTAAGCATGGGAAAACTTCCGAGCTAGGAGGGCTAGCTGCTCATCCTCAAGTCGCTCTAAGCGATCATCGGTTATGTCACAGAGAGCGATTAGGGAGAACCCACGTCGACTCGTAAGAAGATCCGTATGGGATCAGTGACTAAAGCCATCGACTGTGACTTCGACATTCGAGAGACAATGTCAATCTCGTGAGTCTTGAGACGCGAGTAAAGCGCATCAAGAGTCAGGGTCGAGAGGTCCGTGCTATCTTTGATGGTAGTCACTTTCATCTCCCAAACACGAAGATCAAGTGCAGAAAGCATCTGTCGAGCGTTATCCGAGTCGGGGTATGTAAGACCGACCGCTCGGAGGTTGCTCAAAATCTTGTGAAAACGCGAAAAGCACTCGTCAAGAGATTCACCAGCAAGCATCTCAAATTTACTGTATTCACGCTTGAACTGGTCTTGTCGAACCGTCTTAATCTGAGTGGTGCCCTCATGGTATGCATCGAGGGTCACCCAGATGTCATAAGCAGAAATCAAATGAGAAATACGATCAAACTCACTTCTGCTTAAACCCTGAATGATTATGTTCCTTGCCTTAGCATTTGCCTCAACATCGGCCATGTTTCCAGCATTGATGTTCTCATCGGCAGGAACAGCAAATCTAACCTTCACCTTTCTCCAGATGGCATACCCCTGAGCCTGGATGTAAGTTTCCATTCGGCTCTTCCAGAAGGGGTAATCCAGACCATCAAAAACTGGAGGCTTGGTGGAATACTTGTCCGTTGCCATGGCTCAACCGACCGGTTAAGATCTATCAAGAAGAGCTAACCGGCTCTGATACCAATTGAAGGACCGAAATGGCAACAGAGGGGGGGGGTGAATGGTGCCTTAAAATTAAGAACTCCCCTTCACTGTATTTGAGAGACCATGTGAGAGGTCCTCCACTCTGAGTGATGAGTATTTGACAAGTGTGTTGATTAGATTGAGAGTTGAGGTTTTCAGTTTGGATTGTTTAAAATTTGAGTCAGGAAATCGGAACTACCGCTGTGTATGGAGCGGAAGTTCCGATTAATCGGAACTACCGGTGTTGAAAATAGGATCTTCCGATTTATCTGGGTTTTGCTCTCGGCTGAAGGAAATCGGAACTTCCGCACATGGGGTAGCGGAGTGTCCGATAATACTGGTATTGAGATTCCTCTGAGACGAAAATCGGAATAGAATTTTTGGAAGTGCGGATGTTCCGAAGATCGGAAGTTCCGCAGTGGTAAGCACGGAACTTCCGATAATTCTGACAAGTGCGGATGTTCCGGCAATCGGAACTTCCGCTGTGGTAAGTGCGGAACTTCCGATTGTGTCCAGAACTGTGCAGAGAAGGTTAAATTGTGATTTTGATTTTGTATGAGTTTGAGTCTTATACAAATTTTGATGCTATGTTATTGTGCAATGCTATGTGATGTGTTTTTGTGCGTGTTGATGCGGCAGGCATCAAGATGGAGTCGTGGCGAGACACGTGGACCGGACTAGGTATTTGGAGGCGTTGAGGTCAGAACGGTCGGGATGTGTCGAAGACGGCGTGAATCTTGAAGCGGTTGCGAGTCGTGCACGACAAGGTGTACGGGAGGCTTCCAGAAGGTGCGCAAGGGGCGAAAGGGTCTTTTCGCAAAGCGGCAAAAGTGGAGGCAGTTCCGTTCGGGTGTAGCGGGCTTAATGGGTTGGAGGCCCATTAGCCAAGGCTATAAATAGGGAGAACCACAGGGTTAGGGTTAGACCTTTGTGAGAAAATTAGGGTTAGCTCTAAAAGGATTTGTTTTGCTTTTGAGAGCTTGTTGAGAGGGAGAGTATGATCTGAAATCTTATGTAATCATTCCTCTATGTTTCCATCTGTAAACATTTGATATCTATCAATGAAACTCGAGTTTTGATTACTTGTTTATATCCTCTTCCTTCTCTCTGCTCATGTTGAATAGCTAGGGTTTTGATGTATCTCTTGATTCGCCTTATGAAATAGCTTGAATCTTCATATCTAGAATCGTTTTGATATTGCTAATCTATTATCAAAGTTTCATAAGTGAGAATCGAGAATCGTGCATATTGTGAGTTTTGGTCTTTCTTGCCCTTTCTCAAGAAATCCATTTTGGCTCGATTTTGAATCTTTGTTTGCGATTCTTCTCCATGAGGTCAAGATGTTGTTTAGGATGATATCCGTGAAACTTGACCGAGAAGAGCATTCAAGATTTAGCACTTTGGATTTTTGGGAAAACCCGAGCGCATCGTTCTTGGTCAGACAATCGGAACTTCCGATTGTCCAAGGCGGAACTATCGCAGCGGAACTTCCGCGATGAACCCGGAACTTCGGAGTGCGGAACTACCGGCAGGGTAGAATCGAACTTCCGATTTCTGAGCGATCTGAAGTTCAAGTTTCGCTGTTCTCGATTTTGCTTCACTCTTCTTGAGTTATCCAGAGGACTTTGTAGGTCTTATTTAATTATAGCAAAGGGAGCTCCTAATTTTAAAGCACCATTCACCCCCTCTGCTGCCATTTCGGTCCTTCAATTGGTATCGAGCGGTTAGCTCTTCTTGATAGATCTTAACCGGTCGGTTGAGCCATGGCAACGGACAAGTATTCCACCAAGCCTCCGCTTTTGATGGTCCGATTACCCTTCCGAAGAGCCGAATGGAAACTTACATCCGTGCTCGTGGGTATGCCATCCGGAGAAAGGTGAAGGTTAGATTTGTCGTTCTCGCCGATGAGAACATCAATTTGGAAACATGGTCGATGTTGAGGCAAATGCTAAGGCAAGGAACATAATCATTCGTGGTTTAAGCGTATGAGTTTGATCGTATTTCTCATTTGATTTACGCATACGACATCCGGGTGACCTCGATGCATATCATGAGGGCACCACTCGATTAAGACGGTTCGACAAGACCGGTTCAAGCGTGAGTACAAGAAATTTGAAATGCTTCTTTGGTGAATCTTTAGACGAGTGCTTTTCGCGTTTTCACAAAATCTTGAGCAACCTCCGAGCGGTCGGTCTTACATACCCCGACTCGGATAACGCCGATGATGCTTTCAGACTTGATCTTCGTGTTTGGGAGATGAAAGTGACTACCATCAAAGATAGCACGGACCTCTCGACCACGACTCTTGATGCGCTTTACTCGCGCCTCAAGACTCACGAGATTGACATTGTCTCTCAAGGTCGAAGTCACATCGATGGCTTTAGTCACCGATCCCACTCGGATCTTCTTACGAGTCGACACGTGGGTTCTCCCTAGTCGCTCTCGTGACATAACCGATGATCGCTAGAGCAACTTGAGGATGAACAGCCTAGCCCTCCTAGCTCGGAAGTTTTCCCATGCTTACAAGAGGAGGAGGGATGGTAAGAGAGGAGGTCCTGTGATTTGTTTCGAGTGTGGTGGCCCCAACCACATCCGAGCAAACCGTCCCAAGCTTGGGAAGGGCAAAGGTGACTATGGCGGTCCAAGCAAGAACGACTACATCGACAAGAACCGCAACACGAAGCCCTCAAAGACTGACCAAGGCAAGAAGAAGTTCCGCAACTTTGGGAAGGCTAAGAAGTTGTTCCATCGCGCCTCACGCCCTCGACGAGTGGACACCGCCGAGGTGGAGGGGTGGAGGACGATGATGGGAAGGACGATCATGATCTCAAGGACGACGGCAACTTCTCCCAAGATGTGCTTCATGGCCCTGGGGCGAATCGAGCGACAATGAGGTGTACTCCGACTCGACGAGGTTAGTCCCACTTATGACCGGCTTAATGATGCTTTTCTTAAGCTAGGTAGATTCCATGCTAAGTCTAGGACTAAGTGTGTTGGGTTGAGAAGGAAGTAGCTAGACTATCACGGAGCTCACTTTACTTACATCCGCTCCCTCCCGTGATGAATGTGACACATCTTGTGCTTTGATTGATGATATGGAAAAACTAAGGACCTTACATGATAGTGTGTCCTCCGAACTTGACATGATTAAGGTAGAGAACATTAGCCTTCTTCTGAATTAGAGATGACTAGGATAGCACCTCCTTCATCCACTCTGATTGAGGCTACCGCTTGCACCTCATGTGAGGTTAAGGACAATTCGCTTAGAGGTCTTTATACCATGCCGCTTGATCCGCCTCAAACTTGTGAAAATTGTAATAATCTCAAGATGAACCTAAAACAGGCGGATCACAAAATTGTCAATTTCAAGTCGCGCTACTAGAGCTGTTGTTTCTTGTTTAAATCGTCCTAAGTTAATCACGAACTAGAATCAGATTCAAGCAGTTTCAAGAAATGATTGATCACAATAACAAATTGGCTCAAGATGCTTCTAAGGACCTTGTTAGCTCACCTTGCAATCATTGTAATAAACTAAAATGTGATTTGGTTGCATTGGATGAAAATGTGTGAAGCTAACTAAGGACCTTCTAGAGACACAATCATCCGCTTGTATTGTGTGTTTGGGAAGAAGTCTAAGGGTTTGGTAGAGACGCCTAGTAACGTGAACCAATCGCTAGCGAGGATTGTCCCCCAAAGTCGGCTGTGCGTGCACAAGCCAATCTTTCCTCTGTTGTTGGTTCGTCTTCTGCTCCCTTACCTTCTGCTGTCCCTTCTTCCCCCTGCTCTTCTTGCACCTCTCTCTTTCGGGAGTGTCAGTATCTTATGAACACTCTCGAGAGGTTTGTAGGAGGCAAGAAGAAGCTCAATCTCATTCTAGACAAATCTAAAATTTGCAGATTTAATCAGGGTCTAGGATATGATATCCAGGAGGATATGAGGAAGCATCCACCTGTCGTGCTCAAAACCATAGCACCAGGTGTGATCAAGACTAAGCCCAGGACTGAGAAAGTCAATTTTAAGTCAGCGGGTTTTGTTCAAAGGATTTCGACAAAGAAGGTGATTCCACTGCAGCTTGACCCCTCGTAAGGCGAAGTATCATTGCACCTTTGTCGTAAAGATGGACATTTAGTTGATCATTGCTTGGCAGCGCCAAGATCGCGTAGAGACCGTGTTGAGTCTCTTAGGCACATTCGTGGTCACCCTGATCTTGAGTGCACCTAAGACCAACACGAGGTCTAGATTTGTTCCATCGATAGTTTTGGGCAAGATCGAGGACTTGGTTTTTCCGAGTTTTACGAGTTTCGTCCTCATGCTCCCTTTGGTCGTAATCTTCCGCCGTCACGAGGGTAGATCTCGTTTTCCTTTCGAGATAGCTACCGCGGCGAGATCAAGATGTTATCGCACTTCGACTCGCTCTTTCATAGCAATCGGATCCAAAGAACAGTCGAGATCTTTTGACTTGTTGAGTGACGAGAGCGAGGGTAGATAGAGGTCGGCCTTGCTTGACTACTTCATCTGTTCGCCGTGTTACTCAGTATTGGGTGCCAAAATCACTGTTGATTCACCCCAGTACTGAGACTTTACTCTCTGCTTGACTCAGGGTCGCCGGGCTGGGAAGGGAAAGGTCTGGATTGTAGACTCCGGTTGTTCACGTCATATGGTGGTGAGTCTCGTTGGTTTTCTTCCTAGCCCGCGCTCCGTGTGATGAGACGATCACCTTCGAGATGCTTCATTTGGGGCGCCATCGCTAAAGGTATCTGTGAGCATTAATGATTCTTTTATTTTAAAAGATGTTGCCTTAGTAAGTAAGCTGCGAGATAATCGCTTTCGATCTCTCGACTTGCCGATGACGGTTTCGAGGTGAGCTTTAAGAAAAACAATTGCAAAATTCTTGATTCTTGGGTAGTCTAGTTTATGGATTTCTCGATATGGGAGGATCTTTTCGTGCTGATTTTTCGGATCTTCCGTGATCCTCTCCGATGTTTAATTGCTTCAATCCCGTGATTTGACTTTCGGCATAGGAGACTTCGGTCATATAGGATTTGATCATCGACCCGAGTTAGCGGCCACGATCTCATTCGTGGTTTGCCGAAACTCAAAATGGTCAAGGATCTTGTTTGTGCTCCTTGCGCAAGCACGGCAAAATGGTTGCCGCTTCACATCCTCGATTAAATGACTATGACAGATGCACTGTGTCAATCGCTCCATATGGACACAGAGAGGACCGGCTAGAGTGCATCAAGTGGGAGGAAGTGGTACGCACTTGTCGTGGTCGATGACTTCTCGAGGTATTCTTGGGTGTTTTCTTAGCCTCAAGGATGAGACGTTTACTCTTTTCGTGGTCTTTTAGTAGGCTTTCGTTGAGCTCCCGGGTGCATTACGAGCAATTCGACCGATAATGGCACCGAGTTCAAGAATTCCTACTTTGAGAGTTTTGTGGTGAGGCAGTGTAGAGCACCGTTCTCGTCTCCATACGCCCCCAACAAAATGGCGTTAGGAGAGGAAGAACCGCACCTTGGTCGAGATGGCGTGACGATGCTTGATGAGTACTCTACACCTAGGAAGTTTTAATGAGGGAATTGCTCTTGCTTGTCATGTTTCTAATGAGTTTTCTTGGGCACTCTTGCATCGCACTTCGTATGAGTTGAGATATGGGCGAAAACCAGCGCCTCGCATTTTCGTGTGTTTGGTTGCAAGTGTTTTATTCTCAAGTCCGGGAACCTAGATAAGTTCGAGTCACGATCTTGTGATGGGATCTTTCGGGTTACTCGACTTCTTCTCGTGCCTATAGAGTCCAGAATCGCGAATCTAGTAAATTGTTAGAAACTCAGTGAGGTGACCTTCGATGAGGCAGTCCAGGACTAGGCACGATATCTCGAGTTCCTTAGAGCACCGAGTCCATCTTTGTGGACGATGAGGAGGATGGAGATGAGGGTTGTTTACCCGATCCAGCTTCCTTCTCTTCCTCTTGAGGTGCCCTCTTCCACCGCACCTCGAGGAGATCACCCTTACCTTCGCTTCTTACGAAGCTAGTGGCTCTGTCCTATCTAAATCGCTAATGAGGTAGAGGCCACTTCTTCATCTCACCTGGACCTCCAAGACACATTCAAAAGGACCATCCTTCAGAGCGAGATAATTGGAGATCTCTTTGAGCGAGTCACTGCTCAAAAGCGGCATGTCTCTATTCTGCTCCATTCTCGCCTTTGTTGCCTCGTTTGAGCCTAAAGACGCTTGTCATGCTCTTTTCGATGAGTCATGGACTAACGCCATGCACGAGGAATTGGAAAACTTTGAAAGGAACAAGGTCCGATCCTTGTTGAGCCCCTCAAGGTCACAATATCATTGGGACCAAATGGGTGTTCAAGAACAAGCAAAGTGAAGATGGGTTAGTCATTCAAACAAGGCTAGACCGGTAGCTCGTGGGTACTCTCAAGTTGAGGGTCTAGATTTCAAGAGACCTTTGCCCTCGTAGCTAGACTTGAAGCCATTAGAACTCGCTTGCCTTTGCACTTCTAAGGGTTTCAAGCTTTACCAGATGGATGTCAAGAGTGCCTTCCTCAATGGCCTTATTGAGGAAGAAATCTATGTGAGATGACCTCTGGTTTCGAGAACCCAGATACCCTAACCATGTCTCTGAGCTTTCCAAAGCTTTGTATGGACTCAAGCAGCTCCCTGAGCTTGGTATGAAAGGCTTAAGTCCTATCTCATCGAGCCATGGTTTTGAGATGGGTAAAATTGACAAGACCTTGTTCATCCGCCGTCTAGGCACCGATCTTCCGCTCGTCGCATTTATGTGGATGACATTATCTTTAGCGGCTCCTCGCGTGCTCGCTTTCCAGCTTTTCCGATGTCATGAGCTCGGAGTTTGAAATGAGCATGATGGGCGAGTTGAGCTTCTTCCTTGGCTTCCAAATCAAGCAGACTCGGGAGGGTACCTTTCTTCATCAAGGCAAATACACTCGAGACCTCCAAGCGCTTCGACATGAATGATGGAAAGCCAAGATCAACTCGATGGCATCTACAAATGCTCGATCCGGATGAAGACGGCGAACTCTGTTGACCAAAAGGAGTTCAGAGCATGATTGGCTCTCTCTTGTACCTCACGACCTCGAGACCGGACATACATTTTTCTGTGTCTTTGTGCTCGGTTTGAGCTTCTCCTCACAGATCTCACCGTCAAGCGGTGAAGCGCATTTTTCGGTACCTTCGAGCTACCATTGACTATGGCATCGGTACTCTTCCTCTTCTTGTCTATCTCTTAGAGCCTTCTCCGATGCGATTTTTTTGGTCAGAGGATAGATAGGAAGAGCACTTCTCGCACTTGCCAATTCATTGGCACTTCTCTTGTCTCCTGGTCGTCAAGGAAGCAATCCGGTGTTGCGCAGCCCATCGCAGAGGCCGAGTACGCTGTCGCAGCCGATTCTTTGTAGTCAAGTGCTGCGCTTTGATGGTCTCGACCGCAGGATTTCGGGCTATCTATCATCGCGTTCCACTCTTCTGTGATAACACGCCCGCAATTTGCATTGCCAAGAACCCAAATGCAACATTCTCGGACCAAGCATATTGATATCGATATCACTTTCTTAGAGACCATGTAGAGAAGGGTGACATTGTGCTCCAGTTTGTGGAGAGTGAGCACCGGTTGGTGATATTTTCACTAAGCCTCCGGGCGCCTCTCGGTTTTCACTCTGCGGGAGAGCTTAGTGGTTTGTCCTTACGATTGCTTTGTGAGGGGGAGCGTTGTGCTACTACTATATTATATTATATTATGTTATATTATACGCTTACTCCTTTCTCGTTTCATTTCTTTAAATATTTGGTCAAGTCCTTCCAAAGATAGGTTAGAGTGTCTCTCTTGCCAAATTGCTTTGACTACTACTTCTTGTCTTGTGCTTCTAGGATGTCGCTTATTAGTCGGTTCTTCCTTCTCTAAGTAGAGCTTACTCACTTCTTATAGGATCTAGCAAGGGTCGGGCCACCCTTGGGTAGACAGGGCGATGTTTGCTCCTTAGTGTATGTGTCGATCACCGATAGTCCTAGAATCATATGGGGTAGATAAGAACCCGTCTGAGCGATAGTTTTTCTATATCTTTTCTATGCTCTAAAGGATCGCTTTTCTATTTTTATTTTCAGATTCTCGTTTGTTCCTTTGGTTGGGGAGTTATTCTTGGTTATTCTATTTTCTTAATTGTGTCTTAACTCAACTGAATTAAAAGATGCATCTCATTCGAAGGGAATCGATTTTTGTGTATTTCATCAAGCATTGCATAATAATCAAATGGAGCCTTGTTTATTATCCTTATGATCTGCTTTCACTTTTACATCTTGCCATGATTTATGCTAAACCGCTAGATCTATCATGACTTTTTATGTGTAGTTTAGTCTTTGCCTTGCTAAGGTACTTAAAATGCTAAACTTGAATTAAAATCTTGTCGATAGCTCTTGAGACTAGTCCGTTAAAACTATCCTTTTATGATCTTCGCCATGTCAAGTAGGTCGAGTTGAGTCCTGAATCTCTTTTGGACTTTTGAGTAAGCTATGTCGGTTTGTTAAGAAACATGACTTATCTCTAATCATCGGTCTAAAAACTTCAAAAGCAAAAATGATCTCTTTTGTGCGAAAAACCGATCTCACCAAATCTTTCTCATGAGACGGCTTGCCATTGCACTAGGCATGAACTCGTGGGGAGCCTTGATGACCTAAGATCACCTCCTTAAGTCTGTTGTTTGGAGTGGTCGCATAAGGCTTGGGATCTAGCACATGGCTAAAAAAATGGTTGAAGCTCAGAGGCGGTTGTGGATGGCACCTAGTCCAGAGCTTGCTTTATCGAGATAAAACCTTAAAGAGCCTTAAAATAGAAAGTCTTCGTAAAAGAAAAATGTGCTAAAATTGCTTATCATCAAAGAGACCAAGTTCGATAAAATGAGTCCTTCTTCAACTGGTAGCACTCTAAACTGCTCAAGATGAGTTTTCTTGGTTCAACTTAGATTATTTGACATGGCTTGCATCATCCTTGGATATCTTTAGCTAGATTTCAATCTTGACTTATTTGACTCGCTAAAGAACTGGATCATTAATCGATTATGGACTTTCATCTTAGCTCTTCTATACATCGATTGTCATGATCTTGATAGCATTCTTACGTGTTATGGCTTGGTGTAATACTCTAATAGTCATTTTGGATAATCTACATGGCTCCTAATGCTTAAAATGAACATCATATAGTCTTTTCCTCCCTTTTCTACATATTGATGATTTTATTGCCAAAGGGGAGAATGTGTGAGAAAAAGCCTTACGAAGAAAAGCCTTGAGTTTTGTGCGAAAATTGCTCTTTCATCTCATCTCAAGTCTTTTCTTTTTGTCAACTTGGTCTTGAGCTTAATTCTCTTGTTTAGACCTTGGTTGTTGGAATCTCAAACTCATCTTATGCTTTTTGGTAATTGTCAATATACTCATCAAGGGGAGATTGAGAGACCATGTGAGAGGTCCTCCACTCGAGTGATGAGTATTTGACAAGTGTGTTGATTAGATTGAGAGTTGAGGTTTTGGTTTGGATTGTTTCGGTTGAGTCGGAAATCGGAACTACCGTGTGTATGGAGCGGAAGTTCGATTAATCGAACTAGGTGTTGAAAATAGGATCTTCCGATTTATCCGGTTTTGCTCTCGGTGAAGGAAATCGGAACTTCCGCACATGGGGTAGCGGAGTGTCCGATATCTTGGTATTGAGATTCCTCCGAGGCGAAAATCGAATAGAATTTTTGGAAGTGCGGATGTTAGAAGATCGGAAGTTCGCGATGGTAAGCACGGAACTTCCGATAATTACGACAAGTGCGGATGTTAGGCAATCGGAACTTCTTCTGTAGTAAATCTGCGAACTTCGATTGTGTCGAACTATGCGAGAGAAGGTTAAATTGTGATTTTGATTTTGTATGAGTTTGAGTCTTATACAAATTTTGATGCTATGTTATTGTGCAATGCTATGTGATGTGTTTTATGCATGTTGTTGCGCAGGCATCAAGATGGAGTCGTGGCGAGACACGTGGACCGGACTAAGCTATTTGGGCGTTGAGGTCGAAGCGGTCGGGATGTGTCGAAGGCGGCGTGAATCTTGAAGCGGTTGCAGTCGTGCGACAAGGTGTCTGAGGAGGCTTCGAGAAGGTGCGCAGCGAAAGGGTCTTTTCAGCAAGCGGCAAAAGTGGAAGCGATTCCGTTCGGGTGTAGCGGGCTTAATGGGTTGGAGGCCCATTAGCCAAGGCTATAAATAGGGAGAACCACAGGGTTAGGGTTAGACCTTTTGTGAGAAAATTAGGTTAGCTCTAAAAGGATTTGTTTTGCTTTTGAGAGCTTGTTGAGAGGAGAGTATGATCGAAATCTTATGTAATCATTCCTCTATGTTTCCATCTGTAAACATTTGATATCTATCAATGAAACTCGAGTTTTGATTACTTGTTTATATCCTCTTCCTTCTCTCTGCTCATGTTGAATAGCTAGGGTTTTGATGTATCTCTTGATTCGTCTTATGAAATAGCTTGAATCTTCATATCTAGAATCGCTTTGATATTGCTAATCTATTATCAAAGTTTCATAAGTGAGAATCGAGAATCGTGCATATTGTGAGTTTTGGTCTTTCTTGCCCTTTCTCAAGAAATCCGTTTTGGCTCGATTTTTGAATCTTTGTTTGCGATTCTTCTCCATGAGGTCAAGATGTTGTTTAGGATGATATCTGTGAAACTTGACCAGAGAAGAGCATTCAAGATTTAGCACTTTGGATTTTTGGGAAAACCCGAGCGCATCGTTCTTGGTCGGGACAATCGGAACTTCCGATTGTCCAAGCGAACTATCCGCAGCGGAACTTCCGTGATCTGAACCGGAACTTCCGAGTGCGGAACTATCACGGGTAGAATCGAACTTCCGATTTCTGAGCGATCTGAAGTTTACGTTTCGTTCTCGATTTTGCTTCACTCTTCTTGAGTTATCCAGAGGACTTTGTAGGTCTTATTTAATTATAGCAAAGGGAGCTCCTAATTTTAAAGCACCATTCACCCCCCTCTCTGCCATTTCGGTCCTTGAGATTTAAACTAGCCTACAAAGATCTCTCAAGATCTAGAGAAAGTAAATGAAGCAAGATCAAATAACAAAAACAAGTTTCAGTCGTTTTCCGAAATCGGAAGTTCGGGCGCAGAGATTATGGAAGTTCCGCTATGTAGTTCCATAGTTGTATATCGCGAAGTTCCGCTATGCGTATTTCCACGCATAAAATCGAAGTCTCGATTATCCCGACCGAAGAACGAACGCTCGGGTTTTTGCCCAAAATCCAATCTACTTAATCTTGAATGCTCTTCTCGTGTCAAGTTTTACAGACATCATCCTAAACACCATCTTGACCTTATGGAGAAGAATCGCAACCAAAGATTCGAAGAATCGAACCAAAAACGGATTTCTTGAAGAAGGGGCAAGAAAGACCAAAACCAATGATAAGTTTAGATTCTCGATTCTTAGAGCATGAAACTTTGAGGAAGTAATAGCAATACCAAAACGATTCTAGATATGAAGTTTCATGCTATCTCATAAAACGAATCAAAAGATATGCCAAAACCCTAGATATTCAATCATGAACAGAGAGAGAGAGAGTTGCAAAATCAAATAATCGAAACCTCAGATTTCATTGGATTGAAACATGGATTACAGAGGTAACACAAAGAGGAATGATTACAATAGGTTTCAGCCATTCTCTCCTCTCAACAAGCTCTCAAAAAGCAAAACAAATCCTTTTCTAGAGCTAACCCTAATTTTCTCTCACAAAAGTCTAACCCTAACTCGTGGTTCTCCCTATTTATAGCCTTTGCTAATGGGCCTCCAACCCATTAAGCCCGCTACACCCGAACGGAACCGCCTCCACTTTTGCCGCTATGAAAAGACCCTTTCGCCCTTGCGCACCTTCTCCGAAGCCTCCAGACACCTTGTTGTGCACGACTGCAACCGCTTCAAGATTCACGCCGCCTTCGACACATCCCGACCGCTCGACCTCAACGCCCCTACGCCTAGTCCGTCCACGTGTCTCGTCACGACTCCATCTTGATGCCCTACAACAACACTGCATAAAAACACATCACATAGCATTGCACAATATCATAGCATCAATATTTGTATAAGACTCAAACTCATACAAAATCAAAACACAAAATATTCTTCTCTCGCACGATTCGACACAATCGAAGTTCAAGATTTACTACAAATGAAGTTCCGATTTCGAACATCCGCGATCGTCAGATTATCGGAAGTTCCGACTCAACATCTGCGGTACTTCCGATATCCGAACAACCGACTTTCCGGATATTTGATTCCGATTTGGTACCTCGAGAGAACACTCAAAGTCTCAGATATCGGACACTCCGCTACTCTTCAGCGGAAGTTCCGATTTCCTTCACCGAGAGCAAAACCGGATAAATCGGAAGTTCCTTTTTCCAACACCTAGTAGTTCGATTAATCGAACTTCCGCCCATACACACATGTAGTTCCGATTTCGACGACTCGGCCAAAATACCCAAACCGAAACCTCAACTCTCAATCTAATCAACACACTTGTCAAATACTCATCACTCGAGTGGAGGACCTCTCACATGGTCTCTCAAGAGCATCGCCTCTCTCGGCCATCACGTGCGGATCTTGGACAACCGCCGAGGGTACCACTGTTAGGTGCGCAATACTATTGTGCACCCGTCCATACCCTTGGTTCGCGCTGCCGTGGCCGGAATCGCCGGCGATACGCTGGCGAGTGCAGTACCCTTTTGTCAAATAGCCGACAGTACTGTAGTAATGTAATTAGCGCACAAATCTGTCATTAAATCAACTAATGATTGCTTACGGAAATAAATGTTGTCTTAAAGAATTGATGAGTCTATGGCTTGTCGGTCCCGTTAATAGAAAACGAAGTCATTTAACGATTTAAAATGAGAGAGTGACATGTGGGTCCCACGGACTTAAACACACAGTCGTGGACCGGTGGACCAGCCCGTGGACTCACGGTTCACGCACTGTGCTGTGGACCGTATTGCTGACGAATGGGCCCCCCCTGCAGCCTGATTTTAAAATCTAAAATTAAACTAAAAAATGAACTGTTTATTAGGCCCACTAGTCAGTGTTTGTGGCTAGCGCAGCACCCAGTAAGAAATTTTTAATGCGTTTTTAAAATCCCGAAATGAATTATTTGCATACTGAAAATTCAATTAAATTCAAAAATGCAAAACTAATTCATTTTAACTCCAAAAATAGTGAAAACCAATTTTGATAATTTTTTTATTTTAAGTGAACTTTATTTTAAAATAGGTTTTAAGCATGTCTCTATAGCAGAGAATATAGTTTTGAAAAATGATCCATAACTCCATTATTTTTACAATAGAAAAAGCTGATAACTTTGGAAATTCCTAACTAATTCATAAAAACTCCAAATGAGAGGAAGCAAGATATTTTGGTTTTATTATAATATTCTATATCCATCCATATAATCCTTATCCTCACCACTGCTCTACAAATTTTTGTGAAAAATTTCAAATGGATGACCACTAACCGATTTTATATTTCTCGAATTTTGAGAAAACTGATTTTCAAACGGCTATAACTCGCTCATCTCAAATCCAGTTTGAGTAATTCTTCCATCTAAATTCATATAAAATCATTATCTAGCTACTTTAGGAATTTCATGCATTTGTTAGCACATCGTATTTCTTGTCTTTTCTTGATGTTTATTCGGTGTTGTCTTTTTCATAGATTCCGAAGCTATTGATATTGACTCGTACGCCACCGAAAGAGAGTAATTAATCTACCAGCAAGGCAAGCATCATTTGAACTTTCTTTTGCATCATATTGATCCCAGTTTTGATAAGTAGTGTTTTGAAATGCAATATTAATTGCTTGCATGCTATTTCGGTATATCAATATTTTTGTAATGTGTAGTTAGTTATATCCAAGTCTTGTTGTCATCCTTGTTTAACTCCAGTACACATATATGCTTAGGAATAGATGGTTGTGATGATATTCTTTTATGTATTGAGTGCTTAGCAATGCAAGTCTAGATTATACGTTAATACGATTGACGGGATTAACCCGTCGATTGTGGGAAACACCTCACTCTTGTCAATTATAACTTTTGGTCCAGATCGTTGCATCTGGTTATTTTGAATATAATTTTTGTTGTTTCAAATAGTTTTGGTTTGGACAAGAGGTTGCTAGTGATGGTGCCTTCGTGCATGAGATCGGGTATGTGGTTGACCTGTCCGGACCGCTAAGGACTGAACCATGGGTTGTCATTCCAAGTAACTATCGTGCTACCACACGCGGGGTGGGAGCCGGCTGGTCAAGTAGCGGGAATGTTTTGATTGGGTTGGGTCTCAGGTGGTTTCTGGTTATGTGAGGACATTTGTGTTGGATCATTTGTTCGTAGAAACCGATGTAATTTTCTATAATGTGCATAGGAGCACTATTTTTCTTTATTTACATTGCATCATTATATCCAACATTACTTGCGAGCCCGCTTAGCAAGTGCTATCCGTCATTTGTACTAAGTTTGGGGTTCATCTTGCAAGAGGGACCTGGCTCAATACCACTTTCTTGCCGAAAAGTACCAATCTCGACGTCCCCGGCCTACACACGATAGGAAGCGTGTTTATTCCGGTGGCTTACGGGCTAGTCGAGTCGTGTGGGTAAAGTAGTACTCCCCTGCAGGAATCAAACTATTCAAATAGCCATGTCCACGGTTATGGACAACACTTGGTTTTGGGAGACGTCATCGCTAGGCTCTTTCAATTAAAATTGGTGGTTACAACTTGATCTTGGGCATGAACGGGAATTCATGCATTTTAGTGTATCAAAGTGGGATGCCACTTTGGTGTTTGTTTTATTCAATTATTTATCAATGTATTCCTTTATCACATGCTTTACTTCTACTTCAAATCTAATTTTGAAATAGCAATTGAAAAACTAGTATATGTAGGTTGAAAATTGTTGCGTATTTCGCAAAACTAAAGCCACTAATACTATTCTTTGATTGACCATTATGCATAACTAATTTTACCTTTGTGTAAGACTTGCCAGTACATTTTGTACTCAACCCGCTTGTTGCAATTATAGGTGAAGATGAATTACCGATCGATGAGTTCGTTAGCGCCGACTATGGCGACACTAACGAATAGTGCTATTATTTGACTCCCAGTCGGTTGCCTTGGGCTATGGGCACTGTAACACCCCAGCCCAACCTGAGCCTGGAATGCTACCACCGTAACAAGTCTACAAATGGAACTAAGATATTTCTTTCTAAATTTCGGCAGAGTCTCCTTTGTAAATCAAACTATCCGGACATTCGCGCAAATAACAACAATAATAAGCAAATATCCAAAGCTGCATACTAAACATGTTCATGAAAGAAACAACCATAAAACGCTATCAATCTCCAATAGTGGTTGTCCACGACTTAGAACGTAAGGAAGTAAACCTCACATAAAGCTATTCAAAGTCCAAGTTATCACTTAAATGTTTTATTCACTTTATTAGTGCGATGTGCAACCATGATAATTTCTACTCCCGCCCATGCATGCCAAGCCACAACCGATGTACCTAAAAAAAAACAACACGGCAAGGGTGAGTCAAGACTCAAGAAGTGCAATGATACAAAACATAACAACATCATTCATTATCCAACGGTGTATCAACATCATGAATCAAATCAACATATTAATGAATGAATGAATGCACATGCGCTTCTCTTTTGCTCATACTGCAGATAGCGAGTGAACACCGTCGGTGTTCACTTATGCCCGCGTTCTACAACACGCTGGGATCCAAAGCCCGCTTGAGAACAAGTCAACCGGGGATCCACAATACCCACTTTGGAATGGTGGGTCTTACAATCACCACCCACTCCCGTGGGTGTCGCAAGTCCACAACTTGCATTCATGAGTGCACATGATGAACAATAAAATGACAGTAATCGAATTTTAATAATCTAGCCATCATGAACAAATACATATCACCATAAATCAGTACATCGAAACAAGCATATGTTACCATGATTCATCATATAGAATAATCACATAACAACCATATTATAGGTGCACTTGCCTGTTTCTTTCTTTCCCGCTACGGCACACAAGGAAGCAAAATTGGTGTCTCTACTCTGGAACTCCGCCTCCTACACAAGCATAGCGGTAACAATAAATACGATGAATGCTGGACTCCGTTTACACCCCTTAATCCAACTCCTCAAGACCTATGACTCAAAGAGAGGTTCTACCCAAATTTCCCGGCAGTCTAGCATAATGCTTCCCAGGACAGCAGTACGAGAAAAATCGTAATTAAATATCTGTAACTCCGAATGACTTGAAACCAGTGCTCAAATATTCTTAACGTAACAGGCTACAAAACTCTAGTAGGTGGGGTTCTTTGATTCGGCCAAACTAGTGGTCTAAACAACCGTTGAAAACCATTGACAGACATCTGTCCAGAATACAGCACAGCAGTAAACATCATGGCATAACTTTCACTCTACAGATCCAATTGAGATGATCTTTATCAATTTGGAAATATTATTAAACAGGCTACAATAACCTAGTTGGGTAAGACTCCTGATTCAGCCTTCTAATAATCCTAATGTTCTGATGAAGTTTGTTGTTCCCTCAGTCTGACAATCAGACAATAGCGACGGTAAAAATTCAATAACCTTTGATGAACACCTCTAAAAAATATGTTCTTTATCAATCCTGAAAGATTACTGGAATGGCTACAACTTTCGTTTTGGGTGGCTCTTCAGATTCGGGCTCAAAAAAATACAATCTGACTAAATATGCAGACTGCCAAATCTCGTCAGCCTTCCTGTACAGTCGCACAAAAACGGACATATCTCCTAAACCATAACTCCAAATCATATGATCTTGGTGCCAAAAGAAATCTAAGATCAAGGGCTACAACTTGCTAAAAGGTGGACAGATCAGAAAATATACAGAACGTACCCAAATCTGACAAACCACTATGGCGCAGGGGGAGGGTGGGTAGAGCCGGCGGCTGCTAGGGGGAGGAAAGGGGGGAAAAGGGGAAAAGGGGTGGGGCACTAGGGTTTTGGGGGGTGGGCACCCCCCCTCTTGGCCGGCTACAAGGAGGCCTCTCGGCCGGCCTGTGACCGAGGCCAAAGTTGGTGAAAAATATCAAATGACCCCCTGTCGTTTCATGTTTTACTATTCCTCTTATTCCCTTTTCTCCTCTCGGCTAAATCTGTGATTTACCGATTCGATTTCCAGGGTATTACATTCTACCCCCCTTAAACAGAATTTGTAGGACCGGAAAGGCGACTAGGGGGGGTGAATAGGCGCTTTCAAAACTTTCTCACCTAAATCAAAACCAACACGTACTTTACTCCTTTAGCTATGAAAGCTAAGAAGTTTAGTGAGCACACAGCGGAAGCCTTGTGTTGAATTTGATAAGCCCCTCAAGCACACGACACAAAAGGAGAAAAGAACTCAATGTTCTTCATGGACACGGGCGGTCCGGACCGGCTACCACGGCGGTTGGACCGACGGTCGAAGCGATCCGCCAAGCAACTATCCAAATGTGATCGGACCGGTGGGCGGTTCGACCGGCAAACCGTGATGCGAAAACACGCGAAGATCGAACCGCCGTTGAAGGGCGGTCGGACGGTGAGAGTCCAAGATCAAAAACTCCACCCAAATCCAAAACGAAATTTGATCCAACTTTTGATTCAACCAATAAAACTTGACCAAATTTCTAGCACACCTTCCTAAAGATATTGGAGACCTATTTCTAGCGACGATCGGTCGATCCACTTCAAAACGATCTCTTGAGATTTTACCAAAGAGGTGCACAAACCCTAGAAATGAGGAAATCTTGATTCAAGACTTGCTTGTGGGGTTTGATGATCTAGATGACTCTAGTAGTAATCCCACACATCAAAGCAAGGTAAAGTAGGCCAAGAGACCAAGCATGAACCTTTGAATCAAGGAAGCACCAAAACATCCAAAAGAGAGAAGAACACAAAGGAGCAATTGATCTTTCAATTAAGCATCACAAGATTGTTCATCCACAATAGATGCTTACAAAGCCTCTCCACCAAGGAGGGCAAGAGCTCAACAAGGAGCACACTCCAAACCCTAGTTTTCCTCTCCTCTCCTCCAAACCCTAGAAAAGGAAGAAGGGGCTAAATGAATGCTTGCTTAGGTTTTCCACCTCTCCCTTCCTATTTATACTAGAGAGCTAGGGTTTCCCTTTTGGGTCTCTTACACATGGGACCCACACAAATAACTCTTGAAGCAATCGCCGCTTCACCACGTGTAGGTTGATCGGTTCTCATCGCGTCGCCAAGCCTCTCTTGTCCGAATCCCATCGGAACCTCCGAGACTCGCGACCGATATCCGCACCGCTGATCCAACCAAATTGCATCAACCACCTGTTCGATCCATCTTGTCCATTCTCGCACCATGCTTGAGTCACACAACCTCACCGGTATCCCCGATCGTTACGGACCTCGGCTCTCCAAGCGTAGTCGATCAACCCACCGCTGACGTCGTTGACACGCAAGCCACCGCACAATAGACAAACAAACCGTTTCGAACAAGTTCTTCACAACTTGACCCACGTCGATTCCATAATGCAATATACAACAATAAAGCATTGAAGTTCATAGAATAACACACTCGTAACAAACTCAATGCAACACTTGGCTCACCTCCAGTGATTGCGGTCCGAGCCATGCCCCGGGGCGGTCCGACCGATTCATCTTGATCGGACCGCTCCCACAACGGCGGTCGGACCGGTCCAAAGGACTTAGCCAAAATTCAAGCGAGAAATTCCGAAACCTTCTGGAAATTTCAATCGAATAGAACTTTTGACTGGGAGCTCCAAAAATGATGGGACCACATCCCAGAGACTCCCTAACTTGCCTACACAACCTATTTTGGCTCGGCTCAAAACCCAACTTTCAAATCGTGGTCGGACCGCCACCATGGCGGTCGGATTTGCTCCATCGGCGGATCGACCGCCAAGACAACCGATCGGACCGCCGATGCTTTCGACCTTGGAACAAACCCGAAACGCGAGATTTTGCAAACCAATAACGCCATTGCCAATTGACTCATCATCCTGAGATCGTGCACATATTCTCACGATATCCACAATCTCCCCCTTGATGAACACATTGGCAATTTTCAAGAAAATATGGTTTTTCAAAATGAAAAGTAAAAATTCGCCGTTTTCGCATAAAGGCACAACTTGGTCCATAAGCAACAAAAAGCCTAGGAACCGACCAAGCTGGCTTCAGAATAGTGTAAGCAAGTGAGATAAGGCATTGAAAGCACAAAAAGATTCACATTCCAGAAGGTAGCCAAAAATCTCACTAAGGTCCAATTGAAAAACAAAATGTTCTATTTGACCTTTGATCATTGTGAGTATCCTTCAATTGCAAATCAAATAAGATAAGACAATGAAATCCAGAAACTCAACTCACCATGATCACAGATTTTCAAAAGGTTCAAAATTTTTATTTTATGAAGTTCTTTTATATTAAACCTTGAGTATGAAACCAAAAGCTCCAACATTATTAACAACATTTTCTTCACAATCTTTCTCCCCCTTTGACAATGAATTCATCAAGATGCATGAAAAAGAAAGAGCATGAAGGAATGACTTTATTTTTGAATTTTAGTGAAAAGGAGCCATGACCATTATACATATAGGCAATTACAAGTATTATACCAAGCCATATAAGGAGAAGGCGCTATATTCAATCATGGCAAAGCGTGTCTTTGCAAAGCTAAAACCAAGATAGCAAAAATCGAGATTAATGAATTGAAATCATGAAAGGTTGCTCAAAATCATAGATCCACTCAAGGCAACCAAAAATGAGTCAAGCCATGTCTATAAGTAAAAAGAGACTCAAAATAAGAATTGAGGCATTTTGAGCATTAAGAAAATTCTTTTGAAGCAAAGCTCAAGCACTTAGCCCTTTTGGGCAATTTCTCTTTTCTTTCTCCCTTTTTTTCTTTGTGCTAGATCTCAAGCCTTGCGCGACCATCTCAAGCGATAAGCTTAAAAGAATGATCTAGGTCATCCAAAACTCCCCGAGTTCATGCCTAGTGCAATGGTAAGCCGTCTCATGAGAAAGGATTGGTGAGATCAGTTTTTTTCGCATGAGAAAATCTCATTTTTCATTTGCTTGACTTAATAAGATAAAAGCTCATTTTCAACTCGAATAAGTTCAAGACTCAATTCAACTTGTAAGACATGGCGAGAATCATAAGTGGATCACTAGAGCAAAACTAGTCACAAGATCCAACAAGACATGATTTGATTCAAATTTCTCACGGATATAAAGCTAGCAAGTCAAAAGCTAAGCCACACACGAAGAGCTATAAAAGAGGTCTAGCAGACTATCACTCGATATGACAAGGTATAGAATATGAGAACAAGTCATACAAAGATAATAATCAAGGCTCCAGATTTTATTACACAATGCAAGACAAATGAAATGAAACATGCATTAAGATACAATGAATGCAAAAGAGCAACTTCCCCCTCAAAACAGCCCAATAGGACTAATAACCCTAACTCTCCCATAAGCGAGAAAACGCGAAGAGTCAAGAGCCTTAGTGAAAATATCGCAAATTGTTGCTCGGACTCTACAAAATGAAGCACAACATCACCTTTCTCAACATGGTCTCTCGGAAAATGAAATCGAATGTCAATGTGTTTAGTCTGGAATGTTGCTTTGGGTTTTGGCAATATTAATTGCGAAGTGTTATCCGAGAAAAGAGGAACACTTCCCAAAGATAACCCATAGTCTCGCGGCGTGGACAAAATCCAGAGAACACGAGGCGACCATCGCGGCGACTACATACTCGGCCTCGGTGTGGGTCAGGCAATGCAAGATTTTACGGAAGACCAAGAAACAAGTGATGTGCCCAAGAAATGACAAGTGCGGAAGTACTCTTCCTATCAACTCTACACCGTGAAATCGGCATCGAAAATGCTCGAATTGAAAGAGCCAAGAAGAAGAATACCGAGTCCAAAATCAAGCGTATCTTGAAGATACACGAAGATGCGCGTCTGACTTGACGATGAGAAGCACGAGGAAGCTGAAATCGAGCGCCGCGGACATACGGCGAATTGTATGTCCTACTCGACATTGTAAGATAGAGGAGGAGCCAATCATCTGCGGTACTCCTTACGGTCCACGGACTCTCCATCCTCATCGTGGTCCAAAGACGGTGGTTGTTGCAATGGGAGTAGACATTGGCCTCTCGCTTCCCATATTGAAGCGCAGAAGAAGGTCCTTTGTATACTTACTCGGTGGACGAAGGTGCCTTCTTTCGGTTGCTTGATTTGAAGACCAAGGAAGAATGTCGACTCTCCCATCATGCTCATCTCGAATTCCTTTGCTCATAGAATCTGAAAATCTAGACACCAAAGCATGAGAGGAACCACCAGAAAATAATATCATCCACATATATTTGAACCAACAAGAAATCAACGCCATGCACGAGAGTGAACAAGGTTTTATCAACCATTCCCATTTTGAAATCATTTTCAAGCAAGAAACTCTTAAGCTGTCATACCAAGCTCTAGGAGCTTGTTTCAATCCATCTGAGGGCTTTAGAGTTTAAAAACATGGTTTGGGAATTTTGATTTTCAAACCCGGAGGTTGCTTGACAAAGACCTCTTCTTCTATGAAGCCATTCAAGAAAGCACTTTTAACATCCATTTGAAAAAGCTTGAAACCCTTGGATGTTGCAAATGCTAAAAGAATGCGAATGGCCTCCAATCTAGCTCTTTGGAGCAAAGTCTCCTCAAAGTCTAAGCCCTCTACAGGAATAACCTTGAGCAACAAGTCTAGCCTTATTGCGAACAACCAATCCATCCTCACTTTGCTTATTTTTAAAAACCCATTTTGTTCCAATAACATGAGAATCGGAAGGTCGCTCAACTAAAACCGGACTTTGTTTCTTTCAAAATTTTCAAGCTCTTCATGCATGGCATTGACCCAAGAGGCATCGGATAAAGCATGGGTGATATCTCGGGGTTCAAAAGAAGCGACAAAAGCGAGAATGTGCATGGGAATCGGGAGAAATAAACACGAGCGAGTGACTCGCTCTTGAAGATCCCCAATCATCTGCTCGGGAGGATGTTGTCATTTGAATGCGAAGAGGTGCTCTGGTGCATGGCCTCTACCCCATGAGTTGTGGAGGTAGGAGCAGAGCCACTCGGATCGTCGGTGGGGATAGGAGGTAATTGCTCGGACATCTTTGAAGTAGTAGCAGCGGGCTCTCCACCCTCTCGAGGTAGCAGGAGGATGGTTTGGGTCTTCATCCTCGAATCATCATCGACGAAGATGCTTTCTTGGGTTTGAAACACGTGTACCAAGCATCGGGTCTAGTACTGGGACTAGCCTCATCAAAAGTGACTTCGCAAGTCTCAACAATTTTGTTAGTATCAACATTAAAAACACGATAGCCACGAGAATGAGCGGGATATCCAAGAAATATGCCATCAAAACATCTAGACTCAAATTTATCAAGATTTCCATGTTTAAGAATGAAGCACTTGCAACCAAAAATCTTGAAATGAGAGACCTTGGGAGAATGACCAAATCTAAGCTCATAAGAAGTCTTCCCAACCACGGATCTCAAGAAAACCCTATTGGAAATATAACAAGCGGTGGAGATCGCCTCATTAAAATCTCCTAGGAGTAGAATGCTCATCTAGCATGGTCCGAGCCATCTCTACAAGAGTTACATTCTTCCTTTCTACAACACCATTCACGAGGAACTCTAGGAGAAGAAAGCGATGCTCAATTCCCTATCGTACGAGAAGGTAGAAAAGAAGAATTCTTGAACTCATCCCATTATCACTCCTAATGGCTCTCAAAGCTCCGGTATATCAACAAACAATTCTAAGGACCAAATCTTTAAAGAATCCAAATGCTTCGTCCTTAGAAGCAAGAAAATAAACCCATGAATACCTCGAGTAATCATCCACAACCACCAAAGACATACCATTTCCCACCAAATTGGTGAACTCTAGAAGGACCAAGCAGTATCTAAGTGAAGAAAGCTGTCCAGTCCATCGGTCATTACCAAAGTAAGAGGTGGGTGGAAGCAGACACCATCTTACCATGTCTCAGGAGAGCACACAAGATCTCGATGACCTTGACCTAGGCAAACCTCTAATCAAGTCCTTGCAAGTGACTCTAGACAAATGATCAAAACCTATATGCCCAAGTCTACGATGCCACAAAACAAGGTCATGAGAATCAGAGGCCACAAGACACCTAGGACTAGAAGCGGAAGAAATCTTGAAATTTGCACTGAAAATCTTCTCAACTGAGATCTCAAAAACAAGCTCACCCGAGGAATCTAGAACTCTACATTCACCTCTCTTAAACCTCACTTCTAGACCCTCATCAAGCGGTGAGAAGCAGATAGAAGATTATACCTCGACTTACTTACCAAGCGGCGTCTTTTAGCATGAACTTGTCGTTGACGCGCGCACGGTGCCCTTTGATCCACGGTCGGTGAAGCATCCCCAAATGTAATCAATTCATTGCCGGATGCACGTGTGAGGAGGAGAACCATCTAGAATCTCCGGTCATATGTCGAGAACACCCGAGTCAACAAGCCACTTGTCCTCCTTCCTCGCACGACGGACCTAAAAGGCACAATCGAGAAAACATCCGTGCCTCGAAGATGGGGTTAGTGATAAATGAGCGAGGAATCCAAAGATCGAGAAGCACGATGTCCGGGAGCAGCAGAGAAATAGTGAAACATGATCAGAATAAAATCATAAGAATGCACATGAGAACCACCTAGACCTCTCCAAACGATCTACCAAAAGATCGATACTCCCCTGTCTAGGTGCTACCAGTGTCTCTCCTCACGATGTCCTAATCCAACATCTTGCCTAGACCCACCAAAAGAGTCTACAAAGTTCTCTACAAATCTAGGCCTATGTGTGGTGCGATAAGCAGTCGCCTAGCTCTAGAGACTACATCGGAGAAGGACTCCTCTAATGGATCTTAGGGCGCTCATCCTCTCTTTTCTCTCAAGTTTTGCTCTCCCAAGAGAACTCAACAAGATGGCCTTCTTTCTTGCGAAAGTGCAATGGTCTTGGACCTTTTGAAGTGCTGCAGAATGAGTGAAAGCACCTTTCTTGCGAGAAAGAGTTTGAGCAAAACCACGGATTTGAAAACAACCCGGATGGCTTAGAAGGTTCTAGCTCAAACAAACCATTCTTCACAACTCTAGCAATCTTAGGTGGGTTTTTCTTGGAATGCTCTAGGGGGTTGAAACCTAGACCACTATTTTTCACGCTCACCTTGGATTGATCAAGGATCATGTTGAGTTTCTTTTTCCCACTTGAAAATTTCTCAAGAGTCACCTTGAGGTAATCATTCTCTTTCATTAACTCCTCACATCTAGAACACTTGCTAGACTTGATTACCTCATTGCGCTTACTCTTAAGAAGGGCCACTTCCACTTTGAAGGCCTCACAAGACACACAGTAGGATTCCGAATCCTACTCAAGCGCTCCTTAAACTTGACTCTAAAAGCCTCTTGTATCGACTAACCATGGTTTCAACTTGACATTCAAAACACAAGAGTTAGAATCAATAACCTTTTAGAAGCGATAAAAGACATGGATCTTTCAATTTTAGCCTTTTCTTCCGAGGTCTTGTTTAAGGCTTCAATCTCAATTGTAAGCTTGGGACAATTTTCACAAGATGCAACTCTAGAGTAAATCAATGTTTCATCATCTCTTGCATCTTAATCCTATTATCCTTACAATGAGAGCATGTGTGACTAGCATCAAACTTTTGCAATTCTTTTAAGGAACTATCCAATTTTAATTCTAGCAAAGCACAATTAGAGCAAGTTAAAGGGATAGCTTCCATGGTAGTCACATCAAGAGGAATGACATCTAAACAAGCGGATCTAGACTTGAAAGATTCTAGTTCATCGAGAGCATCTTTTAGTTGATTTGTGACAGAGGAATGAGCAGATTTCAAGCTTGTCAAATCTTTAAGCAAGCTAGTGCAGAATCACAAATATCGCCAGGATTGATAGATTTAAGCCTAACAACTTCAAGATTTAAATTATCAATCATAATGTCTCGCTTCCTAATCATTTTTACTTGCTTATGCAATTTACATCAAACAAGCACCAAAGCCCTTTTCATATCGGCATTAGAAGGGCATACCTCATCGGGATCACTAAAGGATCCTCATCTTTGGAGGAATCATTGTCGTGGGTGTTCTTGGCCATGAAACACATGGGTGAAGTCATGCGCCTTCTTCTTGCCACGAGAATCACTCTCGTCGTCCTCCGTTCCGAGTCCACATCGCTCATATTTACATTCTCAAGAGCGGCAAGGACCCGGTGACAAACTTCGATAGTTTGTCTTCTTGGGTTTGCATCCTCTCCAGGGATGTCTTCGTGTCTCCTTCTCCTCCTTGCCCTTTAGCTTGGGGCACTTGGAGCGAATGTGGTTTGGCTCACCACATTGAAGCACGTGATAGGTCCACTCCTCCTCCTGTTTCTCACCTTGTTATGCGCTCTTGGGAATTTGGTGGAAAGGAGGGCTAAGTCATCCTCGGGCAATTTCTCAAGTTGCTCATCACTCAAAGAATGTAAGCGAGATAATGAAAAGCCGGATGAGCTAAAATCAAGAGAATCGGAAGAGCAACCCTTGGATTTGTCGACCACTAAAGCCATCGACTGTCTTGGGGAGACGCGAGATAAAGTCAATCTCATGCGTCTTCAACCTCGAGTAGAGCTTATCCATGGTAAGCTCACTCATGTGATGTTGTCATTGATGGAAGTGATCTTCATACCCTGGACCTTCACATCAAGAGCACCCGTAAGTGGCGTGCATTTTCGACTCGAAAAGATCAAGTCAACGGTAGCGGAGATCATGAAGAATTTTAGAGAATCTTCCCACACTCATCCAAAGACTCACCGGGCCTTTGTTCGATCTTGAGTAAACCTTTTGAGTGGTTCTGTCTCACTTCCTTGATCGCGATGGACCCTTCGTGATAATCACAAAGTGTCGCCCGATCTCGTGAGCGCACCGCAAGTGAGCAACACGCTCAAACTCGGATCGACTAAGGCCTTGGATCGATAATTCGAGCCTTCTTTGTTGGCCTCCACATCCGGGTGATCGTATCGTCATCGGTACCGGCACGACATAAGGGTTTTTCACCTTTAGCCAAAAGCGTGCCCTTGAGCCTCGATATACGCTTGCATACGAGCCTTCCGGTATGCAAAGTCAACTCCCTCAAAATGTGTGGCTTGGTTGAGTACTTGTCGATCGCCATGGCTCCAAAGACCGGTTAAGATCTATAGAAGAGAGCTAACCGGCTCGATACCACTTGTAGGACCGAAAGGCGACTAGGGGGTGAATAGGCGCTTTCAAAACTTTCTCACCTAAATCAAAACCAACACGCACTTTACTCCTTTAGCTATGAAAGCTAAGAAGTTTAGTGAGCACACAACGGAAGCCTTGTGTTGAATTTGATAAGCCCCTCAAGCACCACGACACAAAAGGAGAAAAGAACTCAATGTTCTTCATGGACACGGCGATCGACCGGCTACCACGGCGGTTGGACCGACGGTCGAAGCGGTCGGCCGGCAACTATCCGGTGGTCGGACGGTGGGACGACGGTTCGACCGGCAAACCAATGATGCGAAAACACGGGCGGTCGAACCGCCGTTGAAGGCGGTCGGACCGGTAGAGTCGATCTTGAAAAACTCCACCCAAATCCAAAACGAAATTTGATCCAACTTTTGATTCAACCAATAAAACTTGACCAAATTTCTAGCACACCTTCCTAAAGATATTGGAGACCTATTTCTAGCGACGATCGGTCGATCCACTTCGCAAAAACGATCTCTTGAGATTTTACCAAAGAGGTGCACAAACCCTAGAAATGAGGAAATCTTGATTCAAGACTTGCTTGTGGGGGTTTGATGATCTAGATGACTCTAGTAGTAATCCCACACATCAAAGCAAGGTAAAGTAGGCCAAGAGACCAAGCATGAACCTTTGAATCAAGGAAGCACCAAAAACATCCAAAAGAGAGAAGAACACAAAGGAGCAATTGATCTTTCAATTAAGCATCACAAGATTGTTCATCCACAATAGATGCTTACAAAGCCTCTCCACCAAGGAGGGCAAGAGCTCAACAAGGAGCACACTCCAAACCCTAGTTTTCCTCTCCTCTCCTCCAAACCCTAGAAAAAGGAAGAAGGGGGCTAAATGAATGCTTGCTTAGGTTTTCCACCTCTCCCCTTCCTATTTATACTAGAGAGCTAGGGTTTCCCTTTTTGGGTCTCTTACACATGGGACCCACACACAAATAACTCTTGAAGCAATCGCCTGCTTCACCACGTGTAGGTTGATCAGCGGTTCTCATCGCGTCGCCAAGCCTCTCTTGTCCGAATCCCATCGGAACCTCCCGAGACTCGCACCGATATCCGCACCGCCGATCCAACGGTATGCGAACCACCGTTCGATCCATCTTGTCCATTCTCGCACCATGCTTGAGTCACACAACCTCACCGGTATCACGATCGCTCACGGACCTCGGCTCTCCAAGCGTAGTCGATCAACCCACCGTTGACGTCGTTGACACGCAAGCCACCGCATGCAATAGACAAACAAACCGTTTAGGAACAAGTTCTTCACAACTTGACCCACGTCGAGTTCCGCAATGCAATATACAACAATAAAGCATTGAAGTTCATAGAATAACACACTCGAACAAACTCAATGCAACACTTGGCTCACCTCCAGTGATCTGCCGGTCGATCATTTACGGGCGGTCCGACCGATTTCATCTTGGATCGGACCGCTCCCACAACGGCGGTCGGACGGTCCAAAGGACAGCCAAAATTCAAGCGAAATTCGAAAACTTACGGAAATTTCAATCGAATAGAACTTTTGATTGGAGCTCCAAAATGATGGGACCACATCCAGAGACTCCCTAACTTGCCTACACAACCTATTTTTGGCTCGGCTCAAAACCCAACTTTCAAATCAGCGGTCGGACCGGCCACCATGGCGGTCGGATCGCTCCACCAAGCGATCGACCGCGGCAAGACAATCGGTCAGACCGCCGATGGCTCGACGACCTTGGAGCAAACCCAAAACGCGAGATTTTGCAAACCAATAACGCCATTGCCAATTGACTCATCATCCGAGATCGTGCACATATCCTCACGATATCCACGTAATTCGACCCGAATTCTACCAAGGTTAACTGCGCGAGAGCGAAGCTACTAAAACCATAGTATCACGTACATGTGGTAAATAATGCGAAATTGCTCACGCATCACGAGATTCCAACTCCCAAGTGGCCTCTCTTTACGATCGATGCGCCCGAGCACCTTGACATAAACCGGTGTCTTGTGTCTCAAGATGCTCGCTCGATTTCTCCGAAGATCGTCACGGACGTGACTCAACTGTGAGGTCTTGTTCAATAGTCAGCGGCTCCAAGGAGATCTTATGCTCTGGGTCTTTCAAAAACTTTCTCAGCATCGAAACGTGAAACACGTTGTGGACTCCTCGCATGGACTCTGGAAGGTCCAGGCGATAGGCTAACTTCCCAATCCTAGCCATAATCGGGAACGGTCCGACGTATCTTGGGCTAAGTTTCCCTGTGGTACCAAACCAGACACTCTACACATAACACATGTGACTCTGGCTCCAACTCTCGATCAACCTTTTCATCTTAACAATGAGCACAACCTTTAACCAGGATCACACAACAGAACTTGCTTTAAACAACTCTTTTATAACCAGAACCCAATCGAAAATAGCGGATCCTCATCATAATCACAAAATGGCAACTTTATCCAAAAAGGATCGAACTTAAAAGCGAAGATTCATCATGAAATCTGTTCCACTTTTCCAGTAGGCAATTTACAAATAAACACCTCACAAGCCAAAAGAGAAACCACTCGAATACCCAAATCGATTACTTTCTTTATTCTTTCTGAACTGATAAGAACCACGCATGCCAGTCATAAGGTCAAACTCTATTTACGAAAAACATCAGTCATAACCGCATGGTTCAAACAAGAATCAAGTGAGCGTTTCACTACTCGAGGAATATATATATATATATATATATATATATATATATATATATATATTAGAAATAGAATTTCTCTCAAAGTATGGAACCCCATTTCATCCATATCACACTAACTCATTTCTCTTAAATTGGCAACCTCAGCACTATGCTCAACCCGAATTCACCATTCACACCTCTCTAGAGAGATTTTAGACTTCCACAAAAATATACTCTAGCCGACACCTCTACTAACGGAGAAATTTTGGGCAGATGACTTCCAAATGCATTCCCAAAATGGACCTTCACACATAAACACGTCACTTCAATCCTTTAATAATGAATTACTTGGATATCACCTCACACATTCCCATGTGCTTCCTCAGATGAGTTATATCAATGATCATCCCACCATTCCGAATATGCTCTTTCTACTACTGTTACACATAATCATTGGCAACCCAGGTTCTAGCATAAAAATATAACCCAATTACAACCTCTAGAACTCCTACAACAACTTCTTGTAAAGGCATCGAGGAATCCTCCGATTCTTTCAATAAAATTCCCACATTCCCAACATACTCAATCCTTATCGTCCACATGTGAATATTTTCTCGACCAACTTATATTTTAGAAGAATTCTATCTCCCAGAGGGTTATTCACTAAAGTCAGGGCATACCTGCCGACATCTCAACGCTCCCTACTATCCGATTAAGTGACATCACGATTAGATTACTTCGCTAATCCTACTCTCATTAAATTACATCTTCATACTTTGCCTACACAACCCGGTAAAGTACCCAATCGTCTCTAATAAACTAACCAAGGTTTCCATTCGTCCAACAATTCCAATGTTCTACTCAACTTGAACAAATAATCTTTAACCGCAAACCACTATAGGTTCTATTAGTTACAATATTACGATCGGTTTAGCCCCAAAGACAAAACTTCCTATTTAAGTCAAACCCTCTCCAGGGATTACTCCAAGAAATCAACTTATCACTCAATGCTTCTCAATCAAATTGACACCTAGAGTCTCACAAAATCTTTCACTTTACTACCACCAATCAGTTGCTCTACCCTCTATGAGGTTTTGTAAAACAATTCATTATTCCTTTCTCAAAAATAAAGGCAAATAACAATAATGATTCCAAAGACTTAGAAAAACATTTTCCATTCACAGCAAATTCAAGATCAATAGAAAGAGTCATATAGCGATGAACTCAGAAAACAAAAGATGAGACCACAGATAAGGACATAAGTCCCACCAGAAGGGAATATCAAATTTCCGCCAACAAAATAAGCATTGCCATTGAAACTCAAGAAGCTTTTAAACGGCAATGAAAGAAAAGTTAAACGCACTTAAATAAGTTGCAAGTTACCAAACTTAACTCCAATCTCAAATACTTCTACTACACTTGTTTCTTTTAATCAAGGACATAATTTCTTTGATTACAAATCACATTGCCACCTCAACCAAAAGAGCCTTTAAGATCAAACCTCATGAATTACGCAAGGACCAAATAGAACTTTCCGACATGTCGCTTTGCCCAACAAATTTCAGTTTACCACATAATTCAGGAACTACCAAAGGCCATGAGTGTAAAACTCCAAACTTGCATTTAACTGATATTACAAAAGGCGATCAACTTGCATCCTTTCTAAAAGAATCGTCACCACACCCACAAGTCATAACCCCTTACAGATATTCTTACTAACATTAAGACTAACACACTCTCAACATGATTCCTTATCATCAACTCTTCCATTATAAAACCCCCAAAAGTTCACCAAATTGTTACATACTACTTTACCATCCCATCTCCAAAATGAGAGTATACCGAAACCATACAACTTTACTATCATAACTACTTTGTTTTAGAAGGCATCCACTACACAAATTAAAAGGTTTTACCAACACCCTTTCATCAAGAACATGCTATTATCCGATGATTCCACAATTATGTAGGCATAAGCCACTTATTTAATCACATCCGTTCAACTCTTAGTGATGCCCCACACCAAATGTTAACACACAACAATTACATCCCAACTATCGTTGTTACCGACTGGCTTCATTATAAAGTTTAATTGCTACCACCCTTTCTTTGCGAATCACCTGAATACTTACAACCACATATTCAACCCTTCCTCTTCATGTTTAGATTTCACCTGAATCACACTAGAATTTCAAGAATCAAAATATTGCATCGATCAAATGTCTCACCAACACTACAACCAAATCCATCGCGTCATCTATGTAGGCGAACTATGTAGAACTCCTCCCATAACCCGAGTTTCACCGATATTCAATCCCTTCCACCTCTTGTACACAATTCCAACAATTAATCATACTAAAGAATATGTAAGTCTAGCAACCATATATAATCATCAAATAGCCAATTTATAATATTCTCTGCATTAATGTCCTCTAATACAACGTTCAAACACCTCCTTACCGTAACCATCACCAATGGTTATATTAATCCATTGAAACCCAATACTCTAAATTATCTAAGAAATTTATCAAATCCCACAATCTTAATGATCGACGAGTTCATCAATATCTCACACTTCTTAATAAATCTCGAGTTCCTAGTAGGTATAAACATACCTTCAGTCACAATTTATCAAGAACTACTAGACGACAACACCAACTTAATCAATTTCACTTCCAAAGATACTAGTTAAGATTAATCATGTACCATGCCATTGACCCAACTTGGTACTCATACCAAATCAATTATCTTCCATGCTTACGACTTCTTACCTTAATACAACAAAAGCGTTACAAAAGGGTTTTGACACTTTCCTTCCTAAAGAAGAAGCATTAAACTCCATTTACCCCTAAAAGAGAGTGCATGGACCGAAACTTCACATATTAAAGGACTTGTAAAATATATTTTTTCTACCCAAAATGCCAGCGAATAAGCGAGTAGTGCTTCACAACAAGAAGACAAAACTCCCATGAAGGGACCAACCTTGCAGAACAACAACGTTCACAAATAGCCAAAAGTATCTCAATAGTCGAAAGAACAATATTTATTTAAAAGAACCAATAGAGACCACTTGAATCCCGTCAACGGCATTGTAACCACCATCCAAGAAAAGTCCATCAACCGCAAAAGCTACAACCAGAACACCAGGTACGGACTCAAGGAAGACAAAAACTTCTCCAAGAGATCATCTCCAACCTTGGTAACTAAGTTACTCGAGGGAAACCATTGCTAATCCCATACCACCAACAATGTCACACTTTGACTATCCCCATGACCACAACCAAACTTTACCTCTCGACAACGATTATTCCCTTACAGGACCATCATATAATCGATAAATAAGCAATCATACTCAATTAGTATCAGCAATCATCAATATGATATAACAGAAACGTGAATGCAATGCTTTGCCCATTCCCATCCTACTGTGCACAGTGTGTCAATTTAATTTTTTTTCTTTTCTAGCTACCACGGACCTGAAGCCCGCTCTGATACCAACTGTAACACCCCAGCCCAACCTGAGCCTGGAATGCTACAACCGTAACAAGTCTACAAATGGAACTAAGACATTTCTTTCTAAATTTGTGAGTCTCCTTTGTAAATCAAACTATCCGGACATTCGCGCAAATAACAACAATAATAAGCAAATATCCAAGCGCGTACTAAACATGTTAATGAAAGAAACAACCATAAAAGCGCTATCAATCTCCAATAGTGGTTGTCCACGACTTAGAACGTAAGAAGTAAACCTCACATAAAGCTATTCAAAGTCCAAGTTATCACTTAAATGTTTTATTCACTTTATTAGTGCGAGTGTGCAACCGTGATAATTTCTACTCCCGCCCATGCATGCCGACCACAACCGATGTACCTAAAAAAACAACACGGCAAGGGTGAGTCCAAGACTCAGCAAGTGCAATGATACAAAACATAACAACATCATTCACTATCCAACGATTGTATCAACATCATGAATCAAATCAACATATGAATGAATGAATGAATGCACATGCGCTTCTCTTTGCTCATACTGGGGTATAGCGGTGAACACCGTCGGTGTTCACTTATGCCCGCGTTCTACAACACGCGAGGATCCAAAGCCCGTTTGAGAACAAGTCAGCAGGGATCCACAATGCCCACTTTGGAATGGTGGGTCTTACAATCACCACCCACTCCGTGGGTGTCGCAAATCCACAACTTGCATTCATGAGTGCACATGATGAACAATAAAATAGCGATGTCAATTTTAATAATCTAGCCATCATAAACAAAGACATATCACCATAAATCGAGTACATCGAAACAAGCATATGTTACCATGATTCATCATATAGAACAATCACATAACAACCATATTATAGGTGCACTTGCTGTTTCTTTCTTTCACTTACGGCACACAAGGAAGCAAAATTGGTGTCTCTACTCGGAACTCCGCCTCCTACACAAGCATAGCGGTAACAATAAATCGATAAATGCTGGACTCTGTTTACACCCTTAATCCAACTCCTCAAGACCTATGACTCAAAGAGAGGTTCTACCCAAATTTCCGTGATCTAGCATAATGCTTCCCGGGACAGCGATGCGAGAAAAATCGTAATTAAATATCTGTAACTCGAATGACTTGAAACCAGTGCTCAAATATTCTTAACGTAACAGGATACAAAACTCTAGTAGGTGGGGTTCTTTGATTCAGCCAAACTAGTGGTCTAAAAACCGTTGAAAACCATTGTGGACATCTGTCCGAATCTGACACAGCAGTATACATCATGGCATAACTTTCACTCTACAAATCCAATTGAGATGATCTTTATCAATTTGTAAATATTATTAAACAGGCTACAATAACCTAGTTGGGTAAGACTCCTGATTCAGCCTTCTAATCATCCTAATGTTACGATGAAGTTTGTTGTTCCCTCGATCGACAATCAGACAACAGCGATGGTAAAATTCAATAACTTTTGATTCACACCTCTAAAAAATATGTTCTTTATCAATCCTGAAAGAATACTGGAATGGCTACAACTTTCATTTTGGGTTGCTCTTCATATTCGGGCTCAACAAAATACAATCTGACTAAACATGCAGACTGCCAAATCTCGTCGACCTTCTGTCAGATCGCACAAAATGGACATATCTCCTAAACCATAACTCCAAATCAGATGATCTCGGTGCCAAAAGAAATCTAAGATCAAGGGATACAACTTTCTAAAAGGTGGACAGATCAGAAAATGTTCGGAACTTACCCAAATCTGACAAACCACTATGGCGCAGGGGGAGGGTGGGGAGAGCCGGCGGCTGCTAGGGGGAGGAAAGGGGGAAAAAGGGGAAAAGGGGTGGGGCACTAGGGTTTTGGGGGGTGGGCACCCCCCCTCTTGGCCGGCCACAAGGAGGCCTCTCTTGGTCCGCGGCCCAGGCCCAGGTTGGCGAAAAAATATCAAATGACCCCCTGTCGTTTCATGTTTTACTATTCCTCTTATTCCCTTTTCTCCTCTCGGCTAAATCTGTGATTTACCGATTCGATTTCCAGGGTATTACAGGCACACCATGTTGGACCTTTTGGTTTATTTACCTTGTTTTTGCTGCCACTTAGTACTTTTATTTGAATTTGGTCGGTCGACCGTCTTGTAATAGTTGTAGACTTAACTGTTATGTTGTATAGCTTTTGGATTATCGATGTATGAATATTGTATGTCTGTGATCAATGTTGAATGAAAGTATGAGCATGTTGGTCACTGATACTGGGAGCCACCACGGTCTCATACTCGCTGTTGTGAATTCCCTTCTAACTTGTCCAAGTGTGGACTTGGACCGTTCGAAGAACCGATCATCATGTAGTGCTCGCAGAGGAGCAGTGCGCATGATTATCGGGGCTCTAGTTTCGGTCAGACCCTCTCACTTGGATGGAGTTAGGATGAAATTCATTCACATGAGGCCCTTAGTTATTTCCATAAGACCGGGAAGGCCTCGGTCTTACAAAAATAACCCGGGGGTCCCCACAAAAGGCATCGCATAATTTGGAACCTAGTTCTTCGAATTTTTTTTTTTGAAATTTTGCACTTACAAAACATCAGTTATGATCTGACTTAGAATACCGAATCGAGTGATCACACTTTTCATCATAAATTTCTTAACCGCTTTTGTTGTTATCCCAAAAACATGTTCAGCTTGAACCCATTTTGTGAACGTATCGAGTGTCACAAAAAGGTACTCAAGGCTACCTAATATCTTTGGGAATGGTCCTAGGATATCTAGACTCCAGTCTACCGAAGGCCAATAAAGAGAAATTGCAATGCTTGAGCTGGTCGATGTATCCACCTACTATGAAACTGCCATTGTACGCACTTAGTAACGAGCTCTTTAAAAATTTAGAGGGTTGTTTACCAGTAAAAATCTTATCAAAATGCCTTACTGACCAGGGTTCTGTAGGATGCATGAGTTCCATAGATACCTCCGTGTGTTTTATTAAGGAGTTGCACCCCTTCTTTCTACGATATACAACGCATGAGCACCCCTTGAGTACCTTGCTTGTAGAGACTCCTACGACCAAATTATACATTTGGACCTTTCGTGATAGACGATCAACATCGAGATTATCATCAGATATTGTATCCTTCTAAAGATACTCGTAGATGGGACTCATCCATGTATCCTCATATTCTAAAGAGGCTATATCACTTGGAGATGTCCCTGATCCTTCGACCAGAGACGGATTTTAGAGTTGTTTCAAGAAGACTCCTTGTGGGGCGGGTCATTGGGAAGAAGCTAGTCGAGCTAACTGGTCGGCGAAGAAATTATCCTTTCAAGGGATGTATTGAACTTCAAGACCAAAAAAAATGCTTTTCAACCTTTCTGACTTTCGATAAGTATTGAGACATGGTAGAATTAGAGCACTAGTACTCTTTTTCAACCTGATTTGCGACTAACTGAGAATCACCTTTCACGAGTAGTCGGCGAATTCCAAGCACTTTTGTTGCTCGGAGGCCAACCAGTGAACCCTCGTACTCTGCCACATTAGTAGTAGGGAAGTTTAACTGGATATCATATTTTAAGGTATGTCTAGTTAGAGAAACCAATACCACCCTAGCTTCGGAGCCATTAAGCATTAGTGACCAAATAAAGTACATTGTCCGCTGGTCATGGGATTCGTACTCGGCTCCCTCGACTGGTTTAGGAGTTTTCCATTCAACGACAAAGTCTACCAATATCTAGGATTTAAATGGCCATTTGGGACACGAAATGGAGGTCGAATTGCTCGATTTCAACCGCCCATTTAGCAATGTGTCCCAATGAGTGTTTGAGTAAAAGTTACTCGTTGGGAGGAAAAATGACTAAGGAAATCTTCGGTTTATCTAGCCCCCTTCCTGTTTGTTGTTCCCAAGTAATGGGTACTATTAATAGGACTTAGCTTTTAGGCTTATGTACATACTATTCATTCCATGTTTCACCTTATTTGACAGCAAGGATTGTAGGAAAAGGCCAACACTAGGAAGCTCCTTCTAGTGAGCGGGACCACATGCAGAGAGGAAAGACTTTGACTAGGTAGTTTCCATGTCCCGATCAGTCTTGGTTTACATAGAATTTAGAAGTGATCCAAGTTCCTTAGCCCCCCAAGTCACCGACTAGGTTAAAATAGGGGTTGATAAAAAAGAATTAATTGAACCAAGTTCAAAGGATGATAAAGAACTTGTCCATCTCCAATGGCCAGTCGGACTAAGCCCGATTGAGTACCTTTCTTATAGAGGAGATAACATTCCTCCTTATGTGATATTCCCCCACATGAGTACCCATTGAGTATGTAATACATCGGAATCGAATCGGGTAATTAGACTATCAGCCGGGAGAAGAAAGGGCAAAGAAAGGAGTACAAATTCTGAAACAAGAAGGGGTTTTTCACATTATTTCGACAACCTAGGCCCTGGGCTGCAGCCCAGGAGGGGCCCAAGAGGGGGCCGGCCATGAGGGGGGATCCCCCTCCCCAAAACCCTAAAATCCCACCCCTCCTCCCCTCTTTCCCCCATTGAGCCGCCACCCCCTCCCTTGCTGTGCGCCACCGCCACCTCTCCCCTGCGCCTCTGTTTCTCGTCCGATTTGGGTACGTTGCGTTCATTTTTTGACCTGATCACCTCTTAGAAAGTTGTAGGTCTCGTCTTTATCTTTCTTTTGGCACCGAGATCATCTAATTTGGACGTACGGTTTAGGAGTTATGGTAGTTTTACCGCGACTGTCCAAGAGGGTTGACGTGAATTGGCAGATTGTCTTGTCTGGCCAATTTTAATTTTTTAGAAGCCGAATCAGAACTGCCTCCCAAAATGAATGTTGTAGATAATTCTGTAAGCTTTCCATGTTGATAAAAAAAATTTAGAGTTGCCAATCAAAAGTTATGCAAGTTTTACCATCGCGGTTTTCTGTCTGTTAGATTGTTAGGACAAAGATCTTCACCTGAACATTAGGACTAGTAGGAGACCGAATCAGGGGACTTGCCCAACTATACTATTGTAGCTGGTTTTGTCGTGATTACATAGAGCCCAAGATCACCCTGTTCCGAGTTGTGTAGCAAAAGTTATAGTAGTTTTTGTGCTCTGTCCAGAGAACCCGATGTAAAAATTGATATTTTGTAGATTGGCTTTGTAGGGGTAGTTTATCGCAGAATCAGAAGGGCTTCCCAACTAAGTTTATTTAGGTAATTTAATTACCTTTCCATAAAGTCTGATAACATGTAATTTGGATCCCGGTAGTGAAAGTTATGAATTTTTTAAGTTGACTGTCCACTGAGGGGACAGATCGACGTTTAGGATTTGGGGTTGGAATCGAGTTAGACCCTTTCGCGAGTTCGAGTAGGTTGTTATATTTTTTTTTTCTTTGACCCGCTGCTGTTGCCTTAGTGTGCGTTAACTATTTATTCAGGTGGTGGACGGGTCCCGGGGGCAGCGCCTTCTGCACGTCCCACGTTCTCTCGCGGTTAAGGCAAGTGTGATCATGGTTATATTAGATATTATCGAATGACTTGACCGATACATTCTATGGTTATTTATATTGTTCATGATTGATTTGGTGATATGTCTGGTAATGAGCATGGACTCTATTGTTACGAGTTACGTTTTATCATGGTTGCTTTGAAAGTTGGAAGGACTATGTTTGTGAGGTTTGTAGTATGAGTAGGATATTCATATGCAATGTTGTTATGGATGTATATTATTGTCAAATGGAGAATTCATACATATGCATCATGTAGTTATTGAAGTCTTGGTCATGTGTTGATCAAGCCAGAGTTGGGTCCTCGTCATGTTGGTGACGGGCAATAGGTCCCCATGCTTGAAGAGCATGGGCAAAGGTCCTCATACTTGCAAAGTATGGGCAAAGGTCCCTGTGCCAGATGGCACAGGCATGGGTGTGCATCGACGGATGCGCACTTTGCATTACCGGTAAAATGCAAAAAGACAAAGAGCATAAAGAGCATATAAGCAGGTTGCATGTCATGTGAATGTGGTTTATTCGGTGAATAGATTTGTGATGTATAATTGATGGATTTCTTTCTTATACTGTTCTTATCAATTATTATGCTTGCTGAGTCTTTGGACTCACCCCTTGTTGTTTGTTGTGTTTTAGGTACCTGTATGAGATCGGCATGCATGGGAGAAAGGAAGGGCTAGAGTAGTTGCACGCTCGCACTATACACACACATGAGAATAAAAGGAAAATTAATTCAGTAGATGGATGAATTATCTAAAATTCTGCTTATGATCATTACTTGATTGGATTAGACTGTAATAAAGGAGTTTAAAAATTGTATACTTATGATCTACTTTCAGGTGTCTATTTGATAAAGATGAATAGCCTATGTGGGTTTTGTTTGGATCATTTTTGTAGACTACCTCTTGTTATATTTGCTTGTGGGAACCTCCAATATAGTAACTATACAAAGGAGGTTATGCCGGAATTTGGTAAAGTGTTTTAGTTAATTATGTTTATCTTGTTATTTTAGTAGCATTCCAAACTCATGTTGGGCTGGGGTGTTACAGAGTACCTCTTTTATAGAGGATTCATTCGACCAAGGTATACATATTGGCCTTTCGGGATATATGTTTGGTTTTTGCATCATCATCATGTATTGTGTTATTTTGAAGATACTTGTAAATGAATGACATCTAGGTATCTTTGTGCTTGAGAGTGGTTGTTTCCTCTTGGAGTTCTTTTGACTTCTTGATCAGAGAAGGTTTTGTAGTTGTTCCAAAACACCCATTGAGGATAACATGATTGGGAAACCACATTTTGGCATCCGATCATGGGTTCAAAATATCATTACTTTTTTCCCATCTTATTCAGGTTCCAAGGATTTTTGTGGAGTTTTCTTGAATTTTCTGAATTTATTTTATTTTTGGATTTTCTTTTATTTTCCCCTTTTCTTTTTATTTTTATCTCTCTTACTTCTTCTTCTTTATTTTTCCTGCTCCCTGTTCTTCTTCACCGTGAGCCCCTGCCTCCATGGCGGTCGCCTCGTCTCCCCTCCACCGGCCCTCGCTGCCGAACCCGTCCCGACACAGCGCTCATTGCATCAAATTCAATTCCGTCAGAAGTGTTACGACCCCGTAATCATTGCCCACAACCCCCCACCATTAATTGCACCCCATCAACCATCATCATCAATTTTACGTTTTCCTCGTCATCGTTCATGTCAACCCGAAACTGTCCATTTATTCCCGTGGCGTTCCTTGTCAACTCAAGCGTTGCCTTCACGCTATAAAGGGAGCACCGCATGTTCCCATATCCCATCTTCAATTCGCCCCAAGCCCCATCGCCTAACTCTCCATTGTTTGCCCGGAATGCACGACACCATCTGTTGTCTTCCCGAAGTCCGGCGATGACACAATTGAATTGATCTCTCTCTGGTGATCCTCTGACCAAACCAACCGCGTCACGTCAAGTTCTCGGTATCACTCTATCCATCCCCCACCACAATTTTGCTTTTATCATTGCCGAAGTATGTCGCCACTTCAAGCTCCTTGTCCCCGGATCACACCCAGTTTGTCGGAGCCTCGTGCCACTCGCCGCAGCCGTGCGCCCCAACCACCACCACCGGTCACCTACGCTGCCGTCACCACCATAGTGGGGTCGGTTATCCCCACAAGGTTCCATTTTGGACACCCACCGGCGCCTGAAAGCATCTAGGGCTCTAAAAATTGTTTTGGTAATTAATGACAATATATGAATATGAGACAAACATGTTTATTGAGTATTTACAAGGTTTGATCTCAGTGATGAATACAACAATCTGGACATGCATGTTAAAGGTCAACATTAAGATCCATATAGTGCAAAGACAAGGTACAAGTAGTCTAGGATCTTTTTTGCTTTTACCGGTCTAAGGAGAAAAGGGTGGAAGACCAGATTTTAGGTTAAATACCATACTATTAAGAGGGATCAAGACTAATATCTTCATAACCTATTATTGTACAATCTGGATCAATCTAGGATCATGCATACATTTAGAGTTTGTTTTGAAAGCCAGCCATATTTTTCTCAGAAAAATCAGTAGTACCGACGTTTTGTTGGTGGTACTACCACACTGTGGTATGACTGGGATAGTGGTGCAGTACTACCGCAACCCGGTCGTACCAAAATGTTATTGGCAGTACGTTTTTTTACAGAACAACACATTTTTATCTCGGTTGCTCACCTGGTGAATGGTAGTTCCGGAGTTTCCTTGGTGGAACTACCGCACCGCGGTATGACCTCATCTTGAGCGGAAGTACCGCAACCCGTATATTCTAAAGTTTAGACAGCAGTACATTTTTTCTCACCAGAAAGCACCCTTTTCGGACCGCAAAGTGAAGCGGTAGTACCGCCTCTGTACTCCGGTATGACCTATAAGCAGAACTGCCGCTTGATCAACAGCAGTAGTATCGCGTTGAATTTCCAATGGCTCTTTCAGAAGCAATTAATGCGTCTACGCTAGCCGTTACTGTGTATTTCAAGAAGTGCGGTAGTACTGGTCATATAACGACGGTATTTTACCTCCAACGGTCGTATTTGATTATGGGGGGGGGTATAAATACTCCTCCGCCTGCTCAAGGACAAGATAAGAGACTTCATTTAATATCTTTTGAGGTTAGAGCATTCACTTTGTACCTCATACACTCTCATTGCATTTATTATGAGGTGGTTGAGCAAAACTCAAGTGCATTCATTTTAGATTGATCCTTAGCACTTGATTGCCGTCAAGCAAAGATTATGATTTATTACTTTTGGTGTTTGTCAACAACTAGACAGTTTGGCGGGAGTTTGCGCGGTGATCTCTTTAAGAAGATTGTGTAGAGGTCCGACACCAAAATTTTGATTGGTTCGGTGTTCGTCATCTCCGGAGTGGAGGAAGAACAACCACTAGTGATATCGAGTGAAGGCTTAATTTGTGGAGCTGGCTTGATTGGCTCAAGCTTTCTCAGTGTGGACTAGTGAAGACCGACAAGTCTTCGATACCACAGGAAAAACTTTATTGTCTTTGTTATGGTTAATTCTTGTCTTTGCTATCTTGCATTTACATTTCTAGCTTGTCTAGTATGCTTGTTTAGCTTAGCTAGGAGTGTACCTAGTTTTATCATTATCTCTTTTTGGCTCTAGTAGCATAATAGTTTTACCATCTTTATTGTGCGAGGAAGCCTTGTTAGAACTATCTTGCTTAAAATTTAAAATTATCAATTAGTTTTAAAACCTCCTATTCACCCCCCTCTAATCAGTTATCCTTGATCCTATAAGTGGTATCAGAGCTTGGTCTCTCTAATTTTAGACTTTACCGTATAGGAGAGAAAGGATGGCTAGTGAGGGAATGTCAATAGGCAATGCTCCTTTATTTGATGGATCAAATTATGCTTATTGAAAATTAGAATGTTCATTTATTTAAAGGCCATGAGCCCAAACATATGAAGCATTGTTAGTGTGGGTTTCGTTATATCACTTGATCCTACACACCCCACGGATTTTGAGGAACGAAACTTCCACCTCAATGCTCAAGCGATGAACGCTCTATTTGGAGCTTTAAACGCAGATGATTTCAATCGAGTGAGCAACCTTGAAACCGCTCATGAGATATGGACTACGCTCTCAGAAATTCATGAGGGCACATCCACGGTTAAAGAAGCCAAATTGCATAGGTTTCGGATCAAATATGAGATATTTGCAATGTTGCCTCACGAAAACATCACCGAGATGTATTTTTAGACTTAACAGCATTGTAAATGAACTCAATGGTCTTGGCACTAATTTGCTTGATGTTGATACTGTGCGCAAGATGCTTAGGGCTCTACCCGATAAATATGAGATGTTGGTGATACTATTTCTCAACTCTCCTGAGTTGCTAAGAATGACGCCAATCGGACTCTTGGGCAACCTTATTACAAATGGGTTATACAAGAAAGACAAAGAAGAACTATTGGAGTCATCTTCCTGAAAGAAGAAAATTGCTGCTTTCAAAGCTAAAGCGGAATCAAGTGATGAAGAGGATGAAGAAGAAGACTCCGAGGAAGAATTCGCTCTCCTTGTGAGGAGAATGAAGAAATTCATGAGAACACGTCCTTATCGAAACTTCAACTTTGATAAAATAAAGAAAGGGCAATCCTCCAATGAAAACAAGCACTATAGCAATATTTGTTGCTATGAGTGCGATGAGAAGGGTCACATTGCCTCTCATTTACCCAACAAGAAGGATGACAAGGGCAAGTCATCCAAGAAGAAGGAGTTCAATGACAAGAAGAAGCTCTTCAGAAAGCTTCACAGGACGACAAAAATGAAGTCCACATTGGAGAGTGGAACTCCCATGAGGAGTACACCGATTCCGATGAGGATGAGTCCCCAAAGAAGAAGGGACTCGTTGGCATCGCCATCAAGGAGGCTCCATCACTCTTCTCGTCTCCTACATGCCTCATGGCAAAAGGAGATAAGGTAAAATCCCTTGCCGACGATGATCCTTCTTATCATGAGCTTATGGATATGCTAGAAGAATTGAATAAATATCTTGAAAAAGAGAAGGCAAAATTTAAAGTCTTAAAGAAAGAATACATCTCTCTAAAAGACTCTTATGAGGAACTAAGGGAAGCTCATGACTCTCTTCTCTTAAAAGACATTGAAAAATCTTATTCGAATGTTGGAATCGCTTACAATTTATTAAATGAGATGCCTAAAGTAGAAGTTACCTCAAAAGCTATATCCATGTCTAGCACTTCTACATCTTGTAATGACTTGTTACCTATGCCATGTTGCTCTAAAGGTGATTCACTTACTAATATTGCTAACACATGTGATCCTTTGCTTATTGTTGAGAATCATGAGTTAAAAGAGCAAGTCACCAAGCTAAGTAAGAGCTGGGAAAGATCCTTCAAGGGTAAAGCCACCCTTGACAAGTTATTGAATGAGCAGAGGTGCTAATTTAACAAAGAAGGACTTGGGTATGTGCCCAAGAAGGGTAAGAAATCAGCAAACAAGCCCGAGAGATTTGTTAAACAAAACGGTAAATATTGCTATAAGTGCCGAGAAATAGGACATGTACAACAAAATTATCATATTGGTAAGACACCATTTGTTGGTTTATATGATTCTTGTTATATGCTCAAGAAATCTAAGGATGAAAAAGTTATTACAAGATTTGTTGGTACTTCAATTTTAGACGCTAAAAAGAATGTTATTTGGATGCCCTAAACCTTGGTCACTAACCTCCAAGGACCAAAACAAATTTGGGTACCTAAAAGAACTTGATTTTCTTTTGTAGGTGGACTACAAAACCAGTGGAAGTCATTGGGTGCTTGATAGCGGTTGCACTCAACACATGACCGGAGACTGGAAGATGTTCCCCACATTTGAGAATGGGATGGGAAATGAAAAGATTACCATTGGTGACAATAGCAAATGAAAGATAATTGATTTGGGCAAAATCGCTAACTCAAATGACCTTTCTACTTCTAATGTGTCTCTAGTAGAAATATTAAATTTTAACTTGCTATCCGTTGCTTAATTGTGTGATCTTGGATTAATTTACTCATTCTCTAGAGATGATGTAACCATTTCAAAATAAAAAGTAAATGAATTGGCTTTCAAAGAATTTAGATTTGAAAATCTTTACTTGGTAGATTTTTCTTCAAATAATTCATGCTTAAAAACTTATTTAATTGCGAAACATCTTTGGGTTGGTTATAGCATAGAAGACTAGGTCATGTGGGTATGATCCAACTCAAAAAGTTTTTCAAACATGACTTAGTGGTTGGCTTGAAGGACGCAAGGTTTGAGAAAAATAGATTATGTAGCGCTTGCCAAGCCAGGAAGCAAGTTGCAAATTCTGATCATTCCAAAAGTATCATGTCAACTTCTAGGCTATTATAGCTCTTACATATGGATTTGTTTGGGCCAACAACCTTTAAGAGCATCGGGGGCAATAGCTATTGTTTAGTTATTGTAGATGACTACTCGAGATACACATGTGTATTCTTTCTACATGACAAGGCCAAGCCTCTTGCATTTTTAAAAGTTTTGCAAAAAAAGCTCAAAATAAATTTGATTTCAAAATTAAGAAAATTCGTAGTGATAATGGTTCCGAGTTCAAGAACACTAAAATTGAAGATTACTGTCAATAACTCAGAATAAAGTATGAACTTTCCACAACCTACACTTCGCAGCAAAATGAAGTTGTAGAAAGGAAAATCGAACATTAATTGAAATGGCTAGGACAATGATTGATGAATATAATAATTCCGATAGTTTTTGTGCGGAAGCAATTAACACTACTTGTCATGCCATAAATCGTATTTATTTGCATCGTCTTTTGAAAAAGACTTCTTATGAGCTTTTAATTGGAAGAAAACCGAGCATATATTATTTTCGTGCACTTGGTTGCAAATGTTATATTTTGAAAAAGGGTGTTCGTCTTTCAAAATTTGCAAGTCGATGCGATGTTGGTTTCTTGCTTAGTTATTCGTCAAATAGCAAAGCTTATTGTATCTGTAATAAAACTAGCGGTATAGTTGAAGAAAGATATGATGTCTAATTTGATGAAACTAACAGCTCTCAAGAAGAGCAAGATGATTTGGATGATATACATAATGAAGCTTTGAGGGAAGCAATGAAGAACATACAAATTAGAGACATCAAACCAAAAGAAGATCCAAATGGTCCATCATCTTCCACACAAGTCGAACCTCCCACCGCTTCTTCTACAAATCAAGTTGACATTAGAGAAGGGGATATCAAGGAAGATGATCAACCATCCAACCTACCACTAAAAATTCACAATGGTATAGCAAAAGATCATTCCATAGACCAAATATTGGGTGACGTGAGTAAGGGTGTTCGAACTTGTTCTCGTGTTGCTTCTTTTTGTGAACATTACTCTTTTGTTTCTTCTATTGATCCAAAACATGTACATCCGGATTGGGTGAATGCAATGCATGAAGAAGTAAACAACTTCGCCCGAAATGATGTTTGGACAATGGTGGAGAAACCCAAGGAGCACAATGTGATTGACACAAAATGGATCTTCCGCAACAAACAAGATGAAAATAGAGTTGGGGTAAGAAACAAGGCAAGGTTAGTCACTAAAGGGTATACTCAAGTCGATGGTTTAGACTATGATAAAACATTTACACCCGTGGCTAGACTTGAGTCTATACGATTATTACTTACTTTTGCATCAAGTTTTGATATTAAATTATTTCAAATGGATGTTTAAAGTGCTTTCTTAAATGGTAAAATAACCGAACGTGTATATGTTGAACAACCTCCGGGTTTTGAAGATCCTAGAAATCCTAATCATATGTATAAACTCTCCAAGATGCTATATGACTTAAAGCAAGCTCCTAGAGCATGGTATGAGCGCCTTCGAGATTTTCTACTCTCAAAAGAATTCAAAATTGGGAAGGTTGATACAACACTTTTTACCAAAATAATTGACGATGATTTCTTTGTATGTTAAATTTACGTTGATGATATCATATTTGGGTCTACTAACCAAGACTTTTACAAGAAGTTTGGTGATATGATGTCTAGGGAGTTTGAAATATCTATGATTGGAGAAATAATATATTTTCTTGGACTACAAATCAAGCAACTCAAAGATGTGACATTTATAAACCAAATGAAGTGTGTAAAGGATTTATTCAAAAAGTTTGGCATGGAAGATGCAAAATACATCAAGACTCGAATGGCAACCAACGATCATCTTGACCTTAATGAGGGAGGTAAATCGGGAGATTTAAAGCTTTATAAGCAACACCTAAAGAATGTCACTTGATGGCCGTACAAAGAATTCTAAGATATTTGAAGCATTCCTCTAGCATTGGCCTGTGGTATCCTAAAGGTGCTAAATTTGAATTAATTGGATATTCGGATTCTGATTATGCGGGTTGTAAAGTGGATAGAAAGAGCACATCCGGAAGTTGCCAATTTTTTATGAAGGTCTTTAGTTTCATGGTCTTCTAATAAACAAAACTTTGCAGCTCTTTCCACCGCCGAAGCCGAATATGTATCCGCTAGAAGTTGTTGTGCACAATTATTATGGATGAGGCAAATTTTGATGGATTATAGAATAAAATTCGATAAAATGTCTCTTTTGTGTGATAATGATAATGCTGTGAAAATAGCCAACAATCCAGTCCAACACTCAAGAACCAAACATATAGATATACGCCACCATTTATTGAGAGATCATGTAAGCAAAGGTGACATTGAGATTAGCCACATTCGAACTGAAGATCAATTAGCAGATATTTTCACCAAACCATTAGATGAAGGCCGCTTTTGCAAACTGATAAATGAATTACATACCATAGATTGTTCTAATGTTGTTTGAACTCATGCCTCATGCACCTTGTTACTATTCAGTGTTATTTGAAGCTTTCAAGAAAGATATTTTCAAACATTTTCTTCAAAACATATATGTCCATTAAAAATTATGTTCGTAGATAGACATTAGTCTTTAAATGCATAATGATCCTGAATGATATTAATTTCAGTGCAAAACTAAGGATCATTTGCATAATTTTCAAAATCCAAATTTTATCCCCGAAGCTCCAGAAATTTTGGAACTACCGGCATGGAGTCAATGGTACTACCGCATTGTGGTACTACCGGCGTGTAACCTGCGGTACTACCGCTACGGTTGTAAAAGGGGCATTAACTGCTATTGCTTGGGTTTTTACTGTACTCTCCCCTTCCCGAGCGGTCATTCTGCTTCTCCTTCCAAAGCCCCTATCTCTCTCTCTCTCCCCGAAGAACCCTCAAGAGCTCTCGGAAATTTCGATAAAATAGGGTCACATGTCTGTCTGTGAGACTAATCGACCAGAAGAAGTTTGTGATTCGACCTGGTCGTAACAGATCTTCCGGCTAGGGGTTGATTGTAACCTGACCTAATCGTGTCAAGCATCTTCGACCAGGGGTATACTTGAGGGCTATTTAAAATGTCATTATCTATAATTAATATTATAGATAAATAGCTTCACTAATCGATGATTATTCAATCCTCGTCAAGCACCGTCAAACTTGACCATTTTGCCCTCGGTATCACTGCTGCCTCCTCACTCTCACCCCTCCTTCAGTCGCACGCACGTACAAGCCATAAGTTGCCTCTTTGAATCTTTGGCTAAATTGACACGTTTTTTATTTGTAATAGCAAAAGTAGCACTCGCTCGTACGAAATTACAAAAATAGTACCTGTACTCCTGCATGGCGGCGATCGTGCGACAGCGCTGGGTGGTGTGGGAGCCTTCGCCGTGCAGGTCGCAGAACAAGAGTGGCCTCTCCTGGCCATCCCGGGGGGTTCGGCATTGTGAAGTTGTGTGGGACCATTCGCGGTGAAGGTCGCAGAACAGCCGTGCTTCGGTATGCCTTCCATCTTGTTGGCTGCGACCGCGCCCTCTGTCGCGCCCCACACGGGGTCCTGGTTGTTGCTGTCCTTCAATGTTGTACACATTCCACCCTCTCAAGCAGTTGTCGCTGCTCCGTGGTCGAGCGGCCGCTTCCGTGGCCGTCACTCCTGGCTCCTTCGGGGGGTGGGCGAGGTCCGTCCCCACCGGGTGCTGTCTTCCTCCACCTTGGCGTACTCTTTCATTTTGTCGAAGAGTTCCGCCACCGAGCGGACGGGTTTGCAGGCGAGACTCTCTACCAAGGGTCCTTTCTGCAGTCCGCAAGTTGCAGCGTTGATCACAGTTGGCTCGTTGATCCCCTTCACTTGGCATTTGACCTCCGCAAACTTTCTGAAGAAGCTGCGGAGGGACTCGCCTGGGGCCTATTTCATGGCGAATAGGTCCCCCGCGCCCTTTGGTACGGCGTAGTTTCCCTGGAAGCTGTTGCGCACCATGTCCCGCAATTGCTCCCACGCATACACGGAGTGCGGGGGGATGGTAAAGAACCACGTTAATGCTATCCCCCTCAGAGCTAGGGTCAAGCTTTTTGCTTTCGTGGTGTCGTCCCCCCTAGCAGCCTCGATGGCCGTCTCGTAGACGTGGAGGAACTCCGCGGGGTCCGTCGATCCTTCGAAAGGCCAGACCTCTGGCATCTTGAAGCCTAGGGGCCAGCGGGCCGCCTCCGGCCCCGCACTCAAGGGGGAGCTAGGATCTCCCGGAATCTTGCAGTGCGGCGTGGCTGTGAAGGACCACTGGTGCGTAAGCGCGCCCGGCTCAGTGGCACGTCACCCCTTAGGCGTGGCGGGGCCGCCCCATCTTGTCGGAGGTCGGCGGTTCGGCGGAGATCTGCCAGCACTTGTTGGAGTAGGTCATGAGCTCTCTGCGCTGCCCCGGGCGGGGCCGGAGCAAGCGGTTGGCCGACTGCCCGGGTCTCAGGGGGTGCCTCGCGAGCCACGGTGTCCTGCGTGGAGTGCTCGATTTCCTCTTCGGGGCGAGCGGTAGGCTCCGCGGCCTGGGAGGTCCTACTTCGCTTGGCCCTCGGGGCGCCGGATGGTTCAGGCATTGCCGCGGCTCCGGACGTGCGCGTGCGAGGGGCAGCTCTTCGAGGTGCCATTCTTGTACCTGGGTATGCGCTCGACTTGTCAGACCCCACGAACGGCGCCAACTGTAGCAGAAAAAATGAGCTATCTGAGAAAAGATGGGAACCTCGGACAAGCCCAGGAGGGCTCCGGGGATCCTCACGAGAGGAGACTAGCCAGCGACAAGAACGAGAGACTGTTATTACTAAAGAATTCGTACTTGTTTTTTTCTCCCTTTTACAAGAGGGGGGGTGACCCCCTATTTATAGTCCTCTGTGAGGGTTTTGTACATTACCCTTCTAACCCTACAATGGTACTGTACTCGTAGGGGTTGCAGGGATATTTCCCACCCCTACGCCTAGGCCTTGGTCCATGGTAGGCGCTCCTGGACCCGGTCCACCCTGACAGTGCCTCCGGTCCAGGATTGGTAGCAGAGGCTTCGGGTTCGGCCCGGAGGCGGCCCGGAGGTCTCGCTGCTCCGGGGCCCTTCGGGGAAGCTTCGGGCCCACTCCGGGGTTGGCCCGGAGGTCTTGCTGCTCCGGGCCTCGTGGGGCCTCGGGGCCCTTCGGGGAGGCCTTGGGCCCGCCCTGGAGGTGGCCCGGAGGTCTTGCTGCTGCAGGCCTCATGGGGCTTCAGGGCCTTCGGGGAAGCTTCGGAACCGCCCCGGGGGTGGCCCGGAGGTCTTGCTGCTCCGGGCCTCGCGGAGTTTCGGGGGCCCTTCGGGGAGGCTTTGGCCCCGCCCCAGGGGTGGCCCGGAGGTCTTGCTGCTCTGGGCCTCGCGGGGCTTCGGGGCCCTTTCAGGAGGCCTCGGGCCCGCCCCGGAGGTGGCCAGGAGGTCTTGCTGTGTAACAGCCCTAAATTAATAAGTTGGGTTAGTTAAGCATCTACTGTACAATTATGAAATTTCGGGCTTTTTAAAACATTTTGTTGCATCAAATAAGTTTCAAGTGTGGGAATACTTTGGTTGGATGCTTATTTCTTTGATATGCTTGTTTGGATTTTCTGGAGTTTATTGGAGGTTATTTGGTTTCTATTTTATTTGCATGCTTAAATTGACTTTGAATTCAAAATACAAACAAATCAAGTGAACGGTGCTTGGAAATATTTTTCCTATGTTCTGGAACAACTAAGAGATCTACGTACAAAATTTTACAAATTTTGGAATTAGATTACTATTGGTAAGCAACCAGTCAAATTTGTAAATTAAAAGTCAACCACTTGAAACAAACAATTATAGAGAGAACTTTATTACATGAAAAACTATATAAAAATTACAGAAGAAACTAGGCAGTGTCAAGAACCTTCCATAAAAATTTCAGGGTTTTAGGAGCTCAGAAACTATGCCTATTAAATCCTGAAATCTCTCAGCCGATTTTTATGAAATCTGGAAAATCATTTCTTCATGTGGATATCGTGAGGATATGTGCACGATCTCAGGATGATGAGTCAATTGGCAATGGTTTTGTTGGTTTGCAAAATCTCGCGTTTTCGGGTTTGCTCCAAAGGTCGTCGGGCGTCGGTGATCGATCGCCGCAGTGGAGAGGTCCGACTGGCCGTGGTGGCCGGTCCGACCGATATTTCGAAAAGTGGTTTTTGGAGCTGAGCCAAAAATAGGTTGTGTAGGCAAGTGAGGGGAGTCTCCTGGATGTGGTCACATCATTTTTGGAGCTCCCAGTCAAAAGTTCTATTCAGTTGAAATTTCCAGAAGGTTTCGGATTTTCACGTTGAAAATTTGGCTAAGTCCTTTCGGGCGGTCCGACCGCCGTTGTGGGATCGGTCCGACCGGCCTGGAATCGGTCGGACCGGTCTTGTGGGGCGGTCAGACCGGCGATGACTTGGAGGTTAGCCAAGTTTGCATTGTTGTGTATTGATTGTGTTTATTGTATGAACTTCAATGCTTTATTGTTGCATATTGCATTGCGGAACTAACGTGGGTCAAGTTGTGAAGAACTTATTCCCGGAAATGATTTGTTTGTCTATTGCTGTGCAGGTGGCTTGCAGGTCTACGACGTCAACGGTAAGGTGGATCGGGACTACGCTTGGAGAGCTGGGGTCCAGAACGATCATGGATACCGGTTGAGGTCGTGTGACTCAAGCATGGTGCAGAATGGACAAGATGGATCGAGCAGGTAGTTCGTGCATTTGGTTGGATCGGTGGTGCGGATATCGGGCGAGTCTGCGGGAGGTTCGATGGGATTGGACAAGAGAGGCTTGGCTACGTGATGAGAACCGCTGATCAACCTACACGTGGTGAAGCAGGCGATTGCTTCAATAGTTATGTGTGTGTGGGTCCCATGTGTGAGTGGGTCCCATAAGTGAAACCCTAGGCCTCTAGTATAAAAGGAAAGGGGGGAGATGTAAAACCCTCAAGCATTCATTTGGCACCCTTCATCCTTTTTCTAGGGTTTGGAGGAGAGGAGAGGAGGAACAAGGGTTTGAAGATTGTGTGTGTGCTCCTTGTGTGAGCTCTTGTCCTCCTTGTTGGAGAGGCTTTGTAAGCATCAATTGTGATCAATCAATCTTGTGATGCTTGCTTGAGAGTTCACTTGTCTCCCTTTGTGTTCTTCTCTCTTTTGGATGAATTTGGTGCTTCCTTGATTCAAGTGTTTAAGCTTGGTCTCTTGACCCATTTTGTCTTGCTTTGATGTGTGGGAATACTCCTAGAATCATCTTGAAGTACCGAAATGGCAACAGAGGGGGGTGAATGGTGCCTTAAAATTAAGAGCTCCCCTTTTAATGTATTTAAACAAGTTCTACAAAACCCTCTCAAGAAGAGTAACACAAAATCAGAGAACTAAAAGCAGGTTTCATTACATTACATCAAAAATCGGAAGATCCGATTCTACCCGGCTGTAGTTCCGCACTCCGGTAGTTCCGGGGTAAGTGCGGAAGTTCCGCCTTGGACAATCGGAACTTCGATTGTTATTGAAAAACGATCTTCGGGTTTTCCCAAAATCCAAAGTGCTAAATCTTGAATGCTCTTCCCTGGTCAAGTTTCACAGGACATCATCCTAAGCAACATCTTGACCTCATGGAGAAGAATCACAAACAAAGATTCAACAAACAAGCCAAAATCGGATTTCTTGAAGAAGGGGCAAGAAAGACCAAAACCCACGATAGACAAGATTCTTTGATTCTTAGTTCATGAAACTTTGAGGATGCATTAGCAATATTAAAACGACTCTAGATATCAAGTTTCAAGCTATTTCATAGGACGAATCAAAAGATGCATCAAAACCTAAATATTCAACAAGAACAGGAAGGGAATAAGAGAGGCACAAACAAGTAATCAAAAACCTCAGAGTTTCATTGATAAAGATCAAAGGATTACATAGGAAACACAGAGGAATGATTACAAGGATTTTCAGTTCATTCTCTCCAAACCAACATCCTCTCAAAAGCAAAACAAAACCTTTAGCTAGAGCTAACCTAATTTCTCTCTCTCCAAAGTCTAACCCTAACAACGGGGTTAAGCTCTATTTATAGCCTTTGCTTAATGGGCCTCCAACCCATTAAGCCCGCTACACGAACAGGCGCCTCCACTTGTGTCGCTTTGCGAAAATACCGTTTCGCCCCTTGCACACCTTCTGGAAGCCTCCCGTACGCCTTGCTGTCCTTGACACGCAACCACCTCAGGATTCACGCCGTCTTCGACACATCCCGACCGTTCTGACCTCAACGCCGCCTGCGCCTAGTCCGATCACCTTGTGTCTCGCCACGACTTCGTCTCGATGTCCTGCAGTCAACACAGACAAAAACACATCACATAGCATTGCACAATATCATAGCATCAACATTTGTATAAGACTCAAACTCATACAAAATCAAAATCACAAATCATCCTTCTCTGCACAGTTCTGGACACAATCGGAAGTTCCGCACTTACCACAGCGGAAGTTCCGATTTCGAACGTCCGCTTGTCGAGGATTATCGGAAGTTCGCGCTAACCATTAGGAACTTCCGATCTTGGAATATCCGTACTCGAGTTTTCAAAACCGATTTTCGTCATCAACCGAACTCAATTCCCAGATTAATCGGAAGTTCCTATTTCCAACGCCGGTAGTTAGATTATCGGAACTTCCGCTCTATACACAGTAGTTCCGATTATCTGATTGACCTGAGCAGTCCAAACCGAAAAACTCAACTCTCAAACATTCAACACCTTTGTCAAATACTCATCACTCACAATGGACAATGGAGGACCTCTCACATGGTCTCTCACATCTAGATCATCAACCCCACAAGCAAGTCTTGAATCAAAGATTTTCATTTATCTAGGGTTTGTGCACTTCTTTGGTAAAACCTTGAGAGATCGATTTTTGAAGTGGATCGAAGGATCGTCGCTAGAAATAGGTCTCTAATATCCTTAGGGAGGTGTGCTCGAAATTTGGTCAAGTTTCATTGGTTGAATCAAAGTTGGATCAAATTTCGTTTTGAACTTGGGTTTGGTTTTTCGATCTTGGGTGAACGATCGACCCGGTTGTGTAACGGCGTCCGACCGCCGCGTTCGAACCGCTTCGATCTTCGCGGGTCGAACCGATATCCACCGGTCCGACCGCTTGATTAATAGCCGGTCCGACCGCTTCGTTGAGCGTCGGTCGACCGCCCGATCTCGATCGGTCGACCGCCTATGCCCGATCGAGCGGTGAGATCAATTCTCCACTTGTGTGTCGTGCGGTTGGCGGGGTCATCGAATTCAGACAAGGCTTCCACTGTGCTCTTACTGATCTTCTTAGCTTTCATAGCTAAAGGAGTAAAGTTCGTGTTGAATTTGATTTAGGCGAGAAAGTTGAAAGTGCCTATTCACCCCCTAGTCGCCTTTTACGGTCCTACACTTCACTACTATTCCTTTGTTGGACCATGTTCCCACCCAACCAAGCCTGTGCTTGAGCCCAACCCATTTCACCGTGAGCTATCTTCTCTGCTGCTTAATGGGGGAACCCGGCTGTAGTCATCGTCCTCCATGCGCAAGGCGCCGCAGCCCGCACGCCATGCATGCGCGCCACGACTCCCAGCTTCGCCCACGCGTCTTCGTGCGGCTGCAGCCGATTCCTCTCTCCTCTCTGTCACCGAACACCGTCTCCCTCCACCATTCCTCCTCCCCATTTCTTTCTCCACCAAGGCCGCCTAGCATCGCGCTCCATTTCAGTAGGCGCGCCACCGAGCTCGTCTCCCTACCCCTCTCAGCCGACACAACTCTCACGGCCTCTCCCGGCGCCACCTTCCCGGCTCCTGGCCCAGATCCGGCTGCTCCGTTGACCCTCCGGCCTCCAGCACAGCCCGGCGCCAACTCCGCCGCCTCGGCTCCTCCAGATCCGGCCCTCGCTTGGCCTCCCTCTCTAGGTTCTCTCCCCGGTTGTTCTGTGGCTAGTAGGCCTAGTCTACGACCTCAGTAGCCGGGAGGTATCCAAGGATGATACACCAAGCCATAACACAGAAGAATGCTATCAAGATCATGACAATTGATGTAGAGAATAGCTAAGACAGAAAATCCATAATCTGATTAATGATCCAATTCTTTAGCAAGTCCATTAAACCAAGATTGCAGTCTAGCTAAAGGTATCCAAGGATGATACAAGCCATGTCAAATAATCTAAGTTGAACCAAGAAGACTCATATCGAACAGTTTAGAGTGCTACCAGTTGGAGAAAGACTCATTTTATCCAGAACTTGGTCTTTTTAATGATAAGCAATTTTAGCACATTTTCTTTTTTCGAAAGCTCTCTATGGTTTTATCTTAGTAAAGCAAGCTCTGGACTAGGTGCCATCCACAACTGCCTCCTAAGCTTCAACCAATTTTTCAAATCTTAGCCATGTGCTAGATCCCAAGCCTTATGCGACCACTCCAAGCAACAGACTTAAGGAGGTGATCTTAGGTCATCCAAGGCTCCCCCTGAGTTCATGCCTAGTGCAATGGCAAGTAGTCTCATGAGAAAGATTTGGTGAGATCAGTTTTTTCGCACAAAAGAGATCATTTTTCTTTTGAAGTTTTTAGACCATCGATTTAAAGATAAGTCAAGTTTCTTAACAAACTGACATAGCTTACTCAAAAGTTCAAAGGAGATACAAGACTCAACTCAGCCTACTTGACATGGCGAATATCATAAAAGGATAGCTTCAACCAGACTAGTCTCAAGAGCTATCATGACAAGATTTTAATTCAAGTTTAGCCTTTTTTTAATAACCTTAGCATGGCAAAGACTAAACTACACATAAAAAGTCATGATAGATCTAGCAGTTTAGCATAAATCATGGCAAGATGTAAAATAGTGAAAACAGATCATAAGGGATAATACACAAGGCTCCATTTGATTATAATGCAATGCATGATGAAATGCACGAAAAACCAGATCCTCTTCAGAAAGAAATGCATCTTTTAATTCAGGTTGAGTTATGACAAGTTAAGAAATGGAATATCCAAGATAAACTCCCCCTGAACCAAAGGAATAAAAACAAGAAACTGATAAGACAAACAGAAAAGGCAGTCCTTAGAGCATAGAAAAGAAATAGAGAAAACTATCGCTCAGACAGGTTCTTATCTACCCCATATGATTCTAGGACTATCAGCTGATCAACTCATACACTAAGGAGCAAACACTGTCCCTGTCTACCCAAGGGTGGCCCGACCCCTGCTAGAACCTATAAGAAGTGAGTAAGCTCTACTTAGAGAAGGAAGAGCGACTAATAAGCGACATCCTAGAAGCACAAGACAAGAAATAGCAGTCAAGGCAATTTGGCAAGAGAACCACTCTAACCTATGCTGGAAGGACTTCGACCCAAAATATTAAAAGAAATGCAATCAGAAAGGAGTAATAGTAAAAATATAATATAATCTGATGAGTAGCACATAGCTCCCCTCACAATGATCCGTAAGGACAAACCACTAAGCTCTCCCGAAATTTGGCAAGAGCTATCCGGAGGCTTAGTGAAGATATCGATAGCTGGTGCTCACTCTCCACAAACCGAAGCACAATGTCACCCTTCTCTACATGGTCTCGAAGAAAGTGATATCGATATCAATATGCTTGGTCGAGAATGTTGCCTTTGGGTTCTTGGCAATGCAAATCGCAGCGTGTTATCACAAAGAGTGGAACACGATCGATAGATAACCCAAAATCCTGCAGGTCGAGACCATCAAAGCACTTGCTCTGACAAGAATTTGCGACAAGAACGTGCTCGGCCTCTGCGGTGGGATGCGCACACCGGATTGCTTCCTTGACGACCGGGAGACAAGAGAAGTGCCAATGAATTGGCAAGTGCGGAAGTGCTCTTCCTATCTATCCTCTGACCAACCAAAATCGACGGAGAAGGCTCTAAGAGATAGACAAGAAGAGGAAGAGTACGGATACCATAGTCAATGGTAGCTCGAAGGTACGAAAGATGCGCTTCACCGCTTTGACGGTGAGATCTGCGAGGAGAAGCTCGAAAGCGAGCACAAAGACACACAGAGAAATGTATGTCCGGTCTCGAGGTTGTGAGGTACAAGAGAGAGCCTATCATGCTCTGAACTCCTTTTGGTCAATAGGTTCGTGTCTTCATCGGATCGGAGCTGCTGTAGATGCCATCGGAGTTGATCTTGACTTTCCATCATTCATGTCGAGCGCTTGGGAGGTCTCGAGTGTATTTTCCTTGATGAAGAAAGGTACCCTCCCGAGTCTGTTTGATTTGGAAGCCAAGGAAGAAGCTCAACTCGCCCATCATGCTCATTTCAAATTCCGAGCTCATAACGTCAGAAAACTGAGACACGAGAGTATGTGAGGAGCCGCCAAAGATGATGTCGTCCACATAGATCTGGACGAGCAGAAGATCAGTGCCAAGACGGCGGATGAACAAGGTCTTGTCAATTTTACCCATCTCAAAACCATGACTCGTGAGATAGGACTTAAGCCTCTCATACCAAGCTCGGGAGCTGCTTGAGTCCATACAAGGCTTTGGAAAGCGCTGTAGACATGGTTAGGGTATTTGGGATTCTCGAAACACGGAGGTCAGTCTCACATAGACTTCTTCCTCAATAAGGCCATTGAGGAAGGCACTCTTGACATCCATCTGGTAAAGCTTGAAACCCTTAGAAGCTGCAAAGGCAAGCAGAATTCTAATGGCTTCAAGTCTAGCTACAGGGGGCAAAGGTCTCTTGAAATCTAGACCCTCAACTTGAGAGTACCCACTGAGCTACCGGCCTAGCCTTGTTTGAATAACTAACCCATCTTCACTTTGCTTGTTCTTGAACACCCATTTGGTCCCAATGATATTGTGACCTTGAGGGGCTCAACAAGGGACGAGACCTTGTTTCTTTCAAAGTTTTCCAACTCCTCATGCATGGCGTTTGTCCAAGACTCGTCGGATAGAGCATGACAAGCGTCTTTGGGCTCAAATGAGGTGTGAACGCAGAATGGAGCAGAAGAGAGACAAACCAGCTTTGGAGCGTGTGACACGCTCAAAGAGGTCTCCAATGATCTGCTCTGAAGGATGGTCCTTTGGATGTGTCTTGGAGGTCGGGTGAGATGAAGAAGTGGCCTCTACCTCATTAGCGGATGAGATAGGAGCGAGCCACTAGCCGGAAGAAGCGAAGGTAAGGGGTGATCTCCTCGAGGTGCGGTGGAAGAAGGCACCTCAAGAGGAGGAGGAAGATCTGGATCGGGTAGACAACCCTCATCTCCATCTTCCTCATCGTCCACAAAGATGGACTCGGTCGCTCTAGAGAACACGAGATATCGGGCCTAGTCCCGGTGGCCTCATCGAAGGTCACCTCACGAGTTTCTACCATTTTGCTAGACTCGCAGATTCAGGACTCTATAGGCACGAGAAGAAGTCGAGTAACCCGTAAAGATCCCATCACAAGATCGTGACTCGAACTTATCTAGGTTCCCGGACTTGAGAATAAAACACTTGCAACCAAACACACGAAAATGCGAAGCGGCGGGTTTTCGCCCATATCTCAACTCATAAGAAGTGCGATGCAAGAGTGCAGAAGAAAAACTCTGTTAGAAACATGACAAGCGGTAGCAATTGCCTCACCAAAACTTCCTAGGTGTAGAGTATTCATCAAGCATCGTCACGACCATCTCGACCAAGGTGCGGTTCTTCCTCTCCACAACGCCATTACATTGGGGGCGTATGGAGACGAGGCGGTGCTCTACACTGTCTCACCACAAAAACTCTCAAAGTAGGAATTCTTGAACTCGGTGCCATTATCGGTCTGGTGCTCGTAATGCACAGGAGCTCAACAGAAAGCCTACTAAAAGACCACAAAAAGAGTAAAGCGTCTCATCCTTGAGGCTAAGAAAAACACCCAAGAGTACCTCGAGAAGTCATCGACCACAACAAGAATATACCACTTCCCTCCTGCCTTGTTGCACTCGAAATTGGACCAACGGTATCCATATGGGCGATTGTCTGGTGCATCGATCATTATCCTTTGTGATTGGAGAGTGAGAAGCGGCAACCATCTTGCCGTGCGGCATGGAGAGCAAACTAGATCCTTGACCATCTTGAGTTTTGGCAAACCACGAATGAGATCGTGGCGCGACTCGTGTCAAATGATCAAAGCCTACATGACCTAGTCTCCTATGCGTAAAGTCAAATCACGGGATTGAAGCAATTAAACACCGGAGAGGATCACGGAAGACTCGGAAAAATCAGCACGAAAGATCCTCCCATATCGAGAAATGCCATAAACTAGACTACAGAAGAATCAAGAATTTTGCAATTGTTTTCTTAAAGCTCACCTCGAAACCGTCATCGGTGGTGAGAGGCTGAAGCGATTATCTGCGGCTTACTTACTAAGGCAACATCTTTTAAAATAAGCGAATCATTAATGCTCACTTTGTACCTTTAGCGATGGCGCGCCAAAAGAAGCATCTCCAAAGTGATCGTCTCATCACCTCGAGCACGGGCTAGGGAAGAAAACCAACGAGAGTCTCGGTCATATGGCGAGAACACCCGAGTCTACAATCCAAACCTTTGCCTTCGGCCCGGCGACCACGAGTCAAGCAGAGTAAAGTCTCGATCTTGGGGTCAATCAACGGTGATTTGGGCACCCAATCTTGAGTAACACATCGAGCAGATGAAGTAGTCAAGCAAGGCGACCTCTATCTACCCTCGCTCTCTGTCACTCAACAAGCGGAAGGTGCTGCGTGCGGACACTGAAGGCTATTCTTGAATCCATCGCTATGGAAGAGCGAGTGAAATGCAGCAACATGTTGATCACGCCGTGAGTAGCCATCTCGAAAGGAAAACCGAGATCTACCCTCAAAGCGGCGAAGTCACGATCAAAGGAGCATGAGGACAAAAATCAGAAAACTCAGAAAAACCAAGTCCTCGATGCTGCCCTAAATTACCAGCTGTATCAAACCTAGACCTCATGTTGGTCTTAGGTGCACTCATGGTCTGGGGCTGACCATGAATGCGCCTAAAAGACTCAACATGGTCTCTACGCGCGATCTTGGCGCGCCTGAAGCAATGATCAACCAAATGTCCATCCTTCTGACAAAAGGTGCAATGATACTTCGCCTTCAGAGAGGCCAAAGCTGCAGGTGGAGTCACCTTACTATCAGAGATCCTTTGAACAAAACCCGCTGATTTAAAATTGACTTTCTCATTCCTGGGCTTAGTTTTGATCACACCTGGTGCTATGGTTCTAAGCACGACAGGTGGATGCTTCCTCATATCCTCATGAAAATCATATCCTAGACCTTGATTAAATTTATAAATCTTGGATTTGTCTAGAATGAGATTTAGCTTCTTCTTGCCTCCTACAAATTTCTCAAGAGTGTTCATAAGATAATGACACTCTGAAAAGAGAGGTGCAAGAAGAGCGGGGAAGAAGGCAATGCAGAAGATAAGGGAGTAGAGGAAGAAGAACCAACGACATAGGAAAGATTGGCTTGTGCATGCACACCGACTTTGAGGACAGATCCTATTGCTATGATTGGTTCACGTTGCTAGGCGTCTCTACCAAACCCTTAGACTTCTTCCCAGCACACACAATACAAGCAGATGATTGTGTTTCAAGAAAGTCCTTAGTTAGCTTCACACATTTTTCATCCAAGGCAACCAAATCACATTTTAGTTTATTACATTGATTGCATGGTGAGCTAACAAGGTCCTTAGAAGCATCTTGAGCCGGTTTGTTATTGTGATCAATCATTTCTTGAAGCGCTTGAATCTGATTCTAGTTCAGCAGATTAACTTAGGACGATTTAAGCAAGAAACAATGGGCTCTAGTAGCGCGACTTGGAATTGACAATTTTATGATCTGCCGCTTTAGGTTCATCTTGAGATTATTACAATTTTCACAAGTCTCGAGCGGATCGAGCAACATGGTATAAAGACCTCTAAACGAATTGTCCTTAACCTCACATGTGGTGCAAGCAGTAGCCTCAACAGTAGTAGATGAAGGAGGTGCTACTCTGCTCATCTCTAATTCAGCAAGAAGGCTAATGTTCTCTACTTTAATCATGTCAAGTTCGGAGGACACACTATCATGCAAGGTCCTTAGTTTTCCATGTCATCAAGCAAAGCACTGACAAGTGTCACAATCATCACGGGAGGGAGCGGATGTAAGTAAAGTAAGCTCCGTGATAGTCTAGCTACTTCCTTCTCCAACACAGAACACTTAGCCCTAAACTTAGCATGAAATCTACCTAGCTTAAGAAAAGCATCATTAAGCTGGTCGTAAGTGGGACTAACCTCGTTGGAGTCGGAGTACATTCATTGTCGCTCGATTCGCCCGAGGGCCATGAAGCACATCTTGGGAGAAGTTGCCGTCGTCCTTGGGATCATGATCGTCCTTCCCATCATCGTCACTCCACCCTCCACCTCGCTAGTGTCCGGTTCGTCGAGGCGGTGAGGACGCGATGGAGCAACTTCTTTGCCTTCCCAAAGTTGCGGAACTTCTTCTTGCCTTGGTCAGGTGCTGAGGGCTTCGTGTTGCGGTTCTTGTCGATGTACTCGTTCTTGCTTGGACCGCCATAGTCACCTTTGCCCTTCCCAAGCTTGGGACAGTTTGCTCGGATGTGGTTGGGGCCACCACACTCGAAACAAATCACAGGACCTCCTCTTTTCCATCCCTCCTCCTCTTGTAAGCATGGGAAAACTTCCGAGCTAGGAGGGCTAGTGTTCATCCTCAAGCCGCTCTAAGCGATCATGAGTTATGCCACGAGAGCGACTAGGGAGAACCCGCGTGTCGACTCGAGAAGAAGATCGGAGGTGGGATCGGTGACTAAAGCCATCGATTGTGACTTCGACCTTGAGAGACAATGTCAATCTCGTGAGTCTTGAGGCGAGTAAAGCGCATCAAGAGTCGGTCGAGAGGTCCGTGCTATCTTTGATGGTAGTCACTTTCATCTCCCAAACACGAAGATCAAGTCGAAAGCATCGTCGGCGTTATCCGAGTCGGTATGTAAGACCGACCGCTCGGAGGTTGCTCAAAATCTTGTGAAAACGAAAAGCACTCGTCAAGAGATTCACCGACAAGCATCTCAAATTTCATTGTATTCACGCTTGGCTGGTCTTGTCGAACCGTCTTAATCGGGTGGTGCCCTCATGGTATGCATCGAGGTCACCCAGATGTCGTAAGCAGAAGTCAAATGAGAAATGCGATCAAACTCACTTCTACTCAAACCCTGAATGATGATGTTCCTAGCCTTAGCATTGGCCTCAACATCAGGCATGTTTCCCACATTGATGTTTTCATCGGCGAGGCGCAAATCCACCTTCACCTTTCTCCAGATGGCATACCCCTGAGCCTGGATGTATGTTTCCATTCGGCTCTTCCAGAAGGGGTAATCCATGCCATCAAAGACTGGAGGCTTGGTGGAATACTTGTCCGTTGCCATGGCTCAACCGACCGGTTAAGATCTATAAAGAAGAGCTAACAGGCTCGATACCAATTGAAGGACCGAAATGGCAACAGAGGGGGGGTGAATGGTGCCTTAAAATTAAGAGCTCCCCTTTTAATGTATTTAAACAAGATCTACAAAACCCTCTCAAGAAGAGTAACACAAAATCAGAGAACTAAAACAGGTTTCATTCTGTTCTGTCAAAAATCGGAAGATCCGATTCTACCCGGCGGTAGTTCCGCACTCCGGTAGTTCCGGGGTAAGTGCGGAAGTTCCGCCTGCGGTAGTTCCGCTTTGGACAATCGGAACTTCGATTGTTACGACCAAGAAACGATCGCTCGGGTTTTCCCAAAATCCAAAGTGCTAAATCTTGAATGCTCTTCTCTGGTCAAGTTTCACAGGACATCATCCTAAGCAACATCTTGACCTCATGGAGAAGAATCGCAAACAAAGATTCAACAAACAAGCCAAAATCGGATTTCTTGAAGAAGGGGCAAGAAAGACCAAAACCCACGATAGACAAGATTCTCTGATTCTTAGTTCATGAAACTTTGAGGATGCATTAGCAATATTAAAACGACTCTAGATATCAAGTTTTAAGCTATTTCATAGGACGAATCAAAAGATGCATCAAAACCTAAATATTCAACAAGAACAGTAAGGGAATAAGAGAGGCACAAACAAGTAATCAAAAACCTCAGAGTTTCATTGATAAAGATCAAAGGATTACATAGGAAACACAGAGGAATGATTACAAGAATTTTCAGTTCATTCTCTCCAAACCAACATCCTCTCAAAAAGCAAAACAAAAACCTTTAGCTAGAGCTAACCCTACTTTTCTCTCTCTCAAAAGTCTAACCCTAACAACAGGGGTTAAGCTCTATTTATAGCCTTTACATAATGGGCCTCCAACCCATTAAGCCCGCTACACCCGAACGGAAGCGCCTCCACTTGTGTCGCTTTGCGAAAATACCGTTTCGCCCCTTGCACACCTTCTGGAAGCCTCCCGTACGCCTTGCTGTCCTTGACACGCAACCACCTCAGGATTCACGCCGTCTTCGACACATCCCGACCGTTCTGACCTCAACGCCGCCTGCGCCTAGTCCGATCACCTCGTGTCTCGCCACGACTTCGTCTCGATGTCCTGCAGTCAACACAGACAAAAACACATCACATAGCATTGCACAATATCATAGCATCAACATTTGTATAAGACTCAAACTCATACAAAATCAAAATCACAAATCATCCTTCTCTGCACAGTTCTGGACACAATCGGAAGTTCCGCACTTACCACAGCGGAAGTTCCGATTTCCGGAACGTCCGCACTTGTCAGGATTATCGGAAGTTCCGCGCTAACCATTCCGGAACTTCCGATCTTCGGAACATCCGTACTCCCAGGTTTTCAAAACCGATTTTCGTCATCAACCGAACTCAATTCCCAGATTAATCGGAAGTTCCTATTTCCAACGCCGGTAGTTCCGATTATCGGAACTTCCGCTCTATACACAATGTAGTTCCGATTATCTGATTCAAAGACGCAGTCCAAACCGAAAAACTCAACTCTCAAACATTCAACACACTGTCAAATACTCATCACTCACAATGGACAATGGAGGACCTCTCACATGGTCTCTCACATCTAGATCATCAACCCCCACAAGCAAGTCTTGAATCAAAGATTTTCATTTATCTAGGGTTTGTGCACTTCTTTGGTAAAACCTTGAGAGATCGATTTTGCGAAGTGGATCTGAAGGATCGTCGCTAGAAATAGGTCTCTAATATCCTTAGGGAGGTGTGCTCGAAATTTGGTCAAGTTTCATTGGTTGAATCAAAAGTTGGATCAAATTTCGTTTTGAACTTGGGTTTGGTTTTTCATCTTCGGGTGAACGGTCGACCGGGTTGTGTAACGATGGTCCGACCGCCGCGTTCGAACCGCTTCGATCTTGCTGGTCGAACCGATATCCACCGGTCCGACCTTGATTAGTAGCCGGTCCGATCGCTTCGTTGAACGTCGGTCGACCGCCGATCTCGATCGGTCGACCGCCTATGCCCGATCGAGCAGTGAGATCAATTCTCCACTTGTGTGTCGTGCGGTTGAGCGGGGTCATCGAATTCAGCACAAGGCTTCCACTGTGCTCTTACTGATCTTCTTAGCTTTCATAGCTAAAGGAGTAAAGTTCGTGTTGAATTTGATTTAGGCGAGAAAGTTGAGAAAGCGCCTATTCACCCCCCCTAGTCGCCTTTACGGTCCTACACTTCACTACTATTCCTTTGTTCGGACCATGTTCCCACCCAACCAAAGACAGCACGAGCCCAACCCATTTCACCGATGAGCTATCTTCTCTCTTTGCTAATGGGGACCCGGTGTAGTCATCGTCCTCCATGCGCAAGGCGCCGCAGCCCGCACGCCATGCATGCGCGCCACGACCTCGGCCGCCCGCGCGTCTTCGTGATCGCCGCAGCCGATTCCTCTCCTCCTCTAATCAGTAGAACACTGTCTCCTCGGCCATTCCTCCTCCCCCCATTTCTTTCTCCACCAAGGGCCGCCCTAGCATCGCCGCTCCATTTCCCAGCCGGCGCCGCCACCGAGCTCGTCTCCCTACCCCTCTCAGCCGACACAACTCTCACGGCCTCTCCCGGCGCCACCTTCCCGGCTCCTGGCCCAGATCCGGCTGCTCCGTTGACCCTCCGGCCTCCAGCACAGCCCGGCGCCAACTCCGCCGCCTCGGCTCCTCCAGATCCGGCCCTCGCTTGGCCTCCCGCTCTGGGTTCTCTCCCCTGGTTGTTCCTGTGGCTAGGCCGGCCTAGTCTACGACCTCCAGCGCTGCTGCGCTCCTCCCTCAGCTCCCTGGCCCGGCCTCTCGGCTCTCTCCTCCCGGCGCTGATGTGTCCCAGGTGCCGCCTCCTCTTCCTTCTCCCTCACCCTACCACTCACTTGAGCTCCCCCTTCCCTCAGGTCGTCGTTGTCGAGGTCTACCCCGCGCTGCTCGGGCTCACCATCGCCAGCATGCCCCGATGGAAGATCGAGGTGGCCGACTAGAGGGGGGTGAATAGGCAGTTTTAAAAATCTTTCGCGCTAAACCAATATATAAATGCGGAAGCTAATAGCGAATTGGTTTTGCACAATTAAAACCTAAATCAACTAGTCTCAACTAAATGCACCAACAATACAAGAGAGCAATCACACAATGATATGTAAACAATTAAAGCATGTAATGTAAATCGCTCAAAGTAAAGCACAAGATAAAAACAAGATGGACACAATTATGTTTTACCGTGGTGTTCGGAGACTTGCCGGTCTCCCCTAATCCACATTGAGGTAAGCCCAACCACGTTGGACCGGCTCCACTAATTAAGCCAACACCTCCGGGGTAAGTCCAACCACTTGGACCGGTTCCAACACGAACCAACACCTAGATCTGAATCCCAGTGTATCGCTTACCGTGTGATGAATGGAACATATGTCATATTTGCTCCATACCACGTGACGTTTCATGGTCCTAAGACACTGACAATAACCACTATACGGTTGAGTGTCTCACAGATGCTAACCGACGACCAGTTATTGTTTCATTAACTGTAACTGACCCTCCGACCAGGCGCATTACTTCCAACATGCGTCTTCTCCATGAGTAACTGCCACCTCTTCGATGGTTATTTAAAGACGGATTACGGAAGAACAAGGGCATCGGATTGAAGCATCACAATCGATAATAGATTTATGTTTCAAGCCTGATTCAATAGCATAGCAAGCACAACGTTCAGTGTAATTAGGATTAGTCCACCGCCTTGTCGAAGGCACCCCTGTTAAGGATTCAGTTCATAGCAATAAAGAGCAATCTCATTCTCTTCCAAGAACTCTTTGTAATTTTCTTCTATTTTATTTCGTAAGATCAGCGACTCAATCGTCAACAATATCTAAAACTAAACTACCCATCGAAAAGGATTATGTACAATATACTGTACTACGTAACCGTACATCTAAAACTATGTAATCCATTATGTTAAAAGAATACCTTAAAGGTGGGCGACCGCATGGGCAGCGTTGCGCTAGCTTCTCTCCTTCTCCTCCCCTCTGCTCCTCTCCCTTCCCTCATCTCTTTCTCTTTTTATAAATAAAAGTAAGTTTTACGCAAATTTTAGGGTTTCAATGGTCTTTTATAGGGGAGATTGTGTTGCTATTTGGAATGACGACAGAGACTTGCGATGTCCCTATCGTCATTTGAAATAGCGGTTTTCCAAATTTTAAAATTAAAAAAAATTAAGAATTCATGTCGCCATTTGAATTGACGACAGAGATAGGGAGCTCTAGGTACTGTTGAACCCCCTATCATCAATTGGAACGGCGACACGACATGTGTCAAGTTTTGTAAAAAAAAATAGATATTTATTTTTGTAATAATCTTTTAAATTAATACAATGAAAAAAAACTTGTTTTGGTACCCGATCCGGTGAATGCATTGACCATGTCTCTTGTCTATGATGAACACAGGGACGCAGAAAACATTGACCTATTTTGAAGAAGAAACAACCAAGGCAAGAGCAAGCTGTACGCTTGCTGCTGGCAATAACTTCTTCGAAGCAAAGTGACTTGGAAGGGGGCAGTATATCTGGTGCACATGAAGGTATTGGTGGACATGTGCACATACGCGATCGCGGCTGTCGAATCTGAAATCGGCGAGACAGATCAACTCGGACGTTCCCACCTCCCCACTTATGGCGCTTTTGAAACCCCCCCAACGACTCTTATTCCCAATCTGTCCCGTCTCTCTCCCACCGATGGACTCCTCCCACTCCCGTTCAACCTCCCCCACATAGGAGCTACTAGGGTTAAGGAGAGCCGCTGCCCGTTGTCACCGGCGCCTCTGCGACTCCTCGTCCATCTGCGCTATCGCCCCCACCGTCCTCTGTCGCACGAGAAGTCCCCTCCGACGACGGCTTCCATCTATCACGCCCTAGGGTGGCTTCCATGCAGACGGCGTGCCGTGACAGCGGCCTCCACGTAGGGGCACGGTGCGGCAGTGATGTGACTACCTCCACGCAGGGGGCAGCGCAGGTGGAGGGGCCGAGCCGCCTCCCCTGCGTCGGCGCCCTGCCCTTGCTCGATCTGGTCGCTCCTCCCCCTGCGCCGCCCGCTCCCCTTGCTCGATCTGGTCGCTGCTCTGTGATGTTGCTGTCGGCGTCGTCGATAATACCAAGGATGCAGAGGAGGACATGGAAGAATCTGGTGTTAAGCAACCGAAGTAAACATTTTAGATGTAGTAGAGTGCTTTTGTATTTGTAGATGTACTGTGAGACTATATTGATTGATGTGTAATCACTGAATGGAATGACATTATTGTATAAATTAAGTTGAGTGCTCTTGTGTTTGTGTAAGTACCATATGTGCATGCCATGTTGTCCTGGACAGTACCAGGATGTGATGACTTCGGTAAACTCTAGTATTGCTCAAATAACATGATTGCTGAATTGCCATGATTGGCATTTTTCATGTTTTTTTGGAAGTGCCATGTTTGCTGAATATTGGTAAGTGTCATTTTTGACCTGATACTACTCATGTTCTAGCTCATGTGATTCAAACATTTCTGAATAAAAATGTGAAACCATTGTCATGGCAACATTTTCAATACAAAAGCATGATTGATGCATGCATGCCACTGAATCAGGCTATCTGAATGTTGTACAAGCTGAAATGTCTGGCATCAACTGGACATGTTTGCGTCTTCCTAACATGTGAACTAGTCATGTGAATAGAAGCTTCATTGTTGATTAGCTTCAGCAGATGTAGGCATACAATGGTATACTTTTTTCTTGATGTATTAAGGAATGTGATACAGCTAGATGAGCTAGTGAATGTGATACAGTTGGATAAGTCAGTGAATGTGATACAGTTGGATAAGTCAGTGAATGTGATACTACTCTTTCTTGATGTATGCAATCAAAACCATGCAGGATAAGTCAATGAATGTGATACTACTCTTTCTTAATGTATGTAATCAGAACCATGCAGATTTTCTTGAATGTATCAGTGAATGTATTAGTTCATTATGCATGCCAGAATCAGAACCAACAGTTATTGAATGTATCAGTGAATCAGAACTTTCATCATTCCATTATATAAGGTCATGCTGCCAGAATTTAATGTCATTGGAGCACATCCTGATACTGTTGCATTCAACCTGATCTGATATGCCTGAATCCATTATATGAGGTCATGAAACAGTATCAGGAATTGCTTTGCATATCTTCTGCTCAGAACCATGCAAATTATCTTGATGTATACAAGATGTTGATAGCTGCTGCTCACTGATGATTCAAAAAAAATCATAAACATGCATTTGCAAGATGGTGCTAGCTGCTGCTCACTGCTACCAATCAGAAGCATGCATTTACAAGATGGTGCTAGCTGCTGCTCACTGCTACTAATCAGAAGCATGCATCTACGCTAGCTGTTGCTTACTTCTGCTCACTGCTACCAATCACAAACATCATAAGCATGCATCTAGATCTCTATGCAATCAGAAGCATGCATATACGCTAGCTGTTGCTCACTTCTGCTCACTGCTACCAATCACAAACATCAGAAGCATGCATCTAGATCTCTATGCAATCAGAAGCATGCATTTACAAGATGGTGCTAGCTACTGCTTACTGCTACCAGTCACAAACATCAGAAGCATGCATCTTGATCTCTATGCAATCAGAAGCATGCACTAACAAGATGGTGCTAGCTGCTGCTCACTGCTACCAATCACAAACATCAGAAGCATGCATCTTGATCTCTATACACCTCAAGATGGTACTAGCTGCTGCTCACTACTACCAAAAAGATATTCAGATCGGTACATACAAATTCAGAATAGTATCAGGCTCATGGAAGAACCAATGCAAGCATTCAACACCTCAACAGGAGTACATGTCTTGGTTCACAAACACACAGTATATCCAACACTGATGATTCACAAACACATTCATAAAAAAGAAAATAGTTCACAGAATAACACTCCATGACGCTTTACAAATTTCACAAATTAGTTCTCAGAACAATACTCTATAGAACATTGCAGTAGTAGTGGCATGCCATCGGTAGAACACCAAATCCACAGGCGGCTGAGTGGGAGCGTGAATGAGGAGAAGCTCAGGGGATGGGCTGCTCGAGGGGGAGGGACTAGGCGCAAACCCGAGGCTCGGCGCAGTCGGGCGTGCGCAGGGGGCGGTGGTGTAGGGGCTCGGACGGGCGACGAAGGGGCAAGGCGCAGGTGTTGGGTTCCAGTTGGCAAAGAGGAGAACCAGGGCGGCGCACAGCACAGGGGGAGCTGGGGAGGGACTAGCGCTTCTCGGTGCCGGGGCAGGGGCCACGCAGCACAAACCCTGGACGGGGGCGGCGACTGGAATCAGAACGCTTCGGGGGGTGCAGGAGCTGCTCGTAGCGCAGGGGCGGCGGGGGAGGAACGAACGCTTCAGGGGGGTTGAGCGCTAATTTGTAGCAGGGAGGAACACACGGATCGAGGAGGCTCGATCTGACTCGCTGATCTCGAGCTGGACGGCTCAGATCTGCCATGTGCATATGTCCACCAATACCTTCATGTGCACCAGATATGTTGCCTTGAAAGGGCGCATAAAATAGTGTCGCCATTCAACAACCAAACAACTAGTCCCCAAGATTGCCACAAGCCCTCGTCAAATTTGAGTACTTTGGCTCGGCCATAGCCACTTTTCTCTTCTAATTCTTAGAGAGAAACGAAGAGGCAAACATAAATTCTTCTGGCTAAATTTGTTTCTCTGCTCAAAAGCTTTTGGATGGAAAAAAAAAAGGTTGATGTTCATATGAGTAAATCGTCTAAAATAGAAAAAAAAAAAAAAAAAAAAAACCCTAGCGGCTTCGATGCTCATGCATCTAAAAGTGTTGTGGCAATGGCACAAGGTTTATGTGGATTATCAAATTGCAAACCTAAAAAGGTTGAAGTAACAAAGTTCAATTAAATTAGATTTTCCCATATGGGGGAAAGAATAGGTTCGTTAAACTTACGTTTACAAGTTCCGCTCTTAATCAGTGTAACACAATGAAGAATGTTACTGCTGAACTCTGTAAACGAAACAAAATGTGTTTTAACCATTCCCAACATTAGGTTTTTTTTTCCACAAACCCCTGCTTGAATGTTGTATCATTGTGCACATATTTCAGAAGACTGACAGGTGTTTACATGGTTCAGTCAGGGCTCAGGACCACTAAACCAACATATTTTGCAATCACCAAACTAAGTAACATTTCTTCCAGATAGCCAGATAGAGGAGAGTGGAGAAACCATGCGCACGTTGCACACTGAAAAGGCCTAGATGTTACAGAAATCCAATTCGAGTTCTTGTTGGCTTGTAGCTTCATTGCATAAGGATGGCAACCCCATTCAAGTAAAGGTTGTTTGCACAAAAATGGACATCAACCTTTTATGCTTAGCGATGATGTGGTCACCTTTTTTATCATTTGCAAGATCAGAATGGTTGACGCCCTTGCGAGGTGTGCAATTCAGGAACCTGATGTCGGATTTGCACTGTAGCTAAAACAGTAGCTTCTTCTGCAGGATTGTGCTTTCTAAATTTTGTGGACACTATATCCAGCTTCTTCCGTTTTCATGTTCTCATTCCAGTTCGCAAACTCTAACCCACCAAACTGTACTTGCTTAATGCCCACATGACTGCAGAAAACAAAAATGAATGAATGAGATCATACTGTTTTATACATGATCACTTTATAAGGTTGAGAAAATGCAAGGCAGAAGTGTCATTCTGAAAAACAACCCCCAAATTAACCAAAAGAGGCAACCATCGGATGTGGTGGTGATGGGGGTGCGGTTCTTGAATCAAGCTAAATCCCCTTTCCAGAAATCCTATATTCTTTGTCATGCCATGCCATGATGAGTAATAAAAAATATTCTTTTCACTAATGATGCGCCTTATTGTGAGTGCTTTCAGATGAGATGGCACCCGGCACCTTACACTGCAAGTGAAATCTTACCAGCTTGCATTCACTCATTTATATCCCAGCGGTCCCGCACTCCATCAACATCAATTTCCAAATATTAGTTACTACTTACTACATGCTAGCTCCATCAGTGACATGCCAGGTCTACTTATCTGTGGAATAGGTTTAACCACCTGGGGACCTGACAGCCAGGTGGATGATTTTACATATGGAGACAAACAAGAATTTAGACACCTGCTTGCTGTTAGTTAGATGATACCATCATGAGTACCACATTAGCAAAGAAACAAATCAATTAATATAGACGGCATTGTCAGATGGTGTAAGTGGTATGCCTCCGAGATCGCAAGGGGTAGCGATGTACTACCGGTGATCCCGCCCGAGCTACGCGACGTCCAGGCGCCGTGGCGAGAGATAGTATCGACAAGCAAGAGGACAGGGAACAGAGAACTCAGGATTTGGGGAAAACAGAATATTGTATTTCATATCTTTATACAATGAGTAAAGCTCCCCTTTTATAGTATTAGATCAATACGTTCCTATTCCGAGTACAACTCTTAAAGAAACTAATCCTTCTGCTATTTATAGACTGCATATAACTATAGATAGCTCATGATGCATATTCCGTAACTAGAACCAGCTTCGGACACATATTCCTTAGTTGATCCCTTTCTCTGTTGTTGGCGTTGAAATCGCCTTCCTTGTATTGCGACGCTGATACGGAACTCCCCACACAACATCTCTCCCCGCCTCAGCAAACAGCTCGTCCTCGAGCTGAAAAGACGGATAAGACAGCTTGAAATCCTCCACTGGTTCCCACGAAGCATCAGCAGGAGATAGACCAACCCATTGTACAAGGACATGCCAAACGTCTCGTCGGAGGCTGGCCTTTAAGACCTTTTCAGGTACCGGAATTGGACGACCATCAGTAACCGAAGGTAGCACTGGTATTATAGTTGGCGGTGTTCCATAGAACTTTTTGAGAATACCCACATGAAAAACATTGTGAAGTCGTGATCCCTCGGGCAGTTGGAGCCGATATGCTACCGTCCCAATGCGAGCCAACACTTGATATGGCCCATAATATCTTGGACCCAGCTTGCCTCGTTGTCTGCCTGGTAGGGAAGCAGCTTGGCGATGAATCAACTTTAACCATACCCATTCGCCGACCTCATATGTAATTTCCCGATGATGTTTATCATAGTAATGCTTGGCATAGTCCTGGGCTTGTATTAATCGCTCACGAACTTCATGAAGAAATGCATCACGATCCTCGAAGTGCGTTGCTTCTGCCGCGGCGACGTGTGCAGTTCCTTCAACATATGTCTTCAAAGAAGGAGGTGAACGTCCATATACAATCTTGAAGGGAGTGTCACGAAGAGCTGTATGATATGATGTGTTGTAACAATACTCAGCCCATGGAAGCCAGTCTACCCAAGCGCGTGGTCGGTCCCCTGTGAGACAACGAAGATACATGGCAATAACTTTGTTTACGGCCTCCGTCTGGCCATCCGACTGTGGATGAAACGCAGAACTCATATGAAGATGAGTACCCGTTAATTTGAATAAATCCTTCCAAAAAGCACTAGTAAAAACAGGGTCACGGTCGCTCACAATTGAATGTGGAATGCCATGTAGCCTGACAATTTCATGAAAGAACACACGGGCAACCGTTGTGGCTGTATACGGATGGCCTATTGGAATGAAGTGAGCGTATTTAGAAAAGCGATCAATAACTGACAGAATTACCGATTTTCCGTGTACGCAAGGCAATCCTTCTATGAAATCCATTGAAATATCGGCCCATACTGTCGTGGGTACTACTAATGGTTGTAGTAGACCCGCAGGGTGTAGATGTTCAGTCTTGTTCCGTTGGCATATAACACAAGCTCGAACGAAATTCTGAACTTCCTTGCGTGCATGAGGGACATAAAAATCGGAGTGCAAACGATGTAGCGTTTTTTGGTAACCTTCGTGTCCAGCGTGGGCTGTTGACAGAATCGCTTGTAGTGCCGGCGATGCTGCAGATACATAGACACGACCGCCATGCAGAAGAAGGCCGTCGGAAAGAGACCATGGTGCTCCCAATTCTCCGGACTGAACCTTAGAACAGAGAGATTGTAATTCGGGTGAGGTAACCACCTCCTGCCGAAGTTCCTCAAAAATGGAAAACGTTGGTCCTGATAATGCAAAACTGGCAGCTGTGTCACTGTCCCGACAGAAAGAGCATCTGCCACGGTGTTTAACCTTCCGGGACGATATTCCACCGTAAAACTGTACCCAAATAATTTGCTTACCCATTGATGTTGTGGGATGGTAGAGAGACGTTGATCCAATAAAAATTTCAAACTGTAATGGTCCGTACGTACAATGAAAGAGCGACCCCAAAGGTATGGCCGCCAGTGACGGATGGCATGAACCAATCCTATGAGCTCTCGCTCGTATGCGGCCAGCTTCTGATGTCTTGCAGCGACTTGCTTGTTGAAGAACGCAAGGGGACCTTGGCCTTGGTGGAGGACGGCGCCAAACCCGGTGCCCGAGGCATCACTTTCGACGATAAAATCGGCGGAGAAGTCGGGTAAGTGAAGAACCGGAGCGCTGGCGAGAGCCTTCTTGAGTGTGTTAAATGCAATGGTTGCGTCCTCGGACCACTGAAAAGTGTCCTTCTTGAGTAACTTAGTGAGAGGGGCAGTGATAGAACCGAAATCACGAATGAATTTCCGGTAGTAGCCGGCTAGGCCTAGGAATCCACGCGACCTCTCTTGCGATGGTGGTTGTGGCCATGTTTGAATTGCAATCACCTTGTCTTCATCCATAGAAACCCCATTGGCGGAAATGACGTGGCCGAGATATGCCACGGATGGTGTACCAAAGGTACATTTTGACCGCTTTAAATAGAGGCCATTATCGCGCATGACAGTGAGTATGCTTCGTAAATGTTGCAAATGTTCCGCCCAAGTTGAACTGTAGATCAAAATATCGTCAAAAAAGACAAGAGCAAAACGACGAAGGTAAGGGCGTAGAACCGTGTTCATCAAGGCCTAGAATGTCGATGGCGCATTAGTGAGACCGAACGGCATCACCAAGAATTCAAAATGTCCATGATGTGTCCTAAGGCGGTCTTCTCCACATCGGCAGGATGCATGCGCACCTGATGATATCCTGAACGGAGGTCAAGTTTTGTGAAGAAACGTGCCCCCTTTAACTCGTCAATGAGCTCGTCGACGACTGGAATTGGAAATTTGTTGCGGATAGTTAACTCATTAAGCGCCCGGTAATCCACACAAAAGCGCCAGGAGTTGTCCGATTTCTTGACAAGTAAAACAGGTGAAGAAAATGCCAAGTGCTTGACCGGATTGTGCCTTCGCAACATTGCAAAGACACCGACGCTCGAGCTCATCCTTTTTGCAATCGTGGATATCGATCACGGTCGAGCGGCCATCGGTCCGACCCACAGTCGAGGTGGATCGCGGTGATCAAAGGCTCGGACCGGTGGTAGGCCTTGTGGTTCGTCAAAGATGTGTTCGAACTCACCCAATAGGTCGGAAAGGAGATTCTCATTGGAGCATGAAGCGCACGTATTCTTGCCATTGGCTTTGCTATGCCGTGCCAAGTAATGTGTCGCCGATTGCGCCGAGAGATATCGTAAGTTGTTGAAGTCCCACGAGCCGGACCCAGCGTGCGCGACCATTGTACCCCAAGTACAATGTCGAATCCACCAAGTGGAATAGCCAAAGCGTCTGTCGTGAAGGTTTCACCGCAATGGATGATGTCAAGTCTGAGTGATGCCGCCACTAGATACTTGATCCCGTTGGCTACTATCACCCGAAGCCCGGTCGGGGCTCGAGGTGGACACCTGACCGAGCACCATCCCATCCGTCGATGAAATTATGTGTGGATCCGGTGTCCAAGAGTGCGGTGAATTCCTTCTGCCGGTACCTTGAGTTGCATTGTTTCATTGGCCACGATGCTCCGATTCTGTCAAGGCATGAAGAGATCTTGTGGGTGCTTGGTGGGCTCTGTGGTGTGTTGTCTTGCCCTCGGCGTCATCGTCGTCGACACATCAATATAGAACGATCGTTGCAGCGGTGCCCTCGGACAAACTGTTAAATCACGCTTAAAACAAAGGCCCTTCTTCCGCCGTTTGGCCATCTCGGAGGATTCGATCGTCGTATTGGCCACGGATGATCTTTGTGGTAGTTGAGCTGGCCGTGGTTGCATGATCTGGTGCTGATGGTCGTGGTACTAACGGCAGTGGAGTTGATGGTCGCTGCCACCCCGTCGATCGTGGACTCGGACGGCTGTTGCCTGCTCCTGGCGCCACCGGCACCGCCTGTCCGCGACGTTCATATGCTCTGGCGAGACTCATTGCCACCTGGAGGTCTGTCGGATTTTGTAACTCTACGTCAATACGCAGATTGTTCGTGATCCAAAGAAAGAAAGAGCGCATCGATGTAGTGGATGTAATGCCTCTGTGCGACATAATAGTGCAAAGAACTGCTCAATATAATCCTGGACTGAGTTGGTGAACGGAAGACGTGCCAAAGCGCCGAGAGGATTGCTTCTTATCGGTGGCCCAAATCGGAGATGACAGAGGTCTTTGAAACGCGGCCAGGATGGCGTACCACCATCACGTTCTAACTGGAAATACCAATACTGGGCGATTCCAGTGAGGTGATAAGAGGCGAGCCATACCTTATCGGTTTCTTCTGTTCTTTGTCCGCGGAAGAATTGTTCACATCTATTAATCCAAGCCAAAGGGTCATCCTTGCCGTCGTAGAGAGGGAACTCCAACTTATGGTAGCGTGGAACCCCAGATGAAACATTGCCTGATGGTAATATAGTTGGGAAATTGCCACCGTGATGTTCTTGGAGTTGAGGATGAAATTGGTGTTGATGGTATGGCATGGTGGTGGGTCTGGAGATGTGTGGTGGACATTGGATAGCTAAGGATGCTGTGGTGGTTGCGGGAAGTGTTGTTGAAGACGGCTGGCTAAGTTGTGCCAAAAAATTTGGGTGTTGTGATCCCGGCGGAAGCGGCAACAGCCCCGGCAATTCTACCGCAGGTGGCTTCTCGACAGCCGTCAAACGCGTAACCACATCGCCCATCTGTTGATTCATCCCATCGATGCGCACCGTAAGCATCTGTATGGATTGGAGTAGCTGTGCCATGGACACTCTTACATTGCGTCTTCCGAACGGGCATAGCGACATTCAAGGATGGCTCTGATACCAAATTGGTATGCCTCCGAGATCGCAAGGGGTAGCAATGTACTACCGGTGATCCCGCCCGAGCTACGCGACGTCCAGGCGCCGTGGCGAGAGATAGTATCGACAAGCAAGAGGACAGGGAACAGAGAACTCAGGATTTGGGGAAAACAGAATATTGTATTTCATATCTTTATACAATGAGTAAAGCTCCCCTTTTATAGTATTAGATCAATACGTTCCTATTCCGAGTACAACTCTTAAAGAAACTAATCATACGCTATTTAAAGATCGCATATAACTATAGATAGCTCATGATGCATATTCCGTAACTAGAACCAGCTTCGGACACATATTCCTTAGTTGATCCCTTTCTCTGTTGTTGGCGTTGAAATCGCCTTCCTTGTATTGCGACGCTGATACGGAACTCCCCACACAACAGTAAGACTGTTGCTTCATTGGCAATTCAGCATATCACCCACATAGATCACTTGCAGGCAGTGCACAATACAATGATCGAAGGCCAGAATGAACAAAATATTAACACTTGACAAAAGTTGCTGCAGCATTGCACAATTCACAACTTATGCAACTAATGGAATTTCAATTTAGGTTGTTTAAAAATTTTGAGAATGGTTCCTCCTGGTAATTTAACAACCATCCCTTGGCTTCTCTGCCAAACAAATGAAAAGTTCAATTCGTTGCAGCAGAACACTGTAAATATCAGTGCAGAACATACAAAGATGGCAGTTGGACAAAACAGACAGTGTTCTTGTGGGACAGGTTATAAGGATTCTACAAAGGTAACCAGGTAAGAACTATTGTCTTTTGTTCCTTTTCGGTTAGTTGAACGGAAAACGGATGCCACATCTTTTAAAAAAAAGAGAGGATGCCACACTACATGATTCCAAATTAATATTTCTCAGACTTCACTTTTACAAGGCATGCCAAACAGAAAAACAGGGGGAATACACATAATGTGAAATATATCTAAGTATACAACTACATCATCCTAGTAACCAAGACCCTGATAAATTGAAATTACATTATATGAGGTCAATGACAAAATACCGACAGTTGAAGGTTGGGGTTCTTACTCTGAATTTACGGTGGTTAATGCATTAAGCAGGATGTCCAAAAGCAATGGTTCGTGAATACCAATGTCTACCCTGTGGAAATCAACAAGATGAAAGCAGAGTCATGGTTGATTTCAATGTGATATAACTTGAACAAGTACAAGGTGTGTACTTTCTGTTTGAAATAAGTATTTTGTTTGAAAGAAACAAGAGATTTCTGACACAAGCAACAAAAGATGTGTGAGTAAAAATGGTACCAGCGTTCCAGTAGATGTTGCACAAAGGTACAACAACATAGAAAAGAGTTACTACTCACTAGAAAACCCTACAATTCAAGAATGCTTGTCTTAAATGGTTGTAGAAGTAGTTTTTTTTAAAATCAAAGTGGTATAGCAGGCTTATTGCTCCATCAAATCTGGTCACAAGTCACAACAATTGATTTGTCACAATTAAACCCAGGTTGCATGGTCTTTATGTTGAGAATGATCGGCTTGCATGTCATGGTATTTTTTCATAAGCTTGCTTCTACAAACAACAGATAATCAGATAATGTCAGTAATCAAGAATGATGTGAGGCCAGATAGTAGAAATCATAAAAGAAAACTGGGCAACAGCACCTTTATTCAATAAGTTACCGTGTGATAATTCACGTGTCAACACGAAAAAGTTACAATCAAAAGTTTGTAAAAAAAGGGCAAGCAGAGAAAGAATACATACCATACACGTGCTATATTATCTTGAATCTCAAAATCACCAATGTTGTAAAAGGATGTTGGGGTGATGTTTGATCCTTCAAGAGCATCATAACTTGGTCTTTTACAATCTAAAGGAAACTGTGATAACTGTAAAAGAAACAAATACTTTAAGTCCCTTGCTGCAAAGTACAAAATTCCTATCAAAGTACTTAAGTCAACACAATACGCAAACAGAGGTTAGTTGCTATATTCTGTTTGTGTTCGTTATTGCGACAAATAGTGAACACTACGAATTAATAGGCTGGTGAGCCACATAAGGTCTTTCACCTGTTCCAAAACGACCATGGAAGATCTATAATACCTCAAATCCTTATAATTAGCCAATGTAAGGATTACCTTACCCTATTATCACTATATTTGAAGGATGTGACCAAGAAAACAAAGGAAGTTTGCTGGTTATAAGCTTCAAAAGGGGTCTAGTACATCTGTTACAACAAGTTTACCTGCATATTCATAGAATTACACCCACCAAGGCGCCCAACTATATACCATGACCGCAGAGCCTGCAAGCACGATAAATAGAAAAGTTGCAACATCCTGACTAAACCTGCGAATATATCTGATATATACTTTGTTTTTTCGAAAAGCATGATGTATACTTTCTTTTTGGGGGAAAAGGAAAGCAACTCACATCACAAATTAAGGTCACATCGTTCGGCAATAGAGCATGGTAGAACTCGAACCACATATACGAATTGGAGAAGTCAAACCTAGCACAGGCAACAATCACAAATTAACTACGCAAGTTAAGAATACCTCCCAAAGATTGTCAATTAGTATCAAGTATTAGTAGCTAACAAATTGCATCTTCTACACATGTCCTACGTATGACAGTACGAGAGTAGCATTACTTGTTGAAGACGACCTTCATGGGGTTGGGTGAGCCGGTCTTGGCCTGCACGATCTTGTGCCGCTTCTTCCTTATCCTCTCCTCCATCTACCCGACCCAAGAAACACCAAAACAAATCGAACATTAAATGGCAGAGAAAAGCAGGGGGAGGCGGAGGAGGAGAAGAAGGAAGTGCTCACGCGCGACTGGGCTTTGTTGGGGTCGTCGAAGTACTCGCCCATTATGTCCGCGATGTCGGGGTCATGGTCGTAGTCATCCTCCTCGTCAACATCCCGCCTCGGGAACCCCTCCTCGAGCTCCTCCCACTCCTCTGAGGCGTCTTCCTCGGTGGCCGCTGCCGCCTCCCCGGAACCCGCGCTTCCGCGGGTGACGAGGCGGAAGGGAGGCCTGAAGCGAGGGGGGAGGAGGGGCGTCGGGAGGCGTGGGCCCGGGGTCGCAGTTACCGTTGCGGTTGGTGGCAGTAATGAGGAGGCGGTGAGGTAGCCGCCGAGGAGGGTAGCGAGCATCCCGTTGTTGCCTTGTTGCTGCTGCCGGTACGAGCGGGCAGGTTTGCTTGCTAGCTTCTAATGCCGCGGTGGTACTGCCGCGCCTACGAGTTGCGAGCCTCAGCCTATCGGCGCGACGTGCGCGTGCCGCGGAGACGAACCAGTGTAGTGGATGAGGAAACGCAGCCTAACGGAGCAGAGAGAGATGGGGGCTGCGGAGTGCGGAGTGCGGAGTGCCGGTGGTAGGCCGTGCCGTGCGCGGGGAATAATGGGCATGTGGCAGTCCCGGGGGGAAGAGGCTTCCAACGGTGGGCCGTGCTGGAGTGGCTCCTCCTTCAAGCTTGGGCCTAATCAGCTTTGGGCTGAGACTACACTTAACAGTCACACGCTGGCAATACACCAAATTAATCTGTGTTCTTGCTGCCGATTTTCTCGACGTGATCTCTCTCTCTCTCGCCTTGCATGTATGCATGCACACATTTTTTTTTTTTTTTGCATTGTCCCTGCTTCCCTGGTTGCCTGCATGCACATGCATGCCTTCCTCGCCAATGACTATCAATCTCACCTCTCCGTGGTTGCTGGCCACCGTGCACCAGCGACATCTGCCACCGAACTTCTACCACATAGTTCCTCCTCTTTCTTCGCCGCGACAATCTTCTTTATCGCCGTTTCTACTGTTCTCAATGGCCAACATAGATTTGCCTTCAGTATCCCTCTCCTTCTCTTTTTGGTTGCTTGTGTGCGCCGTCGGTTTAATCCGGCAACCGTCGTGCTGCACGGCTCTCTCTCTCTCTCTCTCTCTCTCTCTTGTGTCAATCTGCGCACCGCCACCACCACTAAGTCCTCTCACTATTGTTGCCCCTGCATATTCCTCTCGACACTAGTGGGCGATCTATTATGCCTCGACTACGATGACCTTCCTCGACTACGGCGACCTTTCTCGACTACAGTGACCTCCCACGACTACTACCTCGACGGCAGATAACTTCACCATCAGCTCTTCGCATGACACTCCTTGTCGACTTCTACTCCAGCTTGAGCATCCTCGTCGGCTTCTTCTCCAGCCTGAGAGTCCGCGACGCTCCTGCTCTCTAACTGCTGAGGGGGGGTATTAGAGTATACGTCTTGTGTAACAAGACTATTAGAGATAGAATAGAATCAGTTATAATTTGTATTCAATTCCTTTATCTTCAGTGTACGGTCAGGGAGGCCGACTAAATGGGGTGAATAGTCTTTTCCAAAAATCTCTAGGGCTAAAACCAATTTCTAATGTGAAAGCAAAAGTTAGTTCGGTTTTGCACAATTAAAACCTAAAAATTATAGCTTCCCTAAAGTGCACCAACACCCTGAGTTTAAGGTTTGCAATCCTAGTGTTACACACAATCAATTTAATTTTAGGAATGTAAATTACACAAAGTAAATCACAAGAGAGCAAACCATAATAACACAATGATATTTTACCGTAGTGTTTGGAGACTTACCGGTCTCCCTAATCCACGTTGAGGCAAGCCCAAACGAATTAGACCAGCTCCACGAATTAAGCCAACACCTCGATCACTAGTGGATACTCTTCCTCCACTCCGGAGATAGCGAGCACCAAGCCGCTCACAACACGCCAGGCCGTCTCACAAGTTTCTTGAGAAGATCACTAGACCATGACACCTTCATGCCGTCTAGGTGTAGGAAAACACTAAAAGTAATAAGTCAAGCCTCTTTCTCTACTCTCACCTAGTGCAACACATGCATAGTTGGATACTCAATCCAATTCTAGCTGAAACATAAGCAACTAGAACCACTTCTTTTGCTCACAAGGTCTAACACATGCACAACTTAGAGGAGAAACTCACACTAGCTCAAGAGAGTAAAAATAGGATGCCAAGAGTTAACTCCCAACTGGTCATGATGGGTATTTATGAACGGATACGAGTAGACTACACAAGGTACCAATTCAAAAAATCCTACCACGTAAACCAGGAATGTCCGCGATGTCAGGGTCATGGTCGTAGTCATCCTCCTTGCCATGGTCGTAGTCATCCTCCTTGCCAACATCCCACCTCGGGAACCCCTCCTCGAGATCCTCCCACTCCTCTGAGGCATCTTCCTCGGTGGCTGCTGCCACCTCCCCGGAACCCGCGCTTCTGCGGGTGACAAGGCGGAAGGGAGGCCTGAAGCGAGTGGGGAGGAGGGGCGTCGGGAGGCGTGGGCTCAGGGTCACAGTTACCGTTGCGGTTGGTGGCAGTAGTGAGGAGGCGGTGAGGTAGCCGCCGAGGAGGGTAGGGAGCACCCGGTGCTGCCTTGTTGCTGCTGCCGGTAAGAGCGGGCGGGTTTGCTTGCTAGCTTCTAATGTCACGGTGGTACTGTCGCGCCTGCGAATTGCGAGCCTCAGCCTATCAGCGCGACGTGCGCGTGCCGTCGAGACGAGCCAGTGTAGTGGATGAGGAAACGCAGCCTAACGGACCAGAGAAATGGGGGCTGCGGAGTGCAGAATGCCAGTGGTAGGCCGTGCGCGGGGAATAATGGGCATGTGGTAGTCCCAGGGGGAAAACGCTTCCAACCATGGGCCATGCTGGAGTGGCTCCTCCTTCAAGCTCGGTCCTACCCAGCTTTGGGCTGAGGCTACACTTACCAGTCACACGCTGGCAATACATGCCAGCTAGCTAACCACTCCATCTATCGAACATCCTTACTGTTAGAGTATACATCTTTTGTGTAACAAACTATTAGAGATAGAATTGGATCCGTCCTTATTTGTATCTAATTTCTTTATTATCTTTAAGTCACCTTGTATTTGTGTGTGTGTGTGTGTGTGTGTGTGAGTGTGTGTGTGTGTGTATGACCTAAGGCTTAAGCAATATCAATCTAATTATTCTAACTATTCTATATTCCTTTCATTGTATTAAGCCGGTTTGCATTGGCCATGTTCATAGTTGCCACCAAAATTCCATTGTACACTACCCCTAGGAGAGATGATCTAATCTCCATACTCTAATCTCATGGGCTGCACAAGATGTTTCTTTTCCACCCTCTCCAATCAATAGATTGGTGCTGTCCTCTGATCAGTTGATCATATTTTTTTGACTCTTCTCCACTTCCGACCATGTCTGCCAGCCATGATTGACCGCCTCCTCATTGTCTCTACCCTTGTCTCCCTGGCCACCGTGCACTTCGCCGGTGTGCGCCACACAAAATTAATCTGTGTTCTTGCTACCAATTTTCTCGACGTGATCTCTCTCTCCTTCTCTTTTTTCTTTGCTACACATGCCTGCATGTATGCATGCACACGTTTTATTTTTCTGCCTTGTCCCTGCTTCCCTCGTTGCATGCATGCACAAGCATGCCTTCCTCGCCGATGACTATCAATCTCACCTCTCCATGGTTACTGGCCACAACGCACCAGCGGCATCAACCACCGAACTTCTTCCACATAGTTTCTCCTCTTTCTTCACCGTGACAAATCCTCTTTATCGCCGTTTCTGCTGTTCTCAATGGCCAACATAGATTTGCCTCCAGTATCCCTCTCCTTCTCTTTTTTGGTTGCTTGCGTGCACCGCCGGTTTAACCTGGCAACCGTCGTGCTGCACGTCTCTCTCTCTCTCTCTTGCGTCATCTGCGCACCGCCACCACCACTGAGTCCTCTCACTATTGTTGCCCCTGCATATTCCTTGACACTGGTGGGCGATCTATTGTGCCTTGACTACTATGACCTTCCTTGACTACGGCGACCGTCCTCGACTACAGAAACCTCCCACGACTACTACCTCGATAGCAGATAACTTCACCATCAGCTCTTCGCATGACACTCCTTGTCGGCTTCTGCTCCAGCTTGAGCATCCTCGGCGGCTTATTCTCCAGCCTGAGAGTTCACGACGTTCCCTCTCCGACTCCGGTTGGGGGTTGGTATTAGAGTATACGTCTTGTGTAACAAGACTATTAGAGATAGAATAGAATCAATTATAATTTGTATTCGATTCCTTTATCTTTAGTGTACGGTCAGGGAGGCCGACTAGATGGGATGAATAGTCTTTTCTAAAAATCTCTAAGGCTAAAACCGATTTCTAATGCAAAAGCCAAAGTTAGTTGGCTTTTGCACAATTAAAATCTAAAATTCTAGTTTCACTAAAGTGCACCAACACCCTAAGTTTAAGGTTTGCAATCCTAGTCTGACACACAATCAATTTAATTTTAGGAATGTAAATTGCACAAAGTAAATCAGAAGAGCGCAAACCACAATGGCACAAGGATATTTTACCGTAGTATTTGGAGATTTATCGATCTCCCCTAATCCACGTTGAGGCAAGCCCAAACGAATTGGACCAGCTCCACGAATTAAACCAACACCTCGATCACTAGCGGTTGCTCTTCCTTCACTCTAGAGAAGGCGAGCACCAAGCCTCTCACAACATGCCAGGCCGTCTCACAAGTTTCTTGAGAAAATCACCAGACCATGACACCTCCACACCGTCTAGGTGTAGGCAAACACTAAGAGTAATAAGTCAGGCCTCTTACTTGACTCTCACCAAGTGCAACACATGCACAGTTGGATGCTCAATCTAATTCTAGTTGCAACATATGCAACTAGAACCACTTCTTTTGCTCACAAGGTGCAACACATGCACAATTGTGAGGTGAAACTCTCACTAGCTCAAGAGAGTAAAATGGGATGCCGAGAGTTAACTCCCAACCGGCCATGATGGGTATTTATGAACGGATACGGATAGGATACACAAGGTAGCAATTCAAAAAAAAAATCCAACCACGTAAACCAGGAAGCCATGCAAGCAAAAGATCATAGATCATTACCACTAGACGCGGTGCGTAAAAGAAGAATTCAAGCGGCTTGATCCAACGTTGAGCGATCGATGTAGTGGTTGTAGTCGATTGTTCAACTTCCTCGACACTAATTGTGTCCTCCAAAGAACATATGATGTTCCTTGCGTGAGGTCGTGGATCGCCCTCGATTAGCGCAAAGAAGAACCGCAAAGAACGCCTCTACGGTATGCACACATCCAGGGGAGGGACACCGTACGCTGGTGTGCCAGACCAACACACACGGTAGGGCCTTCGAGAAGATGGTGGCTAGGGTTTAGATGGAGCATTTCACATAAGTCCCAATAGCCTCATGCATCCCCTTATAAAAAGCCCATAATGATCATATCCGAACTCGCTTGTTCTAACCCGTTAAGTGTGTGACCCTATAGATTCATGCGTAATCGGTTGCGACTCGAAAACTCTTTTCTGACCATGAGTCATCAGCAGTTCCTAGCAGGAGATAACGATTCTTGAATACACATAAAAATTATATCGGGCGAACCTTATACAATATGATCTGCGACCAGGTCCTTATCACTTACGACCAACTCGTATCTCCAAATGATCGATTCATATTTAGTTATGACCAATTTGTAACTTCTTACAACCGCTAATAATCATATCCGCGATTTACGACCATTCCAGATCTCCAAACGACTGAGTTCATATCCGGTCGATCAATGATCCGCTTGTGTATTCTCTTTGCCTCACGATATCCGGTTAAACTCCTGTAAGATATTTTGTCATCTATGGACTATTCAATACTTTTTCGATCAAGTGACAGATAACTTCATGTGGTTGACTCTTCAACCACTAATGGCACGGCCATACACTTTCTTTATCCAACCACATCGAGGGGCTTAGAGATATCTCTCTTGTTATGTTAGGAGGTGCAAATCCCACATCCGACCAGTCACATCCTTCCACATGTTTCATAGCATACCCAAAAGCTACATTTATAACTACCTAGTTACGGAGTAGCCTTTGGCAACCTCTAAGTGTACTATTACACATGTAGAAAACTGTGATGATCTCAGGTCTAAGGATCATACATCATTATTACTTGCGACCAACTAATGACACATAAAATCATAACAATCTCAATAGTATCTCAAGGTGGGTCAATCCAACACTATATTCTCTAGCACGTGTTCACATTATTGATTCGATATCCTCATATACATGATTGGTGAAACACAGTCATCAATCAATACATGTGATGGTCGATAAGCCACTAGTGTTCCGACTAGTGATAGATTTAGAATGACATCATATAAATTAAAGAGTTTCACCAACAAGTCACATACTTGTTAATCTTTATAAATAATAATTCATCCAAGAAACATAATAACATTTATTTTATAACTCATAAACATAGATACCATCATCTCTATGATTGCCTCTAGCTTATATCACCGACAGTCTCTCACTTGCACTAGAGTCAATCATACAAATATCTAATACACATAGCTCTTGTGTTCACCTCATGCTTAGGTTGCAGGAGAGGCTTTGTCAATGGATCAGCAATATTCAAATCTATGTGCACTTTGCATATATTCACATCACCTCTTTCAACAATCTCACAAATAATGTGGATATCATCGAAGTATGTATTTGGCCTTTTGATGTGATCTAGGCTCCTTAGCTTGTGCAATGACTCCACTATTATCACAATAAAGATCTATTGGATAGGAAGCACTAGAAACCACACTCAGTTTGTTAATAAACTTCCTAATCCACATGGCTTCTTTTGAAGTTTCGAAAGCCACAATGTACTCAACATCTATAGTAGAATCAGCAATTGTTCCTTGCATGAAACTTTTCCAACTCACTGCTCTTCCATTAAGACAAAACACAAACTCAGACTGCGATATGAAATCATCCTTATTGGTTTGGAAGCTAGCATTGATTTAACCATTTACGACCAGCTTTTTCTCACCACTATAAACAAGGAATACATCCTTAGTCCTTGTTAAGTACTTTAGGATATTCTTAACTGCTATCCAGTGACCTTCACCTGGATCTGACTAATATTTGCTCGTAACACTTAGAGCATACAACACATCTGGTCGTGTACAAAGCATGGCATACATGACAGATCCAGTAATCGAATCATATGGAATTCTCTCATCAGGTGTCAAATGACACGACTCTTGCTAAGACTAATTCCATATGACATGGGCAAGAAACTCTTTTTGGAATCTTACATGTTGAACCGCTTCAACACCTTATCAATGTACATATCTTGGCTTAATCCAATTAGCCTTTTAGATCTATCCCTATAGATCCTTATATCTAAAATATATGTTGCATCTCCTAAATCTTTCATAGAGAAACTATTACTTAATGAAGTTTTAACCTATTCAAGCATCATAAACAATTGAACGCAACTGCCTACTGGTGCTCCCCTCTCGCGACAAGCTCTCGTGTTGCCCTCCCGTGCTGCTCGCCACTCCAGCGGCGGCGACCACCGCCAGCAAGCTTCTACCTTGCAGCTCCTCGCCAACCCGGTGCGCACTCGCCACTCCGGCGACAGCACGCACTTGCCGCACCAATGAGTTCCTCCTCCCCAAACCTCGACTATAGAGCTACGGTACTGGGCAAAAATACGAAAAGGAGCGGCGGTGGATGGAATCCACCCTTTCTAGCCCAGACTCGGTGGAGTCCTGGCGCCGCGGGTCGCCGGTCGGGTCGTCCTCTTCGAGCCCAGTTGCTAGGGGACTCCGATCGCCGAGCCTGGTCGCTAGGGGACTTTGGTCGTCGAGCCGCCTGAGGGCTCCTGTCCCTATGGCCTCTGTAGCTAGAGGCAAAGGAGTTCTCTTCCAGACAGTGGGTTGCTTTCTCTTGCGCCGGTCGCCGGGGATGCTCTGCCGTCGGAGATCTGGCAGGAGGTTCATTGGAGGCGCTCGTGGTGCAAAAGGTCCCCTCATCGTCGCAAGCAAGCACCCGCGTCGCGCCTGGTCCTACGCGTGGACTGCCAAAATCCGACACGTCTGCCTCATGCAAAAAAGCGACAAGTCCCACCACGGCATGACCTCTGCTCACTGCCGACCTTAGGGAAACTCTACGGTCACGCCCGAGCCGCGTAGCCATTACAGCATCTCATTGTCCATAGCCGCAGCTTCCTCCAGCTACTCTATCACACTTGGTTTTCGAAGTGCGTTCTAGTCCTTGTTGTGGAGGGGGCCTACTCCCACCGCTCTTCGACGACATCAATGACGAGTTCCCTCCTGGGAACCCATTCCATCGCCCCGGTAGAGAATCTTGCGTCATCCCCTTCTCCCCAGCAATGTGCGACATGGAGCGTTGCTTAGAGCATGCTCTAATTGTCTGCGTTAGGGGGACAAGGCCGGACGTCTCAGCACAGCAGGTTGTGAGGGCTCTCCAGGTCGAGAGGGGTTTGTCGCCTGATACCTTCTCGGTGCATACCTACTTCCCGGAGAACTTCCTAGGAGTCTTCGACAGCCATTCAACCAAAGACCGTATGCTACTAGCCGGGCCCATCAGGACGCCTAAGTTCCTCCTACTACGCCAATGGTCACGGCTTGCACAAGAAGTCAGCCAACCACTTCGCTTCCGTCTAAAGCTAAGCCTAGAGGGGCTGCCTCTGCATGCTTGGAGCTTGGCCGCCATGTCGGCCATTCTATCATCCTCATATTGGATTGAAGCTTTCGATGAATCGTCAACGTCGTGAGCGGATCTCTCGGCCTTTCGGCTGGTAGCCTGGTGCCTCAACCCTAACCTGATTCCAAAAGAGAAATGGGTGGTCCTCGCTGATCCGGACCTCCTTCCGGACGGTTCCATTTTGGAGCACAGGGAGCAAGTCTTCGAGAAGCCGTCTGTCTCCAAGGTGTCACAGAAGGCTTTGCGTTACAATGTCATAATCCACATTCATGAGGCCGGGGATTTCAACTCATCGGCCGAGCAACTTCTTCTGTTCGCGCAGTCAAGCGACGACTCAGGTTTCGGCGGACTACCCCGCGACAACTCTGACTGCTCTAGTTCGCATCACCATTACTTCAGCACAAAGCCTGGTGTTGTGGATGTCTGGCGCCGAGGTAGGGAAGAAGCCTTCTGTGGTAACAGACGATTCACTCTTTGGCTCCTTCCTAGAAACTTCCCCCATTTGTCAGCAGCGGACCCCAGGCCGGGCAGGGAGGCTATGCTCTCGTGCCGTGTTTTGCGTGAGAAAGGCAACATGGTTCGAGGTTTGCCTTGTCCCATCAAACAAGTCGCTTCAAAGGTTTCCAAACCATACAGTCGCTTGCTGTTTCGGCATCGCAGAGTGACGTTGTGTTGCCCTCAAAGCAAATGAAAGCTTTAAATGCAGCCACTCAACCTTTCAGCCCAGGTATGGAGCCACCTCTTTTGGTCCCTCTGCCCGATGTAACCACTCAGCCTTGCGTGCCTGCTCCCGCCGTGGTTGTTGTTGGGGAGGCAGCTGATCATCCCGTGATGCCTATTCGTCCTACCAAAGACTATGCGAAGTCCATCGCCCCACCACCTGAACTTAACTATCGAGCGGGCTACAAGCCAGGTTGCATGTGCCATTCAAATGCACGAGGTTGACCAAAGGCCGCTCAGCCCAAGCAATAATTACAATGTTTACAACCTGCATGAGTCCATTACTGACTTCTCGGGCCCCCTCCAAGATGTGCAACCTCCTGGCGGGACTCACAGCACGTCGTCGTCATCCTCGGCTGTAGACCTTCAAGACCAAGGAGGTTCGCTCCTTCCTGCTGAACAAATGTCAGCAAGCGCTCGCAAGCTCATAACTTTCTCTCGTCGAGTGAAAGGGGGACTGCAGAAACCGCTTGTCTCTGCCGGACGTCCAGCGTCCAAGCCTTACTCCACGTACAGCTTTCACGCCTAGACGCAGCAAGCAACTGGCAGCATCGAGCTGAAAGAACGCCCAAGCTTCCGAGCGCATTCAACTGCTGCTCGCAGCCAGGTTGGGTCTCGATCAGGGAAGCAGCTCAGAGCATCGTGTGATCACAAGTAGCTTCGTCAAACTGTTTGACAACCAACTTTCGCAAGAGCACATTGTGGTGTTGGCTGCTTTTCTCAAGATCCCTATCGCAGCATCATTACGGTCAGGTTTTGAAGCATTGGCCGAGACTATCCTGACTCCTGCAGCCACCGCTGCTGCCTAAGCTACGCGGCACAGGGTACCAGTCGCATCGGCAGTTCCATGGACACTTTCAATATAACTTTCTCAGTTGGAACGTTAGGGGTCTAAATGTGAGAGCTAAGAGGAATGTAATAAGAGAATCTGTAATAGCTTCGCAAGCGTCAGTCGCATGCATTCAGGAAACGAAACTCAGTGTAATTGACGCCCTCTTGTAGTAGAAACACTTGGGCACCCCTTCGATGGGTTTTTCTACCTCCCGTCGTCCCAATCTAGAGGTGGTATATATTCTGTTGGCTTGGAATTCAAGTAGGGTAACCTGCTCTGATTCGAGCACAAGAAACCACTCCATAACAGCAAAGGTCGTTCTACCTTGTGGTTCGTGTATCTAGTTCTCGGTCATTTATGGTCCCTCGGAAGACACCGACAAACTGGCGTTTCTTCCGGAAATACATGATATACAAAGCTCCATTTCGGGGACTTGGATGATCCTTGGATACTTTAACCCAATATTTCAGGCCAGCGACAAGAATAATAGCCGCCTCAAAAGAAAATAAATGGGTAGATTCAGTCGGGTCATTGATTACCTAGAGCTCAATGAAATTCAGCTAAATGGCAGAGCTTTCACTTGGTCTAATGCTAGGGAGAGACCAACGCTGGAGAGAATCATTAGGGTGTTTGTTTCTATGGATTGCGAGCAGCTTTTTCTGGACTCCTTCCTCTGTGCACTGCCCTCCACGGCTTCTAATCATTGCCCTCTGTTGCTTTCTTCGGTTTTCCTCACAGGAGCCAAGAAACTCTTTTGGTTTCAGTCATTTTGGACAGGGTCGAAGGTTTCCAAGAGGCGGTAGTGGCGGCTTGGAATTGTGACGACCTCATAGTCGGCCCTCTGTGAAGACTTAATGCTCTACTCACAGCCACAGGTCACTCTCTCCAAAGCTGGAGTCAAAGCCATTGTGGAAGCATTAGACAACAAATAGGGTGGTCAAAATAACTAATTGATCACTTAGATTTGGTAGAAGAAAAGCGGTCGCTTTCTCCCTCGGAGCGTTGGTTTAGGTTGGAACTCAAAAGGAAGCTACTCAGTCTTTCACTACCGGAAAAACGTCCTTTGCCCAGAGCCTGCGTTTTTGCCGAGAGCAAAAACGCAGCTCTCAAGAAGAAACCGTTGCCGAGCGCTCTCGCAAACACGGACCGTCGAATCGAAAAGATTGCCGTGAGGCCCGCATCTCGCAAACAAAAACTCTCGCGAAGTGGGCCATTTTGCGAGAGCCCCGCTCGCAAAAATGCCCGTCGGCAAAATGGGCCTTTGCCGTGGGCCGCGCTCTCGGCAAAATCAGGCTCTCGGCAAAACATTGCCATGGGCCCATAGCCGTGACATGCCCTGACGGCGTCACCGATTTGCCGAGAGCCCCACCGTTCTGACTCTCGGCAGAAGCTGCTTGCCGAGCGCCGCTTCAGAAATATTTGCCGAGGGCCCTCCTGTGCTCTCGGCAAATGTGGTTTCTATATTTCATGTGCATGTGTTTCTCTTCTCCTAACTCTCTCCAATTAAATTATTTTTCTTTCATATGCTCCAAACTTTTTTTCTCTATACACATACTACAGGTTGTACTCGATATTAAAATTTTGTGTATTTTTGTAATTATTTGCTATATATATTTAATTAATTGCATTTCAAGGAGTTTTTTTTAATCGATTAAAATTTGAACAGCGATTGATTTAAACACGGGAAAAAATTAAGTAGAAAATGATATTCATGCTATTTATGCATTATTGGGGCAAATAACATCTTGTTGACGCTTTTTTCACCTTTTATTTTACTGAATCAAGACCACGAACATATGTCGCGAACGATTTAAAAATTCTTAAAAAAAGGAAACGAATTCGGAAAATTGTGATATTTGCAATGAAGTCATGGTATCACACTTGGAGGCTGTGGTAAAAAATTGAAAATGTTTCGCGCAAGTGGTAAGGATCTTTGCCGAGAGCAACTGGGCCCGCCTCTCGCAGTGATTTCTTTTTTTACCTAGCTCGATCAATGGTTTGCCGAGAGCGGCTCTCGGCGAATTGTTTGCCGAGAAATTGCGCTCGGCAAATGTTTAATTTTTTTAGAAATATCATTTTTGTTCAATTTGTTAGATTTAATAAAAATATTTAAAAAAAATAATAATTTTGCCGAGAGTAGCTCTCGGCAAATAATAATTTTATTTTTTAAATATTTTTTGTGCGATTAGCTAGTTAAAAATTGAACGAAATTTGAAAAAAACTTGCCGAGAGCCGGATCCGGGCGCTCTCGGCAAGGGTAAAGGTTTGCTTGAGAGCCTCCAGATCGGCTCTCGGCAAAGTGGTTTCCCACTTAACCTGTCTCTGCCGCTTTCGCTCTCTCGCTCTCTCTCTCTCTCTCTCTCACTGGCCGCTTCGCCCGCTCACGCCCGACCTCGCCGGCCGCTCGCTTCGAAGCTCTGCGCCTGTGCGCCTGAGCCACGCCCCACGCCACGCCGCCGCCGCTCCCTACATTGGTAAGCTTTGAAATGATTCCGCCTTCTCTTCCCGCTCATGCCGGTATCTTCGCCTCGGTTCTTTGATGAGTATTGCAAAGAAATCATCTAGGATGATATCATTTCATTTGGGTGGGCAATTGAACATTGACTGGGTGATTTCTTGTCAAGTATACCCAATTTGCACATGTTTTCACTCATCATCTACCATGCATATATAGTAGAACGCTATAAGCATCCTACAATCTCTGTCCGACAAGCTATTGTAGTAGCATATTGTAGCGTTGTTTGGCTGCACCTTCTGGATGCATCCGCTAAGCTTAGCAAAGATCTGTTAAGTAATGGGCTAATCAATGTTTTGTGTGTGTCCTTGCTCGCTTGGTACCATCGCTACACTCATCCATGGAACAGTAGACATGTCGGGATTCGAATAATTCATGCTTGCTCGTGGATGCACCTGATGGATCATGGTTGTCTGCTTTCTCTTCTTGTCTCAGCTTGTTGTTCTCTGCATCAGGCTATGCATCTTCTTGTTGTTCGGCTCAATTGTTTTTCCTCCGTGTTTTTATGATGTCCTTCTCGGCTAACATGTCGTTCTTTCCGAAAGAAAAATTAATGCCATGAGCACTATGTGTTCTTTGGTCAAATAAAGATCGACTAATAGTGAGAGTTGGCCTTCGTAATATCATCCGATTTGCAAAACTTAAAAATTATCATCATGGGGGTATGTATAAACTGAAATTCTTGTATCTTATCCTAGTTATGTAGCAAAGGTACTTTCTAACAAGGTAAGGGATCATCTAATCTCGGGATAATCTAGTTAAGTTGTTGAAGAGTTGGACAAAAATTATAATGCATCAAGAGCTAGCTTGTACTATACATCTCACAAGGTTAGATTTCACATGGTCACTCCAAAACACGAAAGTGGATCAAGTTTTGTAACTTTGAAGTCTATAGCTCAAGATAGCAACAGACAACCGTGATAAATACTTGATTCAATTTTGACAATTTATATTGATCTTTGTGGTGCCTATGTAGAACTTGCATAAAAATAGTAGATTTCTTTCACAAAGATACCATGTGATTCAACCTTTTCAAGGTCGTCTATTCAATATTGTACAAATTGTCAAAGAAGAGTCATTTTGGGAGAACACAATTTGGTGATTAAATAAGCGCCTTTTAAATTGATAACCTTGCGCCTCGTCTAGCAAGTAGCAAGGACCAATGAGTGGATTATATATGTACCATGCCCTTCTACTGATAGAACTTCTATAGATTTATAAGCAAATTACTTAAACTCCAAGTATATAAAGGATCATACTTACTAATAAAATCATTTTTTTAGAAAAAAAAGAGGTTATGAAACAATTTCTTCTTCGTTTTGAATACACATCCAGTAAGCCAATAACACATTTGATAACAATTTGTTATTATTATTTGTTTTGTCATTACATTTAAAAATATAAAAATTAAAAGATTTGATATAATGATCAATCAAATTTCTTTCCTGAATTATCTGACATTTCAATCTAGACTAACCCAAAATAAATTTGATTCAGTAGATAAATCAAAATTTTCCTACAAATAAAGTTTGGTCAAAAGCTTAAATAGACAATGCATCTCCAACAGAGAACGCTTTGTGACAAACTTGACCAATAATTATTGAGAAAATTCATAATATACCACGGAATACCATTTGATGTGATGTAATCACTCTTTACCATATGATACCGTTTGATGTGTTGTCTTGACGCCATTGGTAACAAAATTATACTCATGTGTCTTAGCTCATTGTATGTTAAGACTTATTTCTTTGTTTCACTTATATGCTTGGATGTTTGTTGATTTACCTTTAAGCCGGACATCCATTACTTGTTACGTTAATTAGAATTTAAAAGTTTTGTCGAACCTTGTTCTCTAATATTGAAGATAATGACAATATGTAGTACCTTAGCCCTAGAGATACAACAATGTACATATCTGCTCACCAAAGATCGGAGGAAACCAAATGACATTTCCACTTCTAATGCTCGCTCACCAAATATCCGGTGCTCCACTAACGCCTCTCTCTTCGTAATGTCTTAAGTCATAGCCGTGGATCGTAACTCAAACTTGATCGATGAGAATACTATGTACGTGCATTGTACCGCTCCTACTTTGTAACAAAAGCTAGCCCGACTTCACCGCCACCGAGGTATAACCACTCTTTCTTTGTCTCGGTCATGTATCTCCACGTAACCCGCTTAGGTGTCTCCCGTTGAAAGAGATACGGTTAGAAATATGCGAGATCTTTGCATATCAATAACCGTATCCGTTTCAATTGTCCACGCTTTTTGATAGCCGAGGATGCGCAGATGGTGTTAGTTTCCATGGTTCGCTCCGATCCGAGATGTAGTTTCGACAAGATTTTCTCGTTGTTCTCCGGATACAATCTCCCTATCGGACGTGTATTTGGAGAACAATGGGAGGTGTCACAAATTGCTTCGGATAGGACAGAACCATGGAACTAACACCATCGACGCATCCTCGTGGGATTAGGACCTATCCTTACCTATTAGATGGTAGGAACGACGGTAGATGCAAGTCCATGGTTATATTTATTACTTGGTGATATATATGTTAGAGGATGGATGACCGTGAATGGATGTACTCGGTCACGAGCGCCGTGAGATTACCAGAGAATGGGTCGACAAGACCGAGGCTTTCATCAAGCAAGTATTTGACCAGCTCCGAGCGCGTGCGCTTTTTGTCCTCGCATCAACTGTAAGAATGTAAAGAGGCGCATAAAGGAGGTGATGACTTCACATCTGGCTAGGCATGGATTTACGAAAAACTATACCCAGTGGACCCACCACGGTGAAGCCGATCGTGTGAGAGAGGAGGTGGTGAGACCACGTGTCGAGGATTACAATGCTGATGCCGGGGTAGCAGCTTGGTTAGATGACTTTCACGGCACACTTACCAAGGATGTAGGCAGCAGAGGAGGAGGAGCGAGGCAAGCGCAAAGGCGTATTACGACATGTTGTCTCATGCGTGGAAACCCCTTCATGGCCACACACGATTTCAAAGCTTGATGGCATTTCACGCTTAATGGCCTTAAAGTCCCGCTCAACCTCGGTCGAGAGAACTTTGATGAAATGTTGATGCTATTGGCTCCATCCTTCCGGCCGGTCACCTTCTGCCACAGAACATGTACGAATCGCAGAAGGTCCTTCGTGCACTTAAGATGCCGTATGAGCAGATACATGCTTGTCCGAAGGGCTGCGTCCTCTTTAGAAAAGCACACGCGGATGCAAAGTCTCGCCCAAAGTGTAAATCCTCTAGGTATCCGGAGGTAGACTCGTGATGGTGAGAAGAGGCGAGTCCGCACTCGTGAAAATCCTACGGTGCCTTCCATTCATACCGAGGATCCAACGGCTATGCATGACAGAGGAGTCCGCGAAATGTATGATATGGCACAAAAATGGAAAAAGATACATCCCCGAGAAGATGGTACATCCACCGATGGTGAAGCATGGCATCACTTTGATAACATTCATCGTAATAAAAGTGGGGAGGCACGTAATGTGCGTGTTGCATCGGCAATGATGGGTTCAATCCTTATGGAATGATGGTGCCCCATACACTTGTTGGCCCGTGTTTGTTATCCTCTCAATCTCCCTCGGCGTCTCCTTCCAACGACGTAATGTGTTCTTGTCGCTGATAATTCCGAACACCCAGGAATAACATGGGTGTGTTCATGGAGCCTTTGTTCGATGAACCGTCCATGCTTGGGACCATGGTGTATGGACATACGATCGAGCTACAAAGACAAACTTCAACATGCATGTTTGGTATCAATACTCCATGCATGACTTCCTAGCATATGGGATATTCGGCGCTTGGTGTGTTCACGGAAGTTTCCATGCCCCTTGTGCAAGGCACTCTTAGATTCAATTGGTCGCGTAGGCGGCAAATATTCCGCTCGACAAACATCGACAATTCCTCCCCGCTGAGCATCCATTCGCACGAGACATCAAGAACTTTACTAAAGATGTCATGGTTACGCACCCGCACCACGTGATGATGACCAAGGCAGAGGTTCATGATCAGATAGATGCTCTCCGGATCAATGAAAAAGATGGTAGGTTCGTGGGATATGGTGAGGAGCATATGTGGACTCATAAGTCGCCCTTGATGATGCTCCCCTATTATAACGACCTTCTTCTTCCACACAACATTGATGTAATGCACACCGAGAAGAATGTTGCCGAGGCGCTTTGGGCAACGATCATGGACATTAAGGATAAGACGAAGGACAATGTAAAGGCGAGACTGGACCTGGCAACGATATGTGATAGACCAAAGCAACACATGCAACCTCCTAGAAGCGGCAATAAATGGACAAGGCCTAAGGCCGATTACAGATTGAAACCGGAACAAAAGAGAGAAGTATTAGAATGGTTCAAAACATTAATGTTTCCGATGGGTATGCAAATAAATCGAGGAGGAGTGAACTTATCTACCTTGCGAATCAACGGCCAAGAGTCATGACTATCACATATGGATTGAGTGTCTTCTTCCGGCGATGCTCCGAGGCTATGTCCCTGAGCATGTGTGGAAGACGCTAGCCGAGTTGAGCTATTTCTTCCGCCAGCTTTGTGCCAAGGAGTTATCTCGTAGCGTGGTTGCAGAATTGGAAAAAATAGCACCTGTGTTGCTCGTAAGTCGGAGATGATCTTTCCACCCGGCTTCTTCAACCCGATGCAGCATTTGATTCTGCACCTCCCGTATGAGGCACGAATGGGGGCCCTGCAGTTCGCTGGTGCTATCCAATCGAGAGATGTCTAAAGGTTCTTCGGAAGAAATGCAGAAACAAATGCAAAATCGAGGCTTCCATGGCGGAGGCATTCGTTTTAGAGGAGGTTACTAACTTCACACAAGCATACTATGGTGACAAGCTTCCTAGTGTGCATAATCGACCCCCTCGTTACAATGCTGGTGAAAATGAATCAAAACTCAGCCTTTTCCAAGGGCAACTTGGAAGTGCGAGTGATGCGTCCTCATTGTTGTTGAAAAACGAAGAGTGGCTCACAATCATGATATATGTGTTCACCAATCTTACCGAAATGGAGCCGTACATGCAGTAAGTGGCTTCTTGCACGAACTTGTTAATTAAATATGCCGTCAACATTCTGCATCCAACCTCCTTGTTTCTCGTTGTTACAGGGAGTTTATTAATGAGAACTGGCATCTATCAAGGGAACCTACCCGCAAGAACGTGACACCATTCTTCATCGTGGTTGGAAATGGAATCTCGATTTTATTTCTTGGTTCAAACAAAAGGTACTATGCAATTTAGCTCGTTCGCGATTGACATTCCCGATTGCTTGTACATTCCAATTTAACGATCTATCCTCCTTGACCTTGCGAGCCAAACCGATTTGACTATGAATCCAGAGTTGAGACAAAGTTGCCAATGGCTTTGAACATAGGGTCAAGTCATTTTCTCAAGTTATGATGTGAATGGATACCGATTTCACACAACAAGACACGAGCAGAGCCGGCCCAATCGAAGAACCACGAATTCCGGAGTTTTTACTGGCGGCCTTGATGGGGCCGAGTATTATGGAAGAATTGAAGAGATATACGAACTTAGGTTTCGTGGTCGCAAACCTCTTAACCCCGTCGTATTCAAATGCCATTGGTTTGATCCTCAAGAAACGAGACGAAGTCCTTCCTTGGGCTAGTAGAAATTGGCGTGATTCCGCCTATGGCGGAAAGGATGTCTATATTGTGGCTCAACAGCCACACAAGTTTATTATCTCCCCTACTGTGCCAAAGGGACCCTAGTCTTCGTGGTTGGGATATTGTGCACAAGGTATCGCCGCAGTAAAGCACCTTCCCAAACGCCAAGACTACAACTTCGACCCAAACACATATGATGGAGAGTTCTATCAAGAAGAGGGCCTACAAGGGACTTTTGAGATTGACTTAACTGAGCTATGGAAATGGAAGTAGACAATGAAATGGATGTTGATGTGGACGAGGGGGATGAGGTGGAAAATGCGAAGGACTTGGCGTTACTTGAAGGATTACATATTGGCGATGTCAATGATGACATAGTTGCTCCTTTGGAAAGTGTTGAATATTTCGACATGGCTGATAGTGATGATGAGAGCTATGATCCAGCTAATCCCGATGGGGATGATTATTTCTAATACATGTAATATTATGTTATTTCGAAATTATGCTTTATTTATTTTGCATCTCTTTATAATAATGTCTTGTTTATGATCCATCTAATCCGATCTTATTGTTTATGTCTTGTAGGTGATTGTGCAAAGATGGCGGGCGCAGAGCCTCATGGCGGTCAGTCGCTTTTCACGACACGGGGCAAGACACTGTGGCCCTCGGTGAAGGCTGGGGGTCGGCACCACCTCAGGGGAGGAGGAAGAGGACGGCCGGGAGGAGGCCTAGGGCGCCACCGCCTCAGCCTGCAGCAGCAGCAGCACCAGAGCCCGAGGAGGAGCGGGAGGAAGAGCAGTGGACGAAAGGTGCTCGGCAGGAGAGGCCGAGCCGCAGCCGAGCAGAGGCCGAGCACCGGACGAAAGGTGAGGAGCGGAGGACGAGCGGAGGTCGAGGCGGAGGTTCCAGCCCACCGAACCCTCGTGTCTACTAACGAGGTCCCGTGAGCCTACCCGAGCGGCCGATACCGAGGCTCGCCGGTCATTCGAATTCGCTGGGCAAAAGTACGTAACTTTACATTTTTTCGCTCCTACATATGATAGAATCACAATGGAAACTAACAGCTTTTTCTTAATCACTTACGCAGTCTTGGAAGGTGGTGGTCCCTGTGCTCACAAAGGTTGCCCAATGGCATCCCGGTCTTCTCCGCAGGAACACTTCCTGTGCTTGGTTCGCTACGCCAAGCTCGAGCCGGCCTACACGCACTGAGCACTACGCCCCCGATCGGCGCGGAGGATTTAGACGGGCCGCACGCATTTAATGCGTGGCGGAGCGGGTTATGTGTAGTTTTGGGTAAGTCTTCCTCCCACTACTTTGCTCAATACATTGCATTCGCGAGTTTCTTGAACCAAAGGTATTGATACATCTTTTCTATATGCAGGACTTCTTCAAATGCGCCGAGGACTACGAGAGCGAGGGCGCAAAGCGTTGGCCAAATCTTTTAGAGGTCGATCTCGGACATGCATTACGAGGCGGCTCGTGCCATCATCGACATCTTGCCGCCTACGAGCATCGGAAGGTAAAGAAAGAAGATGCAAGATTAATGCATCTGACCAAAGAGCAGTACCTGAAGGTAAATATACAACATCAATATTGATTTCTTCTGAGATTGGGTAGGCTTGAATTGTTCTTATATCTCACAATGTACTTGATGTCGACAGTGCCTCCGGCCGGTGCGCCAATAAAACGCTGGCTGGCGGATGATGGTCGACAGTGGGTGAGTGGCAATTGGCGGATAACCACACCGCCCTCCCGAACGGCGTTGTTGATGCTGTGTATCACACCACCAGGGCAACCTTAACATCCACGAATTCGGGGCTAGATGGGTACGTGACTTGGTGTAGCTTCATTTATTCTTTCAGACGTTTATTCCTGCATGATTTATAATCGTCTTGTTTTTCTCGCAATGGTCGCACATCAAAACCGACCATGCGGAGAGCTCAAGTCATGGGTTCTCGCCCACATGGGTAAGGCGATGCATAACATCGATCGAACCCGGACGACTCCAATGAGTCGTTCACTAACGAGCATCCCCGAGCGCATCGATCCAAGACACCGAGGCGGCAAGGGGAGTCCATGGGTGATCGATCCGCACACCGCGGACATTGACGCGACATCGCCATGAGGGTGGGAGGAGGCAAGAAGCATGGGCGGTACCTCATCGGCAACAAGACGCTCGACCCGCACACCACTCCCACTCTCTCACTGTGTCCGGACAAGCAAAGACGAGTAAGCGTGCCCATACGCCCAAGGCAGACACTTGACGCATCGTGTGGCAAAGACTACAAAGTTATTTCTGCTTTATTCGCTGCTCATTGGTTTTACATTCCTCAAATTGCTTGTAACAATGCGGTGAAAAATTATAGGCCAGTGCATGCGCCGAGGAGCATAAGGCTAGGGTGGAGGAAGAGCGGACGGAGAGGAGAGGCGCAGGTTTGACGCCTTGGCTCAAGACGTGGCAAGTCTTGGGCCACGATGGGTCGCCCACGCCACTAGAGTCTGTTCGATCCTCCACCGCCTTACCCATACCCGCCATTCTCATACACGTGAGTTCAACTTCTCTAACAAAAGCTCTTATCTGTGCATGTCGCCATCGTGCCGCTGATATGTGATGGGAGGCCTTCGTGCCGTTGATATGTGATGGGAGGCCTTCGTGCCGCTGATATATATGTGTGCCGCCATCGTGCCGCTGATATGTGGTGGGCGCCATCGTGTCGCTGGTTTTCTTGCGGTTTGGAAACCCCACTGCGTGGGAGGTGCTGCCGAAATTTTGATGTGTCTAGGCTTAGATTACAATTTTATACCTAGTTCTGCAAATTTTGACTTGTCTACGCTTAGATTACAATTATATGCCTTATTATTACTATAATTACTAATTTTTCTTCTCCTTTGTGCAGAATCAATCGGCGGGTTCGAATGATGTGCCTGAGCAGCCGCCGTCGGGAGGGTCGGGGTACCAGCCGCATCAGCAGCCGTCGGGAGGGTCGGGGTATCCACACCTTCCGCCGCAGAAGAAATTACCGTCGGGAGGGTCGGGGTGGGAGCCTTGGGGGTGAGCCTGTTGTTCTTCATCATGTATTAGCACTTTGTGACATGAACTTGTGTGAGATGAACTTAGCACTTTGAGATGGACATGTGTTGTTGGATTTGAGATGTTTAGATGGATGACATATTTGTGATATATGTGATGTGGATGACATATTTGTGATATATGTGATGTGGATGATGTGTTATATTTGTGAAATATGTGTTGTTGAAGTGGAAATATAAACAAAAATAAAAAATGCTCTCTCGACTCTTTGCCGAGAGCCTAGCTCTCAAGACATCCGCCTTTGCCGAGAGCTTTGTTCTCGCTCTCGCAAGAATATGCCTCTTTGCCGAGAGCCCAGCTCTCGCACATCCGCCTCTTTGCCGAGAGCTTGGTCTCGGCGCCTCAAGCAAAGAGGCATATTTACCGAGAGCCTAGCTCTCGGCACATCCGCCTCTTGCCGAGAGCTTGGTCTCGACTCCGCAAAGAAGTTCTTTGTCGACGGTCGCCTCGCAAAGAAGCTCTTGTCGACGGCCGCTTCCTCAAGCAAAGAAGTCGCCACACCGCTAACCATCGCTTGTCGCTACTGTGGCAACCCGGCTTGCCGAGAGCTATAGTTTGCCGAGATCCTTGTCATTACTCTCGGTAAATATTTTGCCGAGAGGGGCTCTCGGTAAAGAATCCTTTGCCGGTAGATGTTTTGCCGACGGCTATTTGCCGAGAGCTGCTCTCGGCAAATAAGTTGCCGAGCGTCAACTCGTCCGGGAGTCCGGTAGTGTTTGCTCCTTCGAACGTACAATCGCACGCCAAAGGTCGCGCATGAGGTGGTTAAGGGAAGGAGATGCTAACACTTGTTTCTTTCATCTGCATGCAAATCACAGAAGATGTCAGAACTACATCGCTGGTTTAAAGATCTCTAATTCTTGGGTTCTAACCCAAAAAGGGTTGAAAGAGGCTTTCCTTGACCACTTTGTAAATTCATTGGGAAAGCTGGTACACCGTAACCATTCCTTGGACCTCAATTTCCTCAACTTGTCGATTCGTGATATGCGCGAACTAGACGCCGATTTCTGACAACCAAAGTCCGGGAGGCCATCAATGCTTGCCTTCTAAAAAGGAGTCGACTTGACGGATTCACCACCTTTTCTGTCAAGATTGTTGGGATTCCATAAACCGACATCATGGTAGCTTTTCAAACACTTGGTAGATCAACAAAGGCTAATTTCCACCATTTGAACTGGCTTTGCTAGCCCTTTCCGCCAAGAAGCAAGAAACGCAGAGCCGAGTGACTTTAGGCCTATCACCGATTCACAACTTCGCAAAAATTTCTCAAAACTCATCGCGTAAGGCTCGCACCAATCTTGCAAATCTTGTAGCTTCAAACTAATCTGCTTTCATTAAAGGTCTCTCCATCTAGGACAATTTCCTTTGGTGAGACAATTAGCCGCCACTCCACCAACAAAAAGGCGGCTCTTCGTTGAAGATCGACATCGCAAGCTTTCGACTATGTTTTCTCGCCCTTCGTTGGAAATTCTACGATACAAAGGTTTTGGCCCAAGGTGGTGTGCCCGGTTAATCATCATGTTAAGATCATCATCCACTGTGAGTGCTAGTCAATGCCAACCTGGGTAAACCGTGTGGCATGGTTGCGCCTTCGTCAAGGAGACCCTTTATCTCCCATGTTGTTCATCATCATTATGGACGCCCTCAACAGCCTTATCCTAGTAGCAGAAAATCTTGCACTCTTGGAACCAATCGGTGGTCGACGAGGCCTTCCACACCCTTTATCCTTATACGCAGATGATGGAGTGGTGTTCATAGCTCCAGTCAGTTTAGATTTGCTTGCCATCAATGAAATTCTTCAGCTATTTGGTGAGGCAACAAGACTGCGTACAAATATGATAAAGAGCTCCTTTGTGCCAATTAGGTGCAACCAACAGCAAACTCAGCTAATCTCGAACGTGTTATGTCAGAACAATCGTTGTTTTTCCATGCAAATACCTAGGCCCCGCCTCACTTTATGTAAAGCCATCCAGTAGTGATTTTCAACCGCCATTGATGTGGTTGCTATAGAATGCAAGCTTGGTAGGCCAGTTTACTTTCTCAAGGCGGTCGGCTTGTGATGGTTTATGCGGTTTTGTCTGCCATGCCAATTTACACCTTCATGGACCTCGACCCGCCACTCTCGGTCATCAAAGAGATTGATAAAAGACAACGAACATTTCTTTGGAAGGGGTCTCAGATGTGGCAGGTGGGAATTGCTTAGTGGCATGGTCTTTAGTTTGTCGTCCTCTTCAGCTTGGGGGGCTAGGCTTGCCCAACCCGGTCATTCTTGGTGGCCGCATGATATCTACTGCAATGGTTGCAGAGGTGTTGGTCGGCAAGGCCTTGGGGGAGACTTCACGCCCAATACAGCCGAGTGGTGAAAAACATGTTCCATGCTTCACTTTCAGTAAAGGAAGGGAACAGTGAGAATTGCTTGTTCTGGGAGGACCGATGGCTGGATGGTCGTTCCATTCATTATATGACACCATCTATTGCCAAGTTGGTAGCTTCAAACTCCTGAGGACCCGCATTTGCTGTACTGTGCCTTGGCAAATAATGGCTGGATTTTAGACATTTCGGGCACCAGAACCTCACACCATTCAGGAATTCCTGCACCTTTCGGATGCCTTACAACCCTTGCAGTTACAACAGGGAGAGGTCGACTCAGTCCTTTGGCGATGGGAGAGCTCGGGTTGCTACTCCTCTAAGTTAGCTTACCGGGCTTTCTTCATAGGCTCGATTCGGTTCCCATGCGCAGAGGCCATTTGGAGAGCTAGGGTTCCCCTCAAATGAAAAATCTTTGTTTGGCTTATGATCCGTCGACGTACGTTGGATCGCCGATCGCTTCCAAATACGAGAATTGCCAAACCAAGGAGTTTGTGTCTTCTGTGGGCACGGGAAGGAGACCATCGATCACCTTCTTCTTGGTTGTGCGGTGACGGCACAAGTTTGGGCACGGTTCCTAAAGCCGCTCGGTTTCCTTTGTGCGGTTCCCATCGGCTAGCCATCTCTTCAAGATCATTGGTTGGCAGTCAGAATACTGTAGCTAAGCAACGTAGGAAGGACTTGGATTCTTGCTTAATCCTAGTCTGTTGGATGATTTAGAAAAAGCGCAACCAAAGGATTTTCAATAATAAAGTCAATACTATCAATCAGCTGCTTCTTCTCACTAATAGCAAGCACCACAGTTGGTGCATGGCATCCCCGACGAGTCTAGAAATGCACGCTGACGAGTAGTTGTGTTTGTCTTCGGTCGCTCTTATTTATCAGATGGCCTTAGGCCTCCTTTTCTCTCTCTTTGCTATTGGTTTCCCTATTGTTGTATTGGTTTCTTTTGTCTTAATGAAATGATGTGCAAAGCTTTTGCACTTCCAAAAAAAACTATTCAAGCATAGGAATACCATTTCCAACTAGTTATATGTCATCCACATTTAAGATGAGAAAAACAAGTTTGCTCCCACTAACATTCTTGTAAACACAAGGTTCTTCTTCATTCTCGATGATATCAAACCCTTTGAACACATTATCAAAATGAATATTCCAACTCCGAGATACTTGCTTTAATCCATAAATGAATTCCTGAAGCTCGCATATCTTTCTAGCTTCCTGTGGATCCACAAAACCATCAGGTTGTGTCATGTACAAATCCTTAGTTAGGTTTCTATTTGGGAAAGCCGTTTTGACATCTATTTACTATATCTCATAATCAAATTATGCAGCAATAGCTAGAATGATCCGGATAGACTTGAGCATAGCGACAGACGAGAAAGTTTCATCGTAATCAAGGTTTCATCGTAATAAACACCTTGAATTTGTTTGAAACCCTTTTCCACCAATTGTGCCTTATGAATGGAAACATTTCCATCCATATCTATCTTTTTCTTAAAACCCCATTTACACTCAATGGTTTTAACACCATCAGGTGGATCAACCAAGTTCCAAACTTGATTGTCATACATGGATTTTATCTCGGATCCAATGGCTTCAAGCCAAAACTCAGAGTCTGGGTTCATCATTGCTTCCTCATAATCCTTAGACTCATCATTATTCAATAATAAAATATCATGCCCGTACCTTATAGGCAATTGATGTGGCCTTTTAGATCTATGTAGGGCTGATGCCTGATCTACAACTTCTATAATTTTTTGTTCATCCTGTAGTGGTTTCGTTGGAGTTGAAACATTTTTAGATATTTATGAATTTCTTCGAGTTGCACCTTGCTCCTATTGACTCCTTTGGAAAGAAAATCTTTCTCCAAGAAGACACCATTTTGGATAACAAATACTTTGTCATCATCCCGCTTATAAAAGTAATATCGTTTAGTTTCCTTAGAATACCCCACAAAGAGGCATTCATCCGACTTGGATGTGAGTTTATCAGACGTTAAATGTTTTACATGTACCTCACTGCCCCATATCTTGAGAAAAGACAATCCATGACACTTCCCGGTCCATATCTCATATGGTGTCTGCTTTACTGTTTTTGATGGAACCCTATTTAAAGTGAAAGTCGTTGTTTCTATAGCATATCCCCAGAAATACAATAGAATATCATATTGGCTCATCATTGACTAAACCATGTCCAACAATGTCTGGTTTGATCGTTCAGATAACCCATTCATTGAGGCATTCTTGGCGGAGTATGTTGTGGAACAATTCCACATTGCTTTAGATGATCACCAAAATCATGGCTCAAATATTCACCTCCACGATTTGGTCGTGAATATTTAATTGTCTTTCCAAGTTGATTATGTGCCTCATTCTAAAATTCTTTGAACTTTTTAAAGGATTCAGACTTATGCCTCATTAAGTAAATGTAACCATATCTACAAAAGTCGTCAGTAAAAGTTATGAAATACTGAAAACCACATCTGGCTGAAGTGCTCATTGGTTCAAATGATTCAAAATCAAATGAGTTTAGAAGACCATCTTTATAGATCTTCATCATGCACTTCTCATTTATATGACCTAGACGACAATGCAAAATAAAACTGAGCTTCAAGTCATTAGGCCGAAATCTCTTAGCATTAATGTTATAGATAGGCACATCCTCAAGATTCAAAATATATAATCCATTCACCAATGGAGTATGACCATAAAGTATATCATCAAAATAAACTGAACAACAATTATTTTTTATTCTGGACATGTAACCTTCTTGACGAGGATTAAAACCTCTATGTATTACTTTAATACATAAGAAAAGACCATACGTCTTCGTGGTCATAACCCCTAAGGCTAACGAACTCACTGGTCGTAAGGATTCCAGAGGTTACATAATAAATACCCTAGTTGGACAAGATCATATACCTAGTCCCCGACCGCTAATCGCCGAAGTTATGAACTGATACCTGGATCCTAATCCAGGTATATCCTTTACCGTGTGATGAATGGAACACGTGTTGTATACTCCATACCACGCGATGTTACATAATCCTAAGACACTGACTAATGGTTGAATGTCTCACTAACATTTAACCGCACACCAGTTGATACTTTAATCAACTGCCACCTCCTCCGGGCAGCACGCAACGCGCATAGGCGTTTCTCCGTAAACAATCGCCACCTCTTCTAAGCTATTTAAAGATGAAGTATGGAAGGATCAAGGGGGGACAGACGATAAGACTCTGGGAGGCAAAGAAGACAAGAGCATAGCCAACATCATACTCAGTGTAATTAGGATTAGCCCTTTGCCTGATCGTTAGCATTCCTTGTAAAGAGCCAGTTCATAGTAGTAAAGAGCGACCACATTCTTTTCCAGGAGATACGCATCATTTTCCTCTATTTCTATATATTTTCATAAGATCTGCGATTTGATCGTTGACAGCTGGCGCCATCCGTGGGGAAGAAGTTGCAAATTTCCTGAAGAAATTCTTCGCTCATCAAATCCTCACCCATTCCTCATAATCGCTCATGCGACTATGGCAGGGAGTTGGGATAAGGAGAACTGGTTCGACTTGGACGAGTACTCCAACCTCAACATGGAGGGATGCATCCGTGCCATGGATGAGAACGGGATGTCGTCATCATCCTCCTCTATAGATTCACATGTCGTAGACATCAGCGAAATCGAACAGATGGATGAAGATGCACCACCACAACAAGTGGTACTTCCAGAGGGACATGTCATTCCGACCAGTTTGTAATGTCCAAAGATCTCTCCAAGCCCGGTCCTTCCGACCGGCGAAAAAGGTGACAAAACTTCAGCCCCGCAATTCGAGAATCATTATATTCTCGATACGATAATGGCTGACAGGTATTCACCAACAGCTTTTGGAAATTTCAGGAGCCAACCGACATCTGGTAACGGTGTCGATGAAACCCCCACTGGCTATAGGCCAAGTGAGGATGATAAGACTCAACATACGATCGGCTATTCGCCGGATCAGGTTGAGTCCACCCCAAAAGTCTCAGGAGGTGCTAATTTCCGACTGGTCTCCATCGTGGAAACTTCTGGTAGAGGCACTGGAGGGCTTTCCACCGTTACGTGGAAGCTCTTCTAAGATCACTACCGGAAGCACGAGGTCAATGCGATCGGAAATACGGATCAAAATGCCGTGTACGGTCCTGCATACACTATCTCGCCACCACATATTGATGGAAATGGCACAGTCAATCAAGCACCAAATGCCAGAGGTAACAGAACTGATAGACGTCTATCAGTTAATTCGCCTGGTTCTGCCCCACCTAGAGTAATGGGTCGGACGGGACCAAACACAAGGTCAGGGGAAGGTTCAGATCTACGAGTGCCTACAACTACTATGAATCCTCCAAGACCTTCAGTAACGGTACAGAACCTGCGGCGTGTTCAAAGTATTTTAAATAACACTGACCCTGCTTTAGCAGATGCTCTAGGTTTTGTCCAACTTGTAGATCAGGTCAGAAATCCTCCAGCAAACCATGCAGCGTACAGAAGCGTACCGGGAACAAAGGAGTTCACGACGTTAAACTATGACTTCATCCCAACGTTCCTCCCTCAGTAGGGGGCAACATGATCGGGTTGGGGATCAGTCGATCCCAAGACCTCCTCGACGATTCCGACCAATGATTCACGAGGGAAGAAGGCTATTCCAAACAGCCACTCCTTCTCCTCATCGAGAGGATCAATCGCTTGGCTCTGATGATCTCCGACATTGTCTAGGCCAAATAGGTGGTCGTTGGCGTCATACTAACATCCATGACCGAATCGGAACACCGGAGCCTAGGTATTCCAATTTGAGAAACCGGACTCCGAGCGATTACAATCCGGCACCCTTCCAAAAAAGGCGCCATGAATCAATCACAAGCTGTCGAGCTATCTCTGCAGGGCTCCAGGCTGTACGTTGGCCCAACAGGTTCCGACCTGCCAATATAGACAAGTTCAATGGGACCCAGAACCCTTTATAATTTCTCCAAATCTATACTACCGTCATCAGAGCTGCTGGTGGTGACGAAAATGTGATGACAAATTATCTACCTACGATACTTGAAGGGTCTGCCCAGTTATGGTTGCTCAACTAACCGGTCGGATCAATCTATACTTGGGAGCAACTTTGCGACCTCCTGATTGTAAATTTCTAGCGTACAGACGATCGCCCTGGAAAGGAGGAAGACCTTCATTGAATCCGGCAAGAACTTAATGAGATTCTTCGTCAATACATCAAAAGGTTCAGTCAGGTTCGTAATTCAATACCGAAGATAGCAGAATCTTCTGTTATTCAAGCTTTCAAGGCAGGTCTAAGGAATCGACGGTTTACAGAGGACATCACTATGAATCCTCCACGGATGACTGTCAAGCTTTTCGACATGGCCGACAAATACGCAGCAGCTAGTGAAGTGGTTGAATGAAGCGATGCCATTGATCGGAAGGATAAAACCCCTCGACCTGGCTTGGAAAAGTTAGAAAAGAGACAAAAGAAGGCTCTCAAGAAGAAGAAACACCGTAAGCCCGATGATAAAGAAGTCCTTGCGGTTCCTAACAAGTTTACCAAGGGTAAGAAAGATTACACCGGTCGAGGCAAAGTAAAAATTTCGATCGATGGATATAAAAAGAACAAGAAGTGCTGTCCACTTCACCAGCTGGCAGGGCATGACTTGCGCACTTGTCGAGTCTGGCAAAAGAAACTGGAGGATTACTATGAAGGTAAAGGCCCACTCCCCTCGATACAAGAACTCGAGGAAGCATGTTCCAAGAAGGACAAAGATGGTGACGACGAGATGGAGTACCAGGAGCCTCAACATACGATCAACATGATATTCGGAGGACCCTCCTCGTATGATTCACGACGTCACCTGAAGGCCGTGGAGCGAGAGGTCAACCTTGCAGAGTCCCCGATCGCCATCAAGCCATCAAGGTGGTCGGAAACAGTAATCTCCTTCAGCAAAGAAGACTGCCCCATCCTGTTAGCTCGGGCAGGTAGGTTCCCTATTATAGTTGAACCAACTATTAACAATTGCAAAGTCAATCGAGTCTTAATAGATGGAGGTAGCTCTTTAAATATTTTATTTGCGGGAGCATTAGAGGAAATGCAGTTCCTAGATCCAAGGTAAAACCAAGAAGTATGTTTTCCACAGATAGTCCCCGGTTGTACCGCAAAAATCGATAGGCAAGTCTCCTTAC